>CM062808.1:591028834-592308913 GCA_031772625.1 Pinus tabuliformis | reverse complement strand
AATTTGTATGGTATCGATGGCTTTTATCTCATAAACAAATTGTCACTTGTTGCATCTTTATGTAGGAAATGATAGCACATTATGAGGATACAAAGAGGAACACCTTCTTCAGCCAATTGATAAATCTCAAACAAAAGGGTTCAATGGCAGAGCACATTGAGGACTTCCAAAATTTAAATATAAGGGTAAAATATATTTCATAGGAGCATAGGATTGATTTCTTCATAGAGACTTTAAAGGATAACATCCAACATTAGGTTTTCCTTTGTGAATATGATTCATTGGAGAAACAATTTAGGGTGGCCAAAAAAGTGGAAAGAAAAATTATGGAAACAAGGAAGTATACCACTCACAACTATAAAGACTGAAGTGTTGTTGCTGCTAGTCTTCCACAACCTACAAGGCTGAGACCACAACAGTTGGACAAAAAAAGAGAAAATAGACTTTGTTACAGTTGTAATAAAAAATACACTAAAAGTCTTAAGTTTTCTAAGAAGAAATTTTTTGACATAGATTGTGAAGAGGAGGAAGAAAAGGATCAATAAACATTAAAATAAGAGGATATACACCAAAACCAACCTTACAGAAAGAAGAAATGAATCTAACCATATCTTGTAATGCATTGGAAGTTTATGGATATCATCCACCAGCCATCACATCATCTTTAAGAGAAAAATCAAAGGTTCAAGTAGTGGAAGATCACATTGAACATCAACAACAATTTCTCCAACTCTTAAAGGATGACCTCATGTTGGCACAAAATTGAATGAAACAACATGTAGATCAACATTACAGTGAAAGAAGTTTTGATGTAGGAGACTGGGTATTTTTACAAGTACAACCATACAAACAAATGTCCATCAAGCAAGCTAAGAAGGATAATAAATTATCACCAAAGTACTATGATCCTTACTAGGTGTTGCAAAAGATTGGCACTATGGCATAAAAATTGGAGTTTCCTACATATCCCCGAGTGCATCCAGTTTTCCATGTTTCATGCTAAAATAAGGTTATAGGTGATAGGCTCATAGTTTAAACAATATTGTCAGAACTTGACGAGGAAGGAAAAATCATATTGGAACCTAAAGCAGCTACGGAATCAAGAACCCGGCATCTACGAAATCAATCAATTTCAGAGTATCTCATCATGTGGAAGAACTTACTCGCTAAAGATTCCACATGGGGCAATGATAATTTTATACAAAAGAATCTAGAACTACTCAAGTGATGACAACAACACTTTTTTTAGTAGAGGGGAATGTTTTGTGCCTATACTACTAGTGTAGCCCCTTATTGTTATTAGTGCAAGCCCCTAATTGTATTTTTGTGCCCATGTAGTCCCAATATTATTATTATTGTGCCCTATAGAAACCCACTAATGTTATTATTGTTCCCTTGCAATATTATTGTTATGTATTCTCTGATTATATTGTGACCCCTTAGACTCCTATATATAGAAATTAGGTCTTGTCATTTCTATCATCTAAGAATTTTTCATTTGTGTAATTTAAAGGAGGTTGCCCCCTCGAAGTGGCTAGCTTTGAAGTTGTTGATCTATCTCTTCTTTTATTTTGTGAGCTAGTTGCATAACACACAATATTAATTAAGAAACAAAACCATACCATGTTATGAAACCAGCTCACAAAAAGATATAAAAGATAGATCAACTCCTTAGAAATACGCCTCTTCAAGGGGGAAACCTCCTTTACATTACACAAATGAACAATTCTTAGATGATACAAATGAAAATACCTCCTTTCTATATATGAGAGTCTAAGGGGTCATAATATAATCATAGCCGACATAACAATAATAATCTAAGGGCTCAATAATAAGAATAGTGGGCTTCTATGGGGCATAATAGTAACAATATGGGGACTACATGGGTACAACAATATAATAAGGGGGTTGTACTAATAACAATAAGGGGTTACACTAGTAGTATAGGGGCCTAACATACCCCTCTCCTTCAAAAAGTGTTGTCCTCAACGCTTGAGTAGTTCTTGATGCTTCTGTATAAAGTTCTTGTCCTCCCATGTGGAATCTTCAGTGGGTAATTTCTTCCACTTGATGAGATACTCTGAAATTGATCAATTTCATAGCTGTCGGGTTCTTGTTTCTGTGACTGCTCGAGGTTCCAATATGATTTTTCCTTCCTCTTCAAGTTCTGGCAATATTGTTTGAATTGGGATATTCTGCAACTTTTGAATGAGTGGCCATACTTCTTCATCCTTCTTCCATTCGTCGCTTGCTAAATTTATCCAATCTAGTTGGATAATAGAAATAGCACAAAACAATGCTTGCACATCCTCATCCTTTCTTGAGAGTGCATCTGCAACAAAATTTTGCTTCCCTTTTCTATAGATGATGTTAAAGTCATAACCCAACATATTTGTGACCCATTTTTCTATTCTTCTAAAGATAATAGTTGTTATAAAAAGTATTTAAGACTATCATGATCCATTTTTGCCTTGAAGTATCTTCCCATTCGGTAAGGTTGCCATTCCTTAAGTGCGTGTAGTATTGCCAACATTTTCTTCTCAAAAACAGCTTGCTTGAGATGTAGCAGTAAAAATACCCAATCACCTACATCAAAACATTTTTCACGATGATGTTGATCTACTTGTTGTTTCATTTGATTTTGCACCAAAGTGGCGTTATCCTTTAAAAGTTGGAGAACTTGTTGTTGATGCTTGATGTGATATTTCACTGCTTGAACCTTTTTCTTCTTGATATGTCCTTATATCTTGAGAGTTTGAGGAGTGGTAATTTCTTCCAATGCTTTACAAGATATGTTCAAATTCATTTCTTGATGCTGGATGTGATCTTTCACTTCTTGAAGTTTTTTTTTCTTGATATGTCCTTCTATCTGGATAGTTTGAGGAGTGGTAATTCTTTCCAATGCATTACAAGATATGGTTGGATTTATTTCTTCTTTCTTGATGTGATCTTTCACTTCTTGAACCTTTTTCTTCTTGATATTTCCTTCTAACTTCAGAGTTTGAGGAGTGGTAATTCTTGCCAATGCTTTATAAGTCAGATTCATTTATTCTTTCTCTAGGATTGGGTCTTAGTGTATATCCTCTTATTTTGATGTTTCTTGATCCTTTTCTTCCTCCTCTTCATACTCTATGTAAAATAATTTCTTCTCAGCACATTTATGACCTTTAGTGCATTTTCTATCACAATTGTAACAAAGCCCTTTTTCTCTTTTTTCTTCCAATTGTTGTGGTGTTACCCTTGTAGATTGTGGAAGGCTAGGAGAAACAACACTTCCATCTTTATAATTGTGAGAGGTAGAATTTCTTGTTGCCATAATTTTGCTTTCCACTTTGTAACAAAGCCCTTGTTCTCTTTTTTCTTCCAATTGTTGTGGTGTTGCTCTAAAGAAGGTGTTGCTCTTCGTATTCTCATAATGTGCTATAATTTCCTCCATGAAAATTGACCACGTAACAAGTTGTTTATGAGAGAAAATCCCTTTATACCATAAAAATTGATCTTGTTCTAAATATGAAGATGCAATACATACCTTTTGCAATAGTGGTACACCATGTAGATCAAAATATTTCTCCCACTGTGGTCTCCAATTTACTGGATCATTGCTGTCAAACTTCCTCATATCGGCCTTTCTTGATTTTAGGATCTCAATCTTGAAACGACTATAACTTTGTAATTTTGGATCTTCCAGTTCTAAAAGTGTGACTTGCAGTAGCCCTCTGCGTTCTCTTTCCAATTCCACCAGCCTTATCAAAATTGGATTCTCCAAGAAAGAGTTATGCACAATCTCCTAAGATGACCTAATTATATACCTTTTTAGAAGAGCAAACTTGTATTAAGTGCCACGTGTCACTGTTTCGACCTTCGGATGTGAAAAATATATACAGAAAACTAAAATTTGTCCTCTTTCTGTAACTTCTTACGAAATTTTAATCCGATGCTCAGAGAAACAATTATGACGCTTTCCCCAGGTCACCTATTTAGGATGTAATTTGGGAGTCTACAAAAACCCTAACTTCCTTAGATCATATATCTAAAAACTTAGCAAGCCAAGATCTGAAATTTGGACCCGAGGTTTAAACACGTTTTTTTAAATGGGTTTTATTTTTAGCTTTTGAAACTTCATAGTGAAAAATTTATAGTGAAAATTCCATGATGACCTGTTTTATAGTAGATTATGGAGCTTGAAAAAACCCTAACTTCCTCAGATCATTTATCTGAAAATATAGCGAGAAATGATCTGAATTTCAGATCCAAGGTTCAACACGATTTTGTCTCAAATGGGATTTTTTTTCACTTCTAAAACATCGCAGAAAAATTTTATTTCGACAATACCACGATGACCTATTTGGAGCATTGAAATGCTAGAATCCAAAGCTCTAATACCAAATTTTATGAAACGAGCTCACAAAAAGATAGAAAAGATAGATCAATGCCTTAGAAATAAGCCTCTTTGAGGGGTCAACTTCCTTTACATTACACAAATGAACAATTCTTAGATGATACGAATGAAAATACCTCCTTTCTATATATAGGAGTCTAAGGGGTCAAAATATAATCAGAGCCGACATAACAATAATAATGTAAGGGCACAATAATAACAATAGTGCGCTTCTATGGGGCACAATAGTAACAATATGAGGACTACATGGGTAAAACAATATAATAAGGGGTTGTACTAATAATAATAAGGGGTTACACTAGTAGTATAGGGGCCTAACATACCATTTTTCTATAAACATGCAAACTTGAGGCCTTGAATTGATATTTCCATATATGAAATCAATATGATGGTTGAATGGTTGAATTAAATGGAAATGCCATATATGCCAAAAAATGAGCTCAAAAGTACAAATGATAGTATTTTGATTGCATAAATAGACTAGTACCATACTCATCCATAAAAACTCCATACATGTCTATATGGCATGTGTATACATGAGATAAGGGTTGAGCAACAAAACAAAGGAAAATCATCCCCACCAAAAAATAGAAGAGAAAAGAGTTAGAAAGAGACACAATAAAAAAGAGTACACTAGAGACTTGTTTTGAAACGCCAATGTGGGGAAGCATCTATGGCAAGGTATTGTCACTATTAATATTTAGAAGTATTGGATTTTACACATAATATAACCTCCACAAATTCTTTACCCTTTACAAATGTTTTTTTTATTATCTTCATTAGTATCTCATTGGTCTATCTTACCACTAATATATACCAAGAGATATGGATGAATGATATCCCAATAATACAAGTGGGATAAATGTAATTATACCTCTCTATATAATAAATTATAAAAATAATAATTTACTCCGTAATGAATGTGAGATAACTATTTTACATAAGATTATAATTTCTACAAAAATAAGACTAGGCATTATTACCTTCCAAAGTAGAAAATTCCACCACTCCCCCTTAGTGATGGCTAGGGGGAAGGAACACTTATGGATGAAGATGGAATTACACCAACACTCCACCTTAATGAAAACATCCTTAATTCATAACAAGTTTCAAACACACTAACATTGCATCTGTTATGGATTACGTGAAGATATTTGCTGCTTGTTGTTCCATGGGACAGTACACCAAAGAAATGACATCATCCACAACAAGATATCTAATGTAGTGAGTATCAATATCAACATGTTTTGTACTACATTTATATAATATATAATATATCATATTCAATATTAATTTCATTCTAATTATCAAGTCTTAAATCTGCATCTTATTTTTGAGCTAGTCTATGTTATGTAGGAACATTTCATAACCAAAATACTTCTTTAGTTTCTTCCTTTATTTTCCCTGTACTTTTCTACAAAATAAGAACGTGAAATAGTTCTCAACTTCTTACTGGACAATGAAATTAGACTTCAAGGATACTAAAATATGTATTAAGCAGTATACCATCTATCGAGATTTTCACCTACCCAATCAAAGATTGATATAGCTAAAAGCAGAAAGTGTAGCCATACTCGAACATGAAACACCATGATTCACCATTCCTTGAAAATATCTAAGAATTTCTCTTTGTTTCATACCAATGAAATTCATGAGTCTTATTCATAAACCTTGAGAAAATACTAAAAACAAAATAGATATCATATATTCTCTGTGTAAAATATATCAAATTGAGCACAAACGCGTGGTAAAGATTAGGATCAACAAGAGGAGTAGTACAATCAAAAATTAAATTTATGCCAAACTAAAATTTGATTTCTGAAGGCTTACAATCATTCATATGGAATTAATTAAATGTGTAACATAATTAGGGTGCAACATAATTATACCATTGAACATATTCCAAATTTTAAGACCCAAAAAGTACCACAAAATTTCTAAATTTTCCATTTCAAATTGATTAATAATATTACTCTTCCATTTTTCTAATATACAATATGGCTTCTAGTATTTATAAAATCATCCACATATAATGTAAAAATGACGAGTTTATCACCAAATTTATTTACATAAATATTCAAACCATATATACACCATTTGAACCTGGTCCTCAAGAAATACATGTCAATTTTCTCATACCAAGTTCTAGGTGACTACCTAGGACCATATGAAGACTTGTTTAAGTTGCATACCAAGCTTGAAGATTCAACAATGATAAACCCAATTGATTTTTGCATACAAATGTATTCACAATATCACCATTCAAAAAGCCACTTCTCACATCCATTCAATGCATTTCCCATTTATAAGATGCAATAAGATGAAGTATAATCCTTATAGAATTCATTTTAGAAGCGAGAGCATAACTTTCATCATAATCAATACCTTCTTGTTGAGATAAAACATTTACCACTAATTGAACTTTATGTTTTTCAATATGTCCTTCTATAGTAAACTATGTCTTATGTACCCATTTAGGTCCATTTAAATTATATTCAAGAGGAAGTGGAATAAGAGTCCAAGTTTTGTTCTTCATTAATGAGTCATATTTTGTAGTTATATCTTTTTCCCACTTAGGTTTTTTGATAGCTTGGGTGTATGTAGAAGGATCCTTTGTAACAAAAAATTTAGTCATAAGACAAAGTCCATATATATTTTGATGATTATCATATAAGGAATATTGATATGAAAAACTACATATTCATTATTTTTCTAGGCCGGTGTAGGAAGAGGGGTAGTGGAAACAACCACTTTATTATATTCAAAAAATTTAGGAAGATCACTTGGAGAGGTAGGTGAACTAGGATGAATATTAGGTAAAGAGATAAAATAAGGGTTAATCAAGATGGTTATAATAGGACATTAAGGAAAATAAAGTTAACATGAGGTTCAAAAGACTAAGCTTAAGGAAAATTTTCATTAAATTGAATACCTGATTGAATGATAACACCATGGGTAGCTAGATAAAATAACTTGTAAGATTCAGAGTCCTCAATGTAACCAATTCAAGTACATTTATGAGATTTGGGATCAAAAGCTTTCCATTTTTAATGAGTATGGGCCCAACATTCACTTGAAAATACGTTAAAGTTAAACTTATACAAAATATTCATGCCTATGAGTCATATGTCTTTTAGACATTTCAATTTATCTATTCCTAGATTGGATGAACACATGAAAAGAAGGAGGAAATTTGTGCTCTACAATGATTACTAGTGTTGTATTAGTTTCCTTGTAGTATTTGCCATAATTGTATATTTTTTCACTTAGGGATTTTGTTTCACCGAAAAGTAATTCAATGTAATCAAAATCTTTAGGATCTAATTCATGGATTTTGTTTTCAAAATACCAAGTTGATAGAACATAAGGTTTATCAAATAAACAAGATAAAGTGTTCCATACCTAAATAAAACTATATTCAATATTAATATGTAAATGAAGACTATCTCAATCTAATTGACCAATGAGTTCTCTTGCTTAATTGCATCATTCTTTCCATATGTACAAGTATTTTACATTGATATTTTTCTTTCTTCACCATTAACTAATTTCCATAGATTCTTACTCTTTAAAATTTGAATCATATTTATCTTCCTTGAAGTATAGTTAAGATCCAATACCTAAAGAACATATGCTACTTCCAAAGTCATTATGATGAATAAAAAAACAAACTAAATCCAAATGTGAACAATGACCAAACTATTAGTAATAGAAGAAAACATGAATAAACTAAATCTTTTATTACCAGTGAGGAATCTAGAAGTAACTTACCATGCTTAATTTTTCCTATAGATATTTTGGGCTACCAAGATCATACTAGAAATTAACATGAACAAAAAAATATTGGTACAACATTCTCATGGATCTACTAGGGAAAGAGAAATCACATAAAAGTAGCTAAACAACCATGATCCATATCTATTACTATTCATATGCCTAGATGCGAGGATTTCATAAAGATAAGTTACCAAGACGGTATTGTAATATCTCACTCACCAGTGTCAATATGTTCAATGAGAATTGATACAACACTAAATGGAGTGCTAAATACAACACCGTTTAACTATTATCTATGTAAAGGGTAAAGAATTTATGGAGGTGATATCAAGTGTAACATTTGACATTTCTTAGGAAAAACGAAGAAAATACCTTCAAAAAGATGTTTCTTGACATTGGTTACCACAAATTATGCTGTATAATGTTTTTCTCTTGTCTTTCTCTTACCTTAATTAATTGTGATCCATAAAGTGTTGTGGATATTCCATTAGATATTTCATCACAATAGATCTGATAATGCTATATTCAAAATATGAAATTCAAGACTATTACATTTTTATTAAATTTCTAGGTCTATAGATTTTACTGTAAATAATGCATTCATGTGAAAATTTATTAACAAATTATAAAACAACAAAATAAAATCCCACACACATATAAGACATAATATTTTCTCCGGGAAAACCTTTTAGGAGAAAAACCCAGCTCAAAGTTGAGGTTGCTCCATTCTCTTTCTCTGTCTGGAAATATGGTTGTGAGTACAAAGAAGTATGGCCTATGGCCCCTAGGATGCTACAATGCACATATCCTCTCTTCTTGGGCTACCTCCTATCCCTCTTTCCCATTTTTCTCTTAGCTATGGAAAGAATGCACTCAAAATAATGGAATGCCCTTTCCTCCTAGTGGCTCGATTATAACACAACCTGATAGCGTACTAGTGGTTAAGTTTTACTACCTCAACTCCTAACCAAAGTTACGATATAGCCTCTTATACAATCTTTTACATAATAATATGGCTATCTGATTTGCCATGAATAATGGCATTTGACATGACATTCTCTCAAATTATGGGTCTGAAAAAATGAAGGTCAACTCCTGAGTGGCATAACTTTCGCATACAAACTCTGATTGATGTGCTTCTTACATCGTTGAAAATATATTTTTGTATGTATTTTCACGATAAGGTGCAAAAGGGGGAATTTTTTACCCCTAATAAACATTGTTTGATGCCTCAAGGTGCTCCTAGAAGGTTTTAGACCTTGTTTTGCAAAACTAGAACCCAATGGTAAAAATTGTCTTGTGAGATGATTCCTCCATTTTTTCTACTCTAAATGCATCAAGATGAATGAAAAACAATATAATGATCCAATAAAGATCACACCTCCCCATTTTTCAAGGCTTTTGGTCCCCAAAAGATTTTATTAAATGAGGTAAGGAAATTTTTCTTCCACCTTCTCACTATTTAGCTTATCTTGGAAGTTGACCTTTCAACCCAATATACCAAAGGTCTTCCCGCCCCTCTCTCAAATCTCTAGATGTATTTTGCAAAAATATATCTTCTTTCAAGTCGTCCTAGGCATATGATGCCAAATCCTCCATAGAAGGTAGGCTTTGTTTCTTTTCCTCATCTATCATGGAAGGCTCATAGAGTTTCAAATCTCTACATTCATAATTGATTAAATGTGCATATACTATGGTAAATTGAGTTGATATGCATTATCACCCACCTTTTCTAGTACCTCAAAGGGACCATACCTCAGGGCCTTGATTTTCTTACTAGGCCATTGCAACCTCTCCTTATTCTATTGTAGCCATACTCTATCTCCCACCTTGAATGGCTTCTCTATTTTATGTTGATCATGCCTTCCCTTATACTTCTGACATGACGTTTACAATGTTTCTTATACATGTAGATGGATTTTGTTGAACTTTTCCATAACTTTTCCAGCCCTCAAGGCATTTGCTATAAGATCTTCCATCACCCCTCATTGTTTCCTGCATGAAATATCTAAAAGAGAAGGTGGAAAATATCCAAAATAGGTTTCAAATAGGGACTTTCTTGTAGCAGTGTGGACTGCTCTATTGTAAGAATGTTGTATATAAATGATATTTTCATCTAATGCCTTTGGATGCTTCTATTTGTATCCCCTTATAAGTTGAAATAAAGTCTTGTTGAGTACTTTTGTCTTCCCATCTATTTGTGGATGGAATTCTATAGATGTCTTCAATTTTCTGTCTATCTTGTCCCAAAATGTAGTACAAAATGCATTAAGAAATATCGTATCCATATCTAAAATGATGCTCCTTGGTATCCCAAAGTGCACCCAAACATTTCCAAATAACAAGTTTGTTGCTTCTTACCCACTGATGGCATTTATACATGGCATCATAACACACATCTTATGAACCTGTAAACTTCCATGAATAGGTAGTCACGTCCCTTCCTCATTGTTGGTAAACATGCCACAAAGTCCATGGAAATTCTTTCCAAAGGATTATTATGTAAATTTAAGCGATGCTATTGACCCTGGTTTCTATTTTTAGGATTGTTGGTAAAACAAAGAATGCATCCTCTTATGAACCTAGCTTCTTGCTCTTGCATCTTGGGCCAATATAGATACCTCTACAAGTTGGCCATAGTCTTCCCTATACCAAATTTCCCTACAACCATATAGTTGTGAGACTCTATGATTAATTGCAATTGCTCACCTTTAGGATCACATAACTTATCCAACTTGTAGAGTAACCTGTCTAGGAGATGGTCGTGCACATGATTGTGGATTTGCAATTTTTAATACACCTCCTTAAAGTCCTCATCCTCTAAATAGACCTATTTCTATGCATCATGGGTGAATGGCTCCATGTACATAAGAGTCACCAAAGTAGTGATATTTAGTGTGGGTGGTATTGAAGGCATGTCAACCACCTTGTTTTTGTTTCCTTTTTTGTACTTAATCACCAAATAAAACTATTATAGAAACCCCATACACTTGTAAAGCATGTTATTTTGTAGCTTACTTTACACCTACAAGTACTGTAGTGGTGGGTGATATATGTGTATTAATGTCTCCTTTCCAATCAAATAATGCTTCCACTTCTTCACAAAGTGCACCAGGTCATAGTGCTCCTTCTCATAGGTAGGGTAGTTAAGAACTCACCCATGAAAAAGTTCAGAATGGTAGCATATAGGCCTTCCTCCCTACATCAATACTGCTCCCAGACCATACCTACTCACATATGTCTCCACTTAAAACGACTGCTGCAAGTTTTGTAATGCCACAACTAGTGCTTGGTTGATCTTCTTCTTTAGCTCCTCAAAAGCCCTTTGTTAAGCCTTTCCCATTGGAAACTCTTGTGACCTACTATTATGCCATGGAGTCGTGTTGCTACTACAAAAAATGAGGCTATGAATTTCCTCAAGTATTGTGTTGCCAAATAAAAATAAAAAAACATTAGTAGGCACTGCCCATTTCATGATGGCATCCATATTGGGAGGATCTATATTTAGCTCTCCTCCTCCTATCACATACCCTAGATACACCAAATATTGTTGTGCAAAATCACACTTCTTGAGATTCTCTAGTAGCTGGTACTTCTTTAATGTCTCCAACACCTGCATCAAATGAGAGATGTGCTCTTTTGAGGTAGCACTATATATGAGTGTATCATCCAAATAGATAATAACAAAAAAATATATGAAAGGATGCATTCCATCATTCATCAATATCGTAAATGTAGTTAGCGCAATACATAGACGAAAAGGAATGGCTAACCACTCATACAAAACATGCATGGTTTTGAAGGAAGTCTTCCATGTATCTTCTTTGACTCGAACCTGGTGATATCTAGTAATTAAGTTCAACTTCATGAAGTATTTTTCTTGCTAAAGAGGATCCATCAATTCATCTATCATGGAAACCGAATATAGATTATTGAGGTAGATTTTGTTCAAGGCCCTATAATATATACACATCTACTAATTCCAAACCTTGTTTGAAACAATCATGGTGGGTGATCCACATGGTGATGTACTCAGTCGAATGACAACCTATTCCAGTAGATGATGCAATTGTTTTTTCACCTGACTTGTTTCTATAACAAACTTCATGTACACACCAATGTTTTTAAATAGAGAGTCCATAAATAGATGGATCTTGTCCGCTACTTCCATCTTAGGTGGTAACCTTTTTGGCTGTCGAACACATCCTTGTATGCATGCAATAACTCCTCCATTTGTTTCTTTATTTCTTATTATACTCCTCAAATCATTCATTACCTATTATTGACTCCTCTATACACTAGATTTCTCTTTAAAATAATAAGACATACTTCTTGCTAGCAGTGATCAATTTGTTGGCTTGATTTACACTTATGAGAAACAATTTTGACTTTTCTTTGTGCACATTCATGATGGAAAATTTTCCATCCTTGATCTGCAAATACTAGATATCTCTTTGCATGAATATTTCTTCTCACATATACATGTAGGGACTCCCAAACACGACTCCATATACATGAAGGGGAACCACATATATATCTACTTCATAAAAAAATCAACATTAATAGAAAATATAATTTGCATTGTTTCATTACCTTCTTCTTTGCATCCTTACTTACCCATACCGTTGGATATGCGTTTGGATGATCATGAACTTCCAACCCCAAATTCTTGACCATCTCAGATGTAATGACATTCGCTTGTGATATTGATTCAAACAAAGCATCAACCTTTTTCTTCTTATCTAGTATCTTTATATGAAGGAATTCCATCATTTCTTTCTCTTCATGTTGCTGAAAATTACTTAGATTCAGCTCCTTCTGCAGTGATGTACAAATGATCTTCTCATCCACATCTGAGCTCCTTTCAACTTGGTTTCTTGAATTAATGGCCATGATATTCTTCTTCTTATTATCATTATTTTTTTCTTCATGCTTAGCTCTAGATGTAACTTCCATCACTTCTCCTTTATATGGTTGTCAAAGTTGCAGTGGTTATAGTGGTTCTTGGGATATTTACACTAGAGTGTTGTTAGTATTGTATTTTTATCTTTCCCCCTTTTTTCTTCTTCTAGTTCTCCTTAGAAGCATTATGTTTATCCTCGTACTTCGATCCACTTGATTGCACTCCCTTTATGCCTATGTTCTCTAGGGAATGTGCCTATACAGAAGCCCCAGTGACTTTGGGCTTGAACAACATCACCTACTCTCATAGGTGATGGTACATACCCACTAAATACTTGAGGAGTAAATTTAGGTTCTTTAGGGAGATACCCCACATTATGGCCATATTTATAAACTCTATGTTGTACTCCAACACACTTTGGCACAAATATATGCTAATGTAGTGCCACTAGATCGACTAGTTTTTTATGTACCTAATGGGATAAAACTATGACTTAATAAGGGTTTTGAAATCCTCCCACTTAGTCACTAGAATATCTCTCTCCAACCTCAAGGCCTCTGTGCGGCTTTCCCACCAAGTCATTGCATGGCCCTCTAACTCCACCCATGTAAATTAAACATTCTGTCCTTACTTAATTTAATGGACATTGGAATAAACTTCCAGTTGCCAAAACTACTGATTTAGCTTTTGATTGTCGATCTTGTCATGGTAAAACATTATATTTAACTTTTATTCAATTTTAGATATGGATTTTTATTGATTCATGACACTTAAACTGAGTTGATATTTCTTTTGCTCTTTCTTCATTCATTCTTCTTTGCTTCCTGATCTCCTGATCTCCCTTCTGATCTTTCCTCTACATTTGAACCGCCATATTCTCCAAATATCCCAAGATTATTTCTTAGGGCCACCATAAGGACATTTACATTACGATTTATATCTCTCCTCTGTAGGATCATAAGGGTCATTTACAGATTTTTTAGCCATGATTAGGGTTTAATAAT
This sequence comes from Pinus tabuliformis, assembly GCA_031772625.1. Lineage (NCBI taxonomy): Eukaryota > Viridiplantae > Streptophyta > Pinopsida > Pinales > Pinaceae > Pinus > Pinus tabuliformis. The sequence goes on along the minus strand of CM062808.1, from coordinate 592,294,830 downwards.
TTTTTTTCACTACCAATCTAGATCCCCTACAAATATCCACAAAATAGCTAAAGAGAACATGCTCTGATACCAATATGATTCACAAAATACAATGGCTATTCCAATAGATAGTTCATCACAACAAAATGATAATATTATATTTAAAATATGAAATTCGACACTATTAAATTTTTATTAAATGTATAGATCTCTATATTTTATTGTAAATAATCCATGCATGCAAAAGGAAATCATGTAGAAAATAAACAATGAAAAAATAAAATCTCACACATGTATAAGAAAAAGTATTTTCTCTAGGAAACCCTTTCAGGAGAAAAACCCAACATGAAGGTGAGGTCGCTCTACTCTCTTTCTCTATCTAGAAATATGCTTGTGAGTACAAAAAAGTATGGTCTGTGGCATGTGGGATGCTACAATGCATAAATACTCTCTGTGTTCTCTACCTCCTATCCTTCTTAACTATTTTTCCTCAGTTATGGAACAAATTCACTAGAAATAATGTAATACCTTTTCCTCCTAGTGGCCCGGTTACAACACAACCTAGTAGCCTACTAGTTGTTAAGTTTGACTACCTCTTATCTTAATTAGAGCTACAACATAGACACTTCTAGAGTATTTTACATCATAATAACATGGCTTGCCCCTTTTCCATGAATAATTGGGGATTATGTGGTACCCTCTTGAATTATGGGTGTGAAAACATGAAGGGCAACTTCTTAGTGGCATAAATTTCACAAACAAACTTCGATTGATGTGCTTCTTGCCCCATTGGAAAGATATATATATGTGTAGAATGTGCAAAACTAAAGTGGTAAAATTTTATCCCTAAAAAACATCATTTGATGCCTCATAATACTCTTGGAAGGTTTCAAACCATGTTTCGCCAAATTGGGTCCCACCAATAAGAACAATCCCGTGAGCTGATTCCTTACCTTTTTCCACTCGAATGCTTTGAAAATGATGATAAAAAAAATTAATGATCTAGTTTGGATCAAAATGTTGTTATATGGTTAAGTGGATATTCTACTAAGGTTCTTGTGTTTACAATTTCACATGTTTAATCATATGTCTCAATATTATAGCACCAAAAACATACATCCCATCTAGAGGGGCATCCTAGCAAAGGTTTGACCAACCATGCCTCAAATATAGTATTCTCATTAAGTGAAATCATGAAAAGGGGTTGGATAATAATTTCCTAAGAATTATCTTATCTTTGCATGATAGGGTATCTAATGTAAGGGTATGTAGAGGTAATGAAGCTATTTTTTGGCTATTCTTTAAAAAATATTATTCTTCACTCAAATTTTATGGTATTTCTCATAGTTTCCAACCATTAATTGTTTAGTATAGTATTTGAAAAATAAGAAGATACCCTAATCTAAAATATTAATTTTCTTTATCTAGATATATTATATAGGCTACAACTATATTACTATTGAAATAAAATAGCTATCTTCTTGATAGTCATTTTTGACAGAAAAAGTTGCATTTTTTTCATACATAATTAGAAAAAAATTCAGTATGTTCTCCTAGCATGGTAAGTATATGTGTGCTTTATGAAACATATGTACACACATTTTGGGAAAAATAATTATCAGGTTTATCCATAATGTTCTTTAACGATTCAAAGTAAAAAATAATTCTAGAAAATATGTTACATCTTAATGGAGAACTAACTACTATAATGGATCCATTCATTATGACTCATGAACTAAATTTCCTGCAAGTAAATGTCGTCCTTGAAAAATTATTAACATCATTATTGAATTCCTTTTATACATGGACTATAGAGAGGGAGAAAATTAGTCAAAAAAATTCCTTTAGTTGTATGACCAATGCAAGTATGTGAATACTATGGTTCAAGAATGAAGATCTCTAATGAAAATGTATCATGGATATTTGTTTGATTTCTTGTATTTCATGCAATTTTGTAGTTGGTCATAATATATTTATCAAAATTGTCAAAGAAATTATTTGAATTCCTTTTTCCATATTTAAATGAATTAATGGTACCCATTGTGATATAAACCAATGGCATAAAGATATGATTACAATGATGTTTCATATTATTTCTAAAAGCATATATTACACCCTAAAATAGTTTCCCAACTAATTGGATCCTAGAGAAGGGTTGGCTAATACTACCTCTAGTGTATTAGTCTCATTAATGTAAAGAGAAAAGGAACTCAAATACCTCCAATATATACTTAGCGTTAATTATTAGATATTAAGGAGAAAAAGAACCATTTTCTTTTTATTACATAAGTAAAAGTCTATTAGGAATAGATCATAGATACACAATCATTGGAAATAGTTTCTTATTGTCATTTATTTTCTCAAAGAAATTAGGCATTATATTTATACTTGTGAATTCTTTATACATATCGACTATTGAACCATTAGATACTAAAATGAATATAATCGATATTGATGGGAAAATCATTAGATGATTGTTGTTAATGTGGGAAGTTTACTTCACAAGGCTAGGTGAACTTGGTAAACAAAATTTTGATGTAATTTTTCTTTCATCAAATAATATGCGAAAATATCTTTGTAATTTCACTAAACAAACATGGTTTTCTAATAGATAAAATCCCCTCGGTATAGGAAAATTTCGTCAATAATTTTACTTATATATAGTGTTAAGAATTCATCATCAATATTTTTACATACAAATTGATCATGTGTTACCTATTCAAACTTGGAAAAAACAAAATACATCCACATAACATAAGAGATGATGAGGTCTTTCACATTATATGATACAAAAAATGTTGTGGATATTCCACTGGAAACTTTGTCACAACATATCTGAGAAAGATTTTCTGTAATATAGAAATCTATACTATGGAGCTTAAGATTTCCTTAAACTTTATAGATTTATCAAATTGTTATTTATTCTTATGCATGTGATATAAATTGTAGAAAACAGATAAAAATATAACAATCACTGACACACACCACAATAACAAAAGATATGACATCTGACACAATTTTAGGGGAAAACCCAGTGCAAAGGTGAGGTTGCTTTGCTCTTTGTTTCTATGAATGGAAATGGTCTAAAGATAAAGTAGTGAGACATGTGGCCTATGGAATTATACGTAAAAAAACATATTTATTCTTCCATTTCTTTATCCACTCCCAAATACTCTACTCAATAATGGAGCAAAAAGCACTAGAATAGAATCAAACTCCTTCTTCTCCTTATGGCTTGGTTATAACAAAACCCTATAGCCAACTAGGGGTTAAAATTCACCCATTCAACCCTCAATGTGAGTTGTAACTATAATATTCTAGAGCCTTATTCATTGTGGTTATTTGGCTAGCCCCTTTTCAATGAGTAATGGATATGGCATGGCATCCTCTCGAATCATGATCGAAAAATTAGAAAGGGCAACTTCTCGGTGCCATAAAAATTGTGTACATATTTTGTTTAAGGTTTCATCAATGAAAATGTATTTCAAGATAGAAGGGATATGGCGTTTGGCCCTGGAGAGATTTATTGGAAGTGAAAAACGTTATTAAATGTATCATACATAGTTCAAAATGTTTTTAACCCTAATTCACTGAATTGGGAACTACTAATAAAAATGGTCGTATGTGCTAATTCGTCCAATTTTTCCACTCTAAATACATCATTAAGATGCATGAAAAATAAATAATGATGTAATGGGAATCATAGATTCCAATTTTGGATGTTTTTCGGTCCCAAAAGCTTCTAGAAAATGAGGATAGGAAATTTTTCATCTACCTTCTCCCTGGAGTACCATTTAATGTTGCTCAAAAGTTGTCCTTTCAACCCAATATGGAAAAGGTCATGTTGCCCATGTCTTCCAAGTTTGGACCTCTTATATGTTGAGATTTTCTATTTTGAATAAAATAGGCAAAATCTCAGTAGATGACAACAATAGGAATTAATTCCTAGATTAGCTCCAGTTTGTTGGGAGGGAGTTAATGCATCCTAAATTTGAGTTGAGAGGATTTATGAGGCAGTTAGATTCTCCTTGCTATATAACAGGTATCCATACAGATGGTTTGGTAGTAGTGTGAGAGTTTGTGAGGATTTGATTTATGTAATCTCCTGTTTGATTAATAAAGAATTGCCGATGCCTATGTTGTGTGGACGTAGCCCAGATTGGTTGGGTGAACCACGTTAACTGCTGTATCTTTATGTGCATGAGTTATTTGCTGAGCATTTGTTTTAGATTGATGTGCATCTAATCTCCAACAAGTGGTATCAGAGAGGTTGGAGGTGGAGCACGTGCTGGAGGTGGAGCGCAAAGGAGTGGAGGTGCTGGTGCTGAGAGGATTCTCTGTGTGTGTGCGTGGTGTTGGACTGCTGTTGCTGTCTGCCTGCGTGGAGGTTTACATGAGATAAGACAGCACTAAGGAGTATAAGAGACTGTTGTATTGCTGCACCTGCATGGTGATTTGCAGCAACTAAAACTCTGATGTGTGATTGTTAGTCGCGTTGGATTTGCGTATTGGAGGTGGAGCAAACTGATTTGCGTACTGGAGGTGGAGCAAACTGATTGTTAGCAAGCAGTTTAGAGCATTGGTGCCTGTATGTCCCTTTGCTGCGTGGTGTACTGGAGCAGTTGATTGCCGGATGCGTGGAGGTGCTATTGACTGCTGTTGCTGGTGGAGACCTTCGTGGAGTCGTTTACCAACAGCTGCGTGGAGTGCTGGCTGCTGGTGCGTTGAATAGACGGTAGCGTATCTCTGTTCCCATAACCAGAATGGCGGTAGTGTATTTGTTTTTGTGTATATTGTTTATCCTCCACGCAACAATTGCCAGAACAAGCAGTGGTAAAAAAGAATTAAAGCTCTAATGTTGACCCTCACTGCTGCACGCCTATTGAAAATTTGAGTCTCCTCTTTTCTTTATGTGGTTGGATTTAGTGCCTACTCATTCACAAGTTGGATGACAATTTGCTAAATAGCCAGATGTTATTATCGGGATTGTAATCCTGTAGAGTAATGTGATTTTTTCAACCTTTATACCCGCGATGCGAGATGCGTGTCCATGTTCAATTTCTCCATGAAACTATAACATGTTTCGACTGCCACAGGCAAAAATTGCAATTGGTGTATTCACTATGCGCACAGTTAGTCAACCAAAGTCTAAGTGATATATATTTGTTACAAATTGCAGAATTGGGAATTTAATACTTAGTTTTTTTTATGTATTGTAATTCACACAACAACAAAAAAAAAAAAATGTTTTTATTTAAAAGCAAAGGCAGAAAGGCATAGGCAGTTTTTTTTTTATTGCTGGTATTTAAAGGATGGATTTTGGAGATTATTGTGTTTTTTGGTTGATACAAAATGGCGAAAACTTAGAGTGCCCGGTTTGAAATTGAGAAGTTTAATGGTAAAAACAACTTCGAGATCTGGAAGGTCAAGATGTATGATTTGCTTGTCCAACATGGTGTGGCAAAGGCATTGTTGGGCAAATCTAAACAGCCTTACAACATCACAGATAATGAGTGGGCCGAGATGGATGAAAGAGCGATAAGTGCTATTTGACTGTGTCTAGCTGATGATGTCCTGTTTAATATCGTGTCGGAGACAACAGCTGCTCGTTTGTGGACGAAACCGGAGAAACTGTACATGACCAAATACTTAACCAATAGGATTCTCCTGAAACGACAGCTGTACAGTTTGCGAATGAGGGAAGGTACATCGATTGCTGATCATTTAAATGCTTTTAATACTCTTCTTGTGCAATTACAAAGTATAGAAGTAAATATTCAATTCGAGGATAAAGCTATTACTTTATTGTGCTCGTTGCCCGAATCATGGGATCATTTTGTTACCTCTATAAGTCTCAGTTCATCAGAAACTATTGAGTTTGATGATGTAGTTTCATCCTTATTATTGGAAGAAACAAGGAGAAGGCCGCATTCCGAAACCTCTACATCAGAAGCTATGATGATTAGAGGTCGTTTGAAAGAAAGACACTCCAGGAGGCCAAGCGACTCACGTTCAAAGTCGAAAGGGAAGAAGAGTAAGCTAAAGTGTTGGTTTTGTGGCAAATCAGGGCATTTAAAGAAGGACTGTTGGAAGCGACAACAACAATCTTCTAAAGCAGATTCTTCGACAGAAAAGAAGGAGGCAAATACGATAGATACAAGTTCGACATCTGGTTCAGGTATGAGTGATGAAGTATTATCAGTTAATGTGTCAAATGATGGTAAACATTGGTTATTAGATTCTGGTGCATCAAACCACATGTGTATTCATAAAGACTGGTTTACGACATATAAATCAATTGATGATGGTGTTGTGTACATGGGTAATGATGTAACATGGAATATTGTGGGAATTGGGAGCATACAACTGCAAATGTTTGATGGGACAACAAAAATATTAACTGATGTAAGGCATGTACCAGATTTAAGGAAAAATTTGATCTCATTAGGAGCACTTGATTCAAATGGATATAAAACTATAATTCAAGGTGGAGTCATGAAAATTTACAAAGGTCTTTTACTAGTTATGAAAGCTAAGAAGGTAGGAAATCTATTTCAGTTAGAAGGAAGTACAAGGTTAGATTATGTGTCTACGGTGTTTGAACATGACATTAGTTCCATTCACTTATGGCATCAAATATTGGGGCATATGAGTGAAAGAGGGTTAAAAATTTTGGCTGATCGCAAGTTACTTCCAAATCTAAAATATGGAAAGTTAGATTTCTATAAGCAATGTCTGTTTGGAAAACAAAGTAAAAAAAAGTTTAAAACAGGCAAACATACTAGTAAAGGCATACTTGATTATATCCATTCAGATGTTTGGGGTCCAGCTCCTACAACTTCATATGGTGGTTTGTCTTATTTTGTATCATTCATTGATGACTTTTCTAGGAAAGTGTGGGTCTACATGTTGAAAAGAAAGTCTGATGTTTTTTCAGTTTTCAAGCAGTTTAGAGCATTGGTAGAAAACAACACAGGTAGAACAATAAAATGTTTAAGAACTGACAATGGTGGTGAGTTTACTTCCAAGGAGTTTGACAGCTATTGCAAGGATGCAGGGATCGAGAGACATAAGACCACGGTTTATACTCCTTAGCAGAATGGAGTTGCTGAACTCATGAACAGGACTCTTCTAGAGAGAGCAAGGAGTATGCTGAGTAACGGCGGGTTGCAAAAGGAGTTGTGGACGGAAGCAGTGGCAACAGCTTGTTATGTGATAAACTGATCTCCATCAACGACGATAGGCTACAAGATTCTGCAAGAGGTATGGAAAGGACACCCTTGTGACTATTCTAAACTCAGAGTGTTTTGTTGTGATGCATATGATCTAGTGCCTAAACATCAGCGAACTAAATTAGATCCAAAGTCTAAAAAGTATATCTTTGTTGGGTATGGTGTTGGAACAAAGGGATATAGATTGTGGGATCCTACTACCCGCAAAATCATCATCAACAGAGATGTAAAGTTTAATGAATCCTCTCTTGTACATTTAGATGTAGATAGTAGATTAAAACAGGATGATGTATCTGATTTTCAGCACATTCAGTTTGATAGCATTTCTAATGATAGTCATGATGACCATAGTTCAGATACTAGTCATGAACAGGTTTCAGAATCAGAACATGAACAGGGTTCATGTATAAATCATGAACAGGTTTCAGATACTGGTCATCAAGAAGTTCCTACAGATGGTAGTCAGCCAATCGAGGAAGCGCCAAAAACATCATTAAGGAGGTCGACAAGAATCAAACGGCCACCGAGAAGGTATGATGATTATGTTACTTCTGTTGCATTTACTGCTAATGACGATGAACCTCTGTGCTATCAGGAAGCAATAGAAGGTTCGAAAAGTGATAAGTGGAAAGCAGCGATGAAGGACGAAATGATGGCCTTGGGTAAGAATGGCACATGGGATCTGGTTGAGCTTCCGAAAGACAGGAAAACTGTGGGGTGTAAATGGGTTTTCAAGCTGAAACGGGGTGTGAATGATACGGAAGACAGGTACAAAGCGCGGTTGGTTGCAAAAGGGTTTTCTCAGAAAGCCGGTATTGACTTTCATGAGATTATTTCACCAGTAGTTAAAATTGTTTCAATTAGAATTGTGTTAGCATTAGTGGCTTTGCTTGATTTAGAGCTGCAACAATTAGATGTTAAGACTGCATTTCTACATGGAGACTTAGATGAGGAAATTTATATGGAACAACCGGAAGGGTTTGTTCAGCATCGCAATGAGAAATTTGTCTGCGGGCTCAAGAAGTCATTATATGGCCTGAAGCAGTCGCCTCGGCAGTGGTATAAGATGTTTGATTCTTTCATGTTGAGTCAGAAATATGTTAGAAGTGAATATGATCATTGTGTTTATTTTAAACAGTTAAATAATGGAATATTCATTATCTTGGTATTGTATGTTGATGATATGCTTTTAGCAAGCAAAAGCATAGAAGAAATCAACAGGTTGAAGGCTCATATGGCAAGGACATTTGATATGAAAGATCTAGGAGCAGCAAGAAAGATTTTGGGCATGGAGATTTTCAGAGACAGGAGCAATGGTAAGCTATGGCTATCACAACAAAAGTATATTGAGAAAATACTTTTGAGGTTTGGTATGAATAACGTGAAGCCTGTGTCAGTCCCTCTCGCTTCCCATTTCAAGCTTTCTTTGAGTTTATGTCCTAATTCAGATGAAGAAAAGGATTATATGTCTCGAATTCCATATGCTAATGTAGTAGGGTGTTTAATGTATGCGATGGTGTGTACGCGACCAGATATTTCACATGCAGTTGGGGTTGTCACCAGGTACATGGCAAGTCTGGGTAAAGAACACTGGTCAGTAGTGAAATGGGTGCTTCGGTATCTGAGAGGCACAAGTAGTTATTGTATCACTTACAATAAGAGTAGTGAATTTGTTTGCGGATATGTTGATTCCGATTTTGTAGGTGATTTGGATAAGAGAAGGTCAACTTTAGGGTATGTCTTTACTCTTGCAGGTGGAGCTATAAGCTGGATGTCAAAGCTACAGAACATTTTCACTTTATCCACTACTGAAGCAGAATACATTGCTGCTTCGCATGCTTGCAAAGAGGCGGTTTGGTTGAAAGGTTTGCTTGGTGAGTTTGCTAGGTTACAGGAAAACATCAGATTACTTTGTGATAGTCAAAGTGCAATACGTTTGGCTAAGAATCCGGCCTATCATAGTAAATCAAAGCATATTCCAATTAAGTACCATTTTGTAAGATAGGTTATCACTGAAAGGGGAGTCTCTCTTGAAAAGGTGCATGCAAAGGAAAACTGTGCAGACATGTTCACGAAACCAGTTTTGTTGCAGAAGCTACGCTGGTGTTTGGCTTCTCTTGGCTTGCAGAAAAGATAAAATAATAATAACAGGGCATCAGGCTAATTGTTGTCAAGGTGGAGATTGTTGAGATTTTCTATTTTGAATAAAATAGGAAAAATCTCAGTAGATGACAACAATAGGAATTAGTTCCTAGATTAGCTCCAGTTTGTTGGGAGGGAGTTAATGCATCCTAAATTTGAGTTGAGAGGATTTATGAGGCAGTTAGATTCTCCTTGCTATATAACAGGTATCCATACGGATGGTTTGGTAGTAGTGTGAGAGTTTGTGAGGATTTGATTTATGTAATCTCCTGTTTGATTAATAAAGAATTGCCGATGCCTATGTTGTGTGGACGTAGCCCAGATTGGTTGGGTGAACCACGTTAATTGCTGTGTCTTTATGTGCATGAGTTATTTGCTGAGTATTTGTTTTAGATTGTTGTGCATCTGATCTCCAACATTATAGAAAATTATATCCTCTATCAACTCTACTTTAACATCCACTACTAAATCCTATGTAGAAGGAAGGTCTTATTCCTCTTCTTTATTTAACATGGAAGATTCATAGAATTCTAGATTTCACACATTCAATGCACATGTAAGTAGATAAATTGAGTCTATAGACTTTATATCCCACCTTTTCTAGTATCTCAAATGGACTATATTGGAAAGCCTTAATTTTCTTACTAGGACCCTATAGACTTTCCTTTTTCAACTGTGACGATACCTTGTCTCCCACTTTTAATGAATTCTATTTTTTCTTTATAGTGCATGGCCTTGTACATTTCTTGTCACTTCTACAACATCTCTTGTACATGTATATGGATCTACGCAAACTTATAAACATTTTATTTTTCTCTTAAATCATCCCCTATATAACCCATCCTGACCCGTACTTTCCCTGCATATGAAATATCCAAAAGTGAAGGAGGAAAGCATCCAAAACATTTTTCAAATGGGGACTTATAGTAGAAGTGTGGATGACTTTGTCATAAGAGTGTTATATATATATATATATCATATTTTCATACCAAATATATGGATTCTTATGATTGTAACAACTCAATATATGCACCAAAGTACCATTAACTACTTATATATTCCCATCTATTTTTGGATGCAATGTTGTAGACATCATCAACTTTGTGTCGATATTCTCCCACAATATAGTAAAAAATGCACTAAGAAATATTTTTTATTTATCCAATGCTCGTTAAGTTTACAAAGTGCACCTATACTTGCCCAAAGCAAAAATTTGGTTCTTCTTCCCAATTGGTGTTATTTTTATAGGGAACAAGAACACATATATTTCTAACTATTAGAGTGTTTTCTTCTCAATGATGTATGAAAAGAACCCACTTAATATCGTGGATGACAAATGATCTCAACAATAAAAATGGCTGCTAAACATTGTATATCTACAAGTATTGATAAAAGCAAAACTAGCCAAAATCTTGATATATGCTGCAATCATAGTTAAACAATGAAATGAAGAGTAATAACCCCAAAAAATCCAATGGAAACCAGATTTGTAAATAATGATTTTATTATAACACCTGTGAAAGGAACAAGTATATGTTAGCAGTCCCCATCTATGGGATGGGTTATTAGCAATCCTCAAACACTTTTAGATTTTGTAGAGTCTCTCTCCTCTATAATGCATAAGCCCAACAAAAATATTGTGTGTGGCAATGAAAATAAATAAAGTTACAACAATGAGTGCAACAATGAAAATAATCAAAAGTGAATAATGAATGGAAAAGCCTCCTATTTATAACAAAATATTGACTTACTGTCGAATAATCAACAATAATAAAATATTATTGATCCCATTCTTGGAATTACCACTTGGAATATTTTATTATATTTGTTTAGGAGGGAAAAGGTATTTAAGATTTTATTTGGAAATAATAAATAAATAAATGATTTAATTATTATATCAAGGAATTAGTTAAGGAATAATAAACAAATAATGATTTATTTAATTATTCCTAAGGGATTTAGTCAAACTTAACAAAGAATAGTAATTAATTATTGATTGATTAGTTATTCTTAGAGAAAAATAAGATAAATAATGATTTATCTGTTTATTTTTCATGATTGGGTCAAATTTAACAAGGAATAATGATAAAACAATGGTTTAATTAATTATTCCTAGAAGAAAATCAAATAAATAGTGTTTTATTTAATTATTATTCATGGGTTTACCTATAAATTACTTAATAAAGGTGGTTTATTAGGTAATACCTCACAATGAAATAAATTTTACTATGGTAAAATTGGCTTTACATGGTGTACTTTGATCCATCTAGTAAATTAGACTATATGATAAATTTTTTGGTGATAACACTAACCCTATTGAGTACGATGAATAGGTATTTAGGTCAATTCCTGGTTGTTCATAAACATCCTGAAAGTTCCTTGGAAATTCTTTAACATGGACGAGTCGGTGTACCTAATGGATGCTATATACCTTATTTCCTATTACTAGGCTTACTGGTACAATATATAACATATCCTTTTATAAACCTAGCTACATCTTCTTACATCCAAGGTAAGTATGTATTACTTTATGAGTTGGCTATTATATTCCCTACACCAAAAATACTTATAGCCTTGGAGTTGTGATATTATCTCATTAGTTTTAGCCACTCATATTTAGGAATGCATAATTTGTATAACTCGTAGATTAACCCATTATGGAAATCATAGTTACTTGTGCTATCACCATCATGCACATGAATTTGAATCTGCAACTATTAAAACACCTACTTGAAGTCTGCATCGTTTGTGTATGCCTCTCTGTGTGTATCATGACTGAAAGTCTTCACATGAATCAAAGTTTCTTTAACTATTATTTTGATGTGGTTTTCCTTAAAAGAATGTCGACTAACTTGTTTGTTCCACTCTTCTGATACTTGATCACTAAATGAAATCAGTGTAAGAATCTAATCCCTTTGTAATTCCTAGTTTGTTGTAATTTATTGTGGGCTTACATGAACTGTAGTTGTTGGTGATCTATGTGGATTAATTTCTCCTTTACCATTAGATAGTGGTCCACTTTTCATAGTTTTTACGAGTGTGTATGATTACTTGTCATAAGTAGGGTACTTAAGAATTACCCCATGAAATAATATATAATGGTATCATAGAATCTAGGCTCCTTTCATAAATATCAGTACCATAACATATCAATTCATATTTTTCTCCACCTTAAAGGTATACTATAAGTTCAATAATTCAAGAAAAAATGCTTGACAAATCTTCTTCTTTAACTTTTCAAACCCATTCTACTAACTCTTTCCACACTAAAAACTCTTGAAACTAACTAATATAGTATGGATTCATTTTTCTACTAATGATAATGATGCCTCTATTACTGGGATGCACCAATAAATTTTTTTAATATAGAAACATTAATAGTAACTATCCATTTCATGTTGTCATCCATCTTAGCAGGATCTACCGTAGCTCTCCTGTACAAATAAGATATCCTAAATACACCAAATATTTCTACGCAAGCTCACATTTGTTGATATTTTTCATGCAACTGGTGCTTCTTTAATGTCTCTAACACATACATAAAATGTGAGATGTGGTCGACCTAAGCACCATTGTATACCAATACCACTAAACGTTAACAAATGAATCTTAACGGGGTGGAGTATGTCATTCCTTAACCCCATGAATGTAGTTGTTGACTTCCATAAACCAAGCAACATGACTAACCATTGATACCAACATTTCCTATTTACGAAGGAAATTTTATAGGTATTTTATTCTTTAACTCAAGCCTTATGATACTATGACTTTATATCCAACTTTGTGAAGTATTTTTCTTACTTCAGTAGATCCAATAGATCATCTATCCTTGGAATATGGTACCTATTCTTGAGAATTATTTTACCCAATTCCCTATAATCAATGCACATTCACCAACTCCCATCCTTCTTATGCACAATTATGATGGGTGACTCACATGGTGATTTATTTAGTTGAATAGAACCTTGGCCCAATTGTTGTCGCAACTATTTATTTATCTCATTTTATTCTATCATAGAATTCATGTACATCAAAATTTTAGGCAACTTAGAGTCAAGAAATAGTTGGATATGGTGCTCCACTTCCCTCTATGTTAGTATCCCTTAAAGCTAGAATACTCCCTTGTATGTTTGTGGAAGATTTCTTAGTTGTTATCTATGTTCCTTATAAATCCCTCTAGGGATGCCTTTGCTCTCATTGAATTTTATGCAGTTTGAGTTTCTTTTTAAAATAGTAAATAATATTTCTTACTAGAACTAATAAATTCATTTTCTTTGTTAACACTTACCAATGAAATTTATACTTTGTCATGTGCATTTTTATGGTGAAGGATTTTTGATCTTTGAAGAGATAGTATTGGTTGAATCTCGACATGAATATTTCATCCCACATGTACATATAGGGAATCCCAAACACAACTCCACATATATCAAGTGGAACTACATCCATCTATATTTCATTAATTAATTCAACACTGATAGCAAGCTTTATTTTACACTTTTTTTACCTTGATTTATACATCCTTATTTACCCATACCAATGGATATGGGATAAGATGATTCCAAATGTCTAATCCCATTTTTTTTCATTATCTCTACCACATTGAGATTCACGTATGAACTTAATTCAAACATAACATCAATTTTCATCTTCTTGACCTATATCTTTATATGGAACATTTTTTTCATCTCCTTCTATTTTTGTTTCTGAAGGCTACTAAAATTCACCCCCTTCTACAATGTTGTACATGCAATCTTCTCATCTATGTTCGAGGTTCCTTCCACTTGATTTCTCAAATCCATGGTTATGAGATGTTTCTTCTTCAAATATTTCTTTAGGTTCTTCGAGTTGTGTTCTAGATGTAATTTGTAGGATTTCTCCTCTATATAACCACCAATGTTGTAGTGGTTGTAGTGGTTGTTAGGATATTTTCACTAGTGTGTTGTGTTTGTTTCCTTTTGTCCTTCCTTTTTTCACTACTTGTTCCTTTTTATAGAATCTTTCTTATGTGCCACCTTCTTTGAACCACTTGATTTCCCTTTCTTTTCGCCTATGCATTCTAAATATGATTTCTATAAACAATCCTCATCCATGATTCTATGTTTGAACAAGAAAATGTTTTTTTCACAACTAGTTGCTTAGAACCCCTAGATAGTTATGGAGTATGTATAGGTTCATGGGAGAGATACCCATAATTATTTCCATATCCCTAAATTTTGTAGCATACTCATGTATAGTCCACCCTTGTATCTAGATTACATAATTCAACCAGATACATTTCTTGGTTACATAATGTATAAGGTATAATTATGATCTTTCGATAGTTTTTAAATCCTCCAACTTAGTTAGAAAAATATCCCCCTCTAGCCTTAGGGTTTTTGTGTGCCTTTTAGGTAAAGGCATGGTACTCTAGTTTCAAATGGCCATTCTTTATTTGCTCTTCCTCTATGCGATGAATGTTAAAATAACTCTTTAAATACTACAACTAGTGGTTTAATTTCAAAGAGTAAAAATCACCTAGATATGGATTAATGTTTTCGTTTGCTTCCACATTCAATAGGGACCATGAATAGTTAATCGAAATTGAATTGGGATTTAATTATTTGGTTTGTCTCTTACAATCCTCCTTTGCTTCTTTTCAGTCTCTCTATTTCCCCTATAATATAAACTTTGAGTTGGAGCCTCGATCTTATCAAATTCCTAACATATTTGTATGAGTTTCCATGAGAAGTTTCATATTACGACTAATATCTATGACCTACTATTCTATCCTTGAAAATATTTCAATCATCAAATCTTGATTTATATTAATAAATTCATCAGCCATGGTGTTATTAACCTTGCACAATTAAAATTAGTACAATCTCAAAGATAATGTTTCATGATCCTAAGACTAGGTATCCTTACTCTATATAGGAGACAAAGGGTATATTTATAATAAAATTTGGACCATGAGATGTTCTAGCATACATTAAAATATAATGAAAGAAATGTAGCCATTCAATATCTAGTGCCTAATAATGGGTTTTAGGGTTAAAATAGGACTTCTATAGATCTTAACATGTCCGCCCCTTAAATTAAGTATTCTCGTCAACACTTCACTATCTATGGGTTTTGTTGCGTGAAATACTTTGCTTCCAATGTCAGTTCATCCATCAGTATGTTCTTCTTTATGATGAAGTATTCAGTAACTGGTTGATTTCTAAGCTTTCCAGTCCTCTTTTCAAGGATTCTTTCTGAATCTAGTATTATTTTTTCTTCTTCATTAATATTTGATATAATAGTTTGGACTAGGACTTTATCATTGATTACCTTCTTTAAGAAAGAAATGTAGAAGACTAGATGTGCATGTGAATATGGAGGTAACTCTAATTTGCAATCGATGCTTCCAATTCTCTAAAACACCTTATAGGAGACATAATACTTTGGTACTAATTTATTAAGCTTATTTATTTTCTTCAGGGACATCTATTTATATGGTTGTAGCCTCACAAATCAATCCCCCACTTCAATGTCCCTTTCAAGTTGATGGTGATTTTGTTGTTGTTTCATCGTATTTTGTGTTATGAGTAAGTTATACTTCCATAGTTTTAGAGCCATTTGTAGTTGTTTTATGTCTTCCTCTATTTCTTGAGTCTTCATAGTCCCTTTCAAGGGATATCTGATGGATGGAGAATGGCATCCATAAAGTACCATAAATAGAGACATTTTTTATGAGGTATGCAAACATTTGTTGTGCTACTATTTTTTCAAGGGAAACCAATTGATCCATTCTATTTATTTATAAGATGCAAGGAAACATAGATATTATTCTAAACATTTATTCAAAATATTATTTTTCCCATTATAATAAGGATGGTAATATTAGTTATGAGCTAATAGAGTGTGGAAACAAGAAAATAATTGAGTCTAAAAATTTCCACTGAAAATTAGATCTTTGTCAATTAAAATAATCTCTAGTAGTCCAAATATATTTTGGGTTTTCTCAATCAATTATTCTACCACTGTGCTTGTTTTTTTCTCTTTAAATGAAACATGTAGGGTTTCTATATTAATATAGTGAAAAAATGGATTCTAGGCTAATACCTTACATTTTCATATGTCTAAGAGGTTTCACTATCGAATCCCTTACAAAAAGAATTTTTTCTACATCGAGAAGTCTTATGATTACATTCTAACACTAGTACCTACCATATAATCTAAATAAGTTCCTAAAAATGAAATATACTTCAAATAAATTGATAAAAATTGAAGAGAGACTAGATCTAGATGGCCCCTCTTGTTGGTCCTTTTTTCATAGGTTTACATCTTATTTTCAAAATTCCAAGGCTCGATACTTAACTACATGAATATTTTTCCTAGGTCGTACTACACTTCCTTCTAGATCCTCTTGGTTGTTCCTTAATTCGTGATTGATATCAACTTCGAAAATTCTCACTCAAACATTTAAAATTATTACCTATGCCTCCATGAAAGTCTGCAATTTTTCAAATTTTGTATAGAGTAGCTTGATTTTGTTGTCCAATAAGACCAATTGTAAATCCCTTTCCTTGTATTCCAATTCAGTGTGCCTATTCATGAGCTCCAACAGAGCAACAACAAATTAGAAATAATTTTCTGTCCTTTGGACTATTGTTTGCTCAGAGTATTTATACTCTAGAGGAGTTGTTGGGCTAGGCTAGTGAAATTGCACCCTAGCAATACTACGAGTGAGGAACATGCATGCCTCACTAGTGAATAACTAATGGAGGTGGCATGCTACAACTTGAACATGATAAATAAAATGACCTTCTCTTAAGGGACGATGTCTCCATCTAAAATAATTTAATACAAGGGTGGCTCAATCCATGTTGCAAGGGAAGTGGACCACTCCCATAGTCACCATTAACTTACAATCTAAGAAGAAAATTTTTGAAATTACTATGGAACATTTGGGTGATGAATGCCTACTAAAACTATGAAGAAAAATTAAATAGGATTTCCCCAGGTAGCCATTGTTAGACCCAATTCACAGTCATTTTCATTTCTGATTAATTTCACAAAACGACCTCCAAAAAATGTTTTTATGTCCTGTGATTCCATATCTGATTTTCCAAATAATTTCTAACCCAAACCAGATTTTCCTCGATACAAATGCAAGCTTAAGTCTAAGGTAATTAAAGGATGTTGTTTATAAACCATAAATATGACATTTTGATGACTAGGGTCATCATTTCAATGACCAAATCTCCTGATATTTTTGTATGAAAATTTTTGATGATTCTAGAAGCAGGATAAAGGTTATATTGTGATCATCAATCTCCATCTGAACACCTTGTTATAATATAGTCCCTTTATTGGCTAGTGCATATGCATTTGAATTCAAATAATAGAGAAACTAGAAAATATTAACTTCCTCAAGTAGTTTCAATTGTATATATGTTTTTGACAAAGTGTTACGAATATCCTTATTTAGAAATTCATTAATATTTTGTTGTTGTTTAATTACTACTAGTGAGTGTCCACGTACCATTAATCAATGTATTCCTTTCTCTATGGTAATTTCTATCCCTTTCCAATGATTTATATATTCTTCCTAGTCTTTTTTCATAGTTCCTAGACCCCAAGCACATTGAATATCCTTCTATTCATTAGGGCTAAGAGTTTCCCCTCTCCCTCCTACCAACCCAAATTGTGCTTGGCTTCAAAGCATGATAAAGAGAAAAAAATGGGCATACTTTTTCATTCAATATATTGCTACCCTAATGAAAATATTTGCATTTTATTTAGGTAAACTTGTAATAAAAGCCATTGAAACTTCTTCTCAATGTAATATTGGTATGGATAATGGCTAAAGGAGCAATGAGATCTTGATTGTCTCCCACATATTTTCTTGGCATACCACACATTTCATAATGAACATTTTCGCAACTGCTTTAAGATCTTTCGACAAAAAAATAAAATATATTGATCCCTTAGAATGCCTTTAAGCACCCTGAATGTTCGCATACACAAAAAAGTATGTAATTATTAAAGGGCCTCTTGTTTGATTTAATAACGCTTGCATAAGTATAAGAAATATTGATACCATAAGAAATCATTTTTCCATGTAAAATTTTTAACTGCATTGGGGTACTTGTATAATTGTTGAATGATCTTACGATCCTCTCATCTTTCTCCTATTTTTTCCTCACCTCTTCCACCCAGTTATATTCTGGAATAGAAATATTGCGTAGTAAATCATTTGTGTCTTCCTCTTTCCTTGAGAGTGCATCTTCCACAATATCTTGTTTTCCCTTTTTGTATATAATTTCAAAGTTATAATTATTTGAATTAAGATTTTACTAAGAGGAGGAGAGGTGAATCAATATAATAAACATTTTAACAACTTAAAGAATAATCAAATATAACAAATCATATACAAATATTGAACATATAATTTATATGGAATACTTTCTTAGAGAAAATAACAAAAATTCGTTTGATTAATTTCATTTGTAAGAACGTAATCTAGTTACAATTAATTGTGTAGACACCAATCTAGAAGAGGAAGTAGTCACCCTTTCTTTATAGGCACCAATCTTCTAGAGAAACCAATCCCCTATAATACTGATTTTTATACTCTTCTTTGCTAGCTACATTTGATGTCCTCTCATATTTTACTCTCTTTCTATGATTCAAAAACAACATGGACATTTTAGCAATCTAGTCTCGGCATTTAGAACTATGAAATATGATCTATACACTCAATTCCCTACCTCAGATTTTTCAATTCAACTATTTTCTTCTAATATTTCTCTCAACATTCATACATGCAGTGACACAGTTACATATACATTTTATGCCACTATGATCTGTTATTACATAATCCCATTTCTATTTATTGCTACTTAACATTTATATAACACAATCCCACTGCCATTTACTTCCACTTAGAATTCTTGCCACAAAGTCCCACTATCACTTTTTGTCACTTAGCATTTCTATCACATAGTGCCACTTTCACTTATTGCCACTAAACATTGTTGTCACATAGTTCCACTATTAGTTACTTTTACTTAGTGCTCTTATGACACAATCCCCCTCTCACTTCTTGCTACTCAACATTCTTGTCTCATTCAGAAAAAAAACACTTTGTGCTAACATAAACACTCCTACAACATTCATCCTAACACACATGAATATTTTCTCATATACTCTCTTGTTGACACATTGACACCTATAACACACTTCTCGATTTACTTGACAATATATTTATATTTTATTTCTGCTAAAATTTCAATTGATAAATGGTATTTAACCACATTATTTTCCCATGGTATTGATCCACAAGCCTTAAATTCAAAATTTTATGTAGTTGGAAACAGTGGGGACAATTAGAAACATAAACTCCCAAGAAAAGAAGAATACCTTTTGCGTAAATTCCAAACAAACTTATAAAACCAAATGAATCTAATAACATAGGAAGGGTATAATTTATGAAAAAGTCACTATTCAAAAATGTCAAGGAGAATATCACAATTAAAATGCATCAAACATGGATTTGAAATATCTCTATGCATAGAATAATTGATATTGGTCTAAATCCCATGAAAGAAAGAAACATGTGTGCAACTATGCCAACACATGATATAACAATTTAAATTACAATTCCCATTGTAATCATGTTTGACACCACCAAGATAAAAGAGGCACAATAAAAGAAAGATGTCATTAGTTTTAAGTAAAAGTGTCCTCCTACCAAATTTGTCCGTAAGCCACATGAAAATTCTAATACATGGAAGCATCAGCAAAGTTATTACTACACTCATCAGAAATGATGTCCAGTATAACCCAATGCCCATATAATTTTATCTAAAAATATTCTGAAATAGGTTCATGCTCATTCCCCAAATATTCTATGGGCTGAAATATGTATTCTTCAATAGATGTGCCACCTCCTACTCCAAGACATTCAACTAGAAGTGCCATTTCCCTTGATACATCCTTCATACATTGCAATTCTTATAGATCCTTATTTTCCTCAAGCATTTGTTGCTCTTGTGATGTTAAGAATGGTCCAAACCTATAATAGAGGAGCCTGCATTCATCAAATAAACGTCCTTCATGAAATCAATAATACTATTGATGTTATCATTTTAGGTTTTATACATAAGTTATGACATTTTAATAAGTTAAATTATGCATCCTTCTTAGCTGGGAAAATTCATGACCAATTAGTCCAATTACATGATGAGAGAATTGTTAGGTATCAATCCTACTTTGTTTATCTCATATTGGCCTAGTAACCATCATAACTTGAATCTATAGGGATAGAAAGAAAGAGCCAGCTCGAAGAAGAAAAAATATCTTTTGAATGGACCCAAGTATTTTTCTTTAATGAGAAGCCTCATTAATGTCAGAGGTTTATTGTTGGGTTCATCTCTACATTCTACTATATAATATTTGGCCACCCTCCCACTAGGATACTAGAATAATGTAAATTCCACCTTCATATGAACAATCAATTGAAATATGGAGACTAGTACATTAAAAAGAGTTAGTTGGTAATCAAAATTTATAGTGTAGAAATTAAACGTTATAGATTACCACTTTATTTAACTCCTTGAGCTTTGTATTTGGAAAAAATACATTAGATAATTCATTCAAATGATTTAAACTTGACCTATAAATAAAAAAGGACAAAATTCATCATTCCTATTGTGTTATTTGCATTCACAGTAAATTCCAGAATAGCTCCTCCATCTATTGAAGGGTTGCTAAAAAGCTTCAGATTCAAAGACGATGAAAAACTTAATTATGATCCTATTCATGTTATCTCTAATTTATGAATCTTTATGAAATTTTCCCCTTACATTCATGCATCAAATGAATAAAAGGAAAAAAGTGCAAGCAAATATTCTTGGATTGAAACATTGCAGCCACAGATGAATCATGTGGAAATTGTAGGTGAATAGATAGAAGAAATCAAATATTTGAATTCACATAAAAAAGAAAACCCAGAAGACACCATGGATGTAGATTGTAATATCCATCAAAATAAAAAGATAAAAATGGTGTCTACTTTCTAGAAAAAGCCAATACCAAAACAATACAATTGTTCATTTTTCTTCTGATTATGATCCTATCTATTTAGAAATGTTATCATAGGACAATTCATTCTTGTAGATATCCAAGGAAAAGGGTATTTTTTTAATCTCAAATAAAGAAGCTTTAGAAAAATTGAAGAAATTATTTTACACTGAGTTAGTGCAAGAGGATCCAACCTCTTCTATATTGTTGTCTTTAATTGACTACATAGCTAGGAAGTTTCAAATGTAAGTATTACAATCATAAATTGAACATTTGGTGTGTCAATTGAGAACAAATTGTTATGAAACAACTCAGTTCATTATGAATTTTGTCATTCTTTCTCCTCAACATAAAATCAGGCGGGAAAAATATATAGACGATGTGGTGGAAAGGGACCTAGTTTAGGATTCAATAAGATTTTAGAAACATATATTACATATCCATGGAGGATAAGAATGTTATTACTAGTGAAAGCACGTAATCAAGTTAAGCCCATTATGATAGATAACTTACAACAAATAATTTTCATGGCTACTGTCCCCGAGAAGGATAGGACATCCAAATCTGACATGTTAAAGGAAATGCAGAATGATATATTGGGGGTCAATGGAAATATTAACATGTCAACAAGTAAGCATAGTCAAAGGAGACAAATAAAAGAATTTATGAAGGAGAAAAATCAACTAAAGAATCAGGGCAAAGATTTCACTGAATCAAATGCAAAACGTGAAGGAACAATTACAATTTTGGAGGAAGAGGCAACTACAACTCTTGAAAAGAGGTTGCAGAAGTTTAGAGGCATGCCTAAAGTTGAAACTATTGAATAGGGATCTAACGAAGAATTTCTGATTAATATGAATAGAGAAAAATCACAATCATAGGATGAGTTCCAAGCTAAGGGATAAGAAATTGTAGATATAAAAGAATTATTGGATGGATAAAATGAACTCATAGATAAAAAATATTTTGATATGGCTCAAAAGGATAAATAGATACCAAAATTATGACTAGCATGCGAGGAAATAAATAAAAGACTAAGTCATAAGCTAAACACTCGAAAGTTATTAATAGGTGAAAACACTCCATTTGTGATCAAATTAGATTTATAATGACCATGTTTAAGGATCATTTTCCTATCCTCATTGATACAAGAGCTATAGATAAAATTTTGAGCCTAAAAATTAAAAACGCATGGGATCAATTGGGAAATAAAGTAGAATTGGTCGAATATGTAATAATATTAGAATATTTAAATCAATTTACTCATCTATTATCTAAATATTATTAAATGTTGTATATGATCAGTGTGAATGTGTTATCATTGTTTAATTTTCTTTCATATGTATTTCTGCTATTACTTTATTTAATGAAATAGTTATCATGAATAACAATCTTAAAGTAATCTCCTACTCCTTATCTTTTCACTTACTAGAATAGAGAAAGTGGCCCTTGTTGGAAGTTCTATATATTAGAGTTAGACTTGCAACTGTATTTCCCCATTAGAGATCTTGTATACTTGAAAAACTAATGATATATCCCATTTTGGGATTGCATTTATTTCAATAAATTTATGTATATGGATACACCCTCAATTTTCTAGATTGCTCAAGCTGAATTCAACTGAGGAGGATTGTTCCTCCATAAGGTTCCTTATCATTATTCTTGTTAGCAAAATAAAATCCTATATATGACTCTAACATCCCCTCGTAACCTTACATGAAAATACATGAATTAGAAAATTTTGGTATAATTTATTGGCAGATAACTATCCAAATTACTATTCTAGATTCCTCGTTAACCATTAGATAGAATCTTCATCATTACATAGAGTAAATTTTGTAAAGTAATAGTAAGTCACATAACCAATAATAACCAATGTTGTAGCATGTTGACATAAACTTTCTAATGTGAACTTGCATTATTCATCACATCATGCTAGAAATGAACATCATCAAACTAACATAATAAGAAATCACGTCGTCGTACTAGAAACCGGGTAGGGTCAAAACCAACAAATGTTTAATTTTTTTACTAAATTCCTGCAAGGGTGTTCACCCCACACTTAATTGTTATAAGGGAGTCCATTCCTTAACCATGGTCATAAAATATTACAAGCGAATATCATTTAAATCCAACATATCTAGATAAAAGATATTGTGATCATCATGATATCATTTACCCACAAACTTCAATCTTTATATTTTGTGGCCTTGCTGTTCCGTCAGTGGACCATCATGCAATTCACACTAGCCTGCATGGACCATTAGTTATTTACTTGCCACAATGTTAAACATAATCTATCCTTTGCACAAGTCACCAATCTTTTCTGCCATTGTTGTCGTCAGAAAACTTTGATATCATGATTATATACAGTATTTATCAACCAATAATCAATCTTTAATAGTGATTCTTCAACGTTTATTCAGATGCATACATGAAATGTAGAAAAACTATTGCAACATGTTTCTTCTAACAATATTGCTTATGCATTAATTACACATAAAAGCATGTAAAAATAAATACCACAATAATATAATCCTTCTCGCATAAGAACATGTTCTTTTCCAAATTAAAAACCACATTACCCATCTATTTTCATTTAAAGGATATTAACAACTTAAATTTGTTTTCTGTTCATGAAATTAGATAAAAACGTATTCAGAGAATGCTATCCCCTCAGCTTCCTATTTGTGCATATAACTAAGTAATCTTTTCAATGCAATAGATGTTATTACTATTACTATTATGCTTGTAAATGCATGTTCCCTTCTAAGAGAAATCTAACATAATATATACTATTATCATGCATCAAAATGCAAGTCCCTTTTCCAAGATAATCTTTCCCAAGATAAAGCTATTTATAAAGTCTATTGGACACACAAATACATTTTTTTTTTCAAGGAAAAATATTGTGTTAGTTATTTCTTATGTGCAGACATATGTGTTTTTCCAAAGGAAATCCAGTTACGTGTTTTCCTTTCCAAGGTCTAACATACTAATTATTGTTAGATCTAAGACTTTTATGATCCATAATGTAGATAGAAATATTCATGATTCTACCTCCCCTTCTTCCCCTTTCTCATTTTTATCCTTTCTCTTTCTTTTTACCTTTATCTCCTTCGGGTTTCTTCAATTCTTCCCCCTAGTTTCCTTTCTTTAAGTTATCGTGTTTAAACTTTTTGGTATATTTCTTTTAGTAGCCTCTCTTTTTATTTCTCTTTTCTCCTTTTTCTGTTCTTTTGAATTCCCTTAGGTTTTAGTTCTTATTCTTCCTTTTGACCATCCTCTTTCTTAATTTATTTGTTGCAATTGTTCTAGTTAGAATCTCTTCTTTATTTTAATTTTTTAATTTTTTTTAATAATTATTAACCTATTTCTTTGTTTCTTTATAATTTGAAATTACTCTATTTCTAATTAGCCTCTCTCCATCTATCAATAATCATATAATAATAATAAGAAATAAATAATTATTAAAATATATTATAATTAAATATTTTAAAATTGAATTAATTCCAATAATTAGTTTTCAACTAAATATAGTTTTTGGGAATAAGTCATCGCCTAATGAATAACACTAACAAATCACACTATATAGTATATGAATCGAAAATTTAAAAAATAAAAATATTATTTTATATCGATTTATTGTATAATAGCTAGTATTTAACTAACTAATTAATATTCTAACAAATATTTCCCTTTCCCATTTTTTTAATAATCTTTAACTAACATACCAATGACTATCTCTGGGCAATGATGAATCCTGCTATTTATACCTTCTAATCGATTGATTTCTCACCTTATCCTGACGATGGACCACATTAGTTGGTTCAAAACATTGACCAAATCCTAACTATGTGATTAATCCGAAAGAATTCTATCTATAATAATTAACCTTTTTTGCACACAAATTCTTGTTTCTCTTCAAAATATATAACACAATATTATATTCTTTCCATGCATATTTATTTTCAATTAACCTGACATCATAGTTGTACTTTCCATGGGTGCAAAGAGCATATTTCCTTTCAAGAGATTAACACAATATTTCTATTTTTCATGCAAGCAAGTAACATATTTATTTTCAATAAATGTCAAACACGGTATTTCTATTTTATGCATGCAGATAACTTATATCCTCTCAAGAAATATCAATCTTAATGATTATGTTTTGATCATTCAAATAAATTACTTATTTTCCAAAAATATCAACATAATAATTCTATTTTGTGCATACAAAGAAAGTTAACCTAATGTGCATGCAAAGGAAAGTTTCTTTCCAAGAAAATCTAATGTCACAAAACATGCAAATACATGTTTCTTTCAAATGGTTTTTTACAACATTCATTATTTGCTGCATGATTTCCCAGGGATTTATCATAATCGCTTATTCTTTTCAAGAAAGAACAACATAATTTTTAGCCAAGAAGAAATTAATCTTTTCACGCAAGACGCAACATGAAATATTACCACAGGAATGATTATTATTTTCATGCAAGAATCAACATGATATTTTCGGAAAATAAATTAAAAAGAATAGTTGTTCTTCTGGTATGAAAAACATATATTTTCCAAAGAAATCAATAGCATAGTAGCTATGTATGCAAACACATATCCCTTTTCAACAAACATTACAATGACTACTTTATCCGTGCATGCATGCACATATTCACACATTATTTTTCCATAAATACACATAATATCTATCATTCCTTGTGTGTGTAACACATACTCTTTCCAATAAATCAACATCATAGATATTTATTTGTACACCTCAACTAATATTATTTTCCAAAAGAAAACACATACAAAAAAATAATGCATGGTAGCTACTCTTTCACGCATGAAAATAAATATTTCCTTTCAATAAATCAAGAGCATATTAGCTATTATTTCATGCATGCAATGCATATCTTTTCCAAATGAAATCTCCCATAATAGATATTAATCTTGCGCATATAAGCACACAATCTTAACCTCAAGAAAATGGTCTTACTATTTGCTCAAAATATTAGTCAAACTACATGCCCATTATAAGGAATAATAAACTAAACTCATTTACCATCAACCTCAAAACAAACTATAAATAATGAAATACACCTAGATTAAAGGTCGAGATTATTCTATGGATCTCAATCTAATTCCTTGAAGGAGGTGTTTATCCAAAGGCATGTGTCTTTTTCCATGACCGAACTAAGTGAGAGTATAATTATGCAATACCCATACTTGTAATATTGCACATTTATGTGAATTATAATTATAAAAAAAATTAGAAGAAACCACTAAAACTTGTTCACTTGTAATATTGCACATTTCTGTGAATTATAATTATAATTAAAATTAGAAGTATCCACCAAAAATTATTCATATGTGCACGAGAATCCACGGAATCCTTCCAAGAAGGTAACGACCCACAATAGAAAAATAAAAAGCTCTACACAGGCCATCTAGTCACATCCACATGCATCCAAAAAAAACAAGGAAATGAGAGCCTAGTACACTTAGTTTCATGCCCCATATTTATGCATGGTGGTAATAGATGAATGAGAAACCTACTTTGTAGGTAAAGAAATCCAAAGAGGTTGGAAAAACCCTTGAGATCCATCCAGAATTCCTCTCTTCCATCAACTACTAGTCTTTGTGGAGCGAGTCCTTTCTTGGACATGGTTGTTTTCCCTCTTGTCTTGTAATGTGAAACATAATGTACTATAGAAGAGTTCTATTCCTAGATTTTGCAATTGGTAGGAATCCAATATTTACGACCTGAGTCTCAATCTCGTGAAAGGAACAATAATATTTACTCAGAACCATGGTATTAATACATATTAAAGAAATGGTCCACCCATACCTAAAATAAAGAAAACAAAGTGGTTATCAAGAACTCATTTTAACTTCTAACTATTCTTGGTGGAAACGATAATAATATTTCTACTCATGTAATTACATGAGCTTTACCAAAGCTTTTAAGGTAGGTGTATTACAACAACATGTGGAGACTCATTCTTTTCAGTCGAATATCTCAGTTATCTCTAAATTGAAATTAGATTTCAGTCAATGTGGTGCACATTGAATTAACCTTGTTGGTCACATGGATCTCATCTGAGTTGTCCTTTATGCTCTTATGTTGTTTCAATTTTCTTCCCTTCTTGGCCCATCTAGTATTTATACACAATTGTCTGAAGAAAATTGGAAATTTATGTTGCAAGAGGGAAAAAATAAAATATTTCTCTAGGGATTGACTAAAATGCTTCATGTCCCCCTCTTATATGCATATAGGATCCCCAATATGGAAAATTATTGCACTAATTACTTGTATAATAGAATAACATTTAACTTGGTTGTTAGAAAATGGTATGTTGATTAATATATGGCACAATTTGATTTTAGGTTGACCTCGACTAATTAGAAGTTAAACAATTTTCCCTTTTCGATTGGTTATATTCGCACGGTAGACATTCCATAGCAAACATATCTCAATGGATAAATGATGATAGATGGTTTGATTGGGATGTCTATTCAGTTCTAAAATCCCTAAGAACCTTTTCTTAGTCATGAAAAAGTCACTTGGCTCAATGCACAGCTGGGCATGAGGAAGAAGAAGATGTTAGGGGATGGAAATTATCGAAGTATATTATTAAGAAAAGATACTTAGAGTTTATTTTTCCACAAGAAATCCATTAAAAATATCATATTTGGGAACATTGTTAGACCCTGAATAGTCCATAAAAAAGAAATATATTACATTGGTATCTTATTCATAAAAAAAATAAAAAAATTATATTCATTAGAGGAAATTTCACCCTAAAAGTGGCCTCCTATGGAAAAATAATAAAATAATAGAAAAATAATAAAATATGAGTTATGAATTTTTGAGGGAAATTAAGAAAACTAATTTTTTATTTTATTTTATTTTTGGCTCATCTCCTTATATGTTTACTCAAATTTCATGTGTAGACACTCTTTGGACGCAGATTTAAATTCCACATCCAACGAGTACCCGTTATGCATACTTCTCTGCAAACCCACAATGATAAAAATTGAGGATACATTAGAAAAGTGTGTTGAACACACTTTTTTATTGTATCTTCAATCTTTTTCAATGTGGGTCTTCCCTTAAGTATGCATAATGGGTACTCGTTGGAAGTGGAATTTAAATCCACAACCAACGAGTGTCTACACTTGAAGTTTGAGTAAACCTATGAGGAGATGAGACAAAAAACAATTAAAAAAATAATTTTTTTCCCTTCAAAATATTGACATATACGTCTTATTAAATTTAAAGGATTTTGATTGGTTTACATATTATGTGCATGAAAATTTCATGGATAGTTTTAGGCTAAAATTTCCTCTAATGAGAAAACCTAAAAAAGTGACGAATATGTGGACCATCTCATTCTCATCTTTTCTTACCTAAGGAGGAAACCATCCAATACCTATTCTTTTAATTCCCATCGACACATTCGACAACGAATTTTCTGTTGTAGTTTTAGCTGATAATATTATTATGGCCTTCCTCCACAGATAATTTTGTTGTTTCATGGTAACAGAAATATGTAGTTAATTTTATTTATAAATTTGTTTTAATAAAATACAGGGTCCTCTTCCAAAATATCCATTTTGGATATTTTGGCTACCCTGAAATGAAGTTTTATTTCAGGATCACAAATTCCCCCCTAAAATGTGGACGTTAATGCTCGCTCTCTATTATTTGAATTATGGTCCCATAACTCTTCGAGGAATCACACTTCTCAAGGTTGTATGCAAAAGGAGAGTTGATATAGAAATATATCCTTCACTTTCCCAATTACATATTACCTTCGATTAGTCACATAATGTGCCATGGAAAATATGTATTGATGGGCCTCCAAATTAGACATAAATTAAGGCCCATCTGGCCATCCTTCATCACATTAAACCTCATTTTTTTTTGCATTATATGACTTTTTTAAATTTAATATTTTCATTAGGAAGGTTTAGAGATAATTTCATATTTGTGCCTAATATTATTTATTTTCATAGAATATTGTGAGAATATTAGGCAGATTATGAAGATTTGAAGGAGGAGATAATCTAGGGTATTTCTCCTTGCTACAGGAGGGCCAATATTGGATAATAAATGAACAAAATATCATAAAAGTATTGAAAAATTTTGGAGCTCTAGTGATTCAGAAAATCTAGGAATTTGTTCCCTACCATTTAAAGTAATTTCCTAGTGTTGGGAACCAGATCCACTATTTGAGGGAATTTGGAGGAGAATGCTTCCTCTTTTTAAGGATAATTCTTTCTAATAATTTTTTATAAGTACTAATTCAAATTTTCCTCTAGAGGCATGTATTCCTTAATCTTCTTGTGGAGAAAACTTGTATTTTTGCAGCTCCACTCTCATTTCTAGCAAGGATATACTTTGATTGAATCAAATAATGAAGTTTGGTGCCATTTTTAGTTTCTAAATATTGGTCTCATTCATAGGACTCTGAGTATCCTTGGGCATAGCCATCCAAAGATCCTCATAGCCATTTTTTATATCTAAAAAATATTCTTTTCACTTCTTATTCACATGCATATCTTATTTTTGTTTTTCCTCTTTTTGCATTTAGTATTGATGCCTCTTTTCCTGTAGGATTGGGTTAAATGATTGAATACGTTATTTTTTAGGTTATTTACAAATTTACAAGCATGATTCATCCTTATAACAACTTTGAAAAATCATCTTCATCATTGAGCTACATGGATTGGTTATTAGTTCACAAATCTAGAATTTCTCGAAGTCCCTTGTACAAAAATAGTAGTAATTCTATGTTTTTTTGGAACGTGTTAATGAGATTAATTTGAGTTTATTACACTTGTATTATGTCACAAGAATATTGAAATTAATAACAAGATTACCCCATTGCATTTTCCCTTGATTAGGACAGACATTTGATAGGTTAACTAGCCCACTAGTTCTTGAATTTCGAGTTTCTAGTGTAGTAATTTTATGCTATTTTTAAGAACGTGTTAAGGGGGATATTTTAGAGTGATTCCCCTTGAAATGGATACCTAATAAATCCTAATTAATAAAAAAAATCCATCCCATTTTTATTTTATTTACTTGGTCATTTACCAATATTCTCTCTCATGTAGCATTATAGGCATCCTGTAGCAATCGCTTGTAGCAAACCTGTAGCATCACTTTCCTTCACCAGTTTGATCCTCACTACAAATTTCACTTATTTTACATTAATAATGACCCCTGGGATCTAAATCCATTGATGGGGATGACCAATGATCACTCAGGATTTTCCTTTTTACCCCTGCAACACATCTCAACAATTTGGGTTAATGGACAAATTTATGAATTGGATAGCACAATAATGATTTCCTTGATTTCCAGATGAAACATATAATGAACTATGTCAATGGATCTAACCTCTTTAGAATGTATTTATTTATTACATTCTATTTCCTTGATGGATGCTATATTAGTTTACCTTCTTTATTCTCAAGTTAAGACTAGGTTCCCTTTGCAATGCACCTTTCACATCATGCAATTAGGCTAGTGTTTGATTTCCATTTCTGCAATTAGTTTAGGATTTGATTTCATGAAACTCACTCCATTACATCATATCAACAAAGGAAGTACACATTGTATGTTGCACATATAGTGGTGACACCTATTAAGTTTGAACAAACCACGAGTTGATAATTTAATTTGGTAGTCGCGAGAGTTGTTACATTTTTATTGCAATACTGAGGCTCACAAATTTTTGGTGTCATTGTTGGGGAGGTGTCAATGTATGCAATTT
Source organism: Pinus tabuliformis (assembly GCA_031772625.1). Classification (NCBI taxonomy): domain Eukaryota; kingdom Viridiplantae; phylum Streptophyta; class Pinopsida; order Pinales; family Pinaceae; genus Pinus; species Pinus tabuliformis. The sequence continues at coordinate 592,263,641 of CM062808.1, read as the reverse complement.
TTTATCCCATAGTGGATTCATTTCTTTTAATTTCTGGAAGAAAAAAAAAAATCATTAGGTATATCTCATTTCAAAGACATAAAATTTACATTGCATTAGCATTCTTATTGAAAAACATTGGAAAAAAGTATTTCTCCAAAACCAACCCCTCGATTTGATGACATGGTGTAGTAAGAACCACATCACCATCCACTTTTGTAGGTAGAAAAAGAAGATGTGGAAGATAAGATAGAATACATGGATGGAGATGATGACAACGAAGAAGACCCTCTTGGATTTTCCATTCAAGATACTAATATCAGTGTTGATATGAAGAACATTACTCCATATTTCCTTCCTAAGTTCCATAGTATGATTTCAGAAGATCCAGAAACCTTTCTCTATGAATTTCAATCCTATGTATACCTTATGATAACTCACTAAACACTAAAAAGTTGAGATTGTTTCGAGAAACATTGAAGGATAGAGCTCTTAAATGGTTCGTGAGTTTAGAGACTAATTGAATAAGATCATGGAATGATATGAAAAATACATTTCTAGAGAAATATAAAGATCATGATCTTAAAGAAGAAATATTTATAATGAATAAAAAATAATATGAGATTATTCAGGATTTAACAGAGATATTGATGTACAATGTTAAGAGGGGAAAATTACATCATTTAGGATTTGACACACTAAAAACCTTCTTACTTAGAATAATCAGAGATGAGTGGATTGATCTTCTTGATCTCATGAGTAGAGGTGATGTATACCAATTATAATTTGAGAAAATTTATGAAACATGCAAGAGAATATCAAGAGGAAAGGAAATAATAAGTAAATCAACATCAAGATTAGTAAGTCAATTTGAACTTGGAAATTTATTTGATGACTTTAAAAGAGAAATTCTTAATAATCTAAGTGAACAAGTAGAAATGGTGAGAATGAATGATGAGAAAAAAGAAGATGTTGATATTTGTGTTGTCCATGTAGAATCACATGCTATTAAATATTTCCCATCATTACGGAGGTTGAAGGAATTTTACCATGAGGATAATTGAGAAAGTCAATCACCAAAGAAGCTATGTTATGTATCTCCAAGAAGACCATGACAGCCTAGTCAACTTAGTATGATGCAAGAACCTAATTAAAATTTCAAGGTTATGCACATCCATCTAAAAATAATTTGAACACAACCTTTCCTTCAAAATCTTTTCCATCTCAACCCCAAAACCAATCTTCACAACAAGTTTGGCAAGGACCTTATGCAGAAAATCCACAATATCCTCAATATTTTCCTGAATACCTTCCATACCCAACTCCATTTAATCCCTACCATCCACCCCCACCATAAACACAACCTCAACGACATCCATCTCAAAGATCCACTCCCACTCAACTACCTATACCACCATTTCCGAACCCACACAAGGAAGTATCTCAGCCCACTTACAATGTTGAGGTGAAACACTTTCTAATATCTCCTATTGATATAAATGGTATCCATCTTAGCTCAAGAAGAGTATTGCAAGAAATATATTCTCTTGATGACATTGAAGGACAAAATTATGAAAAATAATATTCAAATGAGAAGACCAAAGAATCATGGGCTGCACTTGATGAAGAGAAAACATTAGAATCAGAAATTGAGAAAGTTGCCTCATGTTTACCATCGTATCCTCTATGTGGTTAAGAGAATAATCTTAAAAAGGAGAAATATTTGAATGTCATGGTATAAGAATACATGAATGATGATCCAGATGAGAAAGTGAACCAAGGGCATCAAATATATATTGAGGTTTTGGTTCGAGAAAATCAACAAGATGGAACATCCCTCTCTTCTTCAACTCTGCTTGATATTGTAAAATTCAATGAATTTGGTACTTGAAATCCAGGTACATGTCAAAGCATATATTTTGAGCTCACACATTAGTTTATATGTCATATTGATGTGCACATGGATCCATTGGAAGTATTCCTATACTTGAACCAGATTTTGTTTTTCATGTATAGTAGGATAGAAAAAAGAAATTAAAAAATAAGAGGAAAAATAAAATCTTATGTGAAAACCTTCTTTGAGGGACATGATATTGGCTCATTGATTGAAAACCTCCATTAGGCAATCAATGGGTTGGAAAAGGAGAAAAAAGAAAAAAAAGATACGAAGTGAAAACCTCCTTTGAGGCACCTACGCAAACCCACTAGTTGAAAACCTCATTAAGGGAACAAGTAGGCCTAAAAGAAAAAAAAAATATTTGATCCCTATATATCTTTATAATGAATGCAGGTGCTCTCCAACCTTTGCAAGCAATAAAAACAAGTTAGCACGAAAAGAAAAACTAGGTCAAAAATATAGTCAAAGGAAGTCAAACTTTAGATTTCTCCTCCTTTTCTCAGATGCTCCAACAAGACCAATGTCATGTCAATTCATCATTCTCATCCATTTCCAACATCCACCCATCATTTCCAAGCCTTTCCGTCCATTTTCCTTGTTGTCCTAAAATGCTACAGGAGGGTTCTGTTTTGCTACAAGAGGCCAAAATACACCGAGGAGAAAAGTGTTTTTATCATATCTTCAAAACCGTGCATCCATTGGTGGATTTTTTCATGGGATGGTGCATATCTATGATGGCAATAAGCTCAAGCAATTTCAACAAATTTTAAGACACATTTTTCAAGAAATTCGTCTCCATTGCCTACAACAATTTTTAAATTTTCTCATGATTCATGAATCCATTGGCCAAGATGTCTTATGGGGATGTTCATAAGGATGATAGAAACATGCTCAAAACATTTTACTTCAATCTGGTATGTCATTTGAGAGACATGGATAAACCAATTTTGCTATAGGTGACTCTCTTCAAATTCTATAGGAGCAACCTGAAATGCTACTAGAGGAGCTCGAAATACTACAGGAAGCAGATCTAATTCAAGGAAGCAGTCAAAAGATCATGTCTTCTTTAGGGAAGGTTGAGAGAGGTCCATAAACATCACTTTAATCACCTATTTACTACATCTAGTCAAAATTCATCTTCAGATTCCACTATGCCATACATAAAAAACACAGAAAAAACTTTGCTTTCAATTTTTCCACCACCTACACCACCTCGTGATGATTTTAGTCCTCTCCTTGTACCTTTTCTAAATTTCCCTCAATTCCACATTCAATATAAGGTCTCGAGAAAGAATTAAGTAACTTATATAGGAGCGAAATTCCTTCTATCGCAGCCTACACAGTCACATCAAATCGCAGAGTCAATCATTTTTCAGCTACAGAGCAAAAGATCCAGCCACCTTGACCATCATGAAGCCATTTCTCAGGTGAGAAGGGCCATGCCATCAAATAATCCATCCACTCAAATAGGATAAAATTGAAAACTAAAGACATACTTACAAGAAATAAAGGTTCCATTAGTAAACTACATCATGTGAAGACCCACGCACATGAAAAATAAGGAAATTAGCCCCTCTAGAGAACCATGGATTGATCATCAACTTAGAAGCAACATGCATTCCCCTCCAGTAACCATTAGGTAAGTATAGGTATGAAATATTATTCACCTCTTCTCTTGAGTGTTTTATCATTGGAAATTTGTTATCAATGCATGAGAGATGATGTTTTATAAGCTAAGGATGGGTCAGCAGTCATAGCCACCCTCAATCAATTAAGTGTAGCTAACTCCCTCACTCATGCAATGTGGAAAAGCCAAATTAAGAAGGTTGATGATTATGAGGAGTGGGCATAATGTTCAAAATAGGAAATTCATGCAAAGGCCTAGTCACCAAAGTGCTCTGAGCCATTACCACAAAAGGGAATAAAAGTACAAGCTTCAAATTCACTTTCACAATTAGTCATTCCCAAGAAAGAGTTGGAGAAACCCATCAAGGTACGAAAGGAAAAGATAGATGTTACCAAGGGTTGTCTAGGGTGCCATAGAAGTGGTACAAAGTTGATTTGGAGGTGCTATAGCATCAAGAAAAGATTATAAAGGAGAAACAGGGCTGCTACAGGAGAAACAAGGCTACTAGAGGAGCGACAAACTGTGTACTACATGAGAAACAAATTTGCTACAAGATAAGACAATTTGCTACAAGAAAGTCTAGAGAGTTCCAAAAAACATGATTTTGTGCAAATTTACCATACATTTGAAGAGGTACATCTAAGATAAGGGTATGTACACATTTTTCTTTGCCATGTTTGTCTAAGAAACCTGCAAAACCTCTCATTCCTTCAACCAAAATTATGATAACAATTTGAGAATGAAAAAAATGAATGAGAATGTTTCATTTGAGTTAATCAAGATAAGAAATGAAATGGAATTATTTTTTAGTTGAGTCATAATTTTTCCTTCCTCTAACCAGTATGGATAAAACTTCTCTTTTACCCCTGTAGCATATTGGGGGTATTGCTTTACCAAACTTTGGAGAATCACAATGAAAGAATGTGCAGGGATTAGTTTCAATTGAAAATATTCCAAAGACTCATAAAGTATGCTAATTATCACATATGTTGTGGAGAGTGTTCAAAAACTTGTATCATAGGCAAACATTGTGGGCATTAACAAGGATACTTTTCTTAAGAAACAAGAATAAGCCTAATTAGAACTTGGAGAAAAGGATGGATCTACAAAAGTAGCAGGAGAAGTAGAGGAAGAGGATGGAGCAAGAGAAGATGTGCCAAAATTACTTTTGAGGTAGATTGGGATGTTAAGGAGGCTACTAGGGCCATGAATGAGGCACAATTAGGTCACTAAGTTGCTTAGAGGGTGATCAACACTTTCAACAGGGAGTATGATGGGCCTCCAAATTAGACATAAATTAAGGCCCATCTTACCGTACTTCAACACATTAAAAATCCATTTTTTTTGCACTAGATCACATATTTTTAACTTTAATATGTTCATTAGGAAGGTTTAGAGATAATTTCATATTTGTGCCTAATATTATTTATTTTTGTTCAATATTGTAAGAATATTGGGCATATTATGAATATTTTGTGGAGATAATATAGTGACTTTCTCCATGCTATAAGAGGACTAATATTGTATAATAAATGAATAAAATATCATGAAATTATTGACAAATTTTGGAGCTTGAGTGATTGAGAAAATCTAAGAATGTGTTCCTTATCATTTAATGTAGATTCCTAGTGATGGGCACCATAACCACAATTTGAGGGATTTTGGAGGGGAAATATTCCTCCTTTCAATTATAATTCTTCCTCATCATTTTTTATAACTACCAATTCAAATTTTCCTCTAGAGGCATGTATTTCTTAGTCTTGTTTTGGAGAAAACTTGTATTTTTGTGGCTCCACATTCATTTCTAGTAGGGATGTACTTGAATTGATTCAAATAATGAAATTTGGTTCTATATTTAGCTTATAAAGCCTGGTATCCTTCATAGAACTCTGCGTATCATTGATCTTGGCCATCCCAAGAGCCTTAGATCCCTTTGTATAATTTTTGTTTCTTCTTTTCTCTTCTTATTCACATGTATCTATTATTTGTTTTTCCTATTTTTTCATTTAGTATTGATGCTTTTTTGTTGTAGGTTTGGGCTAAACGATTGAAGTAAGTTATTTTTCAAGTTATTTACATATTCAAAAGCATGATTCATCTTGATAACAACTTTGAAAAGCCAGCTTCATCATTGATCTAGTTGGATTGATTTACTAGTTCACAAATCTAGAATTTCTGGAAGTCCCTTGTAGCAAAATAGTAGTAACTTTATTCTCTTTTTTAGAACATGGAAATGATCTTTATTTGAGTGGATTCCACTTGGATTAGGTCATAAATATATTCAAGTTAATAAAAAAATTTAACTCATTTAATTTTTACTTGATTTGGATAGGAATTTGATAGGTTTACTAGCTCACTGGTTCTTGAATTTCCAATTTTTAGAGTACTAATTTTCTGCTATTTTTTTGCACTTGTTAATCAAGGTATTTTGGGGTCATTCCACTTAGAATGGAGACGTAATACATCCTACTTAATCAAAAAATATTTTACATCCCTATTTAATTTTATTTACTTGGTCATTCAGCAATAGTCTCGCTCATGTATCATTACAAGACTCCTGTAGCAAACTTGTAGCATCACTTTCCTTCACCATTTTTGATCCCCACTATAAATTTAACTTATTATAGATGAATAATGACCCCTAGGATATAAATCAATTATTTGGGAATACCTAATATCATTGAGGATGGGGCTTATCTTTGTCACATTCGAATCATAATGAGAAGTGGTTTGACGGTGTGGGAACATTATCTGGTCCTTTTTTGGTGGCTACAATATAGAGTATATATGCTTTGTAACATGTGTTAGTGGGAATTTCAAATATTGGTATTGAAGTGTTTCCATTAACATAGGGCCATCCAACTATAGATTCATACTTCTTCATGGTAGAGAGGATTATTACATTAGCATCGAATTTGGGAAGGTAGTTCCTTTCTAATATAAATATGGGTGGTCATTGGCTTTTTGTTCACAATATCCTCCTCATGAAGCATCCTCTAGTTTTTTCTGTCTAGGCTTGATCAACAATGTGTTTGGGGTTCTATAATTCTATAAATCATAAGGCCTTATTATCCTTAAGGCAATTTGTATACTAGAATTCCTTCTAATATTTACCTTGATATGTTATAAGTGTTATCTCTAACTTCGACACTATCTTTAGGACTTATTTCCTCGCTTCTTTTTTAATTGAGGATAAGATTGCACTATATGGGTTTCTTAATTTAGAAATTTTCTCTGTGATATTTGGTTGGGGTTGTTCATATAGCTCTTGGATAAATAAAAATATTGGGGAAGTGGCTTTTATATTTGGAAAATACATCATTTTTAATTTTTCTTACCAATTTGAAGCATGTTTGGGTTTCAACGTTTGTAATTTTTTAGGAGGGTGTATGTTGAGCTCAAACTAATGGTTTAAATATTGACTGTAAAGGTGGTGCTCTAAGGATATTGGGAACATATTTCTTGATCATGAAGCCATATTTTGACTCTAGCACCATGGAAACTTATCAATAGAATAAACTACAAAAATTACAAGAGTATATCCTCATCCTCTAATTAAATCATAATCATATTGTATGTAGTTTAACAACATCAATGTAATTATGAGGAAGATGAAATCAATTACATTCATATAAAGGTGGATGATATTCATCTTCAATTATTATTTCTATGACTAGCACTTCAGCTAGCCCTCCTCATCACCTAATTATACATCTAAATGGCCTAGTGAAATATATTGACATGGGATCATCTTGTTATATTTTGGATCAAAGATCATATGTATAGGTTATATGGATTTCAAAACTTGTCAAATTTTGGGAGTATTTTGGAAATCTTTTACCTTCTGATGGTGTAGTGTAAATTCATATATAACAAGTACTTTGCAAGTATATTTCTGATAAAGGTCTCTATTAGTTTAAGTCAACCAATCCCTTCTAATCCAACCAACATATTCTAATCTATTATGTAATATGATATACCTACTCCACCATAAATTAGATATTCTTCATACAAATTCTATTTTTGATGAAAAGAAATAAATAAATAAAATAACCTAATTTATTGTTTAAACATTGCTAATAATATTATTAAATTAGATGATATTATTTATACTTGATGGTTATAAACATTTATAAATCTTTGAGAGAGAGAGAGAGAGAGAGAGAGAGAGAGAGAGAGAGAGAGAGAGAGAGAGAGAGAGAGAGAGAGAGAGAGAGAGAGAGAGAGAGAGAGAGAACTGGTTGAAAATAGTTAAATTAAATCATAAATTAATTAAATTAATAAAATGTTAAATTAGATTATTAATGTATAAATAATTTAATTAAAATTAAAATTATTTCAAGTTTAAGTTTTATCTTTTATATATCGGGTTAGAGCTAGTTGAAATTAATTAAATTTCAAATTTATACATATCTTACATCATTCTGTAACGTTTGTAAAAAATAAAAATAATCCCAAGCTCTCCATGCACTCTTCCCTCCTCCACCTTAATCGGACCCCTTCGCTCTCTTCCCTCTCCCCACCACGCACCAAACCACTCCTTTTCTAACTTCTCGTCACATTGACGTCCCATGGTGGAGGAGCCCCAAGTTCCTCCCTTCTACTGCATGAACCTAGATCCTATCAACACCATGAATCGAATCCCCTTTCCATCAATGGATCATCTACGAAAGCTAACACACAATAGTCCAGAAGGTTGATGTGACCATGAAGAACACCTCATAGGCCCAAAGCTAGAAAAAAAAAGAGCATAATCAGCAATAAATAAATATTTGTGGAAATTTTGAGGTTGCACATTCCTTCATCTAGGTTAAACAAAAATATTCATTTTATGTAATACCATGTAATGATTTGCAAGTTTATGAAGGCTTGCTCCACAGAAAAGACTCTCCCTCATTGGATAACTCAATGGTGGAAGCCAAAATCCGACTACAACATTAATCTTGCCTCCAAAGGATTCTTCACAATCATCTTCTTGTGTCAGGAGGACCTCAAATTAATAATAGATGGTGTCTCTTACTTTCTCAACTCTAAAAGATTGTACATGATACAATGGACTCCTCGATTTGTGCCAGAAAAAGAGTAATTCTTTTAGGATCCATTCGCGAACCAAATATACTTTTTATCTTATAGGTACGAGGACCTTGAACTCCTGAAGGATGTAGGTAATCATCTCGTTAAATTTTTTTCCTCTTAGAACATACACTACGAAGCTTCTACACACGCTATGTCTGGATATGTGTCTATATTGACATATCTAGATTCGTCATCAAAGCCATCACTGTTAAATCAAAAGATAGAAATTGGTTCCAAATGTTGGAGAATGAGCATGTCCCATTCAAACGCTAGAAGTTCCACCAACACAACCATTTACTCAAGGATTGTCTTCTAAATGATCCCAAACCAATTGAAACAAGTAGTAGTACAATAGATGTTGAGGTTTTCACAAAAATACCTTCCAAGTGGTGACATACAAAGAAGTACAACCCTCCTACCTATCTCAAGTGCCAAATTATGAACAAGAGATTTGAGGTGTTGGAGGACCTCCGTGAAGAAACTTTAGAAAATCCAAAGGAAATGAAAGAAGTTGAACCCAAATTGACTATATAAAGAAAAGTTGTAGAGAAAAAAGGTAAAGGACCTATAGGAATTGAAATCCTTCATCATTGAAACACTCTGCCTCAATATGAAGACACCCCCATGATAGAAGAAGTGGATTTCACTAACTTGCGAGGGCTAGACCTTATATCCCTAAAGGAGGAATGTCACAAAAATGCAACAAACACCATGCCAGATAAGCAGATATGACTTCTTGTTGTTTCTCTCTAGAAGACTAAATCTGAAATGTAGATTGGTATTCAAACCATCAAGAAAAAATATGGAAAGAAGAGTGGCAAATAATTCAAGAAAAGGGTTCACAATTGCACCCTCCAATGACTAAACATTGCAGGTCAAAAGCTTGTAGAATCAAGGCAATACAAAGAGATCTTAAAGATATGCTCCTCCAAAACTAGAGTTTCCCCATGAACATCATCTCTTGGAACTAATGGGGTATGAATTTCGCCTCCAGGAAATGCACTCTGCATCGAAAGATCAAGTAGGATAAACTAACAATATTGTTAATTTAGGAAACTAAGTGCTCTAACATGAATTTTTATTCCATTATTGCAAAAATATTGAAAATGACTCAAAACTTAGTAGTGGACATGGAGGGAGCCTCTGTAGGCCTAGAAATACCCTAGAATATGTCTCAAATCGGTACGGAAGCTCCCGCCCTTAATCCTATGGTACTCACTATATCTTTTCACTTGTTAGACACAAAATACATGGATCCCTCTCTAATGTTTATGGACCTCAATATCCCTCTAACAATAAGTAAATTCTCTATCACCTTATCTTCTTGAAGGACCAACTAGATCCCTCTAAATGGATCCTAGGTAGTGACTTCAACATAATCACTTGCCTAATGGAAAATAAAGGTGGTTGAAGAAAACTAGATCAGGAATTGGAAGATATGAGAACCTTCATAGATGAGGCAAGCTTGGTGGGCATGAATGAATACCAATTGCCTCTTCACTTGGAAAAACAAAACAAGGGGGTCTTCTGAGATCTCAGTGTGCTTAGAATGCTTCTTAATGTTAGAATCCCTCCATGTGAGTGGTCATGAACTCTTAGCAGAAATCCTCCCACCCTTAGGGTTAAACAATTTGCAAATTTCCTTTACATGGAGGACCTTTACGAAACCCTTAAAGCACTCCTTTTGATTTGAACAATATTTCATCTCAAACACTATTGGGATAGGGTCCCCTATGGTCAAGTTTTGGTACTTACTTTCTGTACACATGTAAAGTCTTCATGATTTCAGGAAGCAGAGCGTGAAGATAATAAGAGTCAAGGAGGATTAAGTCCCTTATGATTTTAGTAGATAAGAATTTTTGAGACGCACAAATGGTCCATAGACGATGGTATTTTGAAAGAAAAGAATATATATAGAAGGGTCATAGTGAGTCTAGAAGGGAAGTCGTAACTAGAAGATCATTATTTTGGGAAAGTAAGCTAAGGTAGGAAAGTTTGTTTCCTGTACTTAGGCGAAGGGGAAGGCTCCTGCAGTTGAGTGCGCGGAGACCTTGGTAAGTTCGCAGGCTGAGTGTGAGCCCCTGTAGCTGAGTGCATAGGGAAAAAGAGCCTGTACTTGAATGAATACATCTAATAAAGACATTTTCGATCCTTTAATCGTGCATCTATGTATCTATTTTTACTTATGCAACTTTATTTATTTCGCTTTGTATTGAAAATCATTTGAATGAATGCTTATGTTATGCATGAAAGTGGTAGATCAATAATATGTGTTGATGTTATAAATGTTTAAAGACCCTCACGAAGATATAGATGTTGTTTAGGTGAATTATTGTAATTTACTGTTCCAGAAGCGTTAGCGTTCACAAAGATAAAGCTAAGCTCTAGAATCCACAAGAACCCGTCATACAAGCCTCTAGATGAAAAAATCTAGTTTTGTCATCCCCCAATACTGATTCGGGTGACATTGAACTTGCGTTACACATGTTGTTTCCGAAAGAGAGAGTAGTTAGGGTTTTGTTGCTTGGTGCAACTAACTTTGAACATGCGTCAGGACCCATCAAGCCAAGAAATGGTTCCATTGTCGGGACCAAGATATAACTGAGGAATGTGTGATAAGTGGTTTCCCACTAGGAAAGAAACTGGAGAGTGACTAGATCAGAAACTACACACATTTGCAACTTAGGAGAACATGGATCTGTGCCTATCAAAGGAAGAGTGTCTAAATAGATACCTCTTCACAAATGAACACAAGATATTATTCTTCTTTTTTCCCTGTGAATTGCTTGAGTGGCTATCCAAAATCACAGATAGTCAGGGTACGTGGAAGCTTGATGACACTATTTTGTGGACCCCAGAACTAGTGAAGCACTTGGAGGCTTCCGAAAACAGAATCACGTGGCCTGTTGACAACTTGATCGACGATATTCTGGGATGGTTCATTACGAAGTTCATGATCAATACATCCAACAACTATAGCAAAGCAAAGTGCAGGTTTTTCAAGGGACCAAGAGGTAAGTACCTGAAATCCACAAAGATCTGGATTAAGATGTTATTGTGTGAAAATATGGTTATGCCTTTAAATTGATGTGTCAGACTACGTAAAGTGGAAGAACATTCAGAAGGAACGTAGATTCAAGCTCTGAATACATTGCACTGTTAGGATTATCTGATAGTGATGAAGAAGGTAATATTCTAAGGACACCATGAACCACATTGGAGATCATAAGACAAGGTATCATAGGGATACCTCATCCATGCACACCACCTATGCCTCTAGCTCCACCCGACACATCTACACCTTCACTTCCACCTTGACCTCCATCATTTAGCATGGAAGACATGATGAGGATGGTTGTATTTAAGGGCCTAGGGACTGAAGACCCTAAGCAATTTTGGTTCATTGTAGATGTTGTATGGAAGGAACAACATATTATTGATGACGATATGAACAATGTTATAGGACAAAGTGCTGAGTTGGTATATCAAGTTTTTCTCTGGTAAACCTAACATGACTATGTTGGAGACACAAAACATGCTCAATAATGAACTTAATAAGCCCAAATCACAAACCTAAACAATAAAAAAATTTAAATAGATTCAGCAGAGGGTGAACGAATCTACATGGGACTTTGATCAAAGGGTGAAGTGTCCGATTAGACAGGCTAACATGATAATCATAGATGATCAACATAGATATTGGTACATTTATTCGCCCCTACCTCACCTAAGATTACCAATATCGCAACATAAAATAGGAATGTAAGCTGAAGCCTCGGAGATTTCCATGAGATTGGAGGCTTCTCCTGTGTAGGATACGAATCTAGGGTTACAATAGATTCAATCACAACTAGCCAATATGACATGTAGTTACAGAGTCTTAAGAAGGGAAAGAAAGTCTAGCCTAACGTGTACGCAGAAGTTTGGTGAATGAAGTGTAAAGGCCATGGTCATGATAAGGACCATTGTCCAGTCTATCAAAACTACCTTATTCGAGGAGGTCTTGTCCCCCTGAAACTAGAAAACACTATTGGACTGAGTACAAAGGTAGCCTTGTGGTACTCTATTTGTCAAATCTCTAGGAAGCACGTGACTGATAACTATCATATCCTGCAGAAGTTTGTGCAAAATCCGCAACAGTTGTTCTGCACTTTCTGTAAATTGGTCAGCCATGATGAGCACAACTACGAGAGCTATGAATTGATGATGGAATGGACCCCTACATATAGAATGTAGGCCGAAAATTAGCCTTAGGACCATGGCACAGGTGCAGTGTGCGGAGGATTCCAAGGTCAAGAAAGAGTACGAGGAGGAGAAGCTGGAAGGGGTCGCAGACAGGTTACTTGTTACAATTGTTGGGAGGTAGGTTATTTTGTACATGACTACCAGAATCAAACGCACTTCTCCTGTCAATATTGCCGACAGTTTGACAATGTCATAGAAGATTTCCTAGTACTTATAGTAAAGATGCAAGAAAATAAAGCTCAAATACCTACGAAGAATATCCAAATGATGAGAGTGGAGCCTTGCGAAGAGGAGCCTAGTATCAGTATCGTGACACGAAGTGATATGGCCATAGGAGAGTATAAGGGGAAGCAACCGGAGGTTGAAGGATGCGTACGTAATTTTTCTGGCAAGGAAGTTGGATTCGACCTAAGTCACAGAAAGGAAAATTTTATGGAAGCTAAAAGTAGCTTCACAAAAGCTTCTACTTCAGGAAGTCAGGAAAAGCCTAGAGGAAACAATAGCACACAAGACGTAAACCATTTCTTATTAACAACATTTTTAAATACTTGTGTGAAGCGACTATAGGATAGAATGGAAGTAGAAGGGATATAGGAGTTGATTGATAATTGTACCTATAAGATTAAGGCTCCTCTTGAACAATGCGTAATACACAAAGTGGGCAAAATAGAGAAGTGAACAAGTCACAAGATGCGACTAACTACACAAATTGATGAGTATGAGATGGACAAGGTAATTCTCAATCTAGGATCTGATGCGAAGGTTCTACCAAAGAAAAACATGGGAAAGAATGGGGAGGCCTAGACTAAAATGGTCTCCTATCTAGCTACGCATGGAAAACCAGCAAAAGATCATTCCTATCAGGCACCTGTATCAGGTCACGGTGGATATTGAAGGAGAGAGTGCCCTAGCCGACTTTGAAGTGATCGAGATAGTTGATGATAGTAACTCTTTCCTTGTGTTACTAGGCATTTATTGGGCCTTTGATATAGATATGATTATTAACCTTGTGAAGCACAGAATGATGTTTGAAAGAAAGGAGCTCTGGGTCATTGTTCCTTTGGACCCAACTGAAGGTGCGCGATATATCGAACGAGTCTGTGACTATGAGGATGAGGATGATCTTGATGAGATTTTACAATATCACTTCATGCGATGAGTATTGGATCAACCCTACAACGAATGGAAATATTTCTTGTAGTTTAGATTCTGATGAAGAGCATTCGAAAAACTGATTAAACAAAGTCACTTCATTGTGTTGTAACATGTTGACGAAATTGATCTGATGCATAGCTAGTGAGGTAAGGAATTTATCTTATTATGATGGTTTAGAAGACATTAAATTAATTTTGGATGAATTAAAGAGGGATGTGCTAGAAGAGCATTAGTTCTGAGTGATAGGTTTGGGACTTCGTGCTACGCCTGCCAAGTGGTGCGATACACATAAGGACAACTTCACTGATTGGAAATAATACAAGATAATGATGAGGCTGAGGTTTGGGTATGCTAATACCCATATGATTAAGAAATGCATAGGAAAGGATGATCCATGTGAACATTTGGCATTGTGGACTAAGGCATGGGGAGAGGAACTGTATTCGGAATGGGTTCACATATTTTGTCACACTTTGGATACCATTCCAATGAACTGGTATCTGGAAACTTAGTTGCGACATGGGATGGATGAATGGGATATCCTGAAGGAAAGTTTCTTGTTGACATTTAGATTTGAATATGGACTTGAATGTATTGATGAGGTTCTCCAAGAAATCAAAGGTGTGATATTTAAAATACCAAAGGAACTGGTAGCATGGGTTCAACCAGATTGGAAGACCCAACTGCACCATGAACTGGAATTTTGTAATGTAACTACAGAAGAAGGCAAAGATGACCCTAGAAACATCAATATTCCTAAGTCTGAAGGACAATGCAAGGTTGAGGGAACTAAAGTAGCAATCCCTAACACATCACAGCCTTTAAAGACTAAGTAGGTAAATATTCGATCGAACGTGCAACCGGATTTTTCTAAGATAGGTGAATATTGGTAAGAAGATACGATCGATAAGGTTGTAGAGCTGCTACACAAGTATCAAGACTTGTTTCCCACCAAGTGTTTTTATCTCAAGGGGATAGTAGGGGATTTGGGTGTCATGAAGATTACTTTGGAGCCAAATGTGAAGCCTGTAAAGCAATGCCCCTACTAATTAAATCCCAAATGTAAGGAAAAGGTTCAGAAAGAGTTGAATAAGATGCTGGAAGTTGGGATCATTGAAGCTGGGGAGGAATCAGACTGCGTAAATCCCATGGTAGTCCAAGAAAATAAGCAGCAGAATGAAATTTAGATATGTGTAGATCTTAGGAAGTTGAATGATGCATGCGTCCATGACCCATTCCCTACACCATTTATAGATGAAGTGTTGGAGAATGTTGGAGGGTAGGAAGACTACTCGTGCATTGATGGGTTCTTAGGGAAACATCTGATCAAGATTGCATTCGAGGATCGAAGTAAGACCACCTTGGCAATAGAATGGGGTTATTTTCAATACACAGTAATGGCTTTTGGGCTGAAGAATACCCCTGCAATATTTTCCAGAGTGGTAATTACAACTTTCAAGAAATTATCCACAAATTTTTAGAAGTCTACTTTAATGATTAAACCTTGTTTGGGTTGGTCAAGTGCCATGTTGCTAGTCTACGCCTCATGTTCTATACCTATCGAATATACCAAATTTTCCTTAACCTAAAGAAGTGTATCTTCTATGTACCATATGGAATATTTCTAGCTCATGTGGTTTGTAAGTAGGGCTTGATGATAGACCCTACCAAGATAGTTGTCATTGTTAATTTGGAAGCACCAAAAAAAGTAAAATAGTTGTGCACAATGTTGGGCCATATAGGGTATTATAGGAATTTTATCAAGGCATACATGCAAATAGCTATGCCAATGGAGAAGTTTTTGAAGAAAGATGCAACATTCTATTGAGACGAAGATTGCCAGACCAGTTTAAACACTTTGAAGGAAAAATGGTTAGTGCGCCCATTCTGGTATTCCCTGATTAGAAAAAGGAGTTTCATGTTCATTTGGATGCATCCTATGTTGCGTTAGGTGTGGTACTAACCGAACTAGACTAAGGATACATTGATCATCCTATAACATTTGCGAGTAGGAAATTGTCAAAGGCAGAGAATAACTACTCGAATATAGAGCATGAAGGACTAGCGATGGTGTACATGCTACAAAAGTTAGATCACTATCTATTAGGCACACACTTCAAAATGTATATAGACCATTCTGCTCTAAAATACCTAGTCAATAAGCTTGTGTTGAGGGCCAATATTTGTAGATGGTTTTTGTTATTACAGGAGTATGATTTTGAGGTGATCACGAAGCTAGGATGCCTGATGTTGGCCTTGATCACCTATCCAGAATTGAGATCGGCGATGAGACTATGAGTTTGGAATAAGGGTTACATGATGTGCAACTCTTTGTTGTTTGTGTTGAAGATGATCACTTTGCCGATATAGTTCATTTTTTGTCTATAAGAACATCCCTGGAAGGATATTTAACATAACAAAAGAAGGAATTGGTGGTCTGCGTGGCTGACTTCTCTATGATTTTTGGACACTTGTACAAAATGGGCTCTGATGAGATATTGGGCAGGTATGTCCCAGAATCTAAACAACCAAACATCCTTGAAGAAGCACATGTAGGAGTAGTGAGAGGACATTATGCAGGCAGAGTGACTACGCAGAAGATCCTTCACACAGGACTTTGGTGGCCAACGGTACATCATGACTCAAAAGTGTATTATAGAGCATGAGATGCTTGTCAAAGGATGGGGAGACCATCACGAAGGGATCAGTCTCCCTTAAATCCACAAATAACCTTGCAGGTGTTCGATAAATGGGTGATCAAATTTGTGGGTCCAATTCGGCCACTAGGAAAAAATACTAGAGTGCAATACATTATTACTACAACTGAATACTCAACACGCTGGGCGGAGGCACAATCAGTAAAATATTGTAGCATAGCTACTGCTGCAAATTTCATCGTTGAGTTTATTTTATCTAGGTTTGGCTGCCCTAAGATATTGATGTGTGATAGGGGCACGCACTTCATAAGTGAAACAATTGTTGCGATGCTTGAGGAATTCTAGATATATCATTAGAAAAGTACACCATATCACCCTCAAGCTGATGCTATGGTAGAATCCTTCAAAAAAATCTTAGAGAGCACATTGACCAAGATTTGAAATGTGAAGCAGAATGAGTGGGATATGTGCATACCAACATTCCTTTGGGAATATAGGACCACTTCTAAAAAGTTGACAAGCCAAATCCCTTTTCGACTGGTATATGGGTTGGAGGTTGTAATGCCTATGGAATACATTGTTTTGAGTCTGCGGATTGTAGCACTGACATATATGGCTAATCATGATACTATGGGGGAGCGTCTCGCGCAACTGGTAGAATTGGAAGAAGATCATTTTCTAACAGGATTTCATCAACAGGTGCAAAAGGATCACGAAAAGGCATGCCATCATCACCATATAAAGAAGTGCACCTTCCAAGTTAACGATATGGTATTTCTATACAAAAGAATATTTAAAAAATTCCTGAGGAAGTTTCAAATGCATTGGCTGGGACCTTATGTTGTGAGAAACATTATAGATGGTGATGCAGTTCAACTTGCGAAGATGGAAAGGGAATTGTTTCCAGGAAAAGTAAATGGCAGTCAATTGAAGTTGTACATGGATGATCCCACCCCTATGCAATGACTATATGATGGCATCATAGTATTAGTGCTTGAGGGAGTTGCAAGGAAGTACAGTACTCTCAACTACACTACCGAAAATTGTGAAAGTCAAAGCATGAGGGCTGCGAGATCGATGAAAGTGAGCTACAGAGGAGAGCTATGCCGAATAAGTTGCACTACGAGGATGGGTGTCACCCATCCTAGCAAAAAAATGATTGTTGGAAGCACCGTAGATGATTGGATGGAAAAATTTCTATTGAAAGGAGCGAGGGAGATGCATTTATGTCGCATATCTTTGAAAATCTACTGCCAAAGATGCATTAGTGATAGAAATTTGGAAGGAACGATTGGATTCAAATTCAAAATCATCTATAAATATGGCCTGCTGCCCAAAATTTGAACACTTTTCGTCCTAGGAGTTGATATTGAGTTGTTTCACATTGTTTTGTGCCAAGGGCTAAATTGCATGTCAGAGACAGATTGGGAGGAGCTCTTTTCATGACCAGGGTTAGCTAGCATACCTTACTTTCTCTAAGGATTTTTTGTGGCCAGTATGATTGCCGCTCCCCCTGAGATGGAAGTAGTGCCATATGTCCCTACAGGATTTCTGACTATGGTGCCTAGGTCTCCCTGACCTAATTCTTGTGTATCAAAACCTTATGCATCCAAGGTGATAGGTAAGAAGTAGAAGAAATGTTAGGATGTCCCAGTGAGGCAGTCACCACATAAAAACCGTAGAGAAGTCTTCCTGGAAGGGAAGATGGATCGGTCATAACAACCGACTGAGCCACGGGATTTGAGTGAAGAAGAACTGTGCCAAGGCATTGAGGAGACTGATGCTGAGGAGTGTGAGCCAATGACTCAACTACTAAAGTTTATCCCATCACACAAGGCCATAACTAAAGTGCCTATAGACCTCGACAATGAAAAATTCATGGTGACTACAACACTCTTACCGGAGAAGGTGGTGTTTGAGGGCATGTTGTTTTCCCCCATACTAGCCCTAAAAATGGAGGATTGTGAATTAGGGGATCATGATAAGTTCCCTCATTTGGTGCCAACCAAATATCTATCTAGGCTGTATTATGAGGCATCAGAGGTTACGTGGTTGGAGCCAATGAAGTGGGTCTCTGGTGTTGGGGCCGCAGGGCTCTTGAATATGCTCTAGGTGTTGCATTTTAGTCACACCAATCTAAACACTATGTGTGTGAGACAATTTCTTGGATTAGTGCACAATGGGTGTCTATGTCAGGGAGAACCCATCCCAATTACCGACATGTTGATCCATCACATCACCTTGCTCCCATATCAAGGCATGGATGTGGTAGAGGCATTTGGAGGGAAATCGCAGGAGAAGAAACACGCAGACCAGATGAAAAGAGTGTTTGGCCACGTAAACAAGTCGTGCGGATATTCTATGGACCACTCATCATAGATCTTGCTGTACAATTTATTTCATAGATATTGGTGTGAAAAATCATGTCTAAGTTCCATCCAAATGAAGTTTCAACGCTAGTCATATCTTTGGCTATAGAGTGCACCAAGGGAGTCTAGTATAACTGGGCATAGTACTTGTGCAATGAATTTTTGGAGAAATATCGAGAGGCTCAAGAGGACAACAAGGTGCTTCATTACGCCTAATTTCTGTTGTTGATTGCTTTAGTGGTGTGGCAGATGCCCGAGGATAGTGAAATTCCTCAGCAGGAGATAGACTAACTGGAGGCACTGAAGTTCGCTTCACTCAGGGCTACCAAGGACCCTGTGTGAGTCATGGAGGAAAAAATGTTTCGGGTGCTGCTTAAGATGCATCTCCAGATGGTGATTAGCCAAAGGCTGAACCTGTCACCCAAACTGGCTGCCCAGTATGAGCCCCTCACTAATTTCCAAGTGGACTTCCACCACTTGCATCTTCGCGCAAGGAGGGATCCTAAGAAAACATGGTACCAGTTGCCTTACTTGGTAGTCGAGGAAGATGTAGCAGAGATCTTGGCAAAATGGGCACCTAAATGGCTAACCCCATCAGATGTGGGCACATGTACAAGAAAATATGTGGAGGACACCACTGCGCAGACAAGAACATTAGAGAAATAGAATGAAGCCCAGAAGGTTGTTGCCCTAGAGAAATGTTCACAGTGGAAAGAGGATGCTACTAGAGAAAAGGAAGCAATAGACCAGGAAAAAGCAGCCTACACAATGACAACATCACAGACCACCATTAGCATTGAAGATTCAATACACAGTGCACACTGGACCGTGATGAAATAGAAGAGTAACAAGGATGGGGCATAGAGGAGGGAACACCCTTCATGGTCAAGAAGCAGAAAAGGCAGACATCCACGAGGCCGTGGAAGAAACATAAGTTTGAGTGCTTAGCTGGGGTGACCATGTTAGTCCTCACTGAGGGGGACTTAGATGAAATAAATGATTTTGTTCACGACACGACCTCAAATGTTTAGGGCCACTTCAAGGAACAGTACCAACAGGTGCTAGGAAAGGTTTAGCAAGACCTACGTGAGCTGTAGGTTGAGTACAGGTGAGTGTGGGACAAGCGAGAGGGGTGAAAGTGAGCCTGCATCAAGCGAGCACGTTAGTTCTAGATATGGAGAAGACTTTGGATATCCATCTAGTTTAGCTACTAGAGGGAGCCCTACGCACTGAGACTAAATAAGCAATGGCCCAACTACTGCAGATTAAGAATTTGGGCCTAAACCTCATGGTGCTCCCTATCCAGGCCCTACATGAGCTTCACTAGGGGGTCTCTCATGAGTTTTCAGTGAAGTAAAAACAAGCAACAAATATCTCTTTGTAGAAAAGGTGTAGGCACTTAAGGAGAAGGATGAAATCACTGTGCACAGTCAACAATTACAAGTAGCCATTATGCATGTTTGGAATGAGTTGCTAGAGCTCAACATTTCAGCTGAAGGAGCTTCCACAGAGAAGATACAGAAGTTGGCCATGAAAATAAAAGACTCAAAGGATGAAATTGGCTGATTCTGGTTCAAATTACAATTAAAGTTGTAGCCTGTGACTCCTCTATACATTGGGGAGCAACGAGGAGCTGCAATCAAGGAACGCATGGCAAGTCTAGAAAACGAAATCAAGGGATGCAGTGAGTTGTTCAAGGAAGTCGTGGAGTTATGGACTGCGCTGCAGGAGGACACAACTCTCTAGAATATTAATGTGAATATCAGGGAAAAATAGAGGTAGTTCTATGAGATCATGTCGACTGCATGCACACTCGCGCTAGTACAAAAATTTACAAGGCTGTAAGAAGGCAAGTTGCTGCAAAATGAGATTGATTAGCTACACCACAAGGAAGAAATTCTTGCTGCTTGAGCAAAGATGTGGATAGAGGACGCCAGCTAACTGACTCTCTCCATCTAGAGTAAACTTAAGAGCACGCAGAAGACTTGAAGGACCATCGGCCTCATGATGGATGGCCCACCTACTAAAAAATTGGTCGAGAAAGTACAATAGGCACTATGCAGGGAACAACCAATCTACAGGTTTTGAAGTTGGAGTTCCACGAGCTCCAAGCGAAGATGAAAGCACTAGCTGAGCCACTTGAGGAAAAGTCAAGAAATTATGTTGGGGGCCTGTTGGGATAGGGTCCCCTAGGGTCAAGTTATGGTACTTAATTTTTGTACAAATGTAAAGGCTCTGCGATCGGAGGAAGTGGAGCACGAAGATAATAAAATTCAAAAGGAGATAAGAAGTTTTGAGACCCATCCATGGCCTGCAAACCATGGTATTATAAAATCAAATAATATATATATATAAGGGTCATAACAAGTCTATAAGGGAAGTCATAACTAGAAGATCATTGTTTTTCACAAGTAGGCTAAGGCAAGAAAGTCTCTTTCCTGTACTTAGGTGAAAGAGAATGCTCCTGCAGCTAAGTGTGCAGAGAGCCTAGTAAGTCTGCAGGCTGAGTGCACAGGGCTTTGCAGTTGAGCGCGTTGGGAAAAAGAGTTTGTACTTGAATGAATACATCTAAAAAAGACAATTTTGATATGTTAATTGTGCATCTGTGTATCTGTGTATCTATTTTTACTTCTACATCTTTCTGTATTTCGCTTTGTATTTGAAATTATATGAATGAATGCATATCTTATGCATGGAAGTGGTAGATCAGTAATATTTTTTGAGGTTATAAATGTTTAAAGACATTCACGAAAAGGTAGATGATTTTTAGGTGAATTACTGTAATTTACTATTGTAGAAGGATTAGGGTTCACGAAGATAGAGCTAAGCCCTAGAGGACGAAAAACCTGTCACATAGGACTCTAGATGCAAAAACCTGGTTTCATCATACCCCAATACTACTTCAGGTGAGACTACATCCTGTGCTACACAGGTTGTTGCCAAAAGGGCTAGCAATTAGGGTTTTGTTGGTTGGCACAACTAACTTTGAACTTGGGTCAGGACCCATCAAGCCAACAAACCCCAACATCACCCCAAGATTGAAGTCTCATGGAAATATATTGTCCATTTCAAAGGATATAAGACGTAGATATTTAGACAAATTCCCAAGTAGATTAAAATTCTTCTCAAAAAGTGGAACAAAGATGAGTTTTGCAATGTATTTCAATAGAAATAAACTCTTAAGAAACCTATGTCCAATCTCTATTCCAAAGTCATACATAATGGCCACGCAAAGGAAATAATGCCAAAGAGGCAGACCTCTCCAAGCAACTAGAGGAACACAACAAACAAGAGGAAA
The DNA here is from genome assembly GCA_031772625.1 of Pinus tabuliformis. Lineage (NCBI taxonomy): Eukaryota > Viridiplantae > Streptophyta > Pinopsida > Pinales > Pinaceae > Pinus > Pinus tabuliformis. The sequence goes on along the minus strand of CM062808.1, from coordinate 592,241,338 downwards.
TTATTCAAAGTAGAGACATAGAATACATTAGATCAAAGAGGGAGAATGCACCACCTCAATATTTATAGATCGGGCATCCAAGACAGAGTTACCAACCACATCACTTTGCTCAAAATTGAGGTTGGAACCATTGCAGAAAAGAAGGAAGACATTGAAGAGGAGTTAGTCAACTACTTTTCAGATATTATACAGGAACCACCTCTGCAGTGAAGGGAAACCATCAACCAAATCACAACAAGCATCCCTCAACTTGTCTCTAAAGATTAGAAATTATCCCTTGGCAAACCTTTGTAAGAATCATAGATCTTGGAATCCCTAAATCAGATCACAGATGGGGAAGCCCCTAGTCTTGATGACTTCACTGCATCATTCTTCAAACAATGTTGGCATTTCCTAAGAAAAGTTATACATGTAATCATGGAAGAATCAAGAATAAATAGGTCTTGCACTAATCCAAAATGAGACTATATTTCTTCCCCAAGTAAATACAAACCCATAGCCCTTTGTAATGTTATTTACAAAATAGTATCCAAAATCATTTCGAATAGGCTAAAGCCCCTTCTTCCTCTTCCCATCTCTCCCAAACAATCATGTTATGTAGAGGGTAGAAAAATTATTTATGATATCCTCTTATCCCACAAGGCTATCCACTCTCCCAAAAATGTCGAGAAGCTTGGGATTCTTATGAAACTAAACGTGTCCAAATCCTTTGAAAATTTAGGTTACGATTACATTGAATGCATTCTATGCCCACTGGATTTAATGGCTCATGACACCCATTTCTACTTCCTCTTTCTCAATTTTGGTCAATGGATCATGTCACTAATTTCTACTTCCTCCCTCTCCATTTTGGTCAATGGCTCGCCCGCTAAAACCTTCCTCCCCTCTAGAGGCATTAGAAAAGGATATCATCTATCCCCCTTCCTCTTCATTCTCATGGATGAAGGCCTTGGTCAATCCAAAAATAATGCTATGTAGAAAGGTTCTATCAAAGGTCTAACTCTCTACAACAACATGGCTCACACCCACTAACAGTTTTTCGATGACACCCTTCTCATTAATCATCCCTTAGTTTAGGAGGTTAGATCAGTTAAATCTATCCTTTATCTTTCTCTGTCACCTCTGGAACCTCCATTAAGTTAGAGAAATCATCAATTTTATTCTCTAACACTCCCGCCATCACCCAAAGGAACATCCAACACATCCTGAACTTCACCGTTGCTTTTGACCCATCCAAATACCTTGGAGCCCCCCTAGACTCTGCCATCAAGAAATCCACTTGGCATGATATCCTAAACAATATATCCTCCAAACTCAACTGTTGGACCTCTCGATCTCTCAACATAGCTAGTAGATTGATCCTCCTCAAATCGCTCTTGCAGGTTATTCATATTTAGTTTTTTTCAGTTTTAGTAGCCCCCAAATGGGTTCTCAATAACATCAGTAATCCCCAACGCTCATTTTTCTAGAGAGGAATAGATCTAAAGAAAAAATGGCCTCTGGAAAGTGAGAAACTCTCTACCTACCAAAGGCCCAGGCTAGATTGGGTCTTCGCGAACTTGAAACAACAAATAAAGTCTTGTGAACCAAGGTCTAGTATAAATGGATGAAGTAGAAAAAAGGGCCATGGGACTAGCTTTGGCATACCAAATATGCCTAGAACAAACCCTAGAAGAACCTCATATGCCTCACTACTTACACCCCTAGTTCACTCATCTAGAACATGGCCAACCAAATTAGATGTCTGATCCAAACGCACTGTTGTTTGGATGTCAGAGATGGAAGAAAAAAAATTGCAAGAACAACTCATGGGAACAAAAAAAAATTCTAGTTAATATCATTTTCACACCCCTCAGCCATCCCTATTCCCTCAGCATCAGTCACACCACAATTCATCCTTCCCTCTTCCCTTAGGGTGCATGGCATAGATTTTATAGCACAAAGCCTTCATCCTTCCCTCTTATCCTATGTGCTTTGTGTCCAATCCTTTCTTAGAATCTTCCTATTGAGTGCATGGCACAGTAGGGAAGGAAGAAAGAGGCCTCCTCTCAACCCTTGACTAGTCAAACTATGCTTTCAAATCTCCCTATCTTTACTTCTAGGGTACATGGTGCATCTTTAAGAAACAAGCCTTCCCGGCTTGTACCTGTAGAGAATAAGAATAAAAGAGAGCTATCATGGAGACATGTAGTAGATCATGGACCAAAACATAAAGAAGACATTGCATGATGATTCATAGGATTCCAATTTTGATCCAAAACCCTTTGGATGGTGAAGATAAGCAACAATATGGACCTTTCATGAACATTAAGAATAAATCAGATATATCATCAAGAATGAAAGATGAAAAAAAAAGATAGATCAACATCTCTACCTCGTCATGAATTCCATGTCATCATTGTCAAGTTGTAACGTGTACAAGTTCCATCATAATGGTCAATATGTTCTCATGTCTAATATAATGATGAATTTTCAAGGAAAAGGAAAAAATGTACTGTATGGAGTCCAAGAGTCATATGTGGAATATGAAGAGTCAGATAGTTGTATATGGATGAAAGTCACACAAAGAAATCCAAAAGTCACATACAAAAGTCAAAAAGGTCATTTTTACGTTCAAACATTGTTTAGAAGTCCAAAGGATAGATTGCAAGTCTAAGAGTCATAAGGGAAAACCAAGTGTCAAGAGGAGATGAGAGGTCGTTCCTCTTGTTATAAAAGAAACCTCATAACTCAAGCAAAAGGATTCTGGAGGCTTAAGCTTTGGAAAGCTAGACTTGGCATATTTACTTGACATAGGAGAGAAAATAATTCTTTGGAGAAGCAACAAGTGACTTAATGTTCCACTACTTGAACTAGTGCATCATCATTGTAATTGTGATCTTGGATCTTTCACCTAATTGAAGCTTAATGAGCCAACACATTTTCATGCATGTATCATGAATAACTTTAAGACTATTCTTCAGTTTTTTACAATATCTGTTGTGTTCGCATGTACTAGAGAAATTGAACTATTTAAGAGGCTTTGGTACTCATATTGTTGAATGTGTATTGTATTTTATTTAATAATTGTTATGTGAAATATTTTTCTAACAAATATTTTTGTTAATTCATTTGTCTCTCTTAGGTTAGTACTATTACCTCCTTCTAGAGACTTACCCTCGTCTCTCGCTCATGAAGGTCCCATTTTAGACATTACAATCAGTATTTAACAATTTCAGCTTACTTTCTTGTTCAAGGTCTATGCATATGATCTCTTATGTTATCCACTGAAACTAGGGTGAACTTTTGTGTTATGGTGGTTAGGCCAATAGTTCGGATGAGGCTTCTACTCCAAATGGTGTGAGATCTAATTAGGACGTCACATCGGGAAATCCCCTTGTATGTTTACAACATGCAACACCGTCAACATAATTATTGTTGTTTATTTATTCAGTTTATAATAGTCATATTTTTACTATGAGTTAAATGTATAATTACAACGACTCAAGTATACGTTACTAGTTTATAATAAAAAAAGAACTTTCCTTTTCTCAATTCGCCATGGTAAATAGAATACTTGCTATTACTTAACTTATGCATACACTATACTTTAATGAGGTTATTTGTACAAGGTTTTTGTTTCATCTTTTGTTTCAACTTTTGGTATTGAATGTGTGATTCCTTTCATGCTCCTTTCTTGTTCATATAACTAGGGCAATCTCCTTTCTTTTATTTTAATCATATATAGCGTTACATATGTATATATTTTACTATACGTATCTACTTTCTAGAGATTAATGTTTCACTGTAATAGAAGTATTGGTGAAGTTAGTGTCTTTAACATTTTTGTATAATATACATGTACATATCGAGATCATGGATCTACATCACATGTACATATCGAGATCATGGATCTACATCCCTTTGCTATATTATAATTCCTTGTTAATTCTATGGACTATCATATAACTTGTTTTTTATGGGTTTTAGCTTATTAACTCTATCGCAACTATATTTGCAGGACATGGTCTTTGGTTCTTCCATGATCGTATTATTTTATGTATTTAAAACACTTAAAGGATATTTCCTCATAAATAATTCCTTATTATAATGTCTAATAAGGAAAAAATGAAATTTTAAGAGAATTCCATATTATGTTTTCAATAATACCCTACTGTAATTGACTTGTTTTATTTTCTTGAAACAACATCCATTGTAGATTTATAATTATCTATTTATTCCTTCCAGATTCCTCTTGGCTACTGATAGGTACAACATCTGCCCTTTTTGTGTTCATGGAACTTTATAATTCCACAAATAAACTCTTGTACATTATAACTCCACAACTAAACTCTTATTCTTTAAATAAATAAATTTTTTATTTGTTAAATCTCGAACGAAATTGTTGTTTATTATTTTAATTCATCGACATACTTATCTTGATTCCATTCTTATTTGGATCATTGATTTCCTTTTTCTCTTATAACTAATCCTTCTTACCTCTTTTTTCTCTAAAGGTAGAACTGGGTTAATAATCACGTCAAAGTATCATTAATCCATATCTAGATTTTTATATGGTGTTACCATTTAAGAACCCATTATTATATTTATTGAAGTGTTCGATCCTAATACGCATGTATATAAGTAATTTCCTATTGGAATGTATTTACAGAATATCACTTAGTTTAAATTTGTCACTTCAGTCGTTATTTATATTCCAATTAGGGTTGTGTATTTTATTTTTCATACTCGACTTAACGAAACAAACTAATAATACCCACGAATTATTTTCAAAAAAATTAAGTCAGAAAATAATATCATTAGACTAATCATGACCATATAATGTAGTAATAACTTCCTGCACATGCATACATTCTTTAATGTACATATAACTCATTTCTTCCTTCTATATATACACATTTCCAAGGAATTAACTATTACAAGACTTCAATTATAGAACTTGTTGCTATCACATATCTCCTCGAATACGTTATCTAGAAATTAATGTAGCTTATGCGTACTTGATAATGTATATATATGGCTATTTGAGTTTCACATTCAATCTGCAAGTCTCCCTATAACTAATCCAACCTAAATTTATAAAAAAAGAGAGAGAAACAGAGTTCTGTCTAACCAACTTGTCTAACCATAATTAGATGATTGGGGAATATTTAGGTACAGAGCAAGTTCCACCAAGCCATGGTCTATCTACAACATTAACCCCTGAGCTCATACGTTCTTGCCTTCAAGAAAAACCATCCCTTTGGTTCCTAAGTTGTTTCTCTTATAGCTTCTTCCCAACATCATTTCAGTAGCATATTTTTTTAAGGTCTTGTTGTGGCCACAACCACCACCATATTAAAACCTGCTTTGGCAGCAAATTTGAATGGGTCCCTAGAAGTTTGATCCTACACTCTTCGAATGATTTGTTTTTTAACTCTGTATCGAGTCAAAGCTTCAATTCTTAATGGTGAAGACCCCCTTTTATAGATCTCTGTTGCATGGTTCATTCATGACCCAGCCCAGCCCTTCATTCATTTTCTTCATCGGGACTTTTCAATCCCCGTAAACCTTCATGGTGCTCTATGCTCATGCATATAACCAACCCCCACTCTTTATTATGGTTGTATTTGGATTCAACACACAAAACCTTCTATTGCACGTTTATTACCATTATAACTCTTTATAATGGAAATGCTTCGCAAAACATCTATAACTCACCCCTTTTTCGCTTATCGCAATCAACATTGACACACAATGCATACCATGATACACCGGACCCGATGACATTATTAACCATAATATATATATTTTCAGGTCTGAAGCCTTTCGCATATCGCAATCGGCGGGAGTCAAAGCCGAGCCATAAGGCCGATGCGATATAGCGGACCCGACAGGACTATCAAGTATAATACATACGTTATCGGGTCTGCTTACCCAATAGTATATCGCAATGAGTGGGACCGAAGGGTTATATATAAGGTGTGTTGTGATATACCGGACCCGCCGATAACTATGAATTCAGGTATATAGTATTTCAAGTCTGGCCTTATGGTCGGATGCGGGTTTTTCTCGTGTATTCCCATGTTTTTGATAAAGTGTTGTGGTCCATTATTTAAAAGGAAAAGCCCATAGGACAGACCTGCCGAGACTATTAAGTGCCGCATATATATATTTCTGGTCTAGAGCCCATCGCATGTCGCAATTGGGCTTCGATGAAACCCAAGGTCCATTCACTCGCCATTGAAGCATTGTGATGCGATATAGCAGACCCGACAATAGCCACAAGCCTAAGTGTATATCATTTGAAGTCTGGCCTTATGGTCCGGCCGCGGGTTTTCCCATGTTTTCCCTCCGTTTTCAATAAAGTGTTCCGGTTAAGGTTTTCAAAGGAAATCTTATATGGGGGACCCGAGGGGATTATGTACCATGGCACATATATATTTTGGGTCCGGCCAATTGCAAGTCACAATCAGCAAAGCCCAATTCTTAAACATAAGGAGCGATGCGATTGGCGGACCTGATAGGGTATGGGTTGCCATCTATAATATTTCAAGTCTGGATCTCGTATTCAGTTCTGTGTTATGCAATGATTTTTAGTGTAAATCGAGTTTACGCTTATGGGACTTAATCAATGCATGAATTAAAAACCAGGGGCCGATTATTTCACATTTGTTGCTTTAGATGTTATAAACGTTTAATGAAGGCAAGACTTGTGTTTTTTAAGCATTTATATCATGTTTTCATAAGCATAGCTGATGCCTGATATCTCTACAGGCAAGGACTGAGAGAAGCCAAGCGAGTTCGAAGAACGGGTGTATAAGCATCAAGTATGGCTCCAGATAAAGGATGCATGAGTGGATCCGAAGAGTTTATCTATGCGGATATGTTTTATTTAAAGGTTTGGCTTTAGGGATTGGCGGTCATGTTTCCCATGTGTTACCTATGTGTTCCGAAGGTTATGCGGTCTCGTGCCTCATCATGAAGAAATGACATGCATACCTCCTCCTTTCAATTGGCATCCATTCATTTCACTAGGAAACGAAATGCTCTAGCAGATGTTGCCTTCACGTATCAGTTGTTTCACTGATCGATTCGATGCTTGTATATTTTAATTTGTATACTGAAAAGAGGAGGGAGGTGAGGAGTCAGGGGATATTGAGGGTCAGTGGCTTCTGCATAAGTATTACCTCCGAAGATGAGAGGAGGGTTTTTTGTTTGGAGAAGAGCTTTGATTTATTTTGAATCAAGAAGACTGTTTGGTCAAGAAAGAGCCTCTTTCATATTCATTTGTGTCTCCTTTCATGTGTTTAGAATCATGATGTTGTTGCTGGCATAAATATAAATGTGATTTGTTTTGTGCATATTGATAACAAACAGTTTGTGACTAGTCTTGGTTATTCAAATATGATTTGTTACCATGGTTAATTCATGAGCGATTGCTGATTCGAGACCTTGTTAAACATCAGTTGCAAGTTTTATTTGTATGGAAAGGAATGTGTATTCCTGTATAAGTAATTAGATTGCAATTAAGATTTAATATAGCCTTGTTCATCTATGAACCAGTGATTGATTCATTTGGACTTGGAATCTATATATGATGTTTAATCTCTTTTGTTATGCTCCTGCAGGATAGATTAGAATAGTTAGGATTAGCATAAGTAGTTAAAATTAGTGTAGATAGGATTTGATACTTATAGGTTAACTGTTTCTCTTTGTTGATTTAATTGAAGTCTTCCTCCAAGAAGCAATCTTTCAACACATATAATAGTTTACAAGGTCCTGTAAAACTCGTCAGAACTAGCCATTCCAAACGAAAGTAGATCTAATTAGGGTCTGCAATTAGGTTAGTTCCCCTTGTTGGCATAGAAAAAACTTGCCTTGTCAACAAATTGGCGCTAGAAGGAGGGCCTGAACCGTTGTCCACAACGTTTTATGATTTCATCTATAAATGTCATGGACTCGAAAAGATTAATGCATGGATTGTGAAGGTCGAAAAGACCCTTCCTCCCATTTGGAAAAGCCTCATTTCAAAGAAGAGACACTGTGGGAGTATCCTGTCACTTAGGAACAACCAGTCAGAGTACTTACTTGGGCTTATGCTCGCTCCCTCTCTCAGCTCCCCATATTTCACTCTTTACCTCCGACAACTAAAAGAAAGCCAAGGATCTGTTCCATAAATGAAGAGATCTCTGCAGTCTCATATCTTAAAGATATTGTGCGAGAGTCCTTGTAAAGTATCGACACTCCTTGGGAAGAAATTCCTAAGGATCCACTCTCTGAAGGTAATCCCTAGCCTGGTTTGGGAAATCTTAATAAAAAACACCTCGAAGAAACCTTCAACCAGAACCTCCTTATCCATAATATGGGTAACTTTCCTCTTCTAGGTGGGAATCAACTTCAACCAGGTGGGAACCAACTCCCACCTCCTCCAGGAGCACTCCCTCCCTGGACCGCTCAGGATGCCGTAGTGGTACCTGGATAGTAGCACCGCTTACCCAAGAATGTAGAAAAAGTACTGCCTAAATACAACTCTGAGAGGGGAGACAATGTTGTTAACCATATTCACTCTTTCTTCCTAGCCATGCACATGTTGGGGGTAACCGATGAAGATATAGTAAGCTGCCTATTCCATTTTACCCTGATTGGTGCGGTTTCCACATGGTACTTTAGCTTGAGAATAGGATTGATCACCTCGTGGGTTGAATTTCAATAGGGCTTTTTAGATAAGTATGGTGATGACAAAAAACCTGTGGCCTTAGTTTTAGAACTATCCTGTTTCAAAATGGAAACCAAAGAAAAGGTCAAGGATTTTAACATCCAGTTCAACACTTTCTTCAATAGAATCTCAGCTAATGCTAGACCTACTAAGGAGGTGCTCATGAAATTCTACATCACTGTTCTCACTGTCCCTATGCGATGTGGGTCAAAAGGAGTAATGCACAAAAATTACAGGGTGCTATTGATGAAGCAGTAAAAGTCGAGAATGAAATGATCAGTCTCACAACATGTCATCATACAACCAGAGAAAAGAAAGCCTCTCAAGCATCCAAGAAGAATAATGGGAGTGATAACAAAGGTGCTGAAATCAAAGAAGAGGATACCACAGATGTGGAAGGTTTGCATCAGATCATTAAGAAGTTGACAAACACAGTCATCGATATGAAAAGGAATTCTGGAGAGAGTACAACTGGGAATGGATGAGATTATAACAAAAGAAAATCTTACAAACCTTTCTATCATAAGAAGACAGAAGGTGGTTAGGGTCAACCTGCACTGCCTGCTCCACCCACTGAAGGGAATTTAAATACGGAAGAGTTGGCTCTTATGGGATCACTCATTAATAGCAAAGAACCTATAGTGGAGTTGGAGCCAAAACAAGAAAATGAGGAAGAATACCAAGTAGAAGAGCCATTGGACAAAGAATCTCAAATCAATGTACTTTGGGATTTCTATACAAATGAGAATGATGATGATGAAGGAGATAGTACGACAGAAATTCACACTAATGAAATCCACACACGAAGTAAGGGGCCACTTTCAGGCATGATGAAGCCTGTAGGCCAGACAAAGAAATATGTTATCCCTTTGAAGCCATCCGCTCCCAACGTTACTGTTGAGAAGGGTAGACCTAGTGGTGAGTGCAAGAATACTCCAATTGTGAATTGTCCGCAGAAATATAATACATCTCCTACTACAACGAAGGCGACTCAAAATGATAAACTCCCACCTAAGAATGGAGAAACAAGTATGTTTACTATGCCCTACCCTTTTTATAACATTGATTACAATATTGTTGATGATCTTACAAAATCACAAGCTAATATCACATACTTCGATTTGGTAAAATTAATGCAGCAAAGCGATCTACTCTTGAAAGTTATGAATGAACGGAATTGCAAATCTCCCACAAATGCAAGTAGTTAAACCAAAACTTTGGTGTCCAGACTTGTTAGTACCTCCAATACATCCCAAAGGCCACCAGCCATGGAAGCCACTCTGTCAAAAATAAATCGAATGCCCCAAGATGTCAGTGCAGCCATGATAGGAAGGAAATCAAAATCCATGACTCCACCATTCCTTATCACATTTGAAATCTTCAACATGAATGTACACAATTTCTTGGTAGATTCTGGTGCCTCGTCTGCTATTATGACTTACCTTATTTCTAAAAGACTTCATGCAATACCCGAGAAAACTGGAGCTCGAATTATGAAATTGGAAAAAACGAATGTGAAACTAATTGGGGAATTGAAAGATGTGTTGGTTCAGATGGCTACCAAACCACAGTACACACAAGTCATTGACATAGCGGTAGTCGACATACACAAGCCTTATGGAATGCTACTTAGTAGGGACTGGTCAGCAAAACTGAATGGATATTTCTCAACCGATTGGTCCCATTTCTTGCTACCTCAGAAGGGGAAGGGTGATATGCTAAGAGTTGATCATGAAAGATACATGAAGTATGTGGTGACAGAATTAAACAGGCCCAACGAACCTGTAATGTTTACCAACTCTATCCTTGGGAATTATAGTTTCATTGTTTGTGCCACGGAAACCTATTTTGGAGAATTCCATGCGGAGACAGTTGAAGAAACTATGACAAACACACAATTGGAAGCTCTCCCTTTCTATCCAACTAATGAATTATCCTGTATTATAGTAGATGATGTGACTAATTTCGTAGAAAGTAGTTCAATTGATGTAGCATTAGATTCTATATTTTGGACACTATATTTTGATGGCTCTAGCTACCTTGAGGGTGCAGGTGCTGGGAGCGTTCTCATTGACCCGCAAGGGAACTAACAAATGATGGCCAGCCGGTTGGAGTTCACGTGCACCAACAACACGTTAGAATATGAAGGCTTGTTGCAGGGCCTGAGAAAAGCCATTGATATGAAGGTAAAAATTCTTAGATTTTTTGGTGACTCACAGATAATTATGGATGAGGGAAGGAAAAGGATACACTGCAATTAGCCACACCTGGTAAGGTACCAACATGAGTTATGGAGCTTAATTGATAGTTTTGATTCTTTTAGTATCACATACATACCTCGAGGGCAAAACCAAGATGCCAATCTGATGGCTAGTATGGCTGCAAAACTTTTGCTTGATTTTAGATTAAAGAAGAACAAATGTTATGTTGAATTGATTTTCAGACCGTTCGTGCTTGATAACATCTCAAATTGGCAGGTGTTCGAAGATGAAGAGAAAATCCTTGAGTTCTTGCGTTGTGAGAAGGCATTCAAGAATGCAGTCATTGATGAAAAGGAGCCTGACAGGCTTATGAATGAGAACAAAGATGAGGGAAAGGATCAATCCAATATGATTCCCAAGTCAATTGTCAATATGGAGCACTTGTATGACCTGCATGGTAAATTCAAGAAGACGACTAATTGCAAAATGCATAGCTCATCCATGAAGTATGAATCGATCAACCTTGGAACCAAAGAAGACCCAAAAAATGTTAATTTAGGGTTGGGGTGCTCTCCACAAGAGAAGGTTGCATTTGTTAAGCTATTTAAAGAGTACAAGGATGTCTTTGCCTGGACATATGACGACTTAAAAACCTTTTATACCACCGTTATGCAACATGTAATTCCTATGCAAAAGGAGGCTAGGCCCTACCAACAAAAGCTTTGCAAGATGCATCCTAGCCTAGAACCGTTGGTGAAGAAAGAATTAAATAAAATGTTGGATGTTAAAATCATTTTTCTAGTTAGACACACCTCCTGGGTAGCCAATCTCGTGCCAATAAGAAAAAAAATGTAGACATCAGGCTATGTATCAATTTTAGAAACCCGAACAAAGCATCATAAAAGGATAACTATCCTGTCCCTTCTATCGAACACATTCTTCAGTGCATTTCTGGGTCTGAAATGTTGTCCCTATTAAATGGGTTTTCAAGATATAAAAAAGTGTTGGTGTCTAATGGGGATCAGCTTAAGACAGCGTTCAAGACTAAAAGGGGCACTTACGCATATCGTAAAATGCCTTTTGGACTTATTAATGCGAGCACCACATTATAGAGAGCTATGGGCATAGCTTTCCGAGGGTTGATTAACAGATTAGTAGTGGTTTACATGGATGACATCATGGTGTATTCATTTCACAAAAGGGATCATATTTATCACCTGAAATAGATTTTCGAAAGATGTCGAGGGCACGAAATATCATTGAATCCCAAGAAGAGAATCTTCGTAGTTACAGAAGGGAAACTACTAGGTCATATCCTCTCTAAAGAAGGCATTGTTATTGATCCTAAAATAATTGAGACCATCATGAGAATAAAATCCCCTCCAAATAAAAAGTCAATGCAATCTTTCTTTGGGAGGATAAATTTCATTAGGAAATTTGTCTCAGGTTTCGCAGAAATAGTGCATCCCATGTAGCTAATGATGAAGAAAGACATTTTGTATAGCTGGAGTGATGAAGCTAAGAAATCATTTCAGCAAATTAAGGAGGCCATTGCAGAAGCTTTTGCTTTGGTCAGCCCCAATTTTGACAAGGAATTCTTATTGTACACTTCGCCTCTGATGTTTCATATGCCACAATCCTCACCCAAAAAAAATATTATGGTAATGAGGTCCCTATCTCTTATATTAGCTCTAATCTTCAGGAAGTAGAACTGAACTACCTAGACATGAAGAAACAAGGCTTTGCAGTTTTTAAAGCTGTAAAACACTTTTTCCCTTATTTGTTAAAATCGAGGACTAAAGTAATCATTCCCCATCCTACTGTAAGAGCCCTCTTCATGCAGAAAGAAATGGGTGAACAAAGAGGGAATTGGATAACCGCACTTCAAGTATTCGACCTCGAGATTAAGCCGACGAAGATAGTTCGAGGGTAGGGATTGTGTAGGCTAGCATTAGAAGCCTTAGCAGATAAAGAAGGGGTATCCAAAGAACCAGAAGCGTAGAGCATGCAAAATGCACAAGTAGAATCCAGAGAAGAGCCCCTATGGATTAATGAGACACTGATGTATGACTGCGAAACATCAGAAGCCCTTTTGGATCCTGAGTCGTGGTATTATGACATAGGCTTTTATCTAACATGGCTAGCATGTCCTAAACACATGGATGCATCATGGAGGAAAGTGCTGAGAATAAAATCGAACCATTATCACTTGGCCAAAGACACATTATACAAAAAAAATTATGATGGAATCTGGCTGAGGTGTTTGGAAAAGGATGATGTTGATCATGTCTTGAAGGAAATGGATGACAGCCCAGCAGGTGGTCACTACAGTGGAGAGACCACTGCTCACAAAATATTAAGAGATGGATATTATTGGCTGATAGTGTTTAGAGACTCGCATGCCTACGCTCAGAAATGCAAGGTACGCCAAACTCTTGCATGATGAGAAAGAAAGCCAGCCATTCCCCTCAGGCCCATTATGATTTATCGCCCGTTCCAACAATGGGGCCTATATGTCATAGGCAAGATCACTCTGAACTCTTCACAGCAGCATAAGTACATATTCACGGCGACTGACTACTTCACTAGATAGACCAAAGCCATCTCGCTTAGAAAGGTAAATGAAGACGAGGTAATATCATTTATTGAGAAATTCATTATCAGCAGGTGTGGCATCCCTAAGACTCTCATATTTAACAATGCTTCTTACTTTTAATCACTGAAATTGACGTAATTTTCTATTGATAAATCAATTCATATAAGGTATGCATCAAACTATTACCCCCAGGGAAATGGAGTTGTAGAGTCCTCAAATAAAAACCTCACCCGCATAATCCGTAAATCTATCATCGACAACCAGAGGAATTGGCACAACACTTTAACAAACACCCTTTCGACCGATAGAGTCACCCCAAAAGTGGCATTAGGAAACTCCCCATACTTCCTCATCTATGGACAGGAAGCTGTCTTGCCTCCCAATGTTACCCTTCCCTCATAGCTCTCCCGAGCTTGAAGAGGAACCCCTTCAGCCTTACTTCAAGAAAGGATCAACCAACTGGTGAGCCTGGAGGAGTTGAGAGATAAAGCCAGAAATAAATTCAGAAATCACCAAATGGTTGTGAAGACATGGTTTGATCGCCATATAGCAGGAGATAAATATTACCAGGTAGGAGAGCTAGTCATGAAATGGGACAAGTTGAATGAGCCAAAAGGTAAACACACAAAATTCCAACACTTATGCCTGGGCCCATTCCAAATTGAGGAGAAAATTGGTTAGGGGACTTACAGATTGAGAAATTTACAAGGAGATATTGAAAAAATCCTTGTTAATGGCCAACATATTAAGATATAGTTCCAGTAATCACCACATGGTGGTTACTTCTTGAGTAGGTTAGGCTTTATTTTTATTTTTTCTCTTAGCTTAGTTATCTTTTCATCCCTTCCATTCTTGTTATTTTTGTAGAGTTTACTTTCCTTTGAATTTCAGTTCTTTTCAGCTAACGGATTTCGGTCCTCCACTCTCGTTTTCACTTCTATAACTTTCTTCAGACTACCATCATTCATCACCTTCAGCTTTGGCCTCCCTCGTTAACCTGCTAATGAGTCTGTCGGTCCTAAATTCATCATTGCCTTACAAATCAAACAAACTTTCAATGAGCCTACAAGAACTTGAAAATCATCTGTGGAATTCAAATCAAAGCCACTCATTTAGCATCTATTGGGAACTGGGTAAGGTTTGTTGATAACCTGGATACCTGGAGCACATAGGGGCATCTTTATAAAATGAAAAAATGTATAACCACAGCTGGACAATCATGGTGGAATGTTGCATTTTAAAATATCCCACTCTGACCTAGCCTATACTTGCCTGTAAGGTTTGCAGTTATTCTCCATTGGTCCCATCCACCACACTAAGTTTTCCAATACCTGTCATCTATAGGTAAACCTCCTTTCATGAGCTAAGCTCACTGACATATACCCTGTGGAAAACCCAATTGTGCTCTAGTCCTAGTGCCTGAAACTGGAAGGACTTATGTAAAAGAAATGAAATGTTGAGTCCTTTGCCAATCTGGAAGGACAGGTTGTTTGGGAAGCCAATTAGAGTAGGGACTATTGTTGGGCTCAAAGTACTAGTAGACATAGGGAGCCCAACCTCGCTTAAGTGGTTTAAAAATATGGCATGATCCATGATTGCATCCCATTCAATAATACGAAAATATAGCACTGAAATTCTTACATCATGTTTGATGATGCAATACATAGCTAAGGTACACACCTAAACAGGAATTGGCAAACCGGTGATGGCCCTGAAAGGATTTTGAAAGTAGAAAATAGGTAAAGGAAGGTCAATAAATCCCATAATACTACCATTGGAGAATGCCTGTCAAAACCCTATGAGTAAGTAGAAGCTATTTGTCTTTATCCCACCTAAAGCAATTATTGTTGAAGTGGAACCCATGCCTACCCATCTATATAGTTTTCATTTCAAGCTTATCTTAACACCTCGATGTTCTATTGATCCAAGGTTTATTTAGAAACATAAGACAACTAGTTCACCCAGTGGCTTGCCATTTGTTGTGGCCACAACCACCACCCTATTAAAACATGCTATGGCAGCAAATTTGAATGGGTCCCTAGAAGTTTGATCCTACACTCTCTGAATGATTTGTTTTTTAACTCTGTGCTGAGTCAAAGCTTCAATTCTTAATGGTCAAGACCCCCTTTTATAGATCTCTGCTGCATGGTTCATTCATGACCCAACCTAGCCCTTCATTCATTTCCTTCATCAAGACTTTTCAATCCCCATAAACCTTCACGGTGCTCTATGCTCACACATATAACCAACCCCCACTCTTTATTATGGTTGTATTTGGATTCAACCCACAAAACCTTCTATCACACCTTTATTCCCATTATAACTCTTTATAATGGAAATGCTTCGCAAAACATGCATAACTCACCCTTTTTCGCTTATCGCAATCAACATTGACACACAACGCGTACCATGATACACTGGACCCGACGGAATTATTAACCATAATATATATATTTTCAGGTCCGAAGCCTTCTGCATATCGCAATCAGTGGGAGTCAAAGCCGAGCCATAAGGCTGATGCGATATTGTGGACCCGACAGGACTATCAAGTATAATGCATACATTATCGGGTCTGCTTCCCCGATCGCATATCGTAATCAACGGGACCCAAGGGTTATATATAAGGTGCGCTATGATATACCAGAGCCACCGATAACTATGAATTCAGGTATATAGTATTTCAAGTCCGGCCTTATGGTCGGATGTGGGTTTTTCCCTTGTATTCCCATGTTTTCGATAAAGTGTTGTGGTCTGGTATTTAAAAGGAAAAGCCCATAGGATAGACCCGCCGAGACTATTAAGTGCTGCATATATATATTTTGGGTCCAAAGTCCATCGCATATTGCAATCGGGCTTCGATGAAACCCAAGGTCCATTCACTCGCCATTGAAGCATTGCGATGTGATATGGTGGACCCGCCGATAGCCACAGGCCCGAGTGTATATCATTTGAAGTTCGGCCTTATGGTCTGGCCACGGGTTTTCCTATGTTTTCGATAAAGTGTTCCGGTCCTAGTTTTCGAAGGAAATCTTATATGGTAAACCTGAGGGGATTATGGACCACGACACATATATATTTCAGGTCTGCTCAATAACAAGTCACAATCGGCAGAGCCCAAAGCTTAAACGTAAGGCACGATTTCCCATCTATAATATTTGAAGTCCAGATCTCATATTCAGTTCTGTGTCATGCAATCATTTTCAGTGTAAATCAAGTTTACGCTTGTGGGAGTTAATCAATGCGTGAATTAAAAAATAGAGGCCAATTATTTCATATATGTTCCTTTAGAAGTTATAAATGTTCAATGAAGGCAAGACTTGTGTTTTCTAAGCAATTCTATCATATTTTCATAATCATAACTGATGTTTGTTATCTCTGCAGGCAAGGACTGAGAGAAGGCAAGTGAGTTCGAAGAGTGGATGTATAAGCGTCATGTATGGATCCAGATAAAAGATGCATGAGTGGATCTGAAGAGTTTATCTATGCAGATATGTTTTATTTAAATATTTTTCTTTAGGCATTGGCAGTCATGTTTCCCATGTGTTACCTGTGTGTTTCAAAGGTTATGCAATCTCGGGCCTCATGATGAAGAAATGACACGCAAACCTCATCCTTTCAAATGGCATCCATTCATTTCCCCGGGAAACAAAACACTCAAGCAGATGTGGCCTTTACGTATCGGTCGTTTCACCAATCGATTCGATGCCTATATATTTTAATTTGTATATTGAAAAGAGGAGGGAGGTGAAAAGTCAGGGGAGACTGAGGGTCAATGGCTTCTGCATAAGTATTACCTCTGAAGATGAGAGGAGGGCTTTTTGTTGGGAGAACAACTTTGATTTATTGTGAATAAAGAAGACTGTTTGGTCGAGAAAGAGCCTCTTTCAGATTCATTTGCGTCTCCTTTCATGTGTTTAGAATCAGGATGTTGTTGTTGGCATAAATATATATGTGATTTATTTTGTTCATATTGATAACAGACGGTTCGTGACTAGTCTTGGTTATTCAAATATGATTTGTTACCATGGTTAATTCATGAGCGATTGTTGATTCAAGACCTTGTTAAACATCAGTTGCAAGTTTTATTTGTATGGAAAGGAATGTGTATTCCTGTATAAGTAATTAGATTGCAATTAAGATTTAATACAACCTTGTTCATCTATGAACCAGTGATTGATTCATTTGGACTTGAAATATATATACGATGTTTAATCTCTTTTGTTATGCTCATGCAGGATAGATTAGAATAGTTAGGATTAGCATAAGTAGTTAAAATTAGTGTAGATAGGATTTGATACTTATAGGTTAACTGTTTCTCTTTGTTGATTTAATTGAAGTCTTCCACCAAGAAGCAATCTTTTAACACATATAACAGTTTACAGGGTCCTGTAAAACCCGTCAGAACTAGCCATTCCAAACAAAAGTAGATCTAATCGGGGTTTGCAATCGGGTTAGTTCCCCTTATTGGCATAGCGAAAACTTGCCTTGTCAACAGGTCTACCCGCCTTTTTCCTAAGCCTTTTACTTTAATTTGAGTAAAATATCCTTTTATTTTTATTTAAAGCACACTTTTCTCTCTATTTGTGTTTTATTCTTTTTTTTTCCAACCTTGCATTTCTCTCCACCTAAGTAATTAACATAATATTCTTCCCATTATGTTAATATATTTAATAACTTTCTCCTTGGGATTTTTAGGAGACTTTAGGGAAGGTCAACCATGTCAAATTTAACCACTTTACATATTTTGATTAGTTGGAAAGAAGTCTATATTACTCTAGTATCCTTTCCTGAATATTTTCAAAAAACTTATCTATTAATTAAATGAAATAAAATGTAAGTATATCAACACATTGTTTCTATTCTAACATCCATAGTTGTTAATTCAACCCATAATTTGAAAGTCTAAAAACAATCATGTCTGAAAAAGCAAGACATAGGGTTGTTACTTCTTTACCCCCTTGAAGTAAAAATCATCCTCAATGTTTCCTCAATCCTATATTTTCTAAAAACAGGAAGGAAATGCCTCCTACATTTTTGTTTTTTTTAAATAGTCTCCTCATTTATAAAGTGGTTCTATTGAACTTTACTTTGATAAATCGCTTAATTCCAGAGTAAAAGCTACTCTTATATTCAAATCAACCTTATTTCCTAGAATGTCTTCACACATGTTGAACATGTGCTATACATTTTTGTCATGCATCTCATAAAGGATTATCAATGTGCACCCGACAAGGGTCATCAACATACACCCAATAAGGCTTAGCAACATTAGTATAGAGCATAAACAATAACAGTAAGTCCTTTTGTAAACCAACCCACTAGTTGTGCTAAGTGATGTGAATCCCATCCAATGTTACTTCCATAATATCTACATACATGAAAATTTTCATAATACCAACATGGCCAGTTAAAGATTAGCTTGACACACTCAAGTTTCATGGTCATAACAAAAAAATGTACTTCGTATATCTAAAAAATTCCTTTTCACTCCTCATCCACAATTTTCGTTTAATTTCCTTTAACTCTCTCTCTCTTGAGTCTTTCAGTTTTTTCTACATCAATTTATAACATATTCCAATATATATATATATATATATATATATATATATATATATATATATATATATATATATATATATATATATATATATATATCTTAACAATGCATCAACTAGAAAAAGGTTATTTTAAAATATTTCCTTTCAGAGTTATGTTTGAACTATTCAACCATAAACTTTTAATTATCCCTAGGTTCTACTAGTATTCTCCAGGAATCCCTTCAATATCGACGTGTTTATCCTACTACAGAATTCAACCAATCTTTATTAGCTACCAATTCAATCAACCAGTTAACTCTTTTCTATATGGACCACACTTATAAATTAAACTAGTTTTCCAAATTATCCATACTATTATGTAATCCATACAAATTTTATATTTGTTCCATCCTTCAAACCTAAGCCATAAAGGATTTATTTGTCCATTTCAAGGTCTATTTCCATTTCCTTTTAAGGAATTACAGGCTTTAACTCTTGATTTTTTCATTACTCCACTTCACACTTACCCATTTATGCGTAGATATGATCTTTTATATGTCCTTTCAACAATATTCCTGGATGATTTTAAGTTTTAGTGGTTCTTATGTCCGATGCATAGATATTAATAATAAATATTGGTTAAATATTGACATATGTGTATGTGTGTGTTATGAGCATGAGACTTTTAATATTAATCAAACTAAGAAAACGCAGAATAAGAATAACCTACAGGAGTCCATACCTACGTTGGAATGTTTTCAAGATCTTCTAAATATGGTTTGTGGAAAAAAAAAAAACCTTCATTAAACATATACTAATTAACCTAGATCTAGTGTACCACTTAAAGCTAGAGAGCCGTACAAATAATGGAAGGCTAGAAGTCTTATAAATTTCCATAATTTGAATATAACTCGAGACAAATATTATGACATTCAATGATCATTGGGATAAAGCATGAGATTACTTGATACGCCATCCCATGAAGCATCAATATTAGTCTTAATATAGACTAGTCAAGATTGTTGGAATGGATGCTATATTAATTTCTACTATATGTATTGTAACTAATATATATATTGGTTTGATTTTCTAATCTATATTAGTCTAACAAAATTGTAACATATATTAGTTTTCAATTAATAATAATCTCTTATTATGATTGCAATTTAAGTACACATGAGTGTAATGTCCATAATGATATTTATGAATTTTCTACACACATTTACCATCAATTATTAGAACCTTGAATTAGCTAGCACTGGTCTATCATCGTCATCTCAGAATGACTCGATGGATGAAAATTTTCCATGTCTCTCATCACCACTTCACACTGTCTCGTAGATGACCCCTTCTACAAATTATATGCATGAATTTTTAGTAGACCATCCCCTCTACCTAGCCTATGATTGATTATGAGAACAAGTGAACATAGTACAATTTATAAGTAGGGTATCTTGTCAACAAAGATTTGTCAATTTTCCTTGATTAATTTTGTTGTCACAATTGATAATATGATAGTTATAGGGCATGGTATTTCATAAATTCATGCATATAATCTATAGAAAGGTTCATCCATGAGATAGTGTGAATTGATGATGACACACATGATAAATTTTCATATATCTGGTGATTTTGACATGATGATGACAAACCATTGCTATAACATTCAAGGTTATTATAATCATTGATGGGAAATTTGGGGATGACAATTCATACACACCACCATGGAAATTACACATGTATGTACTTAAATTATCATCATAGTCACAAATTGTTTTGATTAGGCATTCAAGCAAGCTTAGCTAGCACCTAAATTATGAGTGTGGTAGTGTACAATGGAGTGGTATAGGCATACAAATTAGTAGATGGTTGACTTATCATGGGCACAGATTATGGATTAGTTTAACATGAGAATCTAATTATAGGCTCTTGATGTTGATAACATGTTTAATTGATTTATACCACAAATTTATCAAATATATGGTATGATACACCCTCCTTGTAGGACAAAAAACATGTTTACATAATATTTAGCACAATCCTTCTAAGTTTTTGGAACAAAAATATCACAACTTTGCATTAACATAGTCTAAATTTACTTGTGCACATGCCATGGGGCCTTCAACCTCTCAGTAATAAATGTGGTACTAAAAATAAACACTCTAAATAAACAAGTGAGATGATTTTATATAACATTCCTTTACCCTTTTTGATATGAAGTTAGTGATTATGTCTTAATATTTTATGCTTCAGTTGTTGTGGTATGTGGTGTAATATTTCTTATTGTTGACCTAGTCCTATGACTATGCTACTACAAGTGGGGCTAAGCATCAACTGCAATAAGAAAGAGAAGTTAAATTCATATTTATATTTATATTTATTATTATTAGAAATTTTTTATTAATAAAAAGAGTATTAGAGTATTCTTTACCTGATTCGGTTGTGGAGGGAAGTTTAATACATTCATATGTGGCCATATGTTCCTCCTATTCTCTGGCCACATCCTATACATTCTCTGGTGTAGAAACAGTAAAGGTTATAATTAATACACAATTTTCATTTAAATATTTTTAATTGTATTTCATACTATAAGTTTCTTATAACACATGAAATACCTCCAATACCGAACTGAATATTAGTCTCAAGATCAGGCACTCCATCGTCAATAGGCTCATGTGTTATATGTACATTTCTTTCCTTCCTTCTAAAATCAAGCACATTACTTTATGGGCAAAAATAATAACCAATAGATTTTACAAATAATTATTTATAAATGTTATTCAATTATTTTATTTTCTTAAGTCTTATGTTCAATGTTGGAAGAATGTGAAGATGTCAAGCTTGTCCTCCATTCAACCATGGCTTGACAGTCATACTTGAAAGAAAGTTGTAGGTATTCTCTCTTGGGAGTCTCTTTAAATTTTGTTCCCTGCAATTTTTCATTAGAACATGAATTTTTCTTCTTTTGTGATATTAAATTAATTTTTTTAACAATCTATAATTTGGATGAAAATTATTTTTTTATATACTTATAATTTTTGTGGCCTATTTCAAGTCACCACCTAGGCCATGATGATGTTACCCATGATTGGCTATTCAAGGTTTTGTGTCTATGGAAGTATCCGGGAGCCTATATTTAAAATATTAAAAAAATTAATTAAATGTCACAATGCTCATAAACAATTGTAATAACGTTATTAAACGTGCATTATACCTTCCTGGTCTGGGTGGAGTCTTCCCTTCTTTTCAAAATGCCTTCTCATGTACATCTTCCATGATCACTCTCCACTTCATATTTGGAAGATGCAGGCATTCATGCGACCTGTCCATTCCCAATTGAGACCTATACTAGTCCTGCAAATATTTTAAATGTAGGCATGCCTTCAAGGTATCTCAATATTTGTTGAAGGTACCGTCACTGAACATGCAAACCATCCTATTAATAAGTTCATCTTTTAACTTGGAACTTTGGGATTTATAATTTGTGTGAGTGGTCGGCCCGAAGATTTCCAAGGTTATGTCATACAAAATCCTATAAAATATACCATTTCCTAAAAAAATGATATTATCATTAATATAAAATAATAACTAAATATGTGTTAATTTCAATTTGGTTGTACTTAATATTTAAAACACTTCTTAAGTACCTAGAAGTTTCTCTATTTTTATAGGGACATTGTCATGATCTACCAAAAACATGATCGATAGTGATTCCATGCTAGTAACATGGGAATATCGAGGAAGGCTTAATTCAAATTTTATAGTTGTGTAATTTTATGAATCCACAACATCATGTGTAGATCCTAGCATACATTATTCAGGGGTGGATATCATGCTACGGTTGGTTGGTTGATTGTACCAATCTTAATGATCAATGACTCACTCATAGGTGGAGCATCAACATTGCTACCAATATCGATCTGACCCATAGTTGTAGCATGAGAATCAAAATCCACCAAACAATCCTCCAAAATAAAGTGTTTTTTTTAGTAGAGGATGAGATAACTAAATCATAAACAAATAATTAGGATAATTGAATGACTTTCTCACCCCATACTGAAGAAGTTGCTGCAACAAGGTTTTGATTTCAATTTTTATCTCGTCTGTTCGAGACTCAATCAGAATTAAATAATTTTCTTGTTTTCTTTGAATTTAAGATTCCTTATTGCTTGCATTGTATCGGTGGAAAAAAGAATTGCATCATCAAAAATCTCTTCCTCACAAGCATTTGTGGACTTCTCTAAGGATGGTGCTTTCCACTTATCACCATGTTTATCAAATAAGTGTATATTCCAAATCATCCACAATTAATCGTAAATATATAAATAATAAGACCACTATTGACATATGTATAAATTTATATAGAAACTTCACGTATTAAATGACAATCATAACATAAAATAAACATTTCTTACAAGTTGGGTAAGATTGAATAAATACTTCCCCCATAGTAGTAATATTTGTATTTACTCTATTGAAATTGTAATCAATGAGCAACTCTTCGACTACAACTATTGATTTAATGGCACATATGAATACACAGTTTCCTTCATGTCCCTCGAATACGAAATTGGGTTGATTATTTGTTGTGATGGGCCCTGTATTATTTATAAACCATACAATATTCCCTACTGCGTTTGGCCTTGCCTCAATATACATAGTTGCACTTAATTTTAATCATTGTCTTTTAGTTGTATATAATTTTGGGTCACTCCATGTCTCTGCATACTTTTTGTATATTGGACTAGTCATAACCAATCATTATAATTGTAACAGGGTTAGGCATACTCAGTTAATTCACTTAATCCTCTATAACATACCTTTATGCCATGCAAGGTAAATATCCCCAAACCATGTAATGATGATGGGCCAATGTGGTATATCCTTTCACTAATAGAAAAATCGGTGTTTATTTTAGGAAGATACATGGGTGCACATTATTTCACCATATGTGTGTAAATCAAGGGAACCTCGATGTCATTTATGCTCTCATTATCATCAGAATGTCAGCCCCCTTTAGAGAGAAAAATTTCCATGCATCTATGGAATTTCCTTCTAATATTCTCATCGCTAATTGATCTTCACCTCATAGACGATGTAATAGATGTTTGGCCAATTTATTCTATCCTACTTGATCGTTCGTCACTCGACAAAGATAGATATGACAAATATTTTTTTGCATCCTACAACACTTAATCAAATGAGAGAAAATATTAGCGAGTGTCCTAAAAAACGTTGAGAAACATCTTGATGAAACCAAACGAACATTATAATAGTACAAGTGAGTTACAAGAAAGCTCTTTGCATTTAACCATATGGAACTCCTACCTTTAGCTACATCCCAATAAACATTTTCATAGGATGAGTCATAGGAGCCATATCCTTGACTAAATGAATAACAAGATGTCCACTATCCACAATTGGAACTACTCTGGGTGAGTTATCCTCATTCATGTCCTTCGGATGAACTTCTCCATTACAAATACCCACCCCATGATTTCAAGTGATGGAAAATTGAGAAAAATACACCATTAAGTGGACCACTACATGGCATCTAGAACAACAAATGACACATCCATATAGTTAAGAATAGGAGTATGGAAAATATAACCACTAATATTTTCGATTAACTCATATAAACCCTACCTAGAATTGATATCAACTATAATCTAGGTCATTAACCACAAGTTATTCTCTAAATACTAATCATCACTTATAATATAGGGTATAATTGCATATCCTTTGGCTTTAATACCTACATTATTCCAATGTTCAAGTGGGATATTGGAAAATGTTACCCGAATCAAAACATTATATGATTTATGCGTATCCACATATCAAAAAAATGGTGCCATAGTATAAACATAACATAATAATGATTCACTAACCACATTTGGGCCAATATCTTCCATGCACCCTCATTATACCAAAGGATAAAACCATGCCATCCTCTTAACGTGAAATAACTAATGGAGCTATACATGAAAATGAAACCCAAATTATTGTTGTTGTCATTATGATACAAGTCTCGTCCTTGATGGAAACTCACTTACAGGTCCATTCAATTTTGATGAATGGCAACTCACAGTGTAACAGGTCTATTCAGATGTAACAGGGCATTGGTATAGAAGAACATGTAGATGTAACTAAGGTATATTGATCAAAATAAAGAAGTTGAAGGAAAAGGATGGTGTAAAATAGTTTAAGATGTGTATGCTGGTCCACTTAGTCAAAACAATGTATACACATTGGTTCAAAGAACAAGAAGAGCCTATACATATACATGCACTCTCACAAGAAGAAAAGTGTGTATATGTTGGAAAATCAAGAAAATTCAAGAGTAAACAAGAATACCATGGTATTAGCCCACAATATTGAGTGGAGTAATGACTATTTGTTCCCGTCCAAGAATACCATGGGTCCTAAGTGGTTTTGGTCTGAGGTATTGAGAAAGGCCTAAATCTATATAAGGAGGAGAACATCATAAGGCCATGGTGTGGAAGTAAAAGGGTTTTATCAGGAATACTTCTATCTGAAGTATATTTTATGTTGTAGGGGTTGTGTTTGTGACTTGATTATAAATATCATGTGCACCTTGAATTCAATGTTGGATCACAATCATGAGACCTAAAATTATTATCATTTAATGATCTGATATTGGTTGGGCTTGATCTCATTGTGTGTGCCTATTTTATTCTTTAAATGTCATCATCTGGGTTTGTCTGAAGTCTGGAATAGCAACGAAGTTATCAGTTAATACTTGTAGATCTATACACTAGTTTGTCTTGGTGAAATCGCATATACATGCAAGTTCTACCCTTCCAAATAGCGTATAAAAAAGAAAAGCCTATTCTTCATATCTGACTAATTAATCTGGTCAGTTCTGTTGTTTTACTACTATGTGTCAATGAAGTCTTATTAGATTTTAATGTAAAATTGAATGGATAAAGAGTTTGGTGTCTAATTGATTGATTGTCTAATTAAGAAGGGTTATCTCTGCTACTGCCGTTCTAAAGCTCTATAAATTGGTAGTAGATATTTAGTATATTTCTGGTTGGTACAGACATGATTCAAAAATTTTATGTTTCAGTAGTTTTGAGGGTATACGCATGTTTGGTTAAAGGAAGTAGTGTATACATGCAGGTTGGTTTCAGTAAAGTAGCGTATACATTTTGATGCATGATTTTTGAGGTTACAACTGGTTTTGAATGATGATGCAAGTTTCTGGGTTCAGCACAGTGCTCTAGTGATAGTGGTCTGATTGTTTAGATTAATTGATTGTTGGTTGATGCAGTTTGAGTTTGATGAAACAAGGCCTTCATTTGTATTGTTTTGTACCACGAGCATGGAGTCTGAAAATTTATGAAACGTGGTCCCTGGAGGAACAGAGAAGGTCGTAGCCTTCTGTAGGCCAGCACCTACGTACTAGTAAAAAAATTGGCTAGTACAAGAGCTAGGGGGTTGTATGTCCCTTCTAGTAGAAACTGGAAAACAAGACAAGGTGTAGCCTTCTGCAGGTGGGTGCCTACATACTGGTATGAGTCTCCATCAATAGAATATTGTAAACATATGTTATTAATATTAAAAGAAGGCAAAGACAACAACAACAAGTGGTTTTTCTCCCGCATTGGTTTTCCACCTTAAATCTTGGTGTTCATGTGTGTTTCTTATGTGTTATGGTTTATTATGTGTTTACTGCATTGTTTAACAAGTTACTGATGCAATGATTAAGGTTCAACACATGATAAACTAACTAAATCATAAGTTTTATGGGTATACAGTGGTTTCTCTAATCACAATAGCGTGTACATGCAAGTTCACTTCAGAGAAGTAGCGTATATAAATCTGTTTGGGAAATGAGAAATTACTGAACTGTAAATACTGATTCACCTGTATTATTTCCAAGAATTGGTTTCAGAGTACGTCCTTCAGAAGAAGCTTGATCACTTGAAGGAATATCTTTCAAGATGAATAATCACAAAGGCATGGAATCTATCAGACCACAAATCTTTAATGGCAACAACATGGTATATTTGGAAATAAGGACCAGATCCTATCCTCAATCACTTGGAGCTGATGTTTGGGAAATTGTAGAAGGAGTATATCAATTTCCAGTAGCAATACATATAGACTCTGCAGGTAAGATGTTATACGAAACCAATACCAAAGCTGTCAATACTTTATTGGGAAGTCTGTCAGAATTAAAATTTGTCAAAGTTGTGCGGCTAAAGACAACCAAAGAGATATGGGACGAAATCATTCACAGCTACGAAAGAGACTCCCAGGTAAAATGTTCTAAGCTTAAAACTCTCAGAATTTAGTATGAAACTCTTAAGATTCATAGTGATGAGAATATTTCAAGTTACTTTTTATGTATAGATGAGATTGTTAATTGTATGAAGAATCTGGGTGAAGAGATAAAGGAAGCTACTTTAGTTGAGAAAAAATTGAGATCTTCGTCTTTTAAATTTGAGTCAAAATTATTTGCCGTAGAAGAAAAATAGGATCTTCAAACTATTAATGTGGCTCAAATCCATGGAATCCTAATTGCCTTTTAGATGAGGAAAGGAGGTCCATCAGATATGAGAGAAGCTTCTTTTAAAGCTTCAGCGAAGGGAAAAGAATAGGAAGAGCATAATGAACCATGATACATTTAGAAGAAGAAGATGAAGTAAATTTTGTCAAGAAGCTTCAATGAGGTCCTAGAAGATTCAGATGTAAGCTACCATTAAAATGCTTTTTTTGTGGTAGAGTCAGACATTATGCTATGAAATGTCCTCATAAATATAAATATAAAAAGGGAAAGGAATATTCAAAAGGAAATAGAAAATAAGTTATCAATAGAAGAAGTTACTATACACATGAATATAGTGATGGTTTATCTAATAGTGATTAAGATGAAATTGAACAACATTATAGACATCTCATGGCCTATGACAATGATGATTTTTTGGACACGTTAGGAGAGGAAGACTTTCTTGAAGAAATCATAAAACTCAAAATCTTTTTAGAAGAAAAGAATATGATCATAGATACAATGTCACATCAACTCACCGAAAGAGAAAAACATAATGAAAATCTAGAATGTGAAATTGTGGGTCTAAGAAAAGAACTTGAGAAGACAAAATATCTTATTCTTATATTTTATAAAGGATCAGAAACTTTAAATGAAATCATCAAAGTTCAGTGCTATACTCTTATAAAGATAGGTCTTGGATATACTGAAGAATCATCTCAATCACATAAGTCGTCAGCCTCCACCATAAGCTATCTTGATGCAACAAAGGCCAGGGAACAATATCTTAATCGTCAGAAAAGGACTAAAAGTACTCATCAGGTAAATCATACTCAATTTACTCCAAAGATGATTATCGGTAGAAGCTTGAACCAACAGGTAAACAATGCCAAAAGAGTCTATGATTTCAGAAACTTCTTTAGTGGGCAATGTTTTTCATGCCATAACTTTGGGCATAAGATTGCTCAATGTGTTGGTTACAGAACCATCATGACTAGACAAGCACAAAATCAGAGGAGTGTAACTAGAATCAAGAAAATTTCCTATAATAACTTTTCTCCTCTTGAAGATGAAATAGAGTGTTTGAGTTGTAACAACTTTGGTCATAAAGAATATGAATGCAGGAGAAAATTTCAGCCAACACTTGAAAAATAGAAATCATTGTTAAATTCCAAGATATGGAGAAAGAATGAATCTCAATCAGAAAGATGTGGCATAGCTTTGTATACAGAACGACAAGAGAAATAGTGGTACATCGATAGCAGATGCTCCAAACACATGAGAGATGATAAAGGGACACTTCACTCTTATAATGCTTTAGAAAAGGAAAATAATGTCTCATTTGGAAATGACACACCGACTGTCATTAAAGGTAAATGTTCTATGTTCTTGAAAGAAAAGGTTAAAGCCAAAAATTTCATGTATGTAGATGGTTTACAACATAACATGTTGAGTGTCAGTCAAATGTGTGATCAAGGAAATGAAGATTTTTGTCGATCAAATAGATGTGTGGTTCATGAGCTTGATACAGGAAATATTGTGATCAAAGGTACAAGAACTCCAAATAACTTATACATACTCAAAGGAGGACAACAACAATGATATCTAAGAAAAACGGATGAAAATTGGCTATCGCACAGAAGATTGGGACATCTAAGCTTTTCTTAGATAAGAAAAGCATGCAGGCTCAAGGCAGTTCGTGATCTTCTAGATATCAGCATCCCAAAAAATACCATATGTAAACCATGTCAAGTCGATAAGAAAACTAGAGTTCACATCAATGTAAAAGAAGGATTAGCAAGTAAGCCTCTTGAACTGATCTATACTAATTTATGTGTACCAACAAGGAAAAAGTCCCCTCGGGGAGAAGAATACTTTATTTTATTTATTGATGATTTTTCCAGGATGTGTTGGATAGGTCTACTAAAAAAAAAAAATGAAGCATTTGAAAAGTTTAAAGCCTTCAAAGGTTTAGTTGAAAATGAATCAAACTGAAAACTCAAATGTCTCAGATCTAGTCGAGGGGGAGAATTCATATCAGATGAATTCTTTGACTTTTGTGAACAACATGGAATAAAAAGGCAATTCTCCATCATAATAAATCCATAGCAAAATGGCATGGTGGAAAGAATGAACAAAATTGTTCAACAAATGGCTCAAGCTATGCTTGATGAATCTGGAACTCCTGAAATGTTTTGGGGTGAAGCAGTATTTGCTTTCATGACTATTCTCAACAGAGTGAACGTTCGGGTAAATAGCAATCAAACTCCATATGAACTTTGGTATGGTAAGCCTCCTACTGCAAGACACTTTAGAGTTTTTAGAAGAAAATGTTTCAATAAAAGGACCGATGAAAAACATGGTAAGTTTGAACACAGAGCAGACGAAGGAATTCTTCTTAGTTATTCATCTAGAAGTAAAGGATACAAATGTTACAATAAAAGACTTCAGAAAATTGTTGAAAGCATTGATGTTGTAATTGATGAAGCATGTAGAAGTTTGGAATAAATGAAATCAATAGAGGAATATTACAATGAGGAAGATGGGGATTGATTTTCCACATCAAATCAAAATGATATAGAAGAAGAAACCAATGAATAAATAGAAGAAGATAAAACAGACAAGGAAAAGACTCCATCCAAGTCTGTTCAGAACAATCATCCAGAATCTCAAATTCTAGGAAAAAAAAGGGTGTGGAGTACAGACTAGAAGAACTCAAACAAGGAGCTCAAGTTATCTAGCATTACTATCCTCCCCAGAACTTCAGAATGTAAATGAAGCATGCAAAGATGAATGTTGGGTCAAGGCCAGGGATGAAGAACTTGACCAAATTGAAAAGAATGATACTTGGGAATTAGTTCCTAGACCTCATGATAAAAATGTTATTGGAACAAAATGGATATTTAAGAATAAGCTGAATGAAAATGGAGAAGTTATTAGAAATAAGGCAAGACTTGTAAGGTATGCCCAACAAGAAGGTATAGATTTTGAAGAAACTTTTTCACTTTTTACTAGACTTGAAGCCATAAGGTTGTTTCTTTCTCTTTCGAGTTTTTGAAAATTCAAAGTATATCAAATGGATGTAAAATCATTTTTTATTAATGGAGATCTAGAAGAAGAAGTTTATATTGAAAATCTAGAAGGACTCATTCTTGGAAATGATGCAAAACTCATATGAAAGCTCGAAAAGACTCTCTATGGTCTAAAACATGCTCTAAGGGCTTGGTATTACCACCTTGACAAATATCTACAACAAAAGGGTTTCACAAAAGGTTCTGCAGATAGAAATTTATACACAAAGATTAAAAATGATAAAATTATAATTATTGTCTTTTATGTTGATGATATAATCACTGGTAGAAATGAAAAAACCATGAGTCATAATTTTGCTTCAGTTATGCAACAAGAATTTGAAATTTCCTTACTTGGTGAACTTACTTATTTTCTTTTTCTACAAGTACAACAAACAAAAGATGGTATTTTCCTTTCACAAACAAAATATCTCAAGCAGATCTTGAAGAAGTATGGAATGGAAGATTATAAACTAGTATGTACTCCAATGGTAATAGGATGTAGTCTCAGTTCCAACAATGAATCACTAGCAGTAAACGAACCAGCATATAGATCTATGATTGGAAATCTACTCTATATAACAAGTACGAGACCTGATATCATGCATGCACTAGGAGTTGTTGGAAGCTTCAAGCAAATCCAAAGAAATCACATCTTCAGGAAGTTAAAAGGATTTTCAAATATCTTCAAGGAACTCAGGACTATGGACTATGGTATCGTAAATATACATATCTTACTCTTCATGCATATACAGATGAAGATTGGGCAGGAAATATCGATGATCAAAAGAGCACTAGTGGAGGTGCATTATGTATGGGCTCACGACTAGTGTCTTGGTTCAGAAAGAAACAAAGTTTAATTTACTTATCTATTGCTGAAGCATAATATGTGGTTGCTACATCCTATTGCGCACAACTACTTTGGATGATGCAAACATTGTAAGACATTAAAATCACATGTACTCCACCCATTTCCATTCTATGTGATAATACAAGTGCCATCAATATTTCAAAAAATCTTGTCTTGCACTCTAAGACCAAGCACATACCCATTAAGTACCATTTTCTACAAGAAAAAGTGCTTCAACAAAAGGTTAAGTTGGGGTATGTTTCGTCCAAAGAATAGGTTGATGATATATTCACCAAACCGCTTCCCAAAGAAACTTTTGAATATCTTAGACAAAAGCTCGGAGTAGTTGTTGCGTCATCCTACTATTAAATCCAGTTTTGAGAGGAAGTTTATTATACGCGAGTTTCATGAATTGTAGTCCCATATACACATAGGTTTTTGTGTTTGAAGTAGCATATGTGTTTCTCTAATAGAAAAACAGTGATTTAGACTCTGATATGGGTGCTCTATCTGATATTGATGATTACAGTCTGACAATATGCTTTGTCCATTGATTTTTATTCGACTGATAAAGATGCCCTGATGAATGACTTTTTGACTATGCATAGGTAGCACAGGTTTAGGAGGAGCATTAGCCTTCACACACATTCTGCATTATTGGCATTATGGTTGCTGAGTTCAGCTATGGTTTCAGATATTTATATCATTTGTTGCGTAAGCCATGTAAAGATCTAGTGGTTGATATGACTCCTTCTTTCATAGTCAATATTTGAATGATTGCTACTTAACATATGATGTAATTCGTTTCCCCACTATGCATGGGATGGATGATGTAATAATTGATGTATTGCTATCATGTATAAACATGCGATGTATCCCCACTTGGTTGGGAGATTGATGTATGTATGAGTCATTGGTCTTAGGGAGGTCATACTCACTTAGTTGAGTTCTAGAGTCATGTTAATATTTTGAAACATATCTCTATAGACTCTGCATGTACTTAGGGGGAGCATGGACAAAATAATGTATATCAAAGAGGGATAGTAGGTTGGTCCACCCTTTGCCCTTGATGTCAAAGGGAGAGAGTATTTTGGTGTTGGTGTTACATGTTATCTCTAACAGTTTCTATAGCTTGCAGTAATCAACACCATCATGGTTGAGATTAAGTTCAAAGGAGGAGATTGTTGGCATTATGATACAAGTGTTGTCCTTGATGGCAACTCACTCATAGGTCAGTTCAATTTTCATGAAAGAAAACTCACAGTGTAATAGGTCTATTCAAATGTAACAAGGCATTGGTACAGAAGAACAGGTAGATGGAACTAAGGTCTACTGATAAGAATAAAGAAGTTGAAGGAAAAGGATGATGTAAAGCCATTTAAGATGTGTAAATTGGTCCACTTAGTCAAAACAACGTATACACATTAGTTCACAAAACAAAAAGAGCGTATACATATACACGCACTCTCACAAGAAGAAAAGTGTGTTATGTTGGAAAATTAAGGAAATTCAAGAGTAAACAATATCAGGGGTCAATACCATGGTATTAGACCACAATATTGAGTGGAGTAATAACTATTTGATCGTGTCCATGAATATCGCAGGTCCTAAGTGGTTTTGGTCTGAGGTATTGAGAAATTCCTAAAACTATATAAGGAGGACAAGATCATAAGGCCAGGGTGTGCAGGTAAAATGGTTTTCTCACGAATACTTTTATCTGAAGTATATTTTATGTTGCAGGGGCTGTGTTTGTGACTTGATCTGAAATATTATGTGCACCTTGAATTCAATGTTGGATCATGATCATGAGACCTGAAATGACTTATCATTGAATGATCTGATATTGGTTGGGCTAGATCTGATTGTGTACACTTGTTTTATTCTTCAAATGTCATGATATGGGTTTCTCTAAATTGTGGTATAGTAGTGAAGTTATGAGTTAATACTTGCAGATCTATATGTTGGTTCGCCTCGGTAAAAGCACGTATACATGTAGGTTCTACTCTTTCGAGTAGTGTACACGAAAGAAAGGCCTATTCTTCAGATCTGACTGATGTATCTAATAAGTTTTGTTGCTTTACTGTTGTCTGTCAATGAAGTCTTCTTAGATCTGAATGTAAAACTTAATGCATAAGGATTTTGGTGTCTGATTGATTTATTGTCTAAGTAAGAAGGGTTACCTCTGCTACTGCATGTCTAAAGCTCTGTAAGTTGACAATAGATGTTTTGTATATTGCTGGTTGGTATAGACTTGATTCAGAAGTTTTATGTTTCAGTGGTTTTGAGGGTATACGCAGGTTTGGTTAAAGGAAGTAGCGTATACATGTAGGTTGGGTTTAGTAAAGTAGCGTATACATTCTGATGCATTATTTTTGAGGTTACAACTGGTTCTGAATGATGATATTGTTTTTGTGTTCAACACAGTGTTCTAGTGACAGTGATCTCATTGTTCATATTAACTGATTGTTGGTTGATGTAGTTTTAGTTTGATGAAACGATGCCTTCATTTGTATTGTTGTGTACCAGGAGCATCCATTGTAAAAATTTATGAAACGTGGTCCCTGGAGGAAGAGAGATGGTCGTAGACTTATTTATGTTGGTGCCTAAGTAATAGTAAACACATTGGCTAGTACAAGAGCTAGGTGGTTGTAGCTCCCTTCAATTAGAAGCTGGAAAATGAGAGAAGGTTGTAGCCTTCTGCAGGTGGGTTTCTTGGTACTGGTATGAGTATGTACAAGTACAATATTGTAAACATATGTTCTTAATATTAAAAGAAGACAGAGACGACAACGTAGGTGGTTTTTCCCTCACATTGGGCTTCCACCTTAAATCTTGGTGTTCATGTGTGTTTCTTAGGTGTGATGGTTTATTATGTTTGAACTACATTGTTTAACAAGTTACTGATGCACATATTAAGGTTCAATAAATTGACTAAATCATAAGCTCTCTAGGTATACACAAGTTTCTCTAATCACAGTAGCATGTACATGAAAGTTCACTTCACAGAAGTAGTGTATATAAATTTGTTTGCGAAATGAAAAATTATTGAACTGTAAATAATGATTCACCCCCCCTCTTAGTATTATTTCCAATAATTGCATATAAAAAAAATTACCTGTATTAACACATCAATTGAATAACTTAGTGAGTAATTTTTTGTTGACAAATTTCTTAACTTGATAAAGTGAAATGTCCTTTCCTACCAAAAGAGAAATATTATTTCCATCGGATTTGAATAGCCTTTTCCTATACCAATGATTATTGTGACTTGGTTTTGGAATAGTTAATGAACCTCATGCTCCTCAATCCTTAATCCCACTCTAGTTGATGGAAACGATGAAGAGTGAAAAGCATAGAGTTTGACACACCTTCCATTAGGATAGTGCTACATGTCATGTTATGGAAACCCATACCCACAAAAACATCCACATTAAGTGCCACATGAGAGGTATCATGCCTATTATTAATCTCAAATGATGGTGGATGTAGATTTCCAAATCCATGAGTGGAAATGTTAGGAATTGTTAGTGAATACTTACTCACCTCTATCATGTAACCATGATATAACCCTGCATCATTGTCAGAGTATTTTTTGAAATTTTCAATGACATAATTATGAAAACTACCTAGAAGACAATATTATTCTTAGAGGGACATTCATCCAAGAATCATATTAGCCAGACATCCTATTAGTTAGAGATTCATCCAAGTATTATGTTGTTTGTATCTACTTGTAACTTCATCCTATGTATATATGAATATTTCCTTGCTATCACTTTGTCTTCTTATAGATCTAACTTTTAAATTGTCTTCTCATAATGATTGAGTAATTTCTAGAGATAGTTATGCATGTCGATTTTACATGACAATGAGCAGATTTTACTAAAAAATTTGGAAAATATATTGAAGTTAGGTGGGAATATTTATGGCTATAATAAATATTTTTTAATACGTAATTATATAGAGGGAATAATTCCCTAAGGGTTAGAAAATAAATTACCTTGAAGTACCCTCATTTGGTTTCTATTTTCCTGGGCTTCCTTATGTATCTAGTTGGATAGAAGTGAAATATTTATTAGTATGTCATACTTTATCTCCATCCATAAGGTTGAAATTTGATGAGAAATAGATATAGAAAATATCAAGATTGAGGTGAATTTTTTGAGTTTATATTTCAAGGAGGCTTTTAAGAAATTCAAGAAAAAGTTAGTATAAATCAATCCATGTCATAATGATGTATTAAAACAAAATTAGGGGATACATCTCTCATGAGGAAGAAATACAAATGCTTTTACATATTCATGTAAATGTATTCATATGTCCTTCATAATATAGATGTGTAATCAAGTCTCCTATCCCTTTTTTGTGATTGTTAATTTCTAATAATGGGATACAACACGGAGAGGTAAAACAATAAGGTAGGAACTATGAAGATAATTTTTCACCCATGACCTAATTTATTTCCAGTTTTTTAGTTTTCAAAGAAAATATTTAGGTGGTAAGTAGATATTTGGTAAGTTAAATATTTGGCAAGCTCACGTACCTGGGAAGGAAATTATATATGTTCATATTTTGAGCCAAAGAATATAATTAGATGGATTTAAAGAAAGAACCATTGTTGTTTCGGTGGTTGGCCAATCACTTGGTGAGTTATGTAGATAAAAGGTCTTGCAAGTCTTCCATGAATTTTTAAAAGAAGAAAAGTTTCTAGGTTTTCCCCTATGGAGGGATTTAGCCCTTGCATGGAGCCTATTTCTAATGTTCTTGTTTGCGTTGTTATTTTCGTTATTGGAATTGCGTTGACGATAAACAAATCATAATGGTACCGATAATCAATTGATCTAATATCACAAGACTTGTCAATGTAATAAGAGAAAACATATATTAATTTTGCCTGCCCTAGTTTTCTCAACATGGGATCAGAGCTAAGGTCATCCATATAAGGGAAAGATGGAAGGTCAGAAGAGGTCTCAGGGTTGGAAAAGAAGGACTTTCTCCTATGTCAAGATTCTAGAGAAAGTAAATATCCATGTTCTTAGCATAAATCCAAGACCTTATTACTGTAATAAAAGTGTAGTACTATTGAAAAGTAAGAAAAGGTGTCTCAAGCCTATTTTCAAGAGACTGAATAATTAATAAATCCATCCTTTCAATATCGAAACCATTTCTAATTGGATCATTGTTCTGGGGACTATATGTGGCCCTATTCTCAAGTCCAGAGTCAAAGAATTGCATGAAAAATAATTAAACTTTGAAAGAGAACAAATCACTATTTGGAAGGGTCTGAATAGCCATGGTCTTCACAAAGCTAAGATATTGGTTGATCTTGAACAATGAAGATGTGACAAAGAAAATAAAAAAAATGAAATCACTCATAATTACACACCAAAGTAGCCTGTGGTAGTGATACAACACTAATATATTGACTCTTTACCCTAAATTGCTTTATGAATTCTTTCGAATACCATATACCACCTTCCGAGTACCACATATGTTCTTATTTGTCTCATGTTACCACCAATCGGTTGCTTGATTCAACACATTTGACTTCCCATGACTAAATAATATATTCATAGATGGATAAATAAGTCGTAGCCCATGACTAGAGAAAGGAATCAAGAAGGATTGAATAGATTAATTAACTGATAACCATGGTACTAATATGTTATTAATGCATACATTGAGAAAATAAGTTTTGGTTTTAGGGAATAAATCATCTCAATTGTGCCTAGCCTTAGGATTGTGAAAATGTTTTGAAAACCTTAGAATTGTAGGTGTCCAAGAAGGAATGGACTTACCATTTATTAACCCTAATACCTGAATCCTTGAGCTACTATGGATTCTTAAATGAATCCATATATGGAAGGGAATGTCGAATAAAATGTAGAGAGGACACACTGAGAACCACCTAGGCCAATTTGCAAGAATTGAATGTATGGAGGATCAACCAAGAAACACTCAAGAAAGCAATGAATGGAATGTAGGGAGGAGCAACAGAGAAACCATCCAGCCTGCAAGAATCGAATGTAGAGAGGAGCCACCAAGAAACACTCAAAGGAATGTTGAATCGAATATAGGGAGAGGAGCCACTGAGAAATGCTCAAATTTTTTGTAAGAATCAAATGTAAGGAGTGGAGCCACCAAATATATAAAATGTATAAGGGAGAAGATCTTGAATATATAATGTAGCGGATCCACCGAATGTATCGAATGTATAAGGGAGCGGAGCCACCAAGAAAATTGATATTCTATGCGAAAACCATATGCAATAACATGCCAAAAACATATATATTGACATGAGTAGGAATTAACAATAATAATTTAATAATATAATAACTAATATAATTTGGTTTTGATTTACTAATATAATATGGTTTTTATTTAATAATATAATTTATCATGTAATTGTTAATTTAAAAAAATATATATTATTAGAAAAAAAAAATCAACAACTATGTGATAGAAAATAGTAATTAATTTTATTAATTAATAATCAATTTATAATATTGATTAATTTTATTAATTGATAATTAATTTATACTAATGGTTACATTTAAAAAAAATCATGTAATTATAATTAGTACAGGTAGGCTTCAGTTAATAATTTTATCAATTTTTATAGGATGTCTTAAATCACTATCATTAATACACATTCAATCCATCTTTTGGTGAGTGGAATAGTATATTGAAACAAATAATGTCAATTCATGAAATTCACTACTCAATAAAAGGAATTAGTTATCCATAAGCATCCATGACTCACAATATGATAATCTTCATGTATTTGATCTATCAACCTCTACATTGGCTTGCAGAGATCAGCATAGCATCCCTCAAACGTCTCTTCCAATTGATCCCTATAATTCATTTGGAAGTCACCCTAAAATTACTTGAAATTACCCTAGCTGAGAACTTCCAATCCAATCACAAGGTTGGTTTCCCACATGGTGTAGAATAAACGGTGATGGGGTGTATTGTTAAGTCACTCTGTGATGTGAAGTTCACTAGTTCAAAACTCTTTGTGCAAAAATATATTCATATTAAGCGTTGGTGTGGCCCAAGTGAGATACAATCCTTGGGTGATTTTGACAGCTTAGATGCTCGTTGGTCACAGTTTGTCAAGCCATAGGTTGCACCTGATGTAATCTATAGAGAAATTAGACCACTTGACAAACAAAAAATAAATAAAACAAGGCTTGTTAATGGACAATCTATGAAGCTTCAAGCACGCACTTATGGAATTTCCCTCTGGTTGACTATGAACATCATAGATAGACTCTTCTATATATAATTTATATGAAAAAATTATATAGAAAATCCACATATTACAATTTATCAGTATTAATATTTGTTAAATTCCAACAACATGCTATGCCCAACAACCTACGTAAGATAAAAAAAATCAGAGAGAGATCATGATGCCTTCAAAGAAGTTGTAAATTTGACCCGAGAACAAGTTACAAGTTGGAACTCAAAGCAATCTGAATTAAAAAAAAAACATTAAGAAAACATACATAGTAATGAACATGGTGCCTCCAACCACGATGTTTCACATGAAGAACAATGAAAGAAGAGATGTTGTCTCCACACGAAATGAGAAGATGCAAAAGAAAATGAGCAATTGAATGAGAAATTTGTGTTTAAAGGGAGTTTGAGCATATGTTGGACTAGAGAGATCCATTACATAGTGTGGAACCCATCATAACACTCGCCATCATAACCTTATAATAGGGAAACATGAGTGATAATTTGATGATAGTGGCAACATTACAGTGGACCAAAGAATCAGAGTTGTGTGAAATGCATCACAGTGAACTAGATCATTAGGGTTATGTGAAATGCATTACAATGTTAGATCTACGAGTAGTTAGAAGGTGTGAAAGAATAGGATGCTAAAGGATGTCAAAGGAACTAAGTTAGAGGATACCATACCATCAATCATTTCACAATAATGACCTTTTGTTATTATTGTCTTTGGAAAAAATATGTAAGATTGGATAAGAAAGGAATGTTTGTTTGAGATCAA
Organism: Pinus tabuliformis; assembly: GCA_031772625.1. NCBI lineage: Eukaryota > Viridiplantae > Streptophyta > Pinopsida > Pinales > Pinaceae > Pinus > Pinus tabuliformis. The sequence continues at coordinate 592,201,844 of CM062808.1, read as the reverse complement.
GATTACGGAGCTCAAATAACATATTACTTAGATCAAAAACAAAATTGAAGTAGTGAGACATAGACATGTCATTGAGAATACTAGATGGCTTAATCACTGCAACAGACACATAAGAGAGATTTCATCTTCAAATTCAGTAAGGAGCTCAATACAACTTATAAGTAATATAAACTTGGAGAGTTTGAATCATCATAAGGCTAAGAATACTAGGAGAAAGATCAAAGACCTGTGCCAAAATTCAAAGGTCTTGTAACACATTTCAAAGATATGAAAATCATAAGGTTTTATGTAATTCTATGAATATGATCAAGTTACTAGCTAAAATCATCTTTTATGGACTAGAGGTAGTCCTAATAGGTAGGAAGAAAACTAATTTTAAGGATGACCAGGATCGAACTATTATTAAAGGTAGAAAAAAGATAAATTATATGTAAGTGTTGAGCAACTACAAAACTCTGACATGAACTTAAGAAGAGGATCAATCTATCACCTTGAGTAGAGATTCTTTACTTGCCACCTTGGAAGCTTCTATTGTAGACATTTATATATATTATAATTTCATCACATGCAACACCACTATCGGAGCTAGTGCACCCCACCTTCGTGTGTGCATGCCAAGGGCATGGGTGTTCAGCTTGCTATGTAAATTAGTGAAGAAAAATCATTAGGTCATCAATGAAAACAAAATATTATCATTTGTTATTTCCATGTTGCATGATCAATATTAAATTATAAACAAACTCTTAACACCTAAACATTAATTTACTTAATTTTCTAAAAATCTTTATGAGAACCCTTGTGGGAACTCTGCTAATGGGCATCCATGGGCTGACATTACTTCTTTTGTGTGGGATCCCCTTTCCAAGTAGAGACAACCCAACAACTTATCACATAGGAGGTCATGTTGGGCGAGTACCCTGGCATTCCAAGCATGTGACACCCCCATCGACATCGGGTGCCCTTGCTACTCAACACATGATGCCCCAATGGGCATTAGGCACCCTAGCCTTCCCAACACATGACACCCCCATGGGCGTTGGGGGCATTGGCGTGCCTAGCACCAGATACCCCCATGTGCATTTGAGCTCCACTCCCTGTGAGCACGCAAAGGTCATGAGCATTTAACCTATTGTGTAAATAAATGAACACAAATAATTAGCTCATAATGAAAACAAAGTATTATCGTTTGTTATTTCCATGCTACATGATCAATATTCAATTATAAACTAGATTTTAACACCTAAACATTAATTTACCTAATCGTTTAAAAATCATTATGAGATCCCCTCATGGCAAACCCATTCATGGGAAAACATGGGCCAACACTACTTATTTTATGTGGGCACCCCTTGCTAAGTGGGCCAAACCCGCTAATTCATCACATGGGCACCCCTACTAGGAGGGCGCCTTGGCGTGCCCAGCGCGCGATTCCGCAATGGGCATGAAGCACCCTGAAATGCTCAACATGTGACAGCCCCATGGGCATCAGGTGCCTTTGCATGCCCAGCATGCGACACCCCATGGGTTCCCGGGCACCCTGATTTCGTTCGCTTATTAATGAAAACCAAATGTTATAATTTGTTAGTACCATGTTGTATAATCAATCAATTATGAACTGCCTTTTAATACCCAAACATTACTTTAGTCAATTTTCTAAAAATCATTATGAGACCCCTTGGTGGTAACTCCATTCATGGGAAGTCATGGGTAGAACATACTTATTTTATGTGGGTGCCCCTTGCCAAGTCAGGTCAACCCACCAACTCATCACATGAGCACCCCTATCGAGAGGATGTCCTAGCGCGTTGAGCTCGCAATGCCCCCAAGGCCATTCGCCAACTTCGCCTTTGAGTAGGTGCGTCTAATATGTGGGAATTCACCATGTTGTGGAAATTAGTCAACACGAATCATTATATCATCAGTGACAATGAATATTATCATTTGTTCATATGTCCATGCTACATAATCAATCAATTATAAACCGATTTTTAACACCTAAACATTAATTTAGTAAATTTTCTAAACATCATTACGATACACCGTAATGGTATCTCAATTCATGGGCAGTCATAGGATGACCTTACTTCACATGTCTACCTAACCTTTTTGTCACCTGGTTCACCTAACACCCAACACATCTAGTACATCTTCTTAATGAACCATTAAAGTGAAAATTGGAAATTATGCTATAAACGTAAATGAGCTTCTCTTCATTTTAAGAATAATACATTATCTACTTAACAAGTCCAACCCCATGAAGGTTGAAGCCTTCATGCAGGTGTGGCTAAGGTGTAGGAATTCACCATGTTGTGAAAATTAGTCACCACAAATCATTATCTCATCAGTGACAATGAATATTATCATTTGTTAGTATGTCCATGCTCCATAATCAATCAATTATAAAAATATTTTTAACACCTAAACATTAATTTTCTAAATTTTCTAAAAATCATTATCATACACCCTGATGGGAACTCAATTCATTAGTAGTAATGGGATGACCTTACTTCACATGTCTACCTGACCTTTTTGTCGCTTGGTTCACCCATTGCTCAACTTGTCGAGTACATCTACTTAACGAACCATTAAAGTGGAAATTGGAAATTATGGTATAAACGTAAATGAGCTTCTCTTCATTTGAAGAATAGTATATTATTTACTTAACAAGGCCAACCACGTGAAGGTGGAAGATCATATGGCCCCTTCCCCCACCCTTGACATCACCATCAATTCCCCATACCCAATCTATCTAATATAATATGTTTGAAAGAAATGCAATAACATTCAAACATAAAAATTAGGAAAATAAAAATTTAAGGTGAATGAAAGAGAACAAACCAACTGGAAACATATAAATACATACCTCATACTTTTCAACATTTTCATATCATTAATATTCTTTCTCATCCATCCCATCATTTGTACCATCTAGTCTGGAATTCATGTACAAAGGATTCACCATATCAGCATCAACATCATCATCATCCTCCTCCTCCTCTATATCATCATTTGGAACATGCTCTTATACATTTGGTTCAACTTCTTCAAGTTCTTCGTCTGACACAATTTCAATATCGTATATCTCATGAAAATTAACATTTTCCCCATTAACAAATACTCCTTGACCTTCTTCGACATATTCATTTGACACTGCATCAACACCCTCCTCCTCTACATCACCTTCTACTTCAATTTCATCTTGTTCTGCTACATTATACTTTACGGGTCTTCTTCTGGGATCATATCTAACAACATATGGCCAATTATATTTACCTAGAACATATACATAAAATACATGTTCACATTGACTTGGAAGAACATATTTCTTTGATTCTGGCTCAAGATTATTTGTATCGACCATGGTAAACTAGCTAGCATGCTTAATAGAAGCTTTAACAACTTCATGTTCATGTATTCATAGCCTAAACCATTTGACATTGAACAAAACTATTCTCAAGGATTCAAAGTCACACTCAACTATATCATGAAAATACCCATAATATCAATTCTCGGATTGTTTTGCATGTATTTCACCTCCACAGGAAACATTGATAACTTTAAATCATATAGTTATCCCACTATCAGAAGTTTTCATCCTTTCATCGAACCTTTTGATGTGAAATTTGTAGCCATTTCACCACACTTTGTTGTGGTGTTTATAACTGCAGTACATGAAACACATAAAAAAGCACTGTCACTTTATAAGCATGTATATTTATACTTGAAAAAAATGAAAATTAAGAAAGAAAGACACCATATGCTGCATTAATATAATTGTAAAAAAACTTAGTATGGGTGAATATTCTAGCATTGTAATATATTAAACCACATGCTAAATCAATTTCCCTTTGTGTAAGATTGGTATCTCCACTACATTGAGCTTCTTTTACCAGTGAAGAAACATCATACCATGATAACCTACCATTATTATATTGTTTTCATCATTCAATCCATACCTTCATCCAATATTTATTGTTTGCAATGTATAAATTAATTTCATCCCACTCTCAATCGGTTGTATTAAAATAAAAAAAAAATCACATATATTATATTAGTTTTCATGTTATACCTTCATAATAATGGATTATTCAGGAAGACTAAAAATTAAATAAATACGATATACATAAAAAGAGAGTCAAATGTGTTATAAATCTCCACTATCTACGTACATCTCACTTTTCCTATTGTACCTTTCTCCAAGAGCTGCTCCCCTTCAAAATCGTATACAGATTTGACATCACAAATGTGATCCAATACATTAATACTTTTTCCTATTTCATTATTATATTAATGAATATAAGTGATGGTTTGATATAACATATATCCCTCTACCATAGAACCTAGAGGAAGTTCTCTTTATCTGAAAAAATCCTTCAGTGATTTCCAGTGCCTCTCAAGCATTCACATTCATCTTGTGTGTATAGGTCCACACTTTTTAATCTCCTCAACTTGGTGTATGAGTTAGTGTTATTATGCATAAAAGAATTCCAGAGGTAGATACTTTTTCATTTCACACATTACATGAGGAATTTGATTTCTCCAATACTATATATCTTCTTTATTGATCACTTTAGATGAAAACCATGTGCAAATGAATCAAGCAAATCACAGGTTTCAACAAAAAAAGAATAGAATAGTACATGAGGACAAGGAAAACACATGTACTGAAAAATATGCAACAAAAGAACTGATTCAAGAAATTACACTTGGCATATAAATATTGGCTTACCTCATGTATTAGCAAATATCATATACAACTTGCTTTACATTGTTGTTAAGGTTTTTTGGGAGAGGTAATGGTAGAACATACTGTAAAAAAAAATAATGATGGATCATTATCTTTTCCCAAACTAGTAAAAAAAAACACTAATTAACAAGATTTTTCACCAATGTATAAAATACATATATAGTACCAAAATAATTACCTTAATGAATGTATGATAATCATGATTTCTTACACCACCTAATTCATCTTTCATTGTTAGGATATTCTTTATGTTTGAAGAAAATCCAGTTGGAAATTTAAAATTTTCAATAACCTCTTTAACATGCTTGCTTTGTTTCTCTCTCAATAATAATGGAAGAGTTCTTATGTTTTGGTTTTCTCCATTGCCATTTGAATGAATAACACTTTTCAATGCATGGTCAGCCTCCTTAATGGCATTAAAAAACTTGACAATTTATTGTTATCTCTCCTTCCCTCTAAAATTCACATAAGGTCTTTTTTACATTCTTCCTGATGTGCATTATATCAAGCAAATGAACAATTTATAGGTTCTCATAGTAGGGGAGTATATTTAATTTCTCATAATATTTTTCCATTCTTCATGGAAGTGCCCTATTGTTAATGTCTTCATGACCTACAACATGAATCATAGATAAATATATTATAAAAAAAATAAGTTGTCAATTAGGACAGTGAAGAAAATTCCATAAAAAGATAAAATAATCCAAAGATATAATGTATATTGATACATATACAAATTGATCCATACCTTGAGAGACTATATTGTATTGCAACTTCCATGCACGAGGTGTCATTCTCCATGGTCTTACTCCAATCTCTTCTTTCCCATTGAAAATATATTTTTAAGTATTTTGGTACCTGTGGTTTGTAGAAAGGAAGTGCCTATACTCATCAAACACCTCTTTTCCTAAGATTATTGAATGACGATATTTAACCTTATGACCAGAAGCTGGACAAAAGAAATTACCCTTTGTTTGAAGACCTATAAGAGATGGAATAATTTTTATATCAATTATTTTAAGTATGTCCAATTAAGGTCGAACTATTTAAAAAAAAAAGCTTGAAATGAACTTCATAAAATTAAACATGATTAAATTGCAGCATAATGCTATAACATACCACAAAAATGTGTTGTCCCTCGGGCATCATGAATTTTCCATGTAGGCATTGCATGGAATTCAAATTCCCTTTGTACAACTACTAGTCTAGAGATATCATACATAGTGATACTATTCCATAACTCCACTAACTCATCAATAAGAGGCTTGATATATACATTCTTATCTTTGACTTGGTACTTACCTTATTGGCTAAACATATAGTACATAATTAATACATATATGAGTTAAAAAAATAAAATATAAGACATAACTATAAGGCATAATTGAACATATTAGAGTAAATTAAAAAAAAAATATAGGACATAATTATGAAACAATCAAGGCAAATGAGATGTTATTGTGCTAAAAAAAATTATTCTAAACAAATTGATACCTGGAACAATCATTGCCAACATTGTGTGATCCCTCTTTATTGACATCCATGGAGGAATGTTATTTTTCATAACAAAAACGAGGCACACAGATTAAGTAGATCTAGCCTCTCCAAATGGATTGACATTGTTGGCTACTAATGAAAGCATAAGATTACCAGGCTCTCTTTTAAACTCTAGCCACTTTTCCTCTATATTCGTAAATGTATATCAATCTACAGGGATTTGAAGAACACCATCTTCACTTTTATTCCTTGCACGGTAATCCATAAGTTTTGCTACCCTTTTTCACCTGAACAATTATCATATACGTGGAATTATGGGAATATAATGAAGAACCTTGCAAGGCACCTTTCTTGTTACTTTATCAATTTGATATCTACTCTCATATTATTTTCGGAATTTTACTTTCAACGCATGTTATTTATAATAGGTAATATCATCATTAGAGCATGCATGAATAGATTGATACTCCATTCCAACATCTTTCATAAAGGCATGTAAATATTGGTATGTACGAGTCAAAACATTTGACGGTGTAATATAAATTCATCTAATAATGTGCAACATGATAAAACTAGTATTGGTTAATGTACTAAACAATACTAACCATACATATTACATCCAAATGTCACAAATTAATGAAATGATGTAGATCAACATACTAACACTAAAAGAAATGGAAAAAGTAATTTAGATATCATGTATATAGTATTAAATGTCACAAAATATATTACATACCTTAGGATCTATGTCACACATGTGTTAGAACAACGATTCACCACCTTTAAGTTGACCGACAACAATAGAGTAGAGAGAAGAGATGTTTTTGAGCCCTCATAAAGAGGTTTAGATTCCATCTCATGTATAGATAGATCAAAATGATAGTCGTCATATTGGTTGTCATCATCATCCATTCAAACATCATTAAATGTCTTAAGGATCAATATATTCATCCCATCTTCTTCAACTATGTTATCGTCATCATTACCTTCTTCCATAGGATCATTAGCTTGATTAATCACTCGATGTTCATTAATAGGTGCTCGTAATACAACCACCTCTTGCTCATCAAGCAATGCCCTAAGGGGATGATACTATATAGTAACAATCAATAAATTAATATTAATATATATAAAATATTGAAATGTCTATATAACAACAGTTTACAAATATAATATATAAGGAAAACAAAGATAACAAAGACAAAGAGAAAGTCAACTTAGGTGAGACAAAGAAACAAAGTAAACAAATCAACGATGATGGTCATGTAATTTATCAATATATTTAAGAATATGTTGAAAAACTCTAAAAAATATATTACTTTTCTTGAGATGTAGGAAGTGAGACATTTTCTGAGATATAAAGTCACGACCATAATAAAAGACATATTGATCTTATTTTTCATTCATCATTGTATTGTCATATCCATACTTAATGTCATATTTCGCATAATATATTTTAAGAAATTATTAATATTTCTACATCAAAACCCATTACTAACCTATAAATCCTCTAGATCTAAATTAACCCCCTAAACAATATACATTAATCCCCTAACACCTTAACCCAATTCCCATAAACCCTTAAACCCCTAACCATAAGCCCTTAACCTGTAACCCTTAAAAACTTAAAAAATAATCCCTTGTCCCTAAGTCTGTAAATTAATTAACCCCTAAATCGACCTAACCACGTAAACGACCTTGAACAAAAATAGTCAAATAATAGTTCTAGTCCACATCAAGATGACAAAATAGTTCAAAAACCTCCCAAAACAATATTATAAAATACATTTACAATAGAAAGATAATACAATTTACAATGCAAAGACATACAATCTAAGTTACAATATACATATAAACATTCACAAAAACAATCTAAAATACAAAGACATATAATAAATCACTTACAAACGGATGATATTCATGTGTGCCTTCAATGTGTCCATAGTATCTATAATCGTTTTTAACATATTTTATTAGAATTCTCCTTGGCCTCAAGCCCCTCCAATTTCTATAAGGGAAATAAGATTTTCCATCCTCAGAAGCCCTAGATGTCGATCACACATATCCTTGGTCTCCTTGAGGAATGTGATGTGAAATTCTTTTTACCAAACTTTGAGTGATGATTTTCTTCACAAATTAACCTCAAAATAATCCTACAACCATTCAAAATGATCGCAAATAATATGTATAACAATTGTTTCAAATTTATATGATGTTATACCTCCACACACAGGCACACACACACACATACATATATATATATCTATATATCTATATATATATATATATATATATATATATATATATATATATATATATATATATATATATATATATATATATATATATATATATATATATATATCAAATAATATAATATTTTATTTAATTATAATATTAATGTTATATTTATTTTAATTAGTCAAACTAATCAAAAGTGATCCCATATTAGATGTTGTCAGCACAAAAATCCATTAATGGTGGAATTGAACGTTATGCAATGGTTATTTACCATTTTTAGGAAATTGGACAACACATTTTCATATTGGATATAACATCAAATATCTGATAGTAAAATAAATACCATCAATTACTCGATGATAGAGGGATTATAGGAAAATTTCTGATAATCATTAGGATAGGGCATTCCTTCGAATATTTGACCAATAAGGAACTCTTTTAAGATATTTTATGGTAGTCGAGATAATAGAAAACAAAAAAACAAAAAAAATCCTTTTAACTTACGACACTTTTTTGGTTTCAGCCATTCTTACGGAATCCATTGTTAGAATTTCTAGCCAAATGTAGTAGTGTTCAAATCTCTTTTCCCTTTTGCGGCATATAAGTACCACCAAAACCTGCAACACACATCCATCCTCTTGCAGAAAGAAAAAAAAAAAGAAAATGGTCATAATCCATTATTATATCTCCTAATCTGATGATGGTGTAGAAATTGGCTGCTCAAATGCCAAACATGCTACATAATGTGGTCTTTGTGAAAAATAAATTGAGATGAGTATAATATTGACCCCATTCTGATATTGTCAAATCTGGGCCTCCAAGGAATCTAAAAGATTCTTCAGATATTCCTTTGCTCACACTTCCTCCACTAGAACTTGGCACATTAGGGTTCCACTCATGAGTTAGTGGTTCCACCCATTGCACCTTCAATGTTCTACTAGCCTATGTCAAGGTTCCATTCCACCCATCCTCTCGTAAAATGAAATTAAGCGGGGTTTTAATATGTTATGAGGCATATTTAACATCAAGGCCACCTGGACACACATGTTTGGTAGAGGGTATATCAAGAACTTTGGTTAGTTGGTCAATCGGGGGTTCAAACCCACTAAGCCCCAATTTTCACATAAAAATTGTTTTATTTCATCCATTCATTACATTTAACAATCACCATATATTTAAATTAACACCCATTCATTTTGGTTCTAGCCATCGAACAAAACCCACTTGGTGTTTTGACTGTCAGCCTACCAATAATGTTACAACTTGACCATTCACTAAACTTCCTGGATGCCATTATGTTGTTTGAATCTACTGAAAAACAATTAGAATCTTTTTCATTTTTGGTGTTTAGTTTGAAAATGGAACAACCCGTTGGCATGGTCGTTTCAGAGTTGTCAGCGACTAGTGTAGTTTTGACTCCCACCAACCCTGTGGTATGTTTGACAGTTGTTTTCATGGGCCATTGAGGGGGTTATGTGGGCCTTGTCCCTATATTATATTCATTTTTATGTCGATGGGGTTGGCGGGGTTTCGCTATTGACCAACCAATTTGATATATATCTATCTATATATATATATATATATATATATATATATATATATATATATATATATATATATATATATATATATATATATATGTATGTATGTATGTATATAGATATGTGTGTGTGTATGTATATATATCTGTGTGTGTGTGTGTGTGTCAAACTCAAAATTTTACAAGGACTACTGATCACTGAACTCAGTTGATTGGTGCCATTTGGCCACTCCATGGGTGCACTGTGACACCATTTCATTGCGCCACATGACCCTTTACCATTGGGCCTATTTTTTGTTACTAACTTTAGCAAATCCGCTTCCAAATATAACTCAGTGCTCCCAACTTTAATGCATCTACTACATTTACTTGGTGGTGTACCATATTTAGCCGAACAACAAAAAATTTGTCTGAGCTACCAAATTTACTGAAGCTTCAAATTTATTTGGTGACAAAAAACCTGCTTCTTTGCCAATTTTGACGTGGAACGTTTAATGGAAATAACTCCCTCATACGAGGTCGGATTGAGGCATTATCTACACAGTTAGAATTAGGATGATGAGCTCTTCAACTTGGCCCTATTTTCGATAATAACCAAATAGCTCTATTTTTGAACTTCTACTAAGCAACCTATATTATCGAGCAACACTACTCGACCAACATGACTCGAGTCTTGTAGAATTAACTCTGGAAATTATTATACTCAAATATGTCATAGTTCACATATTCCTCGCCAATTATATTTATTCTAAATGCAATAATATATGTCATATATATGCATTTAATATCAAAATAATTGTAATTAAATATCCACATCGGAATAAATAAACCATATATAATGCATATATAATTCATCCAACTCAACAACATTAAACATAACATATTCACATTAACATATAACAAAAATTTAGACTCAACCATCAAACAATCCTTAAGGTTTTTATATACCTCATTCACTTAAATACAACGCAAGGTACTCTGTAATCAAAACAAATATCCAAATCGACGCTTTTAACGAGAACTCATAAATTTACATAAAATACCCAGGTTATCTTTGGAGAACATAAATGCATGTCTAACCCATATTTACATCTTGTAAAACATAGTTAACATTGAATTTAATCATATACGAGGATAATAACATAACCTTGAAAATTAAAGTTTCATCATAATTTCTTAATTTTAACACATTATGGAACTCAAATAATTATGTGAATGAGAAGACCCACTAGTTGGGGGGTCTCCATGTACCTTCTAGCATAAACCATGTGTCTCATAATATCAGCCATAGGTCACCCTTGACTTGCGGAAACATATCAATAGGCAATAGTAACCCGAACATCCACTCATCCATGGAAAAGCATCCAACCCAACATGCATGCTACTCCAAGGCTTGAGGCACCGTACAGACTAATTTTGAAGTTTCCAACCCAATAACACTATTGCTCAAGGGCTCTAGGTAGCCTTCAGGCCATGAAGCGACACTGATTTTCCACTAGAACTCCATGTTCATCAAGCCATACACATGGAAAATAAACCTTGGAATAAATTTTCTCTCGGAGAGAGAATTCGGGATCACATCATAAAGAGGATGCATCCACACAAGATTAACCACATCTTGACCAGTTCAAAGTCCAACTCGGGGAGTCAGTGGGAATTAGTCAGTTTTAGAGTCCACCCTCGGACTCACTAACGAATTCTCCCTCTAGCCATCTTGGGTTGAATGAATGAATTTACAGGAAAACATAGTTTTTTATAATTGCGAGACCCTAACTAGCAAAATGGCACTCACTAGAGCCATGTGAGCCGGAGGAAAAACTTTTCATCGACCAAACACAATTGTTTCCTTCTATTTTGGAGTTGTGCCTGGATACTCTTTTCGTACAGTGGGCTCTATAGCAAGAATTATTTTATTATTAATATTATAATATTTATTATGTTACTTAAAATTCAAGCTCTAAGGCCTCACAACCTTTATAGATTTATAAATATTCATGCACTTTGGCCCCACAATATATTTAACTTTATTACATGGGCATGTTGGACTCGTAATATCTTTCTAGTTCACCATCATAAATAATAATTTTTAATTATATTATGAACTATGGGGGTATCACATATCTCCCCCATTTATTTTATGCATTTTCCTAAATGCGTGATATATCCAAAATTTGAGTTTGCTAATGAAAAATTACTTGAGCTCCCACTTTGTAGCTGCAAGTCGATATCCTCATATATGATTTTATCCTTGATCATCCTTCACACCCCAGCAAGACCTAGAGGTCCATGCCCCATGTTGATGAGCATGCACTTCTAGCACCACAATGAAAATATACCTATATGACATCAAAAATAGAATTAACATCAGCGACAATTAACCTTGATCTATATAAACATGTTCTTAATTTCAAAAAGAACAACATCACTCATATGCATGTAAACATTCAACTATATATGCAACATAATTTTACAATTTTCTTGTAATGTGGAGATGTAAAAATTCATGCCATGCTAGCATTGTTGTACCTCAACCAAGAGGAATTGTTCTTGCATGTGAACACTATATACCATTACTATATAAAAGCTATGTATTTACTCCTACATATAATTACCATGTATTCATACTTATTACCATTGTTGTATACTTTCTGCATGTAATTAATAGTTAACATCCTCAACTAATGTAATTGTTGTAGAGAATTTCCCTGTGAGCTAATTGCAAAAACATACATAATATGATAAAACCATTACAATATTTTATTTTCTCTAATTATTGTCCTTTCCATTTAAGTTCAATCATTTCCCTCTCCAAATCCCAACTAAGCTAATGATTTTCTTCATGGTGGTGATTAATCAGAGACTGAACTTCTAGTCTAACTTTAATCAAATCCATTGTCAAAGCTCTTAACTTGTTATGACTTGTCACATAACCTTTCCACAACTTGTCATTAATTTTGCCATACACCGACATGGTCCTGTGACCTGTCAAGGCCTATCAAAAGGCCTTTCACGACTTGCATACAACAACCCTCATGACATGTCAAAGGATTGTCCTAACCTATGACATATTTGTTACCATTATACAATAACATCAGCCATAAACTTGTATAACTTGTTGTATCACCTACTACAAAACCTGTTGTAGACTGGCTACAACCTATTATATTATGAAATACAAGTCTCACTTACATGTGACCACTTATTACAACCTGCTACCTACTTGCACCAAATTTTTCTATTGCTACCATGTTTGTAACTTCTCACCCACTGATGACTAATCTATTAGTAGTGATCTCCTATTATTTGTTACAAAATTATAACATCCTTTGAGATCCTATGACATCTAGGAAACACCAATGATTAATCAGTTACAAGACATGTTAATCTAGTTACAAACATGTTATAATTCATGAGGGCTTCATCATCCTCCTGCAAAAAAATGTGTGATAAGATGACATTAACCTATAAATAACTTGTGAAAAGGATAAAATGGCCTATATTTAACCTTGTTGCAATTTTTTTCACCACCTGGTATAACCAATTATAGATTAGTCATGACTTGGTCAAAGGCCTATTAATCCTATGTAATTTTTTTCACTTATTTTTGATGAATCAGAAGTGGTAACTTATTACAAACATATCACTTCCTATAGGAAACATGTGATGGTACCTACTTTGTGTTTATTCTGTTTGAATCCTTGTAACAAACTTTTACAAAATTTTATTACAATGTTGTCTTGGCTCTTCACAGTCGTTTTGACAACTTGGTATAGCATTTTATCAACTTATTACCAGGCATGACAAATTTTTCAATCTCTTGTAAAGAACCTATTGTTCTTGGAATATATGTGTTATTCTCAGCCAGGAATCAGTGATACTATCTGTATCCCTGAAACAAAATATTCCTACATTCATCATAAAATGCTTTGACATTCAATTCATATAAACCTCACTATCTATCATTTCTTTATGCAATTTCTATGTTATTTTTTCACAAACCTATATATCAACTTGCATTACAGTCAAGTTGCCTCTTTTCCAATATCAATGTTGCATAAATGCATAGATATAGTATTTCACTATAGACCACTAGAGATCATTTTGATTGATATATTTTACCTAAAAAAATCGTTAGTTATGTGACATTTTAGAAGAATTCCCTATTCATAGAAGCATAATTGATCCATAAATATTGCATTCTTACAAATGAATTTCATAATCATATACCTTAGTATACAAGAATAAATTATGCAAGTGAACTGATACTTGTGTATAAGAGTTTATGAGTTTCCTTCGTCGGCAACCACTCGCCCACTACCGAATATATACTTAGTACCCAACAACATTCATGGCACTAAGCCCCATCAAAATACAAATTAGCACTTCTCTAGACCTCCAGGTACCTTTCAGACCTTTGAATAATTTTATTTGCATTCCACAGGCACTAAAGCATATTCTCTAGTTGCACTCATCCTCTTAGGATAAGGCATCCCCTTCATTGTCTAGCAGTCCCTTAGGTGCTCCATCTTACCGAGGCCTTCACAAGCATCAAGAGAATACACCTAAAAGGCGTCCACTCCATACATTTTTTCCTCAGCAACTACATAATCAGAGACACAAAAACCATAGTTAGCTTCTAGACATATACTGCATTTATACTACAACATACTTGTTTCAAACATCATGAAATTGTCATACATATGCTCACAACATGTGCACATATATGGATATACCTCACATATATTTGTAGATATCATATTACATTTCATAAGTCTAATAACAAGGGAAAGGTTTAGAAAAAAATCCCCTGATGAATGGTTATTATGCTCAATCTTACCACCCTCCTATACTTTATATAGTTGCATCTCTCACAACTCTACATGTATCCACTAATTGGTTAGATTGCAAACCATCTATGCAATCCTTCCCTATTCTAACTCCCCTATCATTGTTGCCATCATCATGACCATGTAACTTTCCATGATGTTTTGTTTGACATTTCCTACCCAGATTCCATTTATGGCATCATTATCATTTACTACTAAGCATTATCTTTCCATTAACTATTTACTTGCCAATTTTTTATTTCTGGGGGAATGATATGCCTTATAGAATTCTTAGGTGACTTGCCCATTTTCCAATACACGTAAAACCCGTGAGATTTTTCCTCATCAATCTCACCTAATTTCAAAATTTGGGTCTTCTATAATGTTCTTCTCATCAATAGGTTTATATTGACTACTTGTTTGTGTCATTCTAACCTCTAGGTTGCAAGTTATGCCTTGCAGAATGTTATAGCATCTTAGGCCCCTTTTTCCCCAATTCACGCACATGTAAATTTCTCTCCAATTTTATGAAAGATCCATGCATCATATTAAATTTAAGGGAAGATAATTGCAATTTTCTCATAAAATCATTTTGTTTGACTAGTCATATGTTAAAATCTGATTTATGGCCTAAAACTATGACCGTCTGAATTTTAGGCATATTTTTGTAGTTTCTTTGTGCATGGAAACTGAAAAGTATGCCCACTTCTAGTAAACCTATAACTAATTTTCATTTTTTCATTGACTAGGATTACCTGGCATATGGACTGCTTCCATTTTCACTGATAAATCCTTGCTTTGTTTAAATTTTTTCCAATTCCTCATAAGAAGAAAAATGGTTTTACTAGCCTTTCTTTCTTATATGTGATCAATAAACTCATCACGTATGGTAGAATTCTTTCCATAAACCATAATTAAATTATTTTATAACATTATATATATATATATATATATATATATATATATATATAAACCCGATATATAAATTAATTAAAAAAATTATATATATGTATATGGATTAAAGTTCTATTATTATATTATATTTTATAGTATTAAAATTTTATATATAGTAAATTAATTGAATACATATATTAATCAATTAAATAAAATATATTATTTATTTATCTATTTATAATATTTAATCATATTTATAAAATTATATTAAATCTAATAAATAAATAAATAAAACCACTTAATTTCAAATGAATAAAATAAACAATTAAAAATTTATACCATATTCCAAAACATACTCCCCCTATATAACATTGCATGGATATAAATTAATGCAAATCCCATCTCTTCACTTGCGTGTCCCATTATTATTATAGAACAGATATAATTAAAAATTATGGGGCCCAATTGTGGGCCCACTTCATTTCTTTGTGTCATACTTCATACACGAGGACTTAACAAGGCTGCATAGCTAGTGTTCTATGCCACTTAGTTTAATTTAGATGCATATTTAATTTGTATTGTTATGATGTAATTGGTTTGGGGTGAATGTAATTCATCCAAAAAATTGGTAAAAAATATTGTTGTTTTCGTATTGTTTCTTTTCCAAGATGCTATATAACAATTTTTCTTTTTCATTTAATGTTCCATCTACAAAGCCAATTGGTTCAAGAAATTTCAAGCCTATCATGGGTGGAATTAGGAAATTGTATCTATAATGTGAACCTGTATGGTGGTGTTTCATGTATTCTTGCAAGCTCTATAGTAAGATAGTTCGTGATTGCATTATCTTTGACTAGGAAAATATAATAACCATTTTCTCTTGGATTTTCTTATCCACACCTACATTCAATTTTAGTTTCAAAAGGTGTTATAATTATGACCTTTCTAATTTTTTTCCTCATCAAATCATGATGATGTTGGAGCATAATTTTTAAATATAGAAATATAACTTGAGAATAAAGAATAAATTTCCTTACCAACTAGATAAACTAAATTTAATCCAAACAAAAGTTAACCATCATTATCATCAGGGTTAACATGATATATTATTACAACTATTAATAAATTTATAATTATTTAAATTTTATAAATTGATCTCATCATGATATAATAATAATAAGTTGCTTTTAATTTGAAAGAATTTAAGATTTATCATTTACAACTATTTTTAAGTCCATTATAAACTTTCCACCCTCTATTTATTATGTTCTCAAGGGCGTAACTTCAATTAACCTTGTAACAAATATTGATTTTGAGATATTTGTGTGAAGTCACTTCCTTCAAAAAGTTGTTTTCATACAAGAAATTAGCATAAGTGGTATTTTCTGATTAAATTATCATAACTTTTAATATTTTGTTTATAGATAAAGTACATTTCATTTCTTCTTGAGAACATAGATACTCACCATCATGCACTTTATGAAATGTGCAAGTTAAGATATTATTAATATTTTTTTTTGACGCACGGATTTGAAACTTGAATTTATTGCTTTACACAATACTTTATAACATGGCAATCACTAATTAAACTATGCATAGGAAATCGTAGGGATAGTAAAGTTAACTTTTGGGACTTAATTTAATTTTTACTAAAATCTTAAACTAATTTTGAGTCTTAAATCAATCAATTCCTGAGATAAATTCTTGAATTTAATCAAATTAACCTTAACCAAACCTTTATTGGAACAAGTGATCTAATTCTGAGGTAAAATTATACCCCTTTGACCACCAGGAATTTCCTCGAACAACTGATATGCAACCTATACATGTTTAATTCTACCCAAAATTTAGCCTTATTAGACCCAATAACATTAAATTTTAGCCTGGAATTCCATCAAATTTAGCTAAATATTCACTAATAACAACATCTTCTCTGAAAATAACAATATTTTCATTATTTCTTTCATATGTATTCTTGTGAAACACATGGTGATCACCTGTAACTTCTGCCACAATTCAAACCCAGTGTTGAAACTTCCTCTAATACCACTCTATAATGTCCTCGACCCTAGTTCAGGAAACACTACTTGAGTATCATAGAATTAATTGTAAAAACAATTGTACTCAAATATGCCACAATTCAGATATTCACCAACAAGTATATTTATTATAAATTCAACATTGTATGTCATATACAAGCATTTAATATCACAATAATTGTAAATTAAATATCCATAGTGGAATAAATAAATCATATTTGACGCATATATAATTAATCCAACTCAATGGAATTAAGCATACCATATTCACATTAACACACAACATAAATTTAAACTCAAGCACCAAGCAATGGCTAGTGTTTGTATATATGTCATTAAACTAAATACAACAGAAGGTACCTTGTAATCACAACAAATAATCAAATTAGGGTTTATAACCAGAACCCATAAATTTACATAAAATACCCAAATTATCTCCGGAGCACATAATTGCAAGTATAACCCATATTCACATCTCACACAACAAAATTAGCATTGAATTTAATCATACATAAGGATAATAAAAGAACCCTGAAAATTAAGGTTATAATTTCATAATTTTAACATAGGATGACACACATACACTTATTTGAATGAGAAGGCCGATTCGTTGGGGGCACTCCATGTACCTCCCAGCCATAAACCATTTGGCTCATAACGTCAACCCCAACCTGAGGCGACAACTCTGTATGTAATAGTAACTGAAACATCTATTTATCCATAGCCAAGGCCCCAACTGAATAGTCATGCTACTCCAAGGCTCTAGGAACCCTCTAAGATAATTTCCAAGGTTTCGAACTAATAATCATGCTACTCTAGAGCTTTAGACCATGAACTAACACTGAGTTCCCAACATAGATCCATGGACATCAAGCCATAAATATGGCAAAAAAAACCTTTGAGAACTACGCTCTCAGAACCACCATTGGGCCTCACATCATCAACATGATGCATCCATATGGCATGGTTAACTTGATAATCATGCCTCAACTAGTCTAAAGTCCAACCCCAAGAACCAATAGCCATGAGTTAATTTTAGACTCCACTCCAAGACTCACTCACTAATTACCCCTCGATCCATCCCTGCCTAAATGAATGAATTTGCAAGTAAACATAACTTTTTATAACTGCATGTCCCTAACTAGCTATGTGACACTGACTAGAGCCACATGGACCCCGAGACCCACTTTTCATAGAAAGAACACAATTGTGTCCTATTTTTCTAGAGTTGTGCCACCCCAAACTATTTTCATGGAGTGGGCTCTGTAGTGATGCTTATTTTATTATTATTATTATTATATTTCACTACAATAATTAGAACTTGGGATCTAACGACTCGTAGCCTCTACAAGCTTATGAATATCCATGCACACTGGCCCCACTATATATTTAACTTCATTACATGGGAACATTAGCCTGATAATATCTTTTGGGCTCACCAACATAAATAATATTATTTAATTACATTAGGAATTATGGACATATTACAATATGTAATATTAATCTCCTCATTACAGCCTCGATCTATAAGCTTGGGATATTTGGAGAATATATGGTTTTAACAGTAAGTTCCAACCAAATGGGAGGTGAAGAGATCAAGAAGAGAAGCCAAAGAAAGAACACAAAAAACATACATCAACCGAATTTGAGCATCATTAACCATTCACAGTTCCTATTCAAAATTGATCTGTTAATGAAAAAGGTATTATAGACTATGTGTGAATTCGCTTATGTTAGTGCAACAAGTCAAAAATATTGCAAAGAACATAAACACATAAACAATTTCAAAACAAATTTAAACACATCAACACAACCAAATTTAATAAATGAGTTCACCAGCCTTTCTCTCTATGTATCTTGGTCCTTTCACTTCCAGTGCTGACCTCTTTATTTTCTCTTCAATATATTGTTACAGGTATGAGCTTGAAAATAGAGTCTCAAATAAGAAAATGGACATCACCGATGTGTCCAACTCGAAATTTTGAGTCAACCGACTATAAAATCAACCATATTTTGCCACAGAGACCTCCAGACCCCTTGGAAATTCAAAAACCACCTTTGTACCTACAAAAACTGCCTATACATGTAATAAAACCACTCTTTGAAATCAAAACCCACTTTGGAATGTGCGCTAGTGGTTTTGGTTGCTTCAGCACCTCCTTAAGTTTAAAAAAAAAATTGGTGGATTGAATACGAAGCTCCACCACTTCTTATGTTGGCTATCACACTTCTGTTAAGGCATTGGTATATGTATAGTGAGAGGTCGGCGGGTTGAATCCCCCGCCCAACACTTCAACATTTTACATGGCATTGATATGAATATATATATGATATATATTATATGATATGGTTTATTGCGATGTCGTTGTGGTTCGTTGGGATATTCAATATGGTTCATGACTATGGTTTGATACATATATTCCAGTAAGGTGACCAGCGGTCGTGGGGTTGACACTGACCGTTCGACCCTTTTCTAGTGGCCATGTCCTAAAACATTAATTACAACCATATCCTTTCCAATATCAAATCCTATCATAGCTCGATCGGTGCATTGTTCCAGCAAGATCTCAGCCTTTCTGGGAGGCCAGGGGTTCAATCCTCCCTGACCCACAAAATATTGGGATTTCATGCCAACATTGGGCAAATCTGGGCTGCCACGTGTCAGCACCGAATTGGCCTGTATCAACCAATTAGATCACGAAACATCACCAACCTTGATGACATCACCTTAGACATATGGCCCATTCCT
This sequence comes from Pinus tabuliformis, assembly GCA_031772625.1. Taxonomy (NCBI): domain Eukaryota; kingdom Viridiplantae; phylum Streptophyta; class Pinopsida; order Pinales; family Pinaceae; genus Pinus; species Pinus tabuliformis. Next base: position 592,181,311 of record CM062808.1, on the reverse strand, counting down.
GGGACGACATTTGTCATGATGACATCACCCTATGTTGAACGTTGACGTTTGAATTTAACTGTTCGGCTTTGACTTTTCCTCATTTTGCCCTAGTCTGCATTGAAACTTTGATTGGCTTTAACTTCTTCATCCGGACTTAGATTTACTCGTCGTTTGCACTTTTGGAATCGTATCAATGAGCACCTCGATTTTATTCAATTTTCAACTGAATTTGAAGAATTCGATGAGGAGGAAAAACCAAATCCATTTTGGATCACTCCTCCCCACTAGAATCTTTTGGTCGACCAAAAGTTGGTTTTAGCTATCAAGTAATTGAGGATAAACTTTCTTCACTTTTCCAATCTCTATCCATCATGATTTACTTGGATTTGTACCTTTGAGTCCAACTTGAAGATACTCAACATTTCTCCATCGCGAAGTCCTGATCCTCTTGTCAAGAACTGTGTCCTCGTGTAGCTCATTGTGATACTCGGGGAGAAGATCTTCGATGGAAGGTAGCTGACCTTGTTCTTTGAGATCTTCAATCAACAAAAGGCTCATACAATCGCAAGTTTTCAACATCTACGATGGAATAGATTTGCATATAATATGGTAGATCTAGGTAGAAAGAATTTTCACTGATTTTACCAATTATGTTGAAAGGACCATATCTAATTGGTTTCAAATATTTACCTTCCCCTTGTAGTCTTCCTTTGCTGATGCACAACCAGAATTGATCACCAACTTGAAAAATATGCTCAACTTGATGCTTGTCAAGTCCCTCCTTATACTTTGCCTAACTTCTTTCGAACTATTCCTGTACTCCCTAGTGAATTTCCTATATTTGTTAAATGAACTTGGTTGCTTTCTCCACATCACTGTGTCCATCAACTGCTGTCTTTACCAAGGAAAAAATCCAAGGGAGACATTGGTATAGAACCAAAACAAGTCTCAAAAGGAGATCTCTGAGTAGAAGAATGTTTTGCATGGTTGTAAGCATGTTGCACATAACACAAATGCTCATCCCAAAGTTTGGGATGCTTGCTACAATATCCTCCAAGCAGCTATATCACTGTGATCTTGACCACTTCTGTCTAACCATCTGTTTGTGGATGAAATTCCATACTCTTCTTTAACTTTGTGTCCATTAACTCCCATAGAATTGACCAAAATTTCCCAACAAATCGAGAATCTCGATCGTATACAATAGAAGTGGGTAACTAAAAATGGACCCATACATTTTGAAAGAACAACTTTGTAGTTTGTTCAGTGGTGACGTGTTTATTAGATGGTGTCAAAATAGACATCTTACTGAACCTATCCACAACTACATAGAAATAATCGTGACCCTTTCTTGAGTTTGGCAACCCCCAAACAAAATCCATGGAAACACTTTCCCAAGGATGAGAAGGAATTGGTAATGGAGTATACAAGCCTAATTTTCTATTATTTGGCTTACTTGTAGCACACATAGTACATCCTTTAATATATCTGGAAACTATCTCATTCATCCGTTGCAAATAGCAGAATCTTTGTAATTGTGCAACTGTTTTACTTACACCAAAATGACCTGATATGAGAGAAGTATGTGCTTCTTGAATTATATTAACTCTTCCAGTTTGTGGAATTCATAACTTTCCCAAATGATATAAGAGTTTGTCCTTTATATAATAACCCAATTCTTCTACCTACTTTCCATGACTTAAAGTTGCATATACATCCTTAAAATCTGTGTCTTGAGCATATTCTTCATTATAACTTTCATGAGTTACTAAATTATGCTTAATTATTATGGATGCATTTATGATTGGTCTTGATAACATGTTTGCAACCTTATTATGTATGCCCTTCTTATATCTGATAATAAGATGAAATTTCTATAGAAAACCCATCTAGCTGCAATGTCGTGATTGTTGCAATTTTTTTTGTGAGTGTAGGTATTGTAGTGGTTGATGATCTATATGTATGATTATCTTTTTACACATTATGTAATGTTTCCACTTTTTAACACTTTGAACTAATCCATATAATTCTTTATCATATGTAGGATAGTTAACTACTATTGTTGTGAATGTCTTAGAATGAAAGCATATAGGCTTCCTGTGCTACATCAACACTGCCCCCATGGCATATTCACTTACATCTATCTCGATCTCAAATGGATGCTGAAGATCTGGAAGTGCTAATACTGGTGTTGTACTGATCCTTTCTTTCAATGTGTCGAAGGCTTTCTATTGTTTGCCTCCCCAATGAAACACCTATTTCACACTTGTCAAAGCATGTAAAGGAGCTGCAATCAATAAAAGTTAGCAATAAACTTTCTCCAATATTGCTTTACCCCTAAGAAACTTCTAACTTCTGTAGCATTATTGGGCTTAGGAAAATTTACAATGACCTCAACCTTAGAGGGATCTATCTTCAATTCACCACCCCCTACAATATAACCCAAATAATTTAAACATGTTTTGCCAAATTTCTATTTTGGTAGTTTTACATAGAGATTTTCTCTTTTCCAAACATCTAAAATATGCTTTACATGCTTTACATGTTCATCCCATGTTCTACTAAAAACAAGAATGTCATCTAAATAGACTATTAAAAAATCATCAATGAATGGCCTAAATACATCATTCATGACTCGCATGAATGTAGCTAGAGCGTTAGTTAAGCCAAAAGGCATAACCATCCATTCATAGATTCCTTGCTTCAGCAGTCTTCCATACATCTTGTTCTGCAACTCTGATCTAATGGTAACCACTTTGCAACTCCAATTTAGAGAAGTAAATTGCATCTTTTAACTGATCTAACAAATCATCAATATGAGGAAGAGGATAACGATTCTTTATTATGATTTTATTCAATGCTCTAAAATAAATGCACATTCTCCACAAACTGTCTTTCTTTTGCACTAACACAATAGGTGATCTACACAGTGATGTGCTTGGTCCAATAAACCCTTGATCGAGCAACTCCTATACCTACTTCCTTATCTCTGTATTCTCTTGAGCTAATAACATTTACATTCCAATGTTAGGTAGTGTAGTATCTTTCTACAAATAAATCTCATGTTCTATCTCTCGCTTGGCTGGAAGCCCTTTAGCCTCTTAAAACAAAATATCATAATTGGAAACAACTTTAACTAGATCTGCTTTCTGTTTAGGATTACAGCCTTGGAAAGCATCGGATTTATCAATATCCTTTTCTTTTACAATCATAAGTAAATTTTTTTACCTGAATTTACAACTCTTTTCATCTATCTAGAATTTATGAGAGAGAAATTACCTTTGAGTTTATGAGCCCTCACAATATATTAAATTCCATCCTTAGTGAGTTGATACTTATTTTCAGTTCGATAGAATATAGCATTTCTATCGTACAAGTATGGATTTCCCAATATAATTCCACATATGTCCAGTGGGATTATGTCTAACTCAACCTCATCTACAAACTTTGACCTAATAGTAAAATGAAGTTTACATTGTTTCATAACTTGTAGCTTAGTTTTATCACATACCCAACCTAAAGGATATGGCTTTTTATGAGGTTTTGTTTCTAGACCCAACTTCTTTATAATTTCTTTTGAAATCAAATTAACTTGTGACCCACTATCAAAGAATGTATTAATTTTAGTATGCTTGGAAATGACTCTTATGTGAAATAGCTCATTTCTTTTCCTATCATCATTATCATTATCAACAGAATTCGAAGAAGTACTTGTAGATGCTTTAGAATATTTACCTTTTATACCTATAGTTGTAACCATTGTCTTGTCACCTGAATCTGATCCCAAGTCCCTTTGAATAGAAACAACACTCTTTCACTCTTTACTCTCAAACTCCTTACGCTTCAATTTTGGATTCAAAGACCAGCAATGTGCCTCATCATGTCCTTCCTTCTTGCAATGAGTGCATGAAGTTTTATCTTTATTCACAGTGTTTGTTTTCTTCTCCTTCCACTTAAGTTTCTTCTTACCTTTATTCTTGCTTGCAATAGGTTTAGACGATTTCGCAATAATCTGGGGTTACATTTCTACCTCTAGCTTCTAGATGAGTTGCTTGAACTGATACATCATCTAATCTAGTTGGATTAAACATAAGTATGGTATAACTCAAATAACTATGAAGACCACCTATGTATTTCAACAATGTCTCTGGTGAGTCCAATGATATTCCTAATGTTAAACTTTCTTACGAAACTCTTGAGTATAACTTTGAACACTTTGACCTTTTAATTGATGTAATGTTTCCCAAATCATAATTCCTTGTTGCATATAAGCCAAAGGATAAAATTTGTCTTTACTGGCATAATCAAATTCATTCCAGGTTGAAATGATTTTACCATGCTTTTGGAGATCTGTTTGTGTCTTGCCTTCCCACCATACAACTGTGGTTCCTCCAAGTCAAAGGCTAGCAAGCTAGATCTTCTTCCTTTCTGAAACAACTTTCTGCACCCTACAATATACGTCAATTTGCCTTATCCAAATATTAAGCTTTTCAGCATTAAGTTATCCGTCATAAATTGGAAAATCAAATTTTACATCTAATTTGATCAAAGAGGATTCTTTTTCTTCTTTTCAGAAGCACTAGATTTATGAGAAGAAGAAAATGATGGCGATGATGGTGATGATGGGGTAGATGGAGGAGGCTTTTCTCCCTTTCCTTTATCTTCTTTATTTGGAGGACTAAAAAGAAAAGGTTCCTTTGCTCCTTCGTCTGGTTTAGGTGATGTAGTGCCTTCACCTTTACCCTTTTTAAACTCATGATAGATCTCTTCCACCATGGCACATATCATCATGAAACTATCCAAGAATTGGGATTCTGACCCAAGTGGCGTTTTATTTGCCATCCTTCTTTTTGAGGAGATCGTTCCAATTTCTGAATTTTCTTCAACAAGCTCTCCTTCACTTCATTTGAGCCCCAACCTAGTAAACATTCAAATCTCCACACAAACTTGTCAAACCTTAAACAACTTGCTGCTCTCATACCACTTGATATGTTAATGAGAAAGGTATTATAGACTATGTGTGAATTCACTTATATTACTTAGTGCAATGGATCAAAAATATTGTGAATAATATAAACACATAAACAATTTGAAAACACATTTAAACACATCAACACAACCAAATTTAATAAAGGAGTTCACCAGAATTTCTGGCCACGTCTCCTAGTCCTTTTGCTTCCAGTGTTGACCTCTTTATTTTGTCTTCAATATGCTGTTATAGACATGATATCAAAAACAGAGTCTCAAATATGAAAATGGACATCACCATTGCGTCCATCTCGAGATTTCGAGTCAAACAAGTATAAACTCGACCATATTTGGCCATAGTGACCTCTAGACCCCTGGAAAGTCAAAAGCCAACTCTGTACCTGTAAAAACCGCCTCTACCTACAAGAAAACCACTCTTTGCTTTCAAAACCTGCTTTGGAATGTGCGCTGGTGGTTTTGGTTGGTTCGGCACCTACATAAGTTTAAACAAATTTTGATTGCATTGAATACCAAGCTTTGCTGCTTGGTATGTTGGCTATCGCACTTTTGTTAAGGCATTGGTTTATGTATAATGGGAGGTCAACGGTTTGAAACCCCCACTCGACACTTCGACATTTTACATGGCGTTGATACAAATATATTTATCATATATATTATATGATATGGTTTGTTACAATTTCGTTGTGGTTCATTGCGACATTCAATATGGTTCGTGACTATGCTTTGATACATATATTGCAATACATATATTCTGGTAAGGTGAGCGACAGTCGTGGGGTTGACCTTGACCATCTGACCCTTTTTCGGTGGCCACGTCCTGAAACTTTAATTACAACCATATCCTTTACAATATCAAGTCCTATCATAGCCCAATCATGTGTTGTTCCAGCAATATGTCAGCCTTTATGGGAGGTCAGGGTTTTGATCCTACCTGACCCCCAAAGGTTTTGGATTTCATGCCAACAATGGGAAAATCTAGACTACCGTGTGTTAGCACCAGATTGGCCTGTATCAACCAATCAGATCACGACACATCACCAACGTTGATGACATCACCTTAGACATATGGTGTGTTCCCGAGATGACACATGTCCTACTGACATCACCCTATGTTGATCGTTGACCTTTGAATTTGACTGTTTGACTTTGACTTTTCCTCATTTTTCCCTAGTTTGCCTTGAAAATTTTACTAGCTTTAAATTCTTCATCTAGACTCGGATTTACGCACCATTCACACCATTGGAATCATATCAATGGCAAGTTTGATTTGATTCAACTTTCAACTGAACTTGAAGACTTTGATTAGGAGGAAAAACTGAATCCATTTTGGATAAAAGATGGAAGCGAAATTTTGCATCAAAACAATATCAAGGTGAGATTGATGTTATGAAGCTAAATCAATGGTTTCAACAATTAAAAGTTTATTTAAATGTTCAACATATAGGGGAATAATAAAATATTTCATTTTCACAACTTAAATTTGATGGTAATTCCTTTACTTGGTGGGAGACTAAAACAAAGACCTTGAGGTTGGAGGGAGACCCTCCATTGACAAAGTGGGAGGACTTTACAACCCTCATAAACTCACAATTTTATCCCATGAGGTATGTAGAGGACCACTGGAACTAAAAACACTACTTCAAGTTGAAGAAGGGGAAGAGTGTACAAGAGTACAACACAGAGCTCAAAAATATGGCCATAATGCTAGGTGTCTCCCCAAAGAACCCAAATGTACTCCTAAAGTATATGGCCATTCTACACAACCATCTATGAAAGCGAGTGATGTTTTTTAAGCCTAAATCAGTGGAGGGGGCTTTTGTACAATCATAATATATGGAGAACATAGGCCAAAAGAAAAGGAAATCAAGTGGATTGAAGCAGAAGGAAAACTAGGACACTTCTAAGGAGGGGAAGAGGAAATGGAAAGGGGGAAAAGATAAAAATATGGCATCCATAAAACATTAGTGAAAATACCCTATAAAACATTGTAACAACTATAATATTGGGGGTCATATATAGGAGAAGTGTTGTAAGTTTCATCTGTAGCTTAACCCAAAGAACAAAAAGAAAAATAATAAGAAGAATAATAATATATCCACTTATTCCGACAACTAAATTGAAAGTATCTCAGACGTGTATCAGAATATCGTCTATACATCAATGTAGAAGGAGGTGAATCTAGCTAGCCTTCATCATCAAGAAGAGAGAAATGACCAAACTCTTCCACATAAATATATAGATGAAGAAGAAAAATATTGATGTTGTGTTTGACTCAAGATCATTGGCGAATCTGATTGTAGCAGAGGTGGTCAAGAAATAAAGATTGTAAGTTTGTGAGCATCCACACCCATACCTATTGGGACCGGTAAATAGGGATACATAGTTGAAGGTAACATAACAATGGAAAATTGGATTTTCCATCAATGTTTATTTTTGTTAATTAAGTAGAGATATATGTATCTCCCCTTGATGTATTTGGAGCCTTATTTGGAATAACCTACATGTATACATGTGAGGAAATCTTCATGTAGAGAGCCAACCAGTACTATCTTATCAATGATGGAAAATGATTCACCATAAATGCGCAAAAAGGAAAGTAAAAATTGTTAAACTATAGATATGGAATATGAAATATAGAATTCATTTTAAAGTGGGGCATAATTATAAAATTCATTTTTCACCTCCTTTAGTGAAATTTCCTTGTGCACTTCCATCAAAATATGGCTAGGTGAGAGCCTTGTTTATTAACACTTCTGTAAGTTCATTTCTAATTTGGTTTTCCTCCACTTGTGTGTAAGCATTTGTAAATGATTGTGATTTTGAATCAAAAATTTCAAAGTGAGAGTATTTTTCCTCAAATAATCTCATATCCTTAGTAGTTAGCACTCCCTAATCAATGTTCATGGGAGGGATTTAATATCCTTTCTATCCTTATTAGAATATGAATATATAAATATTTTTTTTACATCTACTACTTCCCGTACAAATTTTAATCCTATCATGAATTCCATATCTTTCCTAACCTCTTTAGCAAAGGGATGGTCCATAATTAGATGGTATATGGTTTCATCTACTTGTTAACATAACTTACACCTACTTTACTATTCACACCTAATCATAGGGATTGGGTGAACAACTGTAAATAATGTAAATAAATAATAGATAAAATGGAGAGTCATCAGGAGATGAAACTCAATAGTCACTCCCTCATGTATATAATAATGAACAACCTAAATGAATATATAATATCATTTTTTAGGAGTTACCTCCTGGCCTGACATGGTATCAGAGCCAGCCTCTATTTTTAGTTTTCTGCTCTTGTAACTCCCTTATGCCATTTTTTTGGCAGCTTTAGAATCTGTCATTTCTGTCAATTTCTCTACCTATTATGATACTCTGAGTTGTGTCCTATCTAAATTAACTGCTAAAATCGTGTTGAATGTGAAGATCATGGTGTTGAGAGCTGCGCAAAGGAACGATGGTGTCAAGAATGGGATCATAGTACATTACATTAATGTGCAAAGCGTTGGTACATCACCTGAGGTATCACAGTTTGATTTCCAAAATTTATTAACGATGTCCATGTTCATTAACACTATCCATTCGAACATTCTACTACACAGTCCAATTTCTAGCATTTATTTTCGTAACCCATAACACTGCATTCCTTTTTTGTTATATTCTATGCCTCCTGATGATTCTGAAATTTTTGTTATATTGCCACACTGCCTCTATCACTGTTATACCCATATTAGTCAATATATAACTACGTTTTTTTTCGTCATGACTATGATACTAGTTTTTAATATCAGTTTTCCATTCAACACACAGTTTCATGACTAAGTCACTCCTCCCATAGTGTGTGTCTCTCCCCAAGGCACCCACTACAGTGGTGCCTCCACGCAGGAGTGAACTACAAACCCTCTCCACTCAAGTTAACCCTCCCTCACACACTACCATATAACGTTGCTCCACCATACAAATATGCTTCCATATAAACATTGCTCCTCCATAAGTGCTGCTCCATACACTATCATATAAGCATTGATCCTCCTTATACATACACTCGCTACGTCAAATGCCCTTCCCCATATAACCCTTCCACATTAATACCTCCCCACATATTCCCTTCCCCATACAACCCTACCCCATATAATACCTTTGTCCTAAAATATCAAATTGCATTTTTTACACCAGAATTGCATTTTTTACCACCAACAGTTTTTTTTACAATACATAGGTTTTTCAATGCATTCATTGATATCTATTGTGGGAGTGGTTCTCACTGGCAAGGAGAACTATCCAGAATGATCACGGAAAATCAAACACACTTTCATTTTTAATGAGCTATGGAAAGGAGTGTGTGTTGGAGATGGAGACAAAGAACCAGAATAACCTACCTAAGACAAGGAATTCACCATTTGGGAAAATAAGAACTGTAAGGATTATGCATTGATTACAGCATCAGTGAATGAAGAGTTGAGTCACCATATTTTGCCATTTTCAAATGCTTTCGAAGCCTTACAAAAACTGAAGGAACTCTCTGACTCACACTCTACACTTGAAGTTGTTCAACTCATGATTAAATTGTTCAACCTTGAATTACAAAATGATGATCCTCTTGTTCTTGTATCAAAAGTAAAATATATTATGAATGATATCAAAGTCACTAATTTTGAATTGTAAATTCCTCTGATATCTTTTCTCAAGGAAATTTATCTCAGTTAGTCAAACTATCTTGAGTTATTGCAAGAAAATGGAAGCCTCAAAGATATTACCTTTGACTCCCTTGAGAAAAAATTGTTGAAAGAGAGAAAGCTTTTGGGAAGAAGACAACTCATCAAGATTCTGAAGAGGTTGTGTGTCTTGCACATAGAGAGAATAATATTTCTCAAGATTCTTCCTGAAGAAGAGGTGGTCGAAGAGGAAGAGGAGGAAATTTCAGAGGCAGGAGGGGCAGACACTCTCAAGGAGAAAAGTTAGATTTTCATTGCATATGCTGCAAAAGAGATGGATCACATGATTCATCCACATGCAAGTTGCCTTGGGACATAATTCAGCAAGAAAGAAACCAACCCAAAGGTAAAAATAATGACAAAGAGAAAGGTAAAGCACCTGAATCCGGTCACTATGTTGTGGCACACTGTAATATTGGAGTAAATGAAGACTTATTTAATGCTTCACTTTCTTCTTGGAAAAATGATTGGTTGCTTGATTCGGGAGAAACTTGCCACATGACTTTTAGAAGAGATTTTTTTCAATAATTTACTGAAAATTTTGATGGAGCAGTATACTTTGCAGACAAATCAAACCTCAAACCATCGGGGTTTGGCACAATCAGGCTTAAATTGCCTAGTCTTCTAGACTTCTTTTTGCATCATGTTTTATATCTCCCATAGTTGAGGATAAACTTGGTGTCCTTGGTCCACATCAACTAGCAAGGACACTCCATTCATATGTTTGATGGCAAGCTTGAGGTGAGAAAAGAATCAGACCACTCACTTGTCATGACGGGGATAGAAGAAGAAAGGCTTCTGAAGCTGTGGGGTACCTTTTCTCGTGCAGAGAATTTCTCATACAATTATCATTATGAAGAGGGTACATTTCCATCAATTTTATTATGGCATGCCATATTTGAACACCTAAACTATGGCAGCCTCCGCTTGTTGAAGAAAAATAGTGTTACAGTTTTGCCTACAATTCCTAGAAAACTTAAGCAATGTGATGCTTGCATTCTAGGAAAGCATAGAAAATAGTGTTTTCATGTTTCACATTCCAAAGCACACAGAAAACTTGAACTCATTCATTCACATTTATGTGGTCCAATGCCTGTTCCTTCTGCAAATGGAAATAAATATATGATCACATATATATTGATGACTACACCAAAACGTGTTGGGTTTATTTATTGAAGAACAAATCTGATGCTTTTCAAACATTCAAGAACTTTCATACATGGATTTAAAATGATGCACAATCTCATATTGGCTCTATTCACACTGATAATGGAAAATAATACACTTCAAATGAATTTGAAAACTATCTTCGCCAATATGGGATCAAGCATCAAACAATTGTGCCTTATAATCCCCAACAGAACAGAGTAGCTAAAAGAATGAATAGGACAATCTTAAATATGATGTGCTCCATGACGTTTTTCAAGAATGTAAAATTGATGTTTTGGGCTAATGCAGTTCTATGTGTTGTATATGTAAAGAATAGATGTCCATCCAATGCTATTAGAAAAAAGAATCCTTATGAAATGTGGTATGGAAACATTCCTTCGGTAAAGCATCTTAGGGTCTTTGGTTCCACATCTTATGCCTTGATACCAAATGCACATAGAAACAAACCTGGTGCAAGAAGTCATAAGTGTATCCTCCTGGGGTATTCGAACACCTCCAAAGCATATCATCTCTATGATGAAGTCGATAAAAATTTTGTTGTATGTAGAGATGTAAGCTTTCTTGAATCATCTAAAACTCACAATGTTGTCGAATGGCAACTTGATCGCTTGGATAGAGTCGCAAATGCAAAAACATTTCAGGAATTTGATAATCAAATTCCACATCTTGAAGGGGATATTCCTATACTAGATCAACCTGTGGAATCTTCTTCTGAAGCACTCTCTCCCCTACATGAAACTTGAACAATAGATGATACTTTGACTGATGTGATTGACAGAATTGGGAGACCTAATCTTGATTCAACCCGGAAAAATGGAGGTGTTGTAGATGACTCTGATTCACCTGTTGATATGGATGTTTTTTATGATTGTGAATTGAATTTGTCTACATATTTTGAACTAACTTCCTTCAAACAAGCTGCTTCTCATGATGACTGGAAACAAGCAGTGCAAAAGGAGTATGATGCCTTGATAAAGAATGGCACTTGGAAGCTGTTTGATCCTCCATTGGGAACCAAACCAATTGGCTGCAAGTGGGTCTACAAGAACAAGTATAAATCTGATGGCTCACTTGACAAACACAAATCCAGACTTGTGGCTAAAGGTTTTTCACAGAATGAAAGGGTCAATTATGAGGAGACTTTTTCCCCCACAACAAAATGGGCTACCATCTGGACACTCTTTGCCCTAGTAGCTCAGAACAATTGGAAATTCCATGAAACAGATGTAAAAACTACTTTCTTGAATGAAGATCTAAAAGAGAATTCTTTTATGTCCCAACCTGAAGGATTTTCTATGAAAGGCCATGAACATAAAGTATGAAAACTTGTGAAATCCTTGTATGGCCTCAAACAAGCACCGCGAACCTGGTATGAAAAACTAACTAAGCATCTTCTAAAACTCAATTTCAAACATTATGATCTTGATGATGGAACTTTGTTTGTCAAAAATGTTGGGAAAACAGTTGTATATCTTGTGGTATATGTAGATGACCTTTTGATGATAGGGAACAATGAGAGCTACATTGAATCCATAAAGAAAGAATTGAGGAAAGGTTTTGAAATGACTGATTTGGGCTATGTTCATTACCATCTTGGAATTGAAGTAACATCTAAAGTCCATATTCCTTTCTCAAAAGAAGTACACTGGAGATCTGTTGAACAGATTTGGCATAGCTGAATGCAATCCTCTGACTACTCCGATGGAACAAAACTTAAAGCTCACATCCATTGAAGGAAAAGAATTTGAGGATGCAACAAAGTATAGACGACTTGTAGGAAGTCTCAATTACCTGACTACTACCAGACAAGACTTTTAGTTTGCTATTGGTATCCTCTCCAGGTTTATGAAAAAGCCTTGTGAGGGACATTGGTGTGCTGCAAAAAGAGTTCTAGAGTACTTGAAGGGAACTCAAGACTTTTAACTGAAGTATACACGGGTGGAAGACATTAGCTTGATTTGATACTCTGATTCAGACTTAAATGGGGACAAAGAAACCAAGGTATCTACATTGGGTTATTCTATGAGTCTTGGATTAGGAGCTATCTCCTATAGATCACGCAAACAATTAGTTCCAACAGATTCTACAACAAAGGAAGAATATGTGGCAGCAGTTGAGGCAACAAAAGATCCAAAAGTTCCATGATTGAACGAAGCACATGAATTCAAAATATCATCTGATTCGACATCATGTTGAGGCCAAAAAAATCCATCTTCACAATTGTTCCACTAATGAGTAGATTGTAGACATCTTCACCAAAGCGTTTGGAAGAGAAAAGCTTGAATGATTCAGAACCATGCTTGGACTCACCAACGTCCCTTTAGATTAAGGGGGGGAATGTTCACACCTAATCATAGGGATTGGGTGAACAACTATAAATAATTTAAATAAATAATAGAGAAAATGGAGAGTCATCGGGAGATGAAACTCAACAGTCACTCCCTCGTGTATATAATAATGAATAGCCTAAATGAATATACAATCTGATTTTTGAGGAGTTACCTCCTGGCCTGACATGTTTGACTAATATTTTTTTCGGAAGAAACCTCCTATGTAGGAGCCATATTCTTAAAAATAGTACATACAAAGATGTTATTTTTTGGATGGACCCATTATTTTTCAAATAGTTCTCCACCATTTATCCTATGTTCCATCCAACCCTTCCTCTACTAGTTCATTATATCCTATCTTGGGAACATATGATCACATTGAATTGAGGGACCAAACCAATTGATCACTCTCTTCTAGAGTTTTAGAATTTTTTCCTTTTATAGTCTCCAAATACCACTTCTAGTCTTTAGTAAATTCTTTACTTAGTCCTACTTCCTCCTAGGAAAGACATTGTTCTTGCCAATTTATAGATCTTTTTTTGTCTTTGAGGTTTCTGTGAGTTACATCATTATGTAGATTATCTTCCGAATACATCGCATTAGGTTTCTTTCGATCGACCTTTCAAACCAGCAATGATGGTTCATCTTCAGGATGTGAAAAGCACTAATTTAAATAAATAAATAGAAATAAAATAAAATAAAATAAAAAAATAGATAAAAAAATAAATTTAAATTCTAATTATCTGTCGGCTAAGCATCTCATCTATATATATGTGAAGAAAAATTGAAAAGAGTATTTCGAATAATATTTCACGTCGTGAAGATGAACCATCATTGCTGGTTCAAAACGTCGATCGAAAAGAAACCTAATGCGATGTATCCAGAAGATAATCTACACAATTTATATATCTCTTATAGTTTATAATTTCCTAAGAGTATAATGTATTTTACTACTAAAAATTATAGATCGTCCCAAGGAGTAGTCTATGCAGACTTGTACTACCTATATAATGATTAATCCAAGCTCAATTTGACATTTATTTTCTTTTCCATCCTTCTAGACCACTCAATTGGCCAGGACATTAAGGTTTTTGTTAACAACTTTCTAGACAATAAAGGCATAATTCATTTGTTCATCCAAGTTTCCTACCCAATCTTATATTCTCTCTAGGGATATATGTTATACACTATTATATTATACTAATATTCCATTTCCTTATAAAATTCTCAAAGCGGTTTTTTTGTGGTTAATTCACTAGAAGAGAGAAAGGGATTTTTTTGTCCCCATCCTTCACTGGATTTTGGAAGAGCCAATTTCTTCTATGATGGTAACGTGATTCCTTTATTATTTTTATCCTTTAGAAAAATAAATTTCTACCATAGTTTTTTAATGTATCCACAATATCTTTTGAAACGAGTGCTACTAGAATCCAATATCCTAGTATTACTTCCAATACGACATTAATAAGAACCATTCTACACCTATGAAAAAGAATTGATTAGACCAAGTAAGTTGTCTCTTTTCCACCTTCGTGGTGGGTCATTTTTGCTAGTGAATATTTTGTATATATTTGGTTATAAGTGGAATCCCAAATGATTTAAACCCTATTATAAATTAGAAACCTCATAAGGGAATAATTGGGACAAAAATCAATATTACTATTTAGTGGCACTAGAAATGAAAATAGCATATTGATTAATATTCACAATCACAAGAAGGGATTAAAAGAATAAACTCCAATAATTTTCAAATTTCACAATTGTCCTTCTAGTACCTTCATAGAATATTAGAGTATCATCAAAAGATAAATGTTGTCTGATATCTCCTACTGGATAAATATAAATACTTATGAAGCTACCATGAGCTATAACCTCTTTTAATATGAAAATTACACCTTCAAATATGAAAGGGAAAAGGAAAGCTAATAGCCAGTGTTTTTTCCTTATAACACCACCTAGTTTAACAAAGAGATTTAGCCCCATTGATTAAAATGGAAAAATACATTGAAATAATACAATTGATCACCCATAACAGAAATTCATAATAAAAGTCCAACTAGATGAGCATCGTTCTCAGGACAAAAAATTCATCTATATAAATATCTTGAGAGATATGATTTCATGTTCAATGATCTTTCACTTATAAGCTTGATGAGGTGTATAATTTGTTACGCTATCATTATTTCCTCATGAATTTATCCCTTGCCGAGGAAACTGGAATATGTTCTACGTATATCTTTTGATAATACCTTTTAAATTCTTTTAGAAATATTTTTTGAGAAAATTTGTAGTTACAGTATCCCAACAATATTGATATAACCATTTAAAAAGAGGTTGATATAATCTCTTTGGAAATTAGAGCTATAAAGGTGGTGTTGAAGGATCCTTGCACATTGCTAGTAACTCTAGTGACTCTCCTTTAGTCTATCCCAAAGTGGGATAATAGAGTGTTTTAAATACACTATTAACCTCTTGATGAACTATTTCTTAGATGGATTAGCCAACCCTTATAATTTCATTGCTAGATAGCTTTCTTATGAACCTCATAGGGGGAATTTATTCTAAGGGCCCTTATTAATGTAAGTTACTTTCCACATTAGATACATAAGGATGATTTCTTTTGTGTTGAGTAAAAATGTGACTTACTCCCTCTTTACTTAGGTGTTTTCCCCTTCTCATCAAGAAACCCTTACCTCAATACCACTTTACCATGGAATTGAATTGTTCACTTTCTCATGGGTACAAGGTTGTATTTGGAGAATTCTCAGGTTAAAAGAACATCTAGAAGGAGAAAATTATGTTGTTCCCTACCTACGACATACAAATTCCCCTTCTTGGATATTAAATTCTACTAAAGAACCATCAACCAAAATTGAGGGAATGATGGTTTTGAAGTCAATATTTTTTCATACCTAGTAGGTTACAAAACAATTCACTAATAAATTCCAACCATTTAGATTCTATTTGAAGCTCTGAAGATCTAAAAACAAATTATTCAATAAACGTTTTTTGCAAAGAGAAGGAATTTTAGGTGACTTACCCAAAGATTTCCTATTGAATTTTTATCGTTAATGACATCACAAAATTGATCATTTTGACCAATCTATATCGATGGTTTCTACTTTAATTGTAATGGGATACCAAGATTTTTTTTTACCATTTTAATTGCATTTATTTATGACATTTTATGAATGACATGGACTTCTATTAGTTATAACCCTAAGAATTTGATTAAGTTTTCTACATCTATAGCTTCCTTGAATAAGGGTATGAGAAGCCCATTGCTAAATTCCCAAAGCTACAAAATTATCCAGACTTGAAGATCATATTTTCATAGCTTAATGTGAGGTAGTAAGAACTTGTCCCATGTTTAATCATCATTCCCTCTACCATGCCCTTGTTTGTCTCTAGGCCTGGTAATATTCTTGCTATTTCATAATACATTATTACATGAAATCTATAGCATGATTCATTATATGAGATGGTAGTAGTTTCTATTGATGCAAATACAATCCTTGATCATAACATAAGAGGAAGGCCTAGAATATGAACCCATACTACAAGGATGCCAACATGAGTAGTTATGACATTGAAGTCCACATGCCATTTCTTCAAAAGTAAATTTTGAGAAGCCAAAATCTACCACGTTAGACATGATTTAGCTTTGCCACTTATTTCAAAAAATAAATATAAACCATCCTCTATCCAAAATCAAAATCAAAATCAAGGGAGGCTATGTACCCATAGGCTCAAATTTTTCCTTGGTCCACCCCTTAACACTCTCCTATTCAATTTGCTCATAGGGGAGGAACTAACAACTCCCAATTCCTCAAATTATTGAGATTATTTTTGGCACTTAAGCTCATAATTTCTATTTCCTTAAGTTACCTAATACATTTTTTTTTCTTGTGTGTCCTCTTCTTCTTTCACAGAAAAATGCTCTTAACTACCTACTTCAAAATTGTAGGTGAAAAAATCATGAGGGGAAATATAAGAATTTTTTTATTAAACATCCTTTTGTTCTTCTACCAACAAACCAAAAATTTTGAAAAAAGAAGCATCAAAATCAACATAGGATCTCACAATAGATTCATTGATAGTAGTACTTTCATAAGACTACGTAAATTCTTTAGCATATGACACATCTGATTCAATTGAGGTAGCATAAATGCCTTTAGGGAATACATCATAGCAACTCTCCACCCTCAATTCTATATTCGATTCCACCTTAGAATTGAACTTTGAATGTTATTGTTTGAACTCAGCAAGGATGGTCAAAACGTCCTCTTCCAACATTTACTTTCCCATATGGTACCTCCTCCCATAAGAGTTCCTTGCATATACAAAATTTGATTCATCCAAATCAATTGGCTCTCTCGTGGGTTAGTTGATTCACCTAAAATTTCGTCTTCTATTACTACATTACTCCCACTAATCCCACATTCTCAATCCTCCAAATCTGTGAAATCCTTTAAAAAAAACTTTTATATAATAAACAGTTGAGAATAATTAATATTATTTTGATATTAATGGAGAAAATAGTTACATTGTTGTAACTTTCTCCCTAGTTTAGGATTAGTTCCTATAGTTATGGGATTTGGGTGCAACTTCCTATTTCCTAGTATTGTATTTAATGATGTAATCTTTGATTGATTAATGAATAGAGTGGACGAGAGTGATCTCTCAAGTTTTGTGAGTGTAGCCCCCAGGTGCAGGCCACACCTGAGAGCTAAATCTCTTTTCTTTCAATTCTGTTCACATTTTATCTTGGTATCAGAGCTCAGCTTGAGTGAGCCTGATCTTTTGTCACCTGTGTGGCGGAATTGCCTGTGTGGCTGGAATAGCCTGTGTGGCTTGAAGTGCCTTTGTGGCTGTGTGTACACGAGAGCTCTGTGCTCAATTGAGCAGGTGGACTGCAGAACACCTGGCTCAGACTCGGAAACTTTTTTTTCTGAGTGGAAAGGCCGATTAGCGCGGATTTTGCGCTGACAGTCGCGCCAGAAGCCTGATTAGCGCGGATTTTAAGGGATAAATCGCGCCAAAGCGCCAGAAAGCCCGATTAGCGTGGGATTTTACCGGGAAAGTCGCGCCAATTAAGATACTTACACCGATTTTTAATTAGCGCGGATTTTTCACTCGGGGTTGCGCCAAGGGGATCTGTGATAGTGTGAACTTCGTTTGGCGGTTTGCAAACGGTGCAGATCGGTGGAGTTGCAGATCCGTCCGGGAGAGACAGATCGGGAGAGCACCAGAGGTGATCTGTGGGAAACCTCGACTTCGTTTGGCGATCTGAAGGAGAGCAGGATCGGCGAAGTGGCAGATCAATCCGAGAGAGGTGGATCGGATCAATTGTGATCAGATCATTGTTTCGGCTATGTTGAAAACGCCGAATTTGCTCATTGGAGCGGGAGTGCCAGACACTGTAGATCGGTGGCAGAGGTGACAGATCTATCCGACAAGTATTGTTTTTGCTGTTGTTAAGTAGATTCACAATGAGTAATACGATGGAATCTTACCTTAACGAATCTGGTAAACTCAACGGGTCTAACTTCACGAATTGGAAGTTTAAGATCCAGACCCTGCTCGAAGGTGCGAATGCTTGGGCTATAGTGACAGGTGATGAGCAGAAGCCGACTGCAACCACACAGAATGAAGACTAGGAAAAACGAGAAAACAAGGCCAAAGTCCTGTTGAAGATGTCTATGAAAGACAATGTCATTGCACACATCAGAGACTGTAAAACGTCCGCAGAGATTTGGACGAAAATCAAAAGTTTGTATGAGACCCAGAATGCAAACAGAGTTTTGGCTCTGAAAAGCAAGCTATTTTCAATGAGGATGGACGAAAGGGAGTCTGCTACTGCATTTGTCACGCGAATTAAGGATGTTAAAGACAGATTGGGGGCCATTGGAGTGGCAGTGGCTGATGAAGATCTTGTTGCAATTACAATGAATGGGATGCGTGATGATTTCCAAACCTTCATCACTGGAGTCTCGGCAAGGGAGAAAACACCCACGTTTGATGATCTCACTGCGATCTTGCAGCAAGAGGAAGAGCGACGGCAGAACCTGAATCTGAACCCCCAAAGTGACGATCTCGCGCTGGTGGCAAAACGACGACTATCTAAAGGGAAGTAGTCACAGCAGCAATCAGTCCAGAAAGGAGGAACAACACATAAACATCACTGTCATAAAGGTATGCTTGCAAATCATTCTGAAAAGAAATGCTTTTATTGTGGAAAGAAGGGTCATATACAGAGAGATTGTTATTATAAGAAGCAGGCTAATGAGGCAAGGAGGAGACAGGTAAATCCAAAACACAGAGGATATTTTGTTGAAGAAGAAGACTTCAGTCATGAATTTCGACTGTTCACAGTCGACTGTGCCCTTTCAGCATCAAATGAAGATGACATCTGGTATGTCAATTCCGGAGGATCCTCTCACATGACAGGTAATAAGGAATTTTTTGGTAGTCTTGAGGAAATTATAAATGGATCAAAAATATATCTAGGAGATGATAATGGATATCAGATTAAAGGTCATGGGGTGATTTCAGTTAAGTTACCAAATGGAAAGATTAGTCACCTTTGAAATGTTTTATATGTACCTGGAATAAAGAAAAACCTGATATCTGTATCCATGATGGCTAATCAAGATATGCATGTCGAATTCTTCAAGACTCACTATGTGATAAAGGATTGCAGGAATGAAATTGTTGCAACAGGCATGCGAGTTGGAAGCCTATACAGATTGGATGCAAAAAGTATATCAAAGCAAGCCATGGTATCAGGAGAGTCGACAGATGAACAACTCTGGCATCAGAGGTTTGGTCATATGAATCTGCAGGATCTCATGTTGTTACAAAAGAAAGGTATGGTCGAAGGTCTCCCCATCTTTCGTAACATTCAGTTAAACTGTGATGGTTGTGCCTTAGGAAAGATGCACAGAGAACAGTTCCTTGTGCATGATAGGAGGAGGCAAACAGAAATCTTAGAGCTAGTGCACACTGATGTATGTGGTCCCATGCAGACAAGGTCGCTAGGGGGAGCATACTATTTTTTGTTGTTTACTGATGACTGCACTAGGTATTCATGGGTTTATTTTTTAAACAAGAAAAGTCAGACTTTCCAATGTTTTATAGATTTCAAAACCCTGGTGGAAAAACAGTTTGGAAAAAGTATTAAAATTCTCTGATCTGATCAAGGAGGAGAATACAAATTAAAGGAATTCATGAAATACTGCAAATCTCACGGGATTGTTCAACAGTATACAGTACCGCACACACCACAACAAAACGGAGTTGCAGAGCGTAAAAACAGAACCTTGGTAGAGTGCGCAAGGAGCATGCTGCAAGGTAAAGGTCTATCTAATATTTTTTGGGCAGAAGCGATAAATACTGCTGTATATTTGAAAAATAGAAGTCCTACTAGGTTTCTTGGCTTCAAAACCCCTTTTGAAGCCTTATATGGATTTAAACCAGCAGTAAACCATTTAAGAGTCTTTGGGTCAAAGGCATTTGCACATGTACCCAAAGCTGATAGAAAGAAACTAGACCCTAAGGCAGTAAAATGTATCCTTGTTGGTTATCGTACAAAGTTTAAAGCATACAAACTGTTCAATTCTGAGTCTCGTAAGACATTTGCAAGTAGAGATGTAGTCTTTCATGAACAGGTACAACAAAGGAAAGCTGATGTTGGAGATGATTGGCACATTCCATTGCTGTTTGAGGAAAGCAGCAAGGATGAAAGGGAGCAGGAACAGGAGCAGAAAGAAGAGAATGAAGAAGAACAGCAAGAAGGTGAAAAAGAAGGCCCAGTTATGGCAGAGGAAAACAAATTTGAGGTAAGTCCCCTACCAAGGAGGTCAGGTAGGAAGACTCAATTACCATTGAAGTTGAGAAACTATGTGTTGATGTCAAAGTTTTTGAACATTATAGAGCCCTCTAATTATAAAGAAGCTAGTCAATTTGAGGAATGGAGAGCTACAATGAATGAGGAGATGGAATCAATTCTTAGAAATAATACTTGGGAATTAGTAGAGCTGCCTAAAAATAAAACACCTATAGGAAGTAAATGGTTGTTTAAACCCAAAATTAATGCAGATGGAAGTATGGATAAGTTAAAAGCTAGGTTGGTTGCAAAAGGATACTCACAGCAGGAAGGTATTGATTTTGATGATACTTTTGCACCTGTAGCAAAGCTAAATACAATCAAATTACTTATTGCTTTAGCTACTAAATGTAATTGGGAATTACACCAACTAGATGTTGAATCTGCATTTTTAAATGGTGATTTAAAAGAAGAAATTTACTTAGTACAACCAGAAGGATTTGTAAAGTAGGGGCAGGAACAGCTTGTTTGTAGGTTGAAAAAGGCTTTATATGGTTTAAAGCAAGCTCCCAGGTCTTGGTATGAAAAGGTTGATTCTTTCTTTATAGAGCATGGTTTCCATAGAAGCTTAAATGATCCAAATTTGTATACCAAGTACAATAATCAGGGGCAGATTATTTTGATTTCTCTATATGTGGATGATATGATTCTAACAGGAAATGCAAATGACTTAATCAGAGGAATCAAAAGGCTCATGGCACAAGTCTTTGAGATGAAAAATCTCGGAAGCCTTAACTATTGTCTGGGATTACAAGTATTCAGAGATACTGGGCAAACTTTTCTTACCCAAGGGAAGTATGCTAGAAATCTGTTGGAAAAGTTTAGGATGGATCGGTGTAGATCAACAGCGACACCTTTGCAGCAAAATCTGAAATTGAGCAGTGACGATGGCACTAAGGAGGTAGATGCCACAATATACAGACAGTTGGTTGGTAGCCTGATATATCTTACAACAACCATACCTGACTTGGCATACTCAGTTAGTGTGTTGAGCCAATTCATGTCGAAACCGCATGAAAGTCACTGGACAGCAGCAAAAAGTGTGTTGAGGTATCTTTGTGGTACTGTTCATTTTGGTATTTTATACACTGATGTATCTGATGTTACTCTAGCAGGTTTTTCAGACTCAGACTGGGTAGGTAACCTAGATGATCGGAGGTCCATCACAGGTTATGCATTCAACATAGGTTCTGGGGTCATAGCATGGAGCAGCAAGAAACAGAGTACTGTAGCTTTGTCGTCATGTGAAGCTGAGTATCAAGCATTGTGTGCAGCAACATGTGAAGCGATCTGGTTGAGGAGACTTCTCAAAGATGCAGGAAAAGAACAGAAGCAACCCACTTCTATCAAAAGCGACAACCAGAGCACCATCAAATTAGCATACAATCGAGTGTTTCACAAAAACACCAAACATATAGACACTCAGTTCCATTTTGTTAGAGAGAAAATACAGTGAAAAGAAATTGCTGTTGAATATTGTAAAACTTGTGACAATGTGTCTGATATTTTTACAAAGCCTCTTGCACGAGTGAAATTTGAATTGTTTAGAAAGATGCTAGGAGTCCAGGAGAACCCTTTCTCCATTAAGGGGGGGAGTTGAGAATAATTAATATTATTTTGATATTAATGGAGAAAATAGTTACATTGTTGTAACTTTCTCCCTAGTTTAGGATTAGTTACTATAGTTATGGGATTTGGGTGCAACTTCCTATTTCCTAGTATTGTATTTAATGATGTAATCTTTGATTGATTAATGAATAGAGTGGACGAGAATGATCTCTCAAGTTTTGTGAGTGTAGCCCCCAGGTGCAGGCCACACCTGAGAGCTACATCTCTTTTCTTTCAATTCTGGTCACATTTTATCTTAAACAATTTAAAAATATTGTGTTGGCATATCTTAGCGGACATCACTCCATAATTATTTTGCTCAATAAAAAAACGAAATTATTTATAAAAATTCTTGAGATTGTCACAATAAACGTTTTCTTATCAAATTAGTAAATATATAATTTTTATTAACTATATTTCTTTTAAATAAAATCATAAGCTGAAAGTCATGGGCAAAACATCTCTTCCAAATCCTTTTGTTGGATTCTTTTAATGTAATGTTTCTATGTACATACGTTTCCAACCGTGAAGATAAATCATATCCGCATAAATAACCCAACCTAGACTAATTTGTTAGAGCAAGTTGCAATTATAAACTTTTATGAAAAAACTTTGAACGAGCTTAGCCATGATATGTATAGAGGCATTTACAATATATTATACTATCCAAAACATTGACGTGAGAGGTAAGTTGAAAACTCAAGCAATTTGGATATATTAAGTTTTTATAGTTGCAATTTAATGAAATCAACCAAGTTTAGTGTCAAAACTTTACGTGATAGAGATCATCGGCAGAAATTATGACGAGTTAACAATCTTTTCCAAAGTAATGTAAATCACCAGGGGGGTTATAATCATGTTTTTATATATGTATGCTGAGCCGCATACTACCAAATGACACGTTGTATTAACGAGCGTCATAATCATTACAGAATAAACTTGCGTACTAAAATTAACAATAACAAAGTATTGTGAGATAGTAAGACGATATGGTAAGCGGAATTCTTTCCCTTCTTATCAGAGAGTTTCTTGTCGTTCATCATAAAAGATGAAACTTTTTTCCGCGTAAGTGTCGTTTTCAATAGTGATCTGTTTGAGAGTCCCATTCCCTACGTATATGCCCATAGGAAAGATATTAAATTTCTTCCTTATATCTATAATTATTCTATAATGTCAAAATTTACACTGAAAGTCATGTCAACCGATCAATCCATAATGCCAAATTTTACACTGGAAGGCATGTCAACCGATCAATTAACATTCAAAGTCACTGCAAACTTGTAAATAATAAATACAGAAGTGCACCACAAGCAATCGTTTTTTTTTGGTGTTTATTCCTTATCCTCTATACAGCCAAATCCAAAAGGTATGATCATCAAAGAGTTTGATAAAGGTGGCCCCACCATATAATCCTACTTGTAAAGCACTATCATAGAACTGAAGAAGCAAAACTGTCATATATATAATATATTGTGTGTGGAAGTGTTGGCTTTTGGATTTTTCAAACCAAGCAAAACTGTGATATATAGAATATATTGTGTAGAAGTGTTGGTTTTTTAATTTTTCAAATATTCAGTGAAGTTGCCTACAGTGTAGTTGAAAATAATTAATATTATTTTGTATTAATGGAGAAATGGTTACACGAGCTGTAACGTATCTCCTTAGTTTAGGATTTGTTCCTAGAGTTTAGGAGTTTGGTTGCAACTTCCTGATCTCTAGTAATGTACTTAATGATGTAATTGCTCATTTCATGGAAGTAGAGTGTACGGAGAGAGTTCTCTTTGTTTGAGTCCAGTCTCTAGGTGCAGTACTCACCTGTGAGTTGCAACTCCTTCTTTTTCAATTCAAGTCTAATTTTTATCTTGGTATCGGAGCACAAAGTAGGGATAGCCTTAATTTTTTTTTTTTAGAATGCATCATTGATTACAGAACTGTAGTAGCGGTGGAGTGTACAGAAGCATTCGTAGAATCAGGTGGACTGCAGTAACACCTGAAGACAGGTCTCAAATGACTGATCATCTCTGAGCGGAAAATAGGGTTGGCGCAGTTTCATCGCGAACAGTCGCACCATTTTTGAGCGGAAGAAAGGGTTGGCGCTGTTTATTAAGGAACAGTCACGCCATTTGGCGCAGTTTTGAGAGAGATAGTCGCGCCAGTGCGCTAGAAAGTGCTATTGGCGCGAAAAATCAAGCCTTAGTCGCGCCAGCGCGCTAGGAAGTGCTATTGGCGCAGAAAATCAAGCCTTAGTCGTGTCAATTTCGTAAGATGCATCGATTTTGTTTTCGGCGCGGGTATTTTGCTGTCGAGAAGTGCCATCCTCTTTCTCTTTGGAAAATCTGTAATTTTTTTTGTAGACTGGCCTTGCTCAGTGGTGGTACTTTGAAATTTTTGATATACTCGGTGGCAGCAAATCAGTTTTGCCCGGCGGTGGCGCATTGGAGTTGCTGATCTACTCAGTGGCAGTAGATCGGATTTGCCCGGTGGTGGTGCATTGGAGTTCCAGATCTACTCAGTGGCAGCAGATCGGATTTGTCCAGTGGTGGTGCATTGGAGTTCCTGATCTACTCGGTGGCAGCAGATTGGACTTGCCCGGTGGTGGCGCATTGGAGTTTCAGATATGTTTGGTGGCAGCAGATCAGACTTACCCGGTGGTGGCTCATTGAAGATACAATTTTTTTTTCTTCTTAGCAAAACAGAGATTCAGATCTCGTATGTGGTGATTTTTTTTTTTTGTATCCTGAAAGTGTATAGTTGGATAGACTTATTCATCAAAGGATCAGAAATTTTATCAATCTAATATGAATAACAGTATAGAATTGTATCTCCACGAGTCTGGCAAACTCGATGGATCGAATTTCTCCAACTAGAAATTCAAGATGCAGACTTTACTTGAAAGTGCAAATGTGTGGTCGATCGTTATAGGAAATGAGCTGAGATCAGGATCAACCACACAAGAACAAGATTGGGATAAAAGGGAGACAAAAGCAAAGGTCATATTGAAGATGTCCGTCAAGGACAATGTTATCCCACATATTAGAGACTGTAAATCGGCCATTGACATTTGGACGACGATCAACAACCTATACCAGAAGCAGAATACAAACCGTGTCTTGTCACTCAAAGGCAAGCTGTTTGCATTGAAGATGGAGGAGAATGAGTCCACTGCTCGTTTCATTGCTAGAGTCAAAGACCTGAAGGAGAGCTTGGGAGATATCGAAGAGAAAGTTTCTGATTCAGATCTAGTCACGATCACATTGAACGGAATGGCTGATGAATACCAGATGTTTATCACAGGGCTGTCAGCAAGGGAGAAAGCCCCTTCATTTGAAGAGCTGACAGGGATTCTGATATAGGAAGAAGAGCGACGACAAAATTTGAAATCACAGAGCAATGACCTTGCTTTGATGGCAAAAAGGAGACAATATAAAGGGAAGCAGCATCATCAACCACAGTAGCAGCAACAGAAAGGAGCCAACACATTTCAGAAGAGACCATTTAATGGTATGTCTGCTAATAATTTTCCTAGCAAAAAATGTTTTTACTGTGGAAAACCTGGTGATCAGATTAAAGATTTTTATAAGAGGCAAGCAGACGAAGGAAGAAACAAACAGAGAAAACATAAGGGTTACTTTGTTAAGGAAGAAGAGGAACATAGCCACGAAATTCGACTATTTATAGTCGATCGTGCCCTTTCTACTTCAAAGGGAGATGAGGAAGACATATGGTATGTTGACTCGGGCACATCCTCACATATTACTGGTAAGAAGGACTGGTTTGAATTTCTTGAAGAAACTTCATGTGGGTCGAAAGTCTATTTAGGAGATGATAGTGGACATGAGATTAAAGGATATGGTGACATTTCTGTAAAATTACCTAGTGGTGACATTAGACACCTTAAAAATGTATTGTATGTTCTAGGAATTAAGAAAAATTTGGTCTCTGTCTCAATGATTACTGATCAGGACATGCAAGTTCAATTCTTTAAGACTAACTGTGTCATTAAGGATAGCCAGATGGAAACAGTTGCAACACGAGTGCGCGTGGGGAGTCTGTACAGAATAGATGTGAAAAGTATGCCACAACAAGCAATGGTTGCAGCTGGATCGACAGCCGAAAATCTCCGGTATCAGAGATTCAGCCATCTTAATCTACAATACCTCATCCTACTTGAGAGAAAAGGTATGGTTGATGGACTCCCTGTTTTCCATAATGTTAAGCTGGATTGTGATAGATGTGCATTAGAGAAAATGCATAGAGAAGAGTTCCCTTTGCATGTCAATATAAAGGAAAGAGACATTTTAGAACTGGTGCATACAAACATCTGTGGACCTATGCAAACTAGGTCATTAAGAGGAGCATATTACTTTCTCTTATTTACAGATGATTGCACTAGATTTTCATGGATATACTTTTTGAGTAAAAAGAGTCAAGCCTTTCAATATTTTAAAGAGTTTAAATCCATGGTAGAAAATCAGACAGGAAAACAGATAAAAATTCTCCGCTCAGATCTAGGGGGAGAATACAGGTTGGAAGAGTTCAAGGATTTTTGCAAGCATCATGGGATTGTGCAACAGTTTACAGTGCCCCACACTCCACAGCAGAATGGAGTGGCAGAACGGAAGAACAGAACTCTTGTGGAGTGCGCAAGGAGCATGCTTCAAGGTAAGGGTCTATCAAATGGTGTTTGGGCAGAAGCTATTAACAGTGCTGTGTATTTAAAGAATAGGATTCCTACTAGATGTTTAGGCTTGAAAACTCCTTTTGAAGCATTGTTTGGATTCAAACTAGTAGTGAGTCACTTAAGAATATTTGGGTCAAAAGCTTATGCTCATATACCTAAGAAAGATAGGAAGAAGTTAGATCCTAAAGCTCTGAAATGTATATTTGTTGGATATGGCACTAAGTTCAAGGCATATAAGTTATTTAATCCTATGACTCACAAGGTTTTTGCAAGCAGAGATGTCATATTTTATGAACAGGTTGAAGAAGGAAAGAATGACTCTAACAGTCATTGGCACATTCCATTGCTATTGGAAGAAAACAATGAGGAAGATGAAGAGCAAGAGGAGAAACAAGAAGAAGTAAGAGACAATGTAATCAATGAAGATGCAAGCCCAGAAAAGGCTGAAATAGACAGAATTGAGGTAAGTCCCCTACCAAGGAGATCAGGTAGGAAGACTCGATTATCTTCTAAATTGAAAGACTATGCATTAATGTCAAAGATTGTAAACATTG
This sequence comes from Pinus tabuliformis, assembly GCA_031772625.1. NCBI lineage: Eukaryota > Viridiplantae > Streptophyta > Pinopsida > Pinales > Pinaceae > Pinus > Pinus tabuliformis. Next base: position 592,153,373 of record CM062808.1, on the reverse strand, counting down.
TAGAACCTGCAAATTATGAGGAAGCAAGTAAATCTGATGCATGGAGGGCCGCAATGTATGAGGAAATAGAATCAATAAACAGAAACCATACATGGGATTTGGTTGAATTTCCCGAAGGTAAAACCCCCATAGGATGCATGTGGCTGTATAAACCAAAAATAAATGCAGATGGGAGTATAGAGAAACTTAAAGCTAGACTGGTAGCAAAGGGTTACTCATAGAAAGAGGGAATAGATTTTGATGACACCTTTGCTCCTGTAGCCAAATTAAACACCATTAAAATGCTAATTTCCTTAGCAACAAAACACAAATGGCAGCTACACCAACTAGATGTTAAGTCTGCATTTCTGAATGGTGTCTTGAAGGAAGAAATTTATTTAGTACAGCCTGAAGGTTTTGTGAAAAAATGGCAGGAGCATCTTGTGTGTAAATTGAAAAATGCACTTTATGGTTTAAAACAGGCACCCAGGTCGTGGTATGATAAAATTGACTCATTTTTTGTTTAGCATGGCTTTCATAGGAGCTTGAATGATCCAAATCTGTATACCAAGTTTAATAAACAGAGGTAAATTATTTTGATTTCTTTGTATGTAGATGATATGATCATAACAGGGAATGCTAACAATCTGATCAAAGAAATCAAACAGCATATGTCACAAGTGTTTGAGATGAAAGATCTCAGAAACCTTCATTATTGCTTGCCATTGGAGGTATGGAAAGACTCTGGACAAACATTTCTTACTCAAGGGAAGTATGCCAAAAGCTTGTTGGAAAGGTTTAGAATGGAGTAGTGCAGATCATCAACAACACCATTACAGCAGAACTTAAAGTTGAGCAGTGACGATGCTACTAAACAGGTGAATGCTACCATGTATAGACAACTAGTTGGCAGTTTAATATATCTGACTACAACTAGACCAGATTTGGTATATTTTGTTGGTGTGTTGAGCCAGCTCATGTCAAAACCACTCGAAAGTCACTGGGTTGCAGAAAAAAGTGTGTTGAGGTATCTTAGTGGTACTAGTAATTATGGCATTTTGTACACTGACACTTCTAATGTTATTCTAGCAGGTTTTTCAGATTCCAATTGGGCAGGTAACTTGGATGATCGAAGATCTATCACAGGTTACGCATTCAGCATTGGATGCGGGGTCATAGCATGGAGTAGCAAAAAGAAGCACACTGTAGCTCTATCTTCATGTGAAGCTGAGTACCAAGCATTGTGTGCAGCCACATGCGACGCTATCTCGTTGAGAAGACTTCTCAATGATGCAGGAGAAGAGCAGAAAGAATCAACTATTATCAAAACTGACAACCAGAGTACCATCAAGCTTGCATACAATCCAATCTTTCATAAAAATACCAAGCATATTGATACTCAGGTTCATTTTGTTTGAGAGGAACAACAGTCAAAATAGATATGTGTTGAATATTGTAAAACTTGTGATAACGTGGCTGATATTTTTACTAAGCCTCTTGGGCGTGTAAAGTTTGAATTGTTTAGAGAAATTTTAGGAGTTCAGGATAATCCTTTCTCCATTAAGGGGGGGAGTTGAAAATAATTAATATTATTTTGTATTAATGGAGAAATGGTTACACAAGTTGTAACGTATCTCCTTAGTTTAGGATTTGTTCCTAGAGTTTAGAAGTTTGGTTGCAACTTCCTAATCTCTAGTAATGTACATAATGATGTAATTGCTAATTTAATGGAAGCAGAGTGTACGGAGATAGTTCTCTTTGTTTGAGTGTAGTCTCCAGGTGCAGTACTCACCTGTGAGCTACAACTCCTTCTTTTTCAATTCAAGTCTGACTTTTATCTAGTATTTTATTAAATTTACAATTTTGATGGGAAGCATTTCAAATACGTTTTTATTTCTAACTTTCCAAAGCTATTTAGATGAGTTCTATGACTTCTCAACTTTGTATCCCATAAATGTAGACATGTTGTTTGAAAAGAAAAAGAAGACTCAATAACATGTAGACTTAATACTTTTAAAATGTCATTCCATATATCCTTTACAAAAGTGCATTGTACAAAGAAATGGTCCACAGGTTCCCGGTTAGAATTACAAAATCCGTAAACATTTGGACCCAGCTATAAGTATAAGTCAAGTTGTACAAGTATTCGAACTCCCGATTATAGAGTTATCCTCTTCATTTAGTAAGATTACATTAGAATAGGAACAATTTACAAAGTTATCCTGTTCAATTGCTAAGTTCCCTAAAGACCGAAATCAAGAATGCAGCATTCAATATTATTTAATAGATATTTAATAGTCACGAATAACATTTTTTTTTAATAGTTAAATGAAAGTCTCAATAAAAGATTTAAAAAATGCATTATTGATTAATAAAAAAATATATTTATAGTAATGAAAGTTTATTATGCTAACAAAAAAAAGTGATGTTTAAAAAAATATATTATATCATAGTTAATATTTGCTAATTAAATTTTGAATATAACTACATTAAATTAAAAATATTGGTTATTTAAGTTGATGTTAAGGTTTAGAAGGTACTCAATTTAAGTTTTACTAATTAATAAATTGAGGTATTTTGTTAATTCTAATTGTGCACTGTGATTGTGGAGAATCCAATCCTACCCAATGGCAATAATAATGTCTTATTCTAATGATAATGTTTTTGTTGAGAAGGTTATCTATAAGGTTTTACATTTTGAGTGGAGAATCCAATCCTTCTCAATGGCAATAATAATGTCTTATTCTAGTGATAATGTTTTTGTTGAGAAGGTTATCTAAAAGGTTTTACATTTTTTATGTAAAGTATAGATAGGTATATTCTAAATCATAGTTGTTTTTGGGAGATTTTCTATGTAAAGTATAGATAGATATATTTTAAATCTTAGGGGAGATATATTGGTGATAGATATGTTAAATATATTACTTGAAAAAAAGTAAATATTAAAAATGAAGCTGTTTTATTATACTTTTCTATGGTAGGTTATATTATAATCATTTTATAGTCAAAATGGTTTGACTTTCAATTAAGTTTGAAATTTTTAAAAAGATTTTATGAAGTTTATTAAAGTTTTGAAAAGAATAACTATTAAACTAAATATTTTAAAAATTAAAAAACAAATTTTGAAACTTTTGAAAGTTGAATTTCTAATTTTTTATTGGCTTGTATGAATGGAATGAGTAATTTTATGGGGTTATAAATATAATTTGTCAAAAATAAAATTTCTTTTAAAAATAAAAAATAAAAATAATTCTATATGCAACCAAGTGCCATAATACTACACACATCAAATCTCAATATCTATGAAAAATAGTACACACATCAAATCTCAATTTATGAAAGCTTCATTATTTATGGAAATTAGAAAAAAAAATCTACATCAAATCTCAATATTTATGAAAAATAATTCACATAGCAAATTTCAATATTTTTTTATTTCTAGGTAAATATGTCAAACTCATGCTTAACTTTTAATTAATGTGTATTTTTTTAAATTAATTTACAAAGATTACTCAAGTTTTGGAAAATTTTTAACAATGACATTTTTGTTTTATGATTTTTTTAGTAATATATATATATATATATATATATATATATATGAATGATATCTTAAATGTGAAGTCATTTTATATATAGATTCACCTTTATATATAATATTGACATATATAAACTACTTAATATAATAAAAACATCTAGAATTATTATGTTACTACTTAAATAAAATATTCCTAAATTATAATGTGAAATCTTTAACAAAATCTCTTTTAATCCTTACTACTAGGATTCCCATACTATTGTAACATTTACAAAAATATCAAACAAACACATTTATGATATCTATCACTTCCTATATCAATAAAGAGATATTTTTGAAAATACAATTTAATTTCTTCCTCTAAACTCTTATTGCATTTGAGTCCCTTAATACATTAATACAACTTCTTTAGATTGATGATCAACATTTGAGTTGAATTATACATACAGACATATATATATGAAAAAAAATCACCATAATTGCTTTTACCTTGATAAATTGATATCTAATTGGAACTCATATTATATTCTCAATTTTACATTTATTATCTATCAAATCTATTAATAAATTAAAGTCTCCAATTAATTTTAAATAATTTTCTATTTTTTTCAAAAAAATATAAAATGCCTAAAACTTAAATATTTCTTTACTAACAACATTTCAAAATAATATAATGCATTGATAAGAAAAAACAATGTCCCCTCCATTATTAATCTGTATAGCCCTTTGGTATGAGCATAAATTAAGGCGTTTACACTTCATTTAGATGTTAGACAATTAGAATACTTTCAAACTCTAATGATAGACCGGTATTAAATTAGTTACAAATTTAGTTATAAGAATCGCAACTCCAGAACAAGTCACTAGTTATCTATCCAGTCATCTTCATCACAGGTTCTGCCAACAAGCAAACATCAATGGCATCAATGATGCTTATGTTCATCACCTTCATTTTCGATCTCATTTCTTTTAGCTTCACAGTGGCCATAGAGCGTAGGTTCGTCATCTCCATTTTCGATCTCTTTGCTTTGGGCTTCGCAGTGGCTGCAGATCATTGGAGGAGCACTGGAGTCGTGACTCCCGATGACTACTTCACAGTGGCTGCAGAGCGTAGGAGGAGCACTGGAGCCGTGACTTCTTCATTTGTATTATGTCTTAATGTAGAATTTTGCAGCCATTGAAATGACAAGAAAGAGAAACCTCCAGCGTTAAGAAAATAAAAAAGATGAGGATTGCAGAAAAATATGCTTGAGTAGAACAAATATGGAGATTCTACAGAGATCCAAAAACTATAAATTCAGATGTGGGAAGAATGTAAAGTCTACCTCTTTCAGTTATTGCTCAGTAGTGGAGGAGTTGTTTGATTAAAAGGACCACAATGAAGAAGATACAAATGTAGAATAGAGAGCAGTTACTAGGCAGGGATACAGGGCTAGAGGGTTAGATCAATGAATGAACATGGGTTTTCTCCAAGAACCAAGTGAAACTCAGGAATTCAATTAGACTCAGAAAGAATGGAGTGAAACTTGGGAATTCACTTCGACTAAGAAAAACCATTTGTTTTTATTGTAGTGCTCAATGTCTTCTTAATAGCTACCTTTTCAATTTCATGGGCGTTAATTTGGATATTCTGACTGTGATTTACAAATCGGAGAGATTTAGTTTTGTTTGATATAAAAATTGATTGAAGAATTGGGCTGAAGAAATACATAAATCACCTTAAGTTTGGCACAATTAGCTAGCGACCGATATTTTTTCTCAAGATGTAGAAATAAAAATATTTAAATAACCAAAATACTTAAACTTCAATAATGTAAGAACTTGATTACCAATTAAACTTCATGAGGGTTAATAGTTGTTAACAATTATTACTGTGATTCACTAATTCCATTGCATTAATACTGTTTGACTGGGTAAGGATTGTTGGAATTTTCTGATAAATTCCATAACAGACAGACAAAAATTGCTCTGTTTTTGCACTCTATTTTTGCACAGAAAAACTGAAAATTGTTTTCTGGAAATGGTGTTGCAGCAACACAGTTTGGTGTTGCAGCAACGTAGATTGGTGTTGCAGCAACAGTGAATAACACTCTATTATTGACACAGAAAAATACTCTGTTTTTAACTCAGAAAACATAAAAATTTGTTCTCTAGAAATGGTGTTGCAGCAACGCTGTAACTGGTGTAACAGCAACGGTGACGGTGTAATAGCAACAGAAAAAAAACTTGTATTTATTAAAAATAAACTAACTGTTACATATTTGTCTTCCTCATACAGAGGGAATTTCACAACGTCTATTGCTGAATATCTTCCTCAGGGATTCACTAAGGAACGCTTTTGTTCCACATAGATAAACATCTGTTAAACAAATTTCATTCAAATATTTGCACTGTTGTGCATTTTCCCCTTTCTGCTCACTGCTGCGCGCTCTCCTCTGCTCTCTATCAATCTGCTGCTAACATCTAAACTGAACTGCTGTGTGATGTATTTATATGTTAAAACATATCTGATTTAAACAGTAAAATATTACAGAATATCTTCTAATGCCTATCACCGAATTTAATGCAGCAAGGCGGTGATGCTTCTATCAAAAAAAACAAGTCGGATGTCTGCAGGGGAATTCAATTGAAACTTTAATGCATATTAACATGCAAAAATATCGGGCTTGACTTTAAGGCATCGAACAGGCTGGAGTATTTACTGCAAATCCAGTTGTTCATTGTTGTAGTTGGAATTAAATTCCAACACTCCCCCTAAATTTCAACTGCTGCATACCCAGACATTTCCTGAAATGATCAAAACCTTTCTTTGCTAATGGTTTTGTCAAGATGTCAGCAAGTTAATCCTCTGTTTTGCAATGCTGCAAAACAATCTCACCATTGTTAACCAATTCACGTATGAAGTGAAATTTGGTGTCTATGTGCTTTGTTCTTTTATGAAAAACAGAGTTTTTAGACAATGCTATTGTTGAGCTATTGTCACACTAAATGGTTGTGCCCTTTTCTTGTTCATGACACAAATCTTTGAGAACTCTTCTTAGCCATACTGCTTGGCATGCTGCTGCTGTTGCTGCCACATACTCTGCCTCTGCTGTTGACAAAGACACAACTGGTTGCTTCTTGGAAGCCCATGAGATGGCTCCTGATCCCATATGAAACACATATCTCGATGTGCTTTTCCTATCATCAACACTTCTAGCCCAATCACTGTCAGTGTAACCTGTCAACATGAAACTTTCAGGAGAGGAGTATAAAATACCAAACCCCTTCGTTCCATTCACATACCTTAGAATCCTCTTGGCTACCTGCCAATGAGTCTCTTTCGGTCTTTCCATAAATCTGGAAATTAAACTCACAGCGTGCATAATGTCCGGCCTAGTTGCAGTCAAGTACATAAGGCTGCCAACTATGCTCTTGTACAGTTTTGGATCAAAATATTTGCTGCTGTCTTCTTTGGTCAATTTCAACCCCACTACAGTTGGAGTCACAGCTGCTTTGCTGTTCTGCATGTTAAATCTCTTCAACACTGCTTCTACATATTTATCTTGTGAAATGAAAACACCATTTTCACTTTGTTCTACTTCAATTCCAAGAAAATATCTTAAGAAGCCCAAGTTAGTCATTTCAAATTCACTTTTCATCACTGCTTTAAAATCAGCAATGAGAGAAGCATCATTGCTAGTAAAAATCAGATCATCTACATATAAAACAACAATAATAATCTTACCGTCATTCTATTTTATGGAGAGTGTGAGTTCACCATCACACTTATCAAACCCATTCTCAATCAGATAAGCATCAATTATGTTGTACCATGCTCTTGGCGGTTGCTTCAGCCCATAAAGAGCCTTCTTTAGTTTACAAACTTTATGCTCTTGGCCTTCAACTTCATAGCCCAGAGGTTGATCAACATAAACCTCTTATTTTAACACTCCATTCAGGAATGCAGATTTAACATCCATCTGATAAATCTTCCATTTGTGTTGTGCTGCAATAGACAACACTGTTCTCATTGTTTCCATCCTTGCTACTGGTGCAAAGGTTTCATCATAGTCTTTGCCTTGCTGCTGCTTGTAGCCTTTCACAACAAGCCTTGCTTTGTGACTGTCAATCTTACCTTCAGCATTGCTTTTGGTCTTATAGACCCACTTAACTCTAATGGCATCCTTGCCTTCAGGGACGTCCACTAACTCCCATGTTTTACTCTTCTTAATTGCACCAATTTCTTCATTCATTGCTTCAATCCATTTATCTTCATTTACAAATCTTCAAAATGGATTGGGTCATCAATATGACAATACAAAGCGAATAATGAATTTAGACCGGTATTGTTACTTACCTCTCCTTGTTCATAAATCTCACTCAGATTTTTGAATCTTGGTCTTCTTGGTGTGCTTGGAGTTCCATCTGAACTTGAGGGTATATCTAATCCCTGTGGTGTTTCAGCAACAACTGTTTGTGGTATAACAACAACTATTCTTCCTTGACTTCTCAAGGTTGTTCGAATTCCAGCTTGTGGTGTGGTTTGTTGTACTTGCTGTGGTGGAGGAGGAGCCACCAAGGAAGGATTATTTGCTGCTGTCCCTTCCTCTTGTTCTTCATGAGACACAATTGTCTTCACATTCACTGTTTTTTCCAAGCTTCCATCCCAACCTTCATCTTCAATGAACTGCACACCTCTGCTTACTATTAATTTCTTAGTGGATGGATTATAGAGTTTGTATGCTTTTGACTCATCACAATAGCCAATAAAGACACACTTCTCCCCCTTACTATCAAGCTTTTGCCTTAGCTGTTCCGGTACATGTGCATATGCAACACAACCGAATACTCTCATGTGAGTGACAGTTTGTTTTTGACCACTCCATGCCTCTTCTGGTATTCTGTTCATGACAACTTTAGTTGGGCATCTATTCAAGATGTAAACTGCGCAAGTAACAGCTTCTGCCCAATACTCATGCGGCAAATGTTTTGCCTTCAGCATACTTCTGACCATGTCAAGAATGGTCCTATTATTTATTTCAGCAACACCATTTTGCTGAGGTGTATACCTTGTGGTGAACTGCTTTTGTATGCCATTCTCTCTGAAAAAACGCAGAAAGTCTTGGGAGATGTACTCTCCTCCTCTATCTATTATGAGCACTTTGATATAATGCCCACACTGCTTTTCAACAAGAGTTTTGAAGTGGCGGAATTTCTCAAACACTTCACCCTTCTGTTTCAGCATATACACCCATGTCTTTCTGGTGTAATCATCAATGAAGGTTAAAACATATTTATTTCCAGCAAATGATGGTATTTGCATTGGTCCGCACACATCAGAGTGAACAATTTCCAAGGGTGCTTTTGCCCTTATACTCTTTCCTGCTGGAAAGCTTTATTTGTGTTGCTTGCCCAAGATGCAGCATTCACAAAGGCTGTCCGGTTTCTCAATCAACGGCAATTCCTTTACCATTCCCTTTCTGTGCAACAGATTCAGGCCTCCGAAATTGAGATGTCCAAATCTCAAATGCCACAACCAATTCACATCTTTCACTTGTTCATGAAAGACTTCTTGTGTTACAGCCACAATAGTTCTGCCTTCCTTCAAATCTTCCCTGAGTTTGAGAGGAAACATTCTATTGCTGGTCATCTGCACCTGTGCAATGATCTTCTTACTTGGAGGTATGTCTCTGATAGTACACAAATCATCTTTGAAGAACACGTTGTAACCTTTATTTATGAGCTGTCCAATGCTCAAAAGATTACATTTCAGACCAGGTACATAGTATACCTCTGGCACAATCATCTGTTCTCCATTTTTTGCTTGAATACTGACTCTACCCTTACCCTTGATAGATATCTTATCATCAGTCCCTGTTGTTACCTCAGATTTCACATTTTCATCCAGATTGGCAAACATTGCAATATTTCCAGTCATGTGATTACTACAACCTGAGTCTAAGAACCAAAAATTTTCTTGTTTGTTTTGTGCTATGTTACATGTTAACAACGCGTTCTTTGGGTTCTTATCTTCTTCTTTTGCAAAATTAGCATTCTGCCTATTATTCATGTCATTTTGTTTTTTCTTGCATTCATTGGCGTAGTGCCCAAATTTTTTACAATAATGACATTGGACTTGGGATTTGTCATACCTTTGTCCATGAGCTTGCTGTTTGCTTGAACCTTCAGCTTGGTTCTGATTGCAGCTCCTTCCGCTTGTGCTAACAGGATAATTTCTGCCTCTATTTTGGCTTCTTCCACGACCTCTGTTATTTGCTCTACCTCGACCTCTTCTTTGGCCAAAAGACATCTGAGTATTGAATGCTTGCTCAAATGAGGAATCTGTTCCTCTACTCAGTCTGTGTTCATGAAACAAAAGTGAAGAACTCAGCTCATCTACCGTGAACTGTGAGAGATCTTTTGTTTCTTCTATTGCTACCACAATAGATTCAAACCTTGAGGGTAAACATCTCAAGATTTTCTCTACAATCCTTCTATCTTCAAGAATCTCACCATGAGATCTTATCTGGGTTATCAAGCCAATAACCTGAGTGGAAAATGAATCTATTGTATCAGATTCCTTCATGCTGATATTTTCAAAGTCTCTCCTCAACATTTGCAACTTTGCAGTCTTCACCTTCTCCATGCCTTGATAGGCAGTTTTGAGAATATCCCATGCCTCCTTAGATTTTGTTGCTGCTGCAATCCGCGGAAAAACACTTTCATGTACTGATTGGAAGAGGAAAAAGAGGTCTTTGGCATCCTTCTTTCTGTCACCCTTCAACTGGTAACTTTCTGCTACTGTCAAAGCAGCCAGTGTTGTTGCATGTGTAGGTTCAGCATAGCCAGTTTCAACCAGCTCCCATATTCCTTGAGAAGCAAATAGTGATTTCATTGTTATGGACCAATAACTGTGATTTTTCCCATTAAACTGTGGCAATTGAGAATTTGTCAAACCTGTTCCAGCATCTGCCATCTTAACATGTATTGGTAAAGAAGAGATACTGACTGTAAAATGAAAACAAGCAAAAACTTTCTCTGCTGGAAAAAATTCTGCTCAACAAGCTTCTTACAGCTCCTATAGTGAAAAACAAGCTCTGTTTTTGACTCACTAAGTGCCTAGACCAGCTCTGATACCATGTTGGAATTTTCTGATAAATTCCATAACAGACAGACAAAAATTGCTCTGTTTTTGCACTCTGTTTTTGCACAGAAAAACTGAAAATTGTTTTCTGGAAATGGTGTTGCAGCAACACAGTTTGGTGTTGCAGCAACGTAGATTGGTGTTGCAGCAACGGTGAATAACACTCTGTTTTTGACACAGAAAAATACTCTGTTTTTAACTCAGAAAACAGAAAAATTCGTTCTCTGGAAATGGTGTTGCAGCAACGTAGTTTGGTGTTGCAGCAACGCTGTAACTGGTGTAACAGCAACGGTGACGGTGTAACAGCAACAAAAAAAAACTTGTATTTATTAAAAATAAACTAACTGTTACAGATTTTCCTTCCTCATATAGAGGGAATTTCACAACGTCTATTCCTGAATATCTTCCTCAGGGATTCACTAAGGAACACTTTTGTTCCACACAGATAAACATCTGTTAAACAAATTTCATTCAAATATTTGCACTGCTGTGCATTTTTCCTTTTCTGCTCGCTGCTGCGTGCTCTCCTCTGCTCTCTATCAATCTGCTGCTAACATCTAAACTGAACTGCTGTGTGATGTATTTATATGTTAAAACATATCTGATTTAAACAGTAGAATATTACAGAATATCTTCTAATGCCTGTCACCGAATTTAATGCAGCAAGGCAGTGATGCTTCTATAAAAAAAACAAGTCGGTTGTCTGCAGGGGAATTCAATTGAAACTTTAATGCATATTAATGTGCAAAAATATCGGGCTTGACTTTAAGGCATCGAACAGGCTGGAGTATTTACTGCAAATATAGTTGTTCATTGTTGCAGTTGGAATTTTATTCATAGAAAATGATACCAATATATTCACATGTACACAATAAGATAACAAGACATTCACGGAGGCCCAATTGAGATTCTGAGTGAGAAGTTTTTATTTCAAAGGGTTGAAGTTTGATTTCAAGCCTCTCATCTTCAAATCAATTAAAATACCCTTTAAGGGTGTTGGTCTGTAATCTAGAATCTCATTAGCAATTACCACATTATCACGAAAAGCAAACAAACAATGGATTGAAGCATAAGATGACAACATCTTTGAATGACATTATCAGTCCCCTTTATTACAAATGGAAATGAGAAAACTAAGCCTAAAAAAAAATTGACATAGTAAATAACATATTAACATGCGACACTGCACATCATTAATGCAACTGCATGACTTAAAATATTCTACATATTCTGCGAAGAGCAAACATATTTTTGATCACAGCAATGTTGTTATTCTGACGTGAGCACTTATTTTTGGAGTGTTAGTGCTTTGCCCATCGAAACGATTTTATTGGCAATGATGTGTTTGCTCAGGTTCAATTTCAATACGTCAATACTTCAATTTCAATCATGTATTTTGATATTATTAAGAGATATCATAGGCTTCTCAGAGTGTTGTCTAATTCAAGAAACAATGATAATAGTTACTTGAAGGAGAATACATGTCCTCCTGCCTCAGTTGCAAGTGTTTTGTGTCTTCTCTCAGTTGTATATGATATTAGATACAAACATGAAGAAAAGGTGACAACATGTTCAGTATGTGGGGATGATTTTGAGGCCTCTAGTGGAGTAAGCTACTTGCCTTGCACCGACTTTTATCAGTGGGACTGCATTCTTCTATGGCTAAAGGCCAACAATACTTGCCGTGTCTGTAGATATGAATTTCCCACAGATGATGTGTGCTATGAGATCAGAAGACACATGAGGCTTCTAATGCACAGGACGTTATGCTGATTAACACAAATCTCTACTGTGGCCCTGGGTGGTTGTAGTTGAAATATGTCTGAGGTGAGATCAATTCTATGTTGTTTTGAATTAGTTGGTTGGAGTTGAAATGTGATTGAGGTTGATAACATTATGTCTTGTTGAATCATTTGTTGGTTGTAGTGGAAACGTGTCTGAGGTGAGATTACTTTTATGTTAGTGTTGAAGATCTGTGAACATACAAGTATAGCTTATGGATCTTCTGAAAGAAAGTAAGTAGGGCATTAAATTTAATTATGTAGTATGCCCTTAGGTGATTTTCCTACTTTCAATTATTATTTTATATATTAGATATATTAAGGAAAATATTAAATTTAAACGTTTTTCACAAAATTAAAATACATTTATATTAAATTATAATGACGAGCCTCTGTGCTCTAGACTATTACATTCTATTGTTAATGCTAGTGAAAATATGCCAAGAAGTTTACATGTGAAAAGATATGAGAATATGGAGACAATATCTGAATTGGGTTATGGAGTATGGGGGGCATACAGATGCTGCATTGATGTTGCTCATATTGTACGAAGCTCAGGATCAGGAATGCCTTAAAGCTGCTAAAAAACATGGGGTGGATCCACTTCTTTATAAGAATTTTGTTGTGGGTAAAATGCTCACAGATTATTTTATGTCACCCAGATTCAGATTTCGTCTAGAGTTATGAAGATGGGTTTCTGCCTGCCTGGATTGATGTTGGGTGCCAACACTCAGGTAGCCAGTCTCACATCATATTTTGATATTATTAAGAGATATCAGAGGCTTCTCAGAGTGTTGTATAATTCAGGAAATAATGATAATAATTACTTGAAGGAGAATCCATGTCCTCCTGCCTCTGCTGCAAGTGTCTTGTGTCTTCCCTCAGTTGTATATGATATTAGATACAAACATGAAGAAAAGGAGACAGCATGTTCAGTATGTGGGGATGATTTTGAGGCCTGTAGTGGAGTAAGCTACTTGCCTTGCACACACTTTTATCACTGGGACTGCATTCTTCCATGGTTGAACGCTAGGAATACTAGCCGTGTCTGCAAATACAAATTTCCCACAGATGATGTGTGTTATGAAATTAGAAGACACATGAGGCTTTTAATGCACATGAGGTTATGTTGATTAAAAAAACTCTCTATTGTGGCCCAGGGTGGTTGTAGTTGAAATGTGTTTGAGGTGAGATCAATTCTATGTTGTTTTGAATTAGTTGGTTGGAGTTGAAATGTGATTGAGGTTAAGAACATTATGTTGTGTTGAATCATTTGTTGGTTATAGTGGAAATATGTATGAGGTGAGATTAATTTTATGTCAGTGTTAAATATCTGTGAATATACCAGTATAGGTTATGAATCTTAAGGAAACTAAGTAGGGTATTAAATTTAAGTATGTAGTATGCCCTTTTGGAGTGGTTAATTTTCCTATTTTCAATTATTATTTTATATATTAAATATATTTAGAAAAATATTAAATTTAAACATTTTTCACAAAATTAAAATACATTTATGTTAAATTATAATTTTTTGAAAAAACTTTATACACTGCATGAAGTTGATTTTCAAATGTACATTGTAACGAGTCATATTCATTAACCAGCCATATTTATTGCTCCCAAGTTTATCATTACGACTGCATTCATCCATTGTTCAAGGCTGGAAAAACCTACTCTGTGTATATAGATTTGAACCTTCGACAAATGATGTATGTTCTGAAATTACAAGGCACATGAGGTTTTTGATGTGAAAGACCTTATGCCAAACTTATGTTGTGGATATATATCTATTACAATTTATAACAATATACATCCCGTTTCAGTTTTGTTATGTTTTTATGATATATGTGATTCTAGAAAATTATAAGTTTAATACTTATCCCATAACACCTGAGAAACACATTTTAATTTTATTTAAGTTTGATAAATGTTGCAATGATTCAGCTGCAAATAAAATATTGGAAGAAATAAAGAGGAAAAGAGAATACAAATATGTTATTGATTGAGCTGCAAATAGAATAACACTTTTAATTTTATTTTAAGTTTGATAAATGTTGCAATGATTCAGCTGCAAATAAAATATTGGAAGACATAAAGAGCAAAGGAGAATACAAATATGTTATTGATTGAGCTGCAAATAGAATATAATGGCTATGGCTGCAAATAGAAAATAATGGCTATGTGTATATAGATTTGAACCTTCGACAAATGATGTATGTTCTGAAATTACAAGGCACATGAGGTTTTTGATGTGAAAGACCTTATGCCAAACTTCTGTTGAGGAAATATATCTATTATAATTTATAACAATACACATCGTGTTTCAATTTTGTTATGTTTTTATGATATATGTGATTTTAGAAAATTGTAAGTTTAAAATTTATCCCGTAACACCTGAGAAACACATTTTAATTTTATTCTAAGTTTGATAAACGTTGCAATGATTCAGCTGCAAATAAAATATTGGAAGACATTAAGAGGAAAAGAGAATACAAATATATGTTCTTGTTTCAGATGCAAATAGAATATAATGGGTATAAGGAAGAAAAGAAAATACAAATATTTTTTTAAATGATTTATTATTAATATTTATGAAATATCATTTTGAAAATACACCATTTTAAATCAATTTTAGAGTAAACAAAGTATGTCGTTAATTTTTAAACTGTGAAGTTAAGGGAACAAAATACTTTAAATAAAAGGAGCAGGGACATACTATACTATTAATGTTAATTTTTAAATTGTGATGGGAATAAAGGAAGAAGGAAAAGAGTATACTTTTAATTTTAAAATTTCAAGGAGAACACACTATTTTAATTAAAAGAACCAGGAACATAGTGTTGTAAATAGAGGGAACATAGTATTAATTTTTAAATGGAACAAAGTGTTTTATATAAACAGTTCAAGATGAGAGTATTTTAAAGGGAGAAAAGGGTTCTAAATAAACAAATCAAGATCACATTATTCTAACTAATAAGAGCAAAACATTTATGTGAAATTAGTTTGTGAATATTCAATTTTTATATTTATTTTTTGGAAAATTTATATTATTGTTTTGGGAAGTTTTAGTGGCTACAGATAAATGTTTAAACCCCTAGACTAGTAGCTAAGTCTAGAACAACAATGCAAAGCATTCTCTACCTTTTCTATAACCAATAGATTAAATAAGAGAGTAAAGAAGCCTACCTGTAGCTTTTTCTTACTCCTTATCTGGCTTGACCAATTCTATTGCTCCTTTCCGTACTTAATCCACTTGAAGAGTATCTGCACACAAACAGAATACAAAAACCGATCAAAGCATATGATAATGATCTTTTGATTAAACATAGTATGGAATCAAGTACATAGTATACATATGAAATCATCAATGAATAACACAAGAATATGGAAAAAGCTTTGAACACTTTATTAGTAAAAGGAAGAGGTACAACCCAATTTGCTTGATTCAGCATCACTCCTCCTATTCAATCCCATCCTTTCCTCATAACAAGAAAGACACTCTGACATTATTAGAATACTTGAAATCAACTCAAGTCTCATACTAACAGCATCTCCCTATAATTCAATGATTTCCAACCCCGATCACTTAGATGAGTGGTCTTTTTATAGGTGAATGAATGAAGCTATGCCATAAATGGTGACAATGAATGCCCTCCCAAACTTATGA
Organism: Pinus tabuliformis; assembly: GCA_031772625.1. Lineage (NCBI taxonomy): Eukaryota > Viridiplantae > Streptophyta > Pinopsida > Pinales > Pinaceae > Pinus > Pinus tabuliformis. The sequence goes on along the minus strand of CM062808.1, from coordinate 592,137,285 downwards.
TTTAGACCCATGGAGGAAGGGATAAAGGGATTGATGTTCCTTAACTCCGTACTTCATCCAAATTCGAGCTCAAAGGAGTAGATAAAATTGGGAAACTTCTAGATGCATCAAATGGATAAGAATATTCCCAAACCCCAATGCAATTTTGCTCAAATTCAACCATCGTAGGCCAAAGAGGGCTCAAGTGCACTGCATAGCACCCTAGCAGTGTATTGGACTGCACTGCAGCGCACCCTAATGAAGGCTTGCCTGCGCTAATCTTCGTAGAGGTAGTTTTTGGATGATTTCAATTATGGAACTTCTTGGGAAGCTAGGCGTCCTGAGGGTTGACTTCTTTAGGGCATGTAACAATTGAATTAGGGTTTGATGGGCCCTAATAGTACTAATTTGTAAGTCAGGGTTCATGTGCCCAAATGGATTTGTAACAGTCGCCCCGTAAAACATGAAGTCGTAAATATGTATGTCGAGTGAAATGATTTACTATATGGAGAGGAGGTTTTGAAGTAAAAGGTGACCTTCATCAATTACAATACGTATATCATGATAATTTGACTTTTTCTCATGAACTTGCTGAGGGAAGGCATACCCATGCTCAGCTCATAAACTTTCATTACATGTACAAATATAGTCGTCTACAGATATAGACCCATGAATGGATGACCATGAATGTAAGGCCATTGTACATTTCATTTAGTACTCCTTAAAATATCGTAGCCCAGATGGATGAAACTAGATCCAAGGTCTTCATTCTCGTTCAATATTTCGCTCAAGTACTAATCTAACCATGTGAATAGATGATCTAAAGTCGAACATGGGAAGACATTGTCTGATTACCAGCCAATGATGTAAGTCGTTAACAGAGGTGAGAGGAATCACCGATAATGACGATGACCGTCAAGGTGCTATAGTACATTTTGCATGGTTTGAATAAATTATTTCATGTCGAACACCATACAAATTCTTTCGGTCAAAGGCCAGTGATGTCAACCTATCGCCGGAAGCAAGAAACCTGCCATTGACGTACGAAAGCCTCAAGTTACTAAAGGGGTGTTTCTAAGTCAACTTCTTGGATAATGTGTTGATGTCAACAAGAAGCGACTCGTCATGGGAGGGCCTTGATGTATCCCACATCAATGACATGAAACAAGGTAAATGATTTCGGAGATGAAAATCAACTGATGACAGAAGGTTTAGGAATGGCGGTCATGAAAATGAAGGTTTACGGTATTGCAAAGGATGAATTTTGAACTGAATGACTTTCCTTGAACATGTCGGTGACACTAAAATGAATTGGTAGCATTGACCCAAAAAAAAGTAATGGATGGTATGATAGACCAACGGTGTGATAACCATCAAGCTGAATGTCCTAGCCACATAATCACGGTGATGAGGTGAAAGTGTCATGTTCAAGAGCAACTTGCTACCATAAAGTGTTTTTCCATTTTTCCAATTTTCCCCATTCATTGCTGACTAGTAACTCTTTATTTTTAATCAAGATTGAGGAGGATATCATATGCTTGTTGTGTAATTTCACCCTTCAGATGAATCCATTGCTATTTGATGTTTTAACGAGTCTAGCGAAGGTGAAACTTGGTCTTCCCTAGATGGACAAGTTTGTCGCTATTTGATATTTTTAACAAGTTTAAAAACAAAGATAACTTGGTTGTTTTCATGTTTATATATTTTTAAAAGGGACGAAAAGAAAACTCTGCAAGATCTTTTTTGTAAAATAATCTTTCAAGTCCGAAAAAGTGTAAAAAAATACAAGAGATATCTTTTCCAATTCGTTAATGAGCTAGAAAGGACAAGCGCTCAGCAATCTTTTCATGTTTATAGAGTTTGAAAAGAGCTTAAAGAGGACTCGAAGGGTCTTTCTTTTCCATTTTTAACAAATCTTGAAAAAGAGATAAAAGTTTGCTTTATCGTCAAAGATGTTCAATTTACATTTTAGCACATCAAATTCTACATGTCAGTTGTTAAACCTGCTCAAAACATCATCAAAATAGATTAAAAATACATGATTCATGGATAAAATGAATAAAAACTAATGTTTACTCGATCAATGTGCAAGAAATAAACATAAAAACAAGTTTTACCATTTTTACCATTTCACATTTACCGTTTGATTTTGGTACTTTAGAGGAGTTTTTACCTCTAAGTTCACCAGTTGATTGCAGAGGATTTAATGGACCATTTGTTGGAAATAATACTGAGAGGGGGGGGTGAATCAGTATTATCATATTAATAAAACTTTTTCATTTCCATAATCAGATTCATATATGCTACTTCCACAACTTCTTATGATTAAGTTAATCGATCTTCAATGAGTGCATTAGAACATTATCAACCATATTATCAGTTAATAGATGCAGTAACATAAAGTAGATCATCACACATAAGGCACACACATGAACACAATGATGTAAGGTGGAAACCCAATGCGGGAGAAAACCACCTGCTGCAAGTCATCTCAATCTTCTTCTTAATAAGAAAATTCTTTTACAATATTTGTACTGGTGCAGCCTTATACCAGTACGGGAGCTACAACCCCCTTTGCTCTTGTACTAGCCGATCCATTTACTAGTACGGAGGCTACTACCTGCTACAATGCTCCAAACATTTCCTTTAGCTCTTGTACTAGCTTAGATACTAGTACGTAGGCGCCGGCCTACAATCTTCTCTCCTTCAAGTACCACGTTTCATCAATTTTCATACTGGATACACTGAAGCACAACCCATAAACTGAAAGGCCACATTTCATCTAATTTTCATACTGGACCCAACAACAACATTGAAGCTCAAACAACCTTCTGAAACACCCAATCAAATGTAGTAACTAGATCAACAATAATAGGACCAAACCCAGGATGCAACAATGATAAACAAAGATTTTAAGAGAAGGAAGCACCCTGCTCAACTGCTAGCCTGAGTCCGGACTCACCCTGCTCAACTGCTAGCCTGAGTCCCGGACTCAGCCTGCTCAACTGCTGGCCTGAGTCCCTGGACGCACCCTGTTCAACTGCTAGCCCGCGTCCCGGACGCACTCTGCTCCACTGCTAGCCTGCGTCCCTCGCTCTGAGTCTTTTGAACTGCCTGCGTCTCGGCGCACCTGAACCCTTCTGCGCCTGCGTCCGGCGCACCTGAACCGGTTCGCTCCTGCGTCCCGGACGCACCTGAACCCTTACTGCACCTGCGTCTCTTTAGATATGAAAGATATAAAGACTTCAAGACTAACCCAAACAGTCAGATCTACAGATCTGATCGTGCGCCATAGCGATCATAGTCCATTAGAAGATTCGCCTTCATAGATCTGGACTAGATCTCACCAAAAGATATTCAACAAAGATGGTGCTTAATCCAAATGAACTCCTTTGCTTTATATAGGCAAGCTTCTCCCCAAAACATGGAACAATACCACGAGCCGACACCATAGAAACACAAAACCGTCGGCTAGATACCACACAAGAAACCCCCACGTGCTTTTCTCTGCCTTGAAATGTGTGCACTGGGTGGACGCACCCCCTGAACGGCTGGCCTGCGTCTCTGGACGCGGGTTCTGCATGGATTACCTGCGGGGACGCACTTTTTGTAAGGTGTACCTGCGTCCTTCATAATTTCAACAATATTTGAACCTCTGCTTACAAAGAGCTTGCCATTTGATTCCTTTGAGCTATCCTGTAATATGTCACATCTGATATCTCTTCTGTAGATTCATCTGAATGTATATAAGTGAGATGATCTTCTATGAGAGTGTTGCCATCAAGTACAACATATGCATCATAATGCCAACAATCTCCCCCTTTGGACTTGATGGCAACAACACGAATCACTCTCCCCCTTTGACATCAAGGGCAAAGGGGTATGCTCCCCCTAAGAACATGCTCCCTTTGACTATGAACCAGATCTGCTGAAGTCTCTGAATGAGCTCCCCCTTTGTATATGTCATGGTGCTCCAATCTGATAATGGTCTTTCTGAGAACAAGCTGAGATGTCTGCTCTGCTGTATAGTGCTTGTTCATGCTCAAACTCCCCCTGACTATAAGCAAGGTCTGCAAAAAGATGTTCTACAAGAAGAACATGACTCTATATATCATAAATGACCTTCCTATCACCAAAAGACTCAATACATACATCCATCACCCATCACAATAAGGATCATCCATCCAACCAAGTGGGAATACATCAGAAATATGAAAACCAAATACATTACATCTTCATCCCATGCATAGAAGGGGGGACAAAGGCCGTTACATGACCTGAAAAGATGACTACAATAGACCATTACAACATGAGTTTTGCTATGACCTTTCAAATGACAAATATCATCAACAACACTGTATAATCTGCTCCATAGTATCTGTCAACATAAACTCATAACCATCCAGATCTACATGAATCAAGAGCCATCAAATGAAAGCATCAGCATCAATCAACATATGTATGAATCATCCCTGTATCCAACCAACAATCCTCATCCATTTGTGCCAAGAAAGAAATCATGCATCTTGCTCATGTCAACATCATCATGAAATGCATATGAGTAACTCATCATCATCATGTCTTCAACAATGCGACTTTGAATAATCATCCACGAAATCAGCCAACCTCATCCATATATGTGCCAAGGATAATAAAGACTTCATGCAAGTATCATTAGAGAATCAACCATACATCTGATCATGTGACCAACTCATAATAGCAAGATGAATCATAAGCTTGTCACCAAGGACCATAATGCCAACAATGCATTTAGGACATATGCTCCCCCTGAACCAGTGCCATCTGTTAAATCTGATCATGCATATCAAGAAGAATCAGCCAATAAATGCTTTGAGACAGGTACGCACTTCATCTTCTGCTGCGCTGCGTCCTGTTGCTGTAGGGACGCACCTGATCCTCAGTCGCTCTGCGTCCCCACGCAGATTTTCAGTTACTGAACTGCGTCCTGGACGCACCTGGACTTGGTCTGTCCTGCGTCCGCACGCGGGTCTCCTGTTACAGCACTGCGTCCTGTACTTTCAGCTTCCTCTGATTCTAGTATGTCTATACATTGTACTGTGCCATCCTTTTCTGACTGTACTTCCTTTTTCCTCCATATCTTCAAGCGTGATGATGACATTTTCTCCTTTTGATATGATGCCCAACCTTTGTTCCTGCATTCCTTGGCTATATGTCCAAGCTTGTTACATGCATAACATCTTACATGTTTCATATTCCTCCTGTAACAATCAGTAGCTTTGTGACCAAACATATTGCAAGCAAAGCAATATCCATAAAAGTACCTTGATTGAGATGACCTTTCTGCATAATGGTCTTGAACTCTTCTTCTTCTACATCTAGCTGCAACATGTCCAAGATTATGACATACATAACATTCAACATTATTCATAGGAGGAGCAAAGGATTTTCTTTGAGGAATCTCTTTCCTTGGTTGATGATGAGATTGATCTTTCACTTCTTCGTTGATCACTTTAGATTTCCTTTTAGAGTTTCTTGCCTCACCTTGTGAACTAGATTCACCTTCAACAGATTCATGGAAACCAAGACCAGTCTTTATAGCAGGGGACCTTTGACTACTAAGAATATCATCCAATACTTTAGAGCTATCTTGAAATCGTAAAAGCTTATCCTTTTCTTCTAGTTTACCTTTCAAGATATTTACCTCAACCTGAAGCTGTTCTTCCTTTTCAAGAGATTTCTTTTTCAAAACTTCTTCAGCTTTCCTTCCTTCTTCCATTTGTTCCCTTAGTTTGAGAATTTCTTTTTCTTGTTCTTCATACAGATCCTGCTGCATTTGACGAACTCGGAAGGCACATTCCAGTTGAGATTTTAAGCTGGTGACTTCGTTTTCTTGTTTTGCAATAGCTTGGAGTAGATCTGTATTCTGCTTCTTTGATTCTTCAAGATCTCCTTTTAGTGAGAGGATTGTAGCTTCAAGATTTTCATAGTAGCTGGATCTATCTTTGAGTTTCTTGATGGTTGTGCTTCTTTCGTTGACTTCTTTTCTTAATGATGTCACTTCATGCTGCAATTTTTGACATTGGTCTTCCTTGTCCTTGAGTAGCTTTCTTACCTTGTTTCCTTCTTCTAGTTGTGCCCTTAGTTTGGTAGCTTCTTCTTTGAAATCACATTCCTTTTTGTTTAATAGATCTTGTTGATCTCTAATTTTGTCTGTCAGCCTTTTAAATTCTGCCTCTATTTGATATCTTTCTTGTTCACCCATAAGAGCAAATTCAGTAGTTTCGCTATCACTTTCATCTCTTTCACAAGGAAATATAGCTGGAACATCAGAGGATAACACATTCATACCTGATAATGACTCTGAATCTGATTCTGAATCTGAAGAGCTTCTTATGCCTAATCCCCAATCGATTCTTCCACTGTCATAGTTCTTCTGAGATGACTTCTTTTTCTTATTAGCTTTCTTCTTAAGCTTCTTTCCCATTCTTCCACGGATCTCCTTCAAGCGATCAAGCTTCTATCAAAGGACCTGCTCTGATACCAATTGTTGGAAATAATACTGAGAGGGGGGGGTGAATCAGTATTATCATATTAATAAAACTTTTTCATTTCCATAATCAGATTCATATATGCTACTTCCACAACTTCTTATGATTAAGTTAATCGATCTTCAATGAGTGCATTAGAACATTATCAACCATATTATCAGTTAATAGATGCAGTAACATAAAGTAGATCATCACACATAAGGCACACACATGAACACAATGATGTAAGGTGGAAACCCAATGCGGGAGAAAACCACCTGCTGCAAGTCATCTCAATCTTCTTCTTAATAAGAAAATTCTTTTACAATATTTGTACTGGTGCAGCCTTATACCAGTACGGGAGCTACAACCCCCTTTGCTCTTGTACTAGCCGATCCATTTACTAGTACGGAGGCTACTACCTGCTACAATGCTCCAAACATTTCCTTTAGCTCTTGTACTAGCTTAGATACTAGTACGTAGGCGCCGGCCTACAATCTTCTCTCCTTCAAGTACCACGTTTCATCAATTTTCATACTGGATACACTGAAGCACAACCCATAAACTGAAAGGCCACATTTCATCTAATTTTCATACTGGACCCAACAACAACATTGAAGCTCAAACAACCTTCTGAAACACCCAATCAAATGTAGTAACTAGATCAACAATAATAGGACCAAACCCAGGATGCAACAATGATAAACAAAGATTTTAAGAGAAGGAAGCACCCTGCTCAACTGCTAGCCTGAGTCCGGACTCACCCTGCTCAACTGCTAGCCTGAGTCCCGGACTCACCCTGCTCAACTGCTGGCCTGAGTCCCTGGACGCACCCTGTTCAACTGCTAGCCCGCGTCCCGGACGCACTCTGCTCCACTGCTAGCCTGCGTCCCTCGCTCTGAGTCTTTTGAACTGCCTGCGTCTCGGCGCACCTGAACCCTTCTGCGCCTGCGTCCGGCGCACCTGAACCGGTTCGCTCCTGCGTCCCGGACGCACCTGAACCCTTACTGCACCTGCGTCTCTTTAGATATGAAAGATATAAAGACTTCAAGACTAACCCAAACAGTCAGATCTACAGATCTGATCGTGCGCCATAGCGATCATAGTCCATTAGAAGATTCGCCTTCATAGATCTGGACTAGATCTCACCAAAAGATATTCAACAAAGATGGTGCTTAATCCAAATGAACTCCTTTGCTTTATATAGGCAAGCTTCTCCCCAAAACATGGAACAATACCACGAGCCGACACCATAGAAACACAAAACCGTCGGCTAGATACCACACAAGAAACCCCCACGTGCTTTTCTCTGCCTTGAAATGTGTGCACTGGGTGGACGCACCCCCTGAACGGCTGGCCTGCGTCTCTGGACGCGGGTTCTGCATGGATTACCTGCGGGGACGCACTTTTTGTAAGGTGTACCTGCGTCCTTCATAATTTCAACAATATTTGAACCTCTGCTTACAAAGAGCTTGCCATTTGATTCCTTTGAGCTATCCTGTAATATGTCACATCTGATATCTCTTCTGTAGATTCATCTGAATGTATATAAGTGAGATGATCTTCTATGAGAGTGTTGCCATCAAGTACAACATATGCATCATAATGCCAACACCATTCCTTGTGCCATCTAGACAGGGTAGGAGCTATCTCTGTTCTCATTCATTTAATTCCATTCACTTTCAGTTTCAAGCAAAAAATATGAGTTTTTGAGGCCCCTACGGTTTCAATTTTGAACTCTGGGATCAGCGCACCCTTTCATCATCGGAAGGTGTGTTGCACTACACACACATAGAAGGTTGCATGCATTGCAACACACTATCTCTAAGGCAGGGGTGCGCTGGGTGCAAAACCCAAATTCACATAGCTATTTTATCCCAATTTTATCTCTGCTTTTTGCAAGAAATGGATCCTAATTTGTCTAATGGTCGTATTGCAGTCATTCATCAGATCAAAATGGTGATTATAAGGAGAGAACGAGAGCATGAAGAGCAAGATATGATTTCCCTAAATAATCATTGTATGGTTGAGGCCCTAAGGAATTGTGGGTTACTCAAGTATTTCCAACTATCTAGCATGTGGTAGCAAATTGAGATTTTGCAGTTCCTTGTTCATTCATGGGATCCTACTGATCAGGCCTTTCACATTAGGGACAAACTGATCCCATTTACATCAATGACATCTACTTTCTGACTGGATTGTTGAGGCAGGGTGCCCCCATCTCACTATCTGAATTTGACAAACAGGGTGAATCAGTGAGAGACTACATATGACAGTTTTGTCAAGAAGGTGTACAGGCTAGCAAAAACAGAAAGATTAACATCAGGGATGTCAGTGATTTACCATTGAGGACAATCCTCTTTACCATTCCAGGGATGTTAGTGATTTACCATTGAGGACGATCCTCTTTACCATTCCCAAATTGGTTGGAAGCATGACACTACACTTGGCAAACAGATCATACATGCAATATGCTTTAGATTGTTTAGAGCCAAAAGTGTTCAACAGGCGCGAGGCAGTACTTTCATCCGTGAAAGAAGAACTGATCAAGGTGAAAAGAGGAAATACAAATAACGTTGGCTATGGGTTGATCATGATTTCTTTCGCCTTGGAGAGAATTCCACTTATGCAACCACAACTTGTTTCACTTGGCATATCTAGACCTAGGGATCCACGGATGCAGAGGTGGGTAGATCTTATGGCTAGGCATGTTGGTGAGTCATTGATCTCATTTACCCCTGTGTTCTTTGAGTGGTTTGAACGATAGGATATGGCCATCGTAAAGTATCCATATTTAGGAATGGATTTCCGTGGAGATCCAGACTTGACGTTACCAATTGGAGCATAGTGGGGTGCTATAGGTAAATTGTTTGACCAAAGTGTGCTTTGATTTTAAAGTTTCTATGTTTTTTTGTGTTTTTTGATTAACTCCAAGACTAAAAAAATTGTTTTTTTTTTTTTACGTATGCAGACGTTGGACCTATTCGACCTGTGGGACACTCACAAGTGGTAGGTGGGCTAGCACAGAGACCTGTTGGGAGAGTAGTTCTTCGAGACTTAGATTTAGCTGAGACATTGGCTGAGCTATAGGACCACATAGATGGTTTGACCCTAGGCATTCTGGATATCCAGATCAAGGAGTTGCCTATGCGACTGCAACACCACACCATTGGTGTGCCGAGTCGTTGGATGAGACTTTTACGGATGATAGCATAGGCTGTGACCTGTTATCATGAGCAACACTAGTCTACTTAGATATTTTCTGCATACATTTTGAGTTCTTAGGTCGGATGGCCAATTTTTGTCTTGGACAAAAACTGTTTGTAAAAACTTTTAAAACAACTATCTATTTTACTTTTAAAGTTTTATTATGGTTATGTGATGCAATCATATTCAACTGATGATGTGAATTGAAAGTATTTACTTTGCGTATGTCACAAATATCTATTTAACATATAACTCGCTAGAGAATCAATTAATGTGTTTAGATTTATGGAAATATGTTGATATTGAATAAACTCAAAATACCTTTCCAAAATACGAACTCTAAGGAACAAGTAATGAATTGTTGGGTTTTGGACGGTTTAAATGCCAGTAAGTTGTAGTACAATGAGTTTTGAGTCCAACCTAATGATGATTCGGCATATGCCAAGTGAATTGGCATTAGAGAGAAGTTCAATCAATGCGCTATACTTAACGATATTATTCATCGATTGACCAATACAAATCCCTCTAAAACTCACTAACTCACCGCTTGGAGCAAAATGGCCCATGCTGCAAAGGATAGATTCTGCGTACTACAACTAGCCCCATCAGCATAACCAACAAATGGTTTTGAAAAGTTCGACATTTGCAAAAAATGCAAAGTGGATTACTTAACCAAGTAAGAACTCTAAAAGAAACACACACACACATGTAATCAAAGCATATATACAGTGAGTTTTACTACACTTAACTAAGCATAGTAATGTTTAAGGTGCCACTCGTTTCAGGGTTGCGACAATGGAATCCCATCATAATCCACTAACTTGTAGGCATCTTTCATCAGAACATGCTTAATAATATAAGGGCCCATCCAAAGCGGCTCAAATTTTCCTGCGCTAAGTTTAGCAGACTCCTGATTGTAAAGCAAGACCAGGTCACCTTCTGAGAAGACACGAGGCTTGACATTTTTATCATATTACGCTTTAATATGTTTCTTGTGTTCTTTGTTAGCCAATGTGACATCACGATGGGTTTCATCCAGATGGATTAACTACAAGAAATATGCTTCTTCTTCAGAAGTGTCAGGTGATACGTTAATCATGAGTTTGAGAGATGAGATTTCACATTGAATTGGTAAGACTGCTTCCAAACCATACACCAACTGAAAGGGTGTAAATCCGGTCGCATTTCTCACCAAGGTTCAATATGCCCACAGAGCCGAATAGAGCAATAAATTCCAATTTCTTTTATGAACTCCAGTCATTGTTTGCAACATGTGCTTAAGGCCTTTGTTGATAGCTTCAACTTGTCCATTAGCTTGGGGGTAGTATGGAGTAGAACTATCATGTGACAGTCCTAACTTGGAGGTCAACTCAACCATCCTGTGATTGTGAAAATTTGATCCATGATCTGTAACTATGGCTTGTGGTACACCAAACATGGCAACCACATGGTTGAAGAAAAATAAAGCAGTCGTTCCTCCATTGTTATTCAATGTTGGCATTGTTAGTGTCAACCTTTGTAGCCTTCCTCCAGTGATCAAATATGCTCTTACAAAGTGATTTTAAGGTGCCAAGGTCAAGTTTGTCATTTCAAAGAGTCTTCAAGCAAAATTTGGTCACTATGCATTAGGTCTAGGGTTTGCTTTCACTCTTTTCAAAGTTGCCCAAATGTCAGTATATGTCACTATTCAGCTGAGTCTATCATCATTCATATGGTTGTTATCATCATGTCAAGTTCCATTGGGTCATTTTACAGCTTATTCATGCTTTAGTTGTGCCTTGGTAAGGTCCATTTCCCTCTCCTAGGGTTTTGGAGGTAATTTCTCTTGGATGGTCAAATCATTAGCAAAAATTGTATCCAGATGTTCATACACCATCCCCTATCCTTTATGTACCTTATTAAATACTTCCCATCACTGAGATTCCCCGAATTCCTCATTTTTCCACAAACCCTAGTTTCTTGCTACAACCTAGCAATTTTCTAGGTTGGGCCTATGTTTTGCCCTTTTGGACCCCTTCCCCTCACTCGATCTCCGAGATTCCACTTTCCCCTTCTTCCTAACATCCCTCCCTACTCAAAAAAATTTCCCCAAGAATTTAGAAGCCCCTTATCCCCTTCATTTCGCTTCATTTCGACAAAATCCCTTGTTTCACACATCAGGATAGGTTTTACTGAAATGATGTTTCTGAGCAACCAAAGATGAATTTGGGAAAACTGGGAGAGGTTTTTGTCCAAAACGGGCCAAGGAAGAAAAAAATCCTTCACTTTTTACACAGATGTCATGGTTTTAGACAAATGTCAAAAATACAATCACCTCAGGAGAATTGATGCACCTCTGAAGTAACCTTGGGAAAATCAATTTTTCTCCTAGCTTGGTTGGTCAAATAGTTTTCTTGATAAATCAAAGGATAACTAGACAAAAAGATATTTCCAATTAGATATCATGAGCTCAATTTGGAATTGAGGAAGGCATTCAAAAGTTCACTGCAACAGCACTCTGCCTTGAGGCAGCCTCATTTGGCACATTTTGACCCGTTTTGGGAGATTTGATTTTTGACAAGGAAAATGAACTCCAAATTAAAAAATTCTAGTTGTAGAGGAAAGTAGACTCAGACACCTTTCCAACGAGATATCCTGCACTTGATTTCGACACTAGTAAGGCCTCCAAACGCCCCTTACAAAATGTGCTACATGTTGGGTCTGTCCGCTACACACTGAGGTGGGCGCTACGCATTGGGCCTCACTGGCCAGTGTAAAAATACACAGGCGCTACGCACTGAGGTGTGAGCTACGTTGGGTTCGGGCGCTACGCACTCAGGAAAACTTTGTATTTTTGGGTTTTTCATGGTAAGTTATGCATTCTCAGTTATTGCCGAAGCATTTCATCAAGTTTTGGATGATCAAAAGGCCCAAAAACACCATGAAAACCACCTTGCTGCCACCTTTTGCAACAACAGGAAGTACTTCTGGGAGAATGCAGTTTTGGAGGGGCAAATGAGCTCCAAATTGAAAAATTCCACTTGGGTTGGAAAGTAGACATCCAGGGATTTCCAACGAGCTATCATGAGCTCAATTTGGATGTCAGGAAGTGCCCCAAAAATAGGCTGAAAGGTGCGCTACGCATAGAGATCAGGGCGCTACGCATAGAGGTTTTTGGTCAATTTTTCACTTTCCAGCTCAGAATTTCGGCCAGTCATGACCAGTTTCACCTCTTCTTGTGATTTTGACCCAGCTTGATGTAATTTAATGTACATGATGTAAATTTGGTACTTATTTAGCTATTCTAGATGATTCATCCAAAAAATAGCAAAAATTTAACGTAATGAATCAGTTTCCTAGCATATAGGGGTTAGTTGTTTGACTACCTAGATTTCAGTTCCTTGTTTAGAATTGGTTGAAACTGCTCCTAGAAGGAGGATCTTGACCCCTAGAGGTTAGGGAATGGGTTAGCTTGGTCTATATGATGTAAATTTTCATTCAGTAGCAAGGGTTGGACTCTTGGGAAGATTTTGGCACACTATTGTACATATTTTTCATATTTTGGCTAACGAAAGATGAGAGATATTGCAGCACCGGTTGGGATTCTTGTGGCTTTCAACTCTTGATGGTGCTTTTTCTCAGTTATTGTAAGTTTATTCATGTTTACATGTATGCCATTCCTTCTTATGCTTCTGAAACTAAATGAATGAGTAAATGAGGTTGAATTCATTGTTCACAGTGCTCTTCCTTTAAAATTTGTTTAGTTTTACATGTTTTCGTAAGTTTGGAGAGGATCCATGTTCTCCTTTTCCCTTTTCAGCTCCTTTTCATTTTGATCTATCCATACACCTGATGAAAGGCATCAAGACTATTGCCTACCTCGCCCCAACTCGAATTCTGCAAAAATCTGACCTCAATCCCCACACCCAAAATTGGTTTTCTCGTTTGTCTAACAAAAAACTTAAAAATCTAAATCAAACTTTCCTATCTCTTTACTAGCCTAAAATCAGTATTAAATTTGAGTCATCTCAGCCCCTTTGAAGACCTTTTGTCGAGATAGACCCGGAGAGAGCACTCTCCTGTCCTCGTAGGGCTAGCTACGAGGCTGAGCTTGGTTTGATGTTGCCTCGAATTTGGCCTTCTTCAGCCTGAGGCAGATTTGACCGCTAATAGGCATTGCCTCGGCCCATTTGGTAAAATAGTCAACGGTGACTATAATATACCCATGCCCCCCAGTCGAGGTGGGGTTACATGTCATAAAGTCAATGCCTCATTTGGCAAATGGAACAACAATAATGATTGGATGCAGTGGTGCAAGTGGTAATCTGGTTTTTCAGTCAAATATCTGGCAAGCATGACAACTTCTGACAGCAAGAATGAAATCTTTGAATATGGTTGGCCAGAAGTAACCAGCACGGAGAATTCTCTGTGCATTAGCATAAGAAGATAAATTTCCACCACAAGCACCTGAATGACATTCATTCAAAGCTTTTTTGGCTTCCTCATGAGTGAGGTACCTATGTAAAATTGTATTGACACCATGGTGGTAAAGTGTATCCAATGATAAGATAATCTTTGGCTTGGTATTGGGTATGTCATTGTTCAGAGTGAGAGGTATTAGGATGAATAGCTTGGCTATTGTCAGGCCAGGGTAACTCCAGAATGAATGAGCGGAAGCAAAAACTGATTGATTTATTCATTAGCTAACTATGAGTTATATACATAAATATGACGGATCAGTTCATCTTCTTGATGACTGTCCAGTTCACCCATCCGTTGAGGATTAGGTGTCAACATTCCCCCCCTTAATCTGAAGGGATGTTGGTGAGTCCAAGCATCGTTCTGAATCTTTCAAGCTTTTCTCTTCCAATCGCTTTGGTGAAGATGTCTGCAATTTGCTCGTTTGTGGAACAATGACGGAAATGGATTGTTTTGGCCTCAACATGATGTCGGATCAGATGATATTTAGTATTGATGTGCTTAGTACGATCATGGAACTTTGGGTTCTTGGCCAACTTTATTGCAGAGGTGTTATCAATCATGAGTGGAGTTGATTGTATTTGTTTTACCTGCAAATCTTCAAGAATTTTCCTGAGCCACACAATTTCTTTCGTTGCTTCAGCTGCTGCCACATATTCTGCTTCTGTTGTGGAATCCGCTGGTACTGATTGTTTGCGTGATCTCCAGGAGACAGCTCCTGATCCAAGACTCATAGCATATCCTGAAGTAGATACCCCAGTTTCTTTGTCTCCATCGAAGTCTGAATCAGAGTATCCAATCAAGTTGAAGTCATCCACCTGTGTATACTTGATTCCAAGGTCTTGAGTTCCCTTCAAGTACCTTAGAACTCTTTTTACAGCAGACCAATGTTCCTCACAAGGCTTTTGCATAAATCTGGAGAGGATTCCAACAGCAAATGAAATGTCTAGTCTGGTAGTAGTGAGGTAGATGAGACTTCCTACAAGCTGTCTATACTTTGTTGCATCCTCAAATTCGTTTCCTTCAATAGATGTGAGCTTCAAGTTTTGTTCTATTGGAGTAGAAAGAGGATTACACTCTGTCATGCCAAACCTGTTTAACAAATCTCCAATGTATTTCTTTTGAGAAAGAAATATGGACTTTGGATGTTGGGTTACTTCAATGCCAAAATAGTAATGAACATAGCCCAAATCAGTCATTTCAAAAAAATTTCCTAATTCTTTCTTTATGGATGCAATATAGCTTTCATTGTTCCCTGTCATTAAAAGATCATCTACATATACCACAAGATATACAACTATTTTGCCAACTTTCTTGACAAATAAAGTTGCATCATCAAGATCAAAATGATTGAAGTTGAGTTTCAGAAGATGCTCAGTTAGTTTTTCATACCAGGCTCGTGGTGCTTGTTTGAGGCCCTACAAGGACTTCACAAGTTTGCATACTTTATGTTCATGTCCTTTCACAACAAATCCTTTAGGCTGGGACATAAAAACATTCTCTTTTAGATCTCCATTCAAGAATGCAGTTTTTACATCCATTTGATGGACTTTCCAACCGTTCTGAGCAGCTAGTGCAAAGAGTGTCCGGATGGTGGCCCATTTTGCTGTGGGGGCAAAAGTTTCCTCATAATCGACCCCTTCCTTCTGTGCAAAACATTTTGCCACAAACCTAGCTTTGTGCTTGTCAAGTGAGCCATCAGCTTTGTATTTGTTCTTGTAGACCCACTTGCAGCCAATTGGTTTAGTTCCAAATGGAGGATCAACCAGCTTCCAAGTGCCATTCTTTATGAGGGCATCATACTCGTTCTGCATCTCTTCTTTCTATTCATCATGAGAAGCAGCTTCTTTGAAGGAAGTTGGTTCAAAATCTGTAGACAAGTTCAATTCACAATCATAAGTAACATCCATATCAACAGGTGAATTAGAGTTATCTACATCACCTCCATCTTGTCGGTTTGTATTTCTGGTTCCTGTTTTTCCAATTTCATCAGGATGAACACTTTCAAGTGTCTTTGTCAGCCACTTTGGGGGACCTTTCTGAGATGGTCCAGGCTGCTCTGTTGATTGAGTTGGGTCTGAATCAAGATTGAGTCTCCCAATTCTATCAATTACATCACTTAAAGCATCATCCGTTGTTGGAGTGTCATGCAGGGGAGATTGTTCTTCAGAAGAAGATTCCACATGTTGATCTAGTATAGGAATCCCCCCTTCAAGATGTGGAATCTGATTATCAAACTCTTGAAATGATTTCAGTTTTGTGAATCTATCCAAGCGATCAAGTTGCCGCTCAACAACACTGTCAGATTTGGATGATTCAAGAAAAATGACATCTCTAGATAAAACAAACTTTTTATTTACTTCATCATAGAGGCGGTACGCTTTAGATGTGTTTGAATACCCCAGGAAGATACACTTATGACTTCGAGCACCAAGTTTGTTTCTATGTACCTTTGGTATTAAAGCATAACAGGTGGAACCAAAAATCCTGAGATGTTTTACCGAAGGAACATGTCCATACCACAATTCATAAGGAGTCTTGTTTCTTATAGCACTAGATGGACATCTATTCTTTATATATGCAGCACATAGAACAGCATCAGCCAAAAACATTGTCTTTACATTTTTGAAGAAAAGCATGGATCGTACCATATTCAAAATTGTTTTGTTCATTCTTTCAGCTACACCATTCTGTTGAGGATTATAAGGCACATTTGTTTGATGTTTAATCCCATGTTGGCGAAGATAGTGTTCAAATTCATTTGATGTATATTCTTTTCCATTATCAGTGCGAATAGACCCAATATGAGATTGTGCATCATTTTCAATCCATTTATGAAAATTCTTGAATGTTTGAAAAGCATCAGATTTGTTCTTCAATAAATAAACCCAACACATTCTGGTGTAATCATCAATAAATGTCATGATATATTTATTTCCATTTGCAGAAGAAACAGGCATTGGACCACATAAATCTCAATGAATGAGTTCAAGCTTCCTATGTGCTCTTGAATGTGAATCATGAAAAGACTGTTTGCTATGCTTTCCTAGAATGCAAGCATCACATTGCTTATGTTTTCTAGGAATTGTAGGCAAACCAGCAACACCATTTTTCTTCAACAAGCAGAGACTATCATAGTTTAAATGTCCAAATCTAGCATGCCATAATAAACTTGATGGAAGTGTACCTTCTTCATGATGAGAAATATATGAGAAATGTTGTGCATAAGCAGAAGTTCCTTGCAGTTTAAGAAGTCTTTCTTCTTCTATACCCCTCATGACAAGTGAGTGGTCAGATGCCTTTCTTACCTCAAGCTTGCCATCAAACATATGAATGGAGTGACCTTGCTGGCGGATGTGGACCAGGGATAGCAAGTTTCTTTTGAGCTGTGGGAGATATAGAACATGATCCAGAAGAAAGTCTGGAAGACCAGGCAGTTTAAGCCTGATTGTGCCAAGCCCTGATGGCTTGATTTTTGACTGATCTGCAAAGTATACTGCTCCATCAACATTATCAGTGAAATCTTCAAAAAAATCTTTCCTATGAGTCATATGACAAGTTGCTCATGAATCAAGCAACCAGTCATTTTTCGAAGAAGCAAGCGAAGCATTAAACAAATCTTCATTTACTCCAATGTTACATTGTGCCTCAATATAGTGAGCGGATTCAAGTGCTTTACCTTTGTCTGTGTCATCAGTTTTACCTTTCTGCTGATTTCTTCTCTGCTCAATTTTGTTCCATGGTAGCTTGCATGTAGAAGCATCATGTGATCCATTTCGTTTGCAGCGAATGCAATGCAGATCTGCCTTTTCTGCTTGAGAATGTCTGCCCCCCTGCCTCTGAAGTATCTTCCTTTTCCTCTTCATCCACCTCTTCCTCTTGTAGAATCTTGAGCAGGATGCTGTTCTTTATGAGCAAGGCAAACAGTCTCTTCAGAAGATTCAGGGACTATTTTCTTTCCAAAGGCTTTCTCTCTTTCAGCGAACTTTTTCACAAGAGGCTCAAAGGTTATGTCTTTAAGATTTCCATTTGCTTGTAAAGACTCAAGATAATTGGAGTAGGTAGGATATAGTGCTTTGAGAAAGGCAATAAGAGAGATATCTAGCTCAACCTTAGTGGATTTAATATCATGCATTATAGACTTTATTTCAGATGCAAGAGCAAGGGGATCATTATTTTTTAGTTGAAGAGTGAAGAGTTTAATCATGACCTGAACAACTTCAAGTGCAGAATGTGAATCATAGAGTTCTTTCAGCTTTTGTAAAGCTTCAAAGGCAGTGGAATAGGATGAAATATGACGACTTACTTCTTCATTTACAGATGCTGCGATCAATGCATAGGCTTTGTTGTTCTTGTTTTCCCAAATGACAAGTTCTTTATCTGATGTAGGTTGCACAGGGTCTTTGTCTTCTTCTCCGACACACACTCCTTTCCACAACTCATTATAGATGAGGGTGTATTTTACCATCCGGGACCATTCGGGATAGTTCTCCTTGCCAGCGAGAACTATTCCTACCATAGAGACGATTGAATGCATTCTGTAAAAAATTACTTCTGCTGATAAAAAATCCTTACGTTACAGCCTTCAAATCCCTCTAATATTTGCTAAAAAGCATCAGCATTTCATTGTACATATCACTGCAATACTACTGTTTTGAAAAAAAATGCGCAAGGCATCACTTCAATGTATTAATATATCACTTCAATATATCAATATATATCATGCAATATTACAGATGCTTTGATATATAAAACACTCTGAAAACACCGCAATACTTGAATGAGCTTTGATACCATGAATTCAACAAATGTTTATACTTTGACTCAACTGCTCAACCAAAACTGCTATCATACCATCACATAAAACTGCGTAATACCATAACGAGGCTGTGGAAAATTTAAAGGCTCGTGCTGCCAAATCAATAACTCATAATAAAACAAAGCTTACATGCACTGATGACAATACGGTTTACAGCAACGACATATCTCGGGACAAAAAACGGGATCATTAAGAGGCTGCAGCCAAAGAGTTTTCTGTGGCGCTCAAGTATACTGGGCTTGAGCTGAGTGGAGTGTCTTTGGCCCAATTTTTAAACACCAATGATAAGAACCATGTAGAATTAAATGCGGACTTTCTGCGGTGCTTGGATCTGGTCATGAGAGAGCATCCCAATGAGAATCGAATTATGGTGGGAAGAAGTCTTTATCCCAAGCAATTTGAACGAGATGCAGATATTGGCGGTGCAGTAGTGGCTGCAAGGGGCTTTTATCAAAGTCTGAGGCCCACGGCTCAAGGATTAGTGTTGAACGTAGACCTATCTGCAATAGTTTTTCACAAGAGCATTTCCGTGCTTGATTATTTTTGGGAAAGTAGTAGAATTGACTGCAAAGAGAACCAAGCTCTCTCTGAAAGAGAGATAAGGGAAGCGAAGAAAATTCTCAAGGGGTTGAAAATTAAAGTTACCCACAGACGGTGTTCTCAGAAATTCACAATAGTAGGACTGACAAAACAGGTGACCACGGAAATCAAATTTCTCATGACCGAGGACAATGGCACTCAGCGAATGGTTACTATGGTGATTACGGACAGTCGGAAAATTTTGAAACCCAAAGCAACAGAAACAATGTATATACGCAGACCTTATCTCAAAATTGCTCAAAGTTGGTGATTCCAGATAGCTCGTTTGACTGCAGAATGGCAAAAGTTGGAAAATTTTGAAACCCAAAATAAAATGGCTGGAAATAACCGATACATTCATGGAGGGGCAGCGTTGGCAGTGTCAGGAACCATGTCAGGCATAGCCGACACATTCATGTATTCATGCGCAGAGAGGGGCAGCGTTGACAGTGTCAGGCAAATGTTTATAAAAACAATGCGCAGTCTCTGGCAGTTAGAGAGCGCAATACCGCCTTGAAAAACACTTATAGTGCAATTAGGCCAGGTAGAGGTAGAGCCAGGGAATCAATGTCAGAGTAGCGCTCAGGACTGAGCAGCTCTCAGGACAGCAGGAGTTACAACTATTTCTGGGACCTGTGCTCTGATACCATGTCAGGCCCGGGTAACTCCAGAATGAATTAGCGGAAGAAAAAACTGATTGATTTATTCATTAGCTAACTATCAGTTATATACATAAATATGACGGATCAGTTCATCTTCTTGATGACTGTCCAGTTCACCCATCTGTTGAGGATTAGGTGTCAACAGATATGGAGATAGACCAATATATCTCCATACCATGGATCACTTGGCAAGATAAGAAATAGAGACTCATCCAAAATTGGTGCTTCTGATGTTGAATCCTTGGAGGATGAGGGAAGGTCACAAAGTAACTCGGCGATAATAAGATATTTCTTTGATTTAGATTTGATGAACTCCAAATCAAACTCTTACAAAATAACTATCCATTTTGAATATTTGCACCCCATCAATTGACGTGACAAAATGTATGTCATAGGGCTGCAATCCGATATAATAGTAGTTTTTCGGAGGAGGTTGTAATCATGAAATCTCTGCATAGCTTGAATGGCTGCCAAAGCTAACTTTTTGACATAAGAATACTTACTTTCTGTGTCATTGAGATTACAACTCAAGTAATAAATAGGATGTTCAATTCCACTTTCCTCTTGGACTAAAACCATGCTAATGGTTGTATCTATAGTGGCGAGATACAGGTAATAGTCTCTTTGATAGTTTGGGGCATACATTAATGATGCTCTAACTAGGGAATCTTTAAGAGCATCAAAGGAAGCTTGCGCAACCTAATCCCAATGGAAGGGTACCCATTTCTTTAATAGATGTATAAAACCTTTAGCCAACTCAGCATAGTTTGGAAAGAACCTCCTCAGAAAGTTTACCTTCCCATGAAATCTCTATAACTGTAATAAGTTTGAAGGTGGAGGCAAGTCAAGGATTGCCTGAACCTTAATTGGATCAAGTCGAATTCCACCGTTTGAGACCACGAATCCAGGAAATCAACCAGATCAAACACAAAACACACACTTGTGTGGATTGAGTCTTATCTTGTAGTGTCGACACCATAAAAATACTGCTCTCAAATGTTGCAGGTGATCAGTCAACTTTCATGAATGAGAAGGTAAATCATCAAGATAAGGTTGAACAATGTGCTTGATTTCATGGAAGGCATTTTTCATTGCCCTCTAAAATGTATCCCCTGCATTCATCAAACCAAAATGTAACTTGCGATAGGCAAATGTGCCTCACGGACAAATAAAAGTTGTTTTAGATTGGTCCCATTGGCGGATATTGATTTGATTGTAGCCAGAAAATCCATCCATGAATGAGAAGATCTCACATCCGGCACATTCATCAATAACCTAGTCGATAAAGGGTGTAGGATAATTGTTTTTTGGACATGCTTGATTTACATCCCTATAATTGATGCACACTCGAATTGTCCCTGGTTTTTTGATAACTCGAACAATGTTAGATACCCAATTGGTAAGGGGTACAGGGAAAATGAAGCCATCACGCAAACATTTTTCAACCTCTACTTTATTGGCAACGGCTTTCATAGGATGAATATGTCGAAGCTGCTATCATACTGTTTTGACATCAGGGTACATTTTAATCTCATGTTCAACAATGCTCGAGTCAATTCCTAGCATATCCTCATAAGACCATGGAAAAATATCTCTAAATTCATGAAATAGAGCATGGTAAATATCAAGTTCCAATGGAGAACAAGGTTTGTTGACATGAATGTTGTCTACAATGTTAGGCTTGGTTGAAATGTTTATAGAAATTGTTTCTTCTATGCTTGACAAATTACTCTCGGAATCTACAGTATCTATCCTTACAGAATTCGATAAGAAATCAATGATTTATGGGTGGTTTATTTCATTTGAATAATCTTCGTTGTTATTTGGAAGGTGGGAATGATGATGATAATCTTCCCATGGTCCTCTCCTATAATCATTGATTGGATGATTCCTTCATTTGTAGAATGTATACGTGAAAAAGGATTCAAAGAGGTACCATATTCTAACGATCTATCTACCCATACAAATGTTGAGTGTGGATTTGGTTTTGTTGCATAAGCCCAAAAGATTGATTGCTACAATGATTCAATGGGTCTTAGCGGCAATACTTGAATATTACTATCAACTTCAACCTGGTTGGTAATCCTTCTTAAATCAGATGAGGTGGAGAAAATCATGTTGCAAGTCTCTACTCTTGCCACTTCTGTCAAATCAGATGGTGATGGGAGGGTAAAATTACCCATTAGGAAAGGATCTTTAAAGAGACCTACTCCAACACTTTGAAGTAACACTAGGGGTCTGTGTACCAATGGAATGCTTCTCGTAGCCTATGAACTATTGGCAAAGAAGGCTATCTGATCAATCACTGTGATTCCACCCTTAAGAGGGAATGCAATAGTACAAAAGTACGAGGAAACTAGAATAGCCATAGCATATACCCAAGGCCTTCTGAGTAAAATGTTGTAATCAAGGGGTCTGTCAACTACCTCAACTTCAACAACCATTTTGCTCCCTAGTTTGATTTGTAGGTTACTCAAAATCCCACATGGAATATATGTTCTTCCATCAAAGGCTTTTAACATAGTTGTTGTTCGTGACAATGGCGGTGAACCAAGAATTTTCCAGCAGCTCATGGACACAATGCAAGTAGATGCCCCCTCGCCAATAATAGTTTGGTGAACATTTTTATTGAGATCTTTTACTTGGATTAGGAAAGCTAGTTGCGTCGGTAACTATGGTGAATATCCTACATGGTTAAAAACCACGAGATTTGAATCCATTGGACCTATTTTGCCTATTGTTGATAGCAAAGTTTGTTTCTAGGAGGGAAAATTTTACAACACCTCGAGTGTCGACATAGCAGAAGGCGATTGAGCAAGATCTTCCATTATGTTATAATTTTGAGCTGCTCAAGCCCGAAGGTTGAATGTCAATTTTTGCACAACTCCCTTTGGTGGTTTTAATGTCAATTCAGGTACAATGGGTGGAACAACTTCAGATGAAGTAGAAGTCAAAGGATTAGATTGATCAGTGGCTTGATTATTCGAAGACGATGAATTTCCATAATATTTGTTTCTTGTTGACACCAAAACTTTGTTTTGTGGCTTTCTGATGGATAACATGAGTAGTTGGGATGTGGAAGCATGGTCTGTTGCAAACAAATGTATCTCGTGGTTGGAAATGGATCAGTCAACAATACCGATGTGTTTGAAGTCTTTAAAAGTTTAGAGACCTTAGAGTGATGTGGGAAATCTCTTGTATAATGCTCGTCATCACATATCAGACAAGGATAACAAGGTTTCCTTACTAAAGTAGAGGAATCAGATGATTTCTCTGGAGGGGAATTTTCTTGTTTCTTTTTGTTTTTCACCTTTTTCTTACTTGCTGATTGTTTTGGATTTTTGCCTTTGTGAGATGACATGGCATTAATCTCAAAGGCAATAATATTTTCTTATACATTAATGGTTTGATTAGAAACATCAATAGTTTGACCAAATGGTCTTTCGATTATTTGTGCGCTTGAAGAACCGATCGCACCGTTGCCAGCATGAGAGTCCTTACTCAATTGTGGAGGAGGGGGGAATAGTGAAAGTTGGTCGAGGTGCATTGGAAATTTTATTATAAAGCATTCCATATTGTGTGTAAATCAAATCCAAGTATTGGGCATGAATAATGACTTACTCTTCTATGACAACTCCACCTTTTGCCGCATCCTTGATGATTGGTGGAAACAAGGATTTTATGAACCACGCCACCACTCATGAATATGAATGATATATGGGTAGCAGTAGTCTGTTTAAAGTTGGTTAGGAGTTCCATTCCAGTCTCGTACCTAATAGGTAACTGGAAGTGGGTCAAAAAAGTAGTGGCTAAAGTGGTGAAATTATTGAAAGAAGCTCTTGGTAATTCAATGTACCATTTAGCAGTTGGACCAGTAAATGTTCTTTAGAAAAGATGAAATTTGGTCGAATCATCATTTAAGGAGTTTAATGAACACCACAAATGAGAGGTCATAACATGATTTGATGGGTCTTCTCCACGATTTCCATTAAACTTCAGGAGATGGTAACTTATGAAGAATTACTAGCCACCAAGGTGCATATAAGATTGGATCATTAGTGAGCCGATTTAAATCTCGTAATTCTAAAGTTGCTACAAACAGTAACTGTTGATTCAAGTCAGGTTGAGCATACTTGGGATATGATGGAATTTCCTGACCAATAGGTCTTTGCATACCAACATAGGGCATCTACATTTGGTAACCTTGGTATGGTTGTTGAACAAAACCAATATAAGGTGGTTATTGATAACCAGGTTGAATGTGTGGTTGTCCATAACCTGCAAAGCGTTGTTGACCAAGACCTTGGTAAGCTTGAGATTGACCAAAACCAGGTTGAGCTTGTGAAACAAGTCCAAACTAGATTTGGAATTGTTGTAATTGGGGTTGTTGAAATTGAGGCTGCCACAGTTGTTGAATCAACTGTTGTTGTTGTTGTTGGTATAACTGTTGTGGATTTAACAATTGTTGTTGTCCAGTAATGAAATGTTGGCTAGGTTGTGAATGAACTATATCAGTGTAAGCCTGGGCCAGTTCAGATAAGGGTATACTAACCTGAGGTTGTTGGTGACCTCTAGAAACAAGTGGTTGTTGTGCAACGACTTGAGGAACTTGAAACTTGTGATTGCAAGGTATAAGGATTAGTTTGAACAAGTTGAGATACAACAGTTTGAACTTGTGATTATGGTGCAGTAGTAAAAATAGGTGTAGTAGGAATTTGCATTAGTTGTGATGATACGCAAGCCTTCATTGAACTAGAATTGTTGGTTGCCATTGACAAACTTTAATCCCAGATTGACCTGAAGACTGTGGGATATTAGCATATGGTAGTCCACTGGAATAAGGAGGATATAATGAATCAGCATATTGCTCTCCTTATGGTGGCAATCTAGTATTTAATGTATACATAGGTATTTGTTTACCAGACCGCCCAGCTTTATACTGATACGCAAGATCAAACTATTGAGTTCCAATTAGAGAAGAACCAAGTAAAATCCCGATTGAGAACATGGGCGGCGACCATGGTGTAGAAGCAACCCCTGAGTAGGTTCTAGACAATGATTGGTAACCAACCGGGATAGACGATTCACCATACATGTGCGACTTAGGTGTGGTAGAAAAAATTGAAGAGGTTACAATAGAAGATTCTGTTGTAGCTACATTAGATGATACAGTCTGGGATGTTGATGGTTGTTCAACCATAGTTAACTGACCCAAAATTTGTCCTAAAGATTCAATGGGTACCTGAAAAGAAGCAGGATCAAATGAGCCAAAGAAATTAGGAGTATTAGGATAAAGATAAAGCCCAGCTCCAAAGTGTAACGGGGTTCTAGGTGTGGAATCTTCTTCCAATTCCTCCTAAATGGCAATCAAACCTGGTGGAAGAACTTCACTATTAGGTCTGTAAAATATTTCTAGTGTTGATGAAGTTGAAGTTTCAATAGTTACTGATGTCTGTGGGGTAACTAGTTGATCGTATTCTGGTAAAGTAACAACTTCCGAATGTTCGAATTCGAAGTCCAGATGTTTAGGTAAATGAATGATAGCTTTATTAAGAGGTTCCTGAATAACTTCAAGTTCAGATGTAACTTCTATTTGAACTAGGATAGATTCTAGATTAACTTCTGGTTGAACTAATTCAACTTCAGAAGTACATTCTTGTTGAGCAATTTCAAGTTGAGGATCAACTTGTGGTTGAACAACTTCAGTTATTGTTTCACTAGGATCAGTGCTAATGTCCTTGGGTAATTGTGAAACTTCCTCTCCAGGATTAGATCTACTAGAAATAGTTGGAGTAACTGGAGTCTCTGTACTTACCGAAATAGATGATTTAGGTATCTCAAATGAAGAACTAGGAGTTCTTGATGTACTAGACTCAGTTAAGTGAGACCGCTTTGCCCAAATTGGTGTCGCTTCGGGAGGAAAAGGTAGTTTTCTCACTGTTATTCATGAACGAAGGGGTATGGGTTGATGTTCCTCCATGACTGTTGATTAATTTTATTATCAAAAAAGAAATAAACAAAAATGGGTATACTAGGAAAAATGTTTACCAAACAACTGTGAATTGCAGAATACCTCCTGGAGAACTAGGAAGTAGGGGCAGACAATCTTCCTGAATGCTGTGTTCGGTGTATCACACTTTACAAGGCAGCCAACTCGATTACTTAAGGATGGATAGAAACCTAGAGTTGTCCTCACATATATACTCAAAGGTATGTGGAGGCCCAGTCCGTATAAGTGTTGTCTAATGCAAAACCACATAGTGAGATCATTCCCATACACTTTACATACTCTAACACCGCCCTATATATCCGAAGGTACGTGGATGAGCTACGATATAATCACGTACATGGAATGAGGTATCACACTTGGTATGTATTGCAGGTAATTTAGTGATAGTTGCTTTGTTTTACGATGCGAGAACATGTCTCTAGCCTACAACCAGTAAATTTTCTCGTTAATGACAATGCTCCATTAGGTAAATTGATGTTTATTTTAGGTTGATCTTGCTTAGGAATTTACCTTTCAAGTTCACCACGTGATGTATTCTGAAATTCCTGGGAATGCAACTATCACGATAAGCATTTTGTCCATTCAATTTAATGATGAAAATCCTAGCTACTTAGGGATAGAGGAATCAGACTTCTTTTGATCAAAGAGCAAAGAGCACAATCTAAATGCAAATTCCCTACACTATTCCTTTCAGCACACACAAATTTTTTCAATGCAACATGCATGTATTTCTTTTTGATTTCCCTTAATGTGAATGAACAAAAAGGAAAACAAATGCACAATTGATCAATAAACTCTTTTCATAACAATGATGATTTTGTGACAATTTCTTTTCAAGGAAAGGAAAACTTTATGACACTTTCGTTTTCAAAGAAATGAGGAATTACGACACTTTCAACGAAAAGGCTAATCATATGTACACATCAATCAATCGATCTTTCATGAATGGAGATTTTAGGACAATTCAATTTTCAAAGGAAAAGATGATTTTATGACACTTTCTTTTGCTAGAGATCAATCGACCAAAAACTAACTTTTGACAATAGATTGAAAATGACAAAGTAAATACATAAGAAACATTTATCAATCCTAGTCTAGGTAGGGCTAGGTAAGGAGATGAAAAACTATTTTCAGAGACAAGACATCATTGACATTTAGAAAATTATTCAAATAGGAGAAATTTGGCAAAAGACTTCAGCTCCTAGATGGGTTACTGACCTCAAGGGATCAGCACAGGCAGGAGTGAGAGACAGTGTGCTTCAACACACTGGCTCTATACAGTAAGTGCATTGCAGTGCATTGTGTCCTTCATTTGGTTGCATTAGTGACAGTAAGCCATTTTGATGGCAATTTTGACATAGTTTTGGCTCAATTTTCAATGAAGGAAGACTAGAATTCAATCAACAACCACAACTAAAATATGTAGAAATGTCTTAAGAGGTTGATAATCTATGAATATGGATGATCACTCCCTAGTAGAGTTGCCAAATTCTTTTGGGAAGTTTTAGTGTCTACAGATAAACGCTTAAACCCCTAGACTATAGCGAAGTCTAGAACAACAATGCAAACCATTCTCTACCTTCTCTATAACCAATAGGTTAAAGAAGAGAGTAAAGAAGCCTACTTGTAGCTTTCACTTACTCCTTATCTCCCTTGACAAATTCTATCGCTCCTTTCCATACTTAATCTGCTTGAAGAGTACCTGCATAGAGACAGAAGACAAAAACCGATCAAAGCATATCATAATGATCTATTGATTAAACATAGTAGGGAATCAAGTACATAGTACACATATGAAAGCATCAATGAATAACACAAGCATATGAAAAAGTTTGTGAACACATTATTAGTGAAAGGAAGAGTTACAACCCAATTTGCTTGATTTAGCATCACTCCTCCAGTTCAATCCCATCATCTCCTCATAACAAGCAAGATATTCTGACATAATTACAATACTTGAAATCAAGTCAAGTCTCATACTAACAACATCTCTCTAGAGTTCAATGATTTCCAGCCCCTGATCACTTAGATGAGTGGTCTTTTTATATGTGAATGAAGGAAGTTATGCCATAAATGGTGACAATGAATGCCCTCCCAACATAGGATTTAGTTCCATGGAGGAAGGGATAAAGGGATTGATGTTCCTTAACACCCTACCTCATCTAAATTCGATCTCAAAGGAGTAGAAAAGCTTGGGAAACTTGTAGATGCATCCAATGGATAAGAATATTCCCAAACCCCAATGCATTTTTTGCTCAAATTGAACCAGCACAGGACAAAGAGGGCTCAAGTGCATTGCATAGCACCCTAGCAGTGTACTGGACTACATTGCAACACACCCTAGTTAAGGCCTACCTACGTTGATCTTCTTAGGGGGTGTTTTGGATTTCAATCATGGAACTTCTTGGGAAGCTAGGAATTTTGTTGATTGACTTATTTAGGGCATGTAATAAATAAATTAGTGTTTGATGGGCCCTAATAGTACTGATCTGTAAGTTGGGGTTGATGTGCCCAAATGGATCTGTAACAATTATGTATCATTTTTGTAAATAAAATTTCTATTCATTCTCTGATAGAAGAGTACATAAATATCAAGATAAAGGTATGTCATTTTATGATGGGAGGTGGCCCCATTTTTTTCATCTTATAAATATTTGAGTCTAGTTCATTAATTTTCTTAGGGGGTAAAGAATTATAAAATCAAGTTGTGCATGCATTATGGGAAAAATGGAACATTCACAAATGGGTTGAATTGCAAATTTTCCGATGGAGACAATGACCTTAGGCCTTTATCAGCTTCATTAAGTCTTCTATCAAATGCAAGAGTTGGAACTCGGTCGGATCTTATTCCAATGAGGAATTTGATGATGTAAATCTACTCAAATCTAAGATTTTTCTTTTTCTTTTTGTATTTAAATGTATGTACATTCAGAATTACAGGGTTTCTTGGTTGGAACACTAAGAGATAGATTAAATTCCTTAAAGCTTCTCATCCGACTAGAAGTATTTATCAGTTACGCATTCATTTGTACTTTTTTTTTATGCAAATATACCAAGCCAGAGCTCTTGTTAAAATTGACATATTACTTTTGGCTATCTAGCAGACCAATTTTTATATTACTTCATTTTATAAATATTCATTCTATTGTGAAATTCTTTGTAACTAGTTTCTTGATGTCTATTTGACTTTATGTTCTATAAGGTCAAACTTAATCAATGTATGGTTATAGTTATTTTCTTATATTTCTAGATGAGAGTTTTATTCATATACGGTAATTAAACCCCATACCAGAATAAGATCCTAGAGAATATCCCAGAGGAGATCTTATTCCCTCTTCCTGTAAGTTTACTCAAATTATAATTTTATTTTCTTTTGGAAACATGCAATTCAAACGAGTTTGAAGGGGTATATATGTGTGACATAGTGTTCTTTGTCACAAGAAATGATTGAATTTCTTGTAAATTAATGGAAGGAGGAAGGAATATATGGACTAACCGAGCTTCCCTACATGTAGACAAGATAAAATATCAATACGTTATGGTAAACAATGATAAAGATAATAGTTAATTTTTTGTTTAGGAAGATAATAGTTAGTTACGTTATGGTAAACAATGATAAAGATAATAGTTAAGTTTTTGTTTAGGAAGATAATAGTTAGTTATGCATTACAACGTTTCCTTTTCAACATCTGGTGCAATTGCTAGTTATGTGTTCTTTTAATATTATATAATATTTTTTTTTTCAAACATTTTAACCTACCCTTAATAGCTAGCTTGATTTTATGGGCAGCTTGTGTGCCTTAAAATATCAAGTTGTCAAATAATGCAAGGTAAAGACTTATAAGCATTTGTAGATGCATTAGTTATTTAAGAATATAGACAACAAACAAAAGCCAATTGATGCCATTTGTTGTTGAATTTTTTTTTATAAATGATATTAATACAAAATAGAAATTTCATTTTTTTAACTAAACACTTATTAAATCTTAACTTCCTGAATTCAAATATAAAAATCACCGTACTTAGAAAATTTAACAATTCTTTAATATTTTGAAAGTTTATTTTAATATAAACTAGAAACCTAAATTCAAGAGTTGAAGAAGATCTAAAGTATTATTATGTGGCCTCCAAAATGGAACCTTGCAAATCACAAGTTTTAAGAATTAAAAAATTTAAGATCTTTATGCATGGGCATGAGGGGAATTTTTATCTTAGATACAATAACATTCGAAATTGAATACTTTTTACATAGGAGGTAGGTACTAAGAAACATAGCTACATGTTACACTTGTTTACTTAGTAATTTTTTATTTAAATTGATAACCATTTTAAATTATTATTATTAATTTTTATTGATTATAAGTAAAATAATAAAAAAATTACTATAATTCAATTTGTTTGTTAAAGTTCATTTAATATTCATAGTTTTAAACCAAAAGTTGTAATAAACAACAAATATGATGATGATGATGATTAATGTCCACTAATACCAACGTGGTCTATCCGACCTCAAGAAAACAGTCTAATTGTCATTCTTCAAAATTTTGTTTCTCTGATCAAAGAGCGGGAAATAAGCGTTCTAAGATCACTATAGTTGTGTCAAGAAGATTGAAGGTGTGGCCGATGATAGGGAATTGAGAACATATGTGGGAAAGAGCTAACAATCTAAAAGGAATTTCTTTTCATCTTCCACCATTTTAGTATCATCCCAGGGAGCCTTGGGAGTAGACCACCATCCAATCTCACTCCCAAGCTCATGAGAGTTAGTTCTAATACAAGCGATGTCCATTTTCTTCTTAATTCAAGTAAACTTTGAGAGATAATTCTGGTTATCCAGGGTGGAGTTGATCACCTCCTTATAGTACCTTAGCTTCCTTTTACCCTCGAGCTCCTTAGCATCTCACATCTTGTCCTTATTTATACAAATAATATAAATAAGTGGTTTTTATTTTTCAAATAATTAAGTAGATATATATCGATTTTTAAGTTTCTAAATATATATAAAATAAAAAATTATAGTTTGAATCAATTTTCACTTAATTGTTAATGAGATAGGAAGAAAAATATTTAATTCTACTAATAAAATTTTAAACTTTTTTAATTAACAATATTTATTAATTTTTAACTAATTAATTAATAATACTTATTAGAAAAGTAATTTAAATATTAGAAAATAATTAACCTATAATTTAATTAATTAATGATTAATAAAATTTCAAAAAATTACAAATAGGTTTTTTTTTTTTTTTTAAATCATAACCTTCATTGAAATGAAATTTACAATTTTACATGTATACACTATTTTGATATACAAAACAATCCCATTAAAAAAATTGTATTTAAAAAAAAATATAACCTTCAGTAAAGTGAAATTTACATTTTTACATATACACTATTTTAATATACAAAACAATCCTTAAAAAAAAACAAAACGTAGGCTTAAATGTCCTTATAATTTCCCAACAAACAAAACTTAGGCTTAAATGCCCTTATAATGTCCCAACATAAAAGATCCCATATTTACATTTCATCATATAAATATATCCATCATCGATGTCATAACTATATTCATCCTATGACAGTGAAAACAAAAACTGATAATCTCAAGGATGTTGATCATCCATTGCGGTCCTCCGAAAAAGTCCCATGGGAGTATTCCAATGTTATATTCGCTAACTATTTCTGATCTTCCAAGTCCCCATGCCGTGTTCTGCAAGGGTGATCATTATTTTTTATATTCCCGTATTAAAAAATTTACACATCTCCATTTTTATTTTTATGTATAGTGGTATTTTTACTTTTATTTATTAAAATGTTGGAGAAGGTGGGAATAACGGTTACTTTTTATATTTATATTTATTAAAGCGTGGAATAACATAAACAATGGTGGGAGTAACAATTTTTGGTTACGTAATATTAAGAAATCTAAAATTATCTAAAAATCATGATATAAATATTGCAATTGTATCTAAAAAATTATTATTAAAAATTTGATATAATTCTGTGTAATAAATAATACTCACTCAAATAAAAAATCAAATAAACAATGCATTTATACTTTTCAATAAAATAATTAAATATCTTTTTGTCAAATTTTAAAAATTAAAGATATTTTTGAATAGTGTAATATTTTTTCCAAAGGAAAAACTGTAACCTTTTATTAAAGAATTAATGAAAAGTTACACCAGTATATGCAATAGAGCATTCAGAGAGAAGCCATATGGCCTGCAGCGTTAGGAAACTAATGTGCACAAAGAAATGAGAAGAGAAAAGAGAAGGAAAAAAAAGGGGAAAAAGGCCTGACTTTCGGGTGAGTGAAACTCACGCTTCAGGTTTTTCTCCCCTTTTTCTTTTCAACCTTGCGCCACTCTCCCACAGTGGCCTCGGCTGAAGCAATGACTAACTGAGTTGTTACATTCGGATGCCCTGTTTCTTTATCTGAATCTGAAGTGTCTGAGTGATGTTGCCGTTTGATGCCTCCCATGCTTTGATCCACGTTTGTCATCTCTGCCTGATTTTGTTGGGTCTCTGTCTGATTTGAGAGTGGCTGTGAATCCTTGTTGACTGCTATATTTTCCTTCCGGTTCTCTATTTCAACTTCCTCTATGGTGGTATCATCCTCCTCTGCTTCTGTTTCTTCCTCTTCTGATACTGAGGGAGCTTTCTATCCCGCGGTTCTCTTCTTTATGACATAATCTATGTTCTGCCATCCTTTCTGCTTCCTTTGTTGTGGCTTGCTCTTGTTAAGGCTTTTGCATGCATTGAACAGATGGCCTGTTTGTTGACATCCCCTGCATCTGAAAGTTGTATTCTCATAGTCCAAAGGTTGTTTCCACTGAGTATTGTTGAAATGCAGAATGATGCTTTCCGGTAACCTTTGGCTGAGATCTACCTCAACACATATTCTAGCAAAGGTAAAGATTCCTTTTAAATGTCTCTCAATATCAATCTTTAACATTTTCCCAAGGGTGTTTCCTATAATTGATAAGGTCTTGAAGTGCCAAAAATGTATCGGAAGGTTATGCAATCTTACCCATACCAGCATCCTTGATACCACCATGGTATTTGGATCAAACTCTGGGAACCAAGGGGTAACAAATAATCCCGCACTGCCCGAGAACCATGGTCCTTCAGTGAGTGCTTTTTCCCTTTCTTCTTCAACGCGAAAGATTACTATGAAGAAACCCTTCGAGCATAGATGGATCTGGCAGTTTGTTGTTTAGACTGTGTGGATCCATTGGTACAAAGCATCCGTTTTTGGCCAGAAGCCATTAAATCTACAAATAACTGCTTTTTTTTGTAGATCTGAGAAAATGCCCTGTACCTCTGGGATATCCAGCGGAATGGAGGGGCTCTCTGGTACTTTATCCACGATCTACTGCCCTGGAGGTGTATTAAAAGCTGAATGTTCTTTCCCCTTTTGAGGTTCTTTCCCTTTTGCTGCGTCTCTGTAGGATCCTGTAGGTTTTGATGTAGATCCCTTAGATCCACCTCGCAAGCGGTGGTTGAGGATTATTGTTGAATCCTTTGCAACCTTGTAATACTGGAGAGTGTGTTGATCCTGCATGCATACCCCAGAAAATATTAGGATTTGGAGTGCCACTGGAATTCCCAATCTGTCCTGTATCTCTTTTTTTAGCTCCCAAATACTCGTCCGTTCCCAGATCTGCACACAAATGTGTCTGCCTTCTGTAGATCTGATGAAGATTTGTTTCAAATCTGCTATATCTGCCTTGCTCAAATCCCGATTTTCGGATTGGTAATCTAGATCTGACGGAATATCATTTTGTTTCTGCCTATCTCTGTCCGGATCTGGTAGATCCATCCCAATCCTACCATGCGGAATAGTGTAATATTTTAACATGATGCGTAAATGCTAATATTACCGGGGCTACGCCCTAAATGTTGAGGGAACATTTCATGGCAGAGTGTAAGATTTGAGTTTGTTTCTGGGAATAGTGTGGGAAGGCCTGGAAGAGACCAAATGTTTTGTTTTTATCTTTTTCCTGTTCATTTTAAACGTAAACGTATTTGATGGTGACCGGAAAATTTGTAATATTAATAAAAATTTATCAAAATAAAAATTTGATTTAAAATGTAAGTATTTAAGTTACTTATTATTTAAATATTAATGAATGATTTACGCAGCAATTAACTTGGCCAACTTGCTTAGCTACAAAACTTATTTTTTGCCATTATTCTTTCGTGGATTAGTTGGAAATGATATTCTTATAAGCACAAAAAATAATACAAGGACGAGTTTGGAGTTTGACGTTCTGCATAATGGTTTTTCCCAGTTTGAATTCTTTTGAGAGCTATGGAAATTTTTGAATGGTCAAAAGTGAGATGTCGAGAAATTTCGAAGTCTCAGGTTTGGAGTTTGACGTTCTGCATGATGTATTTTTCCTGTTTGAATGCATTTGAGAGCTATGGAAATTTTTGAGTGAAATAGAAGTGAAACGTGGAGAAATTTTGAAGTCTTAAAGTTGATGTTTAGTTATTTATTTTTATTTTTTTAAATTTAATAAATGACTTAAATTATAATTACTAAATTTGAATTTGATTTGATATTTAAAAAAATTGACTATGGAAAGTTTAACATCCCAAAAAAAAATTGGAGATATGGATCTCACGAAAAATGAAACAACCATTGAAATAACAATCTTTATATTCAAATTTACAAAAAAAAAACCATTTCTCAGGAGAATAATCATGTTTATTTATTTCCAACATTTACCTCTGTTGTTTAAGATGTTACATACCCTACCTATGTAGAATATTCAAGGAAAAATTTATTAATATTGTAGATTAAGAAAATATATAAATTAAAATCTAATACCATGAATAATAAAAACTCAAAATTAAAATTTTATATAAAAAATGAAATGCTATTAATAATAAATTTTAAATGATCTCCACATACTAGAAATTTATGTTTAAATCATTAACCAGATTTATATAAACTTTGAAAATATAAAAACATCTTTTTTTTTGAAAAAAAAAATCATACATGCAATAATTCAACATTTCAAATTGCTCCAGGTGAAAGTTAAATTATCTACTAATGAAACAAAACTAAAACTTCCACTTCATTTTTTCTAATAACAATAGTATAAAAACTAATGTTAAAAGTATAATTTTTTTTAATTGCGAACTGTAAGGAAAATACCTGTGTTTGTTAGGTACCAGAAATCGTTTTGCACTGCACTACAACCTGGTCATAGCCTTTTCTAAAAATAATTTCAAGATGACAGAAGTGTGTATAAGATTATTTAGCATTTTTTTAATGTAGAATTTACCTTCCTTTCAAATTTTATAATATAATTTTTTCTGGTTTTTAGAGTGTTTTAAATATAGAATGGGTCATTAACCAAAATCCATACTATATTGGACTTCACGAATTAACATGGTCATCGAATCTAATTGAATCAACGAATATTCGAATATTTTTTTGGTCAATTCGCCCGAATTTGGCTGGCAATTATGGTTTAAACAGAGGTTAATTTCTTTTCACTATGTTGTAAATGAGATTCATATAAACGCAAAAATAAATATGGAGATAGATTGGAGTAGTGGCTGGAAACCATTAACATGTATTTTGTAAATAATTTTTTGGTAATATCAAGAGTAAAATGATGAGTTATTGTGTTATTTATTAACTTTAAGTCTATGTCTTATGTCTTAACTGTTATAAAAGAATTATATATAATAATGTAAAAAAAATGATGCTCATTAATCTACATAAAATGTAAAGTGAAATAACAAATTATGTTCATCAAATTTCTACTCGACTTGACATCTTGGATAAACTTGAAATTCCAATATTGGATTAGAGTAGTGACATTTTCTAGCCGAATACTTTCGGCATATATTTCATAAACAAATTTTGGATGTTATATAGTTAAACTACTGATTTATTATGTTTATTTTCTTTCTTTTAATGGTAACTACACTCCATGTGATAAGTTAGATAAGTTTGAAAGGCATTGTCTACAAAGGCCACAATTTCCTCATGGAAAGTCATTGTTTTGCCTGAATGCAGCTAATTTTTTTATTTTTCTTTTAAAAGAAAAATAATGATAAGAATGTTTGAATACCTTTTTTATGGTGAGAATGTATTTAGCAGTATCAAAAACATTTAGAGTAGCCAAAATCCTAAAGCTTGATAACTGTAATCAAAATTTCCCAAAATTTTGACCACATTTTTACCAAAACTATAAAATAAATTTGTAACTTCATTAAACTAATCTAATTTGAAATTCCAAAATTGAACTAAAATGTGAGCTAGATAACCAAACTTAAGTTTCTCCTTTATGAAAATTTGTTTTATGGTTACAACGAATTCGTTAGTTTTGTCACGTCAATAAATCGAATGAAACTATTGTCGGATTTTAGCAGTTCTGGCATGATACTATTATCGAATTTGTCAGCATCTTTTGTTTTCAGGTCCTCTACTTTGACTAATGTGCAGCATAAACGTTTATAGAGGTTAAATTTTCTAGTACAACATTTATGGTTGGAATTTCAAAACAAATTTGTTTGTCAAATTTGATAATTTTTCACAAATTTTTCCACTGCTCTTTATAGTTTCAACCAAGAATGTTAGCGATTTTGCAGAATTTTTAAGGATATTTAATGGGAAAATCACGCCTTAATTTACCTGTAGAATTCTATCCCTAAAGACACTATACAATTATGATTTTCAACATCAAAAAAAACAAAATAATGAAAGAATGTCATACATTAGGGTTTTTGTTTTGCAGAATCATAGAATCCATATGATACAAAGTAAGGGAGAAATATCTAATGTTTTGCACGGACCAGTGTTTGTTATAGTATTGGTCCCACCAAGCCACCAGAAATTGAGATATGTGCAACAAATATTTAAACAAAAATAAATAACATTAAGTGCAAATATCCTTTAATTTATGTCCAAAATTTACCAAAATAATGACTCGGCCCATAATTATCCATAGACAGACTTTTAATTATCAAAATTAAAAATCATCTTGTGCTAACTAGAAAACAAATAAAACCATAAATCCTTCTAAAATGGTCTATTTAGGAAGTACAAAATAGAAGTTACTTCAACCCCACTGATCTGAACTGAATCTATGTATCCCAAACTCATATTCATTCACGCACATAATAAAAGTTGATGTATGTAAGCTATAATTGTTGTATTATTCAACAGTTAAACCCATTGTGTCAATAAATGACACCTAAGCCATTAAATTTCCCATTAAAACAGATCAAAGCACAAATCAAAGCACATAGATTAATAATAACAAATTCCCAGTGATTAGATCACATAGAAATCAATCCAGTTCACGCATTCAAAATGAAGCCATTGGAATCCATGTCAATCCTTGCCACCAATTAAATTCAATTGCATAAAACTATAAAAGAAGTTCAACATTGTTGAAGTTGCTTGTTTAACATTCAAAGTATTCACTAGCCTTGGAGACAAACCATCAAAGAACTTTCAAAGTATATTTAGGTTAGTTATTTCAATTTTTGCAAAGTTTTCTTACAACTTTATTTTCATTTCTCAATCACAGAACATTTCATAATATATTCAGGTTATTTATTTCAGTTTTTTTCTCCGTTCAATCGATTTTTGAAAATATCTTTGCCACAATACATGCATTAAATTTGTCAATAATCTCATTTTCTACATTAGTTTGAAATAAAGTGATATAATTCAAGGTCTTACCTAGGTCCACAAGCACCTGATCCATATCCTAGTTTACTTCATTGACAGAACAAAAGCAAAAAATGGATTTAGATAAGATGCAATTGACAATTTGACTCAGTGGCATACCTAGAGGCAGAAGGAACTAGAGCACAATAAGCTCAGATAGTAACTCAGATAGAGGCATATCCTAGTTTTCTTTATTCTTAACAAGAGTAATAGAGTGAAACCATAATCTATTAAGATGGATATCCTCAACTCTATACTAGACAGATTGAGTAGTTAACTATAACTCATAGAACCAATCAAATGTTTGGATGGTTCAGATGGAATCCAGAATTAGAGATGGTTGAAGTGGTTTAGAAACTCAATTCAACTATTAGAAAACTAAAGCAATTGTGAAGGAAAATTGAATACTATACCATCTTTATGTCCAAAAGGAGCTAAGCAGTTGAAGTCCAACCTCTTTCACATTATTTCAAATTGTAGGTTTCACTTATGATATATTCAAAATGACTATGAAGGATGCTCATACATTGAATACCTACATCAGAAAGTTAAATGTGATGTGAACCAAAATATTGCAAATACAAGTTTGATTCCTTAATTGTCCAATCATGGGACTTGAAAGTGAAATTATATATATGAAATGATGCATCCCAATGTTATTTTTAAGTTTTAGAATCCATTCACTATATTATCAAAATAAACACAATATTTCCAATTTAACAGTGAACCATCAAACCATAAACTTGCTATAAACTTAGTACCAAAGTGCTGGAAATTTGAAGAAGTAGTTGACCTTTAATGTGTGAATGAACTAGCAAGCCAATCGATCATTTATTACCATGAAAAGCTTAGATTTAGCCATAAAACATGAAATCTTGGAAATTTCAAGTGTTCAATTCCTTAGATGCAAATCCCAAACTTAAATTTTCTTAGTGTTTTATTGAGGGGTGAAGTACCATGAGCAAGAGATATAACCAAGATTCAAATAAACTTCTTAGGGAATATCACCTCGATTTTCTACTTAAGAGAAGTTAATGTTGAGGATTAGATCTGTGAGTGTTTGTCTTGAAAATGTTTAGACCTAGATCATATTTTTCTCTTCAAATTTCTAAACCAATGATATATGAGAACAATTTAGAGAATTTAAATTGAAAATAAATTCTGAACTAATAAACCATGAATTCTCTTATCACTTGTTCAGATCTATTTTAAAAGCATATTAGAATCCCTCTGATCAGAATTTTGAAACCAACGAGCTAAAGGGGGGTTAGTGAATAGCAATTTAGCAAGATCTAGCTATGAAACCCAAAAGAAATATCTTGGTGACAAGTAGGTCTAACTAATAAACAAGTTAAATGATCAAAATTGAATTGAAGAAAATCTAATAAAGATATATGCAAGTAATTTACAGATTTGCATGAGAAAAGAAACAAAAGTAAATGACAAATATTTTAAAGTTTTGGGTGGTTATGAAAAAAAAATAAAAATTATGGCCTACTCCAAAGAAGCAAAAAATTTCTAGTAGATCAACTAGTAATAATTATAAGAAAAAACAATTATTAGTATCCTATGGAGAAATGTAGTGGAGGAAGAATGAGTGAACCTCTTTTCCAGTAAGGAGTATTTTCTTTATTTTTAACAAGAATAGTAGAGTGAAACCACAATATATTAAGATGGATATAATCGACTCTATACTAGATAGACAAAGGAGTTAACTATTTAAACAACTATTATAAGCACCTAACTATCATGAAAGTGCACCTTACTAATTTTTATTTTTTCCAAAGGAAACCTATATAAACTCAACCTGTATGAGGCTCAACAATTTTAATGGAAATTAGCAGCTCAATTAAGCCTTTACTAAGGCAAGACTAGAGCTTCCTTCATTCTTGAAGAGTGTTATGTATCTGAATAACAATATTGAAAAACTAAGAACCATTGCCACAATAGGATAATCACTAACCATTACTAAGGCAAACCTAGAGCTTCTATTGAGCTGTTAAATTCCTTTAGAAAGGAAAGCCTACAACTTCCTTCATGCCTAGATATTGTGATGATTAGGAATAACAATAATGAAAAACATGAGGCTAAACAATTTAATTCAAACAACAGTAACTAGACTATATCAACATCTTATCTATAGGAATAACAATATTGACAAACTTAAAACCATTCCCACAATAATTTTGACAAACTCAGAACCATTCCCCCAGTAGGAGAATCACTAATCATTAATAAGTCAAGCCTAGAGCTTCTATTGAGCTGCTAAATTTATTTAGAAAGGCAAGCCTACAACTTCCTTCATGCATAAAGATTGTGTTGATTATGAATCACAATAATGGAAAAAGTGAGGCTAAACAATTTAAGTCAAACAACAGTAACTAGACCAGATCAACATCCTATCTATAGGAATAACAATATTGGCAGACTAAAAACCATTCCTGCAATAGGAGAGTCACTAACAATTACTAAGGAACGTCTAGAGCTAAATTCCTTTAGCAAGGTAAGCCTATAACTTCTTTCATGCCTGGAGATTGTGTTGATTAGGACTAATAATGACAATAAACATGCGGCTAAACAATTTAAGTCAAACAACAATAACTAGAACACATAAACATATTATCTATAGGAATAACAATATTGACAAACTTAGAACCATTCCCATAATAAATATGACAAGCTCAAAACAATTCCCACAATAGGAGAATCACTAACCATTAGTAAGGCAGGCCTAGAGCTACTAAATTCCTTTAGCAAGACAAGCCTAAAAATTCCTTCATGTCTTGATATTGTGATGATTAGGAATAACAATACTGATAAACATGAGGCTAAACAATTTAAGTCAAACAACAGTAACTTGACCAGATCAACATCTTATCTATAGGAATAAAAATATTGAAAAACTGAGAACCATTCCCATAATAGGAGAAAAGCAACCAGGTGTCACTCTTTTTAGTTAAAATTCCTCCTATAATACCTAAAACATTTTATCCAAAACATATATTGATATAATTGAAAACATACAACCAATTCTAGGTCAATTTCAACACCCTGACAGTAGTTTTCCAAGTGAAAATACAACCATGGTATTATAAGTCTAAAAGCAAGTTATCAAAAAAAAAATCAGTGATATATTTGAAGAAATACATCAAATTCCTTATGTACATCAATTTCAACACCCTGACAGTAGTTTTCCAAGTGAAAATACAATCATGGTATTATAAGTCTAAAAGCAAGTTATCAAAAAAATAATCAGTGATATATTTGAAGAAATACATCAAATTCCTTATGTACATTCGACTTTTCAATGATACTATCAAAAAGGCATATGTATGAGAATTTATTAAGTTTCTACTAACATGCACATCGATAATTTCTTTTAATAAAGAAGAAATACTATTGGCTTGTATGAAAGCATAATTTCATTTTTTTTAACTAAATGCATGCAATAGTTAGTTAGGTTGCTCATACAAGGAGAAGTGGAAGGCGAGTTATTAGGAGTGCCTAGAATGATGCCCTTCGTGAGATGAGGACATGTCTAGATGGAAATGTGAAAAAAGGTGAAGTTGTCACAACATCAATCACAGTGCACCATTAACCACAATCCAAGGGGAAAGTTTGACTAAAATCATCAAACGCTATAAGAGGTTCTAAAAAAGAAGATATGTTAGTTGCAATTGATGACATAGAGTTTAATCATAATTAAATTTGGCTATCTACAAAAAAAATATATATTCCTCCCTCATCAATACAGTATTGGATAAATGGGCTCACTCATACAAAATGTAGAGGGCATGTTACAGTTATGAATTAAGAGGAGGAGGCTGAGGTTTTTGTGTGGTGTAAAGAAATGGCCCATTTGGGACATGTGCTAGAGTTGATACAACTGAAATCGACACTTGCTCAAATCTATCAAGGGAGGCCAAACCCATTCAAAGATGGTTTCTTGGTAAATCATGTTTGTTTGGGTTTAAAAAAATGCATCAAGAGCTTGTATTGCATACAACTGAGGGCCTTAACAGAGACAAAACATTAAATTTGTGTCGTACAATTATATGTATGTTCTATGACACTCTTTCTAGTGCATAACATAAGCGTTCTTATGGTGTAGACCATATATGAAACTGTGATGAAACATGTTTACAAGCATGAAGGAATTGTGGCATTTGGGTAATTTCGAAGAGATGAAGATGAAACATGACAAATATTTTTCCTAAAAGTAGGGACTGGATAACTATTCTATGTTGTGTCAATGCAATTGATGCTTTAATCCTAGGATTTTATCTATTCAAAGGTAAAAATCTACTTAAAAACTATATACAAAACTGTGAACTCGGTTCATGCAAGGCTGGACATCCCCATGCATGGACGAATAAAGAACTTTTTTTAAATTTTCTTTGTCACTTTGTGGAATCTATACCACTTGGTGTCTCACCTACTAACAAACACCTATGGATATTAAATGGCCATGGAAGCCACATTGCTATACAAAGAATTGAGGAAGCAAACAATTTGGGCATCGACTTGTTAACATTGTGTGCCCATACCACTCACAGATTGCAACCCCTTGATGTCACTATGTTTTTCCTTTAAAGAACTATTTCTAGTTAGAGTGTGCTGCATGGATGGAAAATAATCTAGTGGTTGAGGTGAAAGGGTTCGAGCTAGCAAAGCTTGTAATTAAAGTGTTTAAGAGGGCTCTTACACCATCAATTATAAAGGTTGGCTTTAGGAGGGCTAGAATCTGGCCACTAAATTATGATTCTATTATGCATGATACTTGTTGTAGCTAGGTATTTCATGTGGGTGGTCAAGAAGAAGGGGATGTCCAAACAAATGTTGAAGTGCAAGAAGAAGTAGATGAACATGATGATGTGGTTGCAACAGGTAATATGATTTCCATTTCTTAAGGACACTTATATGGTGATGATGGTGAACATATATGTGAAACATAGTATAATCATGAATCAATTGGCAGTAACATGGAGGTCATTCTACCAGCTGAAGAACATGGAACTTTTGTTGTTGATATTGTTAATGGCATTGTTGATATTGCACTGGGAATAAATAATGACCAATTGGCATTTCCAATATAGGTAAT
Organism: Pinus tabuliformis; assembly: GCA_031772625.1. Taxonomy (NCBI): domain Eukaryota; kingdom Viridiplantae; phylum Streptophyta; class Pinopsida; order Pinales; family Pinaceae; genus Pinus; species Pinus tabuliformis. The sequence continues at coordinate 592,094,257 of CM062808.1, read as the reverse complement.
CCCACCATCATGGCTGATAGAAGCCATGATTAATTTGAACAAACATAGTGTCTCAAGAAAAAATTAACAAAGCATGAACATGCCTTCACAACTACTGGAATTGAGCAATGAAATTGTTCATTGTCTTGTGGAAAATAGATCAATGGAAGAAGATAGTGCACATAATGAGGCACCAGATGAACATAATATAGTTCAATTAGTTATCTCAGATATTAAAAGGAAAATTCCAAGCAATGACATGTGGGTGGGAGTGGTGGAGAAGTTACTTGGTTGATTCCTAAAGCTACCAGTAGAGAGTGTCAATGAAGAAAAAGCAAGGAACACTAACTATTCATCGTTTGGTTTGAAGTTCTCAGTTACTCACCTCAGAAGACTATATAAACCTATTAGTTGAGTCTAAAAAAAGAAGAAATTTGAAATTTAGGAATTAAAACAGAAAAAGAACCATTTAGCCAAGGAGAAGAAGGCATCAAGGGTTATTGAAGAAATATATTAAGAAGATGAAAGGGTTGAAAGAGAGTAAGTAAGCAAAGATAAGGACCATAAAAAAATGGAAATATAGGAAAAGGAAGAAAGAAAGGGTAAACAAAGGCTTGAAAAGGAATAAGGGATCATCGATGTGGTTGACAATGATGCAAGTACGGCTGATCAAACTAGGATTATGTCAAACACATTGGAAAATATAACAAGTAATACACCATTATTCCAAGACCTCATAAACATTCAAGTCCCGCACTATAAAAAGGGGGGTTTACCCAATTTCTTTATTCTTACCAGAGAGGGTGTCAATTATATGTTTTCTCATCAAACACCTCCACATAATGCGGTCGTTAGTAGCATAAGTGTGAGGTATGGGTATTGAATTCCTCCATGGTTGGAAGGGGAAAATTGGACTCAATCATAAGGGAAGCAATCTACCAAATCCTAATCAACCATTTTTAGGTAGGCCAACCTTCTTAGATCAAGCAAGTAACTGAGGGAGTTTTGGCACTGAAGATTCTCAAGGCCATAAAGAATAGGGGTGTCATATTTTTTTGGTTGTAACCACATTATGATGTGGACTTGGATGGATTCCCTCTTTTTCTTGTCACAAGAAGATTTTTGCTTACAACCTAGGTTGTTTCATTTCATATTGTTTGCAACATTCTAACCAAAATACATTCTAGAAGGAACATTTGTAGTCTATTATAATGGATAAATCTTACATGAGAATGAAAATGGGATTTTCCATTATGCCTCTACACACCAAATGATTTAGAACACATTTATGAGTGATTTTTTAATTATATGACAAACGAGCAAATAATAAAATCTTGAGCAAGTCACTTATTTTAAAATGAAAATTCCATAAAAATAGTGAACAACAAAAAAAAAGGAACCTTGTACCTCATATGAAACCTCATTTAAGGTTTGTTAACTTAGAAGAAAAACATAGTGCATTTTCTATGAATAATAAGCGAGCCAAATCAAACATCAGTAAGACAAGTGAATAATTAAATGAAAAATGAGTGAATAATGAAATCAACAAGCATCAGCTGAGTTTTTAATTAAATGACAAATGAGTGAATAATGAAATCTTGACCAAGTCACTTATTTTAAGATTAAAATTCCATAAAATAGTGAACAAAAAAAGTACCTAACCTCACACCTCATATTAAACATCATTTACTTTAAGTTAACTTAGAATACAAATAGAGTGCATGTGCGGCAAAGCATCAACAAGACAAATAAAACATCAACCTGTGAAGAGAATAATTAAATGACAAATGCGTGAATAATGAAATTAACAAGCATCCAATCATTTGTTAACTAAATGAGAAAGCATCAACAAGCATCAATTGAGTTTTTACTTAAATGACACACAAGTGAACATTGAAATCTTGAACAAGTCACTTATTTTAATATGCATAAAACAGTGAACAGTAAAAGTACCTAACCTCACACCACATGTGAAACATCATTTACTGTAAGTTAACTTAGAAGAAAAACAAAGTGTATGTGCAGTGAAGCTTCAACAAGCTTGTTAGTGTCAGTCTTTGAATCCTACCACCAGTGATCAAATATGCTCTTACAAAGTGGTCTTCGGGTGTCAAAGTCAAATTTTGTCATTTCAATGAGTTATCAAGTAAAATTTGGTCTCTAGGTATTAGGTCTAGTGTTTGATTTCACTTCTTTCAAATTTGTCCAAATGTCAGTCCATGTCATCATTCATTTGAGTGTACCATCATTCAAAGAGTTGTCATCATCATTTCAGGTTCCAATGGGTCATTTTACACCTTGTTCGCGCTTCAGTTGTACTTGGGTAAGACTCATTTCCCTCTCTTAGGGTTTTGAAGGTAATTTCTCTTGTATGGTCAAATCATCAACAAAGTTTGAATCCTGATGCTTATACACCTTCCCCTATCCTTAATGTACCTTAATAAACACTTCCCATCACTGAGATCCCTCATATTCCTCATCTTCCCACAAACCCTAGTTTCTTGCTACAATTTGACAATTTTCTATGCTAGGCCTGTGTTTTGCCCTTTTGGACTCCTTCCCCTCACTCAATATTTGAAATTCCACTTTCCCCTATTTCCTAACATCCCTCCCTAATTCCTAAAATTTTCTCAAGAATTTAGAAGCCCCTTATCCCTTCCATTTCCCTTAATTTCTATAAAAACCCTGTTCCACGCATTGGGGTAGGTTTTACTCAAATGATGTTTTTGAGAAAGGAAAAATGAATTTGGAAAAAGTGAGAGAGGTTTTTGTCCAAAATAGACCAAGGAAGAAAAAATTCCTTCAGTTTTACACAGGTGTCATTTTTTTAAAGAAATGTCAAAAATAATGTTGCCTCAGGAGGGTTACTAAACCTCTGAAGTGACCTTGGGAAAATCAATATTTCTTCTATCCTGGTTGACTAAATGACTTTCTTGATGATTTAAATGATGTCTAGTCAGAGATATCTTTCCAATGAGCTATCATGAGCTCAATTTGGAGTTGAAGAAGACCTTCAAAAGTTGACTACAACAACACTCTGCATTTAGGCAGCCTCATTTTGCACATTTTGACCAGTGTTAGGAGATTTAACTTTTGATAGGGAAAATGACCTCGAAATTGGAAAATTCAAGATGTTCTAGAAAGTAGACTCGATAATATTTCCAAAGAGCTATCCCACGACCAATTTGGACACAAGAAAGACCTCCAAAACTGGTCTACAAAAGGGCACTATGAACCTAGGAGGCGCTACGCATCTCGCAAGGTTTTCCTTTATTAATTTGCACTGGCGCTACGCACCTGGCAGGCACTACACACCTAGCAGGTGTTAAGCACCTGGCAGCCAAGCCCCAAAATGCTCCAAAATCACTCAATTTGCTTCAAATATCTCAAGTTACCTCTTGGCAAGTAAGTAAATCAATCCTTCTTGTTGAAAAGGGTTTTGCATCAATCTTTGGTGACTCTTTTACTCATGAAGTCAAACCCTAGTTTTCACTAAATTGTCTCATAACTTTTAAAGTTCCCTCATCCATTTGTTGTTCCCTAAACCCCATTCCCTTATATAAATTCCCCAAACATCATTCCCTCATATATTCTCCCTAAATCCCACTTTCACATACAAATTTCCCAAACCCTACACACTCTCCCTAAAACCCTACACACTTTATCCTACTCACTCCCTAAACCCTACTCACATCCCTAAACCCTATTCACACATACATTTCCAAACTCCCTCCCCCATATAATCTGCCCATTCCATTCCTCCATCCTATTCCATACTATTATCCACAAACCATTCATATATAATCACATTTTTCAAAACCAAGGGAAAACAATGGAAAGAGATAGTGAATATGACTATGAGGAAGAGACACTCAGTGATACTTTCATGGAGAGACATAAGCAGTAAAGCAAAGGCAAAGATAAGATCCACAAGGATGACATAGCTGACGAACAAGAAAGAGAACAAATAGTTGGAGGATAAGCAAAGCCTAATGGAGCTAGAAATGTTGAAACTGAAGAGGAAAAATGACAAAGAGGACCATGTCACTTTGACTTCCATTGAATAAGAGATAGAGAATGACAAGGAGTCTTGGTTGTAGAAGATGAACATGCACTTGGAGGGGTTTCTTGAGAAGGCAAACAAAGATAAGAAAATGGTTCGTTAGTTAGCCTACCACTACCTAACTCGGAACAAGATTTGTAATGCAACAATAAAGAGGCTAAAAGACAAGCTAAGAAGAGTCTCGAGGAATAAGAAAGAGAAATATAAACTCAATATCTTGTCCAAAGCATCATTGGCCTATCAAATCACCAAACAGGGATCACTCATGCCAAATTTCAAGAAATTTGGAGCAATTTTTGTCATTTTTGAAATTTTTAATGCAAAAAACAGGTTTTTTCAGTAGGTTTGTAGCGCCACCAGTGCTACACTTTTGATGGGGGCCTCCATTTGCAAAAAACTTTAAATTTTTGGAATCAACATGAAACGTTATGCATGCTCAGAAATGGCTGAGAAGTTTTGACAAGTTCTGGACCTCCAAAAGGGCCAAAAACAACCAAAAAGTGCCCTCTCTGCCACTTTTTGCCACACAGGAAGCCGTCTTGGGAGATTTCATTTTTGGAGGGGAAAATGGACTCCAAATCAAAAAATTCAAGTTGTCCTAGAAAGTAGACTCACCAAGCTTTCCAATGAGCTATTCTACACCTGATTTGGACTTCGAGAAGCCTTCCAAAACTGACGTGGAAAAAGAGCTATGCATAGGATCAGTGGTGCTATCCATAGGAGGAAAATTTGCCAGTTTTGCCTGTTTGTTCAGAATTTCACCCAGTTTGCTGTTAGTTTGACTTTTTCTTCTCTCCTAGTCAATTAATGATGTAAATTGATGTACTATGATGTAAAATATGATGAAAAGTGACTTGAGGAGGTAGATACATCAGTTAGAGTTGGTTTGAGGATGAATGAATCAGTTTCCATAGTTTTAGAGGCAAGTTGTTCCACTGCCTATTTTTCAGTTCCTAGTTTAGATCTTGTTGAAACGGATCCTTGAATCATGGATTCAACCCCTGATGGCTAGCATAGGTGGTTTGATGACTATATCTTATACTTTCTTAGTCATTTGTCAAGGTTGGACTCTTGTGGATGCATTGAGCTACTTTGTACATCACTTCTATTGTTTGGAAAAGAAATAAACCAAGGTTTTGCAACATTTTGTGGGATTCTTGTGGTAATGTGAATTAGCATTGTTTTCTCCTCTGTTATTTAGTTTATCATATGTGTATATGTGCCATCATCTATCTTTTTTTGCATAACTAAATGAATCAAGATTAAAGGGTGAAAACCATTGATGTTCAGTGCTCTGCCTTGGGGTTTTATTTAGTTTTAAATGTTTTCTGCTGTTTGAAGAGGACTCATGAAACTTGCATGTCCTCTCCAACTCCTCACCAGTATTTAGACTCACCATCACATTCATTTCAAAGTGCTAAAATACTTGCCTATCTCACCCCACAGAAACCTCTACAAATTTGAGTTGATTTCCTGGACCAAAGCTGCCTTCCTGATTTGATCCAGCAACCAACCATCAAAATCAATAAAAATATTCTGAGAAAACATACCTTGAATAAAATTAGTATTCATATCAGTAATCTCAAGCTATATTTGCCATTTTCTTTGAGATTGAAAAGGATAGAGCCTTCTCCCAACCTGGTAGAGCTAGCTACCAGGTTAAGCGTGGTTTGATATTACCCTAGACCTGCCTTTCTCAGCCTGAGGTAGATTTAGGCCCTAACAAAGCCAAAAAAAATAGCAGCAATCCAAGAGAATAATTAAATGACAAACAAGTGAATAATGAAATAAATAGGCATCAAATTAGTTTTAAATTAAGTGATAAAGCATCAACAAGCATCAACTGAGTTGTTAATTAAATGACAAACGAGTGAACAATGAAACCTTGAAAACTTCACTTATTTTAATATGAAAATTCCATAAAATAGTGTACAATAAAAGTACCTAACGTCACACCACATATGAAACCTCATTTATTGTAATTTAACTTAGAAGACAAACAAAGCACATGTGCAGTGAAGCATCAACAAACCAAATAAAAAATCAACAAGCGAAGAGAATAATTAAATGACAAACGAGTGAATAATGAAATAAACAAGCATCAACTGAGTTGTTCATTAAATAATAAAGCATCAAATGAGTTTTTAATTAAATTAAAAATGAGTGAATAATGAAATCTTGACCAAGTCACTTATTTTAAGATTAAAATTCCATAAAATAGTGAACAATAAAAGTACCTAACCTCACACCTCATATCAAACCTCATTTACTGTAAGTTAACTTAGAAGACAAACATAGTGCATGTGCGGTGAAGCATCAACAAGCCAAATAAAGCATCAACATGACAAGAGAATAATTAAATGAAAAATGATTGAATAAACATGGATAGCCATTTGTTGATTTCATTAATATGGAGGAAGATGGAGGACATAACCAAAATTATGTTTAAAAAGGAAATGAGGCAATATTGTCTCATACGGGTGATAAAGAATAAAGGTTGCTGAGAGAACCAGAGGTAGAAGAAGAGATTCCCATTGCATCTGAAGGTAAAACTATTATTTTTGGTGGTAAGATGCATTATGTCTTTCCAGGGTTTTTAAGTCAAGAGAATGAACAAACTTTTCTCCAAAATGACCATAAGAAAAATAATTTGATAAGGGTTGGACAATCGAAAAATGTTTTCGTAACAGAGGAAGAAAGTGCATGAAATTCTTCTGAGAATCAAAGGAAAACAAAAACACGTTTTTAACCCTAGAAGCAACACTATAAGAAACATATAGAGATTGCCATTGCATAAAAATACTAAACACATGAATAACCATAAACCTTGTCGAAACCTGTCAAAAGGTACCATAAACCATGCAATAAAATGACCATAAGAAAAATAATTCCACAGGTGATAGACAACCGCAAAAGGTTTTTGTAACAGGGGATGAAAATGTAGGAAATGCTTCTCAGAAACAGAGGCAAGCAGAAATATGTTTTCAACCCTATAAGAAATACTACAAGAAACATATAGAGATAGTCATGGAATCAAAAGAGTTAAGCCCATGAATAACCATAAACCTTTCCGAACCCTACCATAAACCCTACATCAAAATGAACATAAGAAAAATAATTGTATAGGGTATAGACAATCCCAAAAGGTTTTCGTAACAGACGAGAAAGTGTAGGAATTGCTTTTTAGAAAAGAGGCAAGCATAAACATTTTTTCGACCCTACAAGAAACACTACAAGCAACATATAAAGATATTCATGGCATCAAAAAGAGCTAATCCCATGAATAACCATCAACCCTACCAAATCCTTCTAAACTCTACCATAAACCTTGCAAAAAAATACCATTAGATAACAACTCGACAGGGAATAGAAAATCCCAAAAGGTTTTGATAATAGAGGAAGAAAGTTGGGGATTTTCTTCTTAGAACCAGAAGAAAGCAGAAATATGTTTTCAACCCTACAAGAGAAACTACAAGAAAAACATATAAAGATAGTCATGGCATCAAAAAATTTTAACCCATGAACAACTGTAAACATCTTTGAAGCCTGTTGAACCCTACCATAAACCCTGCAACAAAATAACCATAAGAAAAATAATTCCATAGCCGATAGAGAGTCCCAAAAGGTTTTTGTAACAAAGGAAGAAAGTTCAGGAATTGTTTCTCAAAATTAGAGGCGAGCAGACACAAGCTTTCAACCCTACAAGAAACACTACAAGAAAAATATAAACATAGTCATGGCATCAAAAAGAGCTAAACCAATGAATAACCATAAACCCTACAAGGCCCGTCAAACCCTACCATCAACCCTACAACAAGATATAAATTCCCAATAGCAAATTCCAGTGTTGAAAAACACAACAAAAATACAACAATAGCTAAATTCCCAACAACAAATTGAAGTGCTGAAAAAAACATTGTGTATGTGATCCAGGTGGATGTTGGTGGCCACCCACCTATCCCATTTGGACCCCCACAACTGTCTCTATCATTTTTTCTGTTTCCTTAATTATAGCACAATTTACTATTTTTAGCAGTTTTTCGGGTCCTAAACTTTCGGAGCCGTTTTTAGGCCCTAAACGACGTTTTTTGGAAATCCACCACCAACGATTTTTTTGCCTAGAAATTGTTTTTTCCGTCGTATTCCTCGGAGATATCTTTCGAACAGGCTATCATGCGCGTCAAACGGAGATAGTACGACCAATTCGCGACCCCGGGAAGTTGATGTACCAACTTACCCAAAAACGGGGCCCACAATTTGGCGTTTCATCTTCTAGGGTTAGGTTTTGGAATGTGAAGGGTTTTCCATTGTTTCTCAACAATAAATAGGCGCTCGAGCCTCATTGTAACACAGTTTTTGGAGAACAGTACAGAGGCATGTAGCCGACACATCTCTTCTCAGAGATAAGCTACCATCGCCCTAGCTGGGTTATTTTCATTCCTATTTGTAAGCATATTTCAGTATTTTACAGTAATGAAATGAAGTGTTATTTTCGCTGCATATTTGTCTTTATGGTTATCTCTGTATTTTATTGCGTTCCTGTTTAAATCCGGATCAGTATGGTAGGATTTAGAATCCTATAGGAGAGTCCTCGAAGTCGCCCCCATGTCGAAACATCACCCAAAGACTCACCATACCTCCTCTACAACAACCATACAAATTACTTGTAACAACAACTTGCAAACATAGAGAGGAATTAGCATTTGGAGAAAAACCCAAAAATAATTACAACAAATTCTCAAAATAAACCATGAATTTAAAGACTTACCTTCATGGATATCGAAACTTGCATTTATACCACTGAACTTGCTCGAATCTCCCACTGGCTCCTTCATAAACAACATGATGCGAGGATGAAACAACAAGAATTATACTTGTAAATGCCTGACGAAGCAAAACGAATAACCACAAAGTTGTTGGTTAACACCCCACAAAGAAGAATGAACAACCACAAAGCCACTGTTTAACCCCCCTCGAAATAGGTAAAGAAACCACACCCTAAACCCTAAACGAGAGGCAAAACATTTCAAACATCATTGGCTCATGAGCAGCACGAGAATGGGAGACCAAGTGAACCAATACTACATCCGAGAGGATCCATTGTCAACGGAGTGGACTACCCACACATCGAGTCTAAACAAGATAAGATAGGGCAGTGAATACATGCTAGAAAATGTGTCAGAGGAAACCCTAGATGGAGGGTTTAAGGCTTCATTTAATGCATTCACCAACCAGAACATTTTTCACATTCAAATTGATAGATGTCATACGATGGATGAGTGAGACTCCACATCAACAACTAGTGTGGAAGGGAGGCCAAACAAGTAATATCATCCCTCCATTAATATAGAATAATATTTTGCTTTGAAGAAAGAAATCGTCTCATGAATGGACAAGAAAAAAATAAAATGAGCAACAATGTCTTTGTCTGCATAAATTCGTTGTCTACTCCCCACATGAAGATACACATGAAGAATGATAAGTCCAAAAAAATGTTGTTACAATTGTACAAAGACCACGAGTGGCCACAGTTACAAGACTTTCATTGATTATGGATTAGTTAGTAGTAAACATTACTTAAATATAAATTATGAGATAAATTTGTTATGTGAAGTCGTACAATTTACATTCTATTACTAAGGGATTTGTAATTTTTTCCTGTGCTCAATTTTGAGTTGAATGTCTTCTTTTTAAAATAAAAATGAAATATATAAAAAATATGAATTAAAATAAAAACAAAAATTAATATGGATGTTCCGTTAATTTAATTAAAAACTTTATGTAAAATCAATAATTCGTTTTTTCCTTTTTTCTTTTTTTTTAAGTGATATCTATATCATCATTGTTATTGTTGTCGATATTTGATATTACTAGTTGTTCCAAAGGAGATGTAAAAATATTTCATTGTTTTTCATTTTCATCATAAACAAAATATTTATAAGTCCATGTAAAATAACATAATTTTATATCATTGTTAAAGAGAAATAAAATAATTAAAGTTTGAAAAATATAAAATTTTATGTATAATATCATTATAAATAATATATTTTAAAAAATATTAACCATAATAAGCTACTTCAAAACTTAAATAGAAGAAGGAGGTAAGTAAAAAAGAACATTTACTTCTTAAAAAGAGTGTCATGTATAACTCATTCAATTTTTAATATAAATTAATACTGATATTTTTTTAGTAATAATGAAGTAATCGATGTGGCTCATAAATAAATATATAAATATTTAAAAATATATTAAAAGAAAAATAAATTAATTAATGTGAATATAATTCATAAATAAAATATATCCATGATAATGTTAAGTAAAATATTTCAACATTTACTATGTATATGTTATACAGGGTTTAAAAAGAAATTTATATATCATATAAAGAAAATGGAAAAAGAAAATTCTTATGTTAAAACATTTTAAATTTTTTAACTATTCTACATTTTTATTGATAATTTAGTTTGAATTGCAACAAATCTTTGTTGGAATTCCAAGTTCAAGTTATGCAGTCTACATAATGCAAGAGCCCAAGAGGATTTTCGAGGAGTTCAATCCATTTATCCATTTAAATATCCAATTTAAATAATTACAAGTTACATATACTATACACACGCACACATAGATACATATATACAAATAGAACTAATATAGAGTCATCTAGCACCAATTTATCAAGTGTCGAGGGGCATCAAATATCTCGAGGTGCAAACCATTTTTAAAGTTTTTCATTCTAAAATAAGTTTGCACATAAGCGATTTGACCTTTGAATTTCGTGATTAAGCGGATCTATAATAATTTGTATTTTGCTAGTTTTATGGTAATAAGTGTTTTAGTAGATTTTACTTCTATTCGGCATATTGATTTATATTCATAATTTTACTATGGAATATGTCATCCACAAATATTTAGAAGTATTCCTTGGATTTTTTAAGAGGTGTTTCATATAATAGAAGCGATTTGGTTTGATTTTTGCCAGGAGACTACATTGATGTGTGATAAAATTATGCTAACAATTTTACACATGATATTTTAATTTAAGATAATACTCAATCATATTTTTGAAAAGCATTGTAAAAGGAGAATTGCAAAAATCGCTAGATGTAAAATCCATATATCTATTTTTTTTATACTCAATGGGTTTTACATTTTTGTAATTGTTGATAAAACAATGGTATGTGGTGAGTTTTCATCTATCATGGAAAATTGAATAAACCCACTTTAAAACATCATTTTCCACTTTCATTTAGCGAGTAAGTTTTAAACAATTTATAAGGAGTATTTTTATTTTATTGATGGATTTAGTAGTTACAAATGATTAAAAGAAATCGTAACAATAAGGAAAGTTGTGCATTCACATACCCATGAGGGACATGTTCTTATATGGTATTACCTTTTCGTTTATGCAATGCTCTTGCTACTTTTTAGTGAGGAATTATGGGTACTTTCTCTAACTTGATTTATGATTGTGTAAATGTATACCTAGATGATTTTACTAATTATGAAAATATGTTTTAGGATGTATTAAATAGCCTTCGAGAAAGTTTATTTAGATGTCAAAAATAAATTATTTTTTAAAGTTTTGAAAAATGTTATATGTTACTAATTAAGGTAATTTTTCTTAGTCATCGCATTTCTTCCATTAATATAAGGGTAGATACAAGAAAAATTCAAGCCATATCTAAACAAACAATGCAAAAGACTCAAATGGATACATGAGTATTTTTAGCACATGTAGACCATTACAAATGAGTCATGGGAGATTTTACCAAATAGCACCTGCATTGTTTAATTTTCCTACAAATGATGGTGTTTTTTTTGGAGTATTACTTTCCAAAACTTGTTTTGAAACTGTCATGTGCCTAGGTTGACAATACACATATAATTAACACAACATATTTTCTATTAATGCATAGGTGTTTATATATATATATATATATATATATAGCTCACCTTATTAGTCCCTGCCATCTGGCAATGGCCAGGGACTATAGTAATCGAAAAGATGGAATTTAACATTAATTTAAATTGCTTACTATTACAAATGACAAGTTACTATTATGAATAACCAAACTTTTTAAGAACAATTAGTTTGATCGTCTTATTTAGCCTCTTCCCAAGGTGGGAGGCTAAAACATAAGTTATATTCATTTTTTCCGTTGGCATTTGGAAATTTTGCTTAGCAGAGTAAACTAATGCAAGCATTAGTTTAAAACATTAAATGTTATAAGAACTGAATTAAATTAAACCTAAGCTCATAAGCTTCACAGCAAGGTGAGAGACTTGGCATGTCCATTTGTGAAGGCTTCTGTCTAGTGTGCCTGCCGCTTGCCACCTGCCACCGCTTCAATCTAGGTACCATTCCATAAACTAATCTAGGTGCCATTCCATAAACTATAATAGTTGTCCCTTTGGCCAAATTGCATGGGAGAGTTTTCCATAAGCCGGAATCCTCGAGTCTTTAGAGTCCCTGAGTCTTCTGCATCATAATGAAGATGAGCTATGATGAGCCAAGTCTTTTGCATCATAATGAAGATGAGCTATGATGAGCCAGTCTGCGGTGTCTTGTATGAAGATTACACAAAGTCCTTCTTCTCCATCATAATGGAGTCCTTGAGTCTTCTGCATCATAATGAAGATAAGCTATGATGAGCCAATTCTTCTGCATCATAATGAAGAAGAGCTATGATCAGCCAGTCTGCGGCTTGAAACTTGAAACAGTGGAGCAACAAGTAAGAAACAATTTTTCATTCTTTGCTATCATTTCATGCACAATCAATTTTCATTATGAATTCACTCTTTGTCATCATTTCTTCATTTTGCATTCACTCTTTGTCATTGTTTCCAATCAATTTTCACACAGTCAATTTTCATTTATGATCTTTCACTGAACACAACTTTTTAATTTTTTTATGAAACTCTTAAAAGCTAAGATTAGAAACAAAAAAACTCACCTTTGTGTAGGCTGGCTAGATTGATGGCTTGAAGAACATGGTCCTTGCTCCTTCCACCATGAATTATCAGTACTTTCACCTGAAACCTTTTCCTTTCATACCTTCGTTGGTTCACGGGCAATTGGATCAACTGGTTATGAATCACTTGCATCATCAAATGGCTCTGAATCAAGTGCTTAAACTAGAGCTTCCATAAACTGGATCTTGCTTTGGAACCAACACTACCAATAGCAATATAAGTAGAGGTGGTAGCAGGAGCAGCAGGAAAGGTGGCTAGTTAACGAGATGCATTTGAACCTCAGTTTACTCACCAGCATTCGAGTCAACAGTTGACCCAACATCCTTGTAATCGCAAAAAGAGCCAAAGCCCGAAGCCATTGATTTATAACCAGTAGACCTCGCAGCCTTGAGCGATATATATATATATATATATATATATATATATATATATATATATATATATATATATATATATAGGTTAGTAGGAGCACTACCAAATTATGGTAAAGGGTATGAAATTGCCTCCTTCTTAAGCTGCTGGTTGGGATGCTTCCTGTAGAAAAGCACGCAGTGAGAAAGACAACATAAGAAGGAGCATAAAAGCTAGCAAGCATACATACTGAGCTAGCTAGTCCTTGCGCTGACCAAACCCTGGACTTATCAATTTTTTGCCAACAAAGGTTGTAACTAAGAACCTAAATGGTGAATTAATGATAGCAATCTACCCTTGGGATGCTACACTCAAAGGTGAAGGCTGTAACTAAGAACCACATGCGATCTTGTGCCCATACTCAGCGCGTGGCCTTGACTCGTTCGATGGTGAACCAATGGGTTGAACTGACTTGACCATGCCATTGAATGCTTCAGAGGAGGATGCCAAATGATGGCTTTATTGTATAGCCAGGGTTCATGGGCCTGAAATGGATCTGTAAGGATGAGCTTCACTAAGGCACAGAGACAAGAAATTCAACCAACTGTTCAAATCGATCGTTTTCGGCAAGAAATTCAACTAACTATTCAAATTGATTGTCTTCGACAAGAATAAGCTCTACCTCTTTTTGTTTCATTTACTGTACAAACAACAACATCTAATTTACAAAAGTACACACACAGGCACATGGCTTGCATGCAATCCTAATGCATACCCGATAATTAATGTATAACGTTATTCTGAGTTCAAACAGATGGTCAACATGCACATCGTGTTGACACATCTCCTGGCTTTCTCAGCACGTGTAGCCACGAGTTGCAACTTCCAGCTTTGGCGAAGATGGAGTAATGTTCTATGTGAAAAGAGGATATCATACCAGCCTTTACAGGGTCATGTAATCTTTTATTTTAATAGGAAGGTGTGCACGCTGATAGGAGTTTAATAAGGTTGAATCAATAAATTATTGCATGTCCAATGCACATATTTTTATTTACCACTTGCACGCTAATGGTTGGATTCAATTATAATCTTAGTGTTATCATTCAATGGGGACTCCATTTAGAGTTACTTCAACATTGATTATTTCTCTTATACTTGAGATTAATTTATTATTTTACATTAATGCAAATGTATTCAACATTGAAATCGGGTAAATTTTAATTTGCTAAGGTGGGGGCCTTATAAATATCATGCACATGTGAGTAAAGTGTACAATCCACTAAGGTCAGAACCTCATAGGATTTGTAGTTTTAGCGTTGCCTTGTATTTGTAGTTTTCTGGAATCGTATGGCTAGTAGTTTTCTGGAATTTTCAGGCTAGGAATTCTTTGGCTTGACTGTGCTTTACCAAAACTGTGGTGTCATGGTTTTCTTCAAGCCTCGGGTAGGGACTACTTGGAGTGCAGCTTCTCTTTGTTATAATTAAGATTTGGTTCTTACCACCATCCTAACATAAATCATGTACCAATGTTTTTGTTCTATGAAAATGAGACTTTATTATATATTTTGATTGTGTTTTTGTGCCCTTCCCCTTGTCTTACATAATGTTATACATTTCTTTAGGTTGGGATAACATTATTACTATTGGAATATTTATATGGAAACAAGAGAGTTAGCTCTTGTGTGATATAAATACGCCACCTTTGGTAATTATGTTCAAACTTGGGTTAAACTCCTTTGTTGTACTACAACACTATTCACTTGTTCTATGTGATTTACAATGGCTGCTGCTTGATTTCTAAACTTATGTTATGTATTTGGCCTTCCCCAAGACTGAGGCCTCTTGAGAGGACACCAAGTGTAAATTTTCTAATATCATGCCCAACTAACCTCGTCCACGTACCCTGACCCACGTGATTTTCTATACTCCTTCACATGGCCTTCACTGGTACTAGAGTACTATGTTCTTTGATAGTAAGGATGCATCCATTCCAATAAATGGTGTAGATCTATTACTTGAAACCCTAAACTCTTTCATGCACCCTTCCCTTCCTCATTTGGTCGGATATTCCATCGCGAGCATCGATTTCACTGTAGCTGTGGGAGGTGGCGTACAAAGTGTCCACAACCGTGAACCTTCTACTCTCACTGGCTAGCCCCTGAATGAGAACTCATGACAGAGCTAAGGTACAACGTAACCTAAATTATTTTCCCATGAGACTCTTAGTTTTTGTTCCCAAGGATGCTTTATCTTTCTAGCTTACTTAATGGTAGTCTTTTGTGTAAGATTAAAGAACTCCCAATGGAGAAACTACTATTACTCCATCTATTCAACCCGCTCTCAATTCAGGTAATATCTTATCTTTTTCTTTTATAGTTTTTAGTTCTTTTATAGTTTTTAGTTCTTAATCTGTTGGAAAAAGGTTTCCTAATTCTTTTTGGTTTTAACTTCACAAAGGAATTGGTGTTAGTGTAGCTGCCCAGAAAATGCACTGCTATTGGACTCTGTAGCAGCTCATAAATGGGAAGACGTCTCTGTTGGGTATTTTTCAATGGGAGAAAATACCAAAAACCAAGATTCACTCACACAGAGGCAATGCTCTGTTTTACCTCCACAGGATCTTTTTGTGCACAGAGGAGCTTAAAAAAAAATTCACTGAGAGACAGAGTATTTCACCACCATAAAAACATTCTATTCATTAAAAACTGATACAAACTTCATCCTCTTTTACTGAGAGGGATTTACCACTGTAAAATCCTTTCTACATTCACTGCTGTGAAAAACAACTTACTGCTGTAATAAAAATTTACATAAGTTTACTGCTGTAAAACAAATTCATTATACGCTCATGGATTTTACAAAACCTTCAGCACATAAAACATTACGGGCTTTGTTCTCATTTCACCTTGCGTTTTCACCGTTCCATTACAAAGGGTCAAAACAAAACATTACCAAATATTTCTTGTGCACTGCTGTGCATACACCCTCTGGTTCTCTTTTACGCTGCTGCGAACACTTACATTCTTTTCCTCCCGTGTGCCATACATACAAAAAAAAGTCAACACACTCAAAAACAAATATACGACCTCCCTCTTTTAAATATTACATTACATAAAAAAATGACCATACCTATCTTTAAATGTACCATTCCTTTTACATACAAAACTTACGTGCTATATAAAAAATATTGAAACGTGCCCATAACATTATTAAAAGCATCTAGCTAAAAACTACGAACAGCACATAAATTCATTAAATTCTTTCATTCGGCGGTCAAACCATAAGTCTTTTACTCCACGCAATGCATTGATTTGCTGCAGGCCCATGTGCAGGTTTAATCAATCTACGGCGGAGAGCACGGGAGACAATCGAACGGTGGAGAAAGATATCGGAGACCCATTTTCTGCTGAACATTAACTTCCGAGAAACTTACGTTGCGTTACGTCAGTGGTGAACCACGTGTCAGCTCCATATTATATCGGAGCTCCTTGCCGGATTATTCCTTCGTCGGCAAATCGCTCCGAGAAAATTCGGTGAACGGTTTCTGGCTTGGTCCATCGGCGTTGAAATTAGATTTCAACACTCCCCTTTAATTTCAACAGCTGGGCATTCGGTCATACCGAGACACTTCCTCAAAAATTCAAAGCTTTTCTGATCCAATGGCTTTGTCAAGATGTCTGCAACCTGTTCCTGAGTCCTGCAATGTTCTAGGACAATTTCTCCATTGTTCACCAATTCTCTGATGTAGTGAAACCTTGTATCAATGTGTTTCGTTCTCTTATGAAACACTGAATTCTTTGACAATGCAATAGCTGAGCTATTGTCACAAAAAATCACTGTCGCTTTTGCCTGCTCTTGGCCTAAGCTTCTCAACATTCTTCTCATCCACACTGCTTGACATGCTGCTGCTGTAGCTGCCACATATTCAGCCTCTGCTGTAGACAATGCTACAATGGACTGCTTCTTAGAAGCCCATGAAATGGCTCCTGAACCCATATTAAAAACATAACCGGAAGTGCTCTTCCGATCATCTACACTTCCAGCCCAATCACTGTCAGTGTATCCAACCAAATCTGAATGTTCTGAGGCATGATACAAAATTCCAAACATTTTGGTACCTTTGACATACCTCAAAATTCTCTTTGCTGCCTGCCAATGTGCCTCCTTCGGCCTCTCCATGAACCTGGAAATTAAACTAACAGCATACATTAAATCAGGCCTAGTTGCTATTAAATACATAAGGCTGCCCACAATGCTTTTATACAAGCTAGGATCAAAATCCTTGCTGCTGTCCTCTCTGCTGAGCTTTAATCCCATCATTGTGGGAGTGATGGCTGCCTTGCATTCTTCCATCTTAAATCTGCTCAAAATTTGATTTACATATCTTGCTTGAGATATAAAAATTCCTTTTTCATTTTGATCTACTTCTATGCCTAAGAAGTATCTCAAGAAACCCATGTCAGTCATTTCAAATTCATCCTTCATGACTGATTTAAAATTCTTAATGAGCTGATCATCATTACCTGTGAAAATAACATCATCAACATATAAGACAACAATTAAAATTTTACCATCTTTTTCTTTGATGTAGACAGTGGGTTCTCCTTCACATTTGTCAAATTCATTATCCAATAGATATGAATCTATCCTGTTGTACCATGCTCTTGGCGCTTGCTTCAGCCCATAAAGAGCTTTCTTCAATTTGCACACTTTGTGCTCTTCACCTTTCTTCTCATATCCGAGAGGTTGTTCCACATAGACCTCTTCCATTAACACTCCATTTAGGAATGCTGATTTCACATCCATTTGGTAGACTTTCCATTTTTTTTGTGCTGCTATGGACAGCACTGCTCTCACTGTTTCCATTCTTGCAACCAGTGCGAAAGTCTCCTCATAATCTCTCCCATACTGCTGCTTGTACCCTTTGACAACCAGCCTTGCCTTGTGCCTTTTTATCTTGCCTTCAGCATTGCTCTTGGTCTTATAGACCCATTTCACATCAATGACTTCTTTGCCTTTTGGTAGCTCAACCAAATCCCATGTTTTGTTTCTCTCTATGGCATTCATCTCCTCATCCATAGCTTCTATCCATTTCCTATCTTTAATTGCATCTTCGAAATGAATAGGATCATCAACATGACAATACAAGGCAAATAAGGAATTCATTCCTTCATCATAAATGTCACTTAGATTTCTAAATTTCTTACCTCTTTCACTTGGTGTGCAAGTGCTTGAAGATGCACTTGAATTTCCTCCTTGTGGTGTGCTTGGAGAAGCACTCTCATTGATCCTCAATGGTGTTCCTTGCTGTCCTTGTGTTGGCGCTGCTGTTTGGGGATTCATTTCAGCCACCTCCTCTTCATCTTCATCATGAGACAAACAGTTCTTGACATTCACTGTTTTCTCTATGCTTCCATCCCAAGCTTCCTCTTCAATGAATTGAACATCTCTGCTGACAAAAAACTTCTTGGTAGATGGGATGTACAGCCTGTAGGCTTTGGATTCATCACTGTATCCAATGAAGATGCATTTCTCCCCTTTGCTGTCCAACTTCCTCCTTAGCTGATCTGGTATGTGTGCATAGGCCACACACCCAAAAACTCTCATGTGGGTGACTCCTTGCTTTCTCCCACTCCATGCCTCTTCTGGCACCTTGTTCATCACTGCTTTTGTAGGACACCTGTTCAAAATATAAACTGCACAATGTACAGCTTCAGCCCAATACTCATTCGGCAAATGCTTTGCCTTCAGCATGCTCCTCGCCATATCCATGATGGTCCTGTTCTTCCTTTCAGCAACTCCATTTTGCTGTGGAGTGTACCTTGCTGTAAATTGTTTGTGAATTCCATTTTCTCTACAAAACTTTAGGAATTCATTTGAGATATACTCACCTCCTCTATCAGTTCTCAATACTTTTATGTGCAGCCCGCTTTGGTTCTCCACAAGTGCTTTGAAATTTTGGAATTTCTCAAAGACTTCACTTTTGTTCTTGAGGAAATATATCCAAGTCTTTCTTGTAAAATCATCAATGAATGTCAAGAAATATAGGCTGCCAGCTAATGATGGAGCTTGCATTGGTCCACACAAATCTGAGTGGATAATCTCTAAGGGTGTCTTTGCCCTTATGCTTTTCCCTGATGGAAAACTTTCTCTATGTTGTTTGCCCAATATACAACCTTCACAAAGGCTGTCCGGCTTCTCTATTAATGGTAATCCCTTTACCAATCCTTTTCTGCTCAATAAGTTTAGACCTCCAAAATTTAGATGCCCGAATCTCAAGTGCCATAACCAATTTTCATCCTTTGGCACGCTTTGAAAGGCCTCTTGGGTGACTGCTGCCATTTCCTTCTTGTTCTTCAGGTCTGCCCTGATCCGGAGAGGGAACATTCTGTTCCTTATCATCTTCACTTCAGCAATGCATCTTTTGCTGGGTGGTATATCCATGATGGTGCACACATCATTTACAAAGTAAACATTGTAACCCTTTTGAATAAGCTGTCCAACACTCAATAGATTACATCTCATTCCGGGGACATAGTAGACATCTGCTATGGTTTTCCTTTCTCCTTGTTTTGTAAATATTTTTACCTCCCCTTTTCCCATAACAGACACTTTACTATCAGTTCCTAGTGTGACCTCAGACTTCAAGTTTTGATTTAAGACTGAGAAGAGGGCAATGTTTCCTGTCATATGGTTGCTGCAACCTGAGTCTAAAAGCCATATGTCTTCACTATGTGTTTCAGCCATGTTACAAGCTAACAGGACATTATTTTGACTGCTGTTTTCTCTTGTAACATTTGCATTTTGTCTACTGTTCATATCATGCTGTTTCTTTCTACAATCACTTGCATAATGTCCATACTTTTTGCAATAATAGCATTGAACATTAGATTTATCATACCTTTGTCCTTGAGCATGATGTTGTCCTCCTTGTTGGCTGCTGCCTTGGCCTTGGTTCTGATTTTGATTGCTGCCTCTTCCTTATGCATTTGATGGGCTGTTCCTTCCACCTCTGTTCTGGCTTCTGCCTCTTCCTCTTCTGTTTCCTCTGCCTTGACCTCTTCCTCTTCCAAAGGACATCTGGGTCTTGAAGGCTTGCTCAAGAGATGATTTTTCATTCCTACTCAACCTCTGCTCATGTGTTATCAGTGATGCATGTAGCTCATCAACTGAATAGTTTGAGAGATCCTTTGTCTCTTCAATGGTGGTGACTATGGCATCAAACTTTGAGGGTAAGACCCTCAATATTTTCTCCACAATCCTTCTGTCTTCAATGGTTTCTCCATGAGTTCTCATTTGTGTGATTACACCAATCACATGAGTGAAGAATGAGTCAATGTTATCTGACTCCTTCATGCACAGATTCTCAAAATCCTTTCTCAGCAATTGTAGTTTTGCTGTCTTCACTCTCTCCATGCCTTGATAGGCTGTCTTAAGGATTTCCCATGATTCATTTGCTGTCTTAGCTGCTGCTAACCTTGGAAATATACTCTGGTCTACTGCTAGATACAACAACACACGGGCTTTTGAATCCTTCTTCCTATTGCTCTTCAACAGATCCTTCTCTCCCTGAGTTAATGCATTGAACTCAGTTTCATCTGCTGGTTCTTCAAAACCATCTTCAACTATTTCCCATAAATCTTGAGAAGCAAGCAAGGCTTTCATAGTTATTGACCAGTAGTCATAGTTCTTCCCATTAAACTGTGGGAGCTGGGTATTAAACATACCCATACCAGTGCTTGTGCTAGCCATTCCTTGACTGTGTATTTAAAAACTTACTGTCTCTTCAATACCAAACAAGATAGCTATGAGGAATACCTGAAACCTTCGTTGTCTGAGTCTTCTGTCTGCCTGAGAAGTTTTGCTGCAGCTACAAACCTTCTCCCTTCAGCTTCTTTAACTTCTTTAAAGAGCCTGGTCCAGCTTTGATACCACTGTTGGGTATTTTTCAATGGGAGAAAATACCAAAAACCAAGATTCACTCACACAGAGGCAATGCTCTGTTTTACCTCCACAGGATCTTTTTGTGCACAGAGGAGCTTAAAAAAAATTTCACTGAGAGACAGAGTATTTCACCACCATAAAAACATTCTATTCATTAAAAATTGATACAAACTTCATCCTCTTATACTGAGAGGGATTTACCACTATAAAATCCTTTCTACATTCACTGCTGTGAAAAACAACTTACTGTTGTAATAAAAATTTACATAAGTTTACTGCTGTAAAACAAATTCATTATACGCTCATGGATTTTACAAAACCTTCAGCACATAAAACATTACGGGCTTTGTTCTCATTTCACCTTGCGTTTTCACCATTCCATTACAAAGGGTCAAAACAAAACATTACCAAATATTTCTTGTGCACTGCTGTGCATACACCCTCTGGTTCTCTTTTACGCTGCTGCAAACACTTACATTCTTTTCCTCCCGTGTGCCATACATACAAAAAAAAGTCAACACACTCAAAAACAAATATACGACCTCCCTCTTTTAAATATTACATTACATAAAAAAAACGACCATACCTATCTTTAAATGTACCATTCCTTTTACATACAAAACTTACGTGCTATATAAAAAATATTGAAACGTGCCCATAACATTATTAAAAACTACGAACAACACATAAATTCATTAAATTCTTTCATTCGGCGGTCAAACCATAAGTCTTTTACTCCACGCAATGCATTGATTTGCTGCAGGCCCGTGTGCAGGCTTAATCAATCTACGGCGGACAGCACGGGAGACAATCGAACGGTGGAGAAAGATATCGGAGACCCATTTTCTGCTGAACATTAACTTCCGAGAAACTTACCTTGCGTTACGTCAGTGGTGAACCACGTGTCAGCTCCATATTATATCGGAGCTCCTTGCCGGATTATTCCTTCGTCGGCAAATCGCTCCGAGAAAATTAGGTTGACGGTTTCTGGCTAGGTCCATCGGCGTTGAAATTAGATTTCAACAGTCTCCAATGTTAAGGTGCTCCAATGACAGTACATGTTTATTTTTCCATTTTTCCTACGACGGTTTTATCTCCTCATTATGTTTCATGGTCAGTTAATAAATATCTTGTATTATCTCTGGCTGGATTCGCATCTTCTGTTCCCCGCATATAGGAGTATGGAAACCCCAAGTCACAAAAATTTCCAGGTATTTCATTGTCTTTGTTCCAATGCATATATATATTATCTTTAATATATGGTCTCAGATTTAGGCTCGCACCCTCAATAATTTTCTCGCTGCTTCTTTTTCTCGATCTAGGTATTAGTGTTGCACCTTCATATCTCCTGCTAAACTAGAGTTTTGATAAATTTCAGCATACACCAATAGACCTCTTACCCTTATAGGTGGGTACTTTGTGCATTTCTACACAGGGGTTATTCTTCAGTTGTGTGGTTGGTGGTGCCAACTATAGTGGTTTTGTTCCACGTGTTAAACAGGGTAGTGGTTATGGGTTCTCTGCTTCGAGCATATCACCAGATTCCCCTTAAGTATAGTTTAGGAAGATGAAAGAGCTATACTCTTCCTCATTTTTTCCTCTTTCTGGCTTGTAACATCGTGTTATCAATAGCGTATATATTGTATCAATAGATTAAATTTACCATCAAAATATTTCAAATATATAGCATACCCCTTACGGGTGGTATACAATGATATCATTTTGTTAATCATTTATATTCTAAGTAGCTTTGTGTTTCCTATGCATAATTTATGTTTTTTAGGCCAATTGTTTGGTTCTCTATTTGTTAGAATATGGTCGTAATTCATATACCGGCACATATTTGTCAATTTTTTCTCATTCCTATTATTTTGTTTATCTACCTTCTGAAAATTTAGCTTACATTTCAGTGATATTCATATTTCAGTTTATTTAGAATATTTGTTATTATGATATCAGTGCCTACTTAACTATTGAATCATTTTTTTTACTGCCAGCATTATTAATGCGTCTCTAATGTAGACAATGTAGTGTACATGTCTCAGCGGAATTGACTCATAGTATGTTCCTTAATTAAATTACGTATGAATAACTGAAAATCGAATTATGGTGATTTTATATTTCCTTTGGTATAATGTATGTCATACGGAGTTAGAATTGGGCTTCACTTTCTTAACTTCTTCGACTTCATTACATAGAGTCTTTGGGATTAATGTTCACAAGTGGGGTAAATTATTCAGTTTTTTGATGAAAACTTTCTTACTTAAAATATATAAGTTTACCACATATAAATAAGTGGTTTGTTCTTCATTTTGTAATAATTCCAATTAACAATTATATATATTACTTCAAATTTATTGCGTAGTCCCAACGAAGTATTCAAGACGTTTGTAATAATCTATATCCCGAAGCGTGAGACTTAATCCTGAAATTTGGAACTTTCCTCTATCATCTGACTCTGTCTCAACAGGTAAACTAAATGTCTCCCTTCGTAGTTAAGTGGAGACTTATAGGAAACATCCTCATTGCATCCTTTAATTAATTCTGTCATCCTATAAAAGTATCAGCCATAGAAAGTTTGCGAGGAGATAATACTTTTGTTCTATATTGTATGTGTAAGTGAATACCCTACACTCTACCATAACCACAATGGTTATGATATATCTTTTCTATTTCCAATACCCTATGCATGATCTATAACACACATAAATCTTTTAACAAAACACACTATTTGACACACATAAATCTTTTAACAAAACACACTATTTGAACAATACATTCACTGAATATTGTGTGGGTTTAAGGAAATATTGTGTGGGTTTAAGGAATTAATAATCTGCTCGAAAGTAACATGTATCTCATAGAGACCCCAACAATTAGATTTAATCTCTTAATAAATTAACTCATGAAAATTAACTATTTACCTATCCAATATATATATGAAATGCTCAGTCTTACAACATGCCACCCTACAATTGGAGAAAAGAAAGCCTCTCAAGCATCCAAGAAGAATAATGGGAGTGATAACAAAGGGGCTGAAACCAAAAAAAAGGACACCACACATGTGGAAGGTTTGCACAAGATCATTAAGAAACTAAAAAACACAGTCATCGATATGAAAAGGAATCACAAAGAGAGTACTAGTGGTAGTGGAGGAGACTATAACAACAGAAATCCCTTCAAGCCCTTCTATCGTAGGAAAAAAGAAGGCGGTCATGGTCAACTTGCGCTACTTGCTCCACCCAATGAAGGGAATTTAAACACAGAAGAGCTGTCTCTTATCAGATCGCTCCTCCACCAAGAAGAACCTATAGTGAAACTAGAGCCAAAACAACAAGATGAGGAAGAGTACCAAGTAGAGGAGCCCTTGGAAGAAGAATATCAAATCAACGTACTGTGGGATTTCTATACAAATGAGAATGATGATGACCAAGGGGACAGTATGGCAGAAATCCACACTAACAAAATCCACACATGAAGCAAAGGGCCACTTGCAAGTGTGATGAAGCATATAGACCAGACCAAGAAAGTTTTCCACCTGTGAAGACACCTGCTCCCAAAGTCCCTGTTGAGAATAGGAGACCCAACGGTCAATCCAAGAATACCCCTGTTGCAAACCACCGAGAGAAAGAAAATGCATCTCCCACTGCAACGAAGGCTACTCAAGATGTTAAACTCCCACCTAAGAATGGAAAAACCAGTATGTTTACTCTGCCTTATCCTGTTTATAACATTGATTACAATATTGTGGATGATCTTAAGAAATCTAGGGCTAATATCACATACTTTGATTTGCTGAAATTAATGCGGGAAAGATATTTGCTCCTGAAAGCTATGAATGAGAGAAACTCCAAAACTCCCACCATCCCAAGCAATCAAACGAAGAAGTCAGTGTCCAGACCTGTCAACACCTCCGTTGCAGCCTAAATTCTATCAGCTATGGAAACCACTCTATCCAAAATGAATCGAAAACCCAAATATGTCAGTGCAGCCAAGATAGGGAGAAAGTCAAAATCCATGACCCCACCTTTCCTTATCACATTTGAAATCCTCAACATGAATGCGCACAATTACCTGGTAGACTTCGGTGCCCCATCCACTATGATGCCTTATGTTGTTGCTAAAAGACTACATGCAATACCTAAGAAAACTGGGACCCAACTTATTCAATTGGACAGGAAAAATGTGAAAGTAATTGGAGAATTGAAAGATGTGTTGATTCAGATGGTTGATAAACCATAGTACACACAAGTCATTGATATAGTGGTCTTCGATATACATTAGGCCTATTGAATGCTGCTTAGTAGGGATTGGTCAGCAAAACTCAATGGATATTTCTCAACTGATTGGTTCCACCTCTTGCTGCCTCAGAAGGGAAAAGGTGATATGCTGAGAGTTGATCGAGAAAGATACATGAAGTATGTGATAACATAACTAAATGGTCCCAATGAACTTGTAATTTTTACCAACTCTATCCTTGGGAACTATAGTTTCAATGTTTATGCTACAGAAACCTGTTTTGGAGAATTTCATGCAGAAACAGTTGAAGAAACTTTGACATACACACAGTTGGAAATTCCCTCCCATAATCCAACTGATGAACTATCCTATATTATAGTAGATGATAGGAATAATTTCCTATATAGTAGTTCAATTGATGTAATATTAGATTCTATATTTTGGACACTCTATTTTAATGGCTCTAACTACCTTGAAGGTGCAGGTGCTAGAAGTATTCTCATTGACCCGCAAGGGAATGAACATTTGATAGCTAGTCGGTTGGAGTTTGCATGCACCAACAATACAACAGAATATGAAGGCTTGCTGCAAGGCCTGAAGAAAGCCATTGATATGAATGTAAAAAATCTTAAGTTTTTGGTGTCTCACGGATAATCGTGGATCAGGTAAGGAAAAGGATACATTTCAATTCACCACACCTTGCAAGGTACCAACATGAGGTATGGGACTTAATTGACATTTTTTATTCTTTTAATATCACGTATATACCACAAGGGCAAAACCAAGACGCTAATCTGATGGTTAATATGGCTACCAAACTTTTTCCTAATTTTAGATTGAAGAAAAATAAATGTTCTGTTGAGTTGATTTTCAGACCATCCATGTGCGATAACATCTGGAATTGGCAAGTGTTCAAAGATCATGAGAAAATCCTTGAGTTCTTGCACTATGAGAAGACATTAAAGAATGCAGTCATTGACGAAAAGGAGCATGAAAAGCTTATGAATGAGAGGGAAGATGAGGAAAAGGATTAGCCCAATGTGATTCCGAAATCAATTGTTAAGATGGAGCACTTGTATGACTTGCATGATAGATTCAAGAAACCTACTAACTTCAAAATGCATAGCCCGTCTATGAAGTATTAAACGTTCAACATTGGGACCAAAGAAGACCCAAAAAATGTCAATCTGGGCCTTCGGTTCTCTCCACAACAAAATGCTGCATTTGTCAAGCTATTTAAAGATTACAAAGACGTATTTTTGTGGACATATGAAGACCTAAAGACCTTCGATACTAGTGTTATGCAGCATGTAATCCCTTTGGAAAAGGAGGCCAAGCCCTACCAACAAAAGTTGTGTAAGATGCATCCAAGCCTAGAACCATTGGTGAAGAAAGAACTAAAGAAGATGTTGGATGCTAAAATCATCTTCCTAATCAGACACACCCACTGGGTATCCAATCTTGTGCTAGTCAGAAAGAAAAATGGAGATATCACGCTATGCATTGATTTCAGAACCCTGAACAAACCATCTCAAAAGGATAACTATCCTATCGCCTCTATGGAACACATCCTCTAGTGCATTTCTAGGTGTGAAATGTTGTCCCTATTAGATGGCTTTTCAAGATATAATCAAGTATTGGTATCTCATGGGGATCAACTAAAGATAACCTTCGACACTAAATGGGGCAGCTACACATATCGTAAAATGCATTTTGGGCTCATTAATCCGGGCGCCACATTCCAGAGAGCTATGGACATAGCTTTCTGAGGGTTGATGAATAGATCAGTAGTGGTTTACATGGATGACATCACTGTGTATTCATATCACAGAAGGGATCATATTTATCACCTAAGACAGATTTTCGAAAGATGCCGAAGTTATGGAATTTCACTGAATCCCAAGAAGAGCATCTTTGCAGTCACAGAGGGGAAAATACTGATTCATATCCTCTCTAAAGAACGGATTGTCAATGATCCTGAAAAAATACAGACCATCATGAGAATACAACCCCCTGCCAATAAAAAGGCCATGCAATCTTTCTTCAGAAGGATTAATTTCATTAGAAAATTTGTCTCAGGCTTTGCAGAATTAGTGCGCCCCATGCAGCTGATGATGAAAAAAGATGTTGTGTATAAATGGAGCGATGAAGCTAAGGAAGTGTTTCGGTGAATCAAGGAAGCCATTGCTAAAGCTCTTGCATTGGTCAGCCTCGATTTCGACAAGGAGTTCTTCTTGTACACTTTTGCTTCTGATGTTTCATATCCCACAATACTCACTGAGAAAAACAACAAAGGCAATGAAGTCCATATTTCTTATATGAGCTCTAATCTCCAAGGGGCAGAACTCGACTACCCAGATGTGGAGAAACAAGGTTATGCAGTTTTCAATTCCGTAAAGCATTTCCGCCCCTATTTAGTAAACGCCAAGACCAAAGTAATCATTCCCCTCCTGCTTTAAGAGCCCTCTCCATGCAAAAGGAAATGGGTGAACGAAGAGGGAATTGGATAACCGCCCTTCAAGAGTTCGACCTTAAGGTAAAGCTGACACAGATAGTTTGAGGGCAGGGACTTTGCAGGCTAGTGGCAGAAGCCTTGATAGATAGAGGAGGGGCGTCTGAAGAACCAGAAACACTGAGCATGCAATTTGCACAGATGGAACTCAGGGAGTTGCCCTTATGGAGTAATGAAGTGCTGATGTATGAGCGAGAAACGTCAGAAGCCTTTTTGGACCCGGAGTCATGGTACTACAACATACGCTTCTATCTAGTATGGGGATTGTGTCCTGAACACATGGATGCATCACAGAGGAGAGAACTCAGATTGAAATCCAATCTATATCATTTTTCCAACAACATCTTATATAGAAAAAATCATGATGGGATCTCGTTGAGGTGTTTTGAGAAGGATGATGCCGACCATGTATTGAAAGAAATGCACAATGGCCGAGCAGGTGGTCACTACGGTAGAGAGACAACTGCTCACAAAATATTAAGAGCTGGGTATTATTGGGCCACAATGTTCAAAGACTCGCATACCTATGCCCACAAATGCAGGGTGTGTCAAACCGCCACAGGACGAGAAAGAAAGCCTGTTGTTTCCCCCAGGCCTGTTATGGTTTATCGACTGTTCCAACAGTGGGGCCTAGACGTCATAGACAAGATTACTCCAAATTGTTCATAGCAGCATAAGTATATACTCACAGTGACTGATTACTTCACTAGATGGACCAACGCCATCCCGCTTCGGAAGGTGAATGAAGATGAGGTAATATCATTCATTGAGAAATTCATTATCAACAGGTATGGCATCCCTAACGCTCTCATATTTGATAACACTTCTTACTTTTCATCTCTGAAATTGATTGAGTTTGCTACTGATAAATAACTCCACATAAGGTACGTAGCAAACTATTACCACCAAGGAAATGAAGTTCCAGAGTCTTCAAATAAAAACCTTATCTGCATAATCTGCAAGTCCATCATTGACAACTAGAGGAACTGGCACAATGCCCTAATAAATGCCCTTTGGGCCGATAGGGTCACCCCTAAAGTGGAATTAGTAAACTCCCCATACTTCCTTGTCTATGTACAGGAAGCCATCTTGCCTCCAAATGTCACCCCTCCCTCCTTACAGCTCTCCCAAGCTTCAAGAGGAACCCCTTCAACTTTCAAGGAATGATCAACCAAATGATGAGGCTAGAAGAATTGAGAGATAGAACTAGAATTAAATTCAAAAATCACCAAATGATTGTAAAAAAAACGTTTGATCATCACCTCGCAGGAGATAAAGATTTCCAAGTATGGGAGCTAGTCCTAAAATGGGACAAGATGAGTGAGCCAAAAGGGAAACACACAGAATTCTAACACCTATGGCTGGGCGCATTCCAAGTTGTTGAAAAAATTGTTCAAGGGACTTACAGGCTCAAAATGTTATAGGGAGAGAATGAAAATCTCTCTGTTACTGGCCAGCATCTAAAGAGATACTTCCAGTAGCCACAACATGGTGGTTACCTCCTAAGTAGGTTAGAATTCATTTTATTTTGTTGTTAGTTTAGTTGCCTTTCTGTCTTTTTCTTTTGTTTCCTGCAAAATTTATTTTCCTTCTATTGAATTGCAGTCCTTTTTATCTAGCTGATTTCAGTCCTCCAGTCTCGTTCTACCTTTCAGATTTTCCCTCATTCACCACTTTCAGCCTTTCCCTTCCTCATTAACTTGTTGATGATTCTATTGTTCCTAAATCCATCATTACCCTGCAAATCAAACGAACTTTCTATCAACCGATGAGAATTTGAAAATCAGTTGTAGAATTCAAACCAAGCCACTCATTGGCATCTGTTGAAAACTGGGTAAGATCTGTTGATAACTTGGATATCTGGAGCATGTAGGGGAATCTTTATAAAATAAGAATGTGTTACTACATCTGGACTAGCATGAAGGGATACTACATTTTGAATAAATCCCACTCAAACCTAGCATATACTTGCCTTTAACACTTACAATCATTCTCCATTGGTCCCATGCACCTCACTAAATTGTCCAGTACTTGTTATCTACAAGTAAAATTTCTTTCATGGGCTAAGCTCACTGTCATATACCTTGTGGCAAATCCAATTGTGCTCTATTCCTTGTGCCTGAAACTTGGAGGACTTATTTAAAAAGAAAATGAAATGTCAAGTCCTTGTGCCAATCTAGAAGGACATGTTGTTTGCGAAGCCGATTAGAGTAAGGACTGTTGCTGGGCTTAGAGTACTGGTTGATACAGCAAGGCCAAACTTGCTTAAGTAGTTTAAAAATATGGCATGATCCATGACTGCGCCCCATTTAATCATATGAAAATATAGCACTGAAATTCTCATATAAAGTGCAGATAAACATATCTACATCAAGTTTGATGAACAATAAAGAGCTGAGGTACACACCTAAATAGGTATTGACAGACCAGTGATGGCCCCAAAAGGACTTTTGAAAGTAGGAAATACGTAAAGAAAGGTTAATAAATCCCATAACACTGCCATTGGATAATGCTTGTCAAAATCCTATCAGCAAGTAGAAGCTATTCATCTCTATCTCACCTGAAGCAATTAATGTTTAAGTGGAACCCATGCTTGTTGATCCAGGTGGGTGTTGGTGGCCACCCACCTATCCCATTTGGACCCCCACAACTGTCTCTTTCAGTCTTTTTAGTTTCCTAAATTGTAGCACAGTTTACTATTTTTAGCAGTTTTTCGGGTCCTGAACTTCCGGAGCCGTTTTGAGGCCCTAAACGATGTTTTTTGGTAAATCTAGATAGATCTTTCTAACGAGCTATTGTACGCGCCAAACGGAGATCGTATGCCAAAGTTACGACCCTGGGAAATGATGTACCAATTTACCCAAACGGGGCCCACAATTTGGCGTTTCATCTTCTAGGGTTAGATTTCGGAATGTGAAGGGTTTTCCATTGTTTCTCAACAATAAATAGGCCTTCGAGCCTCATTGTAACTGAGTTTTAGAACAGTTCAGAGGCATGTAGCCGCACATCTCTTCTCAGAGATAAGCTACCATCGCCCTAGCTGGTTTATTTCTTTTTATGGTTGTAAGCATATTTCAGTATTTTATAGTAATGAAATGAAGTATTATTTCCATTGCATCTTTGTGTATATGGTTATCTCTGTAATTTGTTGTGTTCCTGCTTAAATCCGGATCAGTGGTATCAGAGCGGTCTGCTTTTTCTCTGTTTTTCTTTGCATGTCCCCAACGAGGTCGAGATATAAGGAGTTAGGGCTTGAACTGGTCGAACATTTGCAAGACCAGCCTTGCAAATCCCGACGGCCTCCCATGGCGGATGAGAAGAAAGACGAGGGGGCAGGAGATCCTATCAAAATCTTGCTCGAAGAAGCCCTCGAGCGGCAAAGGAACGCGATGATGGAGAGCTTTGCGTAGATCCTTCAGCGGCTACCCAGAGGTGACGCATCGGCTTCCAACAGCGACTCTAGAAACGCCACGCCGTTTAAGGTACAAGTTAATTTTGAAATCCCCATCTTCGAGGGTCAAATAAACGCAGATGTCGTAGATAAATGGTTAAATCTGCTAGAGGGGTATTTTTCTGTTCATGAATTTTCAATTCAGGAAAAGATTGTTTTCGCTCTTCTCAAAGCAACCGCCCACGTCAAGGACTGGTGGGAAACCTACTGCGAGTAGAAGGACGAAAGTACAGGTTCACTATTTTCAGCCACACCCACTTGGAATGACTTTCGAGATGCCATCAAGGAGCAGTACTACCCTGTCGGAAGCTATGAGGACAAATACATCAAATGGACCACACTGTGGCAGGGACGAGACCAAGATGTGCCGGAGTTCACAAACATTTTTCATACCCTTCGCACACAGTTGGGTATCAAAGATTCTGAGCTGCATCTGGTACTCAAATACCTCGGCTACTTGCACAGATACATCCAGGAAGAGATGGTCTTCTTGAACATCTCCTCACTCGGCACAACATACCGATACGCTGTCAAAATCGAGCAAAAGTTCAAACAAAAGAAGCGAGACTTTGTATCTACAAATCCGAAGCCCAAAGGACAAAGCCAAGGTAGGGTGACCCAAGACAACCCATCGAAGCCGCAATAAAAGAACAATACCACGAAGCCGAAGAAGGACACAGGAAAGTGGTGTGAGCTCCACAAGAGTCCCACTCATAACACAAGTGAGTGTCGGACCAAGCAGTCGCTGGTGGCCGAGTTGAAGCCTTCCGAATCAGATGCATGTTCTGACCCTAACCCAGAACCTGAAAAGGGGAATGGCAAACGGAAGCAGATCATTGATGCAGATCCCAGCGCCACTGTTGCCACCTTCAAGATCCAGAAGAATGAACCTGCAGATCCAGAAGAGGGGGAGCATCTTTTCCACTCACAGATGTGGGCAAAGGGTTCGTCGCTGCAATTCATTGTCGACAGTGGCAGCCAAAAGAACCTCATTTCAGCAGAGGTCGTGAAGCGGTTGGGCCTACCGACTACACCACACCCGCAGCCATACAATATCGGGTGGCTTCACGAAGGACGAGATCTCAAAGTTTGCCAGTAGTGCCGCCTTCCCTACAGCATCAAGCCCTTCACAGATGAGGTATTGTGTGATGTTACACCTCTGGATGTTTGTGATGTACTATTAGGCCAGCCATACTTGTGGAGGCGACATGCTTTGTATGAGTCAAGGCCTCGCGTTGTCATTATTTCTTTGAATAATTCATTATACAAGATACCAGAGGCAGCCCCACCTACCGCCACATCTTTGATCACTACTAAGAAAGGCAGCAAGCTCATATCATAGACCAGGAAATTCATCTGTCTGTTTCACTCCCAAAGTAAGGGGAAGATCGTTACTACATCCATGACCCCTGCAAAGGGTTCCTCTACATAGCAGCAACAATAAAGGAATACGGTCATGACAGAACACAGGAACAACTTCTCCTCACCCACAGGGGTACCACACAAGCTTCAAGTGGGCAACAAAGTCTGGTTGCATCTCCAGAGAGAACGCCTTGCCAGAACCCATTAGAAACGCAGACCACTCCGACATGGTCCTTACACCAGTACCAAGGCTATGAGAAACAATGCTTTGAAGCACAGCATTCCTCCATTCCTTCACTTGCACCGAGTGTTCAATGTGGACCGTCGTCGACCATGCTTCCCACCATTTCTGGACACATCAGATATTGCAGAACAGCGCACCAGAGAACCAACTCAGCAGAAGCTTCCTCATCTCACGGGGGAACCCAATGCAATGGGGACCATTGCTTCCTAAGGGGGGAGGAATGATCCAGGTAGATGTTGGTGGCCACTCACCTATCCCATTTGGACCCCCACAACTGTCTCTTTCAGTCTTTTCAGTTTCCTAAATTGTAGCACAGTTTACTATTTTTAGCAGTTTTTCAAGTCCTGAACTTTCGGAGCCGTTTTGAGGCCCTAAACGACGTTTTTTGGGAAATCTGGAGAAACATGGGTCTATAGAGCCATGTTGCCTCCCAAAGTTGTAGTGCTCGAATAGATATTTCTAACGAGCTATTGTACGCGTCAAACGAAGATCGTATGCCAAAGTTACGACCCCGGGAAATTGATGTACCAATTTACCCAAACGGGGCCCACAATTTGGCGTTTCATCTTCTACGGTTAGATTTCGGAATGTGAAGGGTTTTCCATTGTTTCTCAACAATAAATAGGCCTTCGAGCCTCATTGTAACTGAGTTTTAGAACAGTTCAGAGGCATGTAGCCGCACATCTCTTCTCAGAGATAAGCTACCATTGCCCTAGCTGGTTTATTTCTATTTATGGTTGTAAGCATATTTCAGTATTTTACAGTAATGAAATGAAGTATTATTTCCGTTGCATCTTTGTGTTTATGGTTATCTCTATATTTTATTGCGTTCCTGTTTAAATCTGGATCACTTGTTAATCTATATAGTCTGCATTTCATGTTTATCCTAACACCCTAATGTCCTATTGATCCAAGGTTTATTGGGAAATAGAGATAACTAGTTTGCCCAACAGTTCGCCATTTGTTGTGGCCACAACCACCACCCTATCAATCTTTCCTTAGTAGTAATTTTGAATGGGTCCCCTAAAAGTTGGTCTTCTACCTCTCCGAATGGTCTATTTAGTCCCAGAGGCTTTAACTCGTTGCCCAGCCAAATCTTCAGTTCTTAAGGGTCAAGCCCCCTTTTAGACCTTGCTGCACGGTCCATTCATCACCCAGCCTAGCCCTCTATTCATCCCCCCCCCCCATCGGAACCTTATAAGCCCTCAAAACCCTCTATCGCATCATTTTCCCATCATAATTCCTTACAACGGAAATGCTTCGCAAAACATGCATAAACCCTTTTTGAGCCTATCGCAATCAACACAACGCATTTATGGCTTCCACACCTGACAAGTTTTATTAACCCAAATGCATATATTTCGGGTCTAGAGCCCCATCGCAAATCGCTATCGGCCAGGCCCTAGGTCCATATATATAAAGGGCATGCATTTCTTCCAAAATTGACGATCATATTAACCATGGTATATATTCTATCGGCTCCGCCCTCCTGATCACATATCGCAATCAGTAGGGCCTGGGGCCTACATATAAGGCATATCATTATACCCTGGACCTACCGATTATTATGAAGTGGAGCGTATAACATTTCAAGTCTGGCCTTATTTCCAGACATGGTTTTCCCCATATATTCCTTTCTTTTTCGAAAAACATTGAATTCCTAGTTTTCAAAGGCAAGCATGTTATTACGGACCTGCCGAGCTTATCAAATATGATATATATGTTTTCGGGTCTGGGGCCATATCGTATATTGCAATCGGTAGAGCCCAAGGCTTGTGCATATTGTGCGGCAATATGCTGGACCCGATGAGATTTATAGGCCCCAATATATAAAATGTAAGGTCCGGTGTCACCGATCGGGGTGGGATTTTCTTTGTTTTCCCATGTTTTCCAAAATTTCCAATATAACAAAGGTAGTGGGTTGTTAGTGTAAAAGGTAGGCCTGCGGAATTCCGATACTGTAATCGCACATCGAGGAAGTGGAAGGCATGGGCACTGCAACCCGTGGAGGGCCGATACCCAATTGTGATTAAGTGAATCCCTCTAAAACTATGCCAAGCCTATGGATTGAGTGGGAAATTGTGTTTTCCGTGTGTTTTGTGCGTAAATCCTTTTCTTTCACACTTGTTCCCCATAGTTTTATAAAAGTGAATGAAGGAAAAATTTATGTTTCGTTTGAATATTTATGTTATATTGTTCACAATGATGAAGCTAATGATAACTATCTATGCAGGAAAGAAGTAAAGGATGCAGGAGTGGATTCGAAGAGTTATGTATGCAGAAGCGTTGTGTTTAAAGGTCTGGCCTTAGGCGTTCGAGGTCGGAATCCCACGTGTTGCCTATGCATTCTGAAGGCAAAGTTGTCCCGGTTTTCATCATGGGGAGGTGACACACAGTCACCCTTTTTATCAACATCTATTCAATTCCTCACGAAATGTAGTGCTCCAGCAGATATGATTTCTATGTGTCAATGGTTTCACTGATGATCTAATCTCTGTATACTTGTCTTGTATGTCAAAAACAGTGGAGGGAGATGAAGAGGCAGGGAAGACCGAGAGTCACGTCCTTTTGCATAAGTATTACCTCCAAAGATGAGAATAGCATTTTTTTGGTTAGAAAGGACAACTTTGATTATTGTGAATAAAGAAACATTGTTTAGCTCATCAAAGGGCCGATGTTTTAGATTGATTTTCCTATTGTATCATGTGTTTTGATCAGAATGTTGTCACTGGTATAAATGCAAATGTATATTTGTTTTGTGCATATTGATGACACACTATTCATGGTTATGCCTGGTTATTTGAATATGATTCAATATCATGGTCAAATCATGAAAGGTTGCTGACTCAAAACTCTGTTGGACATCAGTTGCAAGCTTCTCTTCCATAAAATGGAATGTGTATTCCTTTGTGAATGATTGGATTGTAGTTATGTATTAATGCAGCCTTGTTCTTATATGAACCCATATTTTATTCATTTAGACATGGAATTCATAAATGATGTTTAACCTCTCTTTGTCATGCTCATGCAGGTTAGATTAGGATAGTTAGGGCATAGAATAGAGTAGTTAGAAGAAGTGTAGATAGGATTTAATACATAGTGGTTAGCTTTCTTATTTTGTTGATTTAATTGAATTCTTATTCTCAGAAGCAATCCTTCAACACCTATTATAGTTCACGATGTCCCTTAAAACCCGGTGGAACTATCCATTCTAAACAAAAGTAGGTCTGATTGGTGCCTGTGATCGGGTTAGTTCCCCTTGTTGATATAGTGAGAATTTTCCATGTCAGCAGCTTGATCTCAAGACCATATTCTAATAATGTTGCTATCCATCTACCTCTCCTACCTTCCAGGTCATTTTGTACAAGGACTTCTTTTACCAATGCATTAGGCACATAAGAAAGAGTATGCAAATGTAAAATGTAAACTTTAGGTTATGCAAAGACCTATTTCTCAAGGATGTTGTACTTGAGGGCTACATCCCTGATGTTGCAACTAAAAAATTCTATTGGAAGCTTGGTTTTATCCCTTTTTTGCATTAGTACTATTGCCATGGTATGGTTAGAATAAAATGAAAATATAATAAAATCATCGAAGTAATCAGGACTGATTAAAATAGGGG
This sequence comes from Pinus tabuliformis, assembly GCA_031772625.1. Lineage (NCBI taxonomy): Eukaryota > Viridiplantae > Streptophyta > Pinopsida > Pinales > Pinaceae > Pinus > Pinus tabuliformis. The sequence continues at coordinate 592,057,517 of CM062808.1, read as the reverse complement.
CAGTGGTTAAGGGAAGATTTACTGCATGGAAATACTTGCGGGCTTCTTCGAAGAACTTCACCTCATTATCCTTTTTCAGCGTATTGGTCATTTCTCTCAGATGTTCAACCAAATTAGCAATGAATCTGCGTAAGAAATTCATTTTACCATTGAATGCTTGGATTTATTTCCTACTATGAGGGAATTCAATTTACTGAATGGCTTCTATCATGAAGGGTCAATGCAGATGTGGTCGAGAAGTTTGCCTTCCTCCATAGCAAAAAAACATTTTTTCGGGTTGAGAGAGACACTGAAATTTCTACATTTATGGAAAATGACTCTTAAAAGATGCAAATGTGCATCATCTAAATGCGAAAATATGGTTACATCACCTAAGTATATAGCTAAGAAAACATATTTTTTCATCTAAAAAGGCTATTTCCATGAAACAGTGAAAAGTGGCCCTTGCTTCTTTTAGACCAAATGGAATTTTTGCATATTTGAATGTACCCCAAGGTTTCAAGAATCTTGTCTTGTCCTGATCATCTTCATGAATTAAAACTTGATTGTAACCCGAGTAACCATCCAAGAGTGCCAGTCGGGAAGTTCCAACAACTCTTTGAAGGATATGGTCCATTTTGGGAACCAGATAATTATCTCTTAGAGATACTTTGTTCAATTTTTTGAAGTCTACACAAAGCCTAATTTATCTAGTCTTCTTTCTCGTTGTGACTAGATTTGATATCCAATAATAAAATCTGATAGGAACAATTATTTTCCCCTTGTAAAGTCTGTTAACTTCTTTCTATATGGATGGCAGCAGTGTTGGGTTAATCCTTCTTATATTTTGTCTAAAGCACTTCTAATTGGGCTTAATCAGGATCGTATTCTGAATTATTTTCTTGCCATACTCCTTTAATTCTACAAAATCCCAAGAAAAAACATTAGAAAATTCAGACAATAAATGAATGTATTTCTCTTTTACCTCAGGAGATAATGTTTTGGACAACTTGATCATTTTTGTTTTGTCTGTTGTTCCAATGTTCACGTCTTGCACACCTTTTTCAGTAGGTACTAATGTAGGGTTCCTTGCTACATCATCTTGATCAAAAAGGTCTTCCAAAGGTCAAAGACCTTTCAGAATATTGTTGTCCTTCAGCTATAATATATCAAGTTGGGTTGCCTCAATGACTCGATCATCCTTGTCGTAAACTTTATCCATGGAACAATTTTCAAACTATCCTTCACTCTAAGGAAAGTTATTCACCTACTTTTCATCCCAGAATACTTGCCAATATCGCAAGTTGTCAGGGATGGAGGGTTGATGCTTCACATGAATCTCAAATTTCTTGTTTGAAAAAATGGGGATTTTGAAATTGCATGCAGTTTTAGCTAATGAATCTGCCATAAGATTCTAACTCCTTGGTACAAATGGAAGTTTATATTTAGGAAACATCCTAAGAATATCTGAAACTGCATTTCTATATTGTTTCATTCATGGATGATGAGCTTGATCTTCACCTTTGACATTCTTTATCACAAGTTCTGAATCACCATACACCGAAATTTTTCATGCACCTAACCTTTTCAAGATCTGTAAACGTGTGATCAATGCTTCATACTCCGCCTCATTGTTAGTTCAATCAAAAGCTAACTTGTATGAGAATAATATAACATTTGGAGGGAGCTTACCTTGCTGATGATGTGGACTTCAAATCCAAATACTGATACCTGCTCCATCTTTCCCAAGAGCACCATCAAATTCCATGGTCCAAAGGCCATATTCCTCTTCCAAGGGTCGTACATCTTGTTTCTATTTTGGGTCAATTTTCTAAACCTTCTCTTCAAACTATTTTGAATTTTCCATTACATTCTCTCAAGGTTGTTTTGAGCCTTTATTTGCCTTGTCCGATGGTTATTCTGATGAACCTGGCAAATTTTCTTTTTCATGATCTAAAATTGTCCTTATACAATTGAAAATTTCTGGTACATATTTAATTTCCATAATCTGACTATCTACATTGTTTTGTCTGCTATAATTATATAAAATAAATGACTCTAAATATGTATGTACAACATTTATAGGATGATTATTGGGCTTCTCCTTGCTGGTTATCTTGAATTTCATTTTGGTTTCTCGGTACAACTTCCTCAATTGCCCGAAAATTGGGATGGTGGCATAGGAGAAGTATAATTGTAGTGTTTCTCTTAGTTTATCTCCCCATGAGCTTGATAATAACATCCCAAACCATGGTGGTATGTCAGCTACCATCACATCCATTAAAACATTCTTTTCCAGGAATTGTCCCAGGGATACTACCAAAACCTTGATTAGACCAAGACGACGGACCTTATCGGAATTAAAAGAGTACAAGTCATGATACTCATGAGTTATATCTAGACCCAACTTTTCCAGATGGCCTTGGTCATTAAATTATGGGAGGCTCTAGAGTCAACCATGGAGTTATGAAGAATGAACTGATGGACTCTTAAACTTAGGTAAAATGGAGGAACATCACTATCACCTGATTGACCATCTATGGCTGGACCAAAAATCAATTTAAGTTGGTCATCTCCAATATTAACCATATCGGACATAGGATCAACCTTTAGCATTTTAACTATATCAGACTTTTAATGAGTATTTCTGACAAGTTCAATAAGAGGGATTGACACTTTCAACTTTGAAATTTTAGTTACTAAATCGAAAGAGCTAGATTTGTCTACCTCTTTTTGGATGGTGTCTCTTGTCTCAGGCATATCTCTTGGTTTCTCATCCTTCTTCTGACTGTCAGGGTATTTGCTTGGATTGCTTATAGATGCTTATTTAGTTTGATTTGGTTAGTCGGTGCCAGATATTTACCTTTACTTTGATTTCCTTGAGGATTTATTTTTGGTTGAGTATCCTTCTACTGTGTTGTCATTTTCTGAATAGGGGTGATTGGTTCATCTCTATTTCTCAAAGAATATTGCTTCTGCTAAGAGCTAAGTGAATTCGAGTATCCTCTTTGATAATCAATAGATTGATTTTCCAATGCATTGTGATTTGCTAGTATGTAGTCTTCATCCTTAGGATCCTCCATCTACTCGACATATTTCTCATTTTCAATCAAGAAAATGGGATGGTAATCTTCTCTAATGTAGTGATTTTCCTCGAAAATAGGGTCTATTTCATCATCAAACTCTCCTTGAGCATAGTTTTGTTGCAAGGGTGTCCGAATTGGCTATTGAGATGTCGATGTTTCAGAAGATTTCTGCTCTCTTTGTTTTATCCTTTATTGTGTAGAAATTTTGAATAATATGACACATATTCAATGGAGATTATCCTGATCATGTACTATTGCAGAATACATACACAATACATAAACTCATCTACGTTGATCATCAATTTACAGAAGCAGAAACATTCACAGGCGCACATAGAAGCATCAATCAAACTCATTAACACAGTATGTATCCCGGGGAAAGCATCTCGCTAAAAACCCCAACTATCTGTATATTATATTGATTGAATCATGTAACATTACAAAGTACAATGCTTATCACAAGAAATCCAGTACCAGCTCCACCTGTTACACACAATACAGCTAAGATCTGATCTCCAAATCTATTCCACTGCTTGCCTGCCTCCACTACTCAATACCTGCTCAAGAACTGATGAGAATGGCTTCCCAAACTCGTATTTCACCTCAAAATAATCACTCACACTTTGTTGGACATGAGAAAAGGCTACAATACTGGGCAAATACGTGAGCAAACTCATTTACATCCTCAATCCCTTGATTGTGCAAGATCTCGTGCACAACTATAGTCACAACTGATAGCAATCTGATTCTCTAACACCTGTCCCTGCTGAACTGAACATGCACTGACATGCAACTGAGTTAACTGATGTATTCTATAGTTGCATTACGAGTTAATAACTTGTGAATTAATTAATAACTAATTCACCCAACTCATCTCTAGTCTATTGATCAGTTAGACTAAATACAACCAGTTTAACAAAGCTAAACTGAACACAACTCCATCAGCTGCACCTCCAGTCCACTAAACTCAACTCACTTGAGTTCTAACTGAAGTCTTGCATGCAACTATTAGTCATCCCATAGGTAACCACATATTTCCCTCTAGGATCTGCATGTACCACATCCGTAGCTCATCTTGAAGTTCTCCAAGAGAATACGATCAAGTTTATAGTCCAAATATTATTATGAGACAATAATATTTGACTTTTCTATTTTTGACAACCAGTCTAAAAATAGACTTTGATCACTCACACTGTGATCACTCACACTTTGATAAAAAATAGAAGTCCATCTATTTTTTCCAACTTGACCAATCATCCATAAACAACAACCTGCAATCCATAGACATGATCCATATGTCTAAAAATAGACATAGTCTAAAAATAGACTTGCGCCAAAAATAGCCTGCGGGCCCACTTAGTGAAGGCGACTCTTTTCACTAAGCTCCATCATCTTGTTGACTCTCAACAAGCATTTCTTGTTGCACACTTTTCAACACTCCCTCTCAACAAGAAAGGCTTCCTCTCAAACCCGATCCTGTAACTCTGGAATGTTCTCCATGCAACACATTTGGCCGGTCCACTTGCTCTGTCATCAAAGTCTCTGACTGCTATTGCCTCTATCGACTGAAACTCTGCATCTCTGTGCTCTTCAGTATCTGACTGCTCTGGCCTCTGTCACTTTGATCTCTGACTACATCCGTGCTGCTGCTGGTTCTATCTCCCAGCATTGCATCCGCACTGCACCTCCAAACTGACCTCCCTGTTGGGATAGAAACACCCTCTAATGTTGAAGCTCTACCTGCTGCTGACAAGTGCTCCCTCTCTGACATCTGCGCTACTGCAACATCTCCATGCATCTCGCACCATTGCACACCTCTCTGTGGCACCTAGCACTGTGCAAAACACTTGTGCCTCTCGCATTCCTACAACCTGCTAGCTATGCGCTGTCCAGGGATTCCCTGCACTGTCGCTCTCTCTGCCGCTCCATCCGCATCTGTCTCTACCCAATCAGTTAGTTCTTGCTACTACACATTTGGGGCTCCCGTAGCAAGGTCTCATCTAAGAGGTTGGGTACCTCAGGGATCCTACCCCTCCTCCTTGGGATGATCAATCCACATCACCCCACCTCCTACCTGGAGGTATGGCTGCATGCGATCCCTCAGCCCACCTGGCTTGAAGTTTCCCCCTACTGGAGGTCTCTGGATGAGTAGATGTCTCTACTCGATCTCCTCTCAGCTTCCCCTATTGTGGCTCCTCCATAATCTCCTGAAGCTGCTGCACCAATCGTGGCTCCTCCACAATCATCTGAGCCTTCTTCTGGCTCTGCATGTTGAGAGGTAATATACGCTCCCTCTCAACCACCAAGTCTCCATCAGTTGCCTCGCTGCTCAAGGCTTTACATGCATCTTGAACCTCAAGAGCATACAGGTTCTTGACCCGTGAACCAATCTGCTTCACCTGTCTAGTGATGATGTGTCTAAGGAAAACCTTTCCCTTACTAAAGACCACATCATAGCCTCTGTCTTCCAACATCGCGATCAACACCAAGTTTCTCTTCAGTCCTAGTACATACTTGACATCAGTCAATGTAAGGCGAGCTCCATGCTCCCTCTAAAAAATAACCGTGCCTACACCTGAGACACTATACTTCTCATCATTACCCATCCCTATGAGTATCTGGAGATCTTTCTCCTCCAAAGTACTGAACAAACTTTTGTCACCGGTCATGTGGAAAGAAGCTCCACTGTCAAGAAACCAACCACTTCCCGCCATGGATGAAACCATGCATGCGAAGAGTGTGAAGTCCAACTCAAACTATGAATCAAGTGAGGCTGCCTCACCTTCAGATCCTTCCCCGGATCCCTTCTTGGACTTCTTCTTTGGGCAATTAGTAGCATAATGACCCAACTCATGACAACGAAAGCATCTCATCTTCGCCTTGTCAACGTTCTTCCCATCATTGGAAGAATTGGATTCGGAAAGAGAAACCTTCCCCTTCCCCTTCTTCGCCTTACTCGCTAAGGCACAGTTCTCCTCATCATGCATAGATGAAGAACTGTCTCTGGTGCACCGTCTAATCTCCTCCTGCATCAAATCTGACCATAGTCATTCCCAATTTGGCAGTTTCTCCCTTCCATTCACCGAGTCCTGGTAGCTATGCCAACTCTTAGGAAGGTCAAGGAGTTCTAGACTCACCATCCTCATCCGTAATAGTCACCCCCACACTTCCCAGCTTATCCCGGCATTGGGTGAACTTCGTGAGATACTGGGGCATACTGTCTCCATTCTCACACTTAATGTTTTTGAGTTTTATCTCTTGCTTTGAAATTAAATTCGAATTCCACCAGCTCAAAACTCAACCGCTTCCAATCTAGAATTCGTGAGAACAAAGTATTTCTCGTACAGAGATTGACTGTATGGGATTTTACCGGATATCTCACCTTCCAAAGAAGGATGAATCCAGAGGCTACCTAGCCCGATTACAGACTCTACCTGAAGAAATAAAATGTAAACACTTCCTGAATAATAGATCTGATGATCAATCCTCGCTTGATATCCTGTAATAATCTCTTCTACAAATCAAACAGCTCTGATACCATGTAGAAATTTTGAATAATATGACACATATTCAATGGAGATTATCCTGATCATGTACAATTGCGGAATACATACACAATACATAAACTCGTCTACGTTGATCATCAATTTACAGAAGCAGAAACATTCACAGGCGCCCATAGAAGCGTCAATTAAACTCATTAACACAGTATGTATCCTGGGGAAAGCATCTCGCTAAAAACCCCAACTATCTGTATATTATATTGATTGAATCATGTAACATTACAAAGTACAATGCTTATCACAAGCAATCCAGTACCAGCTCCAGCTGTTACACACAATACAACTAAGATCTGATCTCCAAATCTATTCCACTGCTTGCCTACCTCCACTGCTCAATACCTGCTCAAGAACTGATGAGAATGGCTTCCCAAACTCGTATTTCACCTCAAAATAATCACTCACACTTTGTTGGACATGAGCCAAGGCTACAATACTGGGCAAATACGTGAGCAAACTCATTGGCATCCTCAATCCCTTGATTGCGCAAGATCTGGTGCACAACTATAGTCACAACTGATAGCAATCTAATTCTCTAACACCTGTCCCTGCTGAACTGAACATGCACTGACATGCAACTGAGTTAACTGATGTATTCTATAGTTGCATTATGAGTTAATAACTTGTGAATTAATTAATAACTAATTCACCCAACTCATCTCTAGTCTATTGATCAGTTAGACTAAATAAAACCAGTTTAACAAAGCTAAACTGAACACAACTCCATCAACTGCACCTCCAGTCCACTAAACTCAACTCACTTGAGTTCTAACTGAAGTCTTGCATGCAACTATTAGTCATCCCATAGGTAACCACGTATTTCCCTCTAGGATCTGCATGTGCCACATCCGTAGCTCATCCTGAAGTGCTCCAAGAGAATAAGATCAAGTTTATAGTCCAAATATTATTATGAGACAATAATATTTGACTTTTCTATTTTTGATAGCCAGTCTAAAAATAGACTTTGATCACTCACACTGTGATCACTCACACTTTGATAAAAAATAGAAGTCCATCTATTTTTCCCAACTTGACCAATCATCCATAAACAGCAACCTGCAATCCATAGACATGATCCATATGTCTAAAAATAGACATAGTCTAAAAATAGACTTGCGCCAAAAATAGCCTGCGGGCCCACTTAGTGAAGGCGACTCTTTTCACTAAGCTCCATCATCTTGTTGCACTCTCAACAAGAATTTCTTGTTGCACAATTTTCAACATATTGAAGTTGCTGCTAGTTTTTTATGTTCGGATTTCTAAATTGAGGCTCCTAAGCTCTATCTAAATTTTTCATCCAGTCAACCATTCTCTCCATTGTTCTGATTAGTGCATCTACTTTAAGATTAGTGGAAGAAGAAGGTTCTTCTTTGATGGTTACTCTTCTTTATGGTTTCTCATGTTTCAAGTCAGACTTTTTAATCATCAAGCTCAGTTCCACACTCACTACATTAATCTGCATTTCCTCTAGAGTTGGAGGATCTATTACCCTTAGTTTATAAGCTATCTCCAGATAAAAAGCATCCGGGTAATGTTGATGTGCCAAATCAGGTGGAGTATTCATGTTATCCAGAATGGAATTGTAGATCTAATTAAACCTTATAGTGAAATCCTAAACCATCTCGTTAGGATTCATGTTCAATGTATTTTATTCTGCCAAGATCTGCAGTGAATTCTTCTTTTTCCTCCACTTGGCTAAGAATAACTCATTTAACCTTTGAGGAGTATCAATAGAGCATGCTGCCAAACCACATAACCATTTTTTCACATCTCTAGAAAAACTTTGGGCCATTGGTCTCATTTTAGCATCATCTTCATCAAGATTCAACCTCCTATAAGTCAATGAAATCAGCCATCTTATCAATATGTTGGTGTGCAATGACTCCCAAGCAGCCATCAGAAAGAGGAAGTCTTTGGCCATAGGTCTGAGGTAAAGCTGTCAACTGACCAGGTAATACTAAGGGTGAAAATCTCGCCATGACTATTGGGGAATGGTGAATGGGAACTACAATGGGTTGTGTTGGTTGGGATGAAGATGAAGGTGATGATATGGATGTTTTTAGAGGTGTAGTAGGGGATATGGAAGAAGATAAGATTTCAAGTTGATATTGAATATAAGCCTTTTCACAATTATTTGTAATTGATCAGCTAGGTTTTGAAGTTTCTCAAAATTAGACCAAACCTCATGCTTAAGTTTTGAAGATTGAGAAGTGGTAGAAGGCTAATTAAACAAAGACATTGAGGGAGGAAGGTATGAGTCAAAATTTATGGGATCAAAAAATTCTTCTGTAAGACAAGACTCAGACTTCAAATGAAATAGGGATAGCTTGAACTTAATGTCAAATAGAATATCCTCAATACTAAGTATTTGATCTAGCAAGGAAGTGGTCCTTTCCAATTTTGTTCATTCAGTCTCGGGGAACATGCTTTAGGCTTTCTCAACAATCTTTCAGGGTCATCAATTGAAGAAGGAGGAATTCGGTCAAGGTTTGACCTGGTGTATCTTTTCAGAGTGATTATCCTAACAGGGTCACAGACTATATGAGGAAAAAGACCTAAGAATTTGAGTTGAATAGGGAACTTTTCTAAGGAAAGTCTTCAATAGAGAAATTTTAAATTGGTAATGGTCAAGAGCTTACCAATGAAATGAAGTCTGATAAATCTTGTGACATGTAATGTTCTTAACTTTTTGAACAAGCTCTAATTGTCTATGACTAAAACAGCTGGATCAAGATGCAGAATTTTGCCTTGTTTGTCTCCTCACGGCAAGATCTATGATCTCAACACTACGATTATGTAATCAACCTTTATGAAGCTTAGTCCCATCATCCAGAGGACCAAATTCGAATGAGAACTAGTTTTACACCCAGGGAAAGTGAATCTTCCATTCCCTGGCAATGGCACCAGTGTTTTATTACTCCTCTGAATCTCCAAGGTTGAGGAAGAGTTTAGATGAGGTAACCACAGACCAACCTTTTGACTTGATATCTAGCCCTACCAAGAAGGAGAGGGCTCTCTCCAAACAATCACAGCCAAGAGGGCTGGATGGATTAGGGTTTTAGGCTATGTATACAGTGCAGAGGTTGTTTTAAATTAATTTGATTGGGTTATTCCTCGATGAGGGTATCTGGGATAAAAATGTTTAAGGAAAGGGAAGGAAGGTGTAGGGGAGTGTATAAAATATATTGAGAGTGCAAGGTAGTTTTTTGGGGGATATCTAGGGTTAAGCTAAACAAATAAACCAAATCTTCAATTAAACCGTTCAAACACTTAGGGAGTGACTTGAGGAGGAAGAAAAACACATTCCTTAGCCGCTACTTACTTGTATGGAGGTTGAATGGGCTTTGGAGGAGTTGAGAAGGTGACCGGAGCCTTCTTGTACAAACACGCAGTGCCAATGCAGAGTGCATAGCTCCTCAGGAATGCACACAATGCCTTAAGGAAATGCACAATGCCTTAAGGAAACACGCAGTGGCAGGTAAATGCACAGTGCCAGAAGAGAACACGTACAACTAGAAGAGAATGCACAATGCCTAGGCTGTTCGGCTGTTTTTTTCTCTGACTTGTGAAAGGGGTCTCTTGGGGTTTGCTCAATCAGTGGTAAGAGGAAAATGAAGCTAAGTTTGAAGCCAAGAAGTCCTTTGTAGCTGAGTGAATTTGATCTTTTAGATTAAAACCCACTTTCTAATGTTTCATTTCACCTTTTTGACCAATTTGCTAATTTCCTTTCTAACTTTTTCCTTTACAGGTGGATGATGTTGAAGTTTTGGCCAGTATGGTCTGTGAAAAGAGAGATTCTAGGTTCGATCCCTTTTGACCCTTTGTCCCAAAACCATAAGTCCTGGGTGATACAACTAGCTATGCTCCCAAACCCCCTATATTGCAAACAATTTCCCCCATCCCCACATCTATCCTACTACTACCTTATATCCCCCTCCATTACATATGTCCCTTCACCCATCATGTTCATATTTATCCTTCGCTATTTACTATTTCCAAAATACTACATTCCCACTACCTTACACCTCCCTAGGGTTTTATATTAAACACAATGGTCGATGAGGAGTACAAAGCACACAATGAGAAAGAGGAAAATGATAGAGACAAAACAGAGGTCAAGAAAACTCACGAAGGAGGCCATATACACAAATTTGAGCCTACAGATCTCAAAGAAATCTTAGCATCCCCTATGACTGTGACATCTTTTAAATGGCTAGGCTACTATGATTTATGTGAGCAAGTTCAGGTAGTCCAACATCATCCTGAGTTGACTAGGCTCTTCATGTCTAAACTCCAAGACAACCAAGTCACTCTAGCAAGTATCACTTTTACTCTATCTACTTCCATTATATCAGTTGCCACTGAGATCCTTGATGTTGGGGAGAAATGGTTTAAACAAGGTGATTTGGAGAGGCATTATTATGAGCCTTACATGAAACCAAAGTACCAAAATGAGAGAAGGGGATATTTTCCTTTTTCACACCTTCTTGACAGATATGCCCCAATGATGAAGATTATTATGAAATATTTTTCATGTGAAGGCAGATTTTCCAGGGTCTATTCTTATCATATCTGGCTTTTAATGCATTTCACTAGGGTAAAAATGCTTAATATACCCTACTATATTTTTTGGAGTGTTGAGAATATGGCCTGCATTGCCCAAAGGAGGGAGTATAAAGATCAAATGAAGAGTCTCTTTCATCATTCCCTCATTAAAATTATAGTCCTTTATCATCTCAAGGACCTCAACATTGCTTGGAGCACCTTCATAGCTAATCCCATATTCACTCATTCATCTACTTAGAAAGTTCAAAACATCCCTTCATCATCTCATCCTTCCACCTCCATTCCTCCATCTAAGCCCATAGATCATTCATCCTTATTTGATGAGTCAGCCACACCATCACCTCCATCATCACCATTCCATGAGCATATTCATTCACCTAACAGAGATGAATTCAGAGAGAAAGAGCATATTGAACAAGTTGAGGTCAGCAAACCTAAAGGGGTTCATCTAGGCACTTTGACACATACTTATCATAGAGGACATAGGAAAGTGTTTGCCCCACAGATTGTGGGAGGGGCCTTTGCTTCTTCATCAGCAAAGCAAGTATAGAAGGGAAAGGAGAAGATGACAGAGACAGGGATCCAACAATAGGAGGAGGACCTCTATGAGACAGAACAAGATTTTCCTCTAAGAAAACTAAATTGATCTTCCTCAAAGAAAAGGATGCACTCATAGAGCAGCTCCAGGTCAACCTATAGAGTGAAAAATATAGCATTTCATACTATGAGTAGGAAAACAAGCAGCTTGAGACCAAACATGAGCTCATGGATATTCAACTCATCAAGGAAAAGAGGAAGGTTGGAAAGGTTAAGGCTTTACTTGATGAAGCATATGTAGAATATAGTGACCAAATGGAGGAACGGGTGCCAAGATAAGGCCAAGGACTAGAGGCCTAAAAACAACTTTGGAGCTAGAAAAATAGAAAGAGGATGAACTAGCTAATGATCTCAACCTAAATGAACAATTTTCCAAAATGGTTAATGAGAACCAGGAGCACTGGCTTAGGAGGGTGAACAACCATCTTGAAAACCTCTTAGATAAGTCCAAAAGGGACAATAACATTCATAGGAATATGGAAACATATTATTGCCGAAGGAACCAAATAGCAAGGGAAAAACTCAAGGATGCTAGGGCACGAATTGAAGCCCTAACTCACCAAGAAGAGAAGAAGAAGTTTGACATACTTTTAGATGCTTCACTCCATGCCTAGAAACATCAAACATCAACTTCTTGCCCAATTTTGAAGACTTTTGATTCATTTTTTGTAAAATTGGCTTTCTTGCCTTTTTTGAGGCAATTCCATATCAACACCTTTTTGAGGAACTTTTGGAGGAATGGAAACTTTAAGTGGATTTAGAAGGACTAGGACATCTAGGAAAACCATTTTCCCAGCCCTCAAAAGCAAAAACAACAAGTGAAAAAGTCAAGAAACCACCCAGAAATCATGTTTCTACCTCATTTACAAACCAGGCGCAATGTGTTTGAGTAGTCTTGGGAGAATGGAGTTATGGGGGATAAAACCAAGCCCATTTTGAAAACAAAGGGAATTTTTGGAAACTATACAAGATAATATTTCCAATGAGCTATCCTGGGCTAAATTTGGAGATCAGAAAGGCAGGTAAAAGTCATCTTGAAGATGGTACTACACATTTGACACTGTCATTGCATGTTTGACAATTGGCGCTATGCGTGTGACAATTGGCCCAGTTTTTCATTGCTTTTCATGGGAAATCAATGTTCTACTGATGTAATTGATGTGGTTGATGTAATTATTATGTTTTTACTATTACCTAGGGTAAGTACATTAGGTAAATGGCCTCCATTACTTGTAATGAATCAATTTGATTGAGTCACTATGATCACCCTACACTCTAGCTATCAGTTCAATTTTTGTTGTAACTTCTCCTCCTCTCATGGATTCAACCCCTGAGGATAGGATGAGTTGGTTTTATGCCTATATCATGTAATTTATTAGTCATTCTACAGGTTGAAATCTATTGGATGTTGTACTAGTGTTTCAAACTTTGGCATTAAATATATTGGATGAGTTGCAACTATTTTGGTGGGATTCCTTTGGCATGGTATTTTGAAATTGGTTTCTCCTCAGTTACATATCTATGAACATTTTTTACCTTTCATGATCCATATCACTTTAAATATGTTTTATTTTCAAGGTGCGATAAGAAGAATTCATCTTCTATGCTCTGTTTTGGGAAAATCATCATAAATTGTTTCATTTCTTCAGTTTAAAAAGAATTCATGGGTTTCATGCCCTTTTTAGCACCTCACCATTTTAAACCATTTCATCACTATACTACAAAGTGTTAAAGTAACTTGCCTACCTTGCCCCATCAGATGTCTGAAATTATGATTCTCTTTTGCGCTGACCTAGTTCACTCTCTGACCTAATTCACTCATCCAGTGACTACCCCAATCAAATCAAATCAAACAAACCCTGAGCTAATATATCTAGCCTAAATCCCTAATCTATCCAGCACTGTTGGCTATGATCCATTGGAGAGAGCCCTCTCTAGCTTGGTAGGGCTACCTACCAAGTCAAAAGATTGGTCTGTGGTTACCTAAGTTGGACTCTTCCTTAGCCTTGGAGATCTGGAGGAGTGATAAAACCAAGAACCCTAATTATCATTTAATGACAAAGCATACTAATGTTTATTATCACTTTTTGAGGGATATGGTTGAAGATAAAAAAGTGTTTCTAGTAAAGGTGGCCACTTGAAGAATGTTGGAAATTGATTGAAAAAGTTTATGAGCACTAAGAAGGTTTCTATGTATGGAGGAACAATTGGCATTACAACCATGGATAGATGATTGTGTACTCCTATAGTCCCATGTGCACAAAGAAAAATACAAGTGGGATAATGTTGGGTATGTGTTATATTCTTTGCATGACTAGCACTAGTGTTGTCAGGTTGTGGTGGGAGCATTAGTGGGGCTGCAGGGGGGATGAAAACCACCACCTACTTAGGCATTTACAAGGGGGTGATAGATCCCCTACATGGGGTTCATGATAGCAACCTGCTTTTCTTATTTTAAGGTTGAGCCAAGGATGGTTGGGTGGACCTAATGATGGGGGTTAACCCACCCATTGTTTTGCACACGGTTTTTCCCATGGTATTTTGTATAACACATCTAGAGAACTATGGTTATGTTCTAATCTAGGGTTCATGGATTGCAGGTTTATGAATTTTTTGACATGTATATGATTTATTGTAACATTCAAAGGAATATAAGGAAAATCAATTTAGTTTTCCGAGTTGTTGGTTTTAGGAGAAAAATCTCTTGGTATATTTTTTGTTCTCACCGTTCTACATATTCTATTTTAAATAAATTTTTTGCGAGTAATTGCAATATAGGGTTAAAACCTTTAGATACTTAGAAGATTTTTTTTATAATAGTGGAAATCATTGTTATCTAAGAATATTCCTTTTAAGTACTTGTACGAATAGAAATATAACTGATCAATTCATTGCAACATACTGAAAGTATAACTAAGATAAGAGCAAAGGTATTAAAATAAATGGAGAACAATAAAACCAAATATAATCGATATTGAAGAGTCCCTATGACAGAAAAATAACTACACAAATAAGAAAAGGATGTAACAAATATTCCAAGTTAAAGAGTTAATGATTCTTATAATTAATGTGGCTAGGATCTATTTATATGCAGTAATGTGAAATAAATTAGAGACATGATACTATGGCCCTTTTGAAATCATGGAGAAAATGGGTGTTGTAGCTTATAAATTACTTGTACCATGAAGTGGATGTTTATAATTTTTTTCATGTTTCCTTATTCAAAATATATTTGCTTGAACCCATTAATGTAATGAATGGGATTTCATCCTAATAAAGGAAACATAAGCTCCTCACTAATTTCCTAAGGTTTATTAGCAGTAAAGAATAACACCTATAAAACAACAATAAATTTTTCTCAAGTTTGTTTGTTCCACTGCACAAAATATGACATAATAGGAACTTGAGTTAGAGATTAGGAAATTTATGTTCATTAATAGGATGGTAAACCAAGTTACAGTGCGATGATTGTGAAAACCCTTATGTTAGATTTAAATGACTTAGTTATTCTACTTGAGTTAGATGTTTTCAAGAGATCACATTTTATATTTACAAATCCCTTGTTGGCTCATTAGCAACTAATTGTATTCGAGCTTGATGTATTTTCTTAATTATTATGTGGTTATAGGATATGATGTCTTGGACTCACCCTCCAATTGTTGGCTCATTTGAAAAAATGAATTATGTTGGGGTTTTCATTGTTGGAATTCTATGATTGATAGTAATATTCAATGTTTACTTAATGATCTAGGACGATCTAGGAGGATTGATCGAGGAGGATATAGGAGGATCTAGGAGGATTGATCGAGGAGGATCTAGGTAGATCTGCAAAAAGTACCAGTCGCATGGTAAAATGTTATGAAACCAACTCACAAAAAGATAGAAAGGATAGTTGAACGCCTTAGAATTCAGCCTCTTCGAGGGGGCAACCAACTTTACATTACACAAATGAAGAATTATTGGATGATTCAAATGAAAAAACCTCCTTTCTATATATAAGAGTCTAAGGAGTCACAATATAACCCAGTCGACCTCATAATAATAATATAAAGTCACAAAAATAACAATAGAGGGATTATATGGGGCATATTAATAACAATATGGGGAGAATAGGGGCACAACAATGTCAATAAGGGATACAACTACAATAGTAATGGGGTAATCACTAGTATTATAGGTACCTAACATGCCCCTCTCCTTCAAAAAAGTGTTTTCCTCAACGCTTGAGTAGTTCTGGATTCTTCTGTATAAAATTCTCATCCTCCCATGTGGAATCTTCAGTGGATAAGTTCTTCCACTTGATGAGATACTCTGAAATTGATCGATTTTGTAGCTTTCAAGTTCTTGTTTCTTTGACTGCTTCCAGTTCCAATATAATTTTTCCTTCCTCATCAAGTTCTGAGAATATTGTTTGAACTGGGAGCTTGTTGCCTATAACCTTCTTTAAACATGAAACATGGAAAACTGAGTGCATTCAAGAAGCTACAGGAAACTCCAATTTGTATGCCATAGTGCCAATCTTTTGCAACACCTTGTACAAACCATAATACTTTGGTGATAATTTATTATCCTTATTAGCTTGCTTGAGGGACATTTGTTTATATGGTTGTAGCCATAGGAATACCCAATCATCTACATTAAAACTTATTTCGCTGCGATGTTATTCTGCCTGTTGTTTCATTCTATTCTGTGCCAACACGAGGTTATCCCTTAAGAGTTGGAGGATTTGTTATTCATTTTCGATGTGATGTTCCACTGCTTGAACCTTATAATTTTCTCTTAAATATGATGTGATGGATGGTGGCTGATATCCATAAAGTACCATAAATGGGGTCATTTTTGTTGTTGTATGGAAGGAAGTGTTATACTACCATTCAGCCAGAGGCAACCATTTGACCCATTGTGTCTATTTATCAGATACAAAGAAACAAAGATATCATTCCAAGCATTTGTTTACTATCTCAATTTGGCCATCAGATTGAGGATGATAAGATGAGCTATGAGCTAGCTGAGTACCAAGACAAGAAAATTATTTTGTCTAAAAATTTCTAGTGAAAATGGGATCTCTGTCACTTACAATAATGTTTGGATTTCCATGTAGCTTTTGAATTGTTTCGATAAATGCAGTAGAAATTGTACTGGCTTTTAATTGATGTGATAATGAACAAAAGTGTGCATACTCGGTAAGTCTGTCAACTACCACCATGATGAAACTCTTTCCCTCAGACTTGGGTAAACCTGTGATAAAATCCACTGAAACCTTCTCCCAACATTGGCTTGGAATGGATAAACGTTGTAATAGACCCAGGGTCTTAATTGTTTCAACTTTATTTTGTTGGAAAACCAAACATTTTGCCACAAACTTTTGAATATCCGATTTAAGGCCATCCCAAAAAAAATTCCTTCTTAGCCTTGTGGTAAGTTTTTAAAAATCCTGAGTGCCCTCCTAAGGGAGAAGTGTGCAATTCCATAAGAGTCTTTTGTTTGAGTTGGGAATTCTTACAGAGGTATAAGTGATCTTTGTACCATAACAAATCATTTTGCCATCTAAATGTATCAGATGTACTAGAATCTTGTTGTAACTTTCGAATAATTGCCCACACTTCTTCATCATTCTTCTATTCCTCCCTTGCTTCATTTATCCAATCTGTTTGGATAATAGAAATGGCACACAACAATGCTTCCACATCCTCATCCTTTCTTGAGAGTGCATTTTCCACCACATTTTGCTTCCCTTTTTTGTAGATGATTTCAAAGTCATAACCGAACATCTTTGTGACCCAATTTTGTTGCTCTTCAGAGGATAATCTTTGTTCTAAAAAGTATTTAAGGCTATCATGATCCATTTTTTACCTTGAAGTGTCTTCCCATTAGGGAGGGTTGCCATTTCTTAAGTGTATGTAGTATTGCCAACATTTCTTTCTCATAGATAGCTTTATGTAAAAACTTTCCCTTGATTGGATGGCTTTAAAAAGTAATGGGTCTTTCATCTTGCATTAAAACTACACCAATTCCATTTCCTAAAGCATCACATTCCACAATAAAGGTTTTTGTGAAGTCTGGTGTAGCTAATACTGGTGCTTGGCACATTGCCTCTTTAAGATGTTTGAAGGCCTTTGTTGCTTCTGGAGTCCATGAAAGTGCATCTTTCTTCAATAATGTTGTTAGAAGTGCTACTATTCTCCCATAATTCTTAACAAACTTACGATAATACCCTGTCAATCTGAGAAATCCTCGCAGATGCTTTATGGATGTCGGGATTTTCCATTCCTTAGGGCTTTAAGTTTTCTAGGGTCTACCTTAACTGCATCATGAGATAAAATATGACTCAAATATTCCACCTCTTGTACTCCAAAGAAACATTTGGATCATTTTGCATATAATAGTTTCTCCTCCAATAGTTGTAGCACCCTATGAACATGTTCAACATGATCCTTCTAGGACTTGTTGTAGATTAGTATATCATCAAAAAATACTAACACAAATTTTCTAAGGAAGGGTTTGAAAATGGAATTCATCAAACCTTGAAATGTAGAAGGTGCATTGGTAAGGCCAAAAGGCATGACCAAAAATTCATAATGACCCTCATGAGTTATAAATGTTGTTTTCGGAATTTCTTCAGTCTTCATTCTAATTTGATGATATCCTGAACGAAGATCCAACTTGGTGAAGTAAATTGATCCATGCAATTCATCCAGTAACTCATCAATGACAGGAATGGGAAACTTATCTTTAATTGTGAGCTTGTTGAGCTCCCTATAATCTAGGCACATATGCCATGATCCATCATTCTTGTGCACCAATACTACTGGAGCAGAGAAAGAACTTTGACTAGGTTGAATTATACCAGCCTCTAGCATTTCTGCAACCATATGTTCAATTTCACTCTTTTGTGCATAGGGATATCTATACGGCCTGATGTTTGGAGGAACACTTCCTGGAATAAGATGAATAGCATGATCATGATCACGAATAGGTGGGAGACCCTTGGGAGTCTCAAATACCTTCGAATGATTGTCCAAAACTTTTTGGAGATCTGGAGAAATAGATGATTCTGATGTGGAAACATCTAGCGAACATAATTGTGCAATTACACCTCTTTGTTCCTTTTTTAGAATCTTTTTCATACCATTAGAGCTGATTATCTTTCCTGGTTTCCTTGCAATACCCTTTAATTCAACTTCCTTTCCTTCGACAGAAAATTTCATGAAAAGTTCTTGAAAATTAAAAGCTATTGTACCCAAGGATTGTAGCCATTGGAATCCTAGTACAACATCAGCACCTCCTATTGGAATGGGAAGCATTGGGCTAGTCGATACATATTCTCCCATGGATAGCTTGATATTATGGCAATTTCTAGAGAAATTTATGGTTCCTTCATTTGCACCCATCACTTGACACTCTGGTGATGGATACATGAAGCAATTCAATTCTTTTGATATCTTACAATGAATAAAATTGTGGGTACTTCCTCAATCAATCAACATTATTACCTTTTTCTTCTTGATTTGTCCCTCTATCTTGATGGTTTGAGGAGTGGTAACTCTAGCCAATGCATTACAAGATATGGTGGGATTCATTTCTTCTTTATCTAGGCTTTGTTCCTGGGGTATATCCTCCTCTTTCGACCTTTCTTTCTCCTTTTCTTCTTCCTCTTCACAATCTATGTAGAATAATTTCTTCTCAGCACACTTATGACCTTTAGTGTATTTTCTATCACAACTGTAGCAAAGCCCTTTTGTTCTTTTTTCTTCCAATTGTTGTGGTGTCAACCTTATAGGTTGTGGAATACTAGGGGCAACAACACTTCCATCTTTATAGTTGTGAGTGGTATGCTCCCTGGTTGCCATAATTTTGCTTTCCATTTTTCTTGCTAACTTGAATGACTTCTCTAATGAATCAGGTTCCCATAGGTGAACATCATGTTGGATATTATCTTTTAAAGTCCCTATGAACACATCAATCCTATGCTCCTCTAGAATATTTTTTACCCTTATGTTCAATTTTTGGAACTCCTCAATGTGCTCCATTATTGAACCCTTTTGTTTGAGACTTATCAATTGGCTAAAAAAAGTGTTGCTTTTTGTATCCTCATAATGTGTTGTCAATTCTTCTGTAAAAATTACCCAAGTGATAATTTTCTTACGATAGCAAAGCCATTGATACCATACAAACTGATTTGGTTCCAAATATAAAGTTGCAATACGTCCCTTTTGTATGTTTTGCACATTATTGAGATCGAAAAATTGCTCCATCTGTAATATTCATGTTGTGGGATCCTTGCCATCAAACTTCCTCATATCGATTTTTGGAATATGGTGGGTCTTCAATCCAACATTAGAGTCTATGAAATCATGATTAACATTTCTTTTGTTCTCATTATGAGTTTCCTTTACTACCCTTTCACCATTAGTAAGCATTTCTTGTAGAAACTTTGTCAAATCTGTCTTCAAATCTTCCATGTTTGTCTTCAAATCTATCTTTAAATCTATCTTCAAATCCTCCATATTAGCTTCCACACCATTCAACTTAACTTCTACGCCTTTCTTTAAACGATCCATCTTAGCTTCTATGCTTTTCTTTAAACCATCCATCTTAGCTTCTACATCTTTCTTTAAACCATCCATCTTAGATTCTGTTACATTTTATGCAAGTGACACTTGTTGCACTTGGTCTCGTAATTTTGATATATCATGTTGCATTTCTTCCTCTTCTTCATGAGTCATGCTAGAGCTTTCAGGTTTCTTACTAGGTGCTTGCATTTTCTTTCCTCGAGGCATCAATTACCAATAATAATGCTTTGCTATGCCCTTTGAATTCCTTCACACTAATTTTTCAAACCAAGCTTATGCAAAAATTTAAAAAGAAACTACACACCTTTTTTCACTTTGTAGGAGCTTGATATTCAATCTGATGTGTCTCTGTATCTTTGGATCATCCAGTTCTAAAATTATGACCTGTGGTAGCCCTCTGCATCCTCTTTCCAATGCCACCAGTCTGATCAAAATTGGATTTTCCATGGAAGATTTATGCCAAATCTCCCACATTGACCTTATTATAGACTAGTTCAGTAGAGCGAACTTGTATGATGTGCCACGAGTCACTTTTTTGACCTTTGGCTCTTAAAACTATACACAAGAAAGTACAGTCTGTCCTCTTTCTATACCTTCTGACAAAATTTCACTCCGATGCTCAGAGAGAAAGTTATGATGATTTACCCCAGGTCACCTGTTTCGAATGTAATTCAGGAGGCTGCAAAAAGACCAACTTCCTCAGACCATATCTCTACAAATATAGTGCGAAAATCTCTAAAATTCAGACTCGAGTTTTAGTCCGATTTCATCTCAAATGGGTGATTTTTTAAGCTTCTGAAACATCGCAAAAAAAAGTTTACAGCGAAAATTCCATGATGGCCTATTTGGAGCAGCGAAACCCTAGAATCCAAAGCTATGATACCAAATGTTATGAAACCAGCTCACAAAAAGATAGAAAAGATAGTTGAACGCCTTAGAATTTAGCCTATTTGAGGGGACAACCTCCTTTACATTACACAAATGAACAATTCTTGATGATTCAAATGACAAAACCTTCTTTCTATATATAGGAGTCTAAGGAGTCACAATATAACCCAGCCAACTTAACAATAATAATATAAAGCTACAAAAATAACAATAGAGGGATTCTACGGGGCACAATAATAACAATATGGGGACAATAGGGGCACAAAAATATTAATAAAGGATACAACTACAATAGTAATGGGGTAATCACTTGTATTATAGGGACCTAACATAAAAGGCTCAAAACTCAAATTGGCAAAATTTGGATAAAATTAGCATAGGATCGAAGTGCTCTTCATCCTAATTCCAACGGTGTGAATGACACTCAAATCCAAGTTCATAAGAAGAAAATAGAGCAAGTAAAAGTGTATGTTTGACTTGTCCAGGTGTTAAATGGAGATGACTTGGTAGACACTCTCAACGAACAGGGAAGTGCCAATTGGCAAGCCACCTTTGTGCCTGATATCGCAGATCATAGAAGGAGGTGGCTATGGCTTAAGAAAAATCAGCCTCAAGAGAGTTATGGTTGTGATGCAATCAAATTGCAATAACCTATCACAAAAAGCCAGAGTGTTTGGGAAGCGGCCTCTATTACAGATCCATTTGGGAACATCAACCCCAACTAACAGATCAGTATTATTAGGGCCCATCAACCCCTAATACAATTGTTGCATGCCCTAAAGAAGTCAACCATTAGAATTCCTAGCTTCCCAAGAAGTTCCATCCCTAAAATCATCCAAAAACTGCCTCTAGGAAGATCAGTGTATGTAGGCCTTCATTAGGGTGCACTTTAGTGTAGCTAATACACCGACAATGTGCATTGTAGTGCACTTGGTCACTCTTTGTCCTACCTTGGGCAAATTTGAGTGAATTTTAGTGAGGGTTTGGAATATTCCTTATCCATTGGGTGCCTCTAGAATTTTCTCAAGGCTATGCACTCCTTTGAGTTCGTATTTGGATAAGGAAGGGAGTTAAGGAACATTAATCCCTTTATCCCTTCCTCCATGGAACTAAATTCTAAGTTTGGGAGGGTATTCATTACCACCATTTATGGCATAACTTCCTTCATTCACCTATAAGAAGACCACTCATCTAAGTGATCAGGGGCTAGCTGGGCTGGAAATTATTGAATTATGGGGACATGCTCTTAGTATGAGACTTGAGTTGATTTCAAGTATTGTAATGATGTCAAAGTGTCTTTCCTGTTATGAGGAGAGGATGGGATTGAACTAGAGGAGTGATGTTGAATCATGCAAATTGGGTTGTAACTCTTCCTTTTATTAATAAAGTGTTCAAAGATTTTTCCGTATGCTTGTGTTGTCCTTTGATGCTTTCATATGTTTATCATGTACTTGATTCCATGCTATGTTTAATCAATAGATCATTATCATATGCTTTGATGGGTTCTTGTTTCTGTCTGTGTGCAGGTACTTTTCAAGCAGCTTAAGTATAGAAAGTAGCGACATAATTGGTCAAGGGAGATAAGGAACAAGTGAAAGCTACAAGAAGGTTTCTTTGTTCTCTTATTTAATCTATTGATTATAGAAAAGGTTGAGAATGCTTTGAATTGTTGTTGTAGACTTAACTAATAGTCTAGGGGTTTAAGCACTCATCTGTAGACACTAAAACTTCCCAAAACAAATTGGTAACTCCAATGGGGAGCGATTATCCATCTTAGTACTTATCAGCCTCTTAAGACGTTTCTACATACTATACTTGTAGTCGTTGATTGAGTTTCAGTCTTCATTGAAATTTGAGCCGAAATTGTGTCAAAATTGCCTTCAGAATGGCTTACTATCACCAGCACAGTCCAATGAAGGACACAGTGCGTTGCAGTGCACTTCCTACATAGATCTAGTGTGCTTCAGTGCACTGTCTCTCACTACTGCCTGCACTAATCCCTTGACGGTCAGTTTCCCATCTAGGAACTGAAAGTTTTTGCCAATTTTCTCCTATTTGAATGATTTACTAAATGTCAATGATGTTTTGTCTCTAAATATAGTTTTTCATCTCCTTAATTGGGCCCTACTTAGACTAGGATTGATAAATGTTTCTTATGTATTTACTTTATCATTTTCAATCTATATTCAAAAGTTAGTTTTTGGATCGATTGATCTTTAGTGAAAGGAAGTGTTGCAAAATCGTCTTTTCCTTCGAAAGTCGAATTGTTGTAAAATCTTCCTTCATGAAATATCGATTGACTGATATGTGCATATGATTAGTATTTTTGTCGAAAGTGTCGTAATTCCTCATTTCTTTGAAAACGAAAGTTTCATAGAGTCTTCCTTTCCTGGAAAAGAAATTGTAGCAAAATTGTCATTTTTATGAAAAGAGTTTGTTGATCGATTATGCATTATTTTTCCTTTTTGATCATCCACATTAAGGGAGATTGAAAAGAATACATGCATGTTGCATTGAAAAGAGTTTGTGTGTGCTGAAAGGAATAGTGTATGGAGTTTGAATTTAGATTGTGCTCTTTCTCTTTGATCAGAAAGAAATCTAATTTCTCTATCCCTGAGTAGCTAGGATTTTCATCGATTAAGCTGAATGGAAATAATTCTTATCATGATAGTTGCATTCCTAGGAATTTTAGAATACATCACATGGTTAACTTGAAAGGCAAATTCCTAAGCAATATCAACTTAAAATAATCATCAGTTCACCTAATGGAGCATTGTCATTATCGAGAACATTTAGTGGTTCTAGGCTAGAGACGTGTTCCAGCGTTGTTAAACAAAGCACCTATTGCTAACTTGTCTGCAATACATCCAGACTGTGACACCTCATTCCATGTACGTGGGTATATTGTAGCTCGTCCACATACCTTCGGGTATATAGGGCAGTGCTACAGTATGTAAATTATATGGGAATGCTCTCACTATGTGGTTTTGCATTAGACAACGCTTATACAGATTGGGCCTCCACGTACCTTTGGGTATATATGGGAGGACAAATCTAGGTTGCTATCCATCCTTAAGTAACTAAGTTGGCCTCCTTGGAAATGTGATACACCGAACACAACATTCGAGGAGTTTGCTTGTTCGTACTTCTTGGTTCGCTAGGAGGTATTCTACAGTTCACAGTTGCATGGTAAACATTTTGCCTAGATTATCCCTCTTTTATTTTGTTATGTTACCTTATCTAAAATAAATTAATTGACCATGGATAGCATCCTCCACGCTCACTCCTTAGTTGATCTTAGGTTGAAATATATGGTGACAAATCCGAAGTCCACCGATCAAGGAATTCCTTTGGATGGAAATCCTAGTCCTTTTCCTCCATTTGGAAATATTGGTGCTCCATATATGGCTACTTTGTCCCTTCAGTGATTTACCATTGGCTTGCTAGTATGGTTGTTTTCAACCTCCTTGGTCCAAAATTTCGTGACTTATCCACAATCGAGTGCACCTCTGACTGGACAAAGTCAAACTCTAGTTGATCCAAAAGTTGACCCTTTGCCTTCTTCCTCAATTGTTTCTTCCTCCCATTCTTCCTCTTCGCCTAGTGAAAGTATTGGTACTAGTAACCAGGTGGCTAAGAAGAAGAAGAAAGGGAAGAAGAAGAAGAAGCAAATTTAGTAGAGGGGCAACCAAGCAACCATTTCTTTGAATGCAACATCTGATGAGAAACCATTCATCAAGCCTAACAAAGTTCGATATCCATGCAAACTTTGTATCAAAAACCATATTCTTTGAAATTGTTCTGATATTCCTCAGATCTTAGAAGAATGGTCTTCTCATTCACACCATCTTGTGTCATCAGCCTTTCTAGATCATGTTAGTGACACACCATCAACTACTGATAGTAAAGTTCATGGAAAGAACGGTAAAGTTAAGTTTACATGTAGGTTATGTGAAGGGAATCACCCCATTCACCTTTTTCAATATCGGGACAAAGCCAAAAAGGTGTTCAATAACCATCCTGTTTCACTGCAACAACTTCCATTTGGTTACAGGAAACTCTCCCTAAATCCTTCACTAGTTGACAAATTGACTAACCAAAATCAACCATCGGTCAAACCCACTATCTCTAAAAGTGAATCCTATGAGTCTATACCTGACCTAAATCAATAGGTCAAGGTAATAGTTGACCCGATTTCACCTTTAGTAAATCATACCTTTCCCAAAGAGAGTGAATATGATACCACTCAAGTTCTTTTTGTTTCTTCAGATTCAAATGAGCTTGAGGGCAGTCTGCCAGTTCCATCAAGGCAGGAGGAAAATCCTCCAGTTCTTGTACCTCAAGGGGTTAATTCTTTCATTTCTACGGTACCCCCTCCAACTAGCTTGGTCACTTCCTTTGATTGGAATCGACTGGAAGGGTTTCACCTTCCTTCTTATGTGCCTTTCCAAATCATAGTACAAGTTTGTAATATGATTGTATCTGGCACTATTATAGATGAAGCTGCATCAGTGAGTATCCTTTCCTCAACTACTTGGCAAGCGCTCGATTTGCTACCACTTATGCCTGTCACTCAGAATCTATTGGGTTTTAACAGAGGAACCAGTTACCCATTAGGGATCCTCCTTTAGTTACCTATTACTTTGGGAGGAAAAATCAGTTATCTAAATGTGATGGTAGTCCCAGGCTGTTTAGATTACAATTTACTTCTTGGGTGCGACTATGTTTATGGCATGGGAGCTATTGTTTCAACACAATTTTGAGTGATGTGTCTCCCGCATGAAGGTAGAATTGTCATTGTTTACCAGCAAGGAAAATTTTAAGAACCCCCCCTAAATTTACATGTATAATAAATATGCGAATCTCCATGGTATATAGGAAAAATGGGAGGTGATTTTATCAATAATATGATATGTATATTAATTTTTTGGCGAATCTCTCACCAGGCATGGCGAATATTTTACTCAATTATAAAATCTTGTGTTTATCGAATACAAAAATGAAATTATTGCATTTCTTTAAAATATATTTTGAAATCAAAATTACCGAATAAACATATCGATAACCTAGTGGGTGTAGGATAAAATTCACCCGTGCCATTCACAGAAAGCATGAGAAAAAACCTAATACTATATATAAAACCAAGAAAAATTCAAATTCATCACTTCTAGGGACCTCGTAACCACCTTGCCAATACACAAGTATGTTCCTGTTTACAATTAGAAAAATTACGCAAATTACAATCTGTTTACTCCACTTCTAGGGACCTAGTAACCACCCTACCAATACACAAGTATGTTCCCGTTTGCAATTAGAAAAATTAACCAAATTACAATCTATTTACTCCAGCATATGTTGGAAAGTTATAAGAGGATGACTAGTGCAATCAATCCATTCTTTTTAGCCCTGGATTTGTTTCAATTTAAAACAGAAGTATACAAATATACTTGTCCAATGTCTATGCTTTAACCATTCACCTTAAGATGTTTTTACAATATAATTTCCTAAGTCTATTTAATATCTTCATTATAATAAAAACCAACCTATATCCATCTTAACTCAACATCTACCACTCTTAGGGGGATGAAATCTATTTATCCCTCTGAGCACTTGGTAGACCCAGAATTAAGATGGATCTAAGATAGAATTCCCCTTTAAATAGTCTATGCTCACATGAATACCATGGGTTATCATAAACCTGGAGCTTAAAAACTACTATTAGTAATTTATAAAAATTAATAAAATTAATAGTTGATTTTTATTTCATTTTTATTTTAACCAAGCTAAAATGTTTAACATACATTAAATTACAACATCCATTTTTACTCTTGATTGGATCAAATATTTTTTCACTCTATGCTAGTTTGCATATCACGATATTTGATACCTCTCGGGGGTTAGTGGTGGGCTCCAGTATTGTAGCAATAATGCTACAACTCCTGGAGCTTCCTATCTCTAATTTTATCAACCCGGTAGTTCATACAAACTTGGAAGCGACGGTGCTGTATGCACAAGTACTAGCTCTTGTCGCAGATGTCACTTGGTCAGCTGGCACAAGTCCGCTAGGGCTCAAGCCAACTTCTATATGCTCACAGAAGAAGCTTTATGAGTGATGGACGAAAGCTAACTCAAAGGAGACTAGTCTATTTGCAGAAAGAAACTGAAAGCCAACAAAGCATGAAAACCCTAGTAAACCCTAATTTGACTAGCTAGGCACTTACAATGCAAAATTGTGAATGAAACTACTACCAATAATGCCATTACTTGTAGTGAGCTGAAATACATGCATCTAAGCTACTTGCATCTGAAAAGACATGTTTTTGTATTTTTTTCATTAAGTGGTTGGATTTATTGTGATGATGCTTTTGATTAGGGTTTGGTTGTGCAGGAGCGGTTTGAATGGAAGGAAAGCATGGGCAAGGTCAGGATGGCTAGGGGAGGTCCCAGAGGGTCTCTAGCATCAGTCCTCATAAGTATACCACGTTCGGATGCTCAGCAACCGAGTTTGCAGGCTTCTACAGGAAGTCTGCAGGGGATCCTACAGGAAACTCAGGGATTCTACAGGAAGTCTGTGCAATTCTACAGGATGTTCGACCCTGGGAGTTTTGGGAGATGGTGAAGTGTTGGAGTGGTGTGGGAGAATAGGTGAGATGGAGATGGAACTGGTGATGGCTCAGGAGCAGAGAAGTCAGATGGAGGAAGAGTGCATGCAGTGGGTTGATGGCTGGAAGGATGGGATCAACGAAAGGTTAAGTAAATGGAGCTATGTGAGTAATGGGAGAGCTGGAAGGTAAACGAGCTGAGCAGAGGTCGGTTGAGTGGCTTCAGATGTGGTTGAAAAGACGAGGAAGGTAATGGGATGGTGTGGAGCAGTGTAGATGAAACAAATTGTCTATGAATGTCACCAAAAACGAGAACTCTTTAACCTATGTTAACTGTGCTATTTTGAACCAATGAACAGCAGTGCAATTTGTGAAAGAAACTCTTGCATGGAAGTGAAATGGAGAAGTAATGATCAAGACCAAAGTGCATGGATGGATCTACAACTAAAGTAACTGTTGCAGCTTGCATGAACGTGAGAAGAACTACGTTTCTTTTTGGTGGTTGATATGGACTGCACCCCAATCCCTAAGCAGAGATGGCAGTGATCTCTAACAACCTTTTTCTGGAGCTCCTGTGTATTACAAACCTCCTATCGAATCTAAGCAACTGAAAGCAAAGTAACCATAAGCTAATCCTACTCAATCACACAAAAACTAAATCAGCAGACTGTAAATTCGAATTGCATGTCAAAGTAAAGAAACAAAGTGCTGGAACGAAAGGCAAATAACATTACAACACTGAGGAGATCTATTTCTCTCAGGTTGGGCCCTAACCTGAGAGCTATAGCTCCCTTAGAAACTCAGAATGAGATCAAAATCTGCCTGCCTTTATTCATAACCAAAAATCTGATGTCATGCCAAAACTGGCTTACAAAAAGAACCAACACCGAGCTGTAGCTCGTACTTCCAAATTACAAGAGTAATGCAAAAGTTCAAAAAGCTTCTATCAAAGGCTACGGCCTCAGTATTTATGCAAAATGATAATCCAACAGGTTTCCTTGATTTGTGGAGCTCGGCTGTCCAACTGAAGGTTAAACTGCTGATCCTGTAGAACAGTTGTAACTGTTGTTCTTGTAGAACAGTTGGCTGCCTCTAAACTCGGTGGGGAGATTGGTTGGAGCACGGAGCTATGGTGGGAATCACGAGGAAGGTCCCCAAGACTGTGGACATCCTCTCCTAAAAACCAGCAGTGCCACCTTACTGTCTCCTTGTCTCCTTTCTCGTGGTCTTTGCTCCCTTTTAATGCCAAAAACCTGAAATCATCATGTATTAGTCACGTAGATAGAATGCCTACCCTTCTTCCTACAACCAACACGAATAAACCAAGAAATGAAGGCATAAGCAATAAAAAAATGAATGAGTTGAGCAGAGCAAGTAGGCCAAATGAGCCCAAATTGTACCAAAAATTGGGGCTCATCATCACCCCCCAGCTAAACTATTTGCTCATCCTTGAGCAACTTTGCTCTGGCTCCTCGTCTTTGGCCGAGAACTAGAGCCCGGAGCATGTTTTTCCTTTCCTGTTTTTGGCGGCCCTACCTTTTCTGCCCCTGGTGGTGACGAAGGTGGTGCTTCTTCCTTTCCTGATTTTGGCGGCCCTGCCTTTTCTGCCCCTAGTGGTGACGAAGGTGGTGCTTCTTCCCCCTTTTCCATTTCCTTGAGCTGGGCTTCAGAAGGCGATTGGCCTATTTTTTGTGTCCAGGAAGTTATTTTTGGGCTTCCCTTCATGGGGGTGGCTGATGTTTTAGAGGGGGTTCTTGCACTGGGTGAAGTAGGGACATCCCCTAAAATGGTTTGGCTGCTGGGTGGAGGCTGTGGCTTGCCCGTGGTTATCCTCTTGCTTCTCCTAGCTTCAGATGGTAGAGGGGTCTCCCTCTCTCTCTTCTCCTTCGGCTTTGGAGGTGTACTGAGGGCGGCCAGCGCCGCTGCTGCCTCCTTTTCGAGAATACCAGCCTTCTCTTTCTTGCGTTTTGCTCTCTCAGAGCTCCTTGTAGAGGGCCCCTCCTTTTCAGATTTCGGGCTTCCTGTAGAAGACCCTGCTTTGCCCACTTCCGGGCCTCCTGTAGAAGATCCTTTCTTTCCCAATTTTTGGCTTCCTGTAGAAGATCCGGTTTTAGCCACTCTCGGGCTTCCTGTAGAAGCCCCTTTCTCTGTCTTCAGGCTTCCTGTAGGAGCCTGTTTCTCAATGATTTTTGGGCTTCCTGTAGAAGCCTTTGTCTTTGTTTTCGGGCTTCCTGTAGAAGCCTTTGTCTCTGTTTTTGGGCTTCCTATAGAAGCCTATTTCTGCTTTCCTGTAGACACAGGTGTCCCCACCTTTTCTTGCTTGCCTGCTTGAGTTTTGCTTTTTGCTTTGGTTGCAGGTGCTGTTGAGGTACTTGGGCTGACGTGGACCACCTCGGCTTTGTCCATTCTACTCTTCAGCCTCTTTTCTCTTGCTGACAAGATAGGTGTGCCACCTTTTTCCTTGTCATCCTTTTCCTCATGCTTCTTCCTTTGTTCTTTCTTCTGCACTGTGGTCGGGGTCTTCTGGCCTTCTTCTCTCTGTCCCTCGGCCACTGCTTCTTGTTCCTCACTGCTGGAGGAACCCGTTTCTTTGATCAACATTTTAATGTCTCCATCTTTTGTCAAATTCCGGAAGGATTCCCATGAGAGGGGAACCTTATATGAATGCAGCGCATCCTCCACAAGAAGCTTGATCAACCCATGGTGGGCTATCTGATCTGGTATGCCCTCTTTTAGCTTTGTGGCACACTCCATTAGAGACTGCAATAGAAAATAAGGGATGCTCAGTTTTTGTTCTACAGGAAGATCAATCCGGTGCCTCAATTCAGTGAGCAGCTGAAAGTGATATGCATACACGATGTTAAAACGGCCTTCACAAGTGATATATTTCATGATTTGCAAACTGACTTCATTCCATGGTGGCAACAGGCTCGTTCTTCGCACCCCATTTTTGTCCTCCGAGAATTCTTCCTCAGGTGGGAAGAATTCTTTCTTTGCCTGCTGGCTCAGCTTTCTTTCTTCCTTATCCCACGGCAAACCCATAGGAAGTTCTGTGATCCGACTGATATGTTGCGGGGTGAGCTTGAGGCTTAGGCCTCTGAAGTTCACTGTGGCCAGTGTCTGGGATTTCGGCTTCAGAGCCTGCAAGAATTCTTCGGCCACTTCATCATCGTAACCTTGCAGCTTATCACAAAAAGACATCCATTGTGCTCGTGTGAAGAGCTCTACCACTGCCTGGTTTTCCCTTAATTTGGTTGAATCAGTGGGTTCCCGTCTTATAAACCCACCCGGCATGATGAACACGGTTGTTTTAACTAAAGGTGGCAAATGCAAAAGAGATTTGGTCTATTGAGACAGAGCATGCACATAATCCACAAAATTCAACACAGTCTACTTATACTGACATCCTGTAGAACGACAGTATAGGCACAACAAACAACAATTTCACCGATATCTTTATGACCAGACTGTGGAGGAGGATCTTACCACTCTTACTAACCAGTTACATGAAGAGTTCAGGGTTACCTCTTTAATTGGCCACCTTTCTTCATGAGGCACCCGCTTCCCTGTAGAAGACTGCGTTCCTGTAGAGACTGCGTTCCTGTAGAAACTGTGTTCCTGTAGGAGCAGTGCGCAATTTTCGGGGAGGACTGTATTTGGCCTGCGCTTGAGGTGTGCTTCACTGGCGTTCTGGTAGCCAAAAGCTCGGCGTATCAAAGTGCAGAGGAGATCAGAATAGCCACTGGAGTTTGAAGAGGTGGTTGATAAATGCATGCGCATAATCTAGCCGATTAGATTTTTAATCGGCGAAATCCGTGGCGCGGGGGGTGAGCTGTCCCCGCCGGATCGTTGGGCAACGTCATCCATCATTTGCCTGCGTATTCACTTGCTGCCGCATCCATTCCCACAGATCTGCCGCCGCCTTTTTCTGTTAAACTATTGCTTCCGACGGGAGTGTTTTCACGTGCGTGCCGCTCATTCTCTTTGTCGTGGCCGCCACCCAATCATCCAATTACACCATAACTAGCCGACGTGGCCAGTCGACTGGCCATACGGTCGCTCAACCATTCACTTTTACGCTGTGCAAACAATTCAAGGTAAAATTCATGCGATTTGATGTAAGGAAGGGTCGAGACACTTACCTGCGTGGCTGCACACGATTTTTCCAGTTTTTGGACGATGGTGAGTGGATCTACCTGCTGCATGCGAACTTACACAGACCCGGAGGCTCGTGGTTACAGGCTGCCGACGATGGAGTGGATGCTTTGGTTGCATGCGCTCGCGTTTCATTGCAGATGGCGGTGCTGTGAATGGTATCCACTCTAGCAGGTTTAACTGTTACAGGATTCCCGCGGGATGTCTCGTAACAGTTCTTCCTCCTTGGGTGCATGCTGCACGACGGAGGATCTGGCCTTTCGATCACGTTCCCGGAGCTTCTGATGCCTGTGGTATGAGATCTCAACACTTGTTTATCTTTGAAAATGGCTTTTCCCGCGAGAACTCATCGATCTGCTTTGTTGGTGCAGGGAACTTGGTTGCATGTCGACAAGGATGGTGGAGCAAGGTGACAGCAATGTGCAAGGGTGCCAACAGAGGCTTGCATGCGTCCAAACCAATCCGTAGTCGCTAAATCTCCTTTTAAGATGAATTCTGGGCCGTCCCAAACTTCTACAGGAAGTTTCCTGTAGAACACAGAGCTTCCTGTAGAAAGTTCAGGCTTCCTGTAGAAAGTCTGCGCTTTCCTGTAGAAAATCCGCGTCTTCCTGTAGAAAGGCTGCATCTTCCTGTAGAAAGACTGCATCTTCCTGTAGAAGACTCAAACCATGATAAAATTGCACATACCTTGAAAAAACATGGGTACCCTTGGAGGAGGTGCTGGTGAGGTCTCTTGACAGCATGATAAGGACCCTTGGCTTTGAGTTGAAGGGCTTCCTCTCCTCCATAGAACATCTGCAACCTGCATGCAATTTTACCATATTTTGCTTATTGTTTTTTTTTTTTTTTTCTTTTTTTTTTCTTTTTTTTTTGAAAGATAACAGGGGCGCCTCAAAGAGGTTTTCACCCGTTCCATCTGCCCTGAGCGCCTCAGAGAGGTTTTCACTCAAGGATCTTTTTCAAACCTTTTCTCTTTTTTTTTTTGAAAGACAATAGGGGCGCCTCAATGAGGTTTTCACCCCTATCACCTGCCTTGGGCGCCTCAGAGAGGTTTTCACCTAAGGATCCTTATTGTTTTATTTTTTATTTTTTTTTGTTTATATATATACCTCAGGGTATGCCAAAAGCAGAGGCAGAACCCCTCTCTAGGACCAATACAGATTTCTCCATAGTTTTGATGAACTCTTGTCTTGAGAGAGGTCTCCTGTAGATCTTCAATCGATGCCCATTGACAAGCATGGGAATGGCTTCCTCATCAATGGTTCGAATGAGGACAGATCCATTGTCATGGTATTTCTCCACTGCATATGGTCCTAGCCATCTGGTTCTCAGCTTCCCCTTGAAATCTTTGTATCTGGAGTCATACAACAAAGCCCAATCTCCCGGCTGAAATTGCTTGTCATGGAGATGTTGGTCATGCCACACCTTTCTCTGAAGTTGAACCACTTCTGAGTGAAGGAGGGCCCGCATTCGGTGCTCATCCAGGCCATTCAGCTGCAGTAGCCTTTCTTGTTGTGCATGGCTGAGATCTAGGTCCAGCTGAGCTGCCATCCTCAAAGTGTTGTATTCAAACTCAATGGACAACAAAGCTTTCTTCCCATAGACCAGCTCATACGATGTGAAGCCGGTGGTGGTCTTCCAAGTGGTGTTGTAAGCCCAGGTGGCTTCAACCAGGCAATCTGCCAAGTCCTTTCTGCTGCTGCACACCACCTTAGTCAAGATCCCTTCTAATGCTCTATTGGTGACTTCCACCTGCCCATTTGCTTGAGGGTGATAAGGGGTGGAAGTCCTATGCTTGATCTTGTGATGAGCTAGTAGATCTTCAACTAGGTTGGAGGTGAACTGGCTCCCTTGATCGGTGACCAGCTCTCTTGGATAGCCAAACTTATAGAAGATGTTTTCTCTTAGGAACTCGGCCACCTTTTCTTCTGTTGCTGCTTTGATTGCTTTGGTCTCTGCCCACTTTGTCAAATAGTTAGTACACACAATGATGTAAGTCTTCTGCCTTGAAGAGGGGTTGATTGGGCCCATAAAGTCCATGCCCCACTTCTCAAATGGCTCAAGAGTCACTTGAGGTTGGAGAGGCATCTCATCCCTTTGGGTCGGTTTCCCCATTCTTTGGCATTGGTCACACTGACTGACATATCTTCTGACATCTTGATGAAGTGTGGGCCAATAGTAGCCTGCCTGCAGGATTTTGAAGGCAGTTCTCTTTGCTGCAAAATGTCCTCCACAAGGCCCATCATGACAAGTGAGGAGGATATCAAAGACTTCCTCCTCCCTTACACAACGCCTTAAGATCTGATCGGGGCCAAGCTTGAACAGATTGCCCCCAATCCAAGTAAATGAGGCACTTTTTCTGATGATTCTGCTCTTCTCTCTGGAAGATAGGTGCGGAGGGAACTGTGCTGAAACAAGATAGTTTGCTATATTAGCAAACCATGGAGAGAGTACTGAAATAGAAAACAGATGTTCATCGGGCATCTGGTCATCCACTGTTCCATCCTCATCTGCAGACAAATCCAATCTAGATAAAAAGTCAGCAACAACATTTTCTCTACCTGGTTTGTCAACAATGGTCAAATCAAATTGCTGCAATAAAAGTAACCATCTAATAATACGAGCATTCACATCTGGTTTATTCATTAAATATCTAATTACAGCATGGTCAGTATGTACAAAGGTCTGGTAACCAGTAATATAATGTCAGAACTTGTTCAGTGCATGGACCACAGCCAAGAATTCTTTCTCGGTTACAGTGTAATTCAGCTAAGCTTTGGACAAGTTTTTGCTAACAAAGTAAATGGCATATGGAAGTTTTTGCTCAACTTGTCCTAAAGCTGCACCTATGGATTTGTTCGAGGCATCAGTGTGGATGTGGAAAGGTAGGGCCCAGTTTGGACCTCTCAGGATTGGGGCTGACACCAACTTGTCCTTCAATTCATTTAAAGCCCTCTGACAATCGTCAGTCCAATTAAACTCCACATCTTTTGCCAACAGGCCAAACAATGGCGAGGCTAGCTTGCTGAAATCTTTAATGAATCTCCAGTAGTATCCTGCTAATCCCAAGAAACTCCGGACATCCCTTACCTTTTGAGGAGGTGGAACCCTCTTGATGAGAGCAATTTTGTTAGGATCCACCTGCAACCCTTGGCAAGAAATGGTATGGCCTATCACGGTCCCTTCAGTCATTAGGAATTCACATTTTTCAGGACTAAGGGACAAGTTCATCTCGATGCATTTGGTTAGGACTTTTCCCAGGTTGGACAATGCTTCCTGGAAGTTGGCCCCATAAGGAGTAAAGTCATCCATATAGATTTCTACCACATCATGGACCAGCTCCGAGAAGATGCTCAAGACAGCTCTCTGGAAGGTAGCAGGAGCATTGCATAGCCCAAAGGGAAGGACTTGGTAGGCAAAGGTACCCCAAGGACAAGTGAAGGTGGTCTTATCATGGTCTTCCGGGCTGATTTGGATTTGGTTGTACCCGCTAAACCCATCCAGGAAAGAGAAGAACTTCTTTCCTGCCAGTCCATCCAACACTTGATCTATGAAAGGTAGAGGGAAATGGTCCTTCTTGGTAGCTTTGTTCAGTTCTCGGTAGTCCACACAGATTCTCCATTTCCCATTTTTCTTGGGAACCAACACTAGAGGGGACACCCATTCACTATCTGAGATGGGGTAGATGAACCCGGCATCCAACAATTTTTGCAATTCTTCCTTGACAATGTCCTTAAGGGCCGGATTCATTCTCCTCTGAGGTTGCCTAACCGGTTTACAATCCTCTTTGATGTATATATGATGGGTACAGACCGAAGGATGGACCCCTTTCATTACCTTATAGCTCCAAGAAAAAGCATCTAGGTGGTTGGCCAACAGACTACACAGCTCCTTTTCCTGGGAAGGAGATAGGGAGGAGCTGATCTTCAATGCTTTCTCAGGGCCGAACTCCACATTCTTGACTCTGGGAGTAACAGGGTTGGTTGTACAAAGATCCACTAAGGTGCTAGCTTGGGCATCCTCCACCAATTTCTCTAAGGGTAGTGCACTGGAAGGTGGATTCTGGATCAAGGTCTCGATCAAGTCATCCTCAGTTGGGGGGTCTCTTCTAGTGGTATCTAAGGTGCACAGAGGTGCTGAGTACACCTCGTCTTCTTCTCCTTCTTCCAACCAGAGTGGTAAGTCATGCTCTAAGGAGGGTTGGGCAGGAGGGTATAGGACTAGCTGCTTGGACATGGGACCATTTTTGATGGTCATGTTTCCTGCACGACAACTTATGTAAGCATCTGCAGTAGCTAACCAAGGCCTTCCCAAAATGAGAGGATATCTAGTAAGCTTGGCCTTTGGTTGCAGAACCAGGAAGTTTGCAGGGTATTCCCAAGAGTCAATAGAGACCAAGACATCCTCCACAATCCCTTCGGGAGTCACGGTGGAGCGATCTGCTAATTGCAGTACTGTCGAGGTCTTCCTCAAGGAACCCTGAAGATTAAGTTTAAGCATGGTATCCCTGGTCATCACATTAATGGCAGCCCCCAGATCAATCGGGGTGTGAGGTATAATGGTGCCATTGATGTGAACATCTACTATAGGACTTCCAGGATCTAGGTACTTTGGGCAGATGACTTGTCCTAACATAAGGTCAGACAGTTGTCCTATGACATTGATAGTTGAAGCATCTTTCTTCCGTTTGCCTGGGTGTTTGAAACACTTCTCCTTAACCAGCTTGTTGTATATTGGCACATCCTTGATGGCTTGGAGAAGTGGTATTTTTACACACAACTGCTTGAGCTCACCCAGAAGCTCATCCTCCTCTGGGTTGGGTTGTGTGGTGGCTGTTAGTCTCTTAGGAAAGGGTAGAATAACCTTCGGTTCACTTTCCTGTTTATCTTCCTCATCCTTTGGGGGAGGAGGTTGGCGATCTGGTAGAGTCTTTCCAGATCGAAGATTGATCTCCTGGATCTCCACAGCATAGGTAGGGCATGAGGTTTCCCCAGTGTATACCTGTTGGGCCTGTCTATTGTTGGGGTTCAGGTTCGGTTGAGCAGGCATTTGAGGTTGCCTTGGAGGAGCAGGAGGTAATGGCTGAGGTTGAACTGGTGGTGGAGGCAAGATGGCAGGAGGAGTGTTGTATTGGGGCCTCCACCCCGACTGAGGTGCATTCCATTGAGGCTGTGGCTGGGCATGTGAGTGATATGAATGGGAATTAGGTTGAGTGGGGTACTTAGGTGGATAAGACCATGGAGGAGGCATGGACCATGAAGGATGAGCAGGGGGACCCCAGGAAGGCATAGGAGTCGATTGGTTGGGGTTGTAATAAGCTTGAGATGCCCCTTGCATCCCCTGCTGATAAGGTCTAGATCCTTGTGGCCTCCTTTGGTTGAGGTAATAGAGAGGTTCAGTGGGAGCTTCTGTCCCTTGGTACATGGCTTTAAACCCAGGTAGGGTTGGACACTGATTTGTGGGATGGTCCTCCTCACAAATGAAACACACTTCAATCGAATGCAATGGACATTCGTTCTTAGGGTGCCTCCTTGTGCACCTAGGGCAGAAGACAGCCAAGGCTCTCTCAGCTTCTTCTTTCTTTTGCTGAATCCTGAATGTGTCAAGCTGCATGGCAATGGTCTGTCTCACCTCACTCTTAAGATCTTCTAATTGATTTGCAAGCTCATGTTTGGAGAAAGGGACACTAGTTGAGAGGTGGTTTCCTCTACCTCGTTTCCGAGCTGCCCTGGAGTGGTTTCTAAACACAGTCTTGATGTCCTCATAAGGCAGTTGGTAAATGTCCCCCCCAGCTAACATGTGAAGGGTATCTAAGAGGTCTTCAAGGACTCCTCGGAGCAGGACCAACTTGAGGGATTCAGGGTCAAGTGTGCACCTGGCCCGCTTATAGCTTAGTTGGAACCTCTCCTCATAATCCTCTAAGGACTCATCATTTCCCATGGTCATCCGGAAGATTTCCCCCTTTGTTTCCTTGGACCTACAGTAATCTCGGTACTTGTTATTGAAAGCTTGCTGCATCTGAGCCCAAGTGGTGATACTATTCCCAGGTAAGCCCATGAACCAGCGTAATGCTGCATCCTTAAGAGTGGAAGGGAAAAGTTTCAGCTTTTGCTCATCTTCAGTGTAGTCATAGGTTCTACAAAGGACATCAAACTCAAACAGGAAGGTATCTGGATCTTCAGTAGTCAGCCCATGGAAGTGAGGTAAGGCGGAGGGGCTAATGTTCTTCATTTTCATCTCTCCATTGGTCTCTCGGATGGGGAAAGCACCTTCTATTCTCTCATCTTCTCTTTTATTGTCAGCCATAGCTTCAGATGGAGTGGTCTCTAACTCTTCTTCTACTATAGGATCTTTGTATATCTCAGGATGTTCACCTATAGGTTCTTCTGGGTCACTGTCACCAAAGAAGAGAGAAGGGTGACTCAGTGATGTGGTGGGGGTGTTTGGTAGGAATTTGCCTGATCTATCTCGGTTCCTACGAGGCATGAAATGGGAAAGACTTTCTTTTTCTTTTGATTGTTTTTGCTTTTTTTCTTTTTGGTACTTGCAAAACTAAACAGATTGATCTACAACTAATTATGAAAGATGCAGAATTAAATTGAAAGCAGGAAAGAACTAATCTACTTTGCTCAAATGAAATTGCAAAAATGGAAATGCTAGTCTACGCTTGCAGAAAGGAAATGCTAATCTATGAAAGCAGGAAATGCTAATCTATGAAAGCAGGAAATGCTAATCTATGAAAGCAGGAAATGTCTATGCTACTTTTGCAGAATGGAAATGAAGTAAACTACTTAGCAGAAGGCAAGAGTAAGAAAGTAGAAGAAAAGCAACAATCACTAATACTCTGACGCTTCCCCGGCAAAGGCGTCAAAAAGATGGTGGGCTCCAGTATTGTACCAATAATGCTACAACTCCTGGAGCTTCCTATCTCTAATTTTATCAACCCGGTAGTTCGTACAAACTTGGAAGCGACGGTGCTATATGCACAAGTACTAGCTCTTGTCACAGCTGTCACTTGGTCAGCTGGCACAAGTCCGCTAGGGCTCAAGCCAACTTCTATATGCTCACAGAAGAAGCTTTATGAGTGATGGACGAAAGCTAACTCAAAAGAGACTAGTCTATTTGCAGAAAGAAACTGAAAGCCAACAAAGCATGAAAACCCTAGTAAACCCTAATTTGACTAGCTAGGCCCTTACAATGCAAAACTGTGAATGAAACTACTACCAATAATGCCATTACTTGTAGTGAGCTGAAATACATGCATCTAAGCTACTTGCATCTGAAAAGACATGTTTTTGTATTTTTTTCATTAAGTGGTTGGATTTATTGTGATGATGCTTTTGATTAGGGTTTGGTTGTGCAGGAGCGGTTTGAATGGAAGGAAAGCATGGGCAAGGTCAGGATGGCTAGGGGAGGTCCCAGTGGGTCTCTAGCATCAGTCCTCAGAGGTCTACCACGTTCGGATGCTCAGCAACCGAGTTTGCAGGCTTCTACAGGAAGTCTGCAGGGGATCCTACAGGAAACTCAGGGATTCTACAGGAAGTCTGTGCAATTCTACAGGATGTTCGACCGTGGGAGTTTTGGGAGATGGTGAAGTGTTGGAGTGGTGTGGGAGGATAGGTGAGATGGAGATGGAACTGGTGATGGCTTAGGAGCAGAGAAGTCAGATTGAGGAAGAGTGCATGCAGTGGGTTGATGGCTGGAAGGATGGGATCAACAAAAGGTTAAGTAAATGGAGTTATGTGAGTAATGGGAGAGATGGAAGGTAAACGAGCTGAGTAGAGGTCGGTTGAGTGGCTTCAGATGTGGTTGAAAAGACGAGGAAGGTAATGGGATGGTGTGGAGCAGTGTAGATGAAACAAATTGTCTATGAATGTCACCAAAAACGAGAACTCTTTAACCTATGTTAACTGTGCTATTTTGAACCAATGAACAGCAGTGCAATTTGTGAAATAAACTCGTGCATGGAAGTGAAATGGAGAAGTAATGATCAAGACCAAAGTGCATGGATGGATCTAAGACTAAAGTAACTGTTGCAGCTTGCATGAACGTGAGAAGAACTGCGTTTCTTTTTGGTGGTTGATATGGACTGCACCCCAATCCCTAAGCAGAGATGGCAGTGATCTCTAACAACCTTTTTCTGGAGCTCCTGTGTATTACAAACCTCCTATCGAATCTAAGCAACTGAAATAAAAGTAACCATAAGCTAATCCTACTCAATCACACAAAAACTAAATCAGCAGACTGTAAATTCGAATTGCATGTCAAAGTAAAGAAACAAAGTGCTGGAACGAAAGGCAAATAACATTACAACACCGAGGAGATCTATTGATCTCAGGTTGGGCCCTAACCTGAGAGCTATAGCTCCCTTAGAAACTCAGAATGAGATCAAAATCTGCCTGCCTTTATCATAACCAAAAATCTGATGTCATGCCAAAACTGGCTTACAAAAAGAACCAACACCGAGCTGTAGCTCGTACTTCCAAATTACAAGAGTAATGCAAAAGTTCAAAAAGCTTCTATCAAAGGCTACGGCCTCAGTATTTATGAAAAATGATAGTCCAAAAGGTTTCCTTGATTTGTGGAGCTCGGCTGTCCAACTGAAGGTTAAACTGCTGATCCTGTGGAACAGTTGTAACTGCTGTTCCTGTAGAACAGTTGGCTGCCTCTAAACTCAGTGGGGAGATTGGTTGGAGCTCGAAGCTATGGTGGGAATCACGAGGAAGGTCCCCAAGACTGTGGACATCCTCTCCTAAAATCCAGCAGTGCCACCTTACTGTCTCCTTGTCTCCTTTCTCGTGGTCTTTGCTCCCTTTTAATGCCAAAAACTTGAAATCATCATGTATTAGTCACGTAGATAGAATGCCTACCCTTCTTCCTACAAACAACACGAATAAACCAAGAAATGAATGCATAAGCAATAAAAAAATGAATGAGTTGAGCAGAGCAAGTAGG
This sequence comes from Pinus tabuliformis, assembly GCA_031772625.1. Lineage (NCBI taxonomy): Eukaryota > Viridiplantae > Streptophyta > Pinopsida > Pinales > Pinaceae > Pinus > Pinus tabuliformis. The sequence goes on along the minus strand of CM062808.1, from coordinate 592,016,556 downwards.
CCAAATGAGCCCAAATTGTACCAAAAATTGGGGCTCATCGGTTAGTAGATCCAGAGTAAAGATGGATCTATGCTAGTTTAATTCCCCCATTTAAATAGGCTACATTCCAAGTGAATACCATGGGTCAATACCATGTGCCATTTTGGTGAATACCATGGGTTAATACCATGTGCCATTTTGGTGAATACCATGGGTCAATACCATGTGCCATTTTTATTTTTATTAATACTAATATTAGGGTTAATAATGTTTTTTTGCATGGTATTAATAACAATCTAGTCCATGGTATTTGTCCCATAGTATAAATATAATGTGACTTATGGAGTAAATATAAAAAAATGTTTTATTTGTTTACCATACCTCTCATTTATTTATATTTTTATTAATTTACCATACCGTTCATAAATACAAGGTGACTTATGGAGTAAATATAAAAAAATGTTTTATTTGTTTACCATACCTCTCGCTTATTTATATTTTTATTAATTTACCATATCTCTTTTACAAATATGGTATTTGGCCCATAGGATTCACTTAAATAAAACCTCTTTCTTGAGCCTTCATAAATAGAACGAGGGTTATGGACTAAATATAAAAAGAGGTTTTATTTATTTACCATGCGTCTAGTTTATTTATATTTTTATTTATTTACCATACCTTTTGAGTAAGTATAAAAAGACGTTTTATTTATTTACCATACCTCCACTTTACTTATATTCTTATTTGTTTACACCCTTGCATGTATATAAGGTGACTTATGGAGTAAATATAAAAAATGCTATATTTATTTACCATACCTCTCATTTATTTATATTTTTATTAATTTACCATACCTCTTTTATAAATATGGTATTTGGGCCTTTGGCCCATAGGATTCACTTAAATAAAACTTATTCTTGAAAATGGGCGAATGGAAGGTTGTAACTCCTAATTTCAAGGGCTAAATTTACTTTTTTTACCCTCTCCCTTAAAACAAGGTGGGCTATTTGAGGTGATTTGTAAAAATGTACTATGATACAAAATATTCGCCCACTAAAAATTTAAAACCCCTTAATTTCGCCAAAGGGTGAACATTCGCCCCTAAAATCACCACTATTTACCAGCTTTCATTTCCCGATCCAAATATGGCTCCTAGTCAACCATCTTCCCTAAATGGTCCTTTTGTACCAATGGTATCATTCCCACCATGGGTTAACTATGTGGCAAACTGTTCCATACCTACATCAACTAACGATCAATTCACCGATGTTGTACATCATGTACAAGGGGAATTGGAACCAGATCTCTCCTTCATGACCTCTTATGAGTTGTGATCGAAATATGAGGATAGTTCTTTTACTGTTTCAACCTAGTTAAAAAATGAAACAGGTCCATGAGGATAGTTCTTTTACTGTGTCAACCTAGTTAAAAAATGAAACAAGTCCATGAGGATACTTCTTTTACTGTGTCAAGCTCGTTACAAAATGAAACAAGCCCATGAGGATAGTTCCTTGTCTTGTGTCAACCTCGTTTAAAAGTGAAACAAAGGAATCAAAGCATAGTTCCTTGTCTTGTGTCAATCTCGTTAAAAAATGAAACAAGGAATTTAAGCATCGTTCCTTGTCTTATGTCAAGCTTGTTAAAAAATGAAACAAGGAATTTGAGCATACTTCCTTTTCTTGTGTCAAGCTCATTAAAAAATGAAACAAGGTTCCCTGGAGAAAAGTTCCAAGTCGAGTCTTTGATTGGATCTCGTAAAATCCCAGTCGAGTCTTTCACTTGATCTCGTAAAAGAACCTTCATTCCATCCACTTGATAGCCACAAGTATTCTACTTAGGTGAATGTAATGAAGCTTGGGGGGCATGCACCTAATGGTAAAGTTAAGTTTCCCTGTAGGTTATGTGAAGAGAATCACCCCATTCACCTTTGTCCCTATCTCGACGAAGCCAACAAGGTATTGGATAATCGTCTTGCTTCACCACAGCAGCTTCCATCTGGTTATAGGAGACTCTTCCTTTCAACATGATAGGGGCATGTAAACCAATTTCAAGCATAGTTTCTCATTTTAATCTTGTCTAAAAATAAAATTGAATCCAAGCGTAGTTTTTTGTTTCAACCTTGTGTAAGCATGAAACTGAATCCAAGAATAGTTCCCTATCATTCAAGCTTGTGTAAAAATGAACCCATTTCCATTTTAACCCTTGTGATTGCCATTCTAAGAGCCTTTTCTATCAGATGAGCCTTGGTTGTTTCATTCCATCACCACCATCTCTTTCGCCGATCATATGCTCTCACTTGGTTATTTTACCTTTTCTGAGCAACAGTTGCAATGAGTGGTCTTATTAGCTAGCCTCTTCACATAAATCCACATGTTTTGAGAAGTTCCAACATCACCGGAACTAGTTGCTACCCCAGACACCACTCGTTCCTAAAAATGGAGTCCTCTCTAAGCTCTTTTCAAACTCCCTAAACATGAAAAGATTGTCGAGCGCTTGTCTTTTCCATCTCGTTAAAGGATTGGAAATGATATCTCTCTTGTATTATTTTATGCCTTTTTGGACTTGAGAGATTATTTTATGAAAAATAACTTGTGGAGTTTTCTTTTCATCCCTTTTCAAACTGTCTAAACATGAAAAGGACCAAGTTATCTTTGTCATTAAACTCGTTAAAAACATCAAATAGCGACAAGCTTGTTATCATTTGAAGGGTGAAACTATACAACAAACATATGTTATCCTCCTCAAGCTTGATTAAAAAGAAAGAGGTACTGGTCAAGAATGACCGGGGAAAATTGGAAAAGGGGAAAACACTTTACGGTAGCAAGTCACTCTTGAACATGACACTTTCACATCATCGCCATGACTATGTGGGTTGGGCCATTCACCTTGATGGTTATCACATCGTTGGTCTATCATACCATCCATTACTTTGTTTTTGGTCAATGATACCGATTCATCTTAGTTTCACCAACATGTTCAAGAGAATTCATTCAGTTCAAACTTCATCTTTCGCAATACCATAAACCTTCATTTTCATGACCGCCATTCCTAAACCTTGTGTCATCAGTCGATTTTCATCTCCAAAATCATTTGCCTTATTTCGCATCGTTGAAGTGGGATACATCAAGGCCCTCCTGTGATGAGTCGCTTCCTTTTGACATCAACACTTTATCCAAGAAGTTGACTTAGAAACACCCCTTCAGTACCTTGAGGCTTGCATAAATCAATGGCAAGTTTCTTGCTTGCGGCTATAGGTTAACATCATTAGTCTTTGATTGAAAGGCTTTGTATGGTGTTCGACATCAAATGATCTATTCACACCATGAAAAATGTACTGTAGTACCATGAGGGTCATTATCATTATCGGTGATTCCTCTCGCATTTGTTAACTACTTACATCATTGGCTGGTAATTAGACGATGTCTTCCCATGTTCGACTTCAAAACATCTATCCACATGGTTAGACTTGTACTTGAGTGAAATGTTGAATGAGATTGAAGACCCCAGATCTAGTTTCATCCATTCGGGTTGTGATATTTTTAGGAGTACTAAATCAAATGTACAATGGCCTTATATTCATGGTCATCCATTCATGGGTCTATATCTATAGACGACTATATTTGTACATGTAATGAAAGTTTATAAGCTGAGCATGGGTATGCCTTCCCTCATCTAATTCATGAGAAAAAATCAAATTATCATGATATATGTATTGTAATTGATGCAGGTCACCTTCTGCTTTGAAACCTCCTCTCCACATGATAAAGCATTTCACTCAACATATATATTTATGGCTTCTTGTCTTAGGGAGCAACTGTCACAGATCCATTTGGGCACATCAACCCCAACTAAGAGACCAGTACTATTAGGGCACATCAAACCCTAATATAGTTGTTACATGCCCTAAAGAAGTCAACCATCAGAATTCCTAGCTTCTCAAGAAGTTCCATCACTAAAATCATCCAGAAACTGCCTCTAGGAAGACCAGTGCAAGTAGTCCTTCATTAGGGTGCGCTGCAGTGCAACTAATACACTGACAATGTACATTGCATTGCACTTGGTCCCTCTTTGGCCTACACTTGGAAAATTTGAGAGCATTTCCATGGGGGTTTGGAAGATTCCTTATCCATTAGGTGCCTCTAGAAATTTTTCAATACTATCGACTCCTTTCAGTTCGTATTTGGATAAGGAAGGGAGTTAAGGAACATGACTCCCTTTATCCCTTCCTCCATGGAACTAAATTCTAAGTTTGGGAGGGAATTCATTATCACCATTTATGGCATAACTTCCTGCATTCACCTATAAGAAGACCACTCATCTAAGTGATCAGGGGTTGGCTAGGCTAGAAATTATTGAATTATAGGGAGATGTTGTTAGTATGAGACTTGAGTTGATTTCAGGAATAGTAATGATGTCAAAGCGTCTTGCTTGTTATGAGGAGAGGATGGGATTGAATTGGAGGAGTGATGTTGAATCAAGCAAATTGGGTTGTAACTCTTCCTTTTATTAATAAAGTATTCAAATATTTTTCCATATGCTTGTATTCTCCTTTGATTCTTTCACATGCTTATCATGTACTTGATTCCATGCTATGTTTAATCAATAGATCGTTATCATATGCTTTGATGGGTTCTTGTTTATGTTTATGTGCAGGTACTTTTCAAGTGGCTTAAGTATGGAAAGGAGTGACAAAATTAGTCCAGGGAGATAAGGAACAAGTGAAAGCTACAAGTAGGTTTCTCTGTTCTCCTATTTAATATATTGATTATAGAAAAGGTAGATAATGCTCTGAACTGTTTCTCTAGACTTAGCTACTAGTCTAGGGGTTTAAGCGTTTATCCGTAGACAGTAAAACATCCCAAAACAGGCCTAGCAAGATCTCAATTGTGATTGTGATATCACATATCACAAATCGGAAAGGATGAAGTGTTGTGAATCGGCCCCAAAATATCCCACTATGATGTAATATATCACAATTGTAGTTCACAGAAGGGGAGCAGTACTATGGAGTGCCAACCCTAGTTCCATGCCAATTTTGATTTGCGATGAGGCCTGATATATATTATGAATTGTGTTTAATAAGCCTTCTGGTTTATGGTTATTGCAGGGCACTTGATGTATGGGCTTTGGTCTATCTTTGTATTGGAATCATTGATGGGAATTGCCAATATTAAAGCTGCCGATTAAGGACTAATGTGTCGATCTGTCCACTAGATTAAAACATTGATCCGTTGTGTTAAAACCATTGGGTTCAAGACTAAACCAATTCTTTGTAGTATCCCACCCTTTGAGGTTTAAATGTGAAAACATGTCGTGAAATGTTTGATAGCGGTTTTCCTATATTTGACAGGGATTGTTACTGCAAGGGCCCGAGAATCTCTACCTCAAAACAAACCTATGGCTATACTTGTCATTGGTTGAGAACTGCCAGGGAATTAAGGAGTAGCCACCTAATTGTTTAATGGAATTCCTGCATTGGATAAAGGGGGGAGACTTGCATATAACATTGTGCACAACAATAACCCGACCCTGCCGTAGGCTGGAACCTCACCTTGAGCAACATGGAGGTTCCGAGAAGTTGCAGAAAGCCTAATTATCCAAATTGGGTGTTCTGATAGGTGATTCTGGATGGTTTTTCGCTAGAAAGTCACCAGTGATGTCTGTCTCTAGATCTGGGCTCTCCATTTTTCATATATTTTCCATATTCTAGGTATAAGGGTGTTTATGTAAAATATGCTTGTTCTTATTCTCTTTTCATGCCATTTAACGAATGAAGGCCTCTGCACTATTCAGTAAGGCTCGAAGATGTAGTCCAAATTGAATGAAATCTATAATCAAATATCTATCTTAATCTCATTCGTGATTATGTCTCTTTTTAGCTTTGTTTTATATTCTTATGTTCCATGGTTCTTTATAAGCTCTGTTTCAGGTAATTCTCATGCATCTATAAGCAAAAAAATCCCAAATCAAGTTGTAACAGAGTAGATCTTAGATGATGTGAGTTGCATAAGTACGCTAACCAGAAACAAGCTTCAAAGGATGTGTGCTACAAGCAGTAGACGTGGCAGATGTTGAAGCATGTTGGGAAGAGAAGCGGTCTTTTGCTGATAGGAAATTGCATGTGTGAATGACCAAATGAGTAGCCATGTAGGATGATAAAGAAATGCACAACCTTCTTGTGAATTTCCAAAATGGTGGACATCATGTATGAAGCATATGAGAAGAAGAATGTAAAGAAGATCTAGAGGAAGAAGGCTTATTGTAGTCATTGTGACAAATGTGGTCATCAAAGAGGCAAGTATTGGAGTCTCCATCCAGAGCAGTGTCACAAAGATAAAGCATCCATGCATGAGCCAGGTGAAGCAACTATTCAACTAGAAAATGTGCCACAGGGAGACAACCCATTCACTTTGAAGGTGAAATATGGTTTTTCTAGGTGTGGTAGAATTTCATGTCCTTGTTTTTAAATCATGTGTTGCATGTTTAAACTATAAAAGTGATGATATATTTTCTATCACTTGTTGCGGAAACAATTATTTGTGCCTTATTTTATAAATCATGTGTTGTAGTGATAATGTATTTTCCATCAATTGTCGAAGCAACAATTATGTTTGGTTTGGTATTGATAGCTACAATATTGTTTCCATTTTTATGTAAACTTGAACACAAAGTATGTGTTATAAAATTCTGGCAAGTATGGGATGTCTGGCTCATTTTTTGTCATATAGCTAAACATGTAATTTGCAAGATATTGTACTACATGTTTGCATTAGATGCAGGTGTTGGCTCATCTCTTATGGATCTCTTAGTAAACTTGTGCTACAGATAATGTACAAAATAGTTGTAGATTATTTAATGCTTTTGGAGGACCAAAATCTTCTCTTAGTGGGGAGGATGGTTCGAGGAGGATCCAAGAGGATTGATCTAGGTGGATCTTCCAAAAGTACCAATGGCATGGTAAAAGGATAAAAAATTAGAGTGGCAGAATTTGGAAAAAAAACTAGCATCTGATTGAAGTGTTCATCATACTGATTCCAACGGTGTGAATGATACTCAAATACAAGTTCATATGAAGAAGATAGATCACGTCAAAGTTTATGTTTTGCTTCTCCAAGTGGTAGGAGGAATGACTTGGTAGACATTCTTAGCAAATAGGGAAGCACCAAGTGGTAGGCATCCATTAGTTGTGCATATCATAGATCATAGAAGGAAGAGGTCACAACTTAAAGAAAATCAGCGGCAAGAGAGTTATTGTTGTGATGCAATCAAATCGCAATCATCCATCACAAAAAGGAAAGGTGTTTCTAAAGTTGCACTTGACATGATCTCTGTTGCGATTGAAATATTGCATATCACAGATCGAAGGGGATAAAGTGTTACAAATCAGCCCTGGTAGAGCCTAGGGCGATTCGATTATCACAATCGTAGTTCACAGAAGGGGAGCAATAGTATGAAGTGCCAACCCTGGTTCCACGCCAAGTGTGATTTGCGATGAGGCTTGATATATTATGAACTTTGTTTAATAGCTTGTCAGGTTCATGGTTATCACATGGTGCTTGAAGTATAGGATTTCATTAATCTGCCAATTGGAAATGTCGATGGGAAGCACCAATATTAAAGCCGTCTATTAAGGATTAATGCACTAATATGTCTGGTTGTTTAAAACACTGATCCACTGTATTGAAACCCCCTAGTTCAGGACTACACCAATTCTTTGTAGTATCTTTTCGTTTGAGGTTTAAGTGTGAGAATAGTCCATGAACTCTTTGATAGTGGTTTTCCTATATTTGACAGGGATTTTTTCTGTAGGGGCCCGAGAATCTCTACCTGAAAACAAACACATGGACATACTTTTCATCAGTTGAGAACTACCTGGGAATTGAGGAGTAGCCAGCTAAATATTTAATGGAGGGCCTACATTGAATAAAGGGGGGAGACTGGCATAAAATATTGCGCACAATAGTAACTTGACTTGATCATAGGTTAGGACCTTTCCTTTGGTAGTGTAGAAAATCTCACTATAGATCAACCTAATAATGCAATATACTAAAGCAAAATACTTAATTGACTTATGCAATCAAACTTGTAGAAGCATAATCGATTTGAGCAAGATCAAACATAACACATATAATAGAGAAGAAGAATCAACACACATGAAACATAGAAGAATACTCTGGGGAAAGCCTCAGCTAAAAACCCCACTATCTATATTATCATACAAGTGGAAATATCTCAGGATTACACACAAATTTATCTCTCACAGCTATCCAGCTCTCAGTACAATCCCTCACTGCTTCTCATAAACAGAATAGACAGCACATATGCCTTTCCTTTTCCCTCCAAGCCTCCTATTTCCTTGCGCAATTTTCCCTGGGTGTTCCTACTGTAACCTTGTGTGAGACTTATCTCACACACTGCTCCAACACACTATAAAACTGTGCAAATCTCAAGGAATGAATTCCTTCTCCATGCAAGATATTTTCTTATAGGAAAATTCTTGCAACTGATCGTACATTGTCCCTACCTTTAATCTCAACTGAGTCTTTGTTTGAAATGACATGCATGATTTATTTATGAGAGAATATCCAGTTATCTGGAGTACACTAGTTTCATGCATGCATGCATTAACTGACTGAACCACAATTAGTTCCTCCAATAGTTTGGAACTAATTTAATTGGAATTAACTCAGTTAATTGAGCTAACTAATTACAACTCAAATACAACTCATCCTTATCTCCTTAATTAAGGGATAATGTCCTCAATCAAAGGTATAATTGTTGCATGACTTCACAAAGACTTCTAGCTTGAATTTCTCCAACTAATTAATCCATAATGAATTAATTAATTGTTTTCCAAGAAGTTGTTGAGACTAAATTAGAATTTTAATTCTCAATTTTAATTCAAGGACAAATTAAAATTGGAATATTCTTGTTACCACATTTCAACACTCCCTCTCAACAAGAAAGGGATTATCTGCCACCCTGATCTTGTCCCTATCGAAATTGAATTTACACTTTGAAAATGCCTTAGTCAAAATGTCAGCATTTTGCTCCTCGGTCGAAATATACTGCAACAACATGATCCTCCTTGCCGCACAGTCCCTGAGATGATGATATTGAATGTCGATATGCTTTGAACTATCATGAAATACTAGATTCTCAGAGAGTTTGATACAAGTCTGATTATCACAATAGATCAGAGTTGGATCCATCCTCTGATCAAACAAACCAACTAGAATTTTCCCCATCTAGATCGCCTCACATGTTTCCTGACTTGCGACCATGTATTCAGCCTCTGCCAAGCTGAGTGCAATTGACCTCTATTTCCTGTTGTACCAAGAAACTACCGCTGACCCAAGGTTGAAAATTCCTCCTAATGTGCTCTTCCGATCTGACAGACTCCCTGCCCAATCTACATTAGTGAAGCCCTATAGCTTCACTCCCTCTGTCTATCTGTACCATAATCTATTCTGAGATGTGCCTTTGAGGTATCTCAAAACATGCTTAGTTTCCTTCCAAAACAACTTGGTAAGCTGAAACATAGCTTGACTCAGATGGTTCACCGCATAGCATAAATCTGGTCGTGTGTTAACTAAGTACATCAATCAACCCACAAGCTGCCTGTACATAGTAGCATTTACTATTTCTCTTGAAGTAGCATCCTCCTTCCTCGAGTTACCTGCTAGAGGAGTCTGCATGGGCTTACACTTCTCTATGTGGAATCTCTTAAGTATCTCATTGGCATAGTTTCCCTAAGACATAAACAACTCGCCAACATTCTGCAACACTTGCATGCCAAGGAAGTAGTGCATGAGACCCATGTCTTTAATCTTGAATTCTCTTGCAAGGTCCTCCTTACAAGACATGATCAACTGATCATCACTTGTCAATATGAGATCATCAACATAAATAACAATAATCAATTGATTACCTTCACCCATGATGTGGTATAGGTTTGCATCTACTTTACTCTTTATGAAGCCCAACCCGATGAAGTAGTTGTCAATCTTGGTGTACCAAGAATGAGGTGCTTGCTTTAGCCCGTACAAGGCTCTCATGAGTTGGCACACATGTGACTGATGATCGAATGTCTCAAAACCTTTTGGCTGCTCTATATACACCTTCTCCTCAATCTTGCCATTGAGGAATGTAGTTTTCAAATCCATCTGATGGATCTTCCAACCTAGCTGTGCTGATAGTTCCAACATCGATCTGATAGATTAGTACCTTGTGACAGGAGCAAAAGTATCATCATAGTCAATCCCCTCCACTTGTGAGAAACCACAGGAAACAAACTTTGCCTTATGTTTCTCCACACTACCATCAACAGCTTGCTTTACCTTGTAAAGCCAACAATAACTCACAATTGACTTGTTCTCCGATCTTGGAACCACATCCCAAACACTGTTACGAACTATGGAGTCATACTCCTCCGCCATAACATCAACCCAAATTAGTTGTTGAATTAATTCCTCAAAGGAAGATGGCTCAGTCTCAATACATTCCCCAACAAGGGAGATGTATCCAGTGTACCTATTAGGTGACGTCCTCTATCTGTGCTGAGAAAATGGTTCTCCCACATTCTCTCTCACATCCGATAACAATTTGTCAGCTTCTCTTGAGTTCTTCTACCCATCTCTGGAAGACTTTGCTTGAGTTGATGCATCCACTTCAGGAACCTCTAAATGTAGCTGCTCCACATCAGTTTGAACCTCCTCCTCCTTAGGAGCCAACAGTTCTTGCACAACCTGTAGTTGGATCTCCCTCTCAAGGGAAATTCGCATGGCCTTCTGCTAACCAAAATTTAGATCTCTGCATACCACTATCCTTCGACTGGTAGGCAAGTACAACCGATAGTTGTGAGGTGTATCAGTGTACCCCACAAGTATCCCCAACTCAGCTGTCGGCTCAAGTTTCTTCCAAGCCTCCTTGGTCACATGGAAAAATACCGATGAACAAAAGATCCTGGAGTGACTCACATCTGGTCTCTTCCTGGAGAAAGATTCTTCTTTTATTTTCATCCCAAGTATGTGATGTGGGCTTCTATTGTGCAAATAGACTAGTGTGTTGCATACCTTAGCCCACAAATGAAGTGGTAGGCCTTGGTCATGCAACATCACCTGAGCTACCCCCACAATTGTTTTGTTCTTCCTCTCGGCCACTCAATTCTGCTGTGAGTTATGAGGTGTCGTCAATTCCCGTTTAATTCCTTCTACTACACAAAATTCCTTAAACTCTTGAGAGACATTCTCTCCACCATTGTCTCTTCTTAAGGCCTTGATATTCTTCCCTGATTCTTTCTCAACCAAGGCTTTGAACTCACAAAACTTTGAGAAGGTTTGGTCCTTCTTCTACATGAAATAAATCCAACATTTATGAGAAAAATCATCAATGAAAATCACATAATACCTTTGCTTCATTGTGGATACTATCAGGAATGGTCCACACACATCAGTATGAACTCACTCTAAGATCGCCTCAGCTTGACTCTCTTGATCATGAAAGGAATACTTGGCATACTTTCCCAAGGTACAACCTTTGCATGTGTCTGCTTGCTCAAGTTTACCTTTGGGAAGTCCGATAGAGATCTGCTACATTATCTTCAAGGCCCCGTGATGAAAGTGGCCCAATCGTCTATGCCATAACTCGATAATGTCTTGGATTTGCATGAATTCTTCTTTTGAACTCAATGAAGCATAGTCATCTACCTCTAGTTTGTAGAGATTCCTCAATCGAATCGCAATCCTCTGGGTCTGACCCGTGGCTATGTGTCTCAGGAATGCCTTTCCTTTACTGAAGACAACATTGTAGCCTTTCTATTCCAACATCACAACTGATACCAAGTTCTTCATCAGTCTGGGAACATACTTCACATCTGTCATGGTGAGAGGAGCTCTATGCTCCCTTTGAAAAGTAATCGTGCCCACTCCTAAAACATTGTACTTCCCATCGTCACCCATCTCTAGGGGAATCTTGAGGTCTTTCTCCTCCAAGGTACTGAACAAACTCTTATCGATGGTCATATGAAATGAGGCTCCACTATCAAGGTAGAAAACACAACCCACCATTGATGAAGCCATACATGCGATGATGGTAAAATCCAATTCGAATTGAGAGGCCAGTGCCTCACCTTCTGATCCTTTCGAGGATCCCTTCTTGGATTTCTTCAATGGACAATTAGTTGCATAATGGCCCACCTCGTGACAATTAAGGCATCTCACTTTATATTTGTCAATATTCTTCCCACCATGAGAAGAACTCGATTTGGAATGCGAAGCCTTCCCTTTCCCTTTCCTTGCCTTACTTGCAAAGGCTAGATTTTGTTCATCATCATGCTTAGATGAAGAACCATGTTTGGTGCTTCTACTGATCTCCTCCTGCATCAAATCCGACCACAGTCGTTCCCAATCCGGCAGTTTCTCTCTTCCATTCACAAATTCCTGGTAGTTATGCCAGCTCTTAGGAAGACTGAGGAGAGCGAGACTCACCATATCATTGTCGAATGTAGTTATTCCTACACTACCAAGCTCATCTCTGTAGGTGGTGAGGCTGCTCAGATATGTAGAATTAGTGTCGCCCTTTTCACATTTGATTTTCTGAAGCTTTTCCTTGAACGCTAGTTTCCTCTAGTCACTGCTATTCTGATAGAGATCCTTCAATGTCATCCACATTGAAAACTGAGTCTCCTTCCCATGAAGACTTGAGACAATATAGTCTCAAACTCCCTCCAGAAGAATTTTCCTTGCCTTCACCACATACTTCTTCCATTCAGCCAATTCTCGGGCATTAGCTTCAGCTGGCTTCAGTGTTTCTTGATCAATGAAATCCTTCAAACCATTGTCTTCTAATACCACTTCCATGTGATACTTTGATGCTATATAATTCGAGCTGCCATCCAGTGAATACTCGAGTCTCAAGCCATTAAATACCAGTGGTGAACTTAGAGGTATCATAAGAATTCGATTTAACTTCTCCAACCAAGAACTTAAAAGTTCGAATTTTCCCTTCTTCAATGTACTATTTATTTCTTCGATCACCTTTGCTTTGATACCATGTAGAAAATCTCACTGTAGATCAACCTGATAATGTAATATACTAAAGAAAAATACTTAATCTACTTGTACAATCAAACTTGCAGAAGCTTAATCGATTTGAGCAAGATCAAACATAACACATATAACAGAGAAGAGGAATCAATACACATGAAACACAGAAGAATACTCTTGGGAAAGCCTCATCTAAAAACCCCGCTATCTGTATTATCATACAAGTGGAAATATCTCAGGATTACACACAGCTTTAGCTCTCACAGCTATCCAGCTCTCAGTACAATCCCTCACTACTGCTCATAGATAGAATAGGTAGATCATATGCCTTTCCTCTGCACTCCAAGCCTCTTATTTCCTTGCAAATTTTCCCTAGGTGTTCCTATTGTAACCTTGTGTGACACTGGTCTCACACACTGCTCCAACACACTTTAAAACTATGAAAATCTCAAGGAATGAATTCCTTCTGCATGAAAGAGATTTTCTTATAGGAAAATTATTTCAACTGATAGTACACTATTCTTCCCTTAAATCTCAACCGGGTCTTTTTCTGAACTGACATGCATGAGTTATTTATGACATAATATCTGGTTATCTGGAGTACACTAGTTTCATGCATGCATGCATTCACTGATTGAACTCACAATTAGTTCCTCCAATAGTTTGGAACTAATTTAACTGGACTTAAATCAGTTAACTGAGCTAAATAATTAAAGCTCAAATACAACTCATCCTTATCTCATTATTTAAGGGATAATCTCCTCAATCAAAGGAATAATTGTTGCGTGACTTCACAAAGACTTCTAGCTTGAATTTCTCCAACTAATTAATCCATAATGAATTAATTAATTATTTTTCAAGCAACTAGTGAGACTAAATTCGAATTTTAATTCTCAATTTTAATTCAAGATCAAATTAAAATTGGAATATTCTTGTTGCCACATGTCAACAGGTAGCACAGAGGTTCAGAGAGGTCGCAGAAAGCTAGATTATCTAAATTGGGTGTCTATATAGGTGATTCTACATGATTTTTTGGCAGGAAGTTAGTGGTGTGGTCTGTCTCTACAAATGGGCTCTCCATTTTCATCTATCTTCCATATTGGAGGGTGTTTATGTAAAATATGCTTGTACTTCTCTTTTCATGCCATTTAATGAATGAAGGCCTCCCCACTATTGAGCAGGGCCTGGAGATGTAGCCCAAATTGGATGAACTCTATAATCAAATCTTCATGTCTTGATCTCATGTGTGATTATGCCTTTTTATATTTGTTTTATATTCTTATATTCCATGGTTTTTAATAAGCTTTGTTTCATGTAATTCTGATGCATCTATAAGAAAAAATACTTGATCAATTAATAACAATATTGAGAGTAGTCTTATTCATGTGGTCTAATTTTATGTTACTTATCTATAATTAATAGTCATGTATATACTTCAATATGTTGTTGTATATGGTGTATCTAGTGTCCTTTTTCTTATTTTCAAATAAAAAATGCAAAATAATAATAAAAATAATATTAAAGAGAAAATAAAAAGTGGGGGAAGATAATTTTTGTATTAAAGTTTCAAAATGGCTCAGATCTCATCTAAAGTAAAGCGCAGGTCCCACATGATTTGACCATTCAAATAAAAAAAACTATTAAATAAGAGTGGGCCACCCTACTCTTCAGGTCAAGAAGTTAAATCACACACAACTTTTCATGCACATCGCTATGGTGTGTATCATGACTTGTTTATAATTAACCTAATGAAAAAAGAAAATAATATTTTATGCACCAAGGTTCCCCCATGGGAGGGATACGGTAAAATCGTTGTTGGGGAAATCAACGATGAAGATGCACCTTGATAGTGCTTTCCTAAGATGCTACTAACCACCATCAATGCCTCCGGGTAGTAAGTAGTTTCCTCCTCTGCAACATCTATACAACAAGCGAGGAGGTTATTCACATTAACACTCCACATCATTACTTCATCTATGCCAGCCATCCACATCATACCATCCATGTCATATCTCCTGTGTCATCATTCCATGTCATCATCTCACGTCATTTTCCGTATCATTTGTCCTCTCCATTAATTTCACTTTTTCCCTCCTGGCCTATAAAAAACAATGTTTCCCTGTTTCCATTCACTTTTTATTGTTGTCGACCAATAGTTTGTTGCCACCCACAACAACTACCAATTCATCACCCAAAGTCTACCAGTTTTCATCAGATTGATCAAGTGTTCGAATTTTGACTTGGAAGTATGAAAGAAATGTTAAGATTTAATATCACCAACAAAACGGGTGGAACTGGGGCCTTCCTCAAGCGAGCTTGCACAAGAATGTGAAGTGATTGAATAAATTCAAAGCGCAAAGTTTATTTTGGAGAAACATATTACGTTTTGTAATTTCACGTCAGAAAATTTTAATTTCTAAGTTCATTTTTTGAGTCCTCATAAAGATCGAGTAGAACTAAAAGTAATTTTGAAAGTAGTTCTTGATAGTTAACAATTTTGGTAACTGTCCTCAATGTAATAATTCTTTTAAAAAGAAATTAAGGACCATTAGAGAGGGTTCCTAACTTCACCTCAGAGAAGAAAATTTTGTTGTGTAATGTATGAAGAATTTATTTGAGTAATTATTAAAACATGTTAGTGATTACAGTTGTTTGTAGAAAATTATGTGTTCTCTTTGTGTGTCTGTAAGTCATTACGTGTATTTCTTCATATGAGAATATATAAAGAACAAACATGTATTTAATAATAAAATATAATATTTTTTCTCAAGATAGCTTACAGTACCTAAACATTTTCAATTAGAATGATTGTAAAGAGTGCTCCATATTCTCGACACTTCATTCTCTTAATATTTCATGATTTTCTGCTAAGCTTGATGTACACGATTCTATATTTACGACCTTCTGGATTGAGATTTTTTTACATTTGTTTGTTCTCTCCCTCTAACACAACTCAAAAAATCATTTTCACAGACAATGTGCCCATCTAGGGATGATTTATCTTGTCACCAAGAATGTTTCCTTCATTATATTATAATAAATAATCTCCAAGCAAACCAAGTGAGAAATGGTCAAACAAAGTTTTTCATTTTGTTCAATGCAGAAGTCCTAGGCAGAAACCCCTTTTTAAGCAGAAGTTGTCTCTAGGGAAACAATAATATCCACTATATGATGAAGTTGCATTAGTTTTAGTGGAGTAACATATGCTAGGTGATGCGTGACGAGAAGTTTATAACGATATGGCCCATGTTCAAATGAGAAAGACCATAACTTGATTTAGCGTTATGAGGCCTTGGTATGGGGAAAGGTTTTAGAAATTTCCACAAAAATAAAATGAGATGAAAATATGACAAATAAATAATTTACAATTTTCATTTACCTATGCTAGGCCACTTATATAATCATTCATAAATATAGTTTTTCCTTATTTTAGTTAGCATGTATAAGGGGAATAAAGGTGCACTTGATGGCAAAAAAATCATTGTTTTAAAAGGGAGATAACTTCTTTGAGAAGATATAATGAGGGTATCTTATGATAATTCTTTTCTCCTTGAGAAGGAGAAAGTGGTTCTTTAATGAAAATTATTTGAAGTCATGTTATTTATTTATTTGGAGCCCATGGACAACTAGAATTGATGAGATATAGGTTGTAGCAATGTTCCTATAACACATATGCAGTGCTACTACAAAGGGATTTTTCTAAGGGGCTTTAAAGTTACCGTAACACCCAACCACACCCAAGTCCTACAACAAATATGAGTCCGATAAGATGATGATGCTATTATATTGGGGATATTTTCTTAGTAACTTTATGTTAATCCTATGTTGAATTTATAGATAAATTCTTAGTGATATTGGGAATTTGTTTCCTTATACTTACTATATTATAATTCTTACATAGGGTGAACTGTCTCGATAAAATAAATTCCATTGGTTGGAAGGAGTGTTCTTCTCAAATACCTATTTTGATCAATCTTTTTTAGACTACGATGCATCACTGGAAATAATATCCAAAACCCATAAGATTGAGGAATTTGAATACATTTTAAACTCTCATGAGAATTGTCCATAATATAAAAATAACATATTTGATTAAGGTAGAACTATTACAGTATCTCAATAAAATTAAATGTTCATATATATAATATTTTATTCCCAAAAAACTGCAAAGACTTTCCTCTCACCTTTATCTAGGCCAGCACAAACATTTCATGTCGATAGAGTTAAGGAATCGAAATGCACTAAAAGCTCTCATTTATCTTCTTCATAAAATAGTAATATGTTGAATTGATTCTGGATCCATCACATAGTGATTTTCTTTATTGAAATTTCAAGTCAACCTATGTGTCTCATTATCATATTACAATCATATTGGTCATAATACACATAGATTGTCTCGAAACATTGATAAAGAAAAATTGTATGTGATAGATTCATAAGCACTTCAACATAACTCATATTGCAAAACTCTTAAATCTCAAAACATAGTAATGGTGGCATATATAACTAGTAATTGCCTCAAAAGGTGCAAAGAGACATTGAAGGAATATAAAATTTGGGGAGATCATCTACTTAAGAATAGAGCTAAAAATAAGCTCATAATTAAATTTTAGAATTCAAAATAAGCTACATAATTATATATAAAAAAAATTAATAACACAATAGTCATAAATTCTTATTTATAAAATACAAATAACTAAATAAATTTAATTACATTCAATGTGACGATGACAAAGAAATATTAATTTTTGCTAAAACTTTACATGCACACAAAATTTGTAATAAGAAAAACCTTTGAATCTTACATCGTGTTTAATTTTAGATATAGACTTTATAATGATCTTATTGTCCCAACATGATTAAAAGAAAATAATTTCACAATGTTAGGAACAATAAATGATATGGCAATTGACAAAAAAATGACGTCGTAATGTGACAAACGACAAATTAGATCACCCATGTGAGGAACAACAAATAACTTTGCAATGTTATGAACAATGAATCGATCATATTTTTTGAACATAACGAAATATTAATGCATGCTTGTATGGAAAAATTGCAATCCCATTAGTTTCCTCCTATCAATGAAATAAGTTTTTAACATCCTGTTTTTCATAGCAACAATCCCAAATACCCAATATATTTTTAAATAATGAAACCATAAAAGTGAGAAGAATTTTTGATAATGGAGGAATGACCTATTATAGAGTTTTATGAACCCAACGTTTCGGACTACTAAGTGAGTCCATCATGATGGGATACAACAATAGATTTAAGAAAAAATTAGTGATGTATCGAGGAGCTAATCTTGAGAGTATATATATGGATTATGAATAAAAATAATGTAAGAGTTTTAGTCAACCATAATCTGAAATATATTGAAAATTTGGAATTTTTAAATTATTACGGTTTTAATTAATTAATTTTCTGTAATTTGTTTGTATATATAAAAATTCTAAGTTTAAAGCTTTTTTTTTTTAATTTTTAATTTTTTTTAATTTTAATATTATAATTCATTATATAAACAGTCTTTTTATTTTAGTTTAGTATATAGATTGATTATATAAATTATATGTTGATTAAATGAATTTTTTTTATTACTAAGATATATTATTAACTTCTCAGTCCAATGGATCAATATGGTCTAATGACATAATAAAAGTGAAATATTGCAAAAAAATGATCTTTTGCTTGATCGAATCTAATGGTTTTAATAGGTTCGTAGTCTAGTAATACAACAAAATACAAAAATATGCAAGTGAAATTGAATCACAAAACACCATTCACTGCTAGCAAGATTACTAAAAATAAAGGTCTGTAATATCCCCCACAATATGTCATAAATTCTATGTTTTTCCTAGGCCAATAGATTGGTATGCTCTAATGGCATAATAAAAGGGAAAAACTTGCATAAGCTTGCTTCTTTCTTGGAGTAAAGATAATGATTCCCTTCGGTTTGTAGGCCAATAATCTAGCAAAATGAGAAAACATTTTAGAGGTTTAGTAGCAAAGGCTAAGGCTTGAAAACAAATAACATTGTAGGGATCAAAAATTACACAAAAGTTCCCATTACCCAAGTTGTAACATGGATTTTCTTAAATCCAAAGAGCTTGGCAAACCCAGAATCTGAAACATTGGCATTCCATTGCTTATCCAAGAGAATGTTGCTAAATTTTATGTCACTATGAACAATCTTGGTGTACAATCCTTCATATAAATATGCTAACCTTCACACATCCATGACTCTAAATTAGTAACAACAACATCTAGAAACGATGCATAAGCATTTCATTTTTTACATTTTTAATTTGTTTCTAGTTTCAAACAATTTACATAGATATTCGGACC
Organism: Pinus tabuliformis; assembly: GCA_031772625.1. Lineage (NCBI taxonomy): Eukaryota > Viridiplantae > Streptophyta > Pinopsida > Pinales > Pinaceae > Pinus > Pinus tabuliformis. The sequence goes on along the minus strand of CM062808.1, from coordinate 591,997,183 downwards.
AGAAAATTGGAAAAAAAAACAACAAAGAATCCAACCATAGTAGCTCTAAATATTATGTGGTATTAGGCATCCATTTTGGAGGTTTAGCAACTATTTTTAGGACAGGGCTGTTGAAATGTCATCAACTTCAACTATATAATATATTATATCTATGGGCTATGGAAAATAGAAATTTGATTAGAACAATGAGACACTTAGTATAAAATTAGCGTTTCATTTATTCTCTCATTCCTAGAAAGTATGATTTTACTCATCTATCGATAAGGAGTTTAAATTTGAGTAATGTTTGAACTTATACTCCACTTATTAACATTGGAAGGAGAAATTGAGTCAAGCAGAGAAGGATAAAAGTGATCTTGACACCAAGATAGAGTACAAAGTCCAAATTGACTGTAATGGGAATTATAACCACATAGTATGCCCCAATATTTGCATAGGCACCCAAAGTTTTCCATCCACATCCTCTTGCAATTCCTGTAAAGGTGTTTGAAATTTTAGAAAACATGACCTTTGAGGTAGGTGTGTGTGATTCTAGACTATTCCAGAAATGAAGAACTATAAGGGAAATATTTTGTACCGGATAGAACAACTTAGATGCCATCCAAAATGGTTGAGGATGCAAGTAGTGGCATCATGCCTGAAACATAGTCAACTAGCTCTCCTTCATTTATATAAGAATGGACCCATATATTTCGAATAGAGAATGAAGTAGATCCTATTACGAGGTCCTCCATTGATTACACATAAACTGTAACATGCACTGAGAACTGTGCATCACGTGAGTGTCCAACTCCTAGTTCATTCGAAACTCGTTTGCTGCAATTTGAAAAGCTATAATTTAAATTATGAATAAAATTTAAGTCTGGCAACTGAATATTCTTAGAGGATTTGATCTTCGTGAGGATTTTGAGTTGGTTGTACCAACCTCACAACAACACCCATACCAAAGGGAACCATATATGCAAGTGAAGTAGTGTTGAGGCTGCAAATAAGAAAAACCAATCTCAGAACAAAATAAATGTTTATTATAAGTGGAAAACAAAAATGCCATTATGAAGTTTTATGTATAATATAATTTTTATTTATGACAAACTTACGACATGGAGAGAACTAACATCTCAAGTTGTAGTTTAAGCAAAAAAACAGAGAGGAAAATAAGCATTTCACAAGACTAGTACTCCATGTTCTTGACAAACATAGAGGTCTTAACATAGAACAAAACATAATAACATGGCTAAGAATTTCATGTGTAATTTCATAAATAAATTGATTCGTACAGGATAAAAAATTTAAAAATTGAACACCTTGAAGCTGGTAAAAAGTAGTAGAATAAGAAAAAATAGAAAACAAGATTGAAGGAATACTTGAATTTTTCAAATTCAACTACACTCTAGAGCCAAAGGAAAAGGACTTGTATACTAGATCATCACTGAAGACGGAATAACAATGTCAAGATATCTACTGATATCATCGAAAGCTCCCCTCGAGAAGGATGTCCATGTCTTCTGGCATGGAGTGTAAACTGTAACATAAGGCGATAAGTGCTGCATTCAACCAATTGGAAATTTTGTTTTCCAATGCAGCCCCTTTATTACGTAATCCAACCTGGGGACATGCAAAAAGAGAGTTACTGCAGCGCTTAACATTATTACATCATTCAAATGATGATACCGTGTGACTGAAGAAATTGAACAAAGGGCTGAAGAGCTACATAAGCAAACAAACTGGGAATAATTCATATTGCAAATTTACTTGCTTCAAAATATATTAGAGGGTATTTCCCAAGGGATGCAGGAACCTGTCCCATATGTGCGCATATCACTGCAAGTAGTATGTTCACATGAAAGGGGAAAAAAATCTCTCTGCCTATGAATCCCATGTAAATGACATTGAGTTTCTCCATAGGATTGTACATAATTTGTCTCTAATGCACTTCCCATTCCCATCTTTTCAGAAACACAAGAGTAATGCACTTCCCATAAAGTTGATCAGTCTACTGTTCAGGAATTTCAACGCTTAAAATATTCATTTCTCACTTCTAATTAAACTAAAGTTCATTCACCTACCTACAAACAAAATGAACCTTATTAGCTCATATTTTAAGCAACTATAACATTAAAGCTACATCAAGGGCCGCTTTAAACTGGAAAGTGAATTGAGATGGATTATGCACACTTTATGTGATTGGATAGGAATAAGTCCTCTTGCTTTCCATCACACAACGGTCTCATTTGGAAAAATTATTACATAAAAGAACAAATCTAATTTTAGTGTAATATCAATGTCTATCAACAATATTTTGGTGAAAATCTTAAAGATGGAAATTTATCTAAAAGATTAGAAACTTTGACCAATCTTACTAATCCATAATATGAAAACTATAAAATGTTTAGTGATGTTTTAGTAAAAATATTCAAACTTCTAATGATTTATATAGTCTCTATAAAGTTTTGGCCATTTTTAAGATAAAATATTTTTTTCTTAAAAAATTTGGGCGAATTATTTTTAGGAAAAAATGAGAAATAGCAAATCTTTTTTTTGAATAAAGCATGGAGAATTATCCCATCTATAAATATTAGCTCCTAAAATTTTCCATACACCTATTGCAAATGAAAATTTAAATTGCCACTCAAATAAAAGCAGTTCCTCAAATGGGTCTTTAGATACTGTGAGAAATTTAGATACTGTGAGAAATAACATGTAGAATCTGCAGCATTTGATCCATATTGGGTAGACTTCATGTAAATTTCGAAGGAGAAAGAGGACAACCCAAATAAATTTATCTCGTGTTGCATTTGATCCATATTGGGTAGACTTCATGTAAATTTCGAAGGAGAAAGAGGACAACCCAAATAAATTTATCCCGTGTTGGTGCAAGGTCATTAATATCATTTACAGTACAAGGTGATCGGGACATTGGTGGGTTTACAATCAAGAAATATAAGAAACAATATATCCAGGAAATTGCTTATTTTAATAATCCTCCCTTGTTATGGGGTTTTAATAGAAAGAAACGTCATAAATAAGTTTAGACTGTAGAACATAGAAGGAAGGAAAATTTTGTCATCATACCAGCACGCTAAACCTAGTAAGACCGGCAAAAGAGGTAGCAATAGAAGCATTAGAAAGTGCAAGCCCTCCCAATGCCCCACCAACGTAACATATATCACTTGTAAGTAATATTGCAACAGTTTCACTCCAATCATAAGCCCTACTATCCAACACAACTTCTTGACTTCCTCCCATACAATACTTGGAGTCCAATTTACATCATCGGAAGCCTCTAATTCCTAAATACCATCTTGTGTTAATCTTTCAACGTGAAAAGTAGCTGAAAGGTAGCCGAGTTCCCTCACCATTTTCAATTATAAGTGGATCCTTCAATAAATATCTCTCATCTGTTAGAAATCTGCAGTTTCTAAATCCTAATGTGACCCGAATAAAGCATTAAAGCGTTAAAAGCATTAAAGATCTTAAGCGTTGAATTGGTATATGATGGACGTACCAGATTAAGAGTTAAATAATATATAAAGGATTGGGTCCTCTCTCTCCCACACAAGAGTTGTATTCTTCTCCATCAAGAAACACATAAAGGAAGTGAGGGCAAGAGGAGAGAAACCGAATTCTGAGAAGAAGAGTAGCAGCTGTCAGGAGACAGAAGACAGAAGATGGCAGCCATTACATCTTCCGCTGTTAATCAAGGTATGTCATCTTAAAATCATGTTCTGTAGGTGAAATATTTGGTATTGATGATCTTTGGGCTGTTAATTGGAATTTTTTACATTTGGTATCAGAGCCACAATCAATAACTGAATATTTCCTATGATGTTAATCAAGTCCTGCGCATGCTTCACAATAATAGATTTTGTGCTTTACTCATGATGTTAATCAAGATTCGTGATCCGATTTATCATATCCCCTGGTTCGATTCTTGAGTGCCCCTCACTCCCAAAGCGTGTGAGTGATAATTTTGCTCAGTGAATCGCTGCATGCAAAACGAAGTTGAATCTTCTTTGTTGCGAACTCCAGCATGCCACGGGCTTTCTCTCTCCATGAAAAACCCATTGATCGTTCTGTGACAATCATTTCATGTCAATTATTTTAAAATTTTAATAGATTGGTGATAATGCCCCAATGTTGTGTAAAGAAGAGGAGGAATTTGAAAACTGTGTGTTTGATTGAGAGACTTACAAACAGTTTGACAAATTCGCTTTCGCCTCCACCACATGATCATTCATTCTCCAGTCTTAATCATCTAGAAATTCCCCTTGAAATTAGTATGAAAAATTTGTCTTGTTTATTTAAGACTCGAAACAGAGAAGTCAAAATACCCGACACAGCCTGGTCGCTGGAAGAGGGGAAATGAATGAAATCAGGTGTCGAAGCTTTTCGACTTTCAAGGAAAATAATGGAACGAAATAAGAAGGATATGATTCTCCTAGAACGAGAAGCTGTTATTAAGACTATGAAGTCAAAGATGATCGCGAGATTGGCTTCCCTTGTAGGTAAGTCTATCGCTTTCCTTAAACAAAAAAGAAATTATGTATTCAATGAGGAAAACGTATGCAACTCGCCTACCAATTAAAGAGGTCTTATCTTATTTTCTCTAAATTTGATGGAAGTCTTGTGTGAAACTAGCTCACCGTACAGGCAGGTGTCTTGGTTTCTCTGAAGTTAAAGAAAGTAATGTATGATTTACCTTTTGAGGGCCTTAAATTTTTTCTATAAATTTACGAGAAACACACGAGACTTTAATACTGTGCTACTGCTTTAAAAATCTACAGAACTCCTGTAGGAAAGCTACAGTTTCGATTGACGTTTGAAATTTGGGCATAAAAGTAATTTTTTTGTGACTGATTGTTTTGCATAAAGTATGTGTTATAAATCATTTATGCACATGAGATTTATGATTTTGTTAATCACCAAAGTGGTCAAAATCAGAATAATCATTTAGTGCATAAGTGACATAATGATTATTGATAGAAATTGCCAGTTATAAAAATACCAATTAAAGCTGGCGTCACTAATGATAGAACCTGAGAACTTACCCAAAGGAAAGTCTTGTTCTATAACTAGTTGACATGATGAGGTTTAATAGATATTTTGATTAAATAAATATTGATCATCCAAAGATGTCAGTTCTATTTGATTGAATATATTTATTACCTGCTTATGTTTTGGTATTTAATTATGTTAAGTATAAGATAGTATCTACCCAAAGGAGTGCTATATTATACTATTATGTCTACATCTGAATCGCGTTAGTTATGAGCTATAGTGATTTCATTTTTAATTTGCAGGAGTTACCATGAATACACATGCTTCATCTGTTACATTGTTCACTGGTGTTAATTTTTCTGAATGGAAAGAACAAGTCAATTTCCATTTAGGTATTCAGGGTCTTGACTTGGCACTCCTTGTGGATAAGCCTGCTGCTCTTACAAGAGATAGTACTGAGGCAGAAAAATCACACCATAAAGCATGGGAACGCAGTAACAGATTGAGCCTTATGCTTATTAAGATGACTGTTGCTAACAACATCAAGTCAACAATTCCACAAACAGAAAGTGCTAAGGAATATATGCAGTCTGTGGAAGAGCGTTTTCGTTCAGCTGATAAGTCACTCGCTGGTACTCTTATGGAAGAACTCACGACCATGAAGTTTGATGGGTCGCGAACTATGCAAGAGCACATTATAGAGATGACTAATATTGCAGCAAGGTTAAACTCCCTGGGACTTACAGTAGAGGATTCTTTTCTTGTCCAGTTCATCCTGAACTCGCTACCTTCTGAATATGGACCTTTTCAGATTAACTATAACACTATAAAGGATAAGTGGAATGTTAATGAATTGGCCAGTAGACTTGTTCAGGAAGAAGGACGTTTGAAAAATCAAGTGAATCACTCAGTAAGTTTTGTGAGTAATAAAGCTGGTAAAGAAAAGAAAGGAAAACCAAGTCATTTCAAGAAGGAAAAGGCACCTGCTAAGAATGGGCAGGAGGAGGAAAAGAAGGAACTAAAGGGTGTTCAATTTCGTGTCTGTAAAAAGAGACTTATCGTCTAATTCTAGAAAGTGGATATGTATTAAACTTATACAGTACCCTTTATGTACCTTCATTATCTAGTAACCTTATTTCTGCAAGTAAATTGGATATTTCTGGTTTTAGATGTATGAATGGATATGGTTGTTTTGATTTATATAAGAATGCTGATAATGTTGGTTCTGGTATTCTAATTGATGGTTTATATAAATTGAAACTGAATGAAACTTATGCGAATTCCTTGTTGAATGTAGTAAATAATGTTGGATGTAAATGTAGCATGTTGAATGAAAATTCTGCTTTCTTGTGGCATAAACGACTAGATCATATATCCAAAGAAAGAATGATGAGATTAGTAAGTAATGAAATTTTGTCAAATTTGGACTTTAGTGATCTAGAATTATGTGTGGATTGTATTAAAGGTAAACAAACCAAACATAATAACATAATAAGAAAGGAGCCACTAGAAGCAGCCAGCTTCTTGAACTAATACACACTGATATTTGCGGACCTATGGACACTCCAGCCTTTAATGGAAAAAAGTATTTCATCACTTTTATTGACAATTTTCCCGTTATGGTTATGTCTATTTGCTTCATGAAAAATCTCAATCAGTGAATGTCCTTGAGACGTTTGTAAAGGAAGTTGAGAGGCAATTAGAAACTGGTAATGCAAGATTCATTGAGAATGGTGAAGTCAGTGGGAGTACTAGAAGAGAAATAGTAGAAATAAAGGAAACAAGGGTAAATGTTACATTGCCTAGAATAGTTCCTCCATCTACTATTACTCCAAATGTTGTTCCAGCTCTTGTATAACAGCATGATGATAATGAACAACATATAAATGAAAAAGTACTTCCTGAAGGAAATGACTTACATAATGCTGATATGCATGAACCACAACAAGTAGCATTAAGAAGACCTCAAAGAAATCGTAGGTCAGCTATTTCTAATGATTATGTGGTTTATATGCAAGAATCAGATTATGATATTGGAATCAATAAGGATCCAGTTTCGTTTTCACATGCTGTAGAAAGTAAAGAGTCAAAGGAATGGATTGATGCCATGAAAGAAGAAATGAAATCCATGCAACATAATGAAGTTTGGGATCTCGTTGAGTTACCACATGGCTGTAAAAGAGTCGGATGTAAATGGGTTTTTAAAACCAAACACGACTCTAGTGGTAATATCGAACGGTATAAAACTAGACTTGTTGCTAAGGGTTACACTCAGGAAGATGGTGTTGATTACAAGGAGACATTTTCTCCTGTTTCGAAAAAGGACTCACTAAGAATAATAATGACATTAGTAGCTCATTATGATTTGGAGTTGCATCAAATGGATGTGAAAACAGCTTTTCTGAATGGAGATCTTGATGAGGATGTTTATATGGATCAACTTGAGGGTTTTTCTATAGAAAGTAAAGAACAATTGGTGTGTAAACTTAAGAAGTCAATATATGGGCTTAAACAAGCATCCCGGCAGTGGTATATTAAGTTCAATACCATTATTACATCTTTTGGTTTTAAGGAAAATACGGTTGATCACTGTATATACCGAAAGATCAGTGGGAGCAAGTTTATTTATCTGGTCCTTTATGTTGATGACGTCTTTCTTGCTGCAAATAATTTAAGTATATTGCATGAGACGAAGGAATTTCTCTCAACGAAAGATTACATGCTCATCCAATGAATCGGAAGTGATTGGATATAGCGATTCAGATTTTGCTGGATGCATCGATACTAGAAAATCGACTTTTGGTTACCTGTTTATGTTTGCTCAAGGTGTCATATCATGGAAAAGTGCGAAACAGACTATCGTTGCTTCATCCACTATGGAGGCAGAATTTGTGGCATGTTTTGAAGCCACAATTCATGCATTATGGTTGCGGAACTTTATTTTAGGACTTGCGGTTGTCGACACCATTAGTAAGCCGCTGAAAATTTATTGTGATAACTCTGCAGCAGTATTTTTCTCAAAGAACGACAAGTACTCTAAAGGTGCCAAACATATAGAACTGAAGTATCTTGTTGTGAAAGATGAGGTTCAGAAACAAAGAGTGTCAATCATGCACATCAGGACAGAACTTATGATTGCAGACCCTTTGACGAAAGGGTTACAACCAAAACAATTTAAGGAACATGTTCAAAGAATGGGTCTTGGTTGTATTAATAATAATTGATGTGTGACATTCTGAGCTCTTTTATGTGTTTCTGATATACAATCATGTGTTTCTTGTTTTAATGTAGTAATACGTATTTTATGTAATTTTAAACAAGAAAGAGTCTTATAAAGATATTATGTTTAATCATTATGATATAAGACATTATGTGGACCATTATGCTGTTTTATATAAATTATGAGTATGAATTGATGGATTGCTGGTATTGTAGTATATGGAAGGGAATGCATTGAATTAATAGTGCACAACCGCCATAACTCTCAGCAATTTATCATAGTATGATGTTCAACGCTTAATATTATGAATAGTCGGGTCAAGTGGGAGAATGTTAGAAATCTGCAGTTTCTAAATCCTAATGTGACCCGAATAAAGCATTAAAGCGTTAAAAGCGTTAAAAGCATTAAAGCATTATAGCATTAAAGATCTTAAGCGTTGAATTGGTATATGATGGACGTACCAGATTAAGAGTTAAATAATATATAAAGGATTGGGTCCTCTCTCTCCCACACAAGAGTTGTATTCTTCTCCATCAAGAAACACATAAAGGAAGTGAGGGCAAGAGGAGAGAAACCGAATTCTGAGAAGAAGAGTAGCAGCTGTCAGGAGACAGAAGACAGAAGATGGCAGCCATTACATCTTCCGCTGTTAATCAAGGTATGTCATCTTAAAATCATGTTCTGTAGGTGAAATATTTGGTATTGATGATCTTTGGGCTGTTAATTGGAATTTTTTACATTTGGTATCAGAGCCACAATCAATAACTGAATATTTCCTATGATGTTAATCAAGTCCTGCGCATGCTTCACAATAATAGATTTTGTGCTTTACTCATGATGTTAATCAAGATTCGTGATCCGATTTATCATATCCCCTGGTTTGATTCTTGAGTGCCCCTCACTCCCAAAGCGTGTGAGTGATAATTTTGCTCAGTGAATCGCTGCATGCAAAACGAAGTTGAATCTTCTTTGTTGCGAACTCCAGCATGCCACGGGCTTTCTCTCTCCATGACAAACCCATTGATCGTTCTGTGACAATCATTTCATGTCAATTATTTTAAAATTTTAATAGATTGGTGATAATGCCCCAATGTTGTGTAAAGAAGAGGAAGAATTTGAAAACTGTGTGTTTGAATGAGAGACTTACAAACAGTTTGACAAATTCGCTTTCGCCTCCACCACATGATCATTCATTCTCCAGTCTTAATCATCTAGAAATTCCCCTTGAAATTAGTATGAAAAATTTGTCTTGTTTATTTAAGACTCGAAACAGAGAAGTCAAAATACCCGACACAGCCTGGTCGCTGGAAGAGGGCAAATGAATGAAATCAGGTGTCGAAGCTTTTCGACTTTCAAGGAAAATAATGGAACGAAATAAGAAGGATATGATTCTCCTAGAACGAGAAGCTGTTATTAAGACTATGAAGTCAAAGATGATCGCGAGATTGGCTTCCCTTGTAAGTAAGTCTATCGCTTTCCTTAAACAAAAAAGAAATTATGTATTCAATGAGGAAAACGTATGCAACTCGCCTACCAATTAAAGAGGTCTTATCTTATTTTCTCTAAATTTGATGGAAGTCTTGTGTGAAACTAGCTCACCGTACAGGCAGGTGTCTTGGTTTCTCTGAAGTTAAAGAAAGTAATGTATGATTTACCTTTTGAGGGCCTTAAATTTTTTCTATAAATTTACGAGAAACACACGAGACTTTAATACTGTGCTACTGCTTTAAAAATCTACAGAACTCCTGTAGGAAAGCTACAGTTTCGATTGACGTTTGAAATTTGGGCATAAAAGTAATTGTTCTGTGACTGATTGTTTTGCATAAAGTATGTGTTATAAATCATTTATGCACATGAGATTTATGATTTTGTTAATCACCAAAGTGGTCAAAATCAGAATAATCATTTAGTGCATAAGTGACATAATGATTATTGATAGAAATTGCCAGTTATAAAAATACCAATTAAAGCTGGCGTCACTAATGATAGAACCTGAGAACTTACCCAAAGGAAAGTCTTGTTCTATAACTAGTTGACGTGATGAGGTTTAATAGATATTTTGATTAAATAAATATTGATCATCCAAAGATGTCAGTTCTATTTGATTGAATATATTTATTACCTGCTTATGTTTTGGTATTTAATTATGTTAAGTATAAGATAGTATCTACCCAAAGGAGTGCTATATTATACTATTATGTCTACATCTGAATCGCGTTAGTTATGAGCTATAGTGATTTCATTTTTAATTTGCAGGAGTTACCATGAATACACATGCTTCATCTGTTACATTGTTCACTGGTGTTAATTTTTCTGAATGGAAAGAACAAGTCAATTTCCATTTAGGTATTCAGGGTCTTGACTTGGCACTTCTTGTGGATAAGCCTGCTGCTCTTACAAGAGATAGTACTGAGGCAGAAAAATCACACCATAAAGCATGGGAACGCAGTAACAGATTGAGCCTTATGCTTATTAAGATGACTGTTGCTAACAACATCAAGTCAACAATTCCACAAACAGAAAGTGCTAAGGAATATATGCAGTCTGTAGAAGAGCGTTTTCGTTCAGCTGATAAGTCACTCGCTGGTACTCTTATGGCAGAACTCACGACCATGAAGTTTGATGGGTCGCGAACTATGCAAGAGCACATTATAGAGATGACTAATATTGCAGCAAGGTTAAACTCCCTGGGACTTACAGTAGAGGATTCTTTTCTTGTCCAGTTCATCCTGAACTCGCTACCTTCTGAATATGGACCTTTTCAGATTAACTATAACACTATAAAGGATAAGTGGAATGTTAATGAATTGGCCAGTAGACTTGTTCAGGAAGAAGGACGTTTGAAAAATCAAGTGAATCACTCAGTAAGTTTTGTGAGTAATAAAGCTGGTAAAGAAAAGAAAGGAAAACCAAGTCATTTCAAGAAGGAAAAGGCACCTGCTAAGAATGGGCAGGAGGAGGAAAAGAAGGAACTAAAGGGTGTTCAATTTCGTGTCTGTAAAAAGAGACTTATCGTCTAATTCTAGAAAGTGGATATGTATTAAACTTATACAGTACCCTTTATGTACCTTCATTATCTAGTAACCTTATTTCTGCAAGTAAATTGGATATTTCTGGTTTTAGATGTATGAATGGATATGGTTGTTTTGATTTATATAAGAATGTTGATAATGTTGGTTCTGGTATTCTAATTGATGGTTTATATAAATTGAAACTGAATGAAACTTATGCGAATTCCTTGTTGAATGTAGTAAATAATGTTGGATGTAAATGTAGCATGTTGAATGAAAATTCTGCTTTCTTGTGGCATAAACGACTAGATCATATATCCAAAGAAAGAATGATGAGATTAGTAAGTAATGAAATTTTGTCAAATTTGGACTTTAGTGATCTAGAATTATGTGTGGATTGTATTAAAGGTAAACAAGCCAAACATAATAACATAATAAGAAAGGAGCCACTAGAAGCAGCCAGCTTCTTGAACTAATACACACTGATATTTGTGGACCTATGGACACTCCAGCCTTTAATGGAAAAAAGTATTTCATCACTTTTATTGACAATTTTCCCGTTATGGTTATGTCTATTTGCTTCATGAAAAATCTCAATCAGTGAATGTCCTTGAGACGTTTGTAAAGGAAGTTGAGAGGCAATTAGAAACTGGTAATGCAAGATTCATTGAGAATGGTGAAGTCAGTGGGAGTACTAGAAGAGAAATAGTAGAAATAAAGGAAACAAGGGTAAATGTTACATTGCCTAGAATAGTTCCTCCATCTACTATTACTCCAAATGTTGTTCCAGCTCTTGTATAACAGCATGATGATAATGAACAACATATAAATGAAAAAGTACTTCCTGAAGGAAATGACTTACATAATGCTGATATGCATGAACCACAACAAGTAGCATTAAGAAGACCTCAAAGAAATCATAGGTCAGCTATTTCTAATGATTATGTGGTTTATATGCAAGAATCAGATTATGATATTGGAATCAATAAGGATCCAGTTTCGTTTTCACATGCTGTAGAAAGTAAAGAGTCAAAGGAATGGATTGATGCCATGAAAGAAGAAATGAAATCCATGCAACATAATGAAGTTTGGGATCTCGTTGAGTTACCACATGGTTGTAAAAGAGTCGGATGTAAATGGGTTTTTAAAACCAAACACGACTCTAGTGGTAATATCGAACGGTATAAAACTAGACTTGTTGCTAAGGGTTACACTCAGGAAGATGGTGTTGATTACAAGGAGACATTTTCTCCTGTTTCGAAAAAGGACTCACTAAGAATAATAATGACATTAGTAGCTCATTATGATTTGGAGTTGCATCAAATGGATGTGAAAACAGCTTTTCTGAATGGAGATCTTGATGAGGATGTTTATATGGATCAACTTGAGGGTTTTTCTGTAGAAAGTAAAGAACAATTGGTGTGTAAACTTAAGAAGTCAATATATGGGCTTAAACAAGCATCCCGGCAGTGGTATATTAAGTTCAATACCATTATTACATCTTTTGGTTTTAAGGAAAATACGGTTGATCACTGTATATACCGAAAGATCAGTGGGAGCAAGTTTATTTATCTGGTCCTTTATGTTGATGACGTCTTTCTTGCTGCAAATAATTTAAGTATATTGCATGAGACGAAGGAATTTCTCTCAACGAAAGATTACATGCTCATCCAATGAATCGGAAGTGATTGGATATAGCGATTCAGATTTTGCTGGATGCATCGATACTAGAAAATCGACTTTTGGTTACCTGTTTATGTTTGCTCAAGGTGTCATATCATGGAAAAGTGCGAAACAGACTATCGTTGCTTCATCCACTATGGAGGCAGAATTTGTGGCATGTTTTGAAGCCACAATTCATGCATTATGGTTGCGGAACTTTATTTTAGGACTTGCGGTTGTCGACACCATTAGTAAGCCGCTGAAAATTTATTGTGATAACTCTGCAGCAGTATTTTTCTCAAAGAACGACAAGTACTCTAAAGGTGCCAAACATATAGAACTGAAGTATCTTGTTGTGAAAGATGAGGTTCAGAAACAAAGAGTGTCAATCATGCACATCAGGACAGAACTTATGATTGCAGACCCTTTGACGAAAGGGTTACAACCAAAACAATTTAAGGAACATGTTCAAAGAATGGGTCTTGGTTGTATTAATAATAATTGATGTGTGACATTCTGAGCTCTTTTATGTGTTTCTGATATACAATCATGTGTTTCTTGTTTTAATGTAGTAATACGTATTTTATGTAATTTTAAACAAGAAAGAGTCTTATAAAGATATTATGTTTAATCATTATGATATAAGACATTATGTGGACCATTATGCTGTTTTATATAAATTATGAGTATGAATTGATGGATTGCTGGTATTGTAGTATATGGAAGGAAATGCATTGAATTAATAGTGCACAACCGCCATAACTCTCAGCAATTTATCATAGTATGATGTTCAACGCTTAATATTATGAATAGTCAGGTCAAGTGGGAGAATGTTAGAAATCTGCAGTTTCTAAATCCTAATGTGACCCGAATAAAGCATTAAAGCGTTAAAAGCGTTAAAAGCATTAAAGCATTATAGCATTAAAGATCTTAAGCGTTGAATTGGTATATGATGGACGTACCAGATTAAGAGTTAAATAATATATAAAGGATTGGGTCCTCTCTCTCCCACACAAGAGTTGTATTCTTCTCCATCAAGAAACACATAAAGGAAGTGAGGGCAAGAGGAGAGAAACCGAATTCTGAGAAGAAGAGTAGCAGCTGTCAGGAGACAGAAGACAGAAGATGGCAGCCATTACATCTTCCGCTGTTAATCAAGGTATGTCATCTTAAAATCATGTTCTGTAGGTGAAATATTTGGTATTGATGATCTTTGGGCTGTTAATTGGAATTTTTTACATTTGGTATCAGAGCCACAATCAATAACTGAATATTTCCTATGATGTTAATCAAGTCCTGCGCATGCTTCACAATAATAGATTTTGTGCTTTACTCATGATGTTAAGCAAGATTCGTGATCCGATTTATCATATCCCCTGGTTTGATTCTTGAGTGCCCCTCACTCCCAAAGCGTGTGAGTGATAATTTTGCTCAGTGAATCGCTGCATGCAAAACGAAGTTGAATCTTCTTCGTTGCGAACTCCAGCATGCCACGGGCTTTCTCTCTCCATGACAAACCCATTGATCGTTCTGTGACAATCATTTCATGTCAATTATTTTAAAATTTTAATAGATTGGTGATAATGCCCCAATGTTGTGTAAAGAAGAGGAAGAATTTGAAAACTGTGTGTTTGATTGAGAGACTTACAAACAGTTTGACAAATTCGCTTTCGCCTCCACCACATGATCATTCATTCTCCAGTCTTAATCATCTAGAAATTCCCCTTGAAATTAGTATGAAAAATTTGTCTTGTTTATTTAAGACTCGAAACAGAGAAGTCAAAATACCCGACACAGCCTGGTCGCTGGAAGAGGGCAAATGAATGAAATCAGGTGTCGAAGCTTTTCGACTTTCAAGGAAAATAATGGAACGAAATAAGAAGGATATGATTCTCCTAGAACGAGAAGCTGTTATTAAGACTATGAAGTCAAAGATGATCGCGAGATTGGCTTCCCTTGTAGGTAAGTCTATCGCTTTCCTTAAACAAAAAAGAAATTATGTATTCAATGAGGAAAACGTATGCAACTCGCCTACCAATTAAAGAGGTCTTATCTTATTTTCTCTAAATTTGATGGAAGTCTTGTGTGAAACTAGCTCACCGTACAGGCAGGTGTCTTGGTTTCTCTGAAGTTAAAGAAAGTAATGTATGATTTACCTTTTGAGGGCCTTAAATTTTTTCTATAAATTTACGAGAAACACACGAGACTTTAATACTGTGCTACTGCTTTAAAAATCTACAGAACTCCTGTAGGAAAGCTACAGTTTCGATTGACGTTTGAAATTTGGGCATAAAAGTAATTGTTCTGTGACTGATTGTTTTGCATAAAGTATGTGTTATAAATCATTTATGCACATGAGATTTATGATTTTGTTAATCACCAAAGTGGTCAAAATCAGAATAATCATTTAGTGCATAAGTGACATAATGATTATTGATAGAAATTGCCAGTTATAAAAATACCAATTAAAGCTGGCGTCACTAATGATAGAACCTGAGAACTTACCCAAAGGAAAGTCTTGTTCTATAACTAGTTGACATGATGAGGTTTAATAGATATTTTGATTAAATAAATATTGATCATCCAAAGATGTCAGTTCTATTTGATTGAATATATTTATTACCTGCTTATGTTTTGGTATTTAATTATGTTAAGTATAAGATAGTATCTACCCAAAGGAGTGCTATATTATACTATTATGTCTACATCTGAATCGCGTTAGTTATGAGCTATAGTGATTTCATTTTTAATTTGCAGGAGTTACCATGAATACACATGCTTCATCTGTTACATTGTTCACTGGTGTTAATTTTTCTGAATGGAAAGAACAAGTCAATTTCCATTTAGGTATTCAGGGTCTTGACTTGGCACTCCTTGTGGATAAGCCTGCTGCTCTTACAAGAGATAGTACTGAGGCAGAAAAATCACACCATAAAGCATGGGAACGCAGTAACAGATTGAGCCTTATGTTTATTAAGATGACTGTTGCTAACAACATCAAGTCAACAATTCCACAAACAGAAAGTGCTAAGGAATATATGCAGTCTATGGAAGAGCGTTTTCGTTCAGCTGATAAGTCACTCGCTGGTACTCTTATGGCAGAACTCACGACCATGAAGTTTGATGGGTCGCGAACTATGCAAGAGCACATTATAGAGATGACTAATATTGCAACAAGGTTAAACTCCCTGGGACTTACAGTAGAGGATTCTTTTCTTGTCCAGTTCATCCTGAACTCGCTACCTTCTGAATATGGACCTTTTCAGATTAACTATAACAATATAAAGGATAAGTGGAATGTTAATGAATTGGCCAGTAGACTTGTTCAGGAAGAAGGACGTTTGAAAAATCAAGTGAATCACTCAGTAAGTTTTGTGAGTAATAAAGCTGGTAAAGAAAAGAAAGGAAAACCAAGTCATTTCAAGAAGGAAAAGGCACCTGCTAAGAATGGGCAGGAGGAGGAAAAGAAGGAACTAAAGGGTGTTCAATTTCGTGTCTGTAAAAAGAGACTTATCGTCTAATTCTAGAAAGTGGATATGTATTAAACTTATACAGTACCCTTTATGTACCTTCATTATCTAGTAACCTTATTTCCGCAAGTAAATTGGATATTTCTGGTTTTAGATGTATGAATGGATATGGTTGTTTTGATTTATATAAGAATGCTGATAATGTTGGTTCTGGTATTCTAATTGATGGTTTATATAAATTGAAACTGAATGAAACTTATGCGAATTCCTTGTTGAATGTAGTAAATAATGTTGGATGTAAACGTAGCATGTTGAATGAAAATTCTGCTTTCTTGTGGCATAAACGACTAGATCATATATCCAAAGAAAGAATGATGAGATTAGTAAGTAATGAAATTTTGTCAAATTTGGACTTTAGTGATCTAGAATTATGTGTGGATTGTATTAAAGGTAAACAAACCAAACATAATAACATAATAAGAAAGGAGCCACTAGAAGCAGCCAGCTTCTTGAACTAATACACACTGATATTTGCGGACCTATGGACACTCCAGCCTTTAATGGAGAAAAGTATTTCATCACTTTTATTGACAATTTTCCCATTATGGTTATGTCTATTTGCTTCATGAAAAATCTCAATCAGTGAATGTCCTTGAGACGTTTGTAAAGGAAGTTGAGAGGCAATTAGAAACTGGTAATGCAAGATTCATTGAGAATGGTGAAGTCAGTGGGAGTACTAGAAGAGAAATAGTAGAAATAAAGGAAACAAGGGTAAATGTTACATTGCCTAGAATAGTTCCTCCATCTACTATTACTCCAAATGTTGTTCCAGCTGTTGTATAACAGCATGATGATAATGAACACCATATAAATGAAAAAGTACTTCCTGAAGGAAATGACTTACATAATGCTGATATGCATGAACCACAACAAGTAGCATTAAGAAGACCTCAAAGAAATCGTAGGTCAGCTATTTCTAATGATTATGTGGTTTATATGCAAGAATCAGATTATGATATTGGAATCAATAAGGATCCAGTTTCGTTTTCACATGCTGTAGAAAGTAAAGAGTCAAAGGAATGGATTGATGCCATGAAAGAAGAAATGAAATCCATGCAACATAATGAAGTTTGGGATCTCGTCGAGTTACCACATGGCTGTAAAAGAGTCGGATGCAAATGGGTTTTTAAAACCAAACACGACTCTAGTGGTAATATCGAACGGTATAAAACTAGACTTGTTGCTAAGGGTTACACTCAGGAAGATGGTGTTGATTACAAGGAGACATTTTCTCCTGTTTCGAAAAAGGACTCACTAAGAATAATAATGACATTAGTAGCTCATTATGATTTGGAGTTGCATCAAATGGATGTGAAAACAGCTTTTCTGAATGGAGATCTTGATGAGGATGTTTATATGGATCAACCTGAGGGTTTTTCTGTAGAAAGTAAAGAACAATTGGTGTGTAAACTTAAGAAGTCAATATATGGGCTTAAACAAGCATCCCGGTAGTGGTATATTAAGTTCAATACCATTATTACATCTTTTGGTTTTAAGGAAAATACGGTTGATCACTGTATATACCGAAAGATCAGTGGGAGCAAGTTTATTTATCTGGTCCTTTATGTTGATGACGTCTTTCTTGCTGCAAATAATTTAAGTATATTGCATGAGACTAAGGAATTTCTCTCAACAAAAGATTACATGCTCATCCAATGAATCGGAAGTGATTGGATATAGCGATTCAGATTTTGCTGGATGCATCGATACTAGAAAATCGACTTTTGGTTACCTGTTTATGTTTGCTCAAGGTGTCATATCATGGAAAAGTGCGAAACAGACTATCGTTGCTTCATCCACTATGGAGGCAGAATTTGTGGCACGTTTTGAAGCCACAATTCATGCATTATGGTTGCGGAACTTTATTTCAGGACTTGCGGTTGTCGACACCATTAGTAAGCCGCTGAAAATTTATTGTGATAACTCTGCAGCAGTATTTTTCTCAAAGAACGACAAGTACTCTAAAGGTGCCAAACATATAGAACTGAAGTATCTTGTTGTGAAAGATGAGGTTCAGAAACAAAGAATGTCAATCATGCACATCAGGACAGAACTTATGATTGCAGACCCTTTGACGAAAGGGTTACAACCAAAACAATTTAAGGAACATGTTCAAAGAATGGGTCTTGGTTGTATTAATAATAATTGATGTGTGACATTCTGAGCTCTTTTATGTGTTTCTGATATACAATCATGTGTTTCTTGTTTTAATGTAGTAATACGTATTTTATGTAATTTTAAACAAGAAAGAGTCTTATAAAGATATTATGTTTAATCATTATGATATAAGACATTATGTGGACCATTATGCTGTTTTATATAAATTATGAGTATGAATTGATGGATTGCTGGTATTGTAGTATATGGAAGGAAATGCATTGAATTAATAGTGCACAACCGCCATAACTCTCAGCAATTTATCATAGTATGATGTTCAACGCTTAATATTATGAATAGTCGGGTCAAGTGGGAGAATGTTAGAAATCTGCAGTTTCTAAATCCTAATGTGACCCGAATAAAGCATTAAAGCGTTAAAAGCGTTAAAAGCATTAAAGCATTATAGCATTAAAGATCTTAAGCGTTGAATTGGTATATGATGGACGTACCATATTAAGAGTTAAATAATATATAAAGGATTGGGTCCTCTCTCTTCCACACAAGAGTTGTATTCTTCTCCATCAAGAAACACATAAAGGAAGTGAGGGCAAGAGGAGAGAAACCAAATTCTGAGAAGAAGAGTAGCAGCTGTCAGGAGACAGAAGACAGAAGATGGCAGCCATTACATCTTCCGCTGTTAATCAAGGTATGTCATCTTAAAATCATGTTCTGTAGGTGAAATATTTGGTATTGATGATCTTTAGCTGTTAGTAGCTATATTTTTACATCATCGCCATGAACTAGAACTAAGAAAGGTCTCTCCATGTCT
The DNA here is from genome assembly GCA_031772625.1 of Pinus tabuliformis. Lineage (NCBI taxonomy): Eukaryota > Viridiplantae > Streptophyta > Pinopsida > Pinales > Pinaceae > Pinus > Pinus tabuliformis. The sequence continues at coordinate 591,977,836 of CM062808.1, read as the reverse complement.
CTTTCAATGAAATATGTTCTACCAACTTAGGAATCTAAACTTTGAGTATAAAAATCTAGATGAATCTAAACTTTGAGTATAAAAATCTAGATGCAATTGTCTCAGGATGAATTTTTTTGTATGTTCCAACTTATCTTATAGCATTCGTTGTGTTCCTGATTGATTGAACCTCAGAATTGTTGGAAATAATTACTCCTGACAACGCACTGCCACCACTGCACTTCACACCGCCTCACCATCACTGCGATGACCTACACAGACTTAAAGGGGTGCACCGCCCTACTTGTTGAGTTTCAAAGATCCATCACCATCTCAACTTATTTAGCGTTGAAAGGGAAAATAACAGACTTAGCTTTTGTATAAATGTAGACGAGGCACAGTCCAGATGCATGGAGTCTGATTTGTACGCAGCTATAACTGCTTGATCTTCTGTGAATTGATGTTTTTCTTTATGTGTTATTTAATAGCAGTAGCTGCGTTATCAACTTATTATTGTGTTCCGTTCTTTTCTCTGTAACTTTCAATTTGTATGAGAGTGTTGTGCTCTGCCCTTTAATTGGTATCAGAGCCACAGTCGTGAGGGCTCGCTGCCGTGGCAGTTGAGTTCTGAAATCCAGTGAGAGCAAATTCAAAAATTGCTACACGTAGATGCTGTGGAACCTGGTAGCCTCATCTTGGTAACATGTTGTGATATGAATATACTCGAAGGGTATAATACTTTGTTTTATGAGGTGAATCCCTTGCAGACTATGTATGCCTTGAAGCTTTTCTGCAGTCATGTTTTCCTCCACTCTGAACCTTTCGACGGATATAAAGAATTCGTCGCAAAGTTTTTAAACTTGTTGATTGGATAACCGAATTGTCTAGGGTCGTGTGAGTTGATTAGAACATCAGAGATGCATGTTTGCAAGTAATATATTTTTTAATGAATTATATTTTATCATTATTTTTTTTCGATAGCAGACGATAGTTTTGTTGTTGTTGGTTTTGATGATGAACTACACTTGTTACGTGGTTTTGATGTTGTTGGTTTTGATGATGAACTACACTTGTTAAGTGATTTTGATGATAAATTAAACTTGTTAGTTCAAAACATGTAAACCACAAAATTCTCCCATATAATTTCTACCGAAATATTTTATTTAATAAGCTGGAATACTAAATGGAATACTAAAAGTTGTTATATTATTGTTGTTGAACGAATAGTTCTATTATTGTTGTTGAACGAATATTGTGGAGAGGTACTCCGCGATAAACGAAGGGGTGTTTAGCTCGCTGGTTATTTTTTTAAGGAAAGAAGCCACATCCTTAAGGCTCTTTGCCATCGTTGCCCACTCCCATATGCCAGGAGAGCTGCAAGTTTGTACGTACGCTTGGGGCTGAGGCTGTCGCAAGTATTCATAGTCACGGTTGTAACACATCAGTAGCTGCAAGGTATTCTAGTGAGTGTTGTAAGGGAGCTGTAACTGCATACTGTTGTATTATTAAATAAGTAATTTGTTGTAGTAGCAGAGGACCATTTCCATTGCCCTTGGGATTTAGAAATTTGATGAGGCCTTTTAGTAGCATAGTTTGTCTGTTGTGCACTCTCTGAACCTTCAATTGGTATCAGAGCGACGGTCGTGAGAGCTCACTGACATAGCAGTTGAATTCTGAGAGTTAGTGAGAACAAATTCAAAAATTGCTACACGTAGATGTTGTGGAACCTGGTAGCCTAATCTTGGTAACATTGTGATATGAATATACTTGAAGGGTATATACTTTATTTTATGAACCTGGTAGCCTAATCTTGGTAAACTTGAAGTGTATAATACTTTATTTTATGAGGTGAATCCATTGCAGTCTATGTATGCCATGAAGCTTTTCTGCAGTCATGTTTTCCTCCAGTCAGAACCTTTCGATGGATATAAAGAATTGGTCGCGGAGTTTGTAAACTTGCTAATTGGATAACTGAATTGTCTAGGGTCGTGTGAGTTGATTAGAAGCCCGTAGATGCATGTTGGCAAGTAATATATTTTTTAATGAATTATATTTCATCATTTTGTTTTTGAGAGCATACGATAGTTCTGTTGTTGAATGAATGAATATTGTGGAGAGGTAATCCACAACCAGCAAAGGGGTGTTCAACTCGCTCTTTTTTTGGAGGAACGAAGCCACTTTCCTAGGTCTCTTTGCCATCGTTCCCCACTCCCATATGCTAGGAGAGGTGCAAGTTTGTACGTGCACTTGTGGCTGAGGTTTTCGCAAGTATTATCTGCCCAATATTATTTAAAGTTGTGAAAGTGTGTGACTAATAAGAGTTTAAATTTGTTTCGACTGTTGCGTAAGTGAATGAAAACCAGCCTGCAGAGCCGCTCGGAGAAGGTACCATGGAAAGAAGCACTGCAGCAACAGTAGTAGTCAGGAGTCATAATCAGGAGCCAAAACATTAATTTTTGCAGTTTGAACTGTCGCCGTAAAGACTAAGGAATTAGAACAAGCCGTCGTAGTCAAACTAGTTTGGCTGCCATAAACCTGTACACTTGAAGATTTTGTTGAAGCGTTTAGCAGCAAGGTTGAGGTACAAACCAAAGTGTTTCAGCAAGTCAAAGGCAACATAGAAGAGGAGAAGGCCTGTTGGAGGTCTCTGCCATAATTCACAACCACCAGTATTGTGAGGCGCTTTTACTTTGTATTATTTTCTATGCTCTATTTTTGTAAACAAAATCATAATTCTACATAATTGCAATTGGTGAAATATATTCGGATTCATATGCTTATATTGAAGTAAGAAAAGCTATATAGCCACTTTGTAACACTGATGTTAATAAGAAATCCGTGAGCCTGTAGAGCTACGACCATATGACAGAGAAGAAGTGTCAAGGCATATTCTCTATCACTCTAAATTGAGTCAGCCTGTGTAACTTGTGTGAGGTTAATATTTTAGTGCACGAGGTGCTGTACATCAGTGATTTCTATTTATTTGTGATGGTGTTCCTTACTTTTGGATGATTGACGCATTTCCTTCAGCAACGTTTTGAACCATTTTTCTAAGGGTGGCGCTTGTTTATTTGTTTGTGAGACTGTAACTTGAGCATCGAGTGTCGTGGAGCATGCACCCACTAGTTGAATATGAAGTGATTTGATCTTTTCCATGGTAGAACTGTGTCACCCATTAGTTTTTTCATGGGAAAAGATTAAAGTTTTCTTATGAAAAAAAAAGAGGTTGAGAAGTCTAGCAGATGACAAAGAAAAAATTGAAGGTGATTGGTGTAGTTTTGATCTGCTACAACCACCTATGTTTACTGGTAAATATTTTGATTTGTGGTTTATTAGAATGTTTACCTTTCTTTGAGCTAAAGACATAATTGAAAATTGTTCTACTAACCCATATGATAAATCATTCCATGATTTAGAATTAAATTTTATAAAACAAGGATTTTATGAGAAATTTTTGTGCAAGGTAGCAAAAGCTACAACTTCCAATGAAGCATGCAAGACCTTGGAAGCAGAATTTGGTGCAAGGGGGAGTAGTCAAGTCGAAAGAAGTAGTGTTGTTTAGCCTTTTGTAGCAGTGCTTGAACATTAGAATGAATATGGATCTGTAGCAGCGAAACTACAAAGAGATGAAGGATTCTATGAATCTTACTTGAAAGTGGATCACAATGTTGATGATGTGTTATCAGTAGACACTGATTTTTGGCATAGATAATGTTTCCAATGAAGAAGCATATTGTTTAGTGCATCCAACAATTGAAATCACTCATGTTAAATTTGCTGAAGAACAATTAACTCGTGAAAAGTGGTTGTAGATGATGCAACATAAACATCTTATTGATACATTGTTATTTGGTGAGAGAATCCCACTTGCTTATGGAAGCCAAGTGGAAGTGACAAAGAGAGAGAGAGATAGACGCATAAATAGAGTTAGAGACAAAGAAAGAAGCCCATAAAGAGTAAACAAAGACAGAGGAAAAGACAAAGGAGGAGCATAACCAATGTGGTTCTACAAAAGTTGTTAATTCTAACATTGATTTACGGTATTGAGATACACAGAATGAATATGAAGAATAATTAAAGTTTCTTGAAGAATGGCTTGAAACACTATGTATTGATGATGCCTGCATGGAAGTTGCAACTATGAATATTAAAGACTGTACAGATGATAATGAAAATGAATATTTCACTGAAATTTTCATGTATTGGAGTCCCGAAGAGATAAAATTCTATTATGAACTTATGTTGCAACAAATTGATAATCCTAAGATTGATGATGAAGAAAAAACTATGGAAGATGACAAGTTTCAGTAGTCCACATAGAAGGAAATTTTTGAAAAGTAAAGGACATCCACTGACATTCTAAAATGATTTTATATGTTTTTATGATAAATAAATAAATCATGATGAAAGAGTTGTAAAATGAAATAAAAAAACTAAATTTAGAACCTACAACAAAAAGGAAAAGATGAAGCAGTTCAGAGGATAGAAGATGTGGAAGAAAAGGAAAAAGAAATTCAGCACAAGAGTCGATGTCAAATCTTTGCACCATTGTAAGCCTAGCTGAGAGAGCAGACATGTTTAAGTTTTGTTAAGTCATGCTTATGTTGTTAGTCATAATTAAGGCAAAGTGTTGGAATTAATTACTCCTGACAATGCACAGCCATGGCTGCACTTCACACCGCCTCATCATCACCCCCATAGCTTACTCAGACTTGAAAGAGTGCAATCCCATACTTGTTGAGTTTGCAAGAGCCATCACCGCCTCAGCCTATTTAGAGTAGAAAAGATAAATAACCAACTTAGTTTTTGTATAAATGTAGACCAGGCATAGTCCAGATGTATGCAGCTGTAGCTGCTTGATCTGCTGTAAATTAATGATTTTCTTTATGTATTATTTAAGAGTCGTTGTTCCATTATTCTCTTATTATTTTGTTTTGTTGTTTGCACTTTAACTTTCAATTGGTGTCAGAGCGCTGTGCTCTGCCCTTCACTAATAGATCACAAAGAAAGATAGGTTTGCAAATGAATTCCAACCCGATCAACGCATCTGAAGACAAGTATCTCAAAGAAAAGACTTATACACATGTACTGAAGTTTGGCCATTTCAAAGCAATGATGCCCAATAAAACTGGCACTTGCCGAGAGATTAGTGGTCCAAACAAGACAAAAGATAAAAATACAAAAAAAACACGATCCATGGGTAGATTCGAAGACACGAAGTCCAATAAAGAAAACGTGGAGCCATTTGTGTTCAGCTAAAACGAAAATTGTGATCGGATGACCGAGCCATAAAAGCAAAGATTGAAGTGAAGGATTAAAAAGGGAAAACTTTTTGTTATCTGTTGCTCTGCCTCGTTCATGGATGACATAGATTCAGAGAGAATCTGCGCTTGCGTAGAGTGATTATTGCTAGTTTTTCTACATTTGTTCTACGACACTATTCTATTTATGTGAACTTTTCTTACGCCTACTAAAAGTTCCACATACCAAATATCAGGCAGCATTTTCCATGGGACAAAGAATCTCGGCTCTGCAACCTTGGATGGATTTTTAGTCTGTTATTTTGGTAGTTGTCTCAAATTTTGAAGTTAATATTTTGACTCTGCCCATTGAATAAGAAGTTTTAGATAAATGTTGGTAGAAGAGGACTCCTAGAAATAAGGATCAAACCCAGTGAGACTAGTTCCCCAAGACCCCAAGAAGAACTCATCCAACAACATGTATATCACCTAAAACTAACCCATAGACAATGGCATAGCTAATTCTAAATTCCATATATATAAAAAGCAATTTACAATAAGTTCAAAGAACACCCAAGGATTACCCCATGGAACCAGAAAATAAGCAAGCAAATATATCCAAATATGGCAACCCGCAAGGCAATTCACCCAAATTTAAAAACCCTCCCAAGTTCTAATCGAAGAACTTAATCTGGTCTGCATGCATCGAAAATCTATTCAAAGCTTTAGAATAACTAAAAAGTGTACCCACAAATGAAACACACCTCAAAAGTTGTAATGTAAACCCAACAAAGAAATAAAACAGTTATAAGACAGTTATAAGAGAGAAATAAAATGCACTTTAGAGTTACAATGACTAAATCAAATGCATGTTATGTTCAATCCCATAACACAAATCCAGTTCTATGAGCCTGCATGCTTTACAATAAACTGCGAAGTCTCCCAAAGATGAAACAGACCTCAAAACTTGTAATCTCAACCGAGCAAAGGACTAAGACAAATATAAGAGAGAAATAAACTAATCTCCTATGCATGAAAAGGAACACCACTTTAGATATATAATGGATAAAACAAATGCATCTGATGTTCAAACTTCAATCGCATAACATAAATATAGTTCTATAAGCCTCCATGCAAGCAAAACAATATGATACCAAAGCATCTAAGAGAAATATTAAGCAAATATATATTTAGGTAAATTTTTTATATGAGAATTATTCTTAGAATGGGAGTTTCCTTCAGCTACGATGAGGAAGAGGGTCATTGCTAACAGTACCATCTGCAAGGGGATTCCCTAAGACTCCAAGTAGAAGATGAATATCAGAACATTTTTAAAGCTCTTGGAAGGACCTGAAAAACTCTAGGTAACTATTAGCCCACAGGTATTAAAACTGTTTCTCAAAAATAATATAAAACTTTTATCGAATTTGTACATGGGTTTGAACCGCAACTCTGAAAGGAAGAAAAACAATGTTAGAATCTTAATTAGTTAATGAATTGGGTCATTACCTTTACTGAACTGAAAAAATCGGAAGAAAATATACCATGGTAGAGCAGTCGTGATAGATTTTATTTGTAAAAGACAACATAGACGAGTGTTCTCATTTGGCATGTGCGGGAGCCGCTACCTCATATAAGAATCATCTGTAACACCATCACATTTGAAGAAACCTAAGATAATCTTGAGCGTCAAAATCAAATCAAATTTTGAACAAATGTCATTTAACAGGAAAAAGAACCGAAAGACAGATTGCAAATAGAGATGACAAAGGTAGAAAAATTCCGAACTTGAGTAATTTAAAAAAAGATACCTTCGATGTAATTAAAATAGAGCTATTATATTATGTTAATATGGTTGTTTATTTGTAATGTATGAGTAACTATAATATTTTATATTTAATCAGTTATATATATCAAAACTTTGACCTTTAAAAATCATATTAAAAAATTATCTAAAATAGTCATATAAAGTAATGGCTATGTTGCGTCTTAATATTTTAATCCATACAAATAACTTAACATATATGAATATTGTTTCCATTCCATAATCGTACAACATTGGGCACTAAAATTATACACGCAATTAAGGGAAAAATGAAAAGGAAAAATTATTTGTGACGTGAATATCCATGAAGATTTTAACTCAGGACACATGTAATGTGTTAACATTGATATTATTTTAGATTACTAATATTAATAATTATAAAAAAAATTAATATATGAGTATACATTTAAAAAAATATTTAATAAAATTATTTGTTAGGTATGTTCACTCTCACTTTACCCTAAAGATTAATTTATAAATATTTTTTGCTATAATTTCTTTTGCTTATCAATACCACTTGACGAAAAAAATCATAATTGGTTTATATGACACTCATCAATATATTAATTTCTTTTAATTAAATTAAAATTATAAAAACTCTCAAAACTTTATTCCAAAATAGACACCCATATCAACATATTTATGTAAAATTCTAATACTTCTTACTTCTTAAAATACCTTGCATTTATTGATACATGACCCGCGCTACTTTAGTGAAGGGCCAACAAGCCCGGGGATATCCCCATGGCTATGAAAAGCAACAAATACAAACCCACCAGGTCCCCAAGCCAATCGCCTTGGTCAGAAATCAACTACTTGCATAATCATTGAAGTTTCCACTGCATATCACGAGGGTAGCTCATCCCAGATGCGTTAGCTCAAGTTGGGTGGGAAGCCGAACTCAACCGACAAGCCACTCAAACAGATATTGACTTGGGAGACTGGCACTCCTTGGCACGTGATCTTGGTTACTCCTATGGTAGGTCTTCCCAGTACAAGAAAACTATCCATTTGTATTGGTTAATGAAAAATTTATTAGCTAAAATACTGGTGCACATGTCTTTTGGCTCACCCTCGAATTCACAAGGTCTCCTAGATTTCATTAAGGATATTTAGAAAATTCAATTTCAACATCAAAAGAAGAATGGAGATCTTAGCCGCATCAAACATCACATTCCATGTATGACTCAAATTGAGCTTCTAGTGCACTTCCAGGATCTAGTGCAAAGGATCTTGCTCCTGTGGATTCATCTCATAGTTAGTAGCATGAGGATTTAATATTTGTTTTTTTTTTATTATGAGAAGGAGCTACAAACATTAATGTATGTTTTCAGTTATTTAGAGTATATGAAGTTTAAGGACTCTAAGACCTATCTAGTATTGCTTGAGGGGCTTATACTATTTTTTTTTGATGGTATATCATTAAGTTAGGTGGCCAACACATTTGGTTTCCCTCTCGGCAAGTTGAGTCCACCTAAACATTTGATTTCTCTTGTAACTTGCCCCATTTTGAAATTGAATACAAAGATCCTGCCAAACTTACAAAGGAAATACCTTACATTTAGTAATAATTTATAATAATTTTTAAATATCTCACTATTGAGATTTTAAAATTTAGGTTTTAATTATTTTTTAATGTATTGAGATTAAAAATGAATTTACATATCTTCTTAAGTGAATTCATTTATAGAAAAAATTAAATCAATAATCTTATATAAATACTCTTTAACAACATATCAATTCACCATCAATTCACTATCAAATCAATTCACTATCAATTCAAACGTTATGGGGTTGAATTTAAATTATTAATCTTTCATTTTAAAAATAATAAAAATAATATTTTAATATAAATTTTAACAAACATTTAAAAAAACATAAATGTATATACAATTTTAAGAAAATAAATTATAAAATAAACAACTATTTATATTTAAACGAACATTTAAAATTTATTGGTACAAATTTAGAATAAATTAATAGGATTACTTTTCTAAATTATTGATATGATTTTTTAATTTATTATTGTATTTTTAATTTTTAATTTCTATATTTTTAAAATATTAATAATTATTTGATTATTTTTAAATATAATTGTCTCCTTTAAATTGGAAGTAGATTCCATTCCATGAAATCACATTTAACAATCATACTTGTATTAAAAAAATAGTTATAACAAAGAAATTAATATATTCCATAAACAAAATAATACTTGTATTAAAAGATAGTTATAAAAAAAAAATTAATATATTCAATAAACAAAAATTTTCAATTTTCAGGTTAATTGTGTAACAATTATAGATAATTAAAGTAATTGAAAATTAAAAAAAAAATTAATTTACTTTTTAATATGAAAGAGATTTGTAAATTTTCACTATTTGACATATGACTTATAGAAATAGTATTATCGATATACACACTTATAATTCATTCTATATTTAATCATAATATCATATTAAAATAAAATTATATTGATAACAAAAAATATGTTAATGTAACTTTAATATTCATATTAAATAATATAATTTTAGATCAATTTTATAAAGAGAAACACGATTTAAATTATTATTGATTTTTTATCATTTCACTTTCAATTGCAATGAAAATATACAAATTATTTTATTCTTCATATGAAATTGATTTATAATATTTATAAAAAAATATTAATAAAACAAAATCTAGATTATAAAACAAATATTTCAATATGCATGTTCTTTATCATATTTTAACATCTAATATATATTTAGATAAAGAGAGTGAGTATTATGCTGATACCTTAATTCAAGGTTAATATTATATATATAGTCTAGAGGGTTAGCTCAATTACTATTGAGAGGTTATGGGTTCTATTTTCTTAACATTCTTGGGACAGGATTCATGGTTGAGCCTTCAAGAAGTCAGTCCTTCAAGTGGATTTTCCTAGTACAAATATTTCGTCACCCATTCTTTAGGGTGAGTGAACAATATAGAATATATATATATATATATATATATATATATATATATATATATAGAAAATATTAATAACAAAAATAATTATTTCGAAATAGAGAGATATTATTTAATGGATATATATTTTCTATTTATGAGTAAAAAAAAACTATTTATAGTGAAAATATTTTATTAGTGTGTTGCTCAAAACAAAAATAAATTTATCTTAATTTAGAATTAGCAAGAGCTAAGAGGAATCAAATCTCCTGAAGTACAAAATTTTCCAACAATTATATATTAATCTTGCTTAAAATTAGTAAATCAAAAAATAAAATAAATATTTACTAATATATTTTCAAAAAACTATATATCATATCAAATAATATTATAATATTAAAATTAATATTTAATATATATAATATTAAAAAAATGTTATATATATAATTTTTACTACTATTGAAATTAAAAGTATATATTATTTAGTGCATTATATTTTACTACAAATTTTATTATCAAAATGTAAAATAAATCACTAAGAATAATAAAATATCCTTAAATTATAAAAGTGTTTTTCTTTTATGTTTTCATATATGATAATAGATAGAGCTAATATAGAGCTTTTATATATTTCCAAAGATGGAGATTAGGTTATATAACTATGTTTTTTTTCGGCTCTTGAGATATTTTTAAGGGGATTTAATTTGTGAGATATATGCGGGGAGATTGAGTTTCTGATTAGCTGGATATATATGGGCATGTTAACATAATTTTTACCAATTGTGTGTAGAAATTTCCCACCTGTAGATCACCCGATAATGTAATATACTAAAGCAAAATACTTAATCTATTTCTACAATCAATTCACCAGAAGCTTAATCAATTTTAGCAACATCAATAAGAACACATATAATTGATATGGAGAAATCAATCACACATAACACAAAAGATATAACTAGGGGAAAGCCTAAATCCCCATCTCTGTATTATCATACAAGTGAAAATATAACCAGTGTTACAAAAAGAATCAGCTCAAAAGCTATCCTGCTCTCTCTGCAATACCTCTATTTCTCATAGACATTTAAAGGCCTCTATCTAACCTCTAGTTTGCCCTCCAAGCCTCCTATTTCATTGCACAATTTTGATTGGGGTCCAGTGCAACCACTTGTGTGAATTGGCCTCTTCACACACTCACTAATCTCTAATCCAACTACGCAATCCTGAAGGAGATAAATCCTCATCATGGATGAGCTTCCTTTATAGGTAAAATATTCATCCAACTGATAGTACATTGTCCCTTCTCTGATCTCAACTGGGTCTCTCTCTGAACTGACATGTGTGAGTTATTCATGAGGGAATCGTGAGTTATCTAAAGTACAACAATTATATGCTAGCATGCATTAACTAACTGAACTTACTTAATTTAAACAAACTATTTAAATCAAATATAACTGGACTTGACTCAGTTAACTAAGCCAACTAATTACTACTCAAATTAGAACTCATCATTATCTCTTTAACTTATGGATAAATTCATCAATTAATAGAGAAACTGTTGCATGTCCCCACATAGACTTCATGTTTGATTTTTCACAACTAATTAACTCATCAGAATTAATTAATTTATTTTCAAATCGCTGTTAAGTTCAAATTCGAATTTTACTTCCTATTTTTAGTCCAGGGACTGACTAAAATAGGAATCCATCATGAACTGTTAAAAATAGAATGTTATTTTTAGCACTTCCATTTTTCATTCCATGTTGCTCAATCTAGCACTCATACCCAAACTACTATCTTTAGCAGTGCTATTTTTAGCATTTCTTGTTGTCATTTTCAACACTCCCTCTAAACATGAAAGGCTTCAACTCGAACCCGATCCTATGCCTATGGAATGTTCTGCATGGAACACTCCTACAAAATGTGGTTGCTCCAGCAACTCTCGAAACAAAAAAACTCCCAACTGACCTCTCTGTTGGGCTAGAGACATACTCTGATGCTGAAACTTTACCTGCTCCTGACAAGTGCTTCCTCTCTAACCTCTGAGCTGTTGCAACACTCCATGCATCTTGCACCGTTGCACACCTCTCTGTGCCATCTTGCACTAGTGCAACGCTCCTATGCCTCTTGCATTGTTGCAGCCTACTAGCTCTACACAGTCCTCAGAATTATGCATTGTAGCTCTCTCTGCCACTCCATCCGCATCTGTCTCTATCCACATAGCCAATCCTGCTACTCCTTGTCGGGACTCCCATAGCAAATTCGAATCGAAGAGGTTAGGTACCTCAATGATCCTGCCCCCATTCCAGCCTTCTTGGGACTGTCACTCCACATTGCCCCACCTTCTACCTGGAGGTATCGATGCATGTGATCCCTCTACCCACTTGGCCCAAAATTTCACCCTACTGGAGGTCTCTGCATGAATGGATTCCTCCATTCGGTCTCCTCTCTGACCCTTGAGTTGAGGTTGCTCCACAACCTCTTGAAGCTACTTCACCAATCGTGGCTCCTCCACAATTACCTGATACTTCTTCTGGCGCTGCATGTTGAGAGGTAATTTACTCTCCCTCTCAACTGCTAAGTATCTAACCTTTGCCTTACTCCTCAAGGATTTGCATGCATATTTTACCTCAAGTGCATACAGGTTCATGGCTAGCACACCAATCTGTTTCATATTTCCCACCATCATGAAATTTCCTGGAAAATGAGCTGATTTTAAATCAATGATATCTCCCTCCTACGAACTTCGATTCAGCTGATTTCTTTTTTTATTTTGGGTATTTTTCCGCAAGAAATCCAAATATGATATTTCTTTTTGAAAAAATTGTACATAAATTTTCATATCTGCTCTGTAAACTCTTGGCCCAAAACTCAAAACCTTGAAATCTCTTCTCAGTATACTGTTCTCTCCTTTCGATCACCTTTGCTCCAATACCATGTAGAAATTTCCCACCTGTAGATCACCTGATAATTCAATATACTAAAGCAAAATACTTGATCTACTTGTACAATCAATTCAGCGGAAGCTTAATCAATTTAAGCAACATCAATAAGAAAAAATATAACTGATATGGAGAAATCAATCACACATAACACATAAGATATAACGAGGGGAAAGCACCAACTTAAAACCCCATATCTATATTATCATACAAGTGGAAATATAACCGGTATTACAAAAAGAATCAGCTCAAAAGCTATCTTGCTCTCTGCAATACCTCTGCTAATCATAGACAATCAAAGGCCTCTATCTAACCTCTGGTCTACCCTCCAAGCCTCTTATTTCTTTGCACAATTTTGATTCGGGTCCACTGCAACCACTTGTGTGAATTGGCCTCTTCACACACTCACTAACCTCTGATCCAACTATGCAGTCCTGAAAGAGATAAATCCTCATCATATATGAGCTTCCTTTATACAAAAAATATTCATCCAACTGATAGTACACTGTCCCTTCCCTGATCTGAACTCAGTCTCTATCTGAACTGTCATGCACGTGTTATTCATGAGAGAATATTTAGTTATCTGAAGTACAGTAGTTATATGCTAGCATGCATTAACTAACTGAACTTACTTAATTTAAACAAACTATTTAAATCAAATATAACTAGACTTAACTGAGTTAACTGAGCCGACTAATTACTACTCAAATTAGAACTCATCCTTATCTATTTCACTAATGGATACATTCATCAATTAATAGAGAAACTATTGCATGTCCTCACATAGATTTCATGTTTGATTTTTCACAACTAATTAACTCATGGAGAATTAATTTACTTATTTTGAAACAACTGTTAAGTTCAAATTCAAATTTTACTTCCTATTTTTAGTCGAGGGGCTGATTAAAATAGGAATCCATCCTGAACTGCTAAAAATAGAATGCTATTTTTAGCAATTCCATTTTTCATTCCCTGTTGCTCAATCCAGCACTATTACCCAAACTGTTATTTTTAGGACTTCTATTTTTAGCATTTCTTGTTGCCATCTTCAACATTGTGTTACTAGCCTGAATAGGAACGGCTTAAAATTATCTTTAAAGCACAAAAAAGTTTACACATTTTGAGATTTAAAATTAATTTTCTGGTTTATTGTTTTTAAATATATTCATTATACATTAATCTATTGAAAATAATAATTAATATTTGATATTTGTAGGAAAATATTTATTATGAAATTAAAATATATATTATGCTATAATACAAAAAAAATTTCTTTAAAAATTTATGCCGTAAATTGTTTTATGTCGTAAACTGTTTTATGTTAAGGATTGAAGTTGATCTTAACGCTTAGAATTTGTGGTCAATCTTACTAGTATGTCATAGTTAAATTGTAAATTTTTTGGTGATATTTTTGTAGAAATATTTAGATTTACAATGATTTTATATTAGCAGATATATTGTTTTGGTGTTTTTTAAGGTAAAATAATGATATACTATAAAATTTGGGCGAATCATTTTAGAAGAAAATAGAAATTGGTGAACCTTTTTTTTAGAAAAATCATGGAAGATTAGCCCAACTTCTTGTTATATTTTATATTTAATTTTTTATAATTTGTAAATTTTTTTTATATATGAAGTAGTCTATTTTTCAATATTCTAATGGATTTGAGGGTGAACAACCGTCTAGAGTGTCTAATTTTCCATGATTTTTCCATCGTTAGACTATTGAACAATAGAGTACCCTCATATATAAAAAATAGTTACAAAGTACAAAAAAGTTAGATGTAAAATATAATAAAAGAGTTATAATAAAAATTAAACAGAAACCTGAAAACTTTACAAAAAGACTACAAATAAATTAATAACAGTTTAAAAAAACATGAATGCATTGCCCAAAAACTATTGTTAATAACATTATTAATAATTAATAATAAGAATAATAACATTATTAGAAATTAATAATAGTTAACTCTTATAAATTTGTAATAGTTAATACTATAGAGTGCCTCCCAAATAGCTTTTGCAGGCGCCCCAATGATTGGGCTTTTTGGTTATTAGTTAGGGATATTTATTTTCCTAGGTTTGTATTCCAATTTATTAGTTGTTGGCTACTTGTTTTCGTCAATTTCTTGCTATATTCTATCAACAAGCAGTAAATTTCTTGCTATATTCTATTAGGATTGACAATTATGTTCTGTGAAAAATGTTCATTTCAAGGAAACACTGGTGGGACTCTTGCAAATCTATTCCAAACACCAAAACTCCAACTCTTGCAACTCTATTGCAAACACCAAAATTCAAACTCTTGCAAATCTATTCGTAACACAAGGGTGAGACTCTTGCAAATCTATTCCAAACAATAAACTCCAGCTCTTGCAAATCTATTCCAAACACTAAAACTCCAAAGGGTGGAGTTGCTGATGGGACTTTCTTTCTTATTGTTGGTATCTTCCTACACTATGGGATTATGGGTGACAACTCTAGAGATTTAAACACTTGTGCGACTCTTGGAAATCCATTCCAAACACGAAAACTCCAAAAACCATATTTGGTAATGGGACATGCTTTTCCTACTTCGTATGGAAATTTTCTTACTCTTTGTTGTATGAGATAAGCCCTATTTCTATTAGGCATTTTCATTCCCCTAAAAATATTTGAAATCTCTTCTTTTTATTCCTTCATTAATTACAAATTTAACTAAACAAAATGACATTGGGTAATAATCATAAGACTATATTTTTGTAATGCTTCATGAGGGACTTCCCAACAAAGTGCTTGTCCTAATTCTTTATACAAATCTGAAACTTTTGTTTCATGTTAACTTGTTCAATGATATATTAAAAATACAGTACATTTGAAACAATTAGGCTCAAAATGTTTATGCTATGGGCTCCTATGATTGAAGAACTCAAGTATTTTGTATATGTTACAAGACACTTTACAAAAGATTGCCCTTTAACAAAATATTACCAATTTACTATAGTAGTAATACTGTGCAATTATATCGATGTAACTAACAAACCAATCATACTTGATAGGATAATGGGTGAGCGAAAAATTCATGTTGATGTCATCCATGTGTCAATATGGAAATGAGACTCGTGGCTAGGGTTTGATGCAGGTTTGCCCTAACAAACATGCAACAGCACCAAAGTGCAGAAGTTTTGGTAGATAAGGACAAAAGACTACGCAAGCATTTCAGAGGATCTAGACGTTGGAAGGTAAAGGAGGCCTGTTGTGGGCAGGATGAGTCAGGAAGGCGGGGGGGTGAGAGCCCCTCCTACAAGAATGTAACAACAGGGGAGGCAAGCCGACAAGGAACTCACGAGTTGCAAGGAAGAAGGGGTAATACACCGGTGATGGGAGCGCGATGGCCAGTGGGGCTCGGAGGAAGATTCCTTCCTCGAGCAGTTAAAAAACCCAGGTTTGTCATCCCTAATAACAAATTAGAGGAGTACAAAGGATACATGAAAGACCATGCTCTGATTTGTAAATTTATAGGAGTTTGGCCAACTGAAAAAGAACTGATAAAATGGATACAACAGCGGTGGCAACCTAAAGGACATATTGATCTGAAACTCGGTGCTATAGGATTTTTCTCAGTAGCTTTTGCAAATATTGCAGACAAGGAAAAGTTCTTTGAAGAGGGACCATACTTCTTCAATAATGTGAGCCTATTTATGAAGCATTGGGAGGAATGTTATAACCTAGATCAGGAAAAGATGATGGCGGCTTCAATCTGGGTTCAATTGTTTGGGCTTCCAACGGATTTTTGGGACCCAGAAATACTGGAAGGGATAGGTAACTCGATTGGAACCTTTGTCAAAGTGGTTGATACAACAAGAAAATGAAGGTACATTTCTTATGCTCGGATATGTGTTTACATGAACATCACTGAGCCCTTCCCTGATTGCATAGAAGTAGAATATCATGATGAAGTATGGCAACAACCCCTTAACTATGAACATATACCGTTCCTGTGTGGGAGGTGTCTTGAATACGGCCATCTTGTTATATCCTACCCACTGAACACCACAACGAATACTCAAGGAAACAAAAAGGGATAAGAATTAAGCAAGGAAAGGGAAAAGGGCTTCCAGGAAGTCCAAAGAAGGAAAAGGAATCAGAAACCACCAGACAACCATAAGCAACTGTTGAAGGAAAAGGAGAAGGAAAATTACAATAAATTTGCAGTTCTACAAGAGGAAGAAATGGAAGAGACATTAGTTGAAAATGAGGAAGAGCCAAAAGAACCACACCAGAAAGAAAAAGGAAAAGAGCAGGTAATGGAAATCACAGAGGAAGAGAGGGAGGTGGAAATCATCAAAGAGCAAACAGAGAAAAATCAGATGGAGATAGACATTTATAAAGAAAATTACAGTGAAGAGGAACAAGTAATGAAAAGATTATTGTAGGAGTGGCGACATCTAGATGAGAGATTCATCCCAGAAGACCAGAATCAACTTTACAAGGAAATGTTCCAACAATACAAAATGAAAAAAGGAACGATGGTGATACCTCAACCATAGAATCTTGGATCACAAGGGGGACAAGGATCAGAGATGGGATCAACAGGAAAAATAGGGAAGAAGCGAGGGAGAAGACCCATGAGTGAATCCATAAAAATGGCAGGGGAAATGCTAGTGAACTCAGTACGAGTGGTGCTGTTATCGGAGGTGTTCCAACAACCAACCAAATTATTGAAATAATAATCACGACGTGGAATATAAGGGGCCTGAATAGTAAGGGGAAACAAAGATATTTGAAGGATAGATTGAGGAAAGATAAACCCAGTGTTATACTATTACAAGAAACTAAGATTAGTGAAAAAAAATGAAAGAGATTATGGGGAACTTCAAACCCAGGTATGAAGTGGTAGGTCAAGATGCTGCAGGAAGTGCAGGAGGTATGGCAATTCTTTGGAACCCTTAGGAAGTCAGATTTGAGGATTGGACCAGTATGCCACGAATACTATCAGGTAAATTCAGCAATCTGGGATCACAAGAGTGGATTTTTCTCACAAGAGTTTATGGTCCAAACATACCAGGAAAACGGAAAAACTTCACTGATAACATGATAAAAGTGAGAAGATTGTATCATAATATCCCCTGGATAAGAGGAGGAGACTTTAATATGATAAAAGCTTTGAATGAAAAAAGAGGTGGAATACGTAGGGAGGATGCAGATATGTAAATGTTTGGAGATATCATAAATAACCAAAGACTGGTGGATCTTCCAACCATAAATGGAATTTATACTTGGAACAATAGAAGAGGAGGTAGACATCAAATTGCATCCAGATTAGACAGGTTCTTAATATCAGAAGAGATAGTAAGCAGAGACATTTTTATGGAGGCAATGATACTCACAGGAATGGGATTAGACCATTGGCCGGTAAGATTGGAGATTGATCTTAAAGCCAATCTGAAAAGGAAACCCTTCATATTTGAAGCATTTTGGCTCAGGGACATAAAAATTCTCAACATAATGGAGGATTGGTGGACACACAGTGAACAAATGGGTAGAAAGAGAATGCAAACATTTCAACGTAAGCTGAAGGAACTTAAGCAAAACATCAAGAGAATGAATCAATAGGAATTTGGAAACATACTAAGGGAATAGCAACAACTGACTCAAAATATGGAAGCAATACAACAAGAAATCATAAGAGATGGGAGAAGCCAGGCCCTAGAATTGGAAGAAGGCAGAATAGTCAACCAACTAGAGGAACGAAGGAAGCAAGAAGAGATATTATGGAGGCAAAAGTCAAGAGTAAATTGGCTACAAGAGGGTGAAAAAAACACTATATTTTTCCACAAAGCAATGATCCAACATTGGCAGAGCAACATAATCTTCTCCTTGAAGAATGAAGTAGGGGAAAGAAAAACCCAACATGAGGAAATGGAGGATACCTTGGTGAACTACTATAAAAACCTCCTAACTAAACCTCAAGTGGATAGACAGGAGGCAGTCCATCGAATATGTAATGAGATCCCAAGGAAAATCTCTAGAGAACAAAATCTTGCCATAATGAGAGCAGTCACGTTAGAGGAAGTTGAGGAAGTGGTGAAAGGGCTTAAGAAAAACAAGGCCCTGGGACCAGACAGCTTCACAATGGAGTTCTACCAGGTAACCTAGAAATTTATAGGCAAGGACATTGTAGCAGTGGCAAAAGAATCCAGGAGGAACCAAAAGGTATGTCCTGGTCTTAATCCAACTCTCCTTACCCTCATACCTAAATCTGCTTAGTCTGATGAACCTAAGGGTTTTTAGACCGATTGCCCTATGTAATCTTATTTACAAAATTATTTCTACAATAATTGCTAAGAGATTGAAACTGGTTCTATCTAGCATCATATCCCCTGAACAAACAGGCTTTGTAGAGGGAAGACAGATTTTAGATTGGCTGATTGTATCCTAGGAGGTGGTACATTCGTTAAAAACCA
The DNA here is from genome assembly GCA_031772625.1 of Pinus tabuliformis. Taxonomy (NCBI): domain Eukaryota; kingdom Viridiplantae; phylum Streptophyta; class Pinopsida; order Pinales; family Pinaceae; genus Pinus; species Pinus tabuliformis. Next base: position 591,958,479 of record CM062808.1, on the reverse strand, counting down.
AAAAAGGTAGGGGTGACGTTTAAACTAGATTTATACAAAGCTTATGACAGATTTAATTGGGACTACCTAAGGAAAGTAATAGAAGCTTTTGGTTTTTCTAGAAGATATGTAGATTGGATCTCAACAATGATATCCACACCGGTCTTCTCAATCCTCCTAAATGGAACCCTGACGGACACACTCAATGCCTCAAGGGGGATAAGACAGGGGGACCCTCTATCTCCCTTCCTTTTTATTATAGTAGCTGAAGGTCTAGGATGGTATATCAAAAAAGAGGTGTAGGGGAATAAGATCAAAGGTATTAGGGCATGGGGGAATGAACTCCCTATCACCCAGCAATAGTTTGTAGATGACATAATTTTATTTTGCTAGGTGTCATTAAGGGAAGTTAAAAGGATGAAGACTCTACTGGATTTGTTTATGGAAGCCTCCGGTACTCAGATCAACAAAGAGAAATCCAGTGCTTATTTCTTTAACACACTAACCAAAGTCAAAGCCTTTCTATCAAGACTGATGGGCTTCCGGGTGGAAGAGCTCCCAACCAAGTACCTAGGTATCCAGTTGTCAACCAACTCTTTAAAATTGGCTAATTGGTAGCATACCTTATAGAAATTGCAAAGAAGGATAAACAACTGGGCGTTCTGATCTTTGAATCTGGCAGGAAGAATAGTCCTTGTTAAAGCAGTTCTTCAATCCATACCAATATACCAACTCTCGGTGATGGTAGAACCAAAAGGAGCTTGCACCAAAATGGTCGAAATAATGAAGAAATTTATGTGGGCAGGAGCCCAACAATAGAAAAAATGGGCACTAATGTCCTGGCAAGGGTTGACCAGAAAAAAGGAAGATGGGGGTATAGGATTGAAAGATCCATACCTCATAAACTAAATCATGGGAGCAAAATTATGGTGGAGGTGGATGTCAAGAGGGGAGGTCCTATGAAAGAGGATATGGGCCAAGAAGTACAATATGGCAGTAAAACCAGAGGAGATCCCGAGAAATACAGAGACAAGAATAGGTTCCAATATTTGGAACTTATCCAGCAGGAACATAGACTTAATTACAAATCAAGCCTTCTGGGAAATAAGAGATGGAAAAAGTGCAAAATTTTGGGATGAGGCATGGCAACAATGGGACAAACTATAGGAAAAATAGGAACTCAGAACTATTCAACAGGCTTCACAAGATGCAGGGCTAAAACTAGTGAAGGACTATTGGAAAGAAGACCACAGAGGAGAGAAATAGAGAGTATGGAAAAATTGAGATGATTAGGGACAAAATATTGAAGAAGAATAGAAAAGGCACTATACGAAGAAAATGGTATCGCGTAAGATTTTGGTTAGGGAAGGACATGATATCCTGTGATGAGGTCACATAATGAATGGAAGATTCACGATAAAGGAGGCATATGACCTGAAGACTAAAATGGAACAGGAAGGTAATCAACACTTGTGGAAACAAATATGGGAAAGAAAGTGGTGGCCAAAAGTGGCATGCTTTCTATGGTTAACTTGCAAGGGTCGGATACTAACATGGGATCAAAAACAAAAAAGAGGGATGCAGGGGCCTGCCCGTTGTGAACTCTACAAGATCGAAAATGAAAACATAGAGCATTTACTAAATTCTTGTCTGTTTGCGAGAAGCCAATGGAATGCTCTCCTTGGCATCTTTGGAAGAACGGATAGAAACTCGCAAAGTATAAAAGAGACGGTGCAACACTGGGGCCGTGGACATTTTATCAGCCCAGTCCTTAATAGAGCCTGGGGGCTAGCTGTAGGTTTCACTCTATTGATGACATGGAAGGAAAGGAATCGAAGGATATTCAAGAATGAAGCACTAACATTGGAGCAGGTATGGGGAAGAATAATAGAGCACATAAGGGAAACCATACTGGCAGAGGAATGGCAGCAGGAGGACTGGAATACCATGATACACGAAACCAGGATCTTGAGAAAGCTAAATTTAACAAAAGAGATGGTAGGAGAAAAGGGATGGAAAAGAACAAGCACACAGGGGGTACAGACCCAGAGGTATAGTAGACCAGCAGAAGGCTTCATCAAACTTAACTTTGATGGAGCTTCCAAAGGTAATCCAGGTAATGCAGGGATGGGCGGCATCTTCAGAGACAGTCAGGGTAGGACTAGGCTGATATACGTAGCTTACGGAGGCAGATTGAGCAACAACGAAGCAGAGCTAATGGCGGCTAGACAAGGACTTAAGATAGCGGTTAAGCTGGGTTACAACCAACTAGAAGTGGAAGGGGATTCACTAATGGCCATCAACTTGATGAGGAAGCTGCATTCTGGAATGAATTGGGAAAATATTAGTCACAACTAGAGAACAACGAGTCTCATACAAGAGTTGGGTGAAATCGTGAATAGATCTGAATATATCATAATCAAGCTTGTTAAAAGGGACAACAACAAGGCAGCTGATTTCCTTGCCAATTGGGGAAGCAAACCGCAATCGGGCAACATGGAAAAAACCTGGCCCATACACCCAAATGATAAAAGACTATATGCACTAAGTAGTATATTAGGGAAGGATGATGATAAGGCATAAGAGAAACCATAAGGGGTATAATAAACCCCCGATCGGGGTGACGGAGATGGTAATGCATCATAATGGTGACATCAGAAGTATGATGGATCAAGGACAGACAAGTGTAGTTTGCATGAAAGCTAATAGGTATGCGGAGAGGCACTGTCATTTGGTAATGAAAGATGGCGGAAGCAATGTCAGGCTAGAGAATGATGGGAAGGATGGTAATGATGGCACAACAAGAAAACAGGGTGGTGGCATGTGGGAGTATAGAAGGAGTCGAGCAGAGAGGAAGGGTAGAAGGCGAGGGAGGCAAAGAAGGAGTGGGATGAGGGAGCCACACCCTACACCAATGAGCAGGGAACGTGCCACCGGGTATGTAAATTGTTGCCCCCCTGTTATTGTTTCTATCATTGGTAGTATGCTAGGGGGGTTAAAACCAGGGAGATGGCTCGGGCAAGTCGCGGACGAGGTCGAGGGCGTGGTCGCGGTCACCAAGGACAGACAAGCACTCACCTAGGGCTACAAAATAGTAATACCTTATGCAAACGTCGAGGCCATCAACCGATGGATGAAGCCACACAGGAAGCGGCCACAACTTATATGAGAAATACAGATGAAGGTATACGAGAAATACTTGAAGACATTGAAGTGGAAGTGAAGGAGGATGAGTCTGAGGAGGAAATGAAAGAGTGGAGGTGATCCGGATTTAAACAGGAACGCAAAAAATTACAGAGATAACCATATACACAAAGATGCAGCAGAAATAATACTTCATTTCATTAATGGAAAATACTGAAATATGCTTACAACCAGAAATGGAAATAAACCAGCTAGGGCGATGGCAGCTTATCTCTGAGAAGAGATGTGATGGCTACATGCCTCTGAACTGTGTTACAATGAGGCTCGAAGGCCTATTTATTGTTGAGAAACAATGGAAAACCCTTAACATTCAAAAACCTAACCCTAGGAGATGAAACACCAAACTATGGGCCCCGTTTGAGGTAAATTGGTACATCAACTTCCCGGGGTCGTAACTTTGGCATATGATCTCCGTTTGACGCATACAATAGCTTGTTAGAAAGATCTATCCGAGCACTACCATTGTTGAAACTTCCATGGACCCATGTTGCCCCCGGATTCCCCAAAAAACGTCGTTTAGGGCCTCAAAACGGCTCCGGAAGTTCAGGACCCGAAAAACTGCTAAAAATAGTAAGTTGTGCTACAATTAAGGAAACTGAAAATGCTGAGAAAGACAATGGGGGTTCAGGTGGAATTGGCAGGTGGCCACCAATATCCACCTGGATCATTCCTCCCCCCTTAGGAAGCAATGGTCCCCATTGCGTTGAGCTCCTCCATGAGATGAGGAAACTTTTGCTGAACTTGTTCCCTGGTGAGCCACTTGCCCTGCTGAAGGAGTTGGCCTACTTTGGCAACTCGATACAGTTGGATATTCTGTTGGAGAGTGTTCTTGATCTGTGTGTCCATGATCCGATCAGTTGCAGCTTGTTCCATGCAATCTGGATTTAATTCTGTGGGTTTAAGCTGTTCTGCAATGTCGGATGTGTCTAGCAATGGTGGAAAGTATGGCCGAAGGCGGTCCACATTGAACACTGGGTGCAGGCCAAGGAATGGGGGAATGCTGAGCTCAAATGCATTGTCTCCCATAGCCTTAGTAATGGTGTAAGGACCATATCGGAGTGGTCTCAATTTCTGATAGGCTCCAGTAAGGTGTTCCTTTTGCAAATGCAACCAGACTTTGTCGCCCACCTGAAACTTGTGTGGCACCTGATGTTGATCATGTCGCTGCTTGTACTTGGCATTTGATTTCTCAAGAATGTCATGGACCTGCTGGTGAATATGTTGGATGCACTCAATGAAGCTGGTGGCCTTATCTGTTTCGGACTGGACATTAGCTAAATTTATGTCAGTAGCTGCAAGTGGCATGGCCACATCAATGGGGCATAGTGGCTGGAATCCCAAACCCACCTGAAAAGGGCTATGGCCAGTGGAGCTGTGAAGAGCTCGGTTGTAGCTATGCTGAACATAGGGGAGGCTCTTGTCCCGTGTGCGTGGATGATTTGAGTTATACATGCGCAGAATGTGCACAACCATCCTATTGACAACCTCTGTCTGGCCATCAGTTCGAGGATGGAAGGTTGTGGACTTCGTGAGTTTGGTGTCCAGCATTGACCAGAGACTGGACCAAAATGTACTGAGAAACCGGCTGTCCCGATCTGAGATGATAGACTGTGGGATCCCAAAGTGCACCCACACTCGTTCAAAGAAGAGTTTAGCAGTGGCTTCTACCGTGATATTCTTCTTGCAGGTCACCATAATGGCCATCTTTGAGAACCTGTCAACGACCACAGAAACACAGTCATTTCCATGCTTAGTGGAAGGAAGGCCTGACATGTAATCCATGGAGATGGATTCCCAAGGTCGACTAGGGGTAGGCAACGGGGTATAGAGGCCGTTCTTCTTAATGGTTGGTTTGGCAATGGCACAGGCAGTACATGATTTGATGTACTTCCTAACATCCTGTTGAAGATTCGGCCAATAGAAATAATTTTGCAGTACTGCCACTGTTTTCTCGACCCCGAAATGCCTAGCAGCCCGACTGTAGTGTGCTTCCCAAATCATCTTGGCACGCTCGCTTGAAGGAACACAAAGGTGACCGAGGTGGCATAATAGGGCATCCTGGAGGTGAAAATCTGCAACATGCCGACCCTCCAAGAGTGTCTGGTATGTGTGGCCGAATTTTGGGTCTCTTTTGTAGAGAAGTGGCCAGTCAGAAGTCTCGTGCCCACAAGAGTTGAGCACGGTGGTTAACGCCATGATTGGTGGTCGACTGAGGCAATCTGCAACATTATTGGTGCTGCCCTTCTTATACTTGATATTCAAGTGGCACTGTTGCAGGTATGTAGACCACTTCTGATGGTGATCATTCTGCAATTTCCCTTGGTTCTATATGAACTGCAGGGGTCAGTGGTCTGTGTGGATGACCGTTTCCTTCCCCAAAATGTAATGCTTCCATTTTCGGCAGGCCTGTACAATGGAATACATCTCTTTATCATAAGTGGGGTACTTCCGGACTGTGTCTGAAAGTGTTTCACTGTGATATGCCACTGGATGTCCATGTTGAGTAAGGACTGCCCCAATAGCATAGTCAGAGGCATCTGTCTCGACCTCAAATGGTTGTTTTAAATCTGGTAACGCGAGCATTGGTGCCGTGCAGAGGCGATCCTTCAACTCCATGAATGCCTTCTGTTGAGATTCAGACCAAAAGAATTTTTCTTTCGCCCCTCCCTTGGTGACTTGACTCAAGGGCCAAGAAATATGAGAAAACCCCAACACAAACCTGCGGTAGAAGTTGGCAAGACGTAGAAAGCTGCGGAGCTATGTTAGAGTGGTTGGAGAGGGCCAATACCGAATGACTTGGATCTTGGCTGGATCGACATGCACCCCCTGTTCATCAATGATGTATCCCAGATACTGAACCTGGGTCATGCCAAAAGTGCATTTCTCCAAATTGGCACATAGCTTGTGTTGTCGTAGTGTTTGGAGAACCTGTCGGATGTGGTGGAGGTGCTCTTCCCAACTCTAGCTGAAGATCAGAATGTCATCCAAGTATAATACTACAAAGGAGTTGGTGAATGGCCGCAAGATGTCATCCATTAGCCTCATAAAGGTTGCAGGAGCATTCGTCAATCCGAAAGGCATAACCAACCATTTGAAGAGGCCCTCCTTGGATTGGAAAACAGTCTTCCACACATCAGAGGGTTCGATTGGTACCTGGTGATATCCTGACTTCAGATCGATCTTGCTGAAATATTTCGCCCCCTTTAGTTGGTCTAGGAGGTCATCAATCCTCGGGATCGGGTACCTATTACGGACAGTGATCTTGTTCAGCGCCCGATAGTCAATACAGAGTCTCCACCTCCCATCCTTCTTCTGTACCAACACGATCGGGCTCCCACAGGGCGATGAACTCGGACGGATGTGATCTTTCTGCAGGAGCTCCTGAATCTGCCTCTTGATTTCATTGTTCTCCAGAACGGAGCGCCGATAAATTGGTCCATTGGGTAGCGGCGCACCTGGGGTCAGATCGATGGAGTGCTTGACTTGACAGTGCAGAGGAACCCCTGCCGGGGAGGTGAAGATGTCCTCGTACTCCTCCACAATCTTGTCCATCTGTAGTTGTCGTGCAGAGGGACCCCGTCTGGAGGCAGCGGCCACTGTCTTCTTCTTTCCTTGAGGGCGTATCATCAGGAAAACAAATTTCCTGGTTTTGGAAATGATCTTACTGCATTGTTTTGCAGTAATCAAAGAGATGGCGGTAGGTGGTGCTACCTCTGGTATCCTGAACAACTTATTTCCCAATGTAATAATAACAGCACGGGACCTTGATTCATACATAGCATGTCGCTTCTCCATGTATGGTTGTGCTAGTAATACATCACAAACTTCAAGGGGAGCAATGTCACACAATACCTCATCCGTGAAGGGCTTGATGTTGTATGGAAGGCGACACTGCTGGCTCACGCGAAGATCTCGTCCTTGGTGAAGCCACCCAATGGTGTATGGTTGTGGATGTGCTGTGGTCGGTAAGCCCAACCGCTTCACAACCTCTGCCGAAATGAGGTTCTTTTGACTCCCGCTATCAACAACGAACTGTATCGGGGAGCCCTTTACCCACATCTGGGAGTGGAAGAGACGCTCCTCCTCCTCTGGATCTTCGGGTTCATTTTTATGGATCTTTGCGGTAGAAAGAGTGGCGCTGGGATCCGCATCAATGATCTGCTTCCCTTTTTCATACCCCTTATTGGGTTCTGACTCAGAGTCGGAACATGCATCTGACTCTGAAACCTTTAGCTCAAACACCAATGACTTCTTGGCCCGACACTCACTTGTGTTGTGAGTGGAGCTCTTATGGAACTCGGACCATTTTCCAGTGTCCTTTCTTGGCTTCGCGGCGCTATTCTTTGCTTCTAGCTTTGGCTGGTTGTCTTGGGTTGTCCCGCCTTGGCTTTGTCCTTTGTTCTGTGGTTTAGGGGCACCTTTCCCCTGCTTTGGATTCGCAGATCCAAAGTCTCGCTTCTTTTGTTTAAACTTCTGCTCGACCTTGACGGCATATCGGTATGCTGCGCCGAGCGAGGGGATGTTTAGGAATTGTATTTCTTCCTGGATGTACTTGTGCAGGCAGCCACAGTATTTGAGTATCAAATGTTGCTCCGAATCCTTGATACCCAACTTTGTGAGAAGGGTATGGAAAAGATTGGTGAACTCCGACACGTCTTGGTCCCTTCCCTGCCGCAGCGTGGTCCACTTTATGTATTCATCCTCATAGCTTCCAACAGGGTAGTACTGCTCCTTGATGGCATCCCGGAACGAATCCCAGGTGGGTACGGCTGAAAATAGTGAGCCAGTACTTTCATCCTTCTGCTCGCAGTAGGTTTCCCACCAGTCCTTGACGTGGGGGGCTGCTTTGAGAAGAGCAAAAACAATCTTTTCCTGACTCGAAAATTCATGAACAGAAAAATAACCCTCTAGCAGATTTAACCATTTATCTACGGCATCTGCGTCTATCTAACCCTTGAATATGGGGATTTCAAAATTAACTTGTACCTTAAAGGGTGTGGCGTTTCCAGAGTAGCTGCTGGAAGCCGATGCGTCACTTTTGGGTAGCCGCTGAAGGATCTGGGCAAAGCTGTCCATCATCGCGTTCCGTTGTCGCTCGAGGGCTTCTTCGAGCAAGATTTTGATGGGATCTCCTGCCCCCTCGTCTTTCTTCTCATCCGCCATGGGAGGCCGTCGGGATTTGCGAGGCTGGTCTTGCAAAGGTTCAACCAGTTCAAGCCCTAACTCCTTGTATCCCGACCTTGTTGGGGACATGCAAAGAAAAACAGAGAAAAAGCAGACCGCTCTGATACCACTGATCCAGATTTAAACAGGAACGCAACAAATTACAGAGATAACCATATACACAAAGATGCAACGGAAATAATACTTCATTTCATTAATGGAAAATACTGAAATATGCTTACAACCAGAAATGGAAATAAACCAGCTAGGGTGATGGCAGCTTATCTCTGAGAAGAGATGCGATGGCTACATGCCTCTGAACTGTGTTACAATGAGGCTCGAAGGCCTATTTATTGTTGAGAAACAATGGAAAACCCTTAACATTCCAAAACCTAACCCTAGGAGATGAAACGCCAAACTGTGGGCCTGGTTTGGGGTAAATTGGTACATCAACTTCCCGGGGTCGTAACTTTGGCATATGATCTCCGTTTGACGCATACAATAGCTCGTTAGAAAGATCTATCCGAGCACTACCATTGTAAGAATGGGCAACATCAGTCCATTCCATGGACCCATGTTGCCCCCGGATTCCCCAAAAAACGTCGTTTAGGGCCTCAAAATGGCTCCGGAAGTTCAGGACCCGAAAAACTGCTAAAAATAGTAAGTTGTGCTACAATTAAGGAAACTGAAAATGCTGAGAAAGAAAATGGTGGGGGTCCAGGTGGACTTGGCAGGTGGCCACCAATATCCACCTGGATCCATCGACCGATGGATGAAGCCATACAGGAAGCGGCCACAACTTATATGAGAAATACAGATGAAGGTATACGAGAAATACTTGAAGACATTGAAGTGGAAGTGAAGGAGGATGAGTCTGAGGAGGAAATGGAAGAGTGGAGGGGTATGGTTTCTGACCCGGGTAACACAAGGGGCAGAATGTCTCAATACAAGCAGACACTACACCTTTACTGGCTCATGAAGAAGCTACTTTGCAAGGCAGTTGAGCAAGTTTCAATGGGCATGGCTTCAATAATGAGAGACATGCCTAAATACAAGAAATACATGCAGAACATACAATTCCAGCTTTGAAAACAGGGCATGAGACTGGACTGAATAGAGAGAAACATCCCAGCCGTAGCAAACAAGGGACCAGTGCATGGGGGTTCAGCAGCAGACCCAGCAATGGTGGAACCAGACCAGGAAGATCAGGATGAGTAAACTTAGCCTCTTTTGTTTTTAGAATGGAACTGTGCTACTTTTTTAGTGGAAAGTCTCTTTATATTTCTAAATGTCCATAGGAATAGTAGATAAAAACTCTATTTTCAATTGTTTGGTTTACATAGCATGGCTTGAAAGACTACATACATACCAATTTTGGATGGCTTATGATATATTTAGGTGGCTCAAAGCTTGGTTTCCCATTGGGCAAGCTAGGGTCACCTATGCCTTGTATGTGTTCTCAGTTTGCGGTTTATAAATAGAAAAGGACCTACCTAAACTTACAAAAACAAAAAATACTGTGCAATTATATCATTGCTATTAATCTATACAAGCCTTTTGTTTGTTCGAAAATATATACAACCTTAAACAGTATAACCATACATATGTATATCTTGAACAATCCTCCTACATTTTACATAAAATTCAAATTTTCTCCTTTGTTAACTTGAACTTCCGATTAGCCAAGAAATAAATCTTGGCATGGTAACATTACATCTTCTAGTTTGCAAACTTCAACTGCGATTAGCCAAAAAAAATAAATCTTGAAAATCTCTTAGAATAGATGGATGGTTTCTAACGTTATTATACTATCTTGTGAATTGTATGATAAGCGACCCAAAAAGGTTTGACGTCCTCAAAACAACTAGGCTCAAAATCCAAATCGAAATGTTTATGTTATGCGCTCCTATGAATGAAGAACTCAAAAATTTCGTATAAGTTACAGAACACTGCAAAAGGATTGTACTCTAACAAAATATTATCAATTTACAAAACTATTATTCTTCTGCAATTATATCATCGTTATTAATCTATACAAACTTTTTATTTGTTCGAAAATATATACAACCCTAAACAATAAAACTATATGGTGAGCAATCCCTTCCTTTTCATTTGTTCGAAAATATATACAACCCTAAAGAATAATACTATGAACATATATATGGTGAACAATCCCTTCCTCGTGACAATATTTAATAAAGTCACATAGTACATGCAGAAGTTAATTATTTATACTAAAATACAGTTGTGAACATTAATGCATAAGCATGATGACGTAGATCCAACTCATACATGTCAAAGTTGTTGCAGAAGTTTTTTCCTGCTCTATAATTAGTTTGTTTTTTCCTTTTTGGTTTTTTCCTGCTATGTAATTAGTTTGCTTTTTCCTTTTTGTGTTATTCCTGAGTTTATGTCTTCCCTGCGCTATGTAATTACATTTTCCTGCTTTTATGTATTTTTCTATTTTTGAGTTATTTAAACTTAGTGCGTATAAAATTTTATTTTAATAATAAAATAGTTTAATAACAGTTTAATAGGTTTTTATTATATATTGCCAAAAATAATTACTATCATAAAATTATAAGTTTTATCATTATTTTATAAATTGTATAATAATTAATTTGTATATTGTATTATTGATTTTCTTTATAATAAATTGCTTCTTTATTTTTCCTTATTCCAAGTTAGCATATTTCCTAATTTTTTAGTCCAATTTATCGCTCTTTGATGAAAATTCTTTACTTTCTGATTTTCTTGTAATATGATCTAAGCATAATGAACTTCATTTTGTCCCCGTATGGTTGTTTATATGTTTGTTTCTTAATGATTTAGGTTTTAATCCACTTAAATGTTGGAGTACTAATCCCAAAACTGTTTATTTTTTCGAGGGTGAATACTTTCAAAATTGATAAAACATAAATATAATTTAAACACTTTCGGTGCTTGTATTATTTTCTGAAGAGTGAATTGTTGACAAGTTTATAAAACGTAAATATAATTTAAACCAATTTAAAATTAACATCATCATATACCTAATATAAAACACTCCAATATACCATTCATCTTAGTTGATTTTTTTAGTTTAGATACACTAAACCTTTAATATATGTATTTTTCACATTTTATTTGTATATTTTATTTGTATTTAGTTTATTCAATTTAATTTCTCTATTTGGTTTTTAATTTCTTGTTTTGAAATTTAAAATTAATATATAAAAAAATAATAGTTGACATCAAATTATTATAATTAAATAAATTAAAATTATATAATATATCATTTTGTCTAGATAATATATTAAAAATTAGAATTAATAGAATCGTATTATGTGTAACACTATTGTATTAAAATAATTGAAGAAAATATTAATATGAAACACTTCTTTTAATTGACAATTAAAATAAATAAATAAAAATAAGTTTAGTTTACAATATATATATATATATATATATATATATATATATATATATATATATATATATATTAATTAAAATTATCTCGGGTGATTGGGTTTATTTTCCAATTTAATTTCAAATTCCCTCTAACAATAAGATGAGCAATAAAACCTTGATTTGATAAATATTGTTATAATAGATTTATTATATTGGTTTTGTTTGAAAGTCTATAAAACATAAATATAATTATTATAGAAACCATACCTAATTACAATTACTAGTTAAATCTTTTTGGATGAGAGTGTTTTTTTTTCATTAATTTAATTTTGTATAAGATTTAAATTTTATTTTTTAATATAAAAAGTTTGATTTTCAATTTTGAGAGATTGTGGTTTTATAATTTTTTTAATTACATCCAAAGACAAAATATTTTTACTATTATAAAATCAAAATTTAAAATAATTAAATTACAAATTTCCAAAATAATTGAGCTACAACATTGTAAGCTTTTCTTATGTTTACATCATCGATAAACTACTCGTTCTAATTGAAATATTAGATGCCTTTTAAATCTTGAGTGGACAGATTATATGTTAATATTAAACTTTCTTGGTTGTGTGGAAGTCATAATCTTACAACTATTTACGCTATCCTCTGTTCTATTCTTCAAAGTACAAAGTAAATTTATGTATTCGCTAGCAACAAGAGCACTATTATCTTAATTTTATGTAAAAGAATGATGCGTCGATGAGCACACATGTTACATTGTGACAATATATTGTAATATAGTTAGCATCTAAGTCTATTTAGTTGTTATTCTAGGGTACATTAGTTAGATTTTTTATTTGAATTGATATTTTCAAGGCTCTAAACTAGGTGCAATATATTTGAGGTTGTAAAATTATTTCAAATGTTATATAAAGTTTTGTTCTTTTGAACAGAAGGCAGAGTTGTCTCTCTGATTTATGCCATTGCATTATCATGTTCTGCACCTTTGCATTTCTTATTTTGATATCCATATTAACAATATTAAATAATTTAGGTATGGGATGAAAAGTTCATTTTCTCAAAGTCTTTCCTCTTGAATAGAAGCATGCATAACATATACATAGTGAAAATAAATTTCTTTCACTCGTTCACAAAATAGTTGATGCAAATGCAATCTTGGGATAACTCCACTAGACCAAGTAACATTACCTGACCAATAAGAACCATGTACATAAAATGATGAATTTGTAGTCAAAGCTCAAGGAGACTTGTATTATCAATACCCAAGGATCTACCATCCATCTTGATTCACACATATAAATCTCATGATAGCTTCTTTTTTATATTTGTTCTTCCATGCCCTTCATTAATCAATCCCTTTGCTGAAGTGAGTGAATCTTTTGTATGAATCTAATTTTTATCTTTGGTGTGTTGAAAAGCTTCAAGGGATCATCTGCCAGGAAATATGGAGCAAACACATATTTATATATTGATATTGCAAGAAGCACATGCAAATGTGGATGGTGCCTTTGGATTCCAAGTGTGAGTGTTCATGTGTAAAAAAAATCTGCATGAAATATGTTCTATTCGCAAGAGTTTCCATAACATCCTTCTTTTTTAAAACTCATTACTTGACAATTTCGTACCTTTCTTAACATTCCTATTTGTTTAGAATTCATAATTTACTAGCTTTTTACCTTACTATCGTTGCATGCATCTAGAGTTTTAGGATGGAATAGAAATATTTAGTGCTATATTTTTTATCTTCTATTTTGTGCTTCAAAATATAAAGTAAACTTATTTCTTCACCGACAACAAGAGCATTATTATCTTAATTTAAAGGAAAATATTATCTTAATTTTATGGAAAAGTATGATGTGTTGATGAGGACATATGTTACGTTGTGAAAATGTATCCTAATATAGTTAGTCTCAAGTCTATTAGCCATCAATCTAGGGTACAATAGTTAAATTTCTCATTTAAATTGATATTTACAATGGTCTAAACTAGGTGCAATATATTTTAGATTGTACACTTATTTCAAATGTTGTATAAACTTTTGTTCCTTTCAATAAGATGTTGATTTATCTCTTTGATTTATGGCATTGTCATTATCATGTTCTACACCTTTGCATTTCTGATTTGGCTTTCAATATTACTGGTATTAATAATTGAAATCTTGGATAGAAGGTTATTTTTCTCAATGTTTTTCCTCTTGAAGGGAAGCCTACCTAATAGATACATAGTGAAAATAATTTTCCTTCACTCATTCACAAACAAGTCTACCCTTTTCAGTTAATGCAAATGCAATCTTCGAATAAATCCAGTGAAGCAAGTCACATTATCCAACCAGTAATAACCATGTATATGTAATGATTAATTTGTAGCCAAAGCTCAAAGAGGCTTGTATTACCAATACCCAAGGATTTACCATTCATCTTGATTCAAAAATATAAATCTCAAGATAGCTTTATTTTTATCTGTGTTCTGTCATGCCCTTCGTTCAATCGTTTTGCTCAAGTCGATGAATTTGTTGCAGGATTCTAATCCATATCTTTGCTCAATTGTTTTCATTTATTAACTACAACACTGATTTCATTTGTAAACCACAACTTATTCTCATTCAGGTCATTTGGCTCATTTCTGAGGTAATAATTTTGTAGAAATCCATGGAAATTTCAATCATTCACTCATTCTTTCAATTTATTCACTACAATCCATTAATATGGAATTATACCACTATGCTGAGAGACCATAGATTAGCATGATGTGATTGGTAGGGGAGATTTAATGAAGTAATGTATTACGAAATATATTATGCTAGTTTTGAATGCATATATTTCTGAAATTGATGGTGATGTTTCTTGTCACAGATTAGTGTTTCGATTAGTTTTCTTCTTATCACAATGAGCTCATTTTCTTGGTGGATATGTTCCCTTGGTGCTCGTGGGGTAAGTGATTTAGTTTATAGTTGCACATCTATTTTTACGTCAATTTATTGGTCTTTGAAACTTTGATAAACTTGAGGTGAGAAGTTCTTTGGTATTTCAGTATTCTCTCTTCACTATAAAATGAATTCTCACCTTTTGGAAATCAATGAAGAGTGTCGTTACAATAATCTTTCTTCTCCTTTGGGGAAATGTTAGCCCCATGAGGCTTTCTTTCATGAAGAGCTTCCTAGGTTACTTGTGCCCAATTTTTACTACACTCTCGAGGATATTATATTTGAGTCTGAAAAGAATAAATAAGGATTAACTTGATCCATTCGCCATTCGATGCACATATTTGGCTTCTCTCCTTGGAACTTGATGAATGTTTTAGGTAGAATGTGTATTTACACTGTTATTTGCAAACATGAGGGGTTATCTTTCAAGTACCCAGGGAACAATATTTAATGGGAACAATTTAGGGATGCATCTAATGTAAAATTGATTACATAATAGGATATTTGGGCTCTCACAGATGCTTATCAAAAAAATCGAGCCTTTAATTGTGCTAATGAAGATGTGTATAATTCGAAGCAACTTGGTAGAATACTCGTAGAGAAATTTGATCTGGAATATTACCATATTATGATGAAGGTTTCACTCTGGTAAAGGAGATTAAAGACAAAGTTTCGGTCTGGGATGCAATTGTAAATGTAAATAAGCTCTTGGATTGAGCACTTCAGAAGGAAGTTGCATATGCCTCTATTTTGAGTGAGATTGTTTGATTGTATTGCGTTTAACATTAATTTTTTTTTTCACTCAATTTCATCTATAATTAGATTACATAACATATCACATATTTTTTCATCTATGCTCTTCTTCCATATGTGTTGTTGAGTGACAATGTTTCTTTTGCAACATGTGATCCAAACGCTAATTTAGTAACTTTAATATTAAAAAAATGTTTCAATTTCTATAGATATATAATTTGGAAAATTAATATTTAAATTTAAGAAAACCATTGTAATTTTATGAATAATTAAAATATAAAATCAAATTAAAATAATGTGAGAATTTTATTAATTTAAATTTAGAAAATATTAGTAAAAAAAATACGACAATTGTTAATGAAAAAAATAACTTTATCTTATAACTTTTAAAATGTACCTACACTAAATCAAAATTAAATATATAACCACTAAAACGTATTTCTTTAAAAAAAATTACGTATAGTAAATTAAACTATAAAGTAAAGTAAACCAAATACTTTCTCATATTTCTTAAAATTTAATATAAAACGTAAGCTTAATTAGAAGATAACCATCATCATTACCATGACAATATTGGTATCCATAATAGTAAACAAGATATTCTCACTTTCCTTTTTATACTATATAGGCTGAACCTGCTTTTTTTATTCCCTTTTATACTATATAGGCTGAACCTGCTTTTTTTATATTATATAAGTTGAACCTGCTTTTAAGTCTTCAATGAAGACCTAAAATTATCTCTTAGCTATCAAAATTTAGATTCTATCGGATAATAAACTTTAGATAAACAACCCAAGATAGGAAGACATATTAGATAAACAACCCAGGATATGTAGACATTTTGTATGAGCCATTATCTACCCCAACTAGCATTTCGTGCATACCCATCTTAAGTGTAGATCTTTTATGCGCCAAAAGTAATGAAATCCATATAATTAAAGATTTCCTATGTTTTTTGAATTTAACAAAATGTTTTTATTCGTAAAGATTTGTATTTTATATATATGCATGATAGATTTATCATTAAAATGGGAAGTCAATCACACATGGACATCTTTATTGTAATGAGTAACATATCATTTAAATATTTTTACTATAAATATTTTGTTTTTCAATAGTTTAATTGATTATACATATCATTTTTTTTTAATGAATAGTGTTTTCTTTTCTTTTAAATGCCATTTGATATTTTGTTTTTCAATAGTTTAATTGATTATACATATCATTTTTCTTAATGAATAGTGTTTTCTTTTCTTTTAAATGCCATTTGAATAGAGAATTAGAAATCATTAAAGAATTTTATAATGAAATAAAAAATACTAAAAATAAATGTTGAAATATTTTATTTGTTATTAGTATATTTTCTAAATGTTATTAGTGAAAAAAATATTAAAATTAAGAAAATATTATAGATATGATTATGTAGCCATTTATAAAGTAAAACAATTTATAACCAACTGAATTTATTTAAATAATGAAAATTAGTTAATTCAAATAATCACTATAATCTTAATCAATATCCTATTTTTGTTGGTGTTCGCTAATGTGTCCATGACTTGATGGACTAGTATATGGTAAGGAAATTGCATTCCAATCCACTAGTATCTAAGTCATTACAATCACTTTTGGGGCATAGGCCACTCTAATCCTTAACACAATTTGATTATTTTAAATGTTTTCTCCTAAATACTCCAACTCTTAAGATGATTACATTATTTTTGTTGTTTTCAGGTAATTACCTTGGGTTATGAACCTAGCTTCCTTTAAAAAAAACCAGTAAACATCCAATTATGCTAATATGGTTTGAATTTTTCAAAAAAAAATATTGGGCCGAGCATTAATGTGCCTGGCTAATAAGACATTTACAAAAAAATAAACCTTCTCTAATAATAAAAGGCTCCACTTTTTTTACCATAATATCCAACCTCTTTAAAATTTTCCTAAGAAACTCATTTATTAACTTTAGTCCACTTATATATAGAAAAACTTGAATGGATTTTTTATCCACTTATATGTCCAATGGTCATCGGACCATCAATATAATCTTTTCGATTGCAACTTATGTATCAAATTAATCCTCAAAATTAAAGCCTCAAAATGTCATATACATTCCAAATTAAATGTCCTTTACGATAATAAAATCTGTTATACTTTCGCCATTAAATCTAATCCCTATAAACTCAATCAATATCCCGTGACAAAAACTATGGTAAATTTTGGTTTACACCATTTACATTACATTGAAAATTGGCCTAATTCTCTGTCATTATTATAATCATGTACTCAATCAATATCCCGTGACAAAAAATATGATAAATTTTGCTTTACACCATTTACATTACATTGAAAATTGGCCTAATTGTTTCTTATTATTATAATCATGCTGTAGGAGAATCAAATAATCCTCCTGTCTATTTTATCCTCCAACACTCGGGACACTGATACAGTTGATACAGATGTCCTTTTTTCACCCTTGTTTGACAGGGATGTAAAATGGATATTTTGGGTTTCGCACATGTTTATAATCTACAACCCAATGCGGATATATAATTTGTCACAAAACTACATACAACCAATGAAATCAATATCTATTGTCCAGTAATCATCTTACTATTAAAATGTTTTGATGGTACCACTTAGACAATTACAATTTTTATTAAATAGAGTAACATGGATTCATTTCACTTCATAGTAAGCCTACTTAATCCATAAGTCTGGAATTATAACTGATATGATTTCTTCTTATCTAATGCTAAAGTTGCAACAGGCTCATTGAAAATACATTTTCAGAACCCAATGTTCTAAGAACCAGAAAATATCATATTTATCACAAAGTGGCAAGTTTATTCATCCCTACGATTAAAAGGTTGCACAGCAAATAGAGTTGCAGTACTTTGAAATAAATTATTATGAGTCAGCGAGAGTAGGCAATCGAGAAACGCAAAAAGTCACTGAATTATATTCACACATTTTATACATTTTCAGATGGGGCTCTCTTCCATTCTCCAATTCCTCGATCTTCCACTCTTGCATTTTGTATGTTTTGGAATAGTGGTCCCTTTCTTTGGCGCAGTCATCATCTTCGACTGTCACGGTATTAAGTAGAATAATGCTATTCTGAAACTCTCGAACCTCGATTGTCAGATGCCTCGTCATTCTCAGTTTGCATATCACGTGCTTTACCCCAGAGTGCAGAATAAAGGCCCATAACGATCAAGAATGCTCCTATGACACTGCACAGTTTTTATTATCAAAATCAAAGAATCGTATTTCATTTTGACACTATTCTGTTCGAAATTATGGAAAGTTACATGATGAGGAGAGAACCAAGGTTCGGTTTGAAGTTCTGGAAAGTTACAAGATAAGGAAAGGCATATCATAGGCTTGTTTAAATATGTTTTTTTTTAGTTTTTTGTTGGTGTCTAAAACGGGGTTTTTCTTTTTAAAATGGTTTTTTATTATTTAAAATGATTTTTTATTAAATATATAGATTTAGTGCCTTAAAAACTTATAACATATGAATTATAAACAGTTTAAGATTCAAACTTATAATTCAAAAAAATCCCTAAATTAAACAGAAAAATATACCGAATTTTTTTCAAAAAATAAAACAATTAAACAACAAAACACAATATGCATATCCATTTAAGAGATACGAAATGACCGTAAGAGGAATGCAAGTGGCTTGTTAGGATACCGAGTTACCTGCCCACACGAAGATACACACGAACGATGAGAATCTCCAAAATTGCAGTGATAATCGTACCAAATGGATAGAAAAGTGCGACAAATACAGGCCCTCTTTTGCTTATACACCAAGCTATCAAAAACATTCCTAATCCAGAATTCATTACTCCCTGAAACATGCAATATATTTGTCATCTTTCTGCCGTACTTTATCCCAATTAATATCTTGTTACTATACTCCGTATACTATTCTATTCCAGAGACATTTTTGATTGAAAGTTTGGATGGTTACCGAGTATACAACGCTCAGAAGCTTAATATTCCATCCTATAGCCCATATATTGGGCTTATTATGCTCGTAGATTACAGCAATTAGAGCAGATTCAACTGCCCCAATAAGACTCGTCAGTGCTGTTAATGATAATTGAGCAGGATACCTCTTCAGAATAGTTGCCTGAATCAGATTTCACCCATTTATTTTCCAATAATTACAGATAGAATGATACTAGTGAAACAAATAAGTGTAATTGGCCATATAAGTATTCATAATAAATAGTACCTGAAAAACAATACATGCAGACCAAAGAAGGACGCTTCCAAAGACCATGATGGAGCCCAGTATAAAATTAGACTTAGAATTATACCCCATCTGATGACTTTTTACATCCGGTGATAAAACCCTAAGAGCGGGGCCGTTGTATAACGTCATGACCATTGCACCAGTGACACAGATAACTGTGCCCAGAACCTTTGCTTGTCCTCCCGAAGTTCTGATATTAACTTTCTCAAGTCTAGCCAAAACAAATTTGAATAGGCAGAATGTGCATGTGAAAGGTTAGGATTGATTTTCCATGTTTTTTCGAAGAAAAAAGTTAATTTCCATTTTTTTAAATGATGGACGAAATTTTAGAAATACCCAAAATTCTATACACTAATACTAATATATAAAAAAGATAGAAATCTGAATATCAAAAAAAAACCACCAAAATTTTAACACATATAATGAAATATTTTACATGGCTTTTAAACTTTAAGATGAGTTCTGCTTTCGCCATAGTTAATAGAATCCAAATAGATAAAAAACAACAAGATTGTCATTTCCAGATACCTAATCTCCAAAAAAATTCTAACATGACAAGGTAAAATTAATATCCCAGCTTCTACCTTAGAATTGTGGCGATTGCAAATGTGATGACCGGTAATAGGTTAAATGCTGTTGAACTAAACGTAGAGGAAGTGTAGTACAATCCTGGAAGGACACAATTTTGAGTGATCGCAATTCTGTAACATGACATTAATAAAATTGCCTTTATACGAGAATATTACGACCTCGATTTCACAATATGAGCTAGTAGATTATAACAAAAGTAGTATATGTAGACGATGCTTACCCACTTCCAAGCAAGAAAACTTGAAATACGACAGGCCATGTTAAAGGTCGGCTTTCTTTTCTGCAACGGTGGATAAAAAGATTAAACCATTTCTATGTAGCCATTATCAATTAAGCAATTGCTTAATAAAATTGAAAAAACTGAAATCTAGATCGAAACATAAAGATAATAATAAGTGCACTACCTCTCTAAAATGAAAGCGAAAGGGGCGATAATTAAAGATCCAATAGCCATTCTGTATGTCACCAAAACAAAGCGATTCATTCCAACCATTAAAGCGGCTCTCACGATGATATACGTCCCCGCTAAAGTTACCTGATATAAAATCTGTGAAATATGGGGTTTGAATTTCTCAATTCGCTGCAAAGAAACCATTATAATAATACGAATCGACGTAGCGGTGTCCCGGATGAATAACTTTCTTAACCGACTGGTATAGAAGGCCTTGTTATATGCAAGGAAATTAAGGTTCCAGTACTCACTGGAAACGATTAGACTTTACCGGAATATAGTTCCAAGCAGTTAGTAGAATAAACTTTACAGCACGTACTTGATAGAATAATGCATGGCCCATGACCCTGTAACTTACTGAATGGCCCAATGCCATGATCCTGTTATCGATAGATGTGATGTTGCAGTTTTTCTGTGTCCACAGAAGAAGACCCGCACACCCTTTTTGACTTTTGCAGGACACGTATCGTATCGACAATATCATGGGAAGGGAAATAATATATCACATAGGGTGGTTTAGATTGGAATTTTTTAGTACAAGTGTTTGAATTTTGCTTTTATGGTCGAAATGAATTTAGTATTATAAAAAAATAGTTAATATTTTAAATTTTGAAATTTTATAGTTACAATTTGGATATTTCAAAATTTCTGTTAGATTTTATCAAATTCTTATTTTAACAATGTGATTAATCCTAAAAACTAATATCTACATTATAGATCATAAAAATTTTAAATCTAAAATATTCTTATCCAATTTAAATCAAAAATTTTAAATCTAAAATATTCTTATCCAATTTAAATCAAAATTTCCCAAAATTTATAGTAGATTTTAACAAATTCTTATCCAATTTTCCATTCTTCCCCCAAATTCGGAACCTGATTAAAGATAGGTGACGTCACTCGAGGACAGTTATGATTTTACTCCTGACAGATAATGTCAAATCATGGAATACAATACAAGTTTTGCGCTGGCCCGTTTCTTAGTTGCGCAGCAAGTGATGTATCAGAACAGCTACTCTGGAGAACACGATACCTTAAAAAGCATCGCTAGGCACATTTTGCTTTCGCATAGCATTTGCTTTAATGTATATGTTTTCTTGTCCAAAAATATATACTTGGGAATTGATACATTGTGCATTGGTCAAATGATAGATTATATTAGTCAAACGTTATATGGTAAGTGTTTTTTTTTTTTTTTTCTCACCTAGGTGGAAAAACCTATCAACTCAGGTGTCAAAACCAACAGTGAGGACAGCCATCTCTGGCTGCTATCCGCGAATGTCGGTTTGACTCATCATAGTTAGATAGGAAAACCACGCCACCTGAAATAACCCGCTGGTGGTCCGTAAGGGAGCAGGCTCATCACTCCTGCCAGATGCCTCTGGGTCTTGGGCCGTTAACCTGTTTCCTTACGTCCGAGGAAGACGAGCTCTTAGCCAAGCAGAAGCAGTTTTACGGCATACTCCAGGCCGATGGTAAGTGCTATATAGTAATTAGTGAGTGAGTTTTAATTTAAATATAGTTTAATTGAATTAAAAATTAATAAAGATAAAACAAAATTAAAACAAGTAATAAAATGATGTAGTGTGAATATTATAAAAAAATAAATTAAGAAATATGATTTGTTAATATTATTTATATTAACCTATATAAATTTTAGTATATATGTTTTATTTTTATTTATATATATAATTTTTTTATAGTTAAATTTATTAAAATATGTTTTTAATATAATAATAAGTTATTTTAATTTGAAAACATGGAGAGGAAACTATAATTCAGGAAAAGAGAAATAATAGACAAAAAAAAAAGAGATTCCCTAGTATTCCTAAGATAAATCATTTCCATCACCATAAGTTTAGAGAAACCATAGAGATTGAAAGATCTCTTTCCAATTTCGTAGTTTATATTATTTATTTGTATTTTTATCTTCACTACTCATAAGTGATTAATTACTCAATTTTCTTCATTATTGATTATTTTATTTAGTTATTTATTTATTTAATTTTTTTATTATTACTATTTATTTATTTATTATTAAGTTTTTATTTTTGGCCCTTTATTGTTTTTATTTATTTTTAAGTTTTTAGAATTAACTGTTTTGATTATTTAAGTTTCACACAAATATTATTTTTATTTTATTATATTTATTATATTGATTTGATTAATTGTTTTGATTATTTTGGTTTGACTTGAATATTATTTTTATTTTTACTTTTAGATATTCATTTCATTAAAAAAAATTGTTTGATTAATTATTTATATTAATTAATTATTGAAGACCATATTCTAACAATTATTTCCTAATATTAAAATATTATTTATTAATAAATATTATTTATTTACAACTAAAAAATTTCAGTTTCTTTATACAATGATATTGGATGGTTGAAAATACCTAGACAAAACTTATGATGTGATTTTTACCGACATTATTTTTACTTTTCATAAAAATAAAAATGTTAAATAAAAAATAAATGAAACTTTAAACAACCAAAAAGTAACTAATAGAAATAGAAGTTATTAAACAACTCATAATAATACCTCAACGAATCACCTTACAAATAGATAAATCTAAATAATAATAATAATAAAAATAAAAACTATAAATAAACTGAAAATGTTTTCGTCAAAAACATAAAATTTTATATTTTCTATAATTTTCTTATGTATTTCAATAATATTATACAATTTTTATGCCTTAAATTTTTTATAAATCTTAAAATTATTAATAATTATGAATTTTTCATACTAATATTAGTTTTTACATTAAGATTATTGAGATGTATTTCTAATGTGTATTTTTAGTTCAATATGATACCGATGTTATCGCATATGATATTTAGGAAATGATTACATCATTATATATTTTATTGTAAAAGATTATAATAATTAAATCAATTAAGAACATTATATATTAGGTAGATATAGATGTATAATATAAATGATTATGATAATGATGATTAACATCCACTAAGACTTATATAGGATCTTAAAAATTAAAAATGATTTCTTAATGTTTAATTCTATCTTTAAGAAGAAGTGAGAGAAGCATTCTTTGATCTACATAGTTTTGCTGAATTAAAATGTCAATAAGGTTGGTAGTGTGAGACATATTTTGATAATTAGGTCAAATGTGAGTATAGGGTGGAAAATCTTAGAGAAAGTCCATTTCATGTTCAACCCTCTTAGGATCACAAATGTGACAAACTCTTTCATCCTATAGCATTTCTGGAGCTGATCAATGCCTACTTTCACTATGAAGCTCACGAGAACTAGTTCTCCTCTTGTCAATTTTTATTTTCTCGTTAACACTAGTCAACACAAAATGACAATTTTGTTTTCTGAGATTGTTGTTGATGGCATATTTTTAATATCTTTATTTATTTTTTCCCTCCAGCTATTTATTGCCACACAATTTCTCCTTAAATTTGCAAGTAGTAATATTTTTTATGATCTATTCCTTTATTCCCAATGTTCCACCTATGTCTGAGCTTCATATGCCACCCTAACCTGAGCCAAAGGAGAGGATTTTATCTAGAGATAAAACCAAATTTAGGAATATGCCTCTTGGCATCTATGTTGTATAAATTCTTCTTATACATAGATTACCTAGTCATAGTCATGCTTTTGGTGGGATAAATACTTGCTTCAATTGAAAGGATAGGGTATTCAATGTTTCTTTTAAGATTGATGTTGTAGGTTATAAACTACTTTTGGATAACTTCAATCTTCCTCCATAACTTTGTCCATAAATTGCAATACCACACACCACATCAACATAAAATAACAAGACATATGAGAGTCTCAAAAAGGACCTTTTTTATAGTCTCAAATCAAAATATATGCTAAGTTACAATATTTTTCAAGTCCATATTAAGTTTTCAAACGTGTGTTTATCGTTTTACCAATGCTATAATTCCAATTGATCTTAGGCTAGATGTTTATTCCCATATATTTGTATGAGGGAACTTCTTCCAAGGATATGTCACCGGAAATGAAAGAATCATAGATGGTATTATTGGATTTAATTATCATGAACTTAGTTATTTTAGTATTAACAACTATACCCATTTTTTAGTAGAAATAATGGAGGATCTGAGTTGTTTTCCAATATCATAATGAATCCTTTCCTAAAGAACAACATATTAAACGTAAGAGAGAAGAAATATGGCCATCCTAGTGAGCATGGAGCCAACACAACCTGCATCTTCCAAGCACTCTTGTAGCTTATCAATGCTTATGAAAAAAATTATAGGGGGATAAGGAACACCCTTGTTTGACTCTGATATTGAAATTAATTTTTTCCAACAAACCCAGAGTGGTCCTTAGCTTGGAAATAATATTCTCATATAGTGCTATGACAACAACCATCAAATTGAGAGCAATTATTATATTTTCTAGCCTATTTCATAGCTTTTCCTTAGGAATGGTTTCAATATCTTTTCTAATGTCAAGAAGACAACAAAATCGATTAAATTAATTATTTGAAAATTCCTCTAAAATTATCCTAAGCGTAAAAGTATGGTCTGTGGTTGAACAAGATCTCTTAAAGCTAGCTTGGCCTTATCTTTTTTACCACAACATTTAATCCAAAGGATAATATTCTTTTCCAAAATAACCATGTATATGTTGGCTAAAATGTGTCCAATCATAATGGTCATGTAACTAGAGGGAATTATTTTATCACCACTCTTAAATATAGGCATATTAAGGTTTAGTTTCCAAGGCTTAGCAAATCATTGCTTCACTACGAGATGACCACAAGTTCCCCCATTTTAGAAATTCTAGTTTGGTAGGCTTCAATATCCTTAGATTTCCAATTAGTAAGTTGCTTAACGGAAAACTCAATGTCTTCTAAAGAAATGATATCATCTAAATATTCAAAATGGTTTCCATGTTATTAAGCTAAATATTCTATTTCTTAAATGGAATCAAATGATTTTATTTAATCTTACAAATCATAATTTTCCTCTATAACTTTCTAGTGTCATACTTAAAGAGCTTTCCTATCTCCTCTTTCTTTATGCTTATATAGTTTCTTTTGTTTGTTTCAATTATATCTTTCTATGTATTTATATTATTGAGTTTTAATGTTTTTCTTAGAAGCATCCTTAATTTTGTTTCTAGTAATTTTACAATCACTATCATATCAACTATTTGTAGTTTTGTTATTGTATTTATATGATACCACAATGAAGAACTTCCTAATATTGTCAAATAGGATTATGGTAAGATTACAATAGAGGTTTTCAATATTATTTTGTTGACAGTGTTGGACCTGGCAACAAAGGGTATCACCCCAATGTGAAGTCCCAACTAAACCTCACATTGTTTGGTGTAGGAGTCTCATCTGGTATGAATGTTTGGTTTCCATATGCTTAGAGATATGCCTTGTCTCTAGCTGTCAACACATGAGTGTGTTACGCAGGTATCTTCAAACAACAAGGTATGTGTGCTTGGTGAGTGCGTAATGCAAATGTGCCAAGATTCTCTTAATACAAAGGGTGAGAGTAAAGTGAGCCTCTAAATGAGAGGTAGTAGTACCGCCCAGAAAGAGACACATGTGAAGGAGAAAGGTTTGTCCAGAACCTAGTGCAATAGTCCACAGTGGATGTGATAGTCGCTAAAATCGTTCTGAAGGGGACAACATGTACACCACCGAGTAGAGTAGTCCACACAGATGTGACGGTAATTATAACCTGAAAACAAAGATGGTCCATCGAGTATCCCATGGAGTAGTCCATAAGGATGTGAGAGCGGTGATATCCAATACACAAAGGTGGTCCATCTAGTATCCCGTGGAGTATTCCACAGGGATGAGATAGGGGTGATACAATACAAGACATCTTCAACAATGTCAGTACTAAAATAACCAAAGTATTTCAACTATCTTAGTACAGGTTAAGAAACCATGCATTAAAAATGTTTAAACAGTAGTCTTAAAAACATCTACAAAACATGCATGAAAACGTGCTCCCCTTAATAGGCTTCTGAATTAAGAAAAAATCCCAAGACACATCTGTACACCAGAAATCACTAGTCCCAGAAGTGGGACATTGGAGCCACTCCTTGCTCCTCAAAGAACGAAGTACAGATGCTCAAGGCTATGGCCGAGGAGCCAAGGTGAAAATTCCTTGTCGATACAATCGAGGGTTATATATAACTAAGAGTGATGCTTGACCCTTGTCACTCTTAGACTACCCTCATGACCATCCAACTTCTAATGACCTTTTAAATGACATGACTAATCAATTTCTTATGGAATTCACTTTACATTAAATTGAGTTACAATGGATATGGCCCATAGTGGTGATGTGGTCAAGACAGCTCATGACACAACTTGACATTACACTGCTGACATGTACTCGCTGATTGTGGTGTCTGTGTCAAGTGGTTGCGCTGCTAAGTGATGGATGTACTCTTGGTGTTCTCCTTCTCCTCTTGCACATGGCATAGTGTTGCAGGGTATTTAATGGTCTTGGTATTGTATGATGGTTCAATGCATATGTTAATTTCGCTTGTTGCTTGATGTGCTTGGTATGTTTGTCTAGCTACAAGAAAGTCTTCTAGTATGTGTGCTCCTTCTTCATCTCGTTCGCCATCTCGCCATCATCTATCTGTGTACCTTTTCCTGCAATTCACTCGTGATGGGACGACATAAAATCAAAAACCTCTTGGTTTAGAGTGATGCATTTTTCTCATGTTCTGGGTGACAGGGAGGGAGAACAACTCATTGAGATAGCGCAGAGTGTAGCTCAAGCTAGAATGAGGAACTCTGGAAGGATAGTCTGCACTGTCAGGAAAACCTATGCAATGACCACGGTGAGGCATAATTGCGTAGTCAAGGACACTAGTGGTAGCTTCAAGGAGAGACCTTGAGGGGAACGTTTGCGTAGTTCCTAGAGCAAAGGGAAGACATGGATGCAGGGGACCTTTTGGGTAGTTTTGTGCAATTTTCAAGAGCAAGGCATGATAGGGTTACAACCAACTTGCTGAGCATGATTGCGCAGTTTTGGAGAATAGTGCAAGACACGAAGTAAAAGGCCTAATAGACATGAATGCACAGTTTTGGAGTACAATTAAGGACAAGCAGTAGGGGAATTTCTAGACATGTCTATGTAGATTTGGAGATTAGTGCAAACCTAGGTAGTAGGAGGCTTGTTGGACATTTTTGTGCAATTTATAAAGGAAATGCAGAGCAAGGCAACAAAGTACTACCATGAAATTTGTGCGGAGTTTCGAAGATTAGTGAAGGCTCAAGTCTTGGTGGAGCACAGGGTTCCGATAGACCATAAGGAG
Source organism: Pinus tabuliformis (assembly GCA_031772625.1). Taxonomy (NCBI): domain Eukaryota; kingdom Viridiplantae; phylum Streptophyta; class Pinopsida; order Pinales; family Pinaceae; genus Pinus; species Pinus tabuliformis. The sequence continues at coordinate 591,930,444 of CM062808.1, read as the reverse complement.
GCTTGTTGACTTTGATTAAGAAATGTAGAGTTCAGTTTGGACATGGAGGCAATGTCTACGCTATTTTGGGAGGCAGATAGGGTGTTCACCTCGAGGTAACAGAGCAAGGTCACTGAGGGCTGAGACTATGTAGTGCAGCTTAGTCAAGATCCAGTGCACGAGGGTTATCTGGTCGGACACATTTTTAGAAAAATGTCTAAGTGTTGAAATCAAGTGAACTTGTGTGGACTTGACATTGTGAAAATACACTTAGCATACTTCGATAATGATAAAATGCAAACCACTAGTACAACAAGACAAAAGTTGTCCTCATTGAGACTCTCTTAGAGTTGAAAGTGACAAGCCCGACACTTGCAATGGACCTTCAGACGACCGTGACGAAACTTGCTGGCTAGTGCTTACAACTTTGTGTGTGAGTACGATGGATGCTTATATAGAAAAGGCAACTAAAAAACACAAAGACAAACCTTCAAACTCACTAGAAAAAGATTGCAAGCATGAGAACGTAATCAATATGCCAAAAGATGACCTCTGGTCAAACAAGACAAAGGGTGAAAAGACTTTACAAGAGCTTATTGGGTGAGCTCAAGTGTTTGCAATAATCGAAGCAAAAACCAAGGAAGGCTCTCAAATTTGGATCTAAGAGAAATTTTTAGAGGGAGAGGTAGCGACTACAACATATTCTTATAAATTAATATCTTTAAATCCCATTTAAATCCTTTAAGAAGAGATCCATTTTATTCTTGTAAAAGAGCATGTGCTTTGATTGTCAAAAATGTCATTCATGTCCTTATTTTTCTCATAGAAATTTAGAGTTAAGGTTAAAGGTCTATGACTTGATTTAGTCTCATGGCCATTTAAGAAGTTGAAGTTTTCATTTTGTTTAGAAATACATATACCAAATATCACATAATCGAAAACATTATTTCCAAACACATGAATACAAGTGACTCAGTTCAAGTTTGGCCATTAATTATGTCATTGCAAACTATAACACTTTGAGAATTAAAAAGTTTGACTAATTGAGTACCAAATAGATTATTGATTAGATCTTCAAATTTTGTTTCCAATATACTAGCTAAATAAAGCTCTGTATCTAGCCAAAGAGGATTTGGGTTTGGATAATAACTTATGAGGGTTGATTTACTAGATTTAGTTCTAACGTTAAAGTATCCTAATAAGAGGATATTACTACCATTAATTATATTATGAATATCTTTTTCTAAGGCATTATAAGGAAACTTTTTGTATAGAATTTTTTTCTTATTAAAGGTGTAATTGATAGGTACGAAATAATAAATTTTGATATAACTTTTCTGAGCATTAATTTCAAAGACATCAATCCAAATGTACCAATTGATAGGGTCTATCTTATGAATCCATGTGTGAGGAGAGACACTCGCTTTTAGATAACATGAAATTATGTCAATTCCTATGTGAGAGGGTTTCTTCTTAAAAGATGGCCACAAAATTAGTCCCTCTATATGAATGACCTTAGACTCATCATGATCCCATGTTTTGACTAAAAGAATAATATCAATTTCACTCAGGATCCAAATTGACATAGGACCTCTATGCCATGGAAAGCCATGATGGTTATGAAAGAGGATCCCAAATGTTCTAAATTTCTATTTGTTACTCTCCTGTTGGTCTCTATCCCTAATAATAACATTCCTACTTCTAATAAGCGTCATTTTTCCTTCCTTTATAACCTCATTTACCATTTTAATCTCATTCCTTTATTTAACTTGGTCTACTAGGATGAGGTCCTCATTTATAAATATTATTTTCTCTTTTACACTGAGTATGCCAAAGCTATGGTCGCTGTAGCTTACACTAACACAAATTAGTTTATTTTAATACTCAAGTATCTTCCCAACCTTACTTTTTCTATGTGCTAGCTTGTTTCAATTTGTAATTTATTTTTTAATTCTTATTTTACTATTTTGAATGTGTCCTAATTATTCTACTATTTTATAATAGATATTATAATATTCATGGATCTTTTATTATGCTCATAATATAGCTTTTTTGTTTTGTTACTTTCTTTTTAGATGATTATGATGTCTATTTTATTATTTGTACTACCCATGGCCTTATGTCCTTATTGTTATTTGGTTTTTCATTTCACTTTAATATTATCTATCAAGATGATTTTTTCTTAAACCATTGATTATTTATCCTTTTTCATTTCTTTTGTCTTTTCATTCCTTATTTTTTACTCTATTCCAAACCCTAATATTTTATTTTCTTAGATAGTTTGAACTTTTTTTTCAAGAATTATAAATAGTTCTAATTTGGGTTTTGTCTCTTGTCCTTTTTAATACTAATTTTAGTTTATATATATATAAAATCTAAACTAGATTTGTTTGACTTCCCCTTACTAGATTAAAGTTATGACATATGTTGTGAAATAATCATATTTAAAAAAAAAAAAAACAAACAAAAATAGCTTATGAATAGAGAACCATTAAGAAGAAAAATATTTACCTAATATTATAAAGATATTCTTCAAAGATGCTGTTGAACCAAAGTTACAAACATTAATCTTTCAATCTATAAAACAACTAAGATTATATCAACTATGTAAAGGAATCAACCACACAAAACTCATATGATATATTTCATTACGCCACAAAGCTCATGTATCCACCACAAAGCTTACTATCATATATTTTGGTCCTTCATGTATAATAACATATTCATGTATAATCCATAAATAAACAAGAGAAGCTGCATGGCCACAAGTCCCTGCCATGAGTGGGCTTCAGGAAAAGAAACACCACCCGAAAGGTAAAGTAACTAAAGCGACAACAGTCCTGAAAGGCATTGTCGAAAAGAAACACTAGAAGAAAGGTAAAGTAACAAAAGCAACAGTAGCCCTAAAAGCCACTGTTCATTGAGCTTCAATTTTCAGATGATTATCAACTTTCATATGACTATCATTGATGGCAAGAAGATCATCAGAATTGTTACTGTAGCAAACAACTGAATCAACTAAATCACAATATGCGGAAGAACCAGAAAGTTAATCTATCACACTATTGCAGTCTTACATTAATCCAAGATCTAAGCTTCAGTACTTGACAACCTCTGCTTCAGTTCTGGGTGTCAAGAATAATGCTAAAGTGAGTAGTTCCGAAATTACGTATATAAATGAAAATATGGTTCAGCCTAGGGTAAAACTAGATTGTGGTATGGGGTCGATGTGAGCCATTCTGTTTCTTTCATCTTTATGGAATTACCAAGGGATGCAACTGGCCTGCGCCCCAATGTAAGGGCAACATTACTGCCTACGCCTCGGTCCATTGCAGTTTGACCTCCAGTTGACATATTGTGGCGTCTGCCATCTAGCCTATGGCCTCCTGCAAACAAGCTATGAGCCTGATACTCGTTCATTGATTTTTTTCTCAGCATTTGTGCTTCTGCCAGCAATGCTGGAGACAAAGCAGCAAGAACTGCTTCAGAGGAAGTCAAAAGAACCTGAATAAAATATCAATATTAATACATGAAAACAACAGTAAACTTTCAACATACAAAGAAAAATATAATAGACACCAAAGTGGCACAAGGGATCCACCTATGTACAACAATTTAACTGCTAGAGTCTAAAGAGCTGACATACTCTACCTTGCCTTGATTAATAAGAGTGTTTGCAACTTTTACTAGCTTTCGTGCCGACATACTCTACCCTGGCTGGATTAATAAGAGTGTTTGCAACTTTTACTAGCTTTCGAATGTCAGCAGAAGAATGTTTTTGCAGTACATTCACTTGTCTACGAATATCAGTCTCCTGGAAACTCAAAGAAGAAGTCAATAACTAAAATAGAAATAAGCTAAAGCTAAGAAGAAGAAGCGTAATATTTTAACAAGAAGCCAATAAGCTCTGCTATTCTACCTTCAAAGCCTCCACAAAAATATGCATGTTAAACAAACTCTGCAGTGATAGCCACCACAAAAATAAAATATCAAGTACAGACAGTAGCAGCATATGATTAAAAAAAATGCACAAAATACTCCCTATATCACTGTGTGGCAGCATACTAATACATAAATAACGATGGAGATAAGGATCAGTATTTAATACCCTGCAAACATCTTTAACTGTTGAAAATAGGCCATTTGCACCCATAAAGCCTCTGAGATGGAGCATCATTTGTGTTTGCTGATAAGCCTTTTGCTTCTGGTCTCACCATCTCTAACAATAGATGAACTAATATTTCCCTTGTAGCACTATGTGGGCACAGGTTTAATAGAAGTCTTTGCAGCAGCCCTATAGATGGCAAATAATTTTTCTACATCAGGTAAACAATAACAATATCAGGTAAACTGGAAGTAACGTCATTAGCATGCCTAATGACTGAAGGATTTAAATTTTCAAATCCAGGATTAAAAAAATGCAGGTGGCACACTACTGAGGTCCATAACTTTGGAAATCATAAAGCATAACAGATGTTCAGCATTGGTGATTAGTACTACATGTTATTACTATAATTCCAGGTATTATGAGTTACTCGATTGTCCAAAGAAACTCCAACTTCAGTACATTAAGAAACGATATATAATGCTCATAGGGGAGGGGTAAAAATATGGAAAAATGGTCAATATACAAATGCTGATCTATTTGCTGCAGACACAGGGGCCATTCCAATGATCCGACTAAAGGGGCCTGTAGGATAACCATTGATTACATACTCTTCATCATCCTCTTGTATAGAATACACCTAAACCTGCAGTATGCCATTATTTCAACACAACCTACAACAGAAATTAATTAATGATTGCACAATCTACGTCTGGCATTAAATTTAGACGCATCCAGGTAATGTCTCCAAGGGTGAACCAGAGTCTGCTCGAAGAATCAATTTTCAGTTGATTAAAGGCCAGAACAAGACTTCAGTTATTCTTTGTAAACAAATGCACCAAGAAGAATATTGACCTAAAAACTAAATAATGAGGATGACTTGATCCTCATGAATTTGAAGAATTGCAGTGTGCAGCAACCCTGCATTCAATTCTTTATTTTATAGCTGAGACTTCAGTTCAGTAGCACGATTTAGAACAATTCCTAGTTGATCTCACGTTTCTGCAAATTAGCACGATCTCACAAGGTACTTTAGGGACACAGAAGAAGTTAAACACGTAAATCAACTCTAGCCAAAAGAATGTTACCTGCTTTGTTTACTCTACAGAGAATGTCAGATGTTTGTTAGATTCATTAATTTTGAAGCATCAAGTGCAATTATTTGGAAATATTCCTGTTTATGACAAGTATCCCAAGTTCCGTTGGCATGAGCTACATAAAAACTACAAAATGATCTGTGATGGCTTTATCTACAAGGTCATCTGCTATATGAATAGGGGAGCCTACTATGCACACCAGCTGGATAGAATGCAATAGAGTATATGGCTGCTGCGATTCCTCCAAATGGTGCTTTCTCAGATGCCTTCGTCTCTAGTGACTATGCCCCTGCCTCTAATGCCTTTGCTTTAGCTGATGGGTAAACAACTGGTGCTTCGGTTTCGAATATTTTTTTCATGAACAGTAGAGAAACCTTGCCCCATTAGAACATATTTATATCTCCAAATTCAGAAGTTGTATAATTTGAGGAATATTCACATGCCACTTTGTCTCATTGATTCACAACATTGTTGGATAGATCACTGAAAGGAGAATTTACTGTGATCTTGACACTGTGTATTCTTCATTACCTTCATAGGGTTCATTGAAACATGAGATTCAAACCCTAGTACAACATAAAAATCAATTGTTCAGGTTTCAGTTATTGTTTAGTTCTGGCTGAAGCCCACTCAAGTATTCTGCATTCATAATAGCATTTGAAACAAGAATAACTGTCGAATGAGATGGAGCATTCACCTGAAATTGAATAAAAAAACACAAGCTATTAAATGACACTAACTATTTTAATCCCAAATTGAAAAAAACATTAGCAGGTGAATGTTCCAGCAAATATGTTTGTTGTAAGTTGAATTGCTGGATACGAAGAAAAGAAGGAAACCAATATATTCGAATAAATATATTTACTGTATGATTGTAATTTGTATACCCTAATTGTATTATTAGACTACTCAGTACATTATAATTATAATAGCTATGAATTTATTTGAAGGATCCATGGATGCTGTTCTTTTTTAGTACGTGCTGTCACAAGAAACATGGTATATGGTTAACAATCTCAACAAAGGAACTCACGCTACTAAATCCAAGCATACACTAGGAAGATTCCCGTAGTACAGGCAACAAATGCATTTAGCTAGGAGGGTTTTCAACGGAAATGCTGAACCCTATTGTTGGTAGCATAAGTAACAAAACATTTTTTTTTATAGAAATTGTGGTCCCAAACTCCAACGAGATGAAGAAATTGCATCGACCTTGAGAATAATTCAGGTTGACCCATAAGTAATTAGAGAAAGAAACCTTGGTCACATCGTACTCAAATATTAGACCAGTGAGAGATGGATACGTGCATCCAAGAGTATACAGGAATAGAAAAAGAAAACGCAGTAAGAATCAAATCCTTGAATGAAGATAAAGACTAGAAAATGAGAAACCATTAAGAGGCTAAAATAGGGACGCCAGCCATGTTACCTATGAGAAAATGCAGGAATCAGAGATAGAGCTTGGCGCCATCTTCGCATATGCCCAGAACAAGATGAGAAATGAGTTAGTATGAAAACCATGTACATAAAATTATGCAGTTATACAAAAACCACCAAACCAAAAGATACAGTTGGTACCTGTATATTCGGCATAAAGAAATCAAAACCCATTTGTAAACATTGGAGATGAGGCCACCCCACACTGCCAGAAACTTGTTTAAAATTAATCCAGCACAAGGAGGAAGGATAGAATAACTTGATTTGACTATACACAACTTGTGCACAAATAAGAGCATGAAATAAGTTTTTATATCCAACCTGTGACTGAGCATTTTCAATCTCATTGTTAAAGGACAAAGCATAGCAAAATTAAAGGACAAGTTCAAAATACCATCAAAAGATGTAGAAAACATGAATTGGGCCAAAGTTCAAGCCTTCTCAAAGGGCATCTTAGCTACTTGTTCTGCATCCTTATTTTTGGTGAAAACCGCGGAAGTTAGTGAAAACAATAAGCCTCTCAACAAACTGAACATAGATATTCCTACAGAGTCAATGCTGCATTATTCAATTCGCCTATTTTCCCGAAAATGAAATTGTGTAAATTCTGGAGGGGAAACTGTAGCTGTGAACAACTTGTGTAGAATTTGGAGAACAAGAACAATCGCTGAGAGTCTACCAAGTCATTAAAGTGACTTTTAAACACAAGGCTTCCAATACTGTTTAAGCACCAAGTCATTAAAGTGACTTTTAAACACAACGATGGTCGAATAATGAATTTTAAACAACGTTGGAATAAAAAATAAATTAGAAATGACCATGATAGACCATGTGGCCCTTTACAATTCACATGAGGGGCACCTGTCCTCACCGCTCTGACACCGTTCAGTCTCCATAACCTAGCGTGTAAGCCTCAAGGACGCCATAACGTAGCGTGTAAGCCTTAAGGATGCCAGTTAACGTTGCGTTATGTTAATTTTCTTGGCATGTAGTGTGTGTCAAATTGAAATGACTTCTTAATTGGCAGATCCATGAGAGAGAACTGTCTAGTTTCATTTTGCATTAAAAAAAATGCCCCAAAACCATGAAAATTGTTTGTCCCAGCGGGTCGTAGCCTGCTATGCTTCTGTTATCATCATAGCTAGGACAAGGTGACAAAAAATGAATCTTCCAGTATATCAAGCAAAGGTGACAGGAGCTTGATCATCTGGTGCAGGAGTAGAGTCAGTTGATATGGTACTTATTGGAAGAGATTAAGAGCTAGAGATGCATCCCCAAGGTTACAAGAATGCCTGTAGCAAGGCAGTGTTAACCTAGAAAAACTATTTTTAAATAGCAACAGGAAAAGTATGTTTTTTATGGTCATTTTAAGCAATTCGATCTTGGCAGTGTTTTTCTTCTAGTTTCTCCACAGCTTTTGTAATTTACAAACTAAAAGCACCATTTCTGGTTTTGATACATAGAGAACTTGCATTTTTAAATTTCTTGTTTTGATACATACAGAACTTGCACTTAAGTTTGTTGGTGTTGTAAACAATAGGACATGAGAAAATTATGCAACTCGCAATTTAGACTTAGCAGCTATTGATCCCATCTTCTTTTCTGCTTTAGCTTCTATTGATCCCATTTTCTTTTCCGCTTTAGCTTCTGGCCATCCTTCAGATTCATGAAAGGAGAGGTAGCACAATTCATGATGCTGGTCCTGCTTAGTGCAAAAGAGGCATTTTTACGAATTCATTTGCAAGCAAGACTGTATTGCGAGGCATTTCTATGAATTCATTTGCAAGCGACGCTGTATTTCCTGCTCCATAAATTCATTTGCAAGCGACACTGTATTGCCTGCTCCGATCCTAGTAGCCACTTCCACTGTTGTTGCTACATCCGTTAGTGCACCTTCTTGAAACTCTCTTCCCCTAGGGAATTTCTGGATGCGCCTTCTTGAAACGCCCTTCGCCCTAGGGAATTTCTGGATTCTAGTTAAATTAACCTATGATTATCAAATTAGAATGGATTCTCAGAGGCAGTTACATGAACTAAATTTCAGTAATGTCATAAAAAAACCAAATATTAGTAATATCATAAAAGAGTATTGAATAATAACCATATATTCAGTTATTTCCTAAAACATTGTGAAATTAGCACTTGAAATTCTGTTGATTGTGAAATTAGCACCTGAAATCGGTCTTCCCATTGCATATTTCCAGATTAGAAAGTACTAACTTAAATTTCAGTTATGCTCACATAGCTTGTAGAGCAAGAAGGCAAGACCAAAGACGCGAGAGCGATTACGAGGAGATGATAGTCCTTTGCTACTAATAACTGGTAATGGTATACTTAGCTACTCGGAGACTGGTAATTCACAGAGGCTGTACATCTAGTAATGAATGGTAATGGTGTAATCTAGCCAGAGAAGGACGTTGATACATTCTCCCAAATGGTAATGGTGTAATCTAGCCAGAGAAAGACGTTGATACATTCTCCCAAGTAGAATGTTGCAGGGTGGTTGCTTCCAGATAGAATGTTGCTTAAAGCTTGGGCAAGTTCTAGCTTCCCATGACCAGAGTTCCTGATTCAATTGATTCAATTGCCTGAAGCCTGATTCAATTTCCTGAAGCTTGGGCACCTGAAGAAGCCGCCTGAAGCCTATCCACCTGAACACTTGAGCAGGAACAGGAAAGGTGAACATGAATAGGAAAACAGAAGGTGGAAGTTAGGTTATACTGGAACTACAGGTGGCAATGGAACCATAGGTTGCAATGCATGGTGTGTAGGTGGAAATTATAAGACAGAGTAATGCATGGTGTGCAGGTGGCAGAGCCAAGTTATATGGCATAGCCAATTACTCAAACAAGTATAACATATAACATAACATTTAACACTGAGACTAATGTTAGTATTAGTTTAGGCTGTGAACTTATACCATTAATACAACACTTTTAAAAAGCAAATAATATATGGTTCGTCTCTGTTGGCCTCGGGAAGAGGCCAAGTAACATGGTGAAACCATATGCGATTAAAAACTTTGATTATAAGTGATGAGGAAAGCTAACAAGTAGGTCAACAAGCAGCTCAATTAATGTTTAACATCGTGATATTGATTGCTATAGTCCCTGGTCATTGCCAGATGGCAGGGACTAATAAGGAAAAACAAAAAAAACGAAAACAAAACAACTTCTATGTGACATATTTCAATCCACTACCAATATCGTATGAAAAATCCGTCGCACAACTATAGAAATCCACCCTAGGATATTATGAACCTCCAATATAAAATATAATAAATAAAATTATATTTTTATATATATTTAAATTATAAATGGTTTGTTTTAATTAATAAGCTAAAAATTTCAAATAATTTGAATTTATCTTAATAAATCACGAAATTTACACTTTCAGAAACTTTATCAATATAATATTTAATATTATAAATATGTAATCAAAATAAATTTACATTTAGAAACTATAATTTAATAATCTAAAGTATTTTATAATAAATATTTTTTTTTTGTAAGCTGAGGCGATACTCTGTTTTTCCATTACTGAAAATAAAAGACATTACATATATAGGCAGGTCTCAACCCGCCCTTAAGGGAAACCGGGTTTCTTGACCATCTGAAGTTTTTAAAAGCCATCCAAAAAAAGTATATTACCAGTCTATCTATCCAAGCTAAATACCCCTCTATTCTTGCTATAGTCAAACTGTTTTTTCTCTGAGACATTAACATCTAATATTCCAAAAAACAAAATAGAAATATATAAAAACCTCCTTGCAACAGCTCCATCTTCTACTGGTTCATTGTATCTAACTTTGGCTCTCTCTCTACCTTGACTCCCATTCCGCCCGCTTGAAGCATCTGCTGAATCTCGTCCATCTTTCTGTCTTGCATAAGTAGAGTGACCTGGATATTCTTCAATTCCTTTTTCAGGGTGGGGATTCCTTGGGCCAATTCGGCCATTTCCATGGCCACCTGCTCCATTTCTTTGGCCAGTAACCGCTTCATTCCCCAGTAAACATGTAACGATTGTTTATACAGGGACATTCTTCCTCTCGTATGCCCCGGGTCAGGGAGGAACCGCTCCCAATCTTCCATTTCGGGATCTGAAATCTCCTGCATGGCTTCTTCCTCTAAGTGATCAATTATCCTTCTTATATTCGGATTTGTATCGTGGTAATACACTTCTTCTGCTTCCTGTAGCTTTTTCCTCATGTCTTTCTTACCTCTTTTTCTGCCTCTTGCCTCACTAGCTTTTCCCTCCTCGTGTTCCCGTCTTACGCCCCTACTCCCTCGACCGCCTCGTCCTCCAGTCCCCCCTCTGCCTCTCTGGTTACCGCGCCCCCGCGTTCCTCTGCTCCTTACTCGTCTGCCATCCTCCTCTTCTTCGTCTTCTTCCTGGTCCTCTTCCTCGACTTCTCGGTCTCCCGTTCCAGTTTTGTTCCCCTTCAACTTACCTTCTTTTCCAGCCTTTGCTCGTCCTAGCTCCTCATCTATAATGTAATTCCGGATGTCAAACTCTTCCTCCGACTCGTCCGGGATTGTTAGATAGAGTTTCTGCAGGGCTTCCTCTGCTGTGATCTTTCCTTTCTCTTCTGGATTTGCCGCCTTGCTTCTCGTCCACCTTCCTGCTCCCCTTTCTTGGTTCTCTGCCATTTTCCTTGCTCTCTTTTGCTTTCGCTGACTTGCCTTCGTCTGTTGCGATTTCCTAATTCTCCCCCTCACTTGGCTTTGGTTCACTCCTGGTTTCTCCCTTTGCGTCGTTCTACTGCATGCAGAACCTATATTACCCCTGCTTTGCCACCTTTTCTTCTTGAAACATCTTTGCTGCCTGTCCTCCTCATTAATATCCTTTCCATTTTCTCTATCATGAGGGCTAGCGTTCGCTGTCTCTCTGACAATTCCACCTCTCCTCCTCGGTACCTTACCCACTTTTCTCCTTGGGATGATCATCCTTCCCGTGGGCTGATTGATCCCACCCTTCATGACTTGATCTTCATATGCTTGATCCTGCGTACGCTCTGATCGATCATTGATTACCCTGTCCTTTCCCCTCCTTCCCATAATCGGGAGGCGTCTAATTATTCCTTTCCTGTGCGGTCACTTCATTATGATCCTGACTTAGTAGATTATTTAACTCGATCCAACTTGGATCATCCTTTAATGATGTCCAGCTGCCATCCACTGTCCTGTTCGAACCTTCACTTCCCCAATTGGCCAATAGATCAGCTCCAGTTCTCAATACATGGTTTATTATTGTATATTCAATCCTACTCAGCAGTCCCTCGATATCCTAGATTATCCCTGCTGTCCTCCAACTATTCGTTACCTGATCCCATCTCTTACCATCCCTTAATTTCCTTAACATTTCTATCGTAATTTGGGAATCTCCTTCGATTTCAAGATTCATGTACCCATTTCTAACTGTTATCCGGAGTCCATGATGTACTGCCCACAATTCCGCTTCGTTGTTCGTCATTTCCCCTTCCCATTCAGCATACACCCACCTTGTATTGCCTCTGCTATCTCTGAAAATGCCTCCCAGACCTGCTTGTCCCGGGTTACCCTTTGAGGCCCCATCGAAGTTTAATTTAATCCGTCGATCCCCGGGAAGTCTGAAATGGTTGGGGCTCTGCATGCCAGTTCTGATCCTCCTCTCTGTATTGGGGTAGACCATCTTAAATTCCATATTCAGTTTTGAGACTATTCTCTGCTCCTCCGGGTTCAACTTCCAATCTTCTTCCTCCCAAACTTCGGACAAAACCGTTTCTTTAATTGACCTGCATATTTCATCCCAAATTCTCGATTCTTGACAGCTTTTATCCCTAAAGACTCTTCGATTTCGCTCTTTCCAAATCGCCCATATTACGAAACCTACCGCCAGGTGCCATATTCTTCTTACGACTTTGCTTTGGAAATTCCCCTTTCCCCATTGAAGCAGAGTATTCCTGATGTTGTCTGGATCCCTTTTTATCATACCAAAGAGCACCCTAATTTCTTCCCACAAGCTTTGAGCATATAAACATTTGTTCAATAAGTGCTCCTGAGTTTCTATTTCCTTGCTGCAGAGATTACATCTTGATGGTCCATTCATTCCTCTTTTCTGAATATTGTCCCATGTCAGGATCCTTCCTCTGCTCACCAGCCATGCGAAAAATGTTACTTTTGGCCACCATTTTCCTTCCCAAATCTTTTTCCATTCCATTGGTTCCTCCTCTCTTTCCTCTTTCGTTGCCCAGTAGTATGCTTCTTTTACTGTGAACATGCCCTTCATCGCTTTACCCCATCTAAGGATATCCTTCCCTTCTCTGATCTTGATTTTCCTCGATTCTATTTCTTTGGTATACACTTGCCCAGCCTCCTGGCTTATATTGTCATCCCATTCCTCCGGTGTTTTCCAGACTCTCCATATGTCGTTTAATTCTTCTCCTTTCCAATACTCCCTCACATATTCCATTCCTGCTCTTTGCGCTTTTTCTTGGACTTCATGAAGAGTTTGGATCCTATCCAGATTGTCACGCTGTTGCCATCCTTCCTCCCAAAATCTTGCTGAGCTTCCTTCACGGATTTCCCAGAAGGCAAGGTTCCTAACTATATCCCTATTTCTACTTGCTAAATCCCAAATTTGTGATCCTCTTGGAGTTTCCTCTATTCTTAAACGCCCTTCAGTTATATCAGGCATGTCATATTTTTGATTCCATATTTTTTTTCCACACATCGATTCCCCCCTAGACCCATCTCCACCATAGTTTCGCCCCTAGAACCTTATTTACAATTTCTGGATCTCTCACTCCTAGGCCTCCTTCCTCTTTCCTCTTGATTACATTCTTCCATGAAACCAGAGTCCATTTCTTCTGTTGCTTGGGACCCCCCCATAGAAATTTTCCCAGTATCTCTCTCATTTTGGAAAAAACTCCTTTGGGAGCGGCCATAATAGACAAGGGGTATATGGGGATAGATAATAAGACCGATTTTAATAGGACAATTCTGCTTGCAATGTTCATCGATCTGAAAGACCAACTAGCTAATCTTTTCCTGATTTTTTCCAACAAGTTGTGCCAATTCTTCATCTGGTTAGGGTTTATATCCAGTTGGATACCCAAATACTTAGTGGGTAACTCTCCCTGTCTAAAACCTAGAATTATGGTTAAATGGGCTTTGATAGACTCAGGCGAATTAAATATGAAAGTACAAGATTTATCTTTGTTAATGTCCATACCTGATGCGCTCATGAAGAATTCTAAGACCGTCTTGAAATTTCTCACCTCCTTAAGCGACGCTTCTCCAAATAGCATCACATCATCAACAAACTGTTGATGTGTGATGATCAGATTATTCCCCCACAACCTGATTCCTTTGATTCTCCTTTCGCTTACTTCCTTTTTGAGTTTTCTACTTAATCCTTCCATAGCCAAGATGAATAAGAACGGGGAAATTGGGTCCCCCTGCCTAATTCCCCTAGTGGCATTAAACGTATATGTAGGAATACCATTGACCAAAATTGAGAAATTCGAAGTAGAGATCATGCTGACTATCCATTCAATCCACCCGCTCTCAAAACCAAAAGCTCCCAAAACCGCTCTGAGATAGTCCCAGTTCAATCGATCATAGGCCTTGGATAAATCCAACTTCATTAGCATCCCTTTCTAGTTTTTCACCTTTAGGGAGTGTATCACCTCCTGAGATACCACTATACCATCCAAGATTTGCCGACCCTCCACAAAGCCAGTCTGCTCATGCGCAATTAAGTTGGGTAGGAGAGGTTTCAACCTTTTCGCAATCAGAGTGGATATAATCTTGTAGATGACATTACACAGGGCTATGGGTCTAAATCCCTGTGGCTCCTCCGAGATATTACTTTTAGGAATCAGGGTCAGAAAGGTCGAGTTTATTCCAGGCCATATTCGCTGTCTCATTCGTGATTCTTCCACGGCCTCCAGTATCTCCTTTCCTATAAAATGCCAACTAGCCTGGAAGAATTCCACTGTATACCCATCTGGACCTGGAGCCTTGTTCCTGCTCATATTCATCACTACTTCTTTTAACTCTTCCATGGTTACTGCCCGCATTAATGCTTTGTTTTGTTCCTCTGTTACTAGTCTTGGTATCTCCCTGCAAATATTATTTGTTGCTTCTCCTCTATCCCTTTGATTTTCTGTCAGGATCCCTTTATAGTAATCAACTAGAGTCTTTTCTATATCCTCCTGTTCTATTACTCTTTCTCCTTCAGCATTTTTAATAGAAAATATTCTATTTCTCTGTCTGTTTTGGATCATAGCTTGATGGAAGAATTTTGTATTCCTTTCTCCTTCCCTTAACCATTTTATCCTTGATTTTTGTCTCCACAGAATCTCCTCCTGTTTCCTTCTCTCTTCCAACTGGCTTATTATTCTTCCTTCCTCCATACTCTTCTCTTCGTCCCTTCCTTCCAGGATTCTTTTTTGCTGGATTTCCTCCATTTCTCCTTCTAATTTCTGCTTTGCTTCCATAATGTTCCCAAATTCTTTCCTATTCCATTCTTTTATTCTCTTTTTAATTTCCTTGAGCTTCAATTGTATAGTATGCATTTTCCCCTTACCCCTAATAGTGCTCTGATTCCACCAATCCTCCAATTTCTTTATGAATTGGGGGTCTCTAAGCCAGAAAGATTCGAACCTGAAGGGCTTCTTCCCCTTAACCTTCTTGATATTGATATCTAATCTTATGGGCCAGTGATCAGAACCAAGGCTTGGAAGGATTTTAGCTTCAATAAAAACATCGCGATTCAAAATTTGCTCTGAAAGCAGGAATCTATCTAGTCTAGAAGCGATTTGATTCTGTCCTCCTCTTCGATTATTCCAGGTATGGACCCCATTAGTTGTATGGATATCTACTAACCTCAGGTCCCTAATCATGTCGTTGAACTCCTCCATGTTCTGGTCCTCCCTCCTTATTCCCCCTCTCTTTTCTCCTAGATCCCATATCATATTGAAGTCCCCTCCTATTATCCAAGGAGTATTCGGGATTAAGCTTCTCATGGTGTGGATATTCTTCAAGAAATCTTTTCGTTCTCTATAATTATGGGGCCCATATACTCCTGTGATAAGGATTCTTTCCCCCATACCCACTAATCTAAAAAGGCCTGAAAGGATTCTAGGCAGACTAAACCAATTTTCAAAAATTACCTCCTCCGGGTTCCACAAGATAGCCAAACCCCCTGCTGTTGCTACTGCATCCAGGGCCATAACCTCGTATCCTAATTTCAGTTTCTTTACAATTTCTGCCAACTGCTGCCATTCCATTTTCGTTTCCTGAATTACCATAATGCTTGGCTTATCTTTCTTCACTCTTTCTTTCAAATATCTCTGTTTCCCTTTACTATTTAGTCCCCTAATATTCCAGCTTGTAACAATCATTTAAAACTTTTTAGAAGTTTGTTGAAATACCTCTGACAGAGGTATCACCCTTCCTGAATTTACTAGAATCTCTCCCACTGCTTGTATTGATTCATTTATCGTTCTTCTCCCTTTTTTCCTTCCACCCTTACCATGGTCGTCCCCTTCTAGGCTTTGAGATTCCTGGTTTCCTACTTGATCTGGCCTGTTTTCTGTAAATCCTCCCTTCTTCTCCTTATATCTTTGAAAGGTATTTTATAATAAATATTGATTAACTATATTTTCGAATATTTAAAATTACTTTGACATATGATTATAAATAATACATATATAATAAATTCTATTATCATATTTATATTAATATTAATATTATCTAAATATTAAATAAAAAATTTATACATATTTATCATTTGAAAGTTAAAAATAAAAATATAAGTTACATCATTTACCATAATTTTAAATCTTTTGCCATGCATCTTGCATAACCGTAAACGCATATGATTCATTATTTATGACAATTCCATTTTCTTTAAAATAGTTTGTTTAGTATAAGGGAGGATATATTTTGTTCAATGTTTTGTTCGAAAATTATTAGCTTGTTTTCATTTAAAAAAAAATAGTTTTTTCATAGTGTAATATTAAAAATTACATTTTATTATTTTTAATAATATTTTAATATATTTATTTCAAATTTGATTGGTTCACTCTTTATTTTATAATAATAATTAAATGTGTAACACAAAATATTTCAAAATATTTCGTTAATTGTACCATTAAATCTTTGGTTGCACATGTTCAAATTAATTCAATGTTTGAATTCCATTAACAATCTCATATTGGAGACATCATCACTTTTTTTACTATAACATAGCTCAATTTTTTATTTTATTTTTCTAAACGGTGTATTACTTATTTACAACATCTGATTTCGTTAAAATAAAGTAAAACCTTTTATTGATTGCGTTAATGTTTACCACCATATGAGACTTGGAATTAACTCAATAATTGACGTTTTTAATAAGGTTTATTTATACATATTAATTTTTGTAGCCATGGTGGTATTTTATCTTGAAAGGAATAAGTTAAGTTGTGATATTCTGCATGGTTTATATTTATTTTGGTGTTATGTATGTATAGACTTGGACTTTGAGCTATCTCGAAGCTGATCCAACTATGAACGATCTCGCAATCAATTTCCTATATTTACATGGTAGTTCTATGACTATATTGATTAGGTTGAGATGGAAAGTAAGAGTTGGAGAGGGTTGGTTCGAGGGTAATTTCCCTCATCGACACCATATGTCGCTCATTTTCTTGGTTCTCCTTACCCAAATCGGCTCTGCAACTCTCTCGAGGATTTGGATTGACTTCGAATTTTATTTCCTTTGATTCGGTTCACTTGGGAAATAAGTAATTATGGTGTCCTCACTTTCACACTCCTACTTCACTCAATTATTTTGGTTTCTTTCCTGCCTTATTAGTTTCTTACCCTACTTCTTAGGGATTTTACTATATATTATGATATTTTTAAACATCAGGGCCTCTGAATATATTCACAGGCGTTTCCATCATTATTTACCACCATTTCCCTTTCAACAATTTACAGTATTCAACACTCCAAGGAATTATCCAATGTTCTCATGTTTCTAGTAAAATTTTATATTTACTTCATTAATTACTTTGCTTTTTCTTTCTATGGAATAAGTTCTGAGTGAGTTGATTTTATAAGGTGCGGTAATGGAGAACTATCGACAGAATAAGGCACCATGTCTAGGTAATACACCTTCTAAATGCTCATTTCCTTCAATTCCAGTCATTCTTTAACTTATTAGTTTAACCCTAACAACTTCCTATGCTCTGGTTTCTTGAGAGGTGAGGCTTTTTTTTGCGGTATCAAATATTTCAGGCTGGTGGGTTTGATGGTTACCCAGGTTCCATTGCTAACTGCTTATTCTCTGTCCCTTTAAATGGGGAAATGGGAATACATACGATAGGGTTTCATGCTAGGGTTTTAAATTTTCCTCTTGCTAATATTTTTCTACTTTAGCTCATTCTGAGCTAGGGTTTTGGATGCCAGACTTTAGGGTAATCATATGGCATAGAGAAACCCTTTACAAGACTATGATAATTATATGTAAAAGGAAAATGGTGACCACCAATTATGATCATTAACTCTTTTGATAACTATACACTTATTTAAATACTAGTTATTACATGAATTCGAGTTACATGTATTTCTTTGCATTCCATATTTAATGGAAGCAATGTTTATGAATTTAAATTTTCCACAAACCCTTCCCTGATTTTTTGGGGTTTTCATCGTTGCCCCATAGCCTATATGCATATTTTTTTTTGTCATATTTAGCTAAAAGGCTTATGGTCACCTCGATCAAGAATTAAACTCAAAAATGTGTTATTATTGTGATAATGTATTTTATTTCTCCCAAATTGTGGGACAATATTGACACATTCTTTTACTAGGTTGCAACCTTGAGGAAACTCTGTTCTTGTTGATCCAGAAATATATTCGTGGCCACCTCCCTATTCCACTTGAACCCTCATCACTATTTATTTTAGTTTCTTTAATTGTAGAACAATTTACTATTTTTCATAGTTTTTTGGGTCCTGAACTTTCGAAGCCATTTTGAAGCACTAAATGACATTTTTTGGAAAACGGGAAATTTTCAAAAAGAATACAGGGGTTTGTAATCAGAAATTGTATACCTCGGATATATCTCTCCAGAAAGGTATAATATGCATCAAATGCATAACGCATGCCAAAGTTATGATCGAGGGAAGTTGATGTACCAATTTACCCTAACAGGGCCCACAAATGTTTGTCGCTTCATCTCGTAGGGTTAGGTTTTTGGATGCTTATGGTTTTCCATTGTTTCTAAATAATAGATAGACCTATCAATGTCATTATAACATATTTTAGCAGACATGTAGCTGCCACATCTCTTCTTACAGATAAGCTATGATTGTCTAAACTAGTTTATTTCCATTCTTCATGTAACAATTTTCAGGACTTTATGATTAATGAATTAAAGTTATGTTTTCATTGAAGATATTTATTTCTATTTATGTTTGTATTTAATTTTGTTCCTACATAAATATAGATCAATTCTATCAGAGAGGCTTTCCCTTTCTCCATTTTTCTGTCCCTGTCCCCAACGAGGTCAGGGTATAATGAGTTGGCACCTGAATTGGTTTAACCCTTGCAAGACCACCCCCCCGACACTTACGACCACCCATGGGGGAAGAAAATAAATACAAGGGTGCAAGAGATTATGTCAACTATTGCTTGAAAAATCCATCAAGTGGCAAACGAATGAGATGATGGATAAATTTTCCCAAATCCTTTGGCATATGTCAATAGGCAATGCATCATCATCTGATACTCAGTTTGGAGGCATTACCCCCTTCGAGGTACAAGTTAACTTTGACATCACTATATTTGAAGGTCAAATAGACACATATGTCGTATATAAATGGTTAAATATATTGGAAGGATACTTTTTAGTTCATCATTTTTTTGATAGGGAAAATATTACTTTTTTTCGCTCTTGAAATTCAGTCCCCACATAAATGAATGCTGGGAAACCTACTATGAGAAAAAGGAAGGAAAGGAACCCTAACTAATTTTAGCCACACCCACTTGGAATTCATTCTGATATGTTGTCAAGGAATAGTGTTACCCTGTCAGGAGATATGAATATAAGTACATAAATTTGACCACACTATGGTAGGGAAGGGAAAAAGATGTCCCATAATTCACAAATGTTTTTCGTACCATTTTCACGAAGTATGTATGAAGGATTATGAATGGCATATGGTACTCAAGTACCAATAATTTCTACAGAAATATATCAAGGGCAAGATGGAGATCCTCGATATTTCCTCTCTCAATGTCACATACTGATACACTGTCAAGATCAATAAGAAATTTAAATATAAGAAGTGAGACTTTGGATTTGAAAATCTGAAGCGAGGAAAATGTGCCTCCAAACTATACAACAAAGGACAAATCCAAGGTGGGGTGACCTAGGAAAACCCATCAAATATGACGTAAATAATAGCACCTCAAAGAATAAGAGGGACACAGGGAAGTGGTGTGAGTTCTAGAAGGGACCGACTCACAACACAAGTGAGTGTCATGCCAAGAAGTCACTAGTGTCCAAGTTGAAGGCCTTAGTTTCAAATGAATGTTATGACTCTTAGCCTATCCTTGCTAAGGGAAATGAAAAACGGAACCAAATTTTTGATGTAGAACCCATCGCCACAATTTCCACCAACAACGTCCAGGAGATTGAGCCTGAAGACCCAGAGTAAGGGAATCATCTCTTCCACTCACACATGGTTAAGTGAAGGGGTCACCGTTGCATTTCATTTTCAACACTGAGAACCAAAATAACCTCATATAAGTAGAATTTGTTAAGAGGTTTCTCCTGTTGAACAAAACTGACCTGCAACCATACACCATCGGGTGTCTCCACCAAGGATGAGATGTCTGCATCAGCTAGGAATATTTCCTTCCATCCATAATCAAACCCTTCATGAATGGAGTACCATGTGACGTATCGGCTCTTAAATTTTGTGATGTATCATTAGTACAACCATATTTGTCGAAGTGTTATGTTGTGTATGAGTTTAGGCCTTGGAGGTAACCCCACCTACAACCATCTATTTGATGTTTGTTATGCATTGCAGTAAGATCATTTCCTAAACTGGGATTTTTTTCATTTCTTTCTTATTCGCTCTCAAAGTAAGGGGAAGATCATGGCCACATATATGGCCCTACAGAAGGATTCCTCCACATAACAGAAGTATATGGATAAGGACATGGAAGAATACATGGACCTATTCTCCTCACCCATATGGGTACCCTTGCACTATAAGGTGAAGAATTTGATTGTCCTGACTCTCCAAACACCTCTAGATAATGGGCTAATATATTGTTGCTCCATTTGAGAAAGTGAAGAGATCAAGCAACAAATCCATGAGTTTATGCAAAAGGGGCACATCTGACCAAGGTCGTCACCTTATCAAAGCATGATCGTACTTGTACAAAAGGAGGATGTGGCCTAGAGGCTATGCATTGATTATCAGGAACTAAAGAAAGTTGATGTCAGGAATAGGTATCCAATCCCTCATATTTATGACGTTTTGGACCAGCTCAAGGGGTCCAAGTATTTCAGCAAGATATACTTGAACTATCGTTATCAACAGGTTCTAATAAAGCACATATATGTATGGAAGACCGCCTTCAAATCTAAGGAAGACCTTTTTGAATGGTTTATCATGCCTTTTGGGTATTTGAGAATTTTGATCTGGAACATTACCATATGACGGAGAAGGATTCACTCTGGTAGAGGTGATGAAAAACAAAGGTTCGGTCTGGAATGCAATTGTAAATAAAAATAAGCTCTTGGATTCAAAACTTCTGAAAGAAGCTGCACATACCTATGTTTTGAGTAAGATTGTTTGATTGTATGACATTTAACATTATTTTATTTTTTTTACTGAATTTCATCTATAATTAGATTACATAACATATCACATCTTTTTTCATCTATTCTCTTCTTCCATATGCATCGCTGACTAACAACATTTCCTTTGCAACATGATGTAAATACTAATTTAGTAACTCTAATATTAAAAAAATGTTTTAATTTCTATAGACATATAATTTGAAAAATTAATATTTAAATTTTAAAAAACCATTATAATTTCATAAATAATTAGAATATAAAATAAAATCAAAATGGTGTGAGAATTTTCTAAATTTAAATTTAGAAAATATAAATAATAAAAAGATTCAACCATTGTTAATGAGAAAAAGGACTTTATCTTATAATTTTTAAATTGTACATACACTAGATCACAATTTGGAAATATAAATAATAAAAAAATTCAACAATGGTTAATGAGGAAAATAACTTTATCTTATAATTTTTAAAATATATATACATTAAATCAAAATTAAATATATTTATTATAATATCCACCTTAAACTTTTCATATATGTAATATATGACTATTAAAATATATTTATTTAAAAAAATTTAAACATAATAAATTAAACTATAAAATAAACCAATTACTTATCCTTCTTAAAATTTAATATGGAAAATTGAATTTAATTAGAAGTTAACCACCATCATCACCATGACAATATTGGTATCCATTACCGTAAACAGATCTCAGTTTTGATATTCTCACTTTGCTTTTGATGCTATATAGACTAAAATTCATTTTAAGTCTTCACTTAAGACCTAAAATTATCTCTTATTGACCAAAATTTAGTTTATATTGTATATAAAAAAATTAGGTAAACCACCTAAGATATGGAGACATTTTGTATGAGCCATTATCTATCGCTTTAAAGAACCACAATTAGCAATTTGTCCATACCCATCTTAAGTGTAGATCTTTTATTCACCAAAAGTAACCAAATCCATGTAGTTAAAGATCTCCTATGTTTCTTCAATTTAAGAAAATGTTTCTATTTGTAAAGATTTGTATTTTATATATATGCATGATAGAATTAATTTATGAAAATGTTTCTATTTATCAAGATTTGTATTTTATATATATGCAGGATAGATTTAGCATTAAAATGGAGCTCAATCACACATCCATATTGTTGACCTCGGTTGTCATTGATGTCAATATGGCAATATTCTATATACTAGATGACTCGTGAAGGGGAAGCAGAGCTGATCCATGAAGAGATAGGAGCAAGGCCATCAAGATTGTTAATAAAGGAGTCAACAAAGAGGCATATCAAAGCTATTGCTTATGCTTAAGAGTATTGCAAAATATCAGAGCAAGAGAGACATATCAGAAAAGGTACAAGCCATCAAGGTATGAAGGTATCGGAGGAGGTCATTGAAAGACTTTGCAAAGCCAAAGGAAGACATTGGAACAAGAGGAGCCATATTGGAGGAGCATCGCATGTAATACATTCCCAAGAAGAACTGAGAGGAGTTAGCATACCAGAGGAGAAAAGCAGAGCTATCAGAGGAGCAAAACAAAGCTATCAGAGAACTATCCGAGGAGAAAAATAGAGCTATCGGAGCTATCGGAGCTACCGGAGCCATATCAGGAGTTACATATGCCAAAGAGCCAAAGAAGAGAGGAATACATATATATGCAGAAGACATAAAGGCTAAAGGTAGAGGCGGAGCATCATATAATATACATATGCAATATACACTATTGAAGGTGGAAAATAGTGTATATATCGGAATACACTATCGAAGGCGGCAAATATATATATAGCGGAGTATAGAGGTGGAGTATATATATATCGACGATATTATAATCAGTGGGTTCTACTACAAGCCACTACCCAAAACCCCCGACAGCGATATATATGTGCGGACCCGGCGAGACATATATGTCTGGGTGTATAAACAGTGGAAGTTTGGGTAAATGCTTCAAAGCGGGTTCTAAGTGTATTTCATATGTATCATTATATTTGGGCTCTAAGCCTTGCTGCATTAAAACTTGAGAATTGCAACATATATATATATATATATATATATATATATATATATATATATATATATATATATATATATATATATATATATATATATATATAGTGATACATTGCAGATCCACAACAACATTATGAAATGCTTTATTGGATATCACATCTGCCTATCAGACCTCGCAAAGCGCCGATTGTGATAAAGCATGCAGATCTACTTAAACACTACAATATGACTTAATGCTATGTCGCATCCAAATTATCGCAAGTGCTTAAGGCCTTACTGCTTTGAAAGCATTGATTGTGATATATGCTGTGGACTTGATGCTCCAATTGTTACACAACTTAATACTATATCGCGTCCAGCAGGGCCATCGCCCGTCGGCGATGCTATGGGCTCAACTTATATAGGACCTCCGGAAGCTGCGACTACTGATTGTGATTACACTGTAGACCTGATGAAGCTATAGATGTGGGTGTAATGAATTTTAAGTCTGGCCTTAAGCATTCAGGTGAGTTTTTCCATATATTCCTCTGTATCTCAATATTTGTATTGCCTAGGGTTTTTTAGGCAAAAAGCTTATAATAATGGTTCTGATAGTTCAGTGGGCCTGAACGATGGCAACTGTGATTGTAATGGTGATGTGTTAGGTGGGGCATCCTGATTAGTATAGTCTCTCCGTAAAACAATAAAGTCTTGTGTATGCCTATTGTTATTGAAAAAAGGGGCTATGTTACAGTTTTAATAAGCAACAAGTTTTTCTCTGTGGATTTTCGGTTTGCTCTTATGAATTTACGTGTCCCTAGAGTGTTGGTGAATAGGAAGAGACAGAGGAAGTCAAAAATATGGGAATCTGAAGGACAAGCCAACACAAAGGAAGCTAAAGCGAGCATTGAGGAAGCCGAAGAGCTAGCAGAAAGAGGAAATCGATGGTTAGAGGCATCAGGAAGATACAAAAACAGAGAACAAGGAAAGTTGATGTTGTTGTTGAGAAAAACTAGAAGAAACATAGGCAGTCATAGGTCCAGCAGGACAGAAAAGGGCCGAAGGTCCAACCGGACAGGAGGCATTCGAAGGAAGAGCATCTCTACTAATTGTGTTACCCTGTGAAAGACTCTGACCTGTGATGAATTAATCAAGTACACAATGCAATCTGTAAAACAATTCTATGATGTAATAAATAATGTTTTATCTAACATTGTTTGAAGGGAGAAGTAGCCAACAGAAAAGCAGTCATGCTGAAGCATTTACTGTGGCAGTGAGAACAGATGCTTGAAGAGAAAGTTGGTTCTTGTGCATAGCTTAATGCAGCTAATAGTAGACTCACTAAAGCTGTGTGGAGACATTAGCGAAGATCATGATGGCTATTGTAGACTCTGTGTGGACAGTATGAAGAGTTGTAAAGACTCCTTCATAAGAAGACTAGTTGCCATTGATGTTGTAGCATGGAGACTACAACGAAGCTGTAAATAGACAGAACTCAGTAAAGAAGAGTTCTGAGAGCAAAAAATTACTATCAAACATGCATTGACAAGATTTGCTCAGAACCCTTGAGGTTGGTGCCTCAGAAGTAGGAAGGATTGGTGTCCTTGGGGTTGGTGCCTTAGAAGTTGGAAGGATTAGTGTCCTTGGGATTGGTGCCTCAAAAACTGGAAGGATTGGTGTCTTTGAGGTTGGTGCCTCATAACTGAAAGGATTGAATTCCTTGGGAGTTGGTGCTCCTAAGTCCAAGATTTTTGCCTTGGCAAAATAGAGTTGGAGCTCTCGAGGTTGGAGCCTCACAAAAGTCCAAGTTGGTGCTTAGCAAATTATTGCAACAGTTTATATATTATATCTATTTTATTGCAAAGATTATATTAATAAAAGAATTGATACATGTTGTTCATCTTGTGTTCTGAATATAAATGTTTTAACTGGTAAAATAATAATTGAAAAATAAATATTGCTTCACCCCCCCCTTAGTATTTCAACCAATTGTTATCCGAGCCAGTACCTTCATTCAAAGCCTAACAGCTTGAAGGTTGATCTTTAGAACACAAATGGCCAATTCAAGGAAGAAAGTCTCTAATCCTTCCAAGGATGTATCTCCCTCTACCACTAAAATAGAAGACAATCAATTTGAGGAGGCTCCATGGTTCAATGGGAACTTTAATATATGGGAAACAAGAATGAGGAATTTCTTATACACTCAAGGCATTGAAATCTGGAAATCAATGATTGTTGATAGCAAGATGGATGGATAATCCAAGGAGTATAATGCAAAAGCAATGAAGGCAATCTTGAATTGGCTACCTGATTCTATAAAGAACAATCTAGGAAAATATTCATCAAGAAAGGGTATATGGGACAAACTTGATGACCTTCACTCAAAAGCAGCATCGACCATTATCATCAGTCAAGAATATGATTGAAATGAAGAAAGAAATCTAGAACCCATCGCAGAAGCTGAAAATGAGAATGACGACATCAAGGCTAAAGCAGACCTAGAAGATGAAGAGAATGAAAATTATTTTGTAGAAGATCTCCTCGCTCAAATTATGGCTGCCATGGAAGAGATTGACAATTTGAAAAATAAAAATGAGGATCTTAAGAAGATAGCACTAGCTGGTGACCGTGATCAAACAAGGGAGAAAGTTGACCTTGTCAAGTGTCAAGTACAAGAAAGGGATGAGAGCTTGCCAAGATTAAGAAGGAATTTCATCAAAGCAAAAGAAATCGTCATGAAGAAGTCATATCCATGACAAAAAAATTGGATAAATAAAAGAAATGGGAAGATACCTTGTCAAGTCAACTTGAACAAAGGCACAAGACCTTGAACAAACTTGAAGAAGCGATTGGTGAGTACAAGGTAGAGGTCTCCTCTCTAAAATCTTAACTACAAGAAGCAAGGAAACAAGCAAAAGGAGCTGAGAAGACAATGGAAACATTGGAAGTCATAGAAGGATAGGTTTATGAAGCAGGAAAGGAAAGAAACACCATGATATGTCAGCTAAAAGGAAAGGATGAATAAATCTTCAAAATGAAGTCAGATATAATCTCCCTTAAAATAGAAGCAGATGAAGCTACTCGTATCAAGGAAGAAACTAAGAAACAACTTGCTAAGAAGAATAATGAGTGTGAAATATTGGAAGAAGAGGTTGTCTTCCTCAGAAAAAAGGTTGAAGCGATGAACAAAATCTTGAAGAGCTCTCAAGCCTTGGATGACATGCTCAACTATCACAGATGTCCATTTGATAAATCAGGTCTCGGGTATGCAGGTGAATCCTCAAACAAGAATGATAATGCTTCAAACAAAAGGGAAGTGAAGAAGCTAGAAAGAAATGGTGATGCTCCCAGTTCTAGCAAAGGGAAGGAGAAACATCAAGGCTATAATGGAAGAAATCTTGCTCCTGGAAGAAATCCTGCTCCAAGAAGAAATCCTACTCCAAGAAGAAACGTAGATGATCTCAAAGATGCGAGAAGCAATGGTTATCATAAAAGGATCCCAAGGCAGAAAGGCTTCAGAAGTACATCAAGGAAATCTCGATCTCCCAGGTATAAAAGTTCATTTTTTGGTTATTGTTATTCTTGTACAAAATTTTGTCACATGGGAAAAGATTGTAAGCCATCTCATAAAGATAGATATTATGGCCCCAACAAACTCCAAGAAACAATTTTGCAGGAAGAAATCATGATTTGTTATTCATGTACAATGTATAATGCTTCAAGTGTCATAAAATTGGTCATGGGATGTGATTGTAACTTAACTTGGGCTCTTACACAAGCTAGAACCATGCAAAATAATAATGTTGCACAAGTATGGAGAAGGAAGAAAATACAATCCTGCCAACAACACATGTCATTAGCCTGAATTTTGACAATCTAAGAATTTGATGGGAAGACTTTGCCAAAAGAGATGATGCATACAGTTAGGAGGAGCCTATGATTCTTGATCTTTATTGCAGAAGCTATTAGTGAGAGGGTCCTTATGAAATCCTTGTTGATAAAGACCATTTCTAAGGAGTACTCCATTGAAGAACATGATCCTATAACCATTCTTTGGGCTGTTGCTAAAGATGCTTTCCACTTAATCACTGAGTAGTATTTGGAGCAAGAGAGAAAGTCATCTAATGCCAGAGAAATAGGGAAAATAACTATGGTGCTGATATTACAGATGCTAAATGTCTTGCCTCAGGGATCTAATGTGAGAACAGATAAATTATGGACACTAATAGAGGCAATCTTCAAACAAATAGATACATATGGAATGGAGTTTGAAGTAAGAGAAGATGGAAGCATATAACAAAACTAAAACATTGCAAGAAGATGAAAATCAACAAAATGAATTTAAAAGATAGTCACAGATAGGATATCTAAATCTGCTAGCGGAAATAATTTGTAGAGATATGTACAAAAATACAAGGAAAATATGGCTCATAGAAAGGAGAATGTTGTGTAGTCAAATATAACTTATGCTAATACTCGTCACTTAGAAAATATAGCAACAGTGAGGCACAACCTCTCACCATTTCATACAAATGAAATGATGTTGAACACTGGATGGCAGTGACTTAAAGAGAAGCACAGAAACACAAAGGAACTCAGATCTGAAGAAAGATAACAAGAAAAAAAAATTCAGTGGCATTTTCTCTTGATTCAGACTATGAAGGCCTCTCAATTCTGACTATGGAGACAACAATATGGATTGAATCATAAAAACCTAGACTTGGACACTTGGTGTATGGCCATTTGCAGCCTGATTGAAAGCATTGAAGTAGAGCATCTGTAAGCATTGTTGAAGCCATGATAAAGTAGTTCTGAGACATGAAGAGGGAATAATGTGCTAATTTGTGATAAAGCATCAATTGTTCTATCTTGAGTAAAAAGAAGAGAACTATGACAGGGGGAGTCACAGACCCATGAAGATCTGCCATTCATGAAGAACAGAAGTAGTTTGATAAAGGTAATCCCAGAGCACTCCTTTTCCATTGATGTCAAAGGGGGAGAGAATAAGAATATTTCCATCAATAAAAAAGGGGGAGATTTTTTACCTAGGTTGTGATTGATGTCAATGTGGCAATATTCTAGATACTAGATGATCCATGAAGGGGAAGCAGAGTAGATCCATGAAGAGACAGGAGCAAGGCCATCAGGATTGTTAACGAAGGAGTTAACAAAGGAGGCATACCAAAGCTATCACTTATGCTTCAGAGTATTGCAGAATATCAAAGAAATGGAGGTATATCAGAAAAGGCAGAAGCCATCAAGGTATGAATGTATCAGAGGAGGTCGTTAAAAGACATTGCAAATCCAAAGGAAGAGATTGGAGCAAGAGGAGCCATATCGGAGGAGCATCGCATGTAATACATACCCAAGAAATATTGATTCACCACCCTCCTCAGTATTTCCAACAATTGGTATTAGAGCCAGTACCTTCATTCAAAGCCTAACAGCTTGAAGGTTGATCTTTAGAACACAAATGGCTATGTCAAGGAAGAAAGTCTCCAATCCTCCTAAGGATGTGTCTCCCTCTACCACTAAAATAGAGGACAATCAATTTGAGGAGGCTCCATGGTTCAATGGGAACTTTAATATATGGGAAGCAAGAATGAGGAATTTCCTACAGACTCAAGGCATTGAAATCTGGAAATTAGTGATTATTGATAGTAGGATGGATGGAGAATCCAAGGAGTACAATGCAAAAGCAATGAACACAATCTTGAATGGGCTACCTAATTCTATAAAGAACAATCTAGGAAAATATTCATCAGCAAAGGGTATATGGGAAAAACTTCATGACCTTCACTCAAAAGGAGCATTGACCATGACCATTAGTCAAGAAATACTGATTTAAACCCCCCCCCCTCTCAGTATTTCCAACAATTGGTATCAGAGCTAGTACCTTCATTCAAAGCCTAACAACTTGAAGGTTGATCTTTAGAACAAAAATGGCTAAGTCAGGGAAGAAGGTCTCCAATCCTCCTAAGGACGTGTCTCCCTCTACCACTAAAATAAAAGACAATAAATTTGAGGAGGCTCCATGGTTCAATGGGAACTTTAATATATGGGAAGCAAGAATGAGGAATTTCTTACAGACTCAAGGCATTGAAATCTGGAAATCAGTGATTGTTGATAGCAGGATAGATGGAGAATCCAAGAAGTACAATGCGAAAGCAATGAAGGCAATCTTGAATGGGCTACCTAATTCTATAAAGAGTAATCTAGGAAAATATTCATCAGAAAATGGTATATGGGACAAACTTGATGGCCTTCACTCAAAAGCAGCATTAACCATTACCATCAATCAAGAAGATTACGAAAATCAAGAAGGAAATCCAGAACCCATAATAGAAGCTGAAAATGAGAATGATGACATCAAGGCTAAAGTAGACCTAGAAGATGAAGAGAATGAAAAATATTTTGTAGAAGATCTTCTCACTCAACTTATGGTTGCCATGGAAGAGATTAACAATTTGAAAAAGGAAAATGAGGAACTTAACAAGATAGCACTAGCTGGTGACCGTGATCAAACAAGGGAGAAAGTTGACCTTTTCAAGCATCAAGTATAAGAAATGGATGAAGAGCTTGCCAAGCTCAAGAAGGAATTTCATGAAAGCAAAAGAAAGCATCATGAAGAAGTCATATCCATGACAAATCAATTGGATAAAGCAAAGAAATGGGAAGATACCTTGTCAAGTCAACTTGAACAAAGGCACAAGAGCTTGAATAAACTTGAAGAAGAGATTGATCAATATAAGGTAGAGGTCTCCTCTCTCAAATCTCAACTACAAGAAGCCAGGAAACAAGCACAAGGAGTTGAGAAGACAATAGAAACATTGGATGTCATAGTAGGACAAGTTGATGGGAGGAAAGGAAAGAAACACCATGATACGTCAACTAAAACCAAAGGATGAAGAAATCTTCAAAATGAATTCAGATATCATCTCCCTTAAAATAGAAGTAGATGAAGCAACTCGTATCAAGGTTGAAACTAAGAAACAACTTGCTAAGAACAATAATGGGTGCGAAAGATTGGAAGAAGAGATTTTTTTCCTCAGAAAAAGGTTGAAGGGATGAACAAAATCTTGAAGATACATGCTCAACTATCACAGATGTCCATTTGATAAATCAGGTCTCTGGTATGCAGGTGAATCCTCAAACAAGAATGATAATGCTTCAAATGAAAGGGATGTGAAGAAGCCAGAAAGAAATGGTGATGCTCCCAGTTCCAGCAAAGGCAAGGAGAAACATCGAGGCTACAATGGAAGAAATTCTACTCCAAGAAGAAATCCTGCTCCAAGAAGAAATCCTACTCTAAGAAGAAATGTAGATGATGTCAAAGATGCGAGAGGTAATGGTTATCATCAAAGGATCACAAGGCAGAAAGGCTTCAGAAGTACATCAAGGAAATCTCCATCTCCTAGGTACCAAATTTCATTTTTTGGTTATTGTTATTCTTTTACAAAATTTGGTCACATGGAAAAAGATTGTAAGCCATCTCATAAAGTTAGATATTATGGTCCCCAACAATTACCAAGAAAAAAATTTGTAGGAAGAAATCATGAATTCTTATTCATGAACAATGTAGAATTCTTCAAGTATCATAATATTGGTCATATGGCACGTGATTGTAACTTAACTTTCTCTCTTACACAAGTTGGAACCACGCAAAAGAAGAAAGTTGCACAAGTATGGAGAAGGAAGCAAATACAATATGAAAGTCACTTGAACTCTCCAGCCAACGACACATATCATTGGCCTGAATTTTGAAAATCTAAGCATTTGATGGGAGGAATCTACCAAAAGAGATGATGCATACAGTTAGGGGGAGCCTATGATTCTTGATCTCTATTTTAGAAGCTATTAGTGAAAGGGTCGTTATGAAATCCTTGTTGAGTTATATCAACAATCATTCTTTGATAAAGATCATTTCTGAGGAGTACTCCATTGAAGAACATGATCCTGTAACCATTCTTTTGACTGTTGTTAACGATGCTTTCCACTTAATCACTAAGTAGTATTTGGAGCAACTGAGAAAGTGATCTAATGCTAGAGAAATAGGGCAAATAACTATGGTGCTGATATTACAAATGCTAAATGTTTTGACTCAGGGATTTAATGTGAGAACAGATAAAGTATGGACACTAATAGAGGCAATCTTCAAACAAGCAGATACATTTGGAATGGATTTTGAAGAGCAGCTGTCAGCATATAACAAAACTGAAGCATCGCAAGAAGATGCAAATCATAAAAATGAATTTAAAAGACAGTCACAGATAAGATATCTAAATCTTCTAGTGGAACTAACTTGCAGAGATATGTACAAAAACACAAGAAAATGATGGCTCATAGAAATGAAAATGTTGTTCAATCAAATATAACTTATGCTGATACTGGTCACTTAGAAAATATAGCAACAATGAGGCACAACCTCTGACCATTTCATCCAAATGAAATGATGTTGAACACTGGATAGCAGTGACTTAAGGAAAAGCATAGAAACACAAAGGAACTAGGATCTAAAGAAAGATAACAAGAAATGAAATTTCAGTGGTATTTTCTCTTGATTTGGACTATGAAGGCCTCTCAATTCTGACCGTAGAGACAACAATATGGATTGAAGAATAAAAACCTGGAGTTGGACACTTGGTGTATAGCCATTTGCAATTTTATTGAAAGCAATGAAATAGGGCATATTTAAGCATTGTTGAAGCCATGATAAAGTTGTTCTGAGACATGAAGAGGGAATAATGTGCGAATTGATGATAAAACATCAATCCTTCTATCTTGAGTAAAAAGAAGAGAACTACAACAGGGGAAGTCACAAAACCATAACGATCTACTATTCATGAAGAATAGAAGCAGTTTGATAGGGGGAGTCCCAGAGCACTCCTTTGCCCTTGATGTCAAAGGGGGACAGAAGAAGAATATTTCCATCAATAACAAAGGGGGAGATTGTTGACCTAGGTTGTCACTGATGTTAATATGGCAATATTCTAGATACTAGATGATCCAATAAGGGGAAGCAGAGAAGATCCATGAAGAGATAGGAGAAAGGCCATTAGGATTGTTAATAGAGGAGTTAACAAGGGAGGCATATCAAAGCTATTGCTTATGCTTAAGAGTATTGGACAATATCAGAGAAAGAGAGGCATATTGGAAAACGCAGAAGCTGTCAAGGTATGAAGGTATCAGAGGAGGTCATTGAAAGACATTGCAAAGCCAAAGGAAGACATTGGAGCAAGAGGAGCCATATCAGAGGAGCATCGCATGTAATACATGCCCAAGAAGAACCGAGAGGAGCTAGCATATGGAGGAGAAAAGCAGAGCTATCGGAGGAGCAAAATAGAGCTATCAGAGCTATCGGAGCTACCAGAGCCATATCGGGAGTAATATATGCCAAGGAGGCATATCGGGAGTAATGTATGCCAAAGAGCCAAAGAAGAGCGGAATACATATATATGCGGAACACATAAATGCTAAAGGTTGAGGAGGAGCAACATAGAATATACATATGCAATATAGACTATCGGAGGCAGAAAATATAATATATATATATATATATATATATATATATATATATATATATATATATATATATATAGATATATATTATATAATAGTGATACGTTGCAAACCTTCCGTAACATTATGAAACATTTTATTGTATATCGCATCCACCTATTGGACCTCGCAAAGTGCCGATCGCGATAAAGCATGCAGACCCGCTTAAACACTACAATATGACAATGCTATTTCGCATCTGACATATCACAAGTGCTTAAGGCCTTGCCACTTTGAAAGTGTCGATTGTGATATATGTTGCAGACCCGATGCTCCGATTGTAACACAACTTAATACTATATCGCATCTAGCAGTGCCATCGGCCATCAACGATGTTATGGACTTAACTTATACAGGACCTGCGAAAGCTGCGACTACCGATTGCTGTTACACTGTGGACCCGATGAAGTTATAGATGTGGGTGTAATGAATTTGAAGTCTCACCTTAAGCATTCGATCAGGTTTTCCATATATTCTTGTGTATTTCAATATTTGTATTGCCTGGGTTTTTTTAGGCCAAAAGCTTGTAATAACGGTTCCAATAGTTCAGTGGGCCTGAACGATGGCGATTACGATTGCGATTGTGACATGGCAGGTGGGGCATCCTGATTGGTATAGTCTCTCTGTAAAATAATAAAGTGCTATGTATGCCTATTATTATTGAAAAAAGGGGATGTGTTACAGTTTTAATATGCAACATGTTTTTCTCTGTGGATTTACAGTCTGCCCTTATGAATTTACATGTCCCTGGAGTGTTGGTGAAGACGAAGAGACAAAGGAAGTCAAAAATACGGGAAGCCAAAGGAAAAGCTAGCGCAAAGGAAGCTAAAGCGAGCATTGAGGAAGCCGAAGAGCCATGGGAAAGTGGAAAACGACAATCAGAGGCATCAGGAAGATACAAAAACAGAGGAAAAGGAAAGTTGATGTTGTTGAAAAAAATTGGAGAAACAAAGGCAGTCGTAGGTCTAGCACGACAGAAAAGTGTCGAAGGTCCAACCGGATAGGAGGAATTCGATGGAAGAGCATCTATGTTGATCGTGTTACCCAGTGAAAGACTCAGACCTGTGATGAACTAAATAGGTACACAATGTAGTCTGTAGAACAGTTTTGTGATGTAATAAATAATGTTTTATCTCACATTGTTTGAAGGGAGAAGTAGCCAACAGAGAAGTAGTCATGTTGAAGCATTTACTGTGACAGTGAGAACAGATGCTTCAACAGAAAGTTGGTTCTTGTGCAGAGCTTAGTGGAGCTAGTAGTAGACTCATTAAAGCTATGTGGAGGCATTATCAGAGATCATGATGGCTATTGTAGACTCTATGTGGACAATATGAAGAGTTTTAAATACTCATTCGTCAGAAGACTGGTTGCCATTGATGTTGTAGCATGGAGACTACAATGAAGCTATAAACAGACAAAACTCAGTAAAGAAGAGTTTTGACAGCAGAACATTACTATCAAACATGCATTGACAAGATTGGGTTGGAACCCTTGTGGTTGGTGCCTCAGAAGTCAGAAGGATTGGTGTCCTTGAGGTTGGTGCCTCAGAAGTTGGAAGGATTGGTGTCCTTGGGATTGGTGCCTTAGAAACTGGAAGGATAGGAGTTTTTGAGGTTGGTGCCTCGGAATTGAAAGGATTGAAGTGCTTGGGAGTTGGTGCTCCTAAGTCCAAGATTGTTGCCTTAGCGAAACAGAGTTAGAGCTCTAGAGGTTGGAGTCTCACAAAAGTCCAAGTTAGTGCTTGGAAACTGATTACAAACATTTATATATTATATCTATTTGAATGCAAATATTATATTAATAAAGGCATTGATATCCGTTGTTCATCTTTTGTTCTGAATATAAATGTTTTAATTGGTAAAATAATAATTGAAAAAGAAATACTGATTCACCCCCCCAATATTTACAACACATATCTTTATTGTAATGAGTAGAACAAAATTTAAATATTTTTATCATGTTCTTTAATAGTTCAATTGATAATACATGTCGATTTTATTTATTTGTTTATGAATAATGTTTTTCTTTCTTTTAAAAATCATTAAAGCACTCAATAATGAAAGAAACAAACATTAAAATTAGATCTTCAAATATTTTATTTGTTATTAGTATACTTCTTAAATGTCAATTGATGATACATATTATTATAGAGAGAATTAAAAATCATTAAAGCACTCAATAATGAAATAAAAAAACATTAAAATTAGATATTGAAATATTTTATTTCTTATTAGTATATTTCTAGGTTGTAATCAGTCAAGAGGATATTAAACTTAAAAAAATATTATAGATGTGATTATATGACCATTTATAAAATAAAACCAGCACATCCTTTATTTATAACCAAATGAATTTATTTAAATAATGATAATTATTTAATTCAAATAATCATTATAACTTTAAGCAATATATTCATATTTGTTGTTGTTTGCTAGTGTGTTCATTACTTGAAGGACTAGTATGTGGTAAGAAAATTGCAGTCTATTCCACTAGTATCTATGTCATCAAAATCACTTTGGGGCATGGGTCACTCCAACCTTTAACATAGTTTGATTCTTTCAAATGATTTCTCTTGAATACTCCAACTCTTAACATAATTATATTATCTTTGTTGATTTCACTTAAGTACATTGAGTTGTGAACCTAGCTTCCTTTGAAAAGAAACCATTAGACATCTAATTGTGCTAATGTGGTTTGATTTTTTATAAAAGAAGATATGGGACCAAGAATTGATGTCCATGGCCGATGAGACAGTTAGAAAAAATAAACCTCCTCTAATAATAAAAGGCTCCACCTTTTTCACCATGATGTCACATACGCCCTGGGCACAATACTAAAAATACATTTTATGCTCTAGTGGATCCCTGATGTGGACTTACAAATTCAATTAACAGACTTTCATTGCACATCAACCCTTAAGCATCAATTTCAATTTGGATAAATAAATCAATCATGACATTCAACCAATAAGATTCTTGCGTTAGGACTCCATTTCATTCATGACTCAACACCAGCATTGATGGAGTGTTATCTTGAATCTATTATAGCTAGCATGGCCATGAATCATAATCATTGTCCTACTGGCATAGTCAAAAGTATTACTGACATATATCTTATGAAATATGAATAAATAGCTAAATGAGCCTTAGTGAATGTAATCCCTGTGAAGCATAATGCATAACATAGATAACCTGAACCATAGGCTATACAATTTCAAGCCTCAAAACATAATTGTTATGGATATATCATTGTCTCATGAATAAATATTCACCATCTTAAAACAGAGATATCACATAATTTTAGAGATGTGTTATGTTCCTTCACTAAACTTAGTTATGATTAAATTTAGATTCAATAAATATTGGATGCATCCATATAAAATTGTCTCATAAATAAAGATAAGACATCCAACTATAAATCTGAGCTGAATGATTTAACAATATAAAAAGTAAGGAGTAAACATACATTACATTCCATGCAAGTGATTGAGACAAGAGAAATTTTAAAGAATGTCACTCGAGGAACTGAGCACTACCACCCAACATAGAACTAGCCACTAGTAGAAAATGGTGAAATTAGTGACTAGCTGACTAAAAAAGTTAGTCACCACAACCTTTTCAAGTGAAATATCACAAAAAATTAGAAATATTAAGAGACTCAATTGAAAACGACTAACATAAATGACTAATTTAGTCTCGAGTTAAAATATATGACTAGATAATAAGTAATACTACTGAAAATGACTAACACAAATGACTAATTTAGTCTAGGAACAAAAATATGACTAACTAACAAGAACTACAATAATATGACTTAGTGGTTTATGTTAGTCATTTTAATTGTGTGACTTCAACAATCTAAACTTACAAGTGGTAGGGGATTCAAAAGCTTTTATAGAGTGGATGAATGGTTATACTTCCTTATCCACTTCTTTATTGGATCAGTGGATGATTAGAATTATGGAGCTTATTAGAATCTTTAGGATTATATCATTTGATCATGTTCTCAAGGATTTAAATTTAAAGGTTAACAAATTATCAAAAATGGGAGTGGGCCAACACCTCCTTTTGCAACATGAAATGATCACCTAGCTTGGGCCACACCCGCCCTTAACATGACCATATTTTTACGTACGGACTTTCAAATCGATGACCTTAACACTACAAAATGCCATAAGAATACACCTTGTCATCATCTATTATATACCCCATGGACATAAATTACCACTAATTATTTTAGATAATTTACTTTTATTTACATTACTTATAAATTTTAATTAAAAATATTTGGTTCAATACCATAATCTCCCCTGCCTAGTTTAATCCATTGTATATGAAAAGCCTTAATTACACCAAAGGTGTCCTTTTTTTAAATTGGCCACGCTATGCATTGTCTAATACCCTTTTCATCTCCATTTGACATTTGTCCTCATGTACCCATGACATCTGTCTGATTCTCATGATTGTCATTGTTATCAACTCTGTTGTTGAGGAATCTTCGGAGACTTGCTCATGGCTATCAAACAAATTCTTGGTATATCTAGTTTATTGGTTGTTGGATATACTCTATTTGTTATAGTAGTTGTTGCTAGTTTGACCATGGTCCAAATTATTACTCCAACAAATTATGGATTTAGCACACTAAAAATAATGGAAGAAGAGAAAAAAATTATGTAAAACTATGAAAAAAAACAATCATCCACAAACATTATACAACTCCTTAAAAAAATTCCAACAAACTCCAAAATTTAAAAAAAGTATAATAAAAAATATCATAATATTTTTATTATTAAAAAAAAAAATCTTCATGTTAAAATATTTTACGCAATTTATTTAATAAATCTGGATTTCTTTTAAATATTTGAATCTCTAAATCACCTATTGGATTACCTAGTTAAAAAAAACACCATTAATATTTAAAAGTAAAATTTACACATATTTTACATAATAGATATTTATTTCTACAAAAATACAATAACTCTATTCCAATTTCATCTCTGATATCTTATCATATTCAATGTCATTTATATTATGAGAACATAATATATTAAAAGCTGAATATTTTTAAAATTCTTAAAAACTTATAATTATATTATATGCCACATATTATCGGAACATAATATATTAAAAGTTAAATATTTTTATTATGTGGCCTCCCATCTATAAAATAATATATTAAAATTTAAATATTTTTTAAATTTTTAAAAAATTATGATTATATTATATGCCCTCCCACCTCCAAAGCTTCCACAGGTCCTATGCCCACCATCAATATTACCCAAGACCTTCCTTTTACGTATTCTACATAGTGTCCAATATGGAAGGATGAATTTGAAGTGGGCACCAAAGTAAGGTAGATGCCCTATAAACACATGTACCATTATGTTTTCATTCTTTCATGGCTTGAACAACATAATCATTGTCCAGATTGTCGATATGAGATGACCTGGAGTATTAGTATGCTTGCTCCCGTCGTAAAAGCTCTCATTGGGTTCAGAATTCTAGCAACACATCGGATGGGCCAGGTGGAAATCTTGACGGGTTTTCTTCATGGGGTATTTTGGGAAAATCAAATAACAACAGTAATAATGAACCTTTCGTGCCTGAAATGAGTTGTTGAAATATCATGGTTGGTACTAGTAGTATTGCTCCAAATCAGCGAGAAGATTATGGTGGTGTTGTTGTTATTATATTGCTTATTCATGAAGAAGCTAATTTCAATGGTAATGGTAGTGGTAGAGGGAAAAGTAGGGACTTCGAGGTCTCTCTTGTGGTGCCATTTAGGGCTTCCTTTTCAACAACTCAGCAAGCTCAAGTTGAAACAAGCTTCGGTCCTGCAAACAATGGAAAGACTATTTCTAGTAGACCAGACTAAGGAATTGATGTTCAGGGGAACAACTTAGCTACTGTGAGGGTAGAG
The DNA here is from genome assembly GCA_031772625.1 of Pinus tabuliformis. Lineage (NCBI taxonomy): Eukaryota > Viridiplantae > Streptophyta > Pinopsida > Pinales > Pinaceae > Pinus > Pinus tabuliformis. The sequence goes on along the minus strand of CM062808.1, from coordinate 591,891,498 downwards.
GATGATGGTGATACTCTTATGTCCCAAGCAAGAGGGGGAGATTTGGAATGATGGTTTGTAACTTATATCACACAACGACGGCTAGCTAGAGTTCATCTTTTTTAAAGGTATGATTTTCAAGTCATTCAACAATTCTATGTAAAGCATGAAATAAAGAATAGGTCAAATATTTTCATGTTCCCACACCGAAAAGTTATTTACATCTTGAGAAATTTTATTTGTCATCTTAGTTTTCATTAATTTGGAATACTATTACTACATTGAATAGGTTGCAATGACAATCAACAGATCAAGTTATTTTCCAACGAATGATGCTAATTCTCTACTGTTAAGGGGTTTTAAGGTGAATTTTAAGCAAATTTTACATGTCATTAGATCAATGTATCTTTCTTTGCAAAAGTTTTGAAGCACAGAGAATTACAATCAAAACAACATATTGTTCTAGATGTGGCAATATAATTTAGTCATGAGAAATGACAATAACAAATGATAGCTACAGAATGGTGATAATTCTTTGATTTCAGTTCAGAATCTAGTTTTGTTAAACTTTCCAATATCATAAAATGAATGTAAGAACCTCTACTACATAGATGATCCCATGCAAAAATTATAGCCATGAAAGTTTTCCCTGCCTCCTTAAGAAGTTGTTGTTTTGATCAATGGAATGAACTCTACTTCTTTCAACTTGGTTCAATCATCTCTATAATTCTTTTATGGAATTAAAATACTTTCAAGACTTTCTGTCAATATCAACTAGAAAAAATTTAAATATATATTTTATGGGAATGTAGTAAGATGGAATCTCATCATATGAACCGTTGAACTCCAAGCCTTTAACATAAATATCTGTTTAGGTAAGCATTCTTCTACAAAATTTAGTTTCCAAGGACTCACTTAAAATTATAATGCGTGTATGAAAGATCTTATATGGAACTACACTTCAACACAACTTGTGATGTTTGGGGAAGTTAGACTTTCAAGTAGCTTCATACTAACCTCAACTTCAATAGAACACAATCCTTTACCCTCATGTACGATTAGATACTAAATGGTCTATTATAATCCCAAACATTCTTAGTTGTTGTTAAATGATGGATTGCTATTTCCTCTTGTTAAATTATACACTAGTTTAAAAGGGGCATCTTCTCTCATAACCATTCTTATCTCTTGAAGAACACATTTATAGGTACAAGGATTCTCAAACCGAATATAAGGCATGCAATGAAATATGCATTCAAGAGATCGAGCATCCTTCCCTAGTATAGCCATCTCTTTTGTAAGGGTTGAGTTGTTGACTATTTTTTTCTCTGTTATCGCTTCCCCATTATTTTTACTTTATTTGAGATAGGCATTCCTAGACATCTGAAAGCTCCCCAAGCCTTCTTTAAATGGATCTCCTAGATTTTCAAGGTTCTCTCCTAGAAATTGAGATGATTTCAGGCATAGATAGTGGCATTTTTTATCATTCAACTCCATCTTTTATAAGGACAATGTTTAGCCTTTGTTTTCATATTTTCTCTAAGGAGAATTGTGCCATTAGCAAACAATTGATGAGAGATATACTTGATCTCGAAAGTGTGGAAACTCTTAAGTTCTTTAAAGTTTTGTGAGTCTCCTCTAGAGGGTTGTAATTGGAGTCTCCCCTAGTGGGTTGCACCTAAGGATCAAAATCCCAAATCTCATTCAAATATCTTTTGTATTTAGAAACAATGATTCTTATGGAATTATGAGATTTTTTTTCTAAATTTTTCATTTCCTGAGAAAATTGATCAATAAATAATCACCTAGCACAAAGAACTAACATGATTTTCCACTCGCCTTTCTTATTCTAGTTCCTTTATAGGTTATTTTTGCACAATCACAGATCAAACTATTTATTGATCGGCTAACTTTATCTCCCAAAATTATATTATAGAAATAAGTTATTTTGAATCTGTTAGATTGGAGACCAAAGAAAATCTATGTCGAAGAGCTAAGGATGAGATTGAGAAAGTTGAGAATGCCCAGGAAATAGTTTTTATCAATAGAATCCAAGTCAAGTTAAGTGAAGTGCTTGTAGGGTACATAATAGCCAAGATGAAAGTGTTATGTATTATTTTGATTGATTGATTTTTATTATAGTTTTCTATTCTTTAATTAGTTTTGTCTCTATACAAAACTAAACTTTTGTAACAAAGCAGAGTTAAGTTGGTGTTGAGTTCAACTGATAGGATTGAACTTGTGAAATTTGTGTGTAAATGGCATCATCCCTTATCCATGTTGTGTCAAATGCTTTGACAGAAAAACTTTTAGGTGTAAAAAACTACAATATGTGGGCATACACCATGATGTTGGAAAATGTAACTAGGTTCGGTCTTCGTTTAATTTATTTGAGTCATCGTGTAATGTACTTGTCAAAGGAATAAAGAAAATATTTATTAATATTATTAGTGACTTATTAAATTCGAGCAGTCATACATTCATATGGAAAGCTGAGTAATGGTTGTGCTTCTCAAGAAGCTAATCACATGGGAATAGATAGAATCATACTTGAGATTTGAGGTATCAAGGTGCATTGGGTCCATTTGCAGTGGGCTAAATAAATAATTTCGATGCATATCATTTTTCTAGAGTCAGGATGATGTCTCTCACCAGCAGGCAGATGATATAGGATTGCATGCTCTAAGCAACAGTAGGGGAGAAGGAAGGGAGGAATTTAGTGCGATACAAATAATGTTAATTTTAGGTAACAATGGTATGTTCTATGCTTTAGAGCAATTTTACTTCAATTTCTCTATTAGCCCAGTATCAATATTCAGATTAGAAATCACATCAACATGATAGTAAAATGCAGATAGAACATAAACATAAACAGTAGAAGAAAAGCCAAGACAAGAGGACACAAGATGTGGCACCAACCAGGGACAAACCCCAATGTGGGGAAACCCTTGATCAAATGTTCTTTTAGTCTTCAATAGTTTAGCAAAAAGTGACAGTACAATTAACAAATCCGATAATTTATAATCGCAGCAAAAGATCCCTAACCATAAAAGTCAACGCTAGTCAACAGGGCAGATTTGACCCTCGGTAAATCGGTCAAATTCAGTCAATGCTAGCATCAAAAATGAAAGATAAAATATCCCTCAAAATAGTCAAATCCAACCCATTCAAATTTTGGTCAAACAACCCACCTGCGACCAGCCCTAGCTACAGTTAACGTTGGTCAACAATCAACATTTAGCCACGATTTCTGTGCCCAGAAATGCAGCCTACTTAAACAGAGATATCCCTCAAAAAAACACAGACAAAGGAGGTCAATGCATGCTAGTCAAAACTTGGTCAAACTATCCAGAAATTCAGTATCCTAAAATTTCGGCCTCTTCAAATTTCGCTCTCCTAAAATTTCGTGCTCCTTAAATTTCGACCTCCTAAAATTTCGCTCTCCTGAAATTCTGGCCTCCTGAAATTTTAGATGCGTGGACAGAGAGAGAGGTCTAGAAATCCATACCCAATCAATGAGGAGAGAGAGAGAGAAGTGTGAAGATGAGTGTGTCCAAATGAGGCTAGGTCACCTTCTATTTATATGCAACGTTGAGGATGAATAAACGTGACTGTTGGGCCTCTCAGCCTACGTAACTTTGTTGGCCAATCTTGATAATCTGACCATAATCAAAATAAATTCATTTCATTTGTACATGTCAGAATTAGATGATCTTTAGATCAATCATACACCTCTTGGAGAGAGGAATCCAAGAAAAATATCATCTTTCATAAATAATATGACCCATGTGGAGTTTGTCCTTAGTTGCGAATTTTAACAGATAAGGATTTCATCTAGAAGAGAAGGGCATAGTTATTAGTGTCACCAGTGCCAAAGGAGTATTAGAATTGATGTGTGGGAGGAGGACCTCATTCTCTCCCATTGAAATGGAGGCTTTGTCGACAAAATAGAGAGACCAACACCAGATGCTAGGTACGACCCATATACACCTGGGGGAGGGCAGGGGTAGGAGTTAAGTGTGCAAAAGCATGAATTCACTTATCTAGAAGGAAAACATTGAAATTCTAATCCCAAACAAAACATAGCATTAAGATGATGATTTCTATTTTAAACTCATGAGATAAAGCATAAGATGAAATGTAGATGGTTTCTATATAGGTCTAATAATCAAATATAAAATAAAAGAAAAGAAAAATAGAGCCACTACCACAACACAAGAATCCCATAAAAATAGCTGCAACTGCATATATTTATGCGAATATCAAGTACACTAGTTCAAGAGAATGTGTTTCCAATATCCAACCTTTGATTAAATTACATTTTAGCCAAATATAGGAGATGAGGTCGAATTGATCCTAAGGAGGTCAAATTCCTCCTAAGCAGATCAAATTCCATTCTAAAAAGCCAAATACATGCATCTGTCCTATCTTTTCCAAATCCTAGGGGAGTTAGAACAACTTCCCCTTTTTTCTAAACTACCTAAGCTTATCTATCAAAGCATTAATTACAAGATTCTTTACTATAGTATCCACTAACAAACCCATTTACATCATAATAACTCATAATGAAACCATTTACATCAACTCCCTCTTAAGTTGTACTTTGTTGCACACATCTATGATTCACTGACTTCCAAAGTAACTCAGACTCGCTCTAATTCCATGTTGAATTTCCATGGTCTTGGGTCTAGGTTAGAGTCTTAAAATCACTAATGATACCAAACCAAGAATCTCAACCATAACTACTTTGCACAGTGGAAAACCTAAAGCAGTAAATCATATATGCACAAGTATACACACTTTCTAACAAAATATTGTACAATAATGTAGAACCCAATCAACGTTATATTAAAATAATTTTGAGTAATATAATAGTCTATGCTATACAAGATACAATGACAATCTTCACTCCAGCTTCTATGTCATATATTGTCCTGTCTATCATTCGCACCCATATTTCTCACTAGTTGCCACTTAGTCCTTCATAGGACAACACATCAAGAGTCTAGGAGGGCTGCCACCTAACGCTTCTACAAGTCACTTCTGCTACATGTACACATGTTGATCCAATCTACTCCCTAGGCTGGCCAATTCTCGAGCTCCAATATGCCAGGCTAGCAATAAATTTTTTCCATTAAAGTGTTGCACTTTCGGCAGGAATATTCACCCAACCTTAAAATATTCTTTTTCACTTCAAGATAGCTTGTCGAGGGCTACTTTGGGTATCCAACATGCTACCCTCCACCTAACCAATGACATCTAATACAATAACTACAAGATCTGCACCTAGTTGGAGTTTCTTCTCACCAAAGACAACTCCAACACTTGGCTCCCATGGGCTGCTCAACAAATTGATCCAAAATAGGTCTAATATTTGACATAAAACATGACATAACTACTGCTCCAAGTTTGTTGTATTGTTGTCCCTAGTTAGGCCATGTGCATGCCACAACAACCCTCAAATACCGACTCAAACAACCTCACTTTTGCTATAGCCTAGGCAAGGAAGGTTCCTCCTTTCATGTGTTGTTGTTCTGGGCACTTCGTAGCCCATAACACCTACACACTGCCGTTTTTTGGAGTGGCTAGTCCTGCGGCCTACAATAGACCCATGCTACCACCTACAACCCATCCAAAACAACAATACCTTGCCTCTTTTATGCCTCAATGAGCCCTTGAAACAATTTTTCTTTACATCATCCTTTCAGCAAGGTACTTAGCCTTCTCTTCAGCATACAGATCCCTGAACTAGGCTTGAAGGAGCCCTCTCCTCTTTCATTGGTATACCTTCCCTTGCTATGACCGTAGAACATAAAATCCTCTCCTCCACAAAGATCTTTTCTTCTTGTGTGTGTTGCACAAATGGATGCTCAAATTGTTGGCATTATGATTCAGGTGTTGTCCTTGATGGCAACCCATTCAGGTGGTAGATCACTATTCTTGATGATCAGCTCTCTATTTTTAAGAAGGACGCAGGCAATCTGTTCAGAAAGTGCGTCCCCGCAGGTATACCATGCAGAACCCGCGTCCAGGAACGCAGGCCAGCCGTTCAGGGGTGCGTCCACCCAATGCACACATTTCAAGACAGAGAAAAGCACGAGGGGGTTTCTTGTGTTGTATCTAGCTGATGGTTTTGTGTTTCTATGGTGTCGGCTCGTGGTATTGTTCCATGTTTTGGGGAGGAGCTTGCCTATATAAAGCAAAGGAGTTCATTTGGATTGATCATCATCTTTGGTTGAATATCTTTTGGTGTGATCTAGTCCAGATCTATGAGGGCGAATCTTCTAATGGACTATGATCTCTATGGCGCATGATCAGATCTGCAGATCTGACTGTTTGGGCTAGTTCTGAAGTCTTCATATCTTTTATATCTGAAGGGACGCTGGTTTAGTGAAGTGCAAGTGCGCCGAGACGCAGTACAGTAAGGGCTCAGGTGCGTCTCTGAAGCGAAAGACGCGGCGCGATAGTATTATTGGGTGCGTCTCTGAAGCAAAAGACGCGGCGCGATAGTATTGTTAGGTGCGCCGGTACGCAGAGCAGTTTAAAGGAACAGTGCATCGGTACGCAGAGCAGCAGAAGGTAAAACTGCGTCCAGTCGCAGGCCACAGAAAGAAAAATTGCGTCCCTGTCTTAAGATGATCTGTTGACTGTATTTTTCTGTTCATAAGGTGTTCTGGGTTAGTTCTGTGATTACTGATCTGATAACTGTAGTGGACTGTAACTGTTGTATACTTGTTGATCATTTGATTCTTCATGAAAAGAAGTAGGGGGTTGTAGCTCCCTTCCAGGAGAGACTGGAGAACGAGAGAGAGTTGTAGCTCTCTGCAGGTTGCAGCCTGCGTACTGGTAAAGGACTGCACCAGTACAAAATCATTGTAAAAGAATTTCTAAATTGAAAGAAGATAGAGACATATTGCAGCAGGTGGTTTTCTCCCACATTGGGTTTCCACCTTACATCTTGTGTTCTTTGGTGTGACTGTCTATTTTCTTTGTTCATGCTCATTATTTTATGGTACTGATATGCAAGAATAATTCAAAAGATCAAATAAGGAAGATTTGTTAAATTGCTAGATAATACTGATTCACCCCCCCTCTCAGTATTATTTCCAACAATTGGTATCAGAGCAGGTCCTTCAGAAAAGCTTGATCGCTTGAAGGTAGATCGTTCATCATGAGCAACTACGAGAGAGAAGCATCAATCAGGCCACCGGTTTTTGATGGGACAAACTTCAATTATTGGAAGGTAAGAGTTACTGCATATCTTCAATCTCTTGGTACAGAAGTTTGGGACATTGTAGAAACAGGCTATGCTTTTCCTTCAGCCACTCCTACAGATCCAGCTGAGAAAAAGAAGTATGAAACAAATGCAAAAGCAGTCAGTACTCTATTAGGAAGTATATCCCAAACAGAATTCATGAAGGTAATGCACTTCAAATCAGCAAAAGAAATATGGGACAAAATGATCACGAGCTATGAAGGAGATGAACAGGTAAAACAAGCTAAACTTCAAACTCTCAGGATTCAATATGAGACTCTCAAGATGTATAATGATGAAAGTGTGGCTAATTATTTTCTTCGGGTAGATGAGATTGTTAATTGTATGAAAAATTTGGGTGAAGAAGTAAAAGAGTCTATAGTAGTTCAAAATATTCTAAGATCATTATCCCCCAAGTTTGAATCTAAAGTATCTGCAATAGAAGAAAAAGAAAATCTCCGTGTTCTCACTATGTCTCAGCTACATGGAATTCTAACTGCTTATGAAATGAGAAAGGGAGGTCCATCAGACAGAAGGGAGGCTACTTTTAAGGCATCAGGCAAAGAAGATCACTATGAAGCAAGCCATGTTCCAGAAGAAGAGGAAGAAGAATCAAATTTTGTCAGAAATCTTCAAAGGGGTTCTGGAAGGTTCAGAGGTAAGCTACCCTTCAAATGCTTTGCTTGTGGGAGAGTAGGTCATTATGCTGCAAAATGTCCTTATAAGGATAAAGGAAAGGAACCAGCTAGATGGAACAAGAAACAAAGTGCAAATAAGAAAAGCTATTACACCCATGAAGATAGTGATGGCTTATCAAACAGTGATGAAGATGAACAAGGTAATAAATATAGGTTGTTAATGGCATTTGAAGATGATGATTATGAGGATGCTGTAGATGTGGATAACCTTTATGATGAAATTACTAGACTCAAGAGATGTATAGAAGAAAAGAACATGATCATTGATACTCTACAATTTCAAATTGATGAAAAGGAAAAACATCTTGAAAAATTAGAAGGTGAAATTGTTGGTCTTAGAAAAGAAATTGAGAAAACAAAAGCTATTAATCTCAAGTTTGTCAAAGGATCTGAAACTTTGGATGAGATTATCAGTGTGCAGTGGTCTCCACTAAATAAGACAGGTCTGGGCTATAATGGAGAAACTTCTCAAGCATCCACTTCAAAAAGTTATCTTGATGCAGCAAGAAGAAATGAGCAAAAGCACAATGAAGATCATCAGGTAAAGCAGGGACAAACTTCAAACAGAAACTATCAGGGGCAATCCAGCTTAAGGGTGAACAAAAGCCACAACCAGCCACAGGTAAAATTTTCCCAGTTTGGTTCAAGAATAGATGAAAATAGAAATTACAATCAGTTGGCTGGTAGATTCAATAACCGCAGAAGCTTCTTCAATGGACAATGCTTTTCTTGCCATAACTTTGGTCACAAAGCAGCTCAATGTGTTGCGTATAAAACAATCATGACTAGGGAAGCTCAAAAACAAAGAAGTATGACAGGGATTACAAAAAAGACCTATAACAGCTTTTCGGCTCTTGAAAATGAAGTTGAATGTTCTATTTGCAATAATTTTGGTCATGAAGACTTTGAATGCAGAAGCAGGCTTCAGGAAAAAAAGGAACAAGAGCGGAAAAAGGAACAAGCCTCAGGAACCAAAACATGGAGAATAAAGGAACCTCAAACAGAAAGATGTGGGATAGCGTTTTATGCAGAAGGACAGGAAAATCTATGGTACATTGACAGTGGATGTTCGAAGCATATGACAGGTGATAAAGAAAAACTTGAGTCTTATTCTATTTTAGAAAAGGGAAAGAAAGTCTCTTTTGGAAATGATACTCCTGCAACTATAAAAGGAAAAGGTATTGCTCCTTTAAAAGAAGATGTTAAGGCTGGAAATGTTTTGTTTGTTGATGGATTGAAGCATAATCTACTAAGTGTCAGCCAGATGTGTGATCAAAGAACCGAGGTTATATTCAGATCAAATGGATGCCTTGTTCGTGATCTTGATACAGGAAAAACAGTTCTCAAAGGGAAAAGAACTCCAAATAATCTATACATATTTGAAGAAGGACAACAACAATGCTATCTAAGTAAGGATGAAGAGCACTGGTTATGGCATCGAAGATTGGGACATCTAAGCTTCTCACAAATAAGGAAAGCATGCAAATATCAGGCAGTTCGCGATCTTCCAGATATCAAAATTTCTGACAACACCATATGCAGATCATGTCAGTTTGGAAAACAAACCAGGACTAACTTTCCAGAGAAAGAAGGATCAGCTAGCATGCCTCTTGAGCTAGTACATACAGATGTATGTGGACCATTCAGGAAAAGAACACCTAGAGGAGAGGAATACTTGATATTATTTATTGACGATTTCTCCAGGTTTGTTTGGTTAGGACTTATGAAGCACAAAGATGAAGCATTCGAAAAATTCAAATCCTTCAAAGCCTTGGTTGAAAATGAATCAGGTCACAAAATTAAGTGCCTCAGATCCGACAGAGGTGGGGAATTTACTTCAAATGAATTTTTCGATTTCTGTGATGAACATGGGATAAGGAGAGAATTCTCTACGGCTAGAACTCCTCAGCAAAATGGAGTTGTTGAAAGAATGAACAGAACAATCCAACAAATGGCGCGTGCTATGCTTGATGAATCAGGAACTCCCGCAACTTTCTGGGGTGAAGCTGCACATGCTGCGGTTATTATTCTCAACAAGACAAATGTCCGGGTGAACAGCACTCAAACTCCTCATGAGCTCTGGAGTGGTAAAACTCCTTCGGTAAAGCACTTCAAAATCTTTGGGAGCAAATGCTATATCAAGAATACTGAAGAGCAACTTGGCAAACTTGATCCTAGAGCAGATGAAGGCATTCTTCTTGGCTATTCTCCACATAGCAAAGCATACAAATGCTACAATAAAAGACTTGGCAGAATTGTTGACAGCATTGATGTAGTGGTTGATGAGAAGGGATACATTCCTAGGCAAATACATCGTGAAGACATCGAAGAAGATGAAAGCTACCCTCAAAAACAGAATGATGAAGAAGAAGAACCTCAAGAAGAATCTCAAGAAGAACCTCATGAAGACGCAGAAGAACGAACAAGAATAGAAGAAAAGACTCCATCCAGATATGTTCAGAAGAACCATCCAGAATCTCAGATCATGGGACAGAAAGAAGCAGGTATACAAACTAGAAGAACAGTTGCAGAAGCTTCAAGCTATTTGGCATTACTCTCCTCTATTGAACCACACAATGTGAAAGAGGCATGCAAAGATGAATGTTGGGTGAAAGCAATGGATGAAGAACTTGAGCAAATCGAAAAGAACAACACTTGGGAGCTGGTTCCTAGACCAAAGGATAAGAATGTTATCGGAACTAAATGGGTCTTCAAAAATAAATTGAATGAAAATGGAGAAGTAATTAGAAACAAAGCCAGACTTGTTTGTAAAGGGTATGCGCAGCAAGAAGGAATAGACTTTGAAGAAACTTTTGCTCTTGTTGCAAGACTTGAGGCCATCCGAATGTTCCTTGCTCTCTCAAGTTTTCAGAACTTCAAAGTATTTCAAATGGACGTAAAATCAGCCTTTCTGAATGGAGACTTGGAAGAAGTGTACATTGAACAGCCAGATGGGTTCATTCTTGGAAATGATCCAAATCTTGTATGCCGATTGAAAAAGGCTCTCTATGGTCTCAAACAAGCCCCAAGGGCTTGGTACTACCGGTTGGACAAATATCTTCATCAACAAGGTTTTTCAAAAGGTTCAGCAGATAGCAATCTGTATATAAAAGTTGAAAATGACAAATTGCTAATACTTGTTGTGTATGTAGATGACATTATTTTTGGCAGCAATGAAGAAGCTATGAGTCAAAGCTTTGCCTCGGTCATGCAGAAAGAATTTGAAATGTCCTTACTAGGAGAACTGACATACTTCCTTGGTTTGCAAATCCAACAAAAGGAAGGAGGAATCCTTTTATCTCAAACCAAGTATCTCAAGCAGATTTTGAAGAAATATGGCATGGAAGATGCAAAACCAGTATGTACACCCATGGTCACAGGATGTAGTCTCAGTGCAAATGATGAATCTGCAGCAGTACATCAACCAACCTACAGATCTATGATTGGAAGTTTACTATATTTGACAGGTACCCGACCAGACATCATGCATGCAGTTGGAATAGTTGGAAGATTTCAGGCAAATCCGAAGGAGACTCATCTTCAGGCAGTGAAGAGAATTTTCAAATATCTTCAAGGGACTCAAAATTATGGCTTATGGTATCCTAGAGATACAGATCTCACTCTTCATGCTTATGCAGATGCAGATTGGGCCGGAAGCGTGGATGACAGGAAAAGCACAAGTGGTGGTGCGTTCTTTATGGGTTCCAGACTGGTATCTTGGTTCAGCAAGAAACAGAGTTCAATTGCCTTGTCTACAGCTGAAGCGGAATATGTTGCTGCTGCATCTTGTTGCACCCAACTCCTTTGGATGATGCAGACCTTGCAGGATTATCAAATCACTTGTACACCTCCAATCCCTATCTTATGTGACAACACAAGTGCAATCAGCATCTCAAAGAATCCGGTTATGCATTCAAAAACCAAGCACATACCAATCAAGTACCATTTTCTCCGGGAACAAGTACTTGAACAGAAGGTCAAGTTGGAGTATGTTCCTTCTAAGGAACAAGTTGCTGATATTTTCACCAAACCGTTGCCCAGAGACACTTTTGAATACCTCAGGCAAAAGCTGGGGGTTGTTGATGCATCATCTTGTTGAACCTCTTCTTATTGGTGGTACAGGCTCAGGGGGAGCACATAATGCATTGTTGGCATTATGAAGAAGGAGATCTTGGAAATAGCTGCAATATGTCTCTATCTCTTTCATGGTGGATTTCTGGTTATTTGCAGATCTGGAGGAGCATGAGCGTAGGGGGAGCATACCCTTTGCCCTTGATGTCAAAGGGGGAGAATGAAGCTGAAGATCATGAGGTTGCCATCAAGTCCAAAGGGGGAGATTGTTAGCATTATGATTCAGGTGTTGTCCTTGATGGCAACCCATTCAGGTGGTAGATCACTATTCTTGATGATCAGCTCTCTATTTTTAAGAAGGACGCAGGCAATTTGTTCAGAAAGTGCGTCCCCGCAGGTATACCATGCAGAACCCGCGTCCAGGAACGCAGGCCAGCCGTTCAGGGGGTGCGTCCACCTAGTGCACACATTTCAAGACAGAGAAAAGCACGAGGGGGTTTCTTGTGTGGTATCTAGCCGACAGTTTTGTGTTTCTATGGTGTCGGCTCGTGGTATTGTTCCATGTTTTGGGGAGGAGCTTGCCTATATAAAGCAAAGGAGTTCATTTGGATTGATCATCATCTTTGGTTGAATATCTTTTGGTGTGATCTAGTCCAGATCTATGAGGGCGAATCTTCTAATGGACTATGATCTCTATGGCGCATGATCAGATCTGCAGATCTGACTGTTTGGGCTAGTTCTGAAGTCTTCATATCTTTTATATCTGAAGGGACGCTGGTTTAGTGAAGTGCAAGTGCGCCGAGACGCAGTACAGTAAGGGCTCAGGTGCGTCTCTGAAGCGAAAGACGCGGCGCGATAGTATTATTGGGTGCGTCTCTGAAGCAAAAGACGCGGCGCGATAGTATTGTTAGGTGCGCCGGTACGCAGAGCAGTTTAAAGGAACAGTGCGTCGGTACGCAGAGCAGCAGAAGGTAAAACTGCGTCCAGTCGCAGGCCACAGAAAGAAAAATTGCGTCCCTGTCTTAAGATGATCTGTTGACTGTATTTTTCTGTTCATAAGGTGTTCTGGGTTAGTTCTGTGATTACTGATCTGATAACTGTAGTGGACTGTAACTGTTGTATACTTGTTGATCATTTGATTCTTCATGAAAAGAAGTAGGGGGTTGTAGCTCCCTTCCAGGAGAGACTGGAGAACGAGAGAGAGTTGTAGCTCTCTGCAGGTTGCAGCCTGCGTACTGGTAAAGGACTGCACCAGTACAAAATCATTGTAAAAGAATTTCTAAATTGAAAGAAGATAGAGACATATTGCAGCAGGTGGTTTTCTCCCACATTGGGTTTCCACCTTACATCTTGTGTTCTTTGGTGTGACTGTCTATTTTCTTTGTTCATGCTCATTATTTTATGGTACTGATATGCAAGAATAATTCAAAAGATCAAATAAGGAAGATTTGTTAAATTGCTAGATAATACTGATTCACCCCCCCTCTCAGTATTATTTCCAACACAAATGCCTCCCCCTCACCTCTTATTTATACACATAAGAGGGCTCCTCCAAAATGTCATCTAAGGGTTGTCCACCTGTTAAGAAGGCTTACTAAGCTTAAGCCAACCTTGACTCTTATGGTGTCAACCCAACAATTAAATTCAAAAATTCATATCTCACTAAGGACAACTCAAAATTTGACGTTCTCGAAGTGTTGGATTCTCCTTTCCACTCTCTATCATAGCATGCCATCACATGTCCAAAGTGCTACATGGAAATACCCCAAACACGATTGCTACAAAACTCCAAGCTTGGGTTCCAAGCCTACAAGTGACTCTTGTAGCACTTTTCCCTCCAAACTGCGAACCCTAGGGCTTGGAGTATGTCCCAAGCTACACAAAATCAATAAACAATACTATCAACATCATAATAGAATATTTTATACCTCAAATCTTCCCTAAGGCTTCAAGCACATGATACACGAATCAAACAAATATCATAAAAATGTAGTAGTGATATCTTTCTTCAGTCCATGGTTAAGCATATCACAATATGTGGACACAAGCCTCTTGAAGAGAACTCACTCTCTTCCAAAAATAGGAAGAATAATACAAAGGAGCTCTCCAAGAGAGGGCGTGCAACTAAAATTAGACATGATGATAAAGTCAACATCCAAAATGTCCACATAGAATTCACCACTCAAAAATGGATGCATGGAAAATATATTAAAATAATGTTCAACCTAGGGTGATGTGTACAAAGGTACATCTAGGAATGCTTACAAAGTGCACCCTCCAAGGTGCATGAGAGATAAAACAATAAAATATTTCTCCTAGGACAATTTCAACCTCCAAAAGCAAGTGGTCTAGGAAATGCATGTAACCATTCCACGTGCGAATTCCAGGTCAACCAACTCCATGTATGAATGTGCAAGGTGCCAAGTAGATGGAGTGCTACACAAGGGATGTAGTAGTCAAACCCCAAAATAGAAAGTGGAATATCTCCAACAAGACAAATCCAAGGTGATAAGGGAAAGTTAGGGGTTTGAGTCTTGACCATGCTAAAACTCCAATGAAGTAATAAAATATATATCTCCAGCATTTCCACATTTGTATCCTAAAAGAATGTGCTCAAATATAGTAAGATGAAGTGAATGCCTGCAATTTTCCACATGTAGCTCTCGAAGGTGCCACATGCCTCTCAATAATGTCTTCCATAACCACCTTTCAAATAAAATAATATATGTGTCAGGTCAAAGAGGTGATGGAGCTCTCCAATGAATGTCAAAATATTACAAATGTAGCTGAAATATCCATGCAATAAGATGAGATAGAACCTAGGTGAGGTGAACCCTAGAGAGCTATGCCATGTAACTACCTCAACCTCCCAACAAGTAATAAAATATCTTCCCGTGAAGTGTGCCCTAGGTAGAAGTGTAAAGGTGGATAAAAATCATTATTGTCCACGTCAAAACTGTGTTGTTTCCAATACCATCAATTGATTTCCCCAAACTATGTACACAAGAGAGAGTGCACCCTAAGAGGATTTGTGAATTGACCCAACAATAAAATGATCAAGTAATGCTTGGAATTTTTTTCCCAATTGAGAGTGCTCAATAATAAAAATTCAAATAAATGCCAAATAACCCCTCCAGCTGTGAACAACTACTGAGCAAGTAAGGTGTTGAAGCCAATAACATCAAAGGTAATCTAATGAATTAATTTAACAACTAAACAGTTAAATCAACTTTAGCATTTGTGCATGAAGGTTAATGTTCTAATAAAACCATAGATCAACCTCCAAATAATCATCAATTGATTAAATCAAGATGAACATGTGTTCCTATGGGTGGGTGTGTATTTCAACAAATATTGTGCCATGGAAAAATGATGTATCTCCTGGAAAAGACAACCATGATAACAACACAATGACAAAATGGAAGCTCCTCCTAGGTTGGAACCTAGGATTATTTCATGGCCTCACTGTTAGAAATAAGTTCATTTAGTGTCATCTATTTTTACTCAATTTGACAATAATTATAAGGTATGTTGTGGCTACTATATGCTTTATAATCTTTGCATTTTCTAGACCTGAATTAATATTTTATCTTCCTTTTCATCCAAGTAAATTTTTTTCTTCTAATGGTTCATGTTTAGTATTTACCAGTTATTTCTAAGTCAGAATTTGTGAATGATGGAATCAATGATAGAAATGACAACAAGTGTTGTTTCTTTGTTAAATGTATATTGCAAAATAATGTTTTTTTTATAAGTTATATTTTAATTGTTTATGCACCTTTCTATTTTCTAATCTAGGATTGTCCTTCATCATGACAGACAAAAGTGAAAAAAATGATTTATGATCACAAGCAGTCAAGAAAGTTCATTTATATAAGCACACAATTGGATACTGTAAAGCATGTTATTTACGTGGAAGATGAGGGCATTACATATGAGCCATCTCTGTCTAGAGGGAGTAGTAGCTGGATAGTGTTATCTATGTCCAGGGCTGAGCATTCAGGTTGGGAGAAACTTGTTGATGTAGATTTGCTAGTTGTTGCTGACACTACAGTTATTATGTAGACAAGTGGCAATACCAGGATGCCCACGGTTGGTACAAATTCTTTGGTTCAAATTTATATGTAGGAGGTGGTAGTAAGAAGGTGGAGAATGAAAAACACTTTCTTTTAGAATTTCTTGTGTATATTATATACCCACATTAGATGTCAATTTCAAAAGATTCCCTACAATACTGACCTTCCTAACCTTTTAGATCATCAAAACTATAGATATATAGGAAATCTTATCTTTAATATTTTCAAGCATATAGATATGGTTCTAAAACAAACTAAGTAATTCCTTCCCTTTCTTTCTTCTTTCTCCTTAAAGGCTGATAGACTAAAGTTGGTCTCAATGGATGTAGAGCCAACAAATTAATATAATGATGTGGACTTTTTTTCATTCTACCCTTAAAGGAAGTACGGAAATCAAAGAAAAGGTGAGATTAATGTAGTATTAAATGGAAAGTTTCAAAACATAACAAAGTTTAGAGTTTATGGATGCTGACATATTGCTATAAAATGATTGTATATTTAAAAATGTATTTTGATTTTGAAACTTCTTTACATTAGAGTGTGCATCAACCACATATAATTAATCTAGTTTTGCACCCTTGCAAACAAGGCATATTTTTTGAATATGCACTGTTGAACTGACAAAAAAATTACTTTCATGATTTCACATATTTCATGGAAATTGCCAGTCATTGGAGTATTTTGGTCCTCTAGTTTTCTTTATATTGATCATAATGTGGTGGTTTATTTTTTTGTTGCTTTAAATTATTTACATTGAAATTATTATCCCAATCCTTTCAAGTTTTGGAAGATGAAATGGCAAACCTGAGGAACTAGAGTTTGAATCTACCATTGATGGTATATAAAAACACAACCATCTTTAGAGACATCTTCTTTAATTACAAGTTGCAGTTGTAAAAAAATTACTAGAAAGTGGTGACTTTTGGCTAAATCTAGCATATCGTGTAAACCGTATAATAATGTTATGTGAATTATATGCAATTATAGAAGCAGTTCAACAATCTAACCCATGTATCTAAGCGACACTGACTACCCCATGTTCAACTTCCAAATCTGCCCACAAAACTCAAACTAGGAAATTGAGGCGCTAAATCCTCACATTACATTATCCAAATGAAACGAGGCCTTCGCATCAAGAATACAAGGGTTTCCTACAATAGAAATCTATAGATAAAAACATTACTATCAACCTCACAATAGAAGATTTTATACCTCCAATCTTCTCTAAGGCTTCAAGTATATGATGTAAAATTGGAGTCCAATGAGAAAGCTTCTCAGTCCCCACAAATCATGAATATGTTAGGCAATGAGTGATGTTATTCCTACAAGGTTTAGGCTGTCTCTCCATGGAACCATGAACTTGTTTTTTTTTCTCTGGATTTTATGAATTCTATGAGGATTTAATCATTTTTTCCTTCATTTTTGGAACAAGTTTCCTTGACTTCTATCAATTCATGCCCATTGGATGATGTGTTTGAGTATTTACAATTTCTTTTTTACCAGATATGGATTTCTCCAAAATTTATTAGGGTTTGAGCCATAGCTTCTTCTTGGGTCATGGTCTGGAGTTCTTTTTCTCCATTTTAGGTTAAGAATTCCATTGTACATCAATATTTCTCATCTACTTTTGCATTGTGGGTTATGAATCTAAGTGCTTTCGTGGTCATTGCTAATATGTTTTTTTGCTTGGCTACCAACTATTTTTGAGGATTTTAGACATGGAATGATATATTACTCTGGTTGTGTCATTGTGTCATTGCAGACTTGTTATATATCCTCCTTTCACTTAGTACCATGGGAAGCATTGGGGTTGGTGGAGTGACCTATGGGTAATACAAGTATGAGAATCTAAACAGAGGTATGTACTAGCCAAGAGAAAAATTGAGAATTTCGATCACTAGAGTTGGTGGGTTCATTTCCTTCCGTATTGCCTCGAGATTGAAATCTGAAGGGCACTACATTATTGCCTCTGATTGGAAGAAGAATGAGCACATGACTGAGGATATGTTCTGCAATGAATTCCATCTTGTGGATCTAAGAGTTATGGACAATTTCTTGGTTGTTACCAAAGGAGTTGACCATGTTTTCAACTTGGCTGCAGACATGGGTGGTATGGGATTCATTCAGTCTAATCACTCTGTTATTATGTACAACAACACCATGATCAGCTTCAACATCCTTGAAGCTACATGAATCAATGGTGTTAAAAGGTGATACCATGTTTTGTTTCTGTAGTTTGGATTGCTTTGTTTTCCGTTTTGCTTTGCCAAACTAGATCCATTTTGACCCTATTCTATTGCATTCCCAACTTTGAAGGTGAAATATGGTTTTTCTAGATGCGGTAGAATTTCATTGCCTTATTTTAAAATCATGTGTTGCATGTTTAAACTGTAAAAGTGATGATATATTTTCTATCACTTGTTGCAGCAATAATAATTTTGGCCTTATTTTGTAAATCATGTGTTGTAGTGATGATTTCGTTTCCATCACTTGTCAAAGAAAAAATGATGTTTGGTTTTGTATTGATATCTGGAGTATTGTTTCCATTTTTATGTAAACTTGAACACAATGTATCTGTTATAAAATTGTGGCAAGTATGGGATGTCTGGCTCATTTTTGGTCATATAGCTAAAAATGTAATTTGCAATATATTGTACTACATGTTTGCAGCAGATGCAGGTGTTCGATCATCTCTTATGGATCCAAAGGGCAAAGGTAAAGGAGAAGGAAGGATGACCCGTTAGCAAACTTGTGCTGCAGATAGTGTACAGAGTAGTTGCAAATTATTTAATGCTTTTGGAGGACCAAAATCTTCTCTTAGCGGGGAGGATGGTTCCAAGAGGTTTGATATAGGTGGCTCTTCTGAAAGTACTAGTGGCATGGTAAGAGGATAAAAAATTAGAGTGGCAGAATTTGGAAAAAAAACTAGCATCAGATTGAAGTGCTCATCATATTTATTCGAACGGTGTGAACGACACACAAATACAAGTTCATATGAAGAAGATAGATCAAGTCAAAGTTTATGTTTTTCTTATCTAGATGGCAGGAGGACATGACATGGTAGACACTCTCAGCAAATAGGGAAGCACCAAGTGGCAGGCCTTCATTAGTTGTGCATATCATAGATCATAGAAGGAAGAGGTCACGACTTAAAGAAAATCAACCGCAAGAGAGTTATTGTTACGATGCAATCAAATCACAATCATCCATTGCAAAAAGGAAAAGTGTTTCTAAATTTGAGCCCGACATGATCCTAGTTGTGATTGAAAATCACATATCACAGATCGAAGGGGACAAACTGTTACAAATCAGCCCTGGTAGAGCCTAGGGCAATTCGATTATCACAATCGCAGTTAACAGAAGGGAAGCAGTAGTATGGAGTGCCAACCTTGGTTCCACGCCAAGTGTGATTTTTGATGAGGCTCGATATATTATGAACTGTGTTTAATAGCTTGTCAGGTTTATGGTTATCACAAGGTGCTTGAAGTATGGGCTTTGGTTAATCTGCCAATTGGAAATGTCGATGGGAAGAACCAATATTAAAGCCGTTGATTAAGGATTAATGCGTCGATATGTCCAGTGGTTTAAAACACTGATCCACTGTATTGAAACCCCCCAGTTCACGACTACACCAACTCTTTGTAGTATCCTATCGTTTGAGGTTTAAATGTGAGAATATTCCATGAACTCTTTGATAGTGTTTTTCCTATATTTGACAAGGATTTTTTCTGTAGGGGCCCGAGAATCTCTACCTGAAAACAAACACATAGCCATACTTGTCATCAGTTGAGAACTGCCTGAGAATTGAGGAGTAGCCACCTAAATATTTAATGGAGTGCCTGCATTGGATAAAGGGGAAGACTGGTATAAAATATTGCGCACAACAGTAACCTGACTTGGTCACAGGTTAGGACCTTTCCTTGGGTAGTGTAGAAAATCTCACTGTAGATCAACCTAATAATGCAATATACTAAGGCAAAATACTTAATCTACTTATACAATCAAACTTGCAGAAGCTTAATCGATTTGAGCAAGATCAAACAGAACACATATAATAGAGAAGAAGAATCAATACACATGAAACATAGAAGAATACTTTGGGGAAAGCCTCAGCTAAAAACCCCGTTATCTGTATTATCATACAAGTGGAAATATCTCATTAGCTCTCACAGCTATCTAGCTCTCAGTACAATCCCTCACTGCTTCTCATAAACAGAATAGACAGCTCATATGCCTTTCCTCTTCCCTGCAAGCCTCCTATTTCCTTGCGCAATTTTCCCTGGGTGTTCCTACTGTAACCTTGTGTGAGACTTATCTCACACACTGCTCCAACACACTGTAAAAATGTGCAAATCTCAAGGAATGAATTCCTTCTGCATGCAAGATATTTTCTTATAGGAAAATTCTTGCAACTGATAGTACATTGTCCCTGCCTTTAATCTCAACTGAGTCTTTGTTTGAAATGACATGAATGAGTTATTTATAAGAGAATATTCAGTTATCTGGAGTACACTAGTTTCATGTGTGCATGCATTAACTGACTAAACCACAATTAGTTCCTCCAACAGTTTGGAACTAATTTAATTGGACTTAACTCAGCTAATTGAGCTAACTAATTACAACTCAAATACAACTCATCCTTATCTCCTTAATTAAGGGATAAAGTCCTCAATCAAAGGAATAATTGTTGCATGACTTCACAAAGAATTCTAGCTTGAATTTATCCAACTAATTAATCCATAATGAATTAATTAATTATTTTCCAAGCAGCTGCTGAGACTAAATTAGAATTTTAATTCAATGACAAATTAAAATTGGAATATTCTTGTTTCCACATTTCAACACTCCCTCTCAACAAGAGAGGGATTATCTACCACCCCAATCTTGTCTCTATGGAACCCGAATTTACACTTTGACAATGCCTTAGTCAAATTGTCAACATCTTGCTCCTTGGTAAAAATGTACTGCAACAACATGGTCCTCCTTGCCACAAAGTCCCTGAGATGATGATATCGAATGCCGATATGCTTGGACCTGTCATGAAATACTGGATTCTCAAAGAGTTTGATACAAGTCCGATTATCACAATAGATCACAGTTGGATCCATCCTCTGATCAAACAAACAAACTAGAATTTTCCCCATCTAGATGGCCTCACATGTTGCCTGACTTACAACCATGTATTCAGCCTCTGCCGAGCTGAGTGCAACTGACCTCTATTTCCTATTGTACCAAGAAACTACCACTGACCCAAGGTTGAAAATTCCTCCTGATGTGCTCTTCCGATCTGACGGACTCCCTGCCCAATCTGCATTAGTGAAGCCCTGTAGCTTCACTCCCTCTGTTTGTCTGTACCATAATCCATTCTGAGATGTGCCTCTGAGGTATCTCAAAACATGCTTAGTTTCCTTCCAAAACAACTTGGTAAGCTGAACCATAGCTTGACTCAGATGGTTCACCGCATAGACAAATCTGGTCATGTGTTAACTAAGTACATCAGTGAACCCACAAGCTGCCTGTACAGAGTAGCATTTACTACTTCTCCTAAAGTAGCATCCCCCTTTCTCGAGTTACCTGCTAGAGGAGTCTGCATGGGCTTACACTTCTCTATGTGGAATCTCCTGAGTATCTCATTGGCATACTTTCCCTAAGACATAAACAACTCCCCAACCTTCTTCCACACTTGCATGCCAAGGAAGTAGTGCTCATCTTGAATTCTCTTGCAAGGTCCTCCTTGCAAGACATGATCAACTGATCATCACTTGCCAATATGAGATCATCAACATAAAAAACAATAATCAATTACTTACCTTCGACCATGATGTGGTATAGGTTCACATTTGCTTCCCGATGAAGTAGTTGTCAAACCTGGTTTACCAAGAACGAAGTGCATGCTTCAGCCCGTACAAGGCTCTCTTGAGTCAGCACACTTGTGACTCATGATCGAATGTCTCAAAACCTTCCGGCTGCTCTATGTACACCTTCTCCTCAATCTTACCATTGAGGAATGTAGTTTTCACATCCATCTGATGGATCTTCCAACCTAGCTGTGCTGATAGTGCCAACATCGATCTTATAGATGAGTACCTTGTGACAAGAGCAAAAGTCTCATCATAGTCAATCCCCTCGACTTGTGAGAAACCACGGGCAAAAAACCTTGCCTTATGTTTCTCCACACTACCATCAACAACTTGTTTTACCTTGTAAAGCCAACGAGAACTCATAATTGACTTTTTCTCCAATCTTGGAACCACATCCCAAACACTCTTCCGAACTATGGAGTCATACTCCTTCGCCATAGCATCAACTCGAATCGGCTGCTACATTGCTTCCTCAAAGGAAGATGGCTTAGTCTCAATACATTCCCCAACAAGGGACATGTATCCAGTGTACCTATCAGGTGACGTTCTCTATCTGTGCTGAGAAGATGGTTGTCCCACATTCTCTCTCACATCCGATAACAATTTTTCAGCTTCTCTTGAGTGCTTCCACCCATCTTTGGAAGACTCTGCTTGAGTTGATGCCTCCACTTCTGGAACCTCTAAATGCAACTTCTCCACATCAGTCTAAAGCTCCTCCTCCTTAGGAACCAAAAGTTCTTGCATAGCCTGTAGTTGGATCTCCCTCTCAAGGGAAACTCACATGGCCTTCTACTCATCAAAATTTAGATCTTCGCATACCACTATCCTCCAACTCGTAGGCAAGTACAACTAATAGTTGTGAGGTGTATCAATGTACCCCACAAGTATCCCCAACTCAGCTGTCAGATCAAGTTTCTTCTGGGCATCCTTGGTCACATGGAAAAATACCGATGAGCCAAAGATCCTGGAGTGACTCACATCTGGTCTCTTCCTGGAGAAAGATTCTTCTAGTATCTTCATCCCAAGTATGTGATGTGGGCTTCTATTCTACAAATAGATTCACATCTGGTCTCTTCCTGGAGAAATATTCTTCTGGTATCTTCATCCCAAGTATGTGATGTGGGCTTCTATTCTACAAATAGACTGGTGTGTTGCATACCTTAGCCCACAAATGAAGTGGTAGGCCTTGGTCATGCAACGTCACCCGAGCTGTGCCCACAATTGTTCTGTTCTTCATCTCGGCCACCCAATTCTGCTGTGAGTTATGAGGTGTTGTCAATTCCCATTTAATTCCTTCTGCTGCACAAAAGTCCTTAAACTCTTGAGAAACATACTCTCCACCATTGTCTCTTCTTAAGGCCTTGATCTTCTTCCCTGATTCTTTCTCAACCAAAGCTTTGAACTCACGAAACTTTGAGAAGGTTTGCTCCTTCTTCTACATGAAATAAATCCAGCATTTACGAGAAAAATCATCAATGAAAATCACATAATACCTTTGCTTCGTTGTGGATATTATCAGGAATGGTCCACACACATCAGTATGAACTCACTCTAAGATCGCCTCAGCTCGGTTGTCTCGATCATGAAAGGAAGACTTGGCATACCCTCCCAAGGTACAACCATTGCATGTGTCCACTTGCTCAAGTTTACATTTGGGAAGTCCGATAGAGATATACTACATTATCTTCAAGGCCCTGTGATGAAAGTGGCCCGATCGTCTATGCCATAACTCGATAATGTCTTGGATTTGCACGAATTCTGCTTTTGAACTCATTGCAACACAATCATCTACCTCTAGTTTGTAGATATTCCTCAATCGAATTCCAATCCTTTGGGTCCGACCCGTGGCTATGTGTCTCAGGAATGCCTTTCCTTTACTAAAGACAACATCGTAGCCTTTGTCTTCCAACATCACAACTGATACCAAGTTCTTCATTAGTCTAGGCACATACTTCACATCTGTCAAGGTGAGAGGAGCTCTATGCTCCCTTTGAAAAGTAACCATGCCCACTCCTGAAGCACTGTACTTCCCATCGTCACCCATCTCTATGGGCATCTTGAGGTCTTTCTCCTCCAAGGTACTGAACAAACTCTTATCGATGGTCATATGAAATGAGGCTCCATTATCAAGGTAGCAAACACAACCCACCATCGATGAAGCCATACATGCGATGATGGTAAAATCCAATTCAAACTGAGAGGCCAGTGACTCACCTTCTGATCCTTTTGAGGATCCCTTCTTGGATTTCTTCAATGGACAATTAGTTGCATAATGGCCCACCTCGTGACAATTAAGGCATCTCACTTTATATTTGTCATTCTTCTTCCCACCATCAGAAGAACTCGATTTGGAATGGGAAGCCTTCTCTTTCCCTTTCCTTGCCTTACTTGTGAAGGCTGGATTTTGTTCATCATCATGCTTAGATGAAGAACCATGTTTGGTGCTTCTCCTGATCTCCTCCTGCATCAGATCTGACCATAGTCGTTCCCAATCCAGTAGTTTCTCTCTTCCATTCACAAAGTCCTAGTAGTTATGCCAGCTCTTAGGAAGACTGAGGAGAGTAAGGCTCACCATATCATCGTTGAATGTAGTTATTATTACACTACCAAGCTCATCTCTGTAGGTGGTGAGGTCGTTTAGATATGTAGAAATAGTGTCGCCCTTTTCACACATGATTTTCTGAAGCTTGTCCTTGAAAGCTAGTTTCCTCTAGTCACTGTTGTTCTGATAGAGATCCTTCAATGTCATCCACATTGAAAATACAATCTCCTTCCCATGGAGACTTGAGATAATATGGTCTCGAACTCCCTCCAGAAGGATCTGCCTCGCCTCCACCACACACTTCTTCCATTCAACCAATTCTCGTACATTAGCTGTAGTTGGCTTCAATGTTTCTTGATCAATGAAATCCTTCAAACCATTGTCTTCTAATACTACTTCCATGTGATACTTTGATGCTATATAATTCGAGCTTCCATCTAGTGCATATTCGAGTCTCAAGCCATTGAATTCCATTGGTGAACTTAGAGGTATCATAAGAATTCGATTTAACTTCTCCAGAAAAGAACTTAAATGTTCAAATTTTCCCTTCTTCAGTATATTGTTTACTACTTTGATCACCTTTTCTCTGATACCATGTAGAAAATCTCACTATAGATCAACCTGATAATGTAATATACTAAAGAAAAATACTTAATCTACTTCTACAATCAAAATTGCGGAAGCTTAATCAATTTGAGCAAGATCAAACATAACACATATAACAGAGAAGAAGAATCAATACACATGAAACACAAAAGAATAGTTTGGGGAAAGCCACAGCTAAAAAAACTGATATCTGTATTATCATACAAGTGGAAATATCTTAGGATTACACATAGCTTTAGCTCTCACAGCTATCCAGCTCTCAATACAATCCCTCACTGCTACTCATAGATAGAATAGGCAGATCATATGCCTTTCCTCTACCCTCCAAGCCTCTTACTTCCTTGCAAATTTTCCCTAGGTGTTCCTGTTGTATCCTTGTGTGACACTGGTCTCACACATTGCTCCAACACACTTTAAAACTGCACAAATCTCAAGGAATGAATTCCTTCTGCATGAAAGAGATTTTATTATAGTAAAATTATTTCAACTAATAGTACACTATTCTTGCCTTTAATCTCAACCGGGTCTTTGTCTGAAATGACATGCATGAGTTATTTATGATAGAATATTTGGTTATCTTGAGTACAAGAGTTTCATGCATGCATGCATTAACTGACTAAACTCACAATTAGTTCCTCCAATAGTTTGGAACTAATTTAACTGGACTTAACTCAGTTAACTGAGCTAAGTAATTACAACTCAAATACTACTCATCCTTATCTCATTAATTAAGGGATAATCTCCTCAATCAAAGGAATAACTGTTGCATGACTTCACAAAGACTTCTAGCTTGAATTTCTCCAACTAATTAATCCATAATGAATTAATTAATTATTTTTCAAGCGGCTAGTTAGACTAAATTTTAATTTTAATTTTCAATTTTAATTCAAGGACAAATTAAAATTGGAATATTCTTATTGCCACATTTCAACAGGTAACACAGAGGTTCAGAGAGGTCGCAGAAAGCTAGATTATCTAAATTGGGTGTCTAGATAGGTGATTCTACATTATTTTTTGGTAGGAAGTCAGTGGTGTGGTCTATCTCTACAAATGGGCTCTCCATTTTCATCTATCTTCCATATTGGACGGTTTTTATGTAAAACATGCTTGTACTTCTCTTTTCATGCCATTTAATGAATGAAGGCCTCCCCACTATTGAGCAAGGCCTAGAGATGTAGCCCAAATTAGATGAACTCCATAATCAATTCTCTGTGTCTTGATCTCATGTGTGATTATGCCTTTTTATATTTGTTTTATATTCTTATGTTCCATGGTTTTTAATAAGCTTTGTTTCATGTAATTCTGATTTATCTATAAGAAAAAATACTTGATCAATTAATAACAACATTGAGAGTAGTCTTATTCATGTGGCCTAATTTTATGTTACTTATCTATGATTAATACTCATGTATATACTTAAATATGTTGTTGTATATGGTGTATCTAGTGTCTTTTTCTTATTTTCAAATAAAAAATGCAAAATAATAATAAAAATAATATTAAAGAAAAAATAAAAGGGGGAAGATAATTTTTGTATCATAGTTTCAAAATGGCTCATATCTCATCTAATGTAAAGCACAGGTCCCACGTGATTTGACCATTCAAATCAAAAGAAATTATTAAATAAGAGTGGGCCACCCTACTCTTCAGGTCAAGAAGTTAAATCACACACAACTTTTCATGCACATCGCTATGGTGTGTATCATGACTTGTTTATAATTAACCTAATGAAAAAGACAAATAATATTTTATGCAACAAGGTTCCCCCATGGGAGGGATATGGTAAAATCATTGTTAGGGAAATCAACGATGAAGATTCACCCTGATAGTGCTTCCCTAAGATGCTACTAACCACCATCAATGCCTCCGGGTAGTAACTAGTTTCCTCCTCTGCAACATCTATACAACAAGCAAGCAGCTTATTCACATTAACACTCCACATCATTACTTCATCTACGCCAGCCATCTACATCATACCATCCATGTTATATCTCCTGTGTCATCATTCCACGTTAGCATCTCACGTCATTTTCCAGCCATCTACATCATACCATCCATGTTATATCTCCTGTGTCATCATTCCACGTTAGCATCTCACGTCATTTTCCGTATCATTTGTCCTCTCCATTAATTTCACTTTTTCCCTCCTTGCCTATAAAAAACATCGTTTTCCTATTTCCATTCACTTTTTATTGTTGACGACCAATAGTTTGTTGCCACCCACAACAACTGCCAACTCATCACCCAACGTCTACCACTTTTCATCAGATTGATTGACTGTCCAAGTTTTGACTTCTAAGTATGGAAGAAATGTTAAGATTTAATATCACCAACAAAACGGTTGGAACCGGAGCCTTCCTCAAGCGAGCTTGCACAAGAATGTGAAGTGATTGAATAAATTCAAAGTGCAAAGTTTATTTTGGAGAAAGATATTATGTTTTGTAATTTCAAGTCAGAAAATTTTAATTTCTAAGTTCATTTTTTGAGTCCTCATAAAGATCGAGTAGAACTAAAAGTAATTTTGAAAGTAGCTCTTGATAGTTAACAATTTTGCTAACTGTCCTCAATGTAATATTTCTTTTAGAAAGACATGAGGAACTGTTAGAGAGGGTTCCTAACTTCACGTCAGAGAAGAAAATTTTGTTGTGTAATGTATGAAGAAATTATTTGAGTAATTATTAAAATATGTTGGTGATTACAGTTGTTTGTAGAAAATTATGTGTTCTCTTTGTGTGTCTGTAAGTCATTATGTGTATTTCTTCATATGAGAATGTGTAAAGAACAAATATGTCTTTAATAATAAAATATAATACTTTTTCTCAAGATAGCTTATAGTACCTAAACATTTTCAATTAGAATGATCGTAAAGAGTGCTCCATATTCTCAGCACTTCATTCTCTTAATATTTCATGATTTTCTGCTAAGCTTGATGTACAAGATTCTATATTTACAACCTTCTGGATTGAGATTTTTTACATTTGTTTGTTCTCTCCCTCTAGCACAACTCCAAAAATCATTTTCAAAGACAACGTGCCCATCTGGGGATGATTTATCTTGTCACCAAGAATGTTTCCTTCATTACAGTATAACAATTAATCTCCAAACAAATCAAGTGAGAAATGGTCAAACAAAGTTTTTCATTTTGTTCAATGCAAAAGTCGTAGGCACTAACCCCTTTTCAGGCAGAGGTTGTCTCTAGGGAAACAACAATATCCACTATATGATGAAGTTGCATTAGTTTTACTGGAGCAACCTATGCCAGGTGATGGGTGACGGGAAGTTTATAACGATATGACCCATGTTCAAATGAGAAAGACCATAACTTGATTTAGTCTTATGAGGCCTTGGTATGGGGAACGGTTTTAGAAATTTCCACATAAATAAAATGAGATGAAAATATGACAAATAAATAATTTACAATTTACAATTTTCATTTACTTATGGTAAGACACTTATAAAATCATTCATAAATATAGTTTTTCCTTATTTTAGTTAGCATGGATAAGGGGAATAAAGGTGCACTTGATGACAAAACATCGTTTTAAAAGGGAGATAACTTCTTTGAGAAGATATAATGAGGGGATCTTATGATAATTCTTTCTCAAGGAGAAAGTGGTTCTTTTATGAAAATTATTTGAAGTCATGTTATTTATTTATTTGGAGCCCATGGACAACTAGAATTGATGAGGTATAGGTTATGGCAATGTTCCTATAACACATATGCAGTGCTACTACACAGGGATTTTCTAAGGGGCTTTAAAGTCACCGTAACACCCAACCACACCCAAGTCCTACAACAAATATGAGTGCGATAAGATGATGACACTATTATATTGAGGAGATTTTCTTAGTGACTTTATGTTAATCCTATGTTGAATTTGTCGATAAATTCTTAGTGATATTGGGAATTTTTTTCCTTATACTTACTATATTATAATTCTTACATAGGGTGCACTTGCTTGATAAAATAAATTCCATTGGTTGGAAGGAGTGTTCTTCTCAAATACATATTTTGATCAATATTTTTTAGACTATGATGCATCACTGGAAAGAATATCCAAAACCCATAAGATTGAGGAATTTAAATACATTTTAAACTCTCATGAGAATTGTCCATAATATAAAAATAACATATTTGATTAAGGTAGAACTATTATAGTATGTTAATAAAATTAATATTTTATTCCCGTGCAAATACCTTCCTCTCACCTTTATATAGGCCAGCACAAACATTTCATGTCCATAGAGTTAAGGAATCGAAATGCAGTAAAAGCTCTCATTTATCTTTTTCATAAAATAGTAATATGTTGAATTGCTTCTGGATCCATCACATAATGTTTTTCTTTATTGAAATTTCAAGCCAACCTATGGGTCTTATTATCATATTACAATCATATTGATGATAAGCCACATAGATTGGCTCGAAACGTTAATAAAGAAAAATTGTATGTGATAGATTCATAAGCACTTCAACATAACTCATATTGCAAAAATCTTAAATATAAAAACATAGTAATGGTGGCATATATAACTAGTAATTGCCTCAAAAGGTGCAAAGAGACACTGAAGGAATATAAAATTTGGGGAGATCACCTGCTTAAGAATAGAGCTAAAAATAAGCTCATAATTAAATTTTAGAATTCAAAATAAGCTACATAATTAAAAAAATAAAATTAATAACACAATAATCATAAATTTTTATTTATAAAATACAAATAACTAAATAAATTTAATTACATTCAATGTGATGATGATAAAGAAATATTAATTTTTGCTAAAACATTACATGCACACAAAATTTGTAATAAGAAAAGCCTATAAATCTTACATCGCGTTTAATTTTAGATATAGAGTTTATAATGATCTTATTTTCCCAACATGATTAAAAGCAAATAAGTTCACAATGTTAGGAACAATAAATGATATGGCAATTGACAAAAAAATGACGTTGTAATGTGACAAATAACAAATTAGATCACCCATGTGAGGAACAACAAATAACTTTGCAATGTTATGAACAATGAATCAATCATATTTTTTGAACATAACGAAATATTAATGCATGCTTGTATGGAAAAATTACAATCCCATTAGTTTCCTCCTATCAATGAAATTAGTTTTTAACATCCTGGTTTTCATAGCAACAATCCCAAATACCCAATATATTTTTAAATAATGAATCCATACAAGTGAGAAGAATTTTTTATAATGGAGGAATGACCTATTATAGAGTTTTATGAACCCAACGTTTCAGACTACTAAGTGAGTCCATCATGAGGTTATACAACAATAGGTTTAAGAAAAAATTAGTGATGTATCTAGCAACTAATCTTGAGAGTATATATAAGGATTATGAATAAAAATAATGTAAGAGTTTTAGTCTACCATAATCTGAAATATATTGAAAATTTGGAAATTTTAAATTATTAGGGTTTTAATTAATTAATTCTCTGTAATTTATTTGTATATATAAAAATTCTAAGTTTAAAGTTTTTTTTTAATTTTAATTTTTTTTAATTTTTATATTATAATTCATTATATAAACAATCTTTTTATTTTAGTTTAGTAATATAATTGATTATAAAAATTATATGTTGATTAAATGATTTTTTTTATTACTAAGATATATTATTAACTTCTCAGTCCAATGGATTGGATCAGTATGGTCTAATGACATAATAAAAGTGAAAGATTGAAAAAATATGATCTTTTCCTTGATCGAACCTAATGGTTTTAATAGGTTCTAGTCTAGTAATACAACAAAATACAAAAATATACAAGTGAAATTGAATCGCAAAACACCATTAACTGCTAGCAAGATTACTAAAAACAAAGGTCCGTAATATCCCCCACAATATGTCATAAATTTTAAGTTTTTCCCAGTCCCATAGATTGGTATGATCTAACTGCATAATGAAAGGGAAAAACTTGCATAAGCTTGCTTCTTTCTTGGACCAAAGATAATGATTCCCTTCAGTTTGTAGGCCAATAATCTAGCAAAATGAGAAAACATTTTAGAGGTTTAGTAGAAAAGCCTAAGGCTTGAAAACAAATAACATTGTAGGAATCAAAATTTACACGAAAGTACTCATTACCCAAGTTGTGACATAGATTTTCTTAGATTCAAAAATGGCAAACCCAAAATCTGAAACATTGGCATTCCATTGCTTATCCAAGAGAATGTTGCTAGATTTTATGTCACTATGAACAATCTTGGTCTACAACCCTGCATGTAAATATGCTAACACACATCCATGACTCTAAATTAGTAACAACAACATCTAGAAACGATGCATAAACATTTCATTTTTTACATTTTTAATTTGTTTCTAGTTTCAAACAATTTACATATATATTCGGACCAGAAAATCGGAAAAAAAAACAACAAAGAATCCAACCATAGTAGCTCTCAATATTATGTGGTATTAGGCATCCATTTTGGAGGTTTAGGAACTATTTTTAGGACAGGGTTGTTGAAATCTCATCAACTATATAATATATTATATCTATGGACTATGGAAAATAGAAATTTGATCGGAACAATGAGACACTTAGTATAAAATTAGTGTTTCATTTATTCTCTCATTCCTAGAAAGTATGATTTTACTCATCTATCGACAAGGAGTTTAAATTTGAGTAATGTTTGAAATTATACTCCACCTATTAACACTGGAAGGAGAAATTGAATCAAGCAGAGAACGATAAAAGTGACCCTGACACCAAGATATAGTGCAAAATCCAAATTGACTGTAATTGGAATTATAACCACATAGTATGCCCCAATATTTGCATAGGCACCCAAAGTTTTCCATCCACATCCTCTAGCAATTCCTGTAAAGGTGTTGAAATTTTAGAAAACATGACCTCTGAGGTAGGTGTGTGTGGGTGAGTGTGATTCTAGACTATTCCAGAAATGAAGAACTATATGGGAAATATTTTGTACCGGATAGAACAGCTTAGATGCCATCCAAATGGGTAGAGGATGCAAGTAGTGGCATCATCCCTGAAACATAGTCAACTAGCTCTCCTTCATTTATATAAGAATAGACCCATATATTTCGAATAGAGAATGAAGTAGATTCTATAACGAGGTCCTCCATTGATTACACATAAACTGTAACATGCACTGAGAACTGTGCATCACGTGAGTGTCCAACTCCTAGTTCATTCGAAACTCGTTTGCTGCAATTTAAAAAACTCTAATTTAAATTATGAATAGAATTTAGGGCTGGCAACTGAATATTCTTAGAAGATTTGACCTTCGTGAGATTTTTGAATTGGTTGTACCAACCTCACAACAACACCCATACCAAAGGGAACCATATATGCAAGTGAAGTAGTGTTGAGGCTGCAAATAAGAAAAACCAATCTCAGCACAAAATAAATGTTTATTATAAGTAGAAAACAAAAATGCCATTATGAAGTTTTATGTATAATAAAATTTTCATCTATGACAAACTTACCACATGGAGAGAACTAACATCTCAAAGTTGAAGTTTAAGCAAAAAAACAGAGAGGAAAATAAGCATTTCACAAGACTAGTACTCCATGTTCTTGACAAACATAGAGGTCTTAACATAGAACAAAACATAATAACATGACTAAGAATTTCATGTCTAATTTCATACATAAATTGATTCGTACAGGATAAAAATTTTAAAAATTGAACACCTTGAAGCTGGTAAAAAGTAGTAGAATAAGAAAAAATAGAAAACAAGATTGAAGGAATACGTGAATTTTTCAAATTCAACTCCACTCTCGAACCAAAGGAAAAGGACTTGTATATTACATCATCAGTGAAGACGGAATAACAATGTCAAGATATCTACTGATATCATCGAAAGCTCCCCCCGAGAAGGATGTCCATGTCTTCTGGCATGGAGTGTAAACTGTAAACATAAGGCGATAAGTGCTACATTCAACCAATTGGAAATTTTGTTTTCCAATGCAGCCCCTTTTTTACGTAATCCAACCTTGAATACCACTACCCACAGACGGGGACATGCAAAAAGAGAGTTACTACAGCGCTTAACATTATTACATCATTCAAATGATGATACCGTGTGACTGAAGAAATTGAACAAAGGGCTGAAGAGCTACATAAGCAAACAAACTGGGAATAATTCATATTGCAAATTTAATTGCTTCAAAATATATTAGAGGGTATTTCCCAAGGGATGCAGGAACCTGTCCCATATGTGCGCATATCACTGCAAGTAGTATGCTCACATGAAAGGGAAAAACATCTCTCTGCATATGAATCCCATGTAAATGACATTGAGTTTCTCCATAGGATTGTACATAATTTGTCTCTAATACACTTCCCATTCCCATATTTTCAGAAACATAAGAGTAATGCACTTTCCATAGGATTGTACATAATTTGTCTCTAATACACTTCCCATTCCCATCTTTTCAGAAACACAAGAGTAATGCACTTTCCATTCCCATTTTTCAGAAACACAAAGAGTAATTAAAGGAAAGTTGATCAGTCTACTGTTCAGGAATTTCAACGCTTAAAATATTCATTTCTCACTTCTAACTAAACTAAAGTTCATTCACCTACATATCATTCTACCAACAAAATGAACCTTATTAGCTCATATTTTAAGGAACTATAACATTAAAGCTACATCAAGGGCCGCTTTAAACTGGTAAGTGAATTGAGATGGATTATGCACACTCTATGTGATTGGATAGGAATAAGTCCTCTTGCTTTCCATCACACAACGGTCTCATTTGCAAAAATTATTACATAAAAGAACAAATTTAATTTTAGTGTAATATCAATGTCTACCAAGAACACTTCGGGGAAAATCTTAAAGATGGAAATTTATCTAAAAGATTATAAACTTTGGCGAATCTTACTAATCCATAATATGAAAACTATAAAATGTTTAGTGGTGTTTTATTAAAAATATTCAAACTTCTAATGATTTTATATAGTCTCTATAAAGTTTTGGGGATTTTTAAGGTAAAATATTTTTTTCTTATAAAATTTGGGCGAATCATTTTTAGGAAAAAATGAGAATTAGGGAATCTTTCTTTTGGATAAAGCATGAAGAATTATCCCATCTGTAAATATTAGCCCCTAAAATTTTCCCTACACCTAGTGCAAATGAAAATTTAAGTTGCCACTTAGATAAATGCAGTTCCTCAAATGGGTTTTTAGATACTTTCAGAAGTAACATGTAGAATCTGCAGCATTTGATCCATATTGGGTAGACTTCATGTAAATTTCGAAGGAGAAAGAGGACAACCCAAATAAATTTATCCTGTGCTGGTGCAAGGTCATTGATATCATTTACAGTACAAGGTGATCGGGACATTGGTGGGTTTACAATCAAGAAATATAAAAAACAATATATCTAGGAAATTGCTTATTTTAATAATCCTCCCTTGTTATGGGGTTTTAATAGAAAGAAACGTCATAAATAAGTTTAGACTGTAGAACATAGAATGATAGAAAATTTTGTCATCATACCAACACGCTAAACCTAGTAAGACTGGCAAAAGAGGTAGCAATAGAAGCATTAGAAAGTGCAAGCCCTCCCAATGCCCCACCAACATAACATATATCTGTTATCACCTGTAAGTGATATTGCAACAGTTTCACTCCAATCATAAGCCCTGCTATCCAACACAACTTCTTGACTTCCTCCCATACAATACTTGGAGTGAAATTTACATCATCGGAAGCCTCTAATTCCTAAATACCATTCCTGTGTTCATCTTTCAACGTGAAAAGTAGCTGAAAGGTAGCCGAGTTTCCTGACCATTTTCAATTATAAGTGGATCCTTCAATAAATCTCTCTCATCGCCATGAACTAGAACTAAGCAAGTTCTCTCCATGCCTCTTTCAATGAAATATGTTCTACCAACTTAGGAATGTAAACTTTGAATATAAAAATATAGATGCAATTGTCTCAGGATGAATTTTTTTGTATGTTCCAACTTATCTTATAGCATTCGTTGTGTTCCTGATTGATTGAACCTCCTAATTGTTGGAAATAATTACTCCTGACAACGCACTGCCACCACTGCACTTCACACCGCCCCACCATCACTGCGATGACCTACTCAGACTTAAAGGGTGCACCGCCATACTTGTTGAGTTTCAAAGATCCATCACCATCTCAACCTATTTAGCGTTGAAAGGGAAAATAACCGACTTAGCTTTTGTATAAATGCAGAGGAGGCATAGTCCAAATGCATGGAGTCTGATTTGTACGCAGCTGCTTGATCTTCTGTGAATTGATGTTTTCTTTGTGTGTTATTTAATAGCAGTAGCTTATCCACTTATTATTGTGTTCCGTTCTTTTCTCTGTAACTTTCAATTTGTATGAGAGTGTTGGGCTCTGCCCTTTAATTGGTATCAGAGACACAGTCGTGAGGGCTCGCTGCCGTGGCAGTTGAGTTCTGAAATCCAGTGAGAGCAAATTCAAAAATTGCTACACGTAGATGTTGTAGAACATGGTAGCCTCATCTTGGTAACATGCTGTGATATGAATATACTCGAAGGGTATAATACTTTGTTTTATGAGGTGAATCCATTGCAGACTATGTATGCCTTGAAGCTTTTCTGCACTCATGTTTTCCTCCAGTCAGAACCTTTCGATGGATATAAAGAATTCGTCCCGGAGCTTTTAAACTTGTTGATTGGATAACTGAATTGTCTAGGGTCGCGTGAGTTGATTAGAACCTCGGAGATGCATGTTTGCAAGTAATATATTTTTTAATGAATTATATTTTATCATTATTTTTTTTATATGAAAGGATAGTTTTGTTGTTGATGGTTTTGATGATGAATTATACTTGTTAGTTCGAAATATGTTGACCAAAAAATTCTCTCATGTGATTTCTATCGAAATACTTTGTTTAATTTATTATGGATCATAGAAGCTTGAATACTGAAAGTTCTATTATTGTTAAACAAATATTGTAGAAATACTTAATTTAATTCATTATGGATCATAGAAGTTTGAATACTGCAAGTTATTGAACAACGAATATTGTGGAGAGGTAATCCACGATCAACAAAGGGGTGTTTAGCTCGCTGGTTTTTTTTAAGGAAAGAAGCCACATCCTTAAGGCTCTTTGCCTTCGTTGCCCACTCCCATATGCCAGGAGAGATGCAAGTTTGTACGTACGCTTGGGGCTGAGGCTGTCAGCAAGTATTCATATTCACGGTTGTAACACATCAGTAGCCGCAAGGTATTCTAGTGAGTGTTGTAAGGGAGCTGTAACTGCATACTGTTGTATTATTAAATAAGTAGTTGTATTATTAAATAAGTAATTTGTTGTAGTAGCAGAGGACCATTTCCATTGTCGTTGGGATTTGGAAATTTGATGAGGCTTTTTAGTAGCATAGTTTGTCTGTTGTGCACTCTCTGAACCTTCAATTGGTATCAGAGCGACGGTCGTGAGGGCTCGCTGACATAGCAGTTGAATTCTGAGAGTTAGTGAGAACAAATTCAAAAATTGCTACACGTAGATGTTGTGGAACCTGGTAGCGTAATCTTGGTAACATGTTGTGATATGAATATACTTGAAGGGTATAATACTTTATTTTATGAGGTGAATCCATTGCAGACTATGTATGCCATGAAGCTTTTCTGCAGTCATGTTTTCCTCCAGTCAGAACCTTTCGATGGATATAAAGAATTAGTCGCGGAGTTTGTAAACTTGCTATTTGGATAACTGAATTGTCTAGGGTCGTGTGAGTTGATTAGAAGCCCGTAGATGCATGTTGGCAAGTAATATATTTTTTAATGAATTATATTTCATCATTTTGTTTTTGAGAGCATACGATAGTTCTGTTGTTGTTGAATGGATATTGTGGAGAGGTAATCCACAACCAGCAAAGGGGTGTTCAACTCGCTCATTTTTTTGAGGAACGAAGCCACTTTCTTAAGTCTCTTTGCCATCGTTCCCCACTCCCATATGCTAGGAGAGCTGCAAGTTTGTACGTGCACTTGTGGCTGAGGTTGTCGCAAGTATTATCTGCCCAATATTATTTAAAGTTGTGAAAGTGTGTGACTGATAAGAGTCTAAATTTGTTTCGACTGTTGCGTAAATGAATGAGCACCAGCCTGCAGAGCCGGTCGGAGAAGGTACCATGGAAAGAAGCACTGCAGCAACAGTAGTAGTCAGGAGTCATAATCAGGAGCCAAGCCATCAATTTTTTCAGTTTGAACTGTCGCCGTAAAGACTAAGGAATTAGAACAAGCCGTCGTAGTCAAACTAGTTTGGCCGCCGTAAACCTGTACACTTAAGATTTTGTTGAAGTGTTTAGCAGCAAGGTTGAGGTACAAACCAAAGGGTTTCAGCAAGTCAAAGGCAACAGAGAAGAGGAGAAGGCCTGTTGGAGGTCTCTGCCATAAGTCACAACCACCAGTATTGTGAGGCGCTCTGACTTTGTATTATTTTCTATGCTCTATTTTTGTAAACAAAATCATAATTCTACATAATTGCAATTGGTGAAATATATGCGGATTCATATGCTTATATTGAATTAAGAAAAGCTATATAGCCACTTTGTAACACTGATGTTAATAAGAAATCCGCGAGCCCGTAGAGCTACGACCACATGACAGAGAAGAAGTGTTAAGGCATATTCTCTATCACTCTAAATTGAGTCTGCGTGTGTAACTTGTGCGAGGTTAATATTTTAGTGCACGAGGTGCTGTACATCAGTGATCTCTATTTATTTGTGATGGTGTTCCTTACTTTTGGATGATCGACGCATTTCCTTCAGCAAGGTTTTGAACCATTTTTCTAAGGGTGGCGCTTGTTTATTTGTTTGTGAGACTGTAACTTGAGCATCGAGTGTCGTGGAGCATGCACCCACTAGTTGAATATGAAGTCGTGATTTGATCTTTTCCACTCTCGAATTGTGGCACACATTAAAGTTTTCTCATGGAAAAAAAAGAGGTTGAGAAGTCTAGCAGAAGACAAAGAAAAAATCGAAGGTGATTGGTGTAGTTTTGATTTGCTACCACCACCTATGTTTACCAGTAAATATTTTGATTTGTGGGTTATTAGAATGTTTATCTTTCTTCCAGCTAAAGACATAATTGAAAATTGTTCTAATAACCCATATGATAATTCATGCCATGATTTAGCATTAAATTTTATAAAACAAGTATTTTATGAGAAATTTTTGTGCAAGGTAGCAAAAGCTACAACTTCCAATGAAGCATGTAAGACCTTCGAACCAGAATTTGGTGTAAGGGGGAGTAGTCAAGTCCAAAGACGTAGTGTTGTTCAACATTTTGTAGTAGTGCTTGAACATTAGAATGAATATGGATCTGTAGCAGCGAATCTACAAAGAGATGAAGGATTTTGTGAATCTCACTTGAAAGTGGATCACAATGTTGATGGTGTGTTAACAGTAGACACTGATTTTTGGCATAGATAATGTTTCCAATGGAGAAGCATCTTGTTTAGTGGATCCAACAATTGAAATTACTAATGTTAAATTTGCTGAACAATTAACTCGTGACGAGTGGTTGCAGATGATGCAACATAAACATCTTATTGGTACATTGTTATTTGGTGAGAGAATCCCACTTGGGTATGGAAGCCAAGTGGAAGTGACAGAGAGAGAGAGATAGAGGTAGAAATAGAGTTAGAGACAAAGAAAAAAGCCCATAAAGAGTAAACAAAGACATGAAAAGACAAAGAAGGAGCATAACCAATGTGGTTCTACAAAAATTGTTAATTCTAACATTGATTTCCGGTATTGAGGTACACAGAATGAATATGAAGAATAATTAAAGTTTATTGAAGCATGGCTTGAAACACTATGTATTGATGATGCCTACATGGAAGTTGCAACTATGAATATTAAAGACTGTATGGATGATATTGAAAATGAAAATTTCACTGAAATTTTCATGTATTGAAGTCCTGAAGAGATAAAATTCTATTATGAACTTATGTTGCAACAAATTGATAATCCGAAGATTGATGATGAAGAAAAAACTATGGAAGATGACAAGTGGCAGTAGTCGATATAGAAGGAAATTTTTGAAAAGTAAAGGACATACATTCTAAAATGATTTTATATGTTTTTATGATAAATAAATATATCACGATGAAAGAGTTGTAACATGAAATAAAAAACTAAAATTTGGAACCTACAACAAAAAGGAAAACATGAAGCAGTTTAGAGGATAAGAAAAGGAAAAAGAAATTCAACACAAAAGTTGATGTCAAATCTTTGAACCATAAATAAATATATCACGATGAAAGAGTTGTAACATGAAATACAAAACTGAAATTTGGAACCTACAACAAAAAGGAAAAGATGAAGCAGTTTAGAGGATAAGAAAAGGAAAAAGAAATTCAGCACAAAAGTTGATGTCAAATCTTTGAACCATTGTAAGCCTAGATGAGACTTAGACTAGCAGACATGTTTATGTTTTGTTTAATCATGCTTAAGTTATTAGTAGTAATTAAAGCGGAGTGTTGGAAATAATTACCCTGACAATGTGTTGGAATTTTCTGATAAATTCCATAACAGACAGACAAAAATCGCACTCTGTTTTTTACACAGAAAAACAGAAAAAATCGCTTGCTGCAAACGGTGTTTCAGCAACACAGTTTTTTTTCAGTTGCTGAAACAGGTGTTTCAGCAACGCTGATCGTCGTGTTTCAGCAACGTAAACTTTTGACGTCAAGTATTTTTGAGTTACGAGGTGTTTCAGCAATGGTGACGGTGTAACAGCAACAGGAAAAATTTAACTTTTATTTATCAAAATAAACTAACTGTTACAGATTTGTCTTCCTCATACAGAGGGAATTTCAAAACTTCTATTGCTGAACATCTACTTCAGAAATTCACTAAGGAACGATTCTGTTCCACACAGATGAACATAAAAACAAATTACATTCAAATTTCTGCACTGCTGTGCATTTCACTGTTCTGAAATTATTCTTCTTCCTCTTCACGCTGCTGCGTGCTTTCTTCTGCTCTGTGTGATTCTTCAGCTGCTGCTGCTGCTTCTAACGCTAACATTAAAACAGAACTGCTGTGCGGTATTTATATGCTGAAAGATATCTGATTAAAACAATAAAATATTACAAAATATCTTCTAATGTTTATCTCAGAATTTATTGCAGCAAGGCGGTGATGCCTTTATCAAAAACAAGTCGGCTGTCTGCAGGGGAAATCAACTCAATCTTTAATGCATATTAATGTCCAGAAATATCAAAGGCGACTTTGCTGCACCGAACACCCTTTAACATTTACTGCAAATCAGATTCATGTACAACTGTTCATTGTTGCAGTTGAATTAAATTCCACACTCCCCCTTAATTTCAACTGCTGCATACCCAGACATTTTCTGAAATGATCAAAACCTTTCTTTGCTAATGGTTTTGTCAAGATGTCTGCAAGCTGATCCTCTGTTCTGCAGTGCTGCAAAACAATCTCACCATTGTTAACCAATTCACTTATGAAGTGATATTTGGTGTCTATGTGCTTTTGTTCTTTTATGAAAAACAGAGTTTTTAGACAATGCTATTGCTGAGCTATTGTCACAGTAAATGGTTGTGCCATTTTCTTGTTCATGACACAAATCTTTGAGAACTCTTATCAGCCATACTGCTTGGCATGTTGTTGCTGTTGCTGCCACATACTCTCCCTCTGCTGTTGACAAAGCCGCAACTGGTTGCTTCTTGGAAGCCCATGAGATGGCTCCCGATCCCATATGAAACACATATCCCGATGTGCTTTTCCTATCATCAACACTTCCAGCCCAATCACTGTCAGTGTGTAACCTGTCAACATGAAACTTTCAGAAGAGGAGTATAAAATACCAAACCCCTTCGGTTCCATTCACATACCTTAGAATTCTCTTGGCTGCCTGCCAATGAGTCTCTTTCGGTCTTTCCATAAATCTGGAGATTAAACTCACAGCGTGCATAATGTCCGGCCTAGTTGCAGTCAAGTACATAAGGCTGCCAACTATGCTCTTGTACAATTTTGGATCAAAATATTTGCTGCTGCTGTCTTCTTTGGTTAATTTCAGCCCCACTACTATTGGAGTCACAGCAGCCTTGCTGTTCTGCATGTTAAATCTCTTCAAAACAACTTCTACATATTTATCTTGAGAAATAAAAACACCATTTTCACTTTGGTCTACTTCAATTCCAAGAAAATATCTTAAGAAGCCTAAGTCAGTCATTTCAAATTAACTCTTCATGACTGCTTTAAAATCAGCAATGAGAGAAGCATCATTGCTAGTAAAAATCAGATCATCTACATATAAAACAACAATAATAATCTTACAGTCATTCTGCTTTATGTAGAGTGTGGGTTCACCATCACACTTAGCAAACCCATTCTCAATCAGATAAGCATCAATTCTGTTGTACCATGCTCTTGGAGCTTGCTTCAGCCCATAAAGAGCCTTTTTCAGTTTACAAACTTTATGCTCTTGTCCTTCAACTTCATAGCCCGGAGGTTGATCAACATAAACCTCTTCTTTTAACACTCCATTCAGGAATGCAGATTTAACATCCATCTGATAAATCTTCCATTTGTGTTGTGCTGCAATAGACAACACTGTTCTGACTGTTTCCATCCTTGCTACTGGTGCAAAGGTTTCATCATAGTCTCTGCCTTGTTACTGCTTGTAGCCTTTCACAACAAGCCTTGCTTTGTGCCTGTCAATCTTACCTTCAGCATTACTTTTGGTCTTATAAACCCACTTAACTCCAATGGCATCTTTGCCTTTAGGGAGATCCACTAACTCCCATGTTTTACTCTTCTCAATTGCACCAATTTCTTCATTCATTGCTTCAATCCATTTATCTTCATTTACAGCATCTTCAAAATGGATTGGGTCATCAATATGACAATACAAAGCAAATAATGAATTCAGACCGGTATTGTTACTTACCTCTCCTTGCTCATAAATCTCATTCAGATTTCTGAATCTTGGTCTTCTTGGTGTGCTTGGAGTTCCATCTGAACTTGAGGGTGTATTTGATCCCTGTGGTGTTTCAGCAGTTGCTGTTTGTGGTGTAACAGCAACTGTTCTTCCTTGACTTCTCAAGGCTGTTCGGATTCCAGCTTGTGGTGTGGTTTGTTGTACTTGCTGTGGTGTAGGAGGAGCCACCAAGGAAGGATTATTTGTTGTTGTCCCTTCCTCTTCTTCTTCATGAGACACAATTGTCTTCACATTCACTGTTTTATCTAAGCTTCCATCCCAAGCTTCATCTTCAATGAACTGCACATCTCTGCTTACTATTAACTTCTTGGTGGATGGATTATAGAGTTTGTATGCTTTTGACTCATCACAATAGCCAATAAAGACACACTTCTCCCCCTTACTATCAAGCTTTTTTCTTAGCTGATCTGGTACATGTGCATATGCCACACAACCGAATACTCTCATGTGAGTGACAGTTTGCTTTTGACCACTCCATGCCTCTTCTGGTATTCTGTTCATGACAGCTTTAGTTGGGCATCTATTCAAGATGTAAACTGCGCAAGTAACAACTTCTGCCCAATACTCATACGGCAAGTGTTTTGCCTTCAGCATACTTCTGACCATGTCAAGAATGGTCCTATTCTTTCTTTCAGCAACACCATTTTGCTGAGGTGTATACCTTGCTGTGAACTGCTTTTGTATGCCATTCTCTCTGCAAAAACGCAGAAATTCTTGGGAGATGTACTATCCTCCTCTATCTGTTCTGAGCACTTTGATATAATGCCCACTTTGCTTTTCAACAAGAGTTTTGAAGTGGCGGAATTTCTCAAACACTTCACTCTTTTGTTTCAGCATATACACCCATGTCTTTCTGGTGTAATCATCAATAAAAGTTAAAACATATCTATTTCCAGCAAATGATGGTATTTGCATCGGTCCACACACATCAGAATGAACAATTTCCAATGGTGCTTTTGCCCTTATACTCTTTCCTGCTGGAAAGCTTTCCTTATGTTGCTTGCCCAAGATGCAGCCTTCATAAAGGCTGTCCGGTTTCTCAATCAACGGCAATCCCTTTACCATGCCCTTTCTGTGCAACAGATTCAGGCCTCCGAAATTGAGATGTCCAAATCTCAAACGCCACAACCAATTCACATCTTTCACCTGTTCTTGAAAGACTTCTTGTGTTACAGCGGCAATAGTTCTGCCTTCCTTCAAATCTGCCCTGAGTTTGAGAGGAAACATTCTATTGCTGGTCATCTGCACCTGTGCAATGATCTTCTTACTTGGAGGTATGTCTCTAATAGTACACAAATCATCTTTGAAGAACACGTTGTAACCTTTGTTCATGAGCTGTCCAATGCTCAAAAGATTACATTTCAGACCAGGTACATAGTATACAGCTTGCACAGTCATCTGTTCTCCATTTTTTGCTCGGATATTGACACTGCCCTTACCCTTGACAGTTATCTTATCATCAGTCCCTGTTGTTACCTCAGATTTCACATTTTCATCCAGATTGGCAAACATTGCAATATTTCCAGTCATGTGATTAGTACAACCTGAGTCTAAGAACCAAAAATCATCTTGTTTGTCTTGTGCTATGTTACATGTTAACAGCACATTCTTTGGGTTCTTATCTTCTTCATTTGCAAAATTAACATTCTGCCTATTATTCATGTCATTTTGTTTTTTCTTGCATTCATTGGCATAGTGCCCAAATTTTTTACAATAATGACATTGGACTTGGGATTTGTCATACCTTTGTCCATGAGCTTGCTGTTTGCTTGAACCTTCAGCTTGGTTCTGATTGCAGCTCCTTCTGCTTGTGCTAGCTGGATAATTTCTGCCTCTGTTTTGGCTTCTTCCACGACCTCTGTAATTTGCTCTGCTTCCACCTCTTCTTTGGCCAAAAGACATCTGAGTCTTGAATGCTTGCTCAAAAGAGGAATCTGTTCCTCTACTCAGTCTGTGTTCATGAGACAACAGAGAAGCACTCAGCTCATCTACCGTGAACTGTGAGAGATCTTTTGTTTCTTCTATTGCCACCACAATAGATTCAGACCTTGAGGGTAAACATCTCAAGATTTTCTCTACAACCCTTCTATCTTCAAGAATCTCACCATGAGATCTTATCTGGGTTATCAAGCCAATAACCTGGGTGAAGAATGAATCTATTGTATCAGATTCCTTCATGCTGAGATTTTCAAAGTCTCTCCTCAACATCTGCAACTTTGCAGTCTTCACCTTCTCCATGCCTTGGTAGGTAGTTTGGAGAATATCCCATGCCTCCTTAGATTTTGTTGCTGCTGCAATCCGCGGAAAAACACTTTCATGTACTGATTGGAAGAGGAAAAAGAGGGCTTTGGCATCCTTCTTTCTGTCACTCTTCAACTGGTCTCTTTCTGCTGCTGTCAAAGCAGCCAACGCTGTTGCATCTGCAGGTTCAGCATACCCTGTTTCAACCAGCTCCC
This sequence comes from Pinus tabuliformis, assembly GCA_031772625.1. Lineage (NCBI taxonomy): Eukaryota > Viridiplantae > Streptophyta > Pinopsida > Pinales > Pinaceae > Pinus > Pinus tabuliformis. The sequence continues at coordinate 591,846,993 of CM062808.1, read as the reverse complement.
ATAGTCCTTGAGAAGCAAACAATGCTTTCATTGTTATGGACCAATAACTATGATTTTTCCCATTAAACTGAGGCAGTTGGGGATTTGTCAAACCTGTTCCAGCATCTGCCATCTTAACCTGTACTGGTAAAGAAAAGATACTGACTGTATTTTGAAAACAAGCAAAAACTTTCTCTGCTGGAAAAATCTGCTCAACAAACTTCTTACAGCTCCTACAGTGAAAAAAAATCTCTGTTTTTGACTCACTGAGTGCCTAGACTAGCTCTGATACCATGTTGGAATTTTCTGATAAATTCCATAACAGACAGACAAAAATCGCACTCTGTTTTTTACATAGAAAAACAGAAAAAATCGCTTGCTGGAAATGGTGTTTCAGCAACACAGTTTTTTTTCAGTTGCTGAAATAGGTGTTTCAGCAACGCTGATCGTCGTGTTTCAGCAACATAAACTTTTGACGTCAAGTAATTTTTGAGTTACGAGGTGTTTCAGCAACGGTGACAGTGTAACAGCAACAGGAAAAATTTAACTTTTATTTATCAAAATAAACTAACTGTTACAGATTTGTCTTCCTCATACAGAGGGAATTTCAAAACTTCTATTGCTGAACATCTACTTCAGAAATTCACTAAGGAAAGATTCTGTTCCACACAGATGAACATAAAAACAAATTACATTCAAATTTCTGCACTGCTGTGCATTTCACTGTTCTGAAATTATTCTTCTTCCTCTTCACGCTGCTGCGTGCTTTCTTATGCTCTGTGTGATTCTTCAGCTGCTGTTGCTGCTTCTAACGCTAACATTAAAACAGAACTGCTGTGCGGTATTTATATGCTGAAAGATATCTGATTAAAACAATAAAATATTACAAAATATCTTCTAATGTTTATCTCAGAATTTATTGCAGCAAGGCGGTGATGCCTTTATAAAAAACAAGTCGGCTGTCTGCAGGGGAAATCAACTCAAACTTTAATGCATATTAATGTCCAGAAATATCAAAGGCGACTTTGCTGCACCGAACACCCTTTAACATTTACTGCAAATCAGATTCATGTACAGCTGTTCATTGTTGCAGTTGGAATTAAATTCCAACACTCCCCCTTAATTTCAACTGCTGCATACCCAGACATTTTCTGAAATGATCAAAACCTTTCTTTGCTAATGGTTTTGTCAAGATGTCTGCAAGCTGATCCTCTGTTCTGCAGTGCTGCAAAACAATCTCACCATTGTTAACCAATTCACTTATGAAGTGATATTTGGTGTCTATGTGCTTTGTTCTTTTATGAAAAACAGAGTTTTTAGACAATGCTATTGCTGAGCTATTGTCACAGTAAATGGTTGTGCCATTTTCTTGTTCATAACACAAATCTTTGAGAAATCTTCTCAGCCATACTGCTTGGCATGCTGCTGCTGTTGCTGCCACATACTCTGCCTCTGCTGTTGACAAAGCCACAACTGGTTGCTTCTTGGAAGCCCATGAGATGGCTCCCGATCCCATATGAAACACATATCCCGATGTGCTTTTCCTATCATCAACACTTCCAGCCCAATCACTGTCAGTGTAACCTGTCAACATGAAACTTTCAGAAGAGGAGTATAAAATACCAAACCCCTTCGTTCCATTCACATACCTTAGAATTCTCTTGGCTGCCTGCCAATGAGTCTCTTTCGGTCTTTCCATAAATCTGGAGATTAAACTCACAGCGTGCATAATGTCCGGCCTAGTTGCAGTCAAGTACATAAGGCTGCCAACTATGCTCTTGTACAATTTTGGATCAAAATATTTGTTGCTGTCTTCTTTGGTTAATTTCAGCCCCACTACTGTTGGAGTCACAGCAGCCTTGCTGTTCTACATGTTAAATCTCTTCAAAACAGCTTCTACATATTTATCTTGAGAAATAAAAACACCATTTTCACTTTGGTCTACTTCAATTCCAAGAAAATATCTTAAGAAGCCTAAGTCAGTCATTTCAAATTCACTCTTCATGACTGCTTTAAAATCAGCAATGAGAGAAGCATCATTGCTAGTAAAAATCAGATCATCTACATATAAAACAACAATAATAATCTTACCGTCATTATGCTTTATGTAGAGTGTGGGTTCACCATCACACTTAGCAAACCCATTCTCAATCAGATAAGCATCAATTCTGCTGTACCATGCTCTTGGAGCTTGCTTCAGCCCATAAAGAGCCTTTTTCAGTTTACAAATTTTATGCTCTTGTCCTTCAACTTCATAGCCCGGAGGTTGATCAACATAAACCTCTTCTTTTAACACTCCATTCAGGAATGCAGATTTAACATCCATCTGATAAATCTTCCATTTGTGTTGTGCTGCAATAGACAACATTGTTCTGACTGTTTCCATCCTTGCTACTGGTGCAAAGGTTTCATCATAGTCTCTGCCTTGTTACTGCTTGTAGCCTTTCACAACAAGCCTTGCTTTGTGCCTGTCAATCTTACCTTCAGCATTACTTTTGGTCTTATAAACCCACTTAACTCCAATGGCATTTTTTCCTTTAGGGAGATCCACTAACTCCCATGTTTTACTCTTCTCAATTGCACCAATTTCTTCATTCATTGCTTCAATCCATTTATCTTCATTTACAGCATCTTCAAAATGGATTGGGTCATCAATATGACAATACAAAGCAAATAATGAATTCAGACCGGTATTGTTACTTACCTCTCCTTGCTCATAAATCTCATTCAGATTTCTGAATCTTGGTCTTCTTGGTGTGCTTGGAGTTCCATCCGAACTTGAGGGTATATTTGATCCCTGTGGTGTTTCAGCAGTTGCTGTTTGTGGTGTAACAGCAACTGTTCTTCCTTGACTTCTCAAGGCTGTTCGGATTCCAGCTTGTGGTGTGGTTTGTTGTACTTGCTGTGGTGTAGGAGGAGCCACCAAGGAAGGATTATTTGTTGCTGTCCCTTCCTCTTCTTCTTCATGAGACACAATTGTCTTCACATTCACTGTTTTATCTAAGCTTCCATCCCAAGCTTCATCTTCAATGAACTGCACATCTCTGCTTACTATTAACTTCTTGGTGGATGGATTATAGAGTTTATATGCTTTTGACTCATCACAATAGCCAATAAAGACACACTTCTCCCCCTTACTATCAAGCTTTTTTGTTAGCTGATCTGTTACATGTGCATATGCCACACAACCGAATACTCTCATGTGAGTGACAGTTTGCTTTTGACCACTCCATGCCTCTTCTGGTATTCTGTTCATGACAGCTTTAGTTGGGCATCTATTCAAGATGTAAACTGCGCAAGTAACAACTTCTGCCCAATACTCATACGGAAAGTGTTTTGCCTTCAGCATACTTCTGACCATGTCAAGAATGGTCCTATTCTTTCTTTCAGCAACACCGTTTTGCTGAGGTGTATACCTTGCTGTGAACTGCTTTTGTATGCCATTCTCTCTGCAAAAACGCAGAAATTCTTGGGAGATGTACTCTCCTCCTCTATCTGTTCTGAGCACTTTGATATAATGCCCACTCTGCTTTTCAACAAGAGTTTTGAAGTGGCGGAATTTCTCAAACACTTCACTCTTATGTTTCAGCATATACACCCATGTCTTTCTGGTGTAATCATCAATAAAAGTTTAAACATATCTATTTCCAGCAAATGATGGTATTTGCATCGGTCCACACACATCAGAATGAACAATTTCCAATGGTGCTTTTGCCCTTATACTCTTTCCTGCTGGAAAGCTTTCCTTATGTTGCTTGCCCAAGATGCAGCCTTCATAAAGGCTGTCCGGTTTCTCAATCAACGGCAATCCCTTTACCATGCCCTTTCTGTGCAACAGATTTAGGCCTCCAAAATTGAGATGTCCAAATCTCAAATGCCACAACCAATTCACATCTTTCACCTGTTCTTGAAAGACTTCTTGTGTTACAGCGGCAATAGTTCTGCCTTCCTTCAAATCTGCCCTGAGTTTGAGAGGAAACATTCTATTGCTGGTCATCTGCACCTGTGCAATGATCTTCTTACTTGGAGGTATGTCTCTAATAGTACACAAATCATCTTTGAAGAACACGTTGTAACCTTTGTTCATGAGCTGTCCAATGCTCAAAAGATTACATTTCAGACCAGGTACATAGTATACAGCTTGCACAGTCATCTGTTCTCCATTTTTTGCTCGGATATTGACACTGCCCTTACCCTTGACAGTTATCTTATCATCAGTCCCTGTTGTTACCTCAGATTTCACATTTTCATCCAGATTGGCAAACATTGCAATATTTCCAGTCATGTGATTAGTACAACCTGAGTCTAAGAACCAAAAATCATCTTGTTTGTCTTGTGCTATGTTACATGTTAACAGCACATTCTTTGGGTTCTTATCTTCTTCATTTGCAAAATTAACATTCTGCCTATTGTTCATGTCATTTTGTTTTTTCTTGCATTCATTGGCATAGTGCCCAAATTTTTTACAATAATGACATTGGACTTGGGATTTGTCATACCTTTGTCCATGAGCTTGCTGTTTGCTTGAACCTTCAGCTTGGTTCTGATTGCAGCTCCTTCCGCTTGTGCTAGCTGGATAATTTCTGCCTCTGTTTTGGCTTCTTCCACGACCTCTGTAATTTGCTCTGCTTCCACCTCTTCTTTGGCCAAAAGACATCTGAGTCTTGAATGCTTGCTCAAAAGAGGAATCTGTTCCTCTACTCAGTCTGTGTTCATGAGACAACAGAGAAGCACTCAGCTCATCTACCGTGAACTGTGAGAGATCTTTTGTTTCTTCTATTGCCACCACAATAGATTCAAACCTTGAGGGTAAACATCTCAAGATTTTCTCTACAACCCTTCTATCTTCAAGAATCTCACCATGAGATCTTATCTGGGTTATCAAGCCAATAACCTGGGTGAATAATGAATCTATTGTATCAGATTCCTTCATGCTGAGATTTTCAAAGTCTCTCCTCAACATCTGCAACTTTGCAGTCTTCACCTTCTCCATGCCTTGGTAGGCAGTTTGGAGAATATCCCATGCCTCCTTAGATTTTGTTGCTGCTGCAATCCGCGGAAAAACACTTTCATGTACTGATTGGAAGAGGAAAAAGAGGGCTTTGGCATCCTTCTTTCTGTCACTCTTCAACTGGTCTCTTTCTGCTGCTGTCAAAGCAGTCAACGCTGTTGCATCTGCAGGTTCAGCATACCCTGTTTCAACCAGCTCCCATAGTCTTTGAGAAGCAAACAATGCTTTCATTGTTATGGACCAATAACTATGATTTTTCCCATTAAACTGAGGCAGTTGGGGATTTGTCAAACCTGTTCCAGCATCTGCCATCTTAACATGTACTGGTAAAGAAAAGATACTGACTGTATTTTGAAAACAAGCAAAAACTTTCTCTGCTAGAAAAATCTGCTCAACAAACTTCTTACAGCTCCTACAGTGAAAAAAAATCTCTGTTTTTGACTCACTGAGTGCCTAAACTAGCTCTAATACCATGTTGGAATTTTCTGATAAATTCCATAACAGACAGACAAAAATCGCACTCTGTTTTTTACACAGAAAAATAGAAAAAATCGCTTGCTCGAAACGGTGTTTCAGCAACACAGTTTTTTTTCAGTTGCTAAAACAGGTGTTTCAGCAATGCTGATCGTCGTGTTTCAGCAACGTAAACTTTTGACGTCAAGTAATTTTTGAGTTACGAGGTGTTTCAGCAACGGTGACGGTGTAACAGCAACAGGAAAAATTTAACTTGTATTTATCAAAATAAACTAACTGTTACAGATTTGTCTTCCTCATACAGAGGGAATTTCAAAACTTCTATTGCCGAACATCTACTTCAGAAATTCACTAAGGAACGATTCTGTTCCACACAGATGAACATAAAAACAAATTACATTCAAATTTCTGCACTGCTGTGCATTTCACTGTTCTGAAATTATTCTTCTTCCTCTTCACGCTGCTGCGTGCTTTCTTCTGCTCTGTGTGATTCTTCAGCTGCTGCTGCTGCTTCTAACGCTAACATTAAAACAGAACCGCTGTGCGGTATTTATATGCTGAAAGATATATGATTAAAACAATAAAATATTACAAAATATCTTCTAATGTTTATCTCAGAATTTATTGCAGCAAGGCGGTGATGCCTTTATCAAAAACAAGTCGGCTGTCTGCAGGGGAAATCAACTCAAACTTTAATGCATATTAATGTCCAGAAATATCAAAGGCGACTTTGCTGCACCGAACACCCTTTAACATTTACTGCAAATCAGATTCATGTACAGCTGTTCATTGTTGCAGTTGGAATTAAATTCCAACACAATGCACCACCATCGCTGCACTTCACACCGCCTCATCGTCACCTCCATGACCTACTCAGACTTAAAGGGGTGCACTCCCATACTTGTTGAGTTTACAAGAGCCATCACCGCCTCAACCTATTTAGCGTTGAAAAGATAAATAACCAACTTAGTTTTTGTATAAATGTAGACAAGGCATAGTCCAGATGTATGCAACTGTAGCTGCTTTAATGTTTTTTTTTATGTATTATTTAAGAGTCATAGTTGCATTATTCTCTTATTATTGTGTTTTGTTGTTTGCACTTTAACTTTCAATTGGTGTCAGAGCGCTGTGCTCTGCCATTCACTAATAGATCACAAAGAAAGATAGGTTTGCAAATGAATTCCAACCCGATCAACGCAACTGGAGACAAGTACCTCAAAGAAAAAACTTATACACATGTACTGAAGTTTGGCAATTTCAAAGCAATGATGCCCAATAAACTGGCACTTGCCAAGAGTTTAGTGGTCCAAACAATACAGAAGATTAAAATACAAAAATAACACGATCCATGGGTAGATTCGAAGACACGAAGTCCAATAAAGAAAACGTGGAGCCATTTGTGTTCAGCTAAAACGAAAATTGTGATCGGATGACCGAGCCATAAAAGCAAAGATTGAACTGAAGGATAAAATAAGAGAGATTAAAAAGCGAAAATTTTTTGTTATCTATTGCTCTGCCTCGTTCATGCATGACATAGATTCAGAGAGAATCTGCGCTTGGGTAGAGTGATTATTGCTAGTTTTTCTACATTTGTTCTACGACATTATTCTATTTATGTGAACTTTTCTTACGCCTACTAAAAGTTCCACATACCAAATATCAGGCAGCATTTTCCATGGGACAAAGAATCTGGGCTCTGCAACTTTGGATGGATTTTTAGTCTATTATTTTGGTAGTTGTCTCAAATTTTGAAGTTAATATTTTGACTCTGCCCATTGCATAAGAAGTTTTAGATAAATGTTGGTAGAAGAGGATTCCTAGAAATAAGGATCAAACCCCGTGAGACTAGTTCCCCAAGACCCCAAGAAGAACTCATCCAACGACATGTATATCACCTAAAACTAACCCATAGACAATGGCATAGCTAATTCTAAATTCCATATATATAAAAAGCAATTTACAATAAGTTCAAAGAACACCCAAGGATTACCCCATGGAACCAGAAAATAAGCAAATATATCCAAATATGGCAACCCGCAAGGCAATTCACCCAAATTTAAAAACCCTCCCAAGTTCTAATCAAAGAACTTAATCTTTTCTGCATGCATCGAAAATCTATTCAAAGCTTTAGAATAACTAAAAAGTGTACCCACAAATGGACACACCTCAAAAGTTGTAATGTAAACCCAACAAAGAAATAAAACAGTTATAAGAGAGAAATAAAATGCACTTTAGAGTTACAATGACTAAATCAAATGCATGTTATGTTCAATCCCATAACACAAATCCAGTTCTATGAGCCTGCATGCTTTACAATAAACTGCGAAGTGTCCCAAAGATGAAACAGACCTCAAAACTTGTAATCTCAACCGAGCAAAGGACTAAGACAAATATAAGAGTGAAATAAACTAATCTCCTATGCATGAATAGGAACACCACTTTAGATATATAATGGATAAAACAAATGCATCTGATGTTCAAACTTCAATCGCATAACATAAATCTAGTTCTATAAGCCTCCATGCAAGCAAAACAATATGATACCAAAGCATCTAAGAGAAATATTAAGCAAATATATATTTAGGTAAATTTTTTATATGAGAATTATTCTTAGAATGGGAGTTTCCTTCAGCTACGATGAGGAAGAGGGTCATTGCTAATAGTAACATCTGCAAGGGGATTCCCCAAGACTCCAAGTAGAAGATGAATATCAGAACATTTTTAAAGCTCTTGGAAGGACCTGAAAAACCCTAGGTAACTATTAGCTCACAGGTATTAAAACTGTTTCTCAAAAATACTATAAAACTTTTATCGAATTTGTACATGGGTTTGAACCGCAACTCTGAAAGGAAGAAAAACAATGTTAGAATCTTAATTAGTTAATGAATTGGGTCATTACCTTTACTGAACTGAAAAAATCGGAAGAAAAGATACCATGGTAGAGCAGTCGTGATAGATTTTATTCGTAAAAGACAACGTAGACGAGTGTTCTCATTTGGCATGTGCGGGAGCCGCTACCTCATATAAGAATCATCTGTAACACCCTCACATTCGAAGAAACCTAAGATAATCTTGACCTTCAAAATCAAATCAAATTTTGAACAAATGTCATTTAACAGGAAAAAGAACCGAAAGACAGATTGCAAATAGAGATGCCAAAGTAGAAAAATTCTGAACTTGAGTAATTTAAAAAAAGATACCTTCGATGTAATTAAAATAGAGCTATTATATTATGTTAATATGGTTTTTTACTTGTAATGTATGAGTAACTATAATATTTTATATTTAATCAGTTATATATATCAAAACTTTGACCTTTAAAAATCATATTAAAAAATTATCTAAAATAGTCATATAAAGTAATGGCTATGTTGCGTCTTAATATTTTAATCCTTACAAATAACTTAACATATATGAATATTGTGTAATTATTTTTAAATTCTCCATTATTATTGTTTCCATTCCATAATCATACAACATTGGGCAATAAAATTATAATTATTGTTTCCATTCCATAATCGTACAACATTGGGCAATAAAATTATACATGCAATTAAGGGAAAAATGAAAAGGAAAAATTATTTGTGACGTGAATATCCATGAAGATTTTAACTCAGGACACATGTAATGTGTTAACATTGATATTATTTTAGATTACTAATATTAATACTTATAAAAAAATTTAATATATGAGTATACATTTAAAAAAATATTTAATAAAATTATTTGTTAGGCATGTTCACTCTCACTTTATCATAGAGATTAATTTATAAATATTTTTTGCTATAATTTCTTGTGTTTATCAATACCACTTGACGAAAAAAATCATAACTGGTTTCATATGACACTCATCAATATATCAATTTCTTTTAATTAAATCAAAATTATAAAAACTCTCAAAACCTTATTCCAAAATAGACACACATATCAACATATTTATGTAAAATTCTAATACTTCTTACTTCTTAAAATACCTTGCATTTATTGGTACATGACCCGCGCTACTTCAGTGAAGGGCCAACAAGCCCGGGGATCCCATGGCTATGGAAAGCAACAAACACAAACCCACGAGGTCCCCAAGCCAATTCTCATCCAAGTAGAGGCCTTGGTCAGAAATCAACTACTTGCATAATCATTGAAGTTTCCACTGCCTATCACGAGGGTATCTCATCCTAGGTGCGTTAGCTCAAGTTGGGTAGGAAGCCGAACTCAACCGGCAAGCCACTCAAACAGATATTGACTTGGGAGACTGGCACTCCTTGGCACGTGATCTTGGTTACTCCTATGGTAGGTCTTCCGAGTACAAAAAAACTATCCATTTGTATTGGTTAATGAAAAATCTATTAGCTAAAACACTGGTGCACATCCCTTTTGGCTCACCCTCGAATTCACAAGGACTCCTAGATTTCATTAAGGATATTTAGAAAATTCAATTTCAACATCAAAAGAAGAATGGAGATCTTACCTGCATCAAACATCACATTCCATGTATCACTCAAATTGAGCTTCTAGTGCACTTCCAGGATCTAGTGCAAAGGATCTTGCTCCTGTGGATTCATCTCATAGTTAGTAGCATGAGGATTTAATATTTGTTTTTTTTATTATGAGAAGAAGCTACAAACATTACTGTATGTTTTCAGTTATTTGGAGTATATGAAGTTTAAGGACTCTAAGACCTATCTAGTATTGCTTGAGAGGCTTATACTATTTTTTTTTTGCTGGCATATCATTAAGTTAAGTGGCCAACACATTAGGTTTCCCTCTCGGCAAGTTGAGTCCACCTAAACATATGATTTCTCTTGTAACTTGCCCATCTTGAAATTCAATACAAAGATCCTGCCAAACTTACAAAAAAAATACCTTACCTATAGTAATAATTTATAATAATTTTTAAATATCTCACTATTCAGATTTTAAAATTTAGGTTTTAATTATTTTTTAATGTATTGAGATTAAAAATGAATTTACATGTCTTTTTAAGTGAATTTATTTAGAGAAAAAATTAAATCAATAATCTTATATAAATACTCTTTAACAACCTATCAATTCACCATCAATTCACTATCAATTCAAACGTTATGGGGTTGAATTTAAATTATCAATATTTCATTTTAAAAATAATAAAAATAATATTTTAATATAAATTTTAACAAACATTAAAAAAAATACATAAATTTATATACAATTTTAAGAAAATAAATTATAAAATAATCAACTATTTATATTTAAACGAACATTTAAAATTTATTAGAATAAATTAATAAAATTACTTTTTTAAATTGATATAATTTTTTTAATTTATTATTGTATTTTAATTTTTAATTTCTATATTTTTAAAATATTAATAATTATTTGATTATTTTTAAATAGAATTGTCTCCTTTAAATTGGAAGTAGATGCCATTCCATGAAATCACATTTAACAATCATACTTGTATTAAAAAAAGTTATAACAAAGAAATTAATATATTCCATAAACAAAATAATACTTGTATTAAAAGATAGTTATAAAAAAAAAAATATTATATTCCATTAACAAAAATTTTCAATTTTCAGGTTAATTGTCTAACAATTATAGATAATTAAAGTAATTGAAAATTAAAAAAAAAAAAAATTACTTTTTAACGTGAAAGAGATTTGTAAATTTTCACTATTTGACATACGACTTATAAAAATAATATTATCGATATACACAGTTATAATTCATTCTATATTTAGTAATTATATTATATTAAAATAAAATTATATTGATAACCAAAAATATGTTAATATCACTTTAATATTTATAGTAAATAATATAATTTTAGATCAATTTTATAAAGAGAAACAAGATTTAGATTATTATTGATTTTTTATCATTTTGTAATGAAAATATACAAATTATTTTATTCTTTATATGAAATTGATTTATAATATTTATAAAAAAATATTAATAAAATAAAATCTAAATTATAAATCAAATATTTCAATATGCATGTTCTGTATCATATTTTAACATCTAATATATATTTAGATAAAGAGAGTGAGTATTATGATGATACCTTAATTCAAGGTTCATATTATATATATAGCCTAGAGGGTTAGCTCAATTACTATTGAGAGGGTTAGGTATTGAGAGGTTATGGGTTCTATTTTCTTGACATTCTTGGGATAGGATTTATGGTTGAGCCCTCAAGAAGTCAGTCCTTCAAGTGGATTTTCCTAGTACAAATATTTCGTCACCCATTCTTTAGGGTGAGTCAACAACATAGAATATATATATATATATATATATATATATATATATATATATATATATATATATATATATATATATATATTAATAACAAAAATAATTATTTCGAAATAGAGAGATATTATTTAATGGATATATATTTTCTATTTATGAGTAAAAAAAAAACTATTTATAGTGAAAATATTTTATTAGTGTGTTGCTCAAAACAAAAATAAATTTATCTTAATTTAGAATTAGCAAGAGCTAAAGGGAATCAAATCTCCTGAAGTACAAAATTTTCTAACAATTATATATTAATCTTGCTTAAAATTAGTAAATCAAAAAATAAAATAAATATTTACTAATATATTTCCAAAAAACTATATATCATATCAAATAATATTATAATATTAAAATTAATATTTAATATATATAATATTAAAAAAATGTTATATATATAATTTTTACTACTATTGAAATTAAAAGTATATATTATTTAGTACATTATATTTTACTACAAATTTTATTATCAAAATGTAAAATAAATCACTAAGAATAGTAAAATATCCTTAAATTATAAAAGTTTTTTTCTTTTATGTTTTCATATATGATAATAGATAGAGCTAATTTAGAGCTTTTATATATTTCCAAACATAGAGATTAGATTATATATCTATGTTTTTTTTCGGCTCTTGAGATATTTTTAAGGGGATTTAATTTGTGAGATATATGCGGGGAGATTGAGTTTCCGATTAGCTAGATATATATGGGCATGTTAACATAATTTTTACCAATTGTGTGTAGAAATTTCCCACCTGTAGATCTGTGATATACTAAAGCAAAATACTTGATCTATTTCTACAATCAATTCACCAGAAGCTTAATCAAATTTAGCAACATCAATAAGAACACATATAATTGATATGGAGAAATCAATCACACATAACACAGAAGATATAACTAGGGGAAAGCCTAAATCCCCATCTATGTATTATCATACAAGTGGAAATATAACCAGTATTACAAAAAGAATCAGCTCAAAAGCTATCCTGCTCTCTCTGCAATACCTCTATTGCTCATAGATAGTCAAAGGCCTCTATCTAACCTCTGCTTTGCCCTCCAAGCCTCCTATTTCTTTGCACAATTTTGATTGGGGTCCAGTGCAACCACTTGTGTGAATTGGCCTCTTCACACACTCACTAATCTCTAATCCAACTACACAATCCTGAAGGAGATAAATCCTCATCATGGATGAGATTCCTTTATAGGTAAAATATTCATCCATCTGATAGTACATTGTCCCTTCTCTGATCTCAACTGGGTCTCTCTCTGAACTGACATGCGTGAGTTATTCATGAGGGAATCTTCAATTATCTAAAGTACAACAGTTATATGCTAGCATGCATTAACTAACTGAACTTACTTAATTTAAACAAACTGTTTAAATCAAATATAACTGGACTTGACTCAGTTAACTAAGCCAACTAATTACTACTCAAATTAGAACTCATCATTATCTCTTTCACTTATGGATAAATTCATCAATTAATAGAGAAACTGTTGCATGTCCCCACATAGACTTCATGTTTGATTTTTCACAACTAATTAACTCATGAGAATTAATTAATTTATTTTCAAATAGCTGTTAAGTTCAAATTCGAATTTTACTTCCTACTTTTAGTCCAGGGACTGACTAAAATATGAATCCATCATGAACTGTTAAAAATAGAATGTTACTTTTAGCACTTCCATTTTTCATTCCCTGTTGCTCAATCTAGCACTTGCACCCAAACTACTATCTTTAGCAGTGCTATTTTTAGCATTTCTTGTCGTCATTTTCAACACTCCCTCTAAACATGAAAGGATTCAACTCGAACCCGATCCTATGCCTATGGAATGTTCTGCATGGAACACTCCTACCAAGTGTGGTTGCTCCAACAATTCTCAGAACAAAAAAGCTCCCAACTGACCTCTCTATTGGGCTAGAGACATACTCTGATGCTGAGGCTTTACCTGCTCCTAACAAGTGCTTCCTCTCTAACCTCTGAGCTGCTGCAACACTCCATGCATCTCGCACCGTTGCACACCTCTCTGTGCCATCTTGCACTAGTGCAATGCTCCTATGCCTCTTGCATTGTTGCAGTCTACCAGCTCTACATAGTCCTCAGAATTCTGCATTGTAGCTCTCTCTGCCGCTCCATCCGCATCTGTCTCTACCCACTTAGCCAATCTTGCTACTCCTTGTCGAGACTCCCACAACAAAGTCGAATCGAAGAGGTTGGGTACCTCAATGATCCTGCCCCCATTCCAGCCTTCTTGGGACTGTCACTCCACATTGCCCCACCTTCTACCTGGAGGTATCGATGCATGTGATCCCTCTACCCACTTGGCCCAAAATTTCCCCCTACTGGAGGTCTCTGCATGAATGGATTCCTCCATTCGGTCTCCTCTCTGACCCTTGAGTTGTGGTTGCTCCAAAACCTCTTGAAGCTACTTCACCAATCGTGGCTCCTCCACAATTGTCTGATACTTCTTCTAGCGCTGCATGTTGAGAGGTAATTTACTCTCCCTCTCACTTGCTAAGTATCTAACCTTTGCCTTGCTCCTCAAGGATTTGCATGCATCTTGTACCTCAAGTGCATACAGGTTCATGGCTAGCACACCAATCTGTTTCATATTTCCCACCATCATGAAATTTCCTGGAAAATGAGCTGATTTTAAATCAATGATATCTCCCTCCTCCGAACTTTGATTCAGCTGATTTATTTTTTTATTTTGGGTATTTTTCCGCAAGGAATCCAAAAATGCTATTTATTTTTTAAAAAATTGTACAAAAATTTTCAGATATGCTCTGCAAACTCTCGGCCCAAAACTCAAAACTTTGAAATCTCTTCTCAGTATACTGTTCTCTCCTTTCGATCACCTCTTCTCCAATAGCATGTAGAAATTTCCCACTTGTTTATCACCTGATAATACAATATACTAAAGCAAAATACTTGATCTCCTTGTACAATCAATTCAGCGGAAGCTTAATCAATTTAAGCAACATCAATAAGAACAAATATAACTGATATGGAGAAATCAATCACACATAACACATAAGATATAACGAGGGGAAAGCACCAACATAAAACCCCATCTTTGTATTATCATACAAGTGGAAATATAATCGGTATTACAAAAAGAATCAGCTCAAAAGCTATCTTGCTCCCTCTACAATACCTCTGCTACTCATAGACAATCAAAGGCCTCTATCTAACCTCTGGTCTACCCTCCAAGCCTCTTATTTCTTTGCACAATTTTGATTGGGGTCTAGTACAACCACTTGTGTGAATTGGCCTCTTCACACACTCACTAACCTCTGATCCAACTATGCAGTCCTGAAAGAGATAAATCCTCATCATGGATGAGCTTCCTTTATACAAAAAATATTCATCCAATTGATAGTACACTGTCCCTTCCCTGATCTGAACTCGGTCTCTATCTGAACGGTCATGCATGAGTTATTCATGAGAGAATATTTAGTTATCTGAAGTGCAATAGTTATATGCTAGCATGCATTAACTAACTGAACTTACTTAATTTAAACAAACTATTTAAATCAAATATAACTAGATTTAACTCAGTTAACTGAGCCAACTAATTACTACTCAAATTAGAACTCATCCTTATCTATTTAACTAATGGATACATTCATCAATTAATAGAGAAACTGTTGCATGTCCTCACATAGATTTCATGTTTGATTTTTCACAACTAATTAACTCATGGAGAATTAATTTATTTATTTTGAAACAACTGTTAAGTTCAAATTCAAATTTTACTTCCTATTTGTAGTCGAGGGACTGATTAAAATAGGAATCCATCCTGAACTGCTAAAAATAGAATGCTATTTTTAGCAATTCCATTTTTCATTCCCTGTTGCTCAATCCAGCACTAGTACCCAAACTGCTATTTTTAGGACTTCTATTTTTAGCATTTCTTGTTGCCATTTTCAACATTGTGTTACTAGCCTGAATAGGAACAGCTTAAAATTATATTTAAAGCACAAAAAAGTTTACACATTTTGAGATTTAAAAATAATTTTCTGGTTTATTCTTTTTAAATATATTCATTATACATTAATCTACTAAAAATAATAATTAATATTTGATATTTGTAGGAAAATATTTATTATGAAATTAAAATATATATTATGCTATAATACAAAAAAAAATTCTTTAAAAATTTATGCGGTAAATTGTTTTATGTGGTAAACTGTTTTATGTTAAGGATTGAAGTTGATCTTAACGCTTAGAATTTGTGGTCAATCTTACTAGTCTGTCATAGTTAAATTGTAAAATTTTTGGTGATATTTTTGTAGAAATATTTAGATTTACAATGATTTTATATTAGTAGATATATTATTTTGGTGTTTTTTAAGGTAAAATAATGGTATATTATAAAATTTGGGCGAATCATTTTAGAAGAAAATAGAAATTGGTGAACTTTTTTTTAGAAAAATCATGGAAGATTAGCCCAACATCTTGTTATATTTTATATTTAATTTTTTATAATTTGTAATTTTTTATATATATATGAAGTAGTCTATTTTTCAATATTCTAACAATGGAATTGAGGGTGAACAACCATCTAGAGCGTCTAATTTTCCATGATTTTTCCATTGTTAGACTATTGAATAATAGAGTACCCTCATATATAAAAAATGGTTACAAAGTACAAAAAAGTTAGATGTAAAACATAATAAAAGAGTTATAATATAAATTAAATAGAAACCAGAAAACTTTAAAAAAAGACTACAAATAAATTGATAACACTTTAAAAAAACATGAATGCATTGCCCAAAAAACTATTGTTAATGACATTATTAATAATTAATAATAAGAATAATAACATTATTAGAAATTAATAATAGTTACTCTTATAAATTTGTAATAGTTAACACTATAGAGTGCCTCCCAAATAGCTTTTGCAGGCGCCCCAATGATTGGGCTTTTTGGTTTTTAGTTAGGGATATTTATTTTCCTAGGTTTGTATTCCAATTTATTAGTTGCTGGCTACTTGTTTTCGTCAATTTCTTGCTATATTCTATCAACAAGTAGTAAATTTCTTGCTATATTCTATTAGGATTGACAATTATGTTCTGTGAAAAAATGTTCATTTCAAGGAAATACTGGTGGGACTCTTGCAAATCTATTCCAAACACCAAAACTCCAACTCTTGCAACTCTATTGCAAACACCAAAATTCCAACTCTTGCAAATCTATTCGTAACAAAAGGGTGAGACTCTTGCAAATCTATTCCAAACAATAAAACTCCAGCTCTTGCAAATCTATTCCAAACACTAAAACTCCAAAGGGTGGAGTTGGTGATGGGACTTGCTTTCTTATTGTTGGTATCTTCCTACACTATGGGATTATGGGTGACAACTCTAGAGATTTAAACACTTGTGTGACTCTTGGAAATCCATTCCAAACACGAAAACTCCAAAAGCCATATTTGGTAATGGGACATGCTTTTCCTACTTCGTATGGAAATTTTCTTACTCTTTGTTGTATGAGATAAGCCCTATTTCTATTAGGCATTTTCATTCCCCTAAAAATATTTGAAATATCTTCTTTTTATTCCTTCATTAATTACAAATTTAACTAAACAAAATCACATTGGGTAATAATCATAAGACTATATTTTTGTAATGCTTCATGAGGGACTTCCCAACAAAGTCCTTGCCCTAATTCTTTATACAAATCTGCAACTTTTGTTTCATGTTAACTTGTTCAATGATATATTAAAAATACAGTACATTTGAAAAAATTAGGCTCAAAATGTTTATGCTATGGGCTCCTATGAATGAAGAACTCAAGTATTTTGTATAAGTTACAAAACACTTTACAAAAGATTGCCCTTTAACAAAATATTACCAATTTACTATAATAGGAATATACTGTGCAATTATATCGATTTGACTAACAAACCAATCCTACTTGATAGGATAATGTGTGAGCAAAACATTCATGTTGATTTCATTCATTTGTCAATATGGAAATGAGACTCGCGGCTAGTGTTTGATGCAGGTTTTCCCTAACAAACATGTAACAGCACCAAAGTGCAGAAGTTTTGGTAGATAAGGAGAAAAGACTATGCAAGCATTTAAGAGGATCTAGACGTTGGAAGGTAAAGGAGGTTTGTTGTGGGCAGGATGAGTCAGGAAGGGGGCAGGGGGGTGAGAGACCCTCCTACAAGAATGTAACAGCAGGGGAGGCAAGTTGACAAGGAACTCACGAGTTGTAAGGAAGAAGGGGTAATACACCGGTGATGGGAACGCGATGGCCAGCAAGGCCAGGAGGAAGATTCCTTCCTCGAGCAGTTAAAAAACCGATATTTGTCATCCCTAATAACAAATTAGAGGAGTACAAAGGATACATGAAAGACCATGCTCTTATTTGTAAATTTATAGGATTTTGGCCAACTGAAAAGGAACTCATAAAATGGATACAACAGTGGTGGCAACCTAAAGTACATATTGATCTGAAACTCAGTGTTATAGGATTTGTCTCAGTAGCTTTTGCAAATATTGTAGACAAGGAAAAGTTCTTTGAAGAGGGACCATACTTCTTCAATAATGTAAGCCTATTTATGAGGCATTGGGAGGAATGTTATAACCTAGATCAGGAAAAGATGATGGCGGCTTCGATCTGGGTTCGATTGTTTGGGCTTCCAACGGATTTTTGGGACCCAGAAATACTGGAAGGGATAGGTAACTTGATTGGAACCTTTATCAAAGTGGTTGATACAACAAGAAAAGGAAGGTACAATGATTATGCTTGGATATGTGTTTACATGAACATCACTGAGCCCTTCCCTGATTGCATAGAAGTAGAATATCATGATGAAGTATGGCAACAACCCCTTAACTATGAACATATACCGTTCCTGTGTGGGAGGTGTCTTGAATACAGCCATCTTGTTATATCCTACCAACTGAACACGACAACGAATACTCAAGGAAACAAAAAGGCATAAGAATTAAGCAAGGAAAGGGAGAAGGGCTTCTAGGAAGTCCAAAGAAGGAAAAGGAATCAGAAACCACCAGACAACCATAAGCAATTGTTGAAGGAAAAGGAGAAGGAAAATTTCAATAAATTTGCAGTTCTACAAGAGGAAGAAATGGAAGAGACATTAGTTGAAAATGAGGAA
This sequence comes from Pinus tabuliformis, assembly GCA_031772625.1. Lineage (NCBI taxonomy): Eukaryota > Viridiplantae > Streptophyta > Pinopsida > Pinales > Pinaceae > Pinus > Pinus tabuliformis. The sequence goes on along the minus strand of CM062808.1, from coordinate 591,828,119 downwards.
GAGCCAAAAGAACCACACCAGAAAGAAAAAGGAAAAGAGCAAGTAATGGAAATCACAGAGGAAGAGAGGGAGGTGGAAATCATCAAAGAGAAAACAGAGCAAAATCAGATGGAGATAGACATTTATAAAGAAAATTATAGTGAAGAGGAACAAGTAATGAAAAGATTATTGTAGGAGTGGCGACATCTAGATGAGAGATTCATCCCAGAAGACCAGAATCAACTCTACAAGGAAATGTTCCAACAATACAAAATGAAAAAAGGAACGATGGTGATACCTCAACCATAGCATCTTGGATCACAAGGGGGACAAGGATCGGAGATGGGAGCAACAGGAAAAGTAGGGAAGAAACGAGGCAGAAGACCCATGAGTGAATCCATACAAATGGTAGGGGAAATGCTAGTGAACTCAGTATGAGTGGTGCCATTATCGGAGGTGTTCCAACAACCAACCAAATTATTGAAATGATAATCATGACCTGGAATATAAGGGGCCTGAATAGTAAGGGGAAATAGAGATATTTGAAGCATAGATTGAGGAAAGATAAACCCAGTGTTATACTATTACAAGAAACTAAGATTAGTGAAAAAAAAATGAAAGAGATTATGGGGAACTTCAAACCCAGGTATGAAGCGGTAGGTCAAGATGCTGCAGGAAGTGCAGGAGGTATGGAAATTCTTTGAAACCCTTAGGAAGTCAGATTTGAGGATTGGACTAGTATGCCATGAATACTATTAGGTAAATTCAACAATCTGGGATCACAAGAGTGGATTTTTCTCACAAGAGTTTATAGTCCAAACATACAAGGAAAACGGAAGAACTTCACTGATAACATGATAAAGGTGACAAGATTGTATCATAATATCCCCTGGATAAGAGGATGAGACTTTAATATGATAAAAGTTTTGAATGAAAAAAGAGGTGGACTATGGAGGGAGGATGCAGATATGTAAATGTTTGGAGATATCATAAATAACCAAAGACTGGTGGATCTTCCAACCATAAATGGAATTTATACTTCGAACAATAGAAGAGGAGGTAGACATCAAATTGCATCCAGATTAGACAGGTTCTTAATATCAGAAGAGATAGTAAGCAGAGACATTTTTATGGAGGCAATGATACTCACAGGAATGGGATTAGACCATTGGCCGGTAAGATTGGAGATTGATCTTAAAGCCAATCCGAAAAGGAAACCCTTCATATTTGAAGCATTTTGGCTCAGGGACCCAAAACTCCTCAGCAAAATGGAGGAATGGTGGACACAGAGTGAACAAAGGGGTAGAAAGAGAATGCAAACGTTTCAACGTAAGCTGAAGGAACTTAAGCAAAACATCAAGAGATGGAATCAACAGGAATTTGGAAACATACTAAGGGAATAACAACAACTGACTCAGAAGATGGAAGCAATACAACAAGAAATCATAAGAGATGGGAGAAGCCAGGCCCTAGAATTGGAAGAAGGCAGAATAGTCAACCAACTAGAGGAACGAAGGAAGCAAGAAGAGATATTATGGAGGAAAATTTCGTGAGCAAATTGGCTACAAGAGGGTGAAAAAAACACTATATTTTTCCACAAAGCAATGATCCAACATCAGCAGAGCAACATAATCTTCTCCTTGAAGAATGAAGTAGGGGAAAGAAAAACCCAACATGAGGAAATGGAGGATACCTTGGTGAACTACTATAAAAACCCCCTAAGTAAACGTCAAGTGGATAGACAGGAGGCAGTCCATCGAATATGTAATGAGATCCCTAGGAAAATCTCTAGAGAACAAAGTATTGCCATAATGAGAGTAGTCACATTAGAGGAAGTTGAGGAAGTGGTGAAAGTGCTTAAGAAAAACAAGGTCCCGGGACCAGATAGCTTCACAATGGAATTCTACCAGGCAACCTGGAAATTTATAGGCAAGGACATTGTAGCAGTGGCAAAAGAATCCAGGAGGAACCAAAAGGTATGTCCTGGTCTTAATCCTACTCTCCTTACCCTCATACCTAAATCTGCTCAGTCTGATGAACCTAAGGGTTTTAGACCGATTGCCCTGTGTAATGTTATTTACAAAATTATTTCTACAATAATTGCTAAGAGATTGAAACTGGTTCTATCTAGCATCATATCCCCTGAACAAACAGGCTTTGTAGAGGGAAGACAGATTTTAGATGGGCTGATTGTATCCTAGGAGGTGGTACATTCGTTAAAAACCAAAAAAAGGCAGGGGTGATGTTTAAACTAGATTTATCCAAAGCTTATGACAGATTTAATTGGGACTACCTAAGGAAAGTAATGGAAGCTTTTGGTTTTTCTAGAAGATGTGTAGATTGGATCTCAACAATGATATCCACACCGGTCTTCTCAATCCTCCTAAATGGAACACTGACGGACACACTCAATGCCTCAAGAGGGCTAAGACAGGGGGACCCTCTATCTCCCTTCCTTTTTATTATAGTAGCCAAAGGTCTAGGATGGTATATCAGAAAAGAGGTGTAGGGGAATAAGATCAAAGGTATCAGGGCATGGGGGAATGAACTCCCTATCACCCATCAACAGTTTGTAGATGACATAATTTTATTTTGCTAGGTGTCATTAAGGGAAGTTAAAAGGATGAAGACTCTACTGGATTTGTTTATGGAAGCCTCCAGTACTTAGATGAACAAAGAGAAATCCAGTGCTTATTTCTTTAACACACTAACCAATGTCAAAGCCTTTCTATCAAGACTGATGGGCTTTCGGGTGGAAGAGCTCCCAACGAAGTACCTAGGTATCCAGTTGTCAACCAACTCTTTAAAACTAGCTAATTGGTAGCATACCTTACAGAAATTGCAAAGAAGGATAAACAACTGGGCATTCTGATCTTTGAATCTAGCAGGAAGAATGGTCCTAGTTAAAGCAGTTCTTCAATCCATACCAATATACCAACTCTCGGCGATGGCAGAACCAAAAGGAGCTTGCACCAAAATGGTCGAAATAATGAAGAAATTTATATGGGGAGGAGCCCAACAATAGAAAAAATGGGCACTAATGTCCTGGCAAGGGTTGACCAGAAAAAAGGAAGATGGGGGTCTAGGATTGAAAGACCCATACCTCATAAACCAAATCATGGGAGAAAAATTATGGTGGAGGTGGATGTCAAGAGGGGAGGACCTATGGAAGAGGATATGGGCCAAGAAGTACAATATGCCAGTAAAACCAGAGGAGATCCTGAGAAATACAGAGACAAGAAGAGGTTCCAATATTTGGAACTTAGCCAGCGGGAACAGAGACCTAATTACAAATCAAGCCTTCTGGGAAATAAGAGATGGAAAAAGTGAAAAATTTTGGGATGAGGCATGGCAACAATGGGACAAACTACAGGAAAAATAGGAACTCAGAACTATTCAACAGGCTTCACAAGATGCAGGGCTAAATCTAGTGAAGGACTATTGGAAAGAAGACCACAGAGGAGAGAACTAGAGAGTATGGAAAAATCGAGATGATTGGGGACAAAATATTGAAGAAGAACAGAAAAGGCACTATACGGAGGAAATGGCATCGCGTAAGATTTTGGTTAGGGAAGGACATGATATCCTGTGATGGGGTCACACAATGAAAGGAAGCTTCACGGTAAAGGAGGCATATGACCTGAAGACTAAAATGGAACAGGAAGGTAATCAACACTTATGGAAACAAATATGGGAAAGAAAATGGTGGCCGAAAGTGGCATGCTTTCTATGGTTAACTTGTGAGGGTCAGATACTAACGTGGGATCAAAACCAAAAAGAGGGATGCAAGGGCCTGCCCGTTGTGAACTCTACAATATCCAAAATGAAAACATAAAGCATCTACTGAATTCTTGTCTATTTGCGAGAAGCCAATGGAATGCTCCCCTTGGCATCTTTTGAAGAACGGATAGAAATCCGCAAAGTATAAAAGAGACGGTGCACCACTGGGGCCGTGGACATTTTATCAGCCCAATCCATAATAGAGCTTGGGGGCTAGCTGTAGGTTTCACTCTATTGATGACATGGAAGAAAAGGAATCGAAGGATATTCAAGAATGAAGCACTATAATTGGAGCAGGTATGGGGAAGAATAATAGAGCACATAAGGGAAACCATACTGGCAGACGAATGGCAGCAGGAGGATTGGAATACCATGATACACGAAACCAAGATCTTGAGAAAGCAAAATTTAACAAAAGAGATGGTAGGAGAAAAGGGATGGAAAAGAACAAGCACACAGGGGGTATAGACCCAAAGGTATAGTAGACCAGTAGAAGGCTTCATCAAACTTAACTTTGATGGAGCTTCCAAAGGTAATCCAGGTAATGTAGGGATGGGAAGCATCTTCATAGACAGTCAGGGTAGGACTAGGCTGATATACGTAGCGTATGGAGGCAGATTGAGCAACAACGAAGCAGAGCTAATGGCGGCTAAACAAGGACTTAAGATAGCAGTTAAGATGGGTTACAACCAGCTAGAAGTGGAAGGGGATTCACTAATGGCCATCAACTTGATGAGGAAGCTGCATTCTAGAATGAATTGGGAAAATATTAGTGACAACTGGAGAACAACGAGTCTCATACAAGAGTTGGGTGAAATCATGAATAGATCTGAATATATCATAATCAAGCATGTTAAAAGGGACAACAACAAGGCAGCTGATTTCCTTGCCAATTGGGGAAGCGAACCGCAATTAGGCAACATGGAAAAAACCTGGCCCATACACCCAAATGATACAAGACTGTCTCCACTAAGTGATATATTAGTGAAGGATGATGATAAGGCATAAGAGAAACCATAAGGAGTATAATAAACCCCCGATCGGGGTGACGGAGATGGTAATGCGTCATAATGGCGACGTCAGAAGTATGATGGATCAAGGACAGGCCAGTGTAGCTCGCATGAAAGCTAACAGGTACGCGGAGAGGCACTGTCGTTTGGTAATGAAAGATGGCAGAAGGAATGTCAGGCTAGAGAATGGTGGGAAGGACGGTAATGACGACACAACAAGAAAACAAGGTGGTGGCATGTGGGAGTATAGAAGGAGTAGAGCAGAGAGGAAGGGTAGAAGGTGAGGGAGGCAAAGAAGGAGTGGGATGAGGGAGCCACACCCTACACCAGTGAGCAGGGAATGTGCCACTGGGTATGTAAATTGTTGCCCCCCTATTATTGTGTCTAGCATTGGTAGTATGTTGGGCGGTTAAAACCAGGGAGATGGCTTGGGCAAGTCGCGGACAAGGTCGAGGGCATGGTCGATGTCACCAAGGACAGACAAGCACTCACCTATGGCTACAAAATAGTAATACCTTAGGCAAACGTCGAGGCCATCGACCGATGGATGAAGCCATACAAGAAGTGGCCACAGCTTATATGAGAAATACAGATGAAGGTATACGAGAAATACTTGAAGACATGGAAGTGGAAGTGAAGGAGGAGGAGTCTGAGGAGGAAATGGAAGAGTGGAGGGGTATGGTTTCTGACCCGGGTAACACAAGGGGCAGAATGTCTCAATACAAGCAGACACTGCACCTTTACTGGCTCATGAAGAAGCTACTTTGCAAGGCAGTTGAGCAAGTTTCAATGGGCATGGCTTCAATAACCAGAGACATGCCTAACTACAAGAAATACTTGCAGACCATACAATTCTAGCTCTGCAAACAGGACATGAGACTGGACTGAATAGAGAGAAACATCCCAGGCGTAGCAAACAAGGGACCAGTGCATGGGGGTTCAGCAACAGACCCAGCAATGGTGGAACCAGACCAGGAAGATCAGGATGAGTAAACTTAGCCTCTTTTGTTTTTAGAATGGAACTGTGCTACTTTCTTAGTGGAAAGTCTCTTTATATTTCTAAATGTCCATAGGAACAGTAGATAAAAACTCTATTTTCAATTGTTCGGTTTACATAGCATGGCTTGAAAGACTACAGACATACCAATTTTGGATGGCTTATGATATATTTAGGTGGCTCAAAGCTTGGTTTCACATTGGGCAAGCTGGGGTCACCTATGGCTTGTATGTGTTCTTAGTTTGAAGTTTATAAAGAGAAAAGAACCTACCTAAACATACAAAAACAAAAAATACTGTGCAATTATATCATCACTATTAATCTATACAAGCCTTTTGTTTGTTCGAAAATATATACAACCTTAAACAGTATAACCATACATTTGTATATCCTGAACAATCCTCCTACATTTTACATAAAATTCAAATTTTCTCCTTTGTTAACTTGAACTTCCGATTAGCGAAGAAATAAATCTTGGCATGGTAACATTACATCTTCTAGTTTGCAAACTTCAACTGTGATTAGCCAAAAAAATAAATCTGGAAAATCTCTTAGAATAGATGGATGGTTTCTAACGTTATTATACTATCTTGTGAATTGTATGATAAGCGACCCAAAAAGGTTTGACGTCCTCAAAACAACTAGGCTCAAAATCCAAATCGAAATGTTTATGTTATGCGCTCCTATGAATGAAGAACTCAAAAATTTCGTATAAGTTACAGAACACTGCAAAAGGATTGTACTTTAACAAATTATTATGAATTTACAAAACTATTATTCTTCTGCAATTATATCATCGTTATTAATCTATACAAACTTTTTATTTGTTCGAAAATATATACAACCCTAAACAATAAAACTATGAACATGTATATGGTGAGCAATCCCTTCCTTTTCATTTGTTCGAAAATATATACAACCCTAAAGAATAATACTATGAACATATATATGGTGAACAATCCCTTCCTCGTGACAATATTTAACAAAGTGACATAGTACATGCAGAAGTTAATTATTTATACTAAAATACAGTTGTGAACATTAATGGATAAGCATGATGACGTAGATCCAACTCATACATGTCAAAGTTTTTGCAGAAGTTTTTTCCTGCTCTATAATTAGTTTGTTTTTTCCTTTTTGTTTTTTTCCTGCTATGTAATTAGTTTGCTTTTTCCTTTTTGTGTTATTCCTGAGTTTATGTCTTCCCTGCACTATGTAATTATATTTTCCCATTTTTATGTTTTTTTATTTTATTTTTGAGTTATTTAAACTTAGTAGGTATAAAATTTTCTTTTAATAATAAAATAGTTTAATGATAATTTAATAGATTTTTATTATATATCCAGAAATAATTATTATCATGAAATTATAAGTTTTATCATTATTTTATAAATTGTATAATAATTAATTTGTATATTAAATTATTGATTTTCTTTATAATAAATTGCTTCTTTATTTTTCCTTATTCCAAGTTAGCATATTTCCTAATTTTTTAGTCCAATTTATCGCTCTTTGAAGAAAATTCTTTACTTTCTGATTTTCTTGTAATATGATCTAAGCATAATGAACTTCATTTTTTCCCTGTATGGTTGTTTATATGTTTGTTTCTTTATGATTTAGGTTTTAATCCACTTAAATGTTGGAGTACTAATCCCAAAACTGTTTATTTTTTCGACGGTGAATACTTTCAAAATTTATAAAACATAAATATAATTTAAACACTTTCGGTGCTTGTATTATTTTCTGAAGAGTGAATTGTTGACAAGTTTATAAAACGTAAACATAATTTAAACCAATTTAAAATTAACATCATCATATACCTAATATAAAACACTCCAATATACCATGCATCTTAGTTGAATTTTTTAGTTTAGATACACTAAACTTTTAATATATGTATTTTTCACATTTTATTTGTGTTTAGTTTATCCAATTTATTTTTTCTATTTGTTTTTTAATTTATTGTTTTGAAATTTAAAATTAATATGTAAAAAATTAATAGTTGACATCAAATTATTATAATTAAATAAATTAAAATTATATAATATATCATTTTATCTTGATAATATATTAAAAATTAGAATTAATAGAATCTTATTATGTGGAAAACTATTGTATTAAAATAATTGAAGAAAATATTAATATGAAACACTTCTCTTAATTGACAATTAATATATATATATATATATATATATAATATTTTATTAATTAACATTATCTCGGGTGATTGGGTGAAATGACTATTATTTTCCAATTTAATTTCAAATCCCCTCTAACAATAAGATGAGCAATAACACCTTGATAAATATTGTTATAATAGATTTATTATATTGGTTTTGTTCGAAAGTCTATAAAACATAAATATAATTATTATAGAAACCATACCTAATTACAATTACTAGTTAAATCTTTTTGGATGAGAGTGTTTTTTATTAATTTAATTTTGTATAAGATTTAATTTTTTTTTTAATATAAAAAGTTTGGTTTTCAATTTTGAGAGATTGTGGTTTTATAATTTTTTTAATTACATCCTAAGACAAAATATTTTTACTCTTATAAATCAAAATTTAAAATAATTAAATTACAAATTTCCAAAATAATTGAGCTACAAGATTGTAAGCTTTTCCTATGTGAGAGTTTCACATAAAATTGAACAAAAGTAGTTACATCATCGATAAACTACTCATTCTAATTGAAATTTAGTTACTAGATTAGATGCCTTTTAAATCTTGAGTGGAAAGATTATATGTTAATATTAAGCTTTTTTGGTTGTGTGGAAGTCATAATCTTACAACTATTTACGCTATCCTCTGTTCTATTCTTCAAAGTACAAAGTAAATTTATGTACTTGCTAGCAACAAGAGCACTATTATCTTAATTTTATTTAAAAGAATGATGCGTTGATGAGCACACATGTTACATTGTGACAATATATTGTAATATAGTTAGCATCTAAGTTTATTTAGTTGTTATTCTAGGGTACATTAGTTATATTTTTTATTTGAATTGATATTTTCAAGGCTCTAAACTAGGTGCAATATATTTGAGGTTGTAAAGTTATTTCAAATGTTATAAAAAGTTTTCTTCTTTTGAATAGAAGGCAGAGTTGTCCCTCTGATTTATGCCATTGCATTATCATGTTCTGCACCTTTGCATTTCTTATTTGGATATCCATATTAATAGTATTAAATAATTTAGGTATGGGATGAAAAGTTCATTTTCTCAAAGTTTTTCCTCTTGAAGAGAAGCATGCATAACAGATACATAGTGAAAATAAATTTCTTTCACTCGTTCACAAAATAGTATGCACTTTTCAGTTGATGCAAATTAAATCTTGGGATAACTCCACTAGACCAAGTAACATTACTTGACCAATAAGAACCATGTTAATAAAATGATGAATTTGTAGTCAAAGCTCAAGGAGACTTGTATTATCAATACCCAAGGATGTACCATCCATCTTGCTTCACACATATAAATCTCATGATAGGTTGTTTTTTATATTTGTTCTTCCATGCCCTTTATTAATCAATCCCTTTGCTGAAGTGAGTGAATCTTTTTTAGGAATCTAATTTTTATCTTTGTTGAGTTCAAAAGCTTCAAGGGATCATCTGTCAGGAAATATGGAGCAAAAACATATTTATATATTGATATTGCAAGAAGCACATGCAAATGTGGATGGTGCCTTTGGATTCCAAGTGTTAATGTTCATGTGTAAAAAAAATCTTCATGAAATATGTTCTATTGGCAAGAGTTTCCATAACATCCTTCTTTTTCAAAACTCATTAATTGACAATCTCTTACCTTTCTTAACATTCCTATTTGTTTAGAATTCATAATTTACTAGGTTTTTACCTTACTATCATTGCGTGCAGCTAGAGTTTTAGGATGGAATAGAAAAATTTACTGCTATATTTTTTATCTTCTATTTTGTGCTTCAAAGTATAAAGTAAACTTATTTCTTCACCAACAACAACTGCATTATTATCTTAATTTTATGGAAAATATTATCTTAATTTTATGGAAACGTATGATGTGTCGATGAGGACATATGTTACGTTGTGAAAATGTATCCTAATATAGTTAGTCTCAAGTCTATTAGCCATCAATCTAGGGTACAATAGTTAAACTTTTCATTTAAATTGATATTTCCAATGGTCTAAACTAGGTGCAATATATTTGAGATTGTACACTTATTTAAAATGTTGTATAAACTTTTGTTCTTTTCAATAAGATGTTGATTTATCTCTTTGATTTATGGCATTGTCATTATCATGTTCTACACCTTTGCATTTCTGATTTGGCTTTCGATATTACTGGTATTAATAATTGAGATCTTGGATAGAAGGTTATTTTTCTCAATGTTTTTCCTCTTGAAGGGAAGCCTACCTAATAGATACATAGTGAAAATAATTTTCCTTCACTCATTCACAAAAAAGTCTACCCTTTTCAGTTAATGTAAATGCAATCTTCAAATAAATCCAGTGAAGCAAGTGACATTATCCAACTAGTAATAACCATGTACATGTAATGATGAATTTGTAGCCAAAGATCAAGGAGACTTGTATTACCAATACCCAAGGATTTACCATTCATCTTGATTCACAAATATAAATCTCAGGATAGCTTTATTTTTTTCTGTGTTATGTCATGCCCTTCGTTCAATCGTTTTGCTCAAGTCGATGAATTTGTTGCAGGATTCTAATCCATATCTTTGCTCAATTGTTTTCATTTATTAACTAAAACACTAATTTCATTTGTAAACCACAACTTATTCTCATTCAATTCATTTGGCTCGTTTCTGAGGTAATAATTTTGCAGAAATCCATGGAAATTTCAATCATTCACTCATTCTTTTAATTTATTCACTACATTCCATTAATATGGAATTATAGAACTACGATGAGAGATCATAGATTAGAGTGATGTGATTGGTAGGGGAGATTTAATGAAGTAATGGATTGTGAAATATTTTATGCTAGTTTTGAATGCATATATTTCTAAAATTGATTGTGATGTTTCTTGTCACAGATTAATGTTTCGATTAGTGTTCTTTTTATCACAATGAGCTCATTTTCTTGGTGGATATGTTCCCTTGGCCCTCGTGGGGTAATTGATTTAGTTTATAGTTGCACATCTATTTTTATGTGAATTTATTGGTCTTTGAAACTTTGATAAACTTGAGGTGAGTAGCTCTTTGGTATTTCAGTATTCTCTCTTCACTATAAAATGACTGCTCACTTTTGGGAAATCAATGAAGAGTGTCGTTACAATAATCTTTCTTCTCCTTTGGGGAAATGTTAGCCCCATGAGGCTTTCTTTCATGAAGAGCTTCCTTGGTTATTGTGCCAAATTTTTACTACACTCTCGAGGATATTATATTTGCGGCTGAAAAGAATAAATAAGGATTAACCTGATCCATTCGCCATTCGATGCACATATTTGGCCTCTCTCCTTGGAACTTGATGAATGTTTTAGGTAGAATGTGTATTTACACTGTCATTTGCAAACATGAGGGGTTATCTTTCAAGTACCCAGGGAACCATATTTAATGGGAACAATTTATGGATGCATCTAATGTAAAATTGATTACATAATAGGATATTTGGGCTCTCGCAGATGCTTATCAAAAAAATCGAGCCTTTAATTGTGCTAACGAAGATGTGTATAATTGGAAGCAACTTTGTAGAATACTCGTAGATAAATTCGATCTGGAATATTACGATATTATGATGAAGGTTTCACTATCGCAGAGGAGATTAAAGACAAAGTTTCGGTCTGGGATGCAATTGTAAATGTAAATAAGCTCTTGGGTTGAGCACTTTAGAAGGAAGTTGCATATGCCTGTATTTTGAGTGAGATTGTTTGATTGTATTGCATTTAACATTATTTTTTTCACTCAATTTCATCTATAATTAGATTACATAACATATCACATATTTTTTCATCTATACTCTTCTTCCATATGTGTTGCTGAGTGACGATGTTTCCTTTGCAACATGTGATCCAAATGCTAATTTAGTAACTTTAATATTAAAAAAGTTTTTCAATTTCTATAAATATATAATTTGGAAAATTAATATTTAAATTTAAGAAAACCATTAAAATTCTATAAATAATTAAAACATAAAATTAAAATAGTGTGAGAATTTTATTAATTTAAATTTAGAAAATATTAGTAAAAAAAATAGGACAATTGTTAATGAGGAAAAGAAATTTATCTTATAACTTTTAAAATGTACCTACACTAAATCAAAATTAAATATATGACGACTAAAACATATTTCTTTAAAAAAATTAAGTATAGTAAATTAAACTATAAAGTAAAGTAAACCAAATACTTTCTCATATTTCTTAAAATTTAATATAAAAAGTAAGCTTAATTAGAAGATAACCATCATCATTACCATGACAATATTGGTATCCATAATAGTAAACAAGATATTCTCACTTTCCTTTTTATACATTATAGGCTGAACCTGCTTTTTTTATATTATATAAGCTGAACCTGCTTTTAAGTCTTCAATGGAGACCTAAAATTATCTCTTAGCTATCAAAATTTAGATTCAATCGGATAATAAACTTTAGATAAACAACCCAAGATATGGAGACATTTTGTATGAGCCATTATCTAACCCTTTGAGAACCACAATTAGCATTTCGTGCATGACCATCTTAAGTGTGGATCTTTTATGCGCCAAAAGTAATGAAATCCATATAATTAAAGATTTCCTATGTTTTTTGAATTTAACAAAATGTTTTTATTCGTAAAAATTTGTATTTTATATATATGCAGGATAGATTTATCATTAAAATGGGAAGTCAATCACACATTGACATCTTTCATTGACATCTTTCTTGTAGTGAGTAACATATCATTAAAATATTTTTTAAAAATATTTTGTTTTTCAATAGTTTAATTGATTATACGTATCATTTTTTTTTTATGAATATTGTTTTCTCTTCTTTTAAATGCCACTTGAATAGAGAATTACTTTATAATGAAATAAAAAACACTAAAAATAGATGTTAGAAATATTTTATTTGTTATAAGTATATTTTATAAATGTTATTAGTAAAAAAGATATTAAAATTAAGAAAATATTATAGATATGATTATGTGGCCATTTATAAAGTAAAATGGACTTATCTATTATTTATAACCAACTGAATTTATTTAAATAATGAAAATTAATTAATTCAAATAATCACGGTAATCTTAATCAATATCCTCATTTTTGTTGGTGTTCGCTAATGTGTCCATGACTTGATGGACTAGTATGTGGTAAGGAAATTGCATTCCAATCCACTAGTATCTAAGTCATTACAATCACTTTTGGGGCATAGGCCACTTTAATCCTTAACATGATTTGATTATTTTAAATATTTTCTCATGAATACTCCAACTCTTAATATGATTACATTATTTTTGTTGTTTTCAGGTAATTACCCTAGGTTATGAACCTAGCTTCCCTTAAAAAGACCAGTAAACATCCAATTGTGCTAATATGGTTTGAATTTTTCCAAAAAAATATATATTGGGCCGAGCATTAATGTGTTGGCTAATAAGACATTTAAAAAAATAAACCTTCTCTAATAATAAAGGTTCCACTTTTTTTACCATAATATCCAACCTCTTTAAATTTTTCCTAAGAAACTCATTTATTAACATTAGTCCACTTATATATAGAAAAACTTGAATGGATTTTTTATCCACTTATATGTCCAATGGTCATCGGACCATCAATATAATCTTTTTGATTGCAACTTATGTATCAAATTAATCGTCAAAATTAAAGCCTCAAAATGTCATATACATTCCAAATTAAATGTCATTTACGATAATAAAATCTGTTATACTTTCGCCATTAAACCTAATCCCTATAAACTCAATCAATATCCCGTGACAAAAACTATGATAAATTTTGGTTTTCACCATTTACATTACATTGAAAATTGGCCTAATTCTCTGTCATTATTAGTCCCTGCCTGGGACTCTTAGCGATCGATTGTGCGTTGACGACGTATTAATCTCTTGTTTGACAAAAAAATATTGCTATACATCACAACTTTAACCAAATTTTTCATATTAGAAAATAATATAAAATTTATTATGTAATTTTTGATTGGACAACAAAGTTGGGGGTCTTATTGTGCGCTTCACAGCTTTCAAGACATTATGTTCGGGGTAAAAATAAGATATCCAAAGTTTTCAGAGATGAAAAGTTTTTGTTATCCAAAGTTTCCTCATATTGCCGAGCTGAACATTTTATCGAAAGCACCACTTAGTTTGTCCTAAGTTTTTGCTACTTGTTCTCCATGTCATGCATGCAGTGTCCTGCATCCTGCAAGTTCCAGCTGTTTGCATATGCAGAGGCATCCATGGTGGTCTACAAATGCCTTGTCCGTAGTAAGTTCAGAGTAGAGAGTGTCGAGCAGCAAATTCTCCGGAGTAAGTTCAGAGCAGAGAGTGTGGAGCAGCTAGTTTGAGGAGCAGAGGAGCAGAGAGCGTCGAGCGGAGCTTCACCTTTACAACTTGTAAGTTCCCAGACCGAACGAAGCATTCCCCATCTAATGTAATATTCACCATAAAAAAATGTTGAATTTCTAAAAACGTTTAACATGGTTATTTGATGGCATGTAACTCTTTGCATTGTTCCCTTCGTCTATTCATGGTAATAGTTTTGCTTCTATCACTCAAGCTTTCACTATATAAAGTGTTTTCTTAATTCATTAGGAATTAATTTCACTCTCATTTCATTATTATTTCTTTGCTATGTGCTTCGGAGGTGGTTTTTCTGATTTCATATTTGAGGTTTGTCCATATGCTTATGTTTCTAACCTTCTATCATAGCAGACAACCAGAAGATGTGTCAAACATTCCAAAATCCCGAGCCTTTTGTGGTAAATAGTATCATCTTTCTATTTCAAAAAGAGTTATTATTGAAAATATGCATTATTAACCTTTGCAAGCCTGATTATGAATGGAAAATCTCTTTTATTCTTAAATTTGGTGGTTTTATTTGAAGTTTTATGAGTCAGCTCGTGAGTTTTCCCGGATCACTAGTCAATCCTCACTCTTAGGCAAGTTGAGCTTGGTAACTTTACTCTTGATAATGAAACTATATTTTTGAGCCCATACCTTTTGTGTTATGTGGCACCAGCACCCTGTACAAATGTCTTCAAAGGATTTTTATTCTGGGATTCTGTGAAAATAATGAATGTTCATTTTGTTGTATGTGTACCGCTGTGTGTCAAGCTCATGAATGTAACTTGTCGATGCCGTTCTCAATAAAATTAAAAGATAAGATATTAGATCGTAGTCGTTTGAGTTCTAAACATCATTGCTTCTTGCTTCTTGTGGAATTTTATGAAACCTGTATCCTCACACTCAAGAGTGGCCACGGTATTATGAAAAACTTCACAGTTATTCTAGATATCCTCCATTGCATTTTTTTTTTTTGAATTGATTCCCTAATACTTGTATTTATTAGTCTCCAAACAATGCATCTTTCAATGACAATGCTTTCCAAGAAAACATGATGAAGTATATTTAGCCGTTCCATGTTGCGGGGATAGATTTCCACCCTCGAGCCTTATGGGAATACTGGTAAATCGAATTTCATAATATGAATTAAACACGCTTCATTACTTAACTAGAGAAGAAGCACTAAGCCAGCCTGCCGTCCATAGTGCAACTGTTCTACCTTTTGAAGAAATTATTGGCCTCTTTGTTGTCAAATTTACTTGAAAATTGGTAGAGATTTGTTGGATTCATGAACTTTAAAAAAAATGGTGTTACAGAGTTTTTAAAGACACTGAATTTTGTGTTTACCCACAAGCCTTAGTAATACCAAACCTTTACCATTATTTGCATATGTTTTTAGGATTTATTTGAATCATAGGTTTAATCTATGAATTTTGTAAATTATCAGTGCTATGGGGTTTTTCTGTTCTTCTAACACCCTAATTCCTAGGTGACTTGGGAATCTAATATCGGTCAAGGTTTTGATATCTTGTTAAATTGTAGGTCTTAGTAAATTTCCAAACCTGTAGGTCTTAGTAAATTTCCAAACCTTTATTATTATTTTGAGTAGGAAGTTAGTCTCATGTTCTTAAGGTAGTGGTCCTAATATATAACAGTTGATACAACACTAAATTCAGAAACAACATTTAAAAAACAAAAAAATATAATCCAAATAAAAATTCTTCAGAAAACTAAAAAAATTGTAAAACATAAAATAATTAGGAATGCCAATAAACCGTACTTACTATATATGTTATGTTGTTTCCGAGATGAACACTCGAAGGGTGTCGATGCTTCTTGCTCCCACAGTTATGATCCAAGGTGCCACATTTTGAACTGTCGCTGGTCTTGGACCAAGATTTGCGGCGGAACAGACGACAACCTTCCCTCTTTGAACTGTATTGAACGATCCAAGTGAAATTGAATCTTGAAAATAATCCGGAATGGGAGGTTGACCTCCTAGAGAAACTGAGAACACATCAACGCCGTCATGTATCCCTTCATCGAATGCTGCAAGAATATCTGCATCATAGCAATTGTAGCCGCCTGAATCTGTAGGCCAACAAACTTTATAACTTGGAACTCTAGCATGAGGGGCTCCTCCTTTTGCAATCCCATTTGCATGTCGATATATACTTGCATTTTTTACGAAATTCCCCCCTGCTGTAGACAGAGTATGAGTTCCATGTCCAGATTTGTCTCGCGCAGAGAGAAATTCCCCTGTTTCAGAGAGATTCAAAGGTTTATTTTCAGCATCACGCCCCTTGATGAAATATTTTCACCCATCAATTTCCTGTTGTAGACAACAATTTGGAGAGTGAAACTTTGGAAGCATATAAAGAGGCAGGGTGAAAGGCCTTCATAAAATCAACACAGAAGCAGTATAGCTTCAAGTGATTCTGTCTAGCCTCCTAAATGCTAGCTCAAACAGTGAATATGTGATGCACTGTCTGGTGCTCAATTAACCTGTCTAATCTTTTCGTTCTTAAGTAGACTTGATTGACTACACTCTTTTGATGTTTCCTTGTCTCGTTTCTAGCTTTCCATCATTGGTCTATCTAAACATATATTGAGGTTTCCGTTTGATCCACTTTTAACTGGTTTATCAACTAAGCATATCTTTATAAACATTTAGAAATATTTAGTAAACATATTATTTCAATTTTCTGAATCATGGTGCCTGTTTCTTTCACGGTTGCATATATATCCATAGTTAAATTCGTTTAATCATTGTAGTTAGGGTCACTTCTGATATTCCAGTTTAAACCAAAATAGAATATGGTATTTAAGAGACTTCCAAACACAACTATTCTTTAATATAAGTTATTTAATTTAGTCTAACATTTTTTAGGGGTAAATAAAACAATTCAAATTTACTAAACAAGTTTGCAAATTATTCACCAAAAGGGGCATAGATTCTAGAGTGCAGCCTGGCCTGGAGTCTCCTAGGACCTGAAGTATCCATATCAACATAGATTTCCCTTCAATATCTTCTCGAATTGGATTGGTGTTTAGTGGGTTTTCATGCTAGTAGGTAGTACGCTTTTGATAGATTAATGTGCCCCATCTTGTCCATGCCAAGATGTGATAAAAAACAATGTTACTAGAGAGTCATGGTAAGTGCCTTCCTAATTTACTGTGCAATGGACGACGAAGAAACCTAAACATGATGTAGACAAAAGAACCATAAGGAAATACCACAGTGGCATGTGCATAAGGTACTAAACAAGTCGTATTTTCCTTTATATATATTCCCCTTAACTAGGCTAGGCCCAAAGGGAGTTATAATTTTTTATCGATTTATGGCATTGTGTCGCAAGAGATGCTTATGGTCAGGTTCACTTTTGCGTCATTCCCTATTCCATATCGCATAGTTTCAATGCATTTCAACAATGAAAGATGAATAGTTATAAAAACTGAGAGATTTTAAGAAGAAGTATCATGAATAGCCACCTTCAACTTATCATGTGTTATAATTAATGAATTTTATGTCCTTAAAAGTATATAAGAAGATTATATATATATATATATATATATATATATATATATATATAGATATATAAATGAAATATCTTTAACTAGTATAAATACATATAGGTTGGGATGCTTGTTCCTTATGTTATTTCTAGTTACTAAATTCAATTGAATCAATATGATAAGGCAATATTATGAAGGTCTCTACTTTATATTATGAAGGATTATAGTAGTTTTATTAAAATGTTTAGGAAAAAAATCCCTAATTAGTGTATCTTTTAAGTAAACTTGATTTTTATGAAGCATTTGAATAAGAAGTTTTTTTTCCTTCATCCAAGAAGAATAGAGTAGCAAGAAAATTATACGAAAAAAGGAGAAATCAGGGAGAACTTGTTTGTTTATTATGTTGACAAAAATACCTTCAAATATGAATAGAAACATAAGGAATAAATGAATTTGTGGGAGGATGGATAGAGGGTTCCTACAAAAATTCTATGGTTAAGGTATTAGTTGATCTTTATGAAGATGAAGTTCATTTATTGGAATATGGAGGATATGGTTTTAGAGGATTACAAATTCACATCTCAGTTAGAGTGTAAGGGAACTATTCAGGGGTTAGCTCTTATCAACATTCCAAAACTCTCTAGTCAGAACCACATTGGTTTTGTTCCTTCTACTCTGTAATGAGATATTTGTCCTATTGTGCTTCCTTCTTTCTCTTTGCCACTATCTTTGTTTTCTCTTTGCGGGATTCCTTTTTGCCTCTGTTTCTATCTCTTTCTCTTTGACATCTTTAGTAACTCTAAGCTGAAAGGCACCAGCTGCAAGTTCAGGGAATTGGTGCACACACTATCCATGTTGTTTACTATCTTCATCTAAGTGTTACAAAATCGCCATGATCGTATCTCACCTTTCATATTCAATGGCTTTGGTTAATGGGTTGTCTTCCAACAGTGGACTTCATCAACACAAAAATCATATATTTAACGATAAAGAAACTCTCTCTCTATGTTGGTAGACAACTCTACATTCATTGACATGTTGAACGTTTGGTGGGAGGAAGATAGAAGGAGTTTCATTTTTATCAATATTTTATTGTTTTCATACCTACTCCCCCTTTTCAAGACTAACATGGTTTAAACAAAAAGACAAACAGGGCCAGTCCTCTGCACCAATAATGTTTTCATGGCTTGCAAAACAATTTGTAGCTAAGTAAACTACTGAAAGAGAAGCCATGTACATACACATTAAGAGGATTCTAAATAAAAGAAAATCATAGAATTCATACAAATATTTCTTTGAAGATGCAAAGTGAAAGGAATTTAGTAAGACAACATACATGTTGACAGAGTTTTGATCCCGTAGTAACCATTAATGTACCTACTTGTGGTCTGGCATAATTAGTCAATAGGGGTCCCTGTCGACCATCCAATACCTGCAAGCATTGTATGACTATTCAAATTAAGGACTGCAACAAGGAAACAACAATTTCTTAATGAATTAAAATTTTTTTTTTCCTAAACAATTTTAGATGCACTCTAAAAATTAAATAAATTGGTAGTATATGAACAGTTGTTATTCCTTACAGCATTGGCATATTTCTTATTCCAGTGAAGCTTCTAGAGTTGTATTTGAACCGTACAAGGGCCAATTTCTACAGCGTGTTTTGTTTGTTATAGACCCAATTGCATATACAAGAATATTCCTAAAACCAGATGTTGAGAAGTTAATGAATAAACCTAAGCACAAAATCAATGGATTGCGTGGGGATGAGGTGAGGTACTGTGTAGGCACTGGAAGTCCTGTCACACATAACAGATGATTCTTGTCTGCTTTTCAAGGGATACCCACCCAAATCATAATGATAAAAACCACAGCAGAGTATAAACCTTGTAATGATTTCACCAATGTTGTAGTCAAGGTAAATATAATGTAAAAGAGATCCCCTTAATTCAAGGGGAGCCAGTTGGTCTCCTTGCACAGCTTGGTGATTAGAAAAGCAGGCTAAAATTTCAAAAACAGATTAAATATAGTGGGAATGGCCAGATGACAAAGTTGGCATTAGTTGTTTGTTTCCACCTACTGCCAACTGAAGCCTGAAAGGAAGGCACCTGAGGTTTTCTCAAGAGAGAGTGGCGAGTATGATATTGCCTACTCTGAGAACAGAGGAAAGTAATTTTGTAGGGCGTTTTCAAGTGAACTTTCAAGAGGCCACCTATAACCAACATCTCTTTAGTTTTCCAAGTTGCATTACATTATTAGTAGGCTTGTCATGTTGGTTGAGATGTCAATAGCTAACTACAGAGGATGGTAGAATGTTGTAGAAAAAATAGAAAGAAAAATAGAAAGAATCATATTCTCATATATATGCCCTTCATCAACCATTGTGTGTCTGTGAAGGAGAGTGAATGTTTTTATACATATTTTTTTCTATCTAAATTAATTAAAAAAACAGATGGAGATCCATGTCAATCAGATCGTTCCATTCCATCCTGTTACATCAATTTTCTAAAAGATAACAAAAATTAGGCATAAGTTCATTTAATAAGCTATGTGGCAAGTGTTGATTGAGTCATCATATTTTTTTAGTTTCCTATCTTCTATTTTTACTCATCTTCATGACAAAATATGATTGTTTATTGTCTTTCCAATTCATGGGAAACAATTTCTCGGTTCACTGATACCTTGGAATACTTGTCATAGAATTATAGCATAATTTCTCAAGAGTTGCAACAAAAACCATGGGGGGAGTTGTAGCATCCCTACTGAGGCAAGATCCACGTCATAGTGAGGTGGGAGTTGTTGCAAACAAATTTGTATCAATGATGGCAACAAATCAAAGTTGTAGCAATTATGTCCATAACTCAAATAAATTTGTATAAAATACACTCAAGAATTGAAACACCTATATTGAAGTAGAGTTGGAAATACTACACATAGGAGTTGCAATAACTATTTAGCAAGTTTCAACACTTATTCTACCATTGTTAAAAATATAAGCATTTCATAAGAATAAACACTGAAATGGAATTTTAATAGGATAATCATAGATTGACCAAAAATGAATCATTGTGTATGAACAAGGTATTAATATGAGATGGAAATGAGAAAAATATCGACAAAAATGTATTGGACAAGTGCTAAAAATATGAAAATTTGGGCACTAGAAATCTCCCGCTAACTAAATTCATTACATGTACGTATGCAACCAATATTCAAACTGATTTTGAGAAGGTGATGCTCCTATGGACGTTTTTGAGGTTGTAATCAGTCTAATTTGTGTCATGTGCATATGAATATCCTCATCTTTCTTGAATTTCCTTCTAGTGGTCTAATTATTCTCTTTTAGGAAACTTGTACTCCTTCGTGTATTCCTTGGTTAGAAGCTAGATCATTGGATAATGAAAATTTAGACCTATCAATCCATATCCATAGTTTTTAATGCACTTATTATACCTATGCACTCTCTACTTTCAATAAGATATTCTGAACTTTTGGAGTGCGAGCATGACTTAAATCCTACTCTGAAGAATGTGGTCCCAATTTTTTGAGAGATTGCTTGCATCTCATAGATTGAGTTGTTTAGACATATAATGTTTCTTAGATAGAGAAGTTAGAACATGACCTGAATTTGCAAGTCTCTTTATAGTTTAGTATATTAGCCTTAATGAGCCATCAAACAATAAATAATTAGTTATATAATATTAGATTGCACATCAAATTTAAAATTCCACCCTCTAAAACATGTATATCGAGCATGTTATCAAGTAATTCAAAAATCTCTATATCATAGCCTATCATTATCAATTATTAAACATTTATTGAAAATGATAGCATTGACGCCTATTTCAACTCTGGAAACTACCATTCCTCACTCATAAGAGTAACCCTAACTCTATCAGAATTATAATATAAATATAGGTTGTCAAATTATCAAGCTAAGTATCAAGGGTGAATTTCAATAACATAATTGCCGCATGTGTGTAATTTCACTGTGTCCAAAGCTCTCTTCACTTAATATATATAATTTAGATTGTGGCTCCTTGAAACTACAAATGAATGGTTTATTGCATCGATGCATTGTTATGGTCATATAATAATAAAAGAAAATGAAATACGAGTAACTTAGAAGGCCAAAGTGGTAGATATCGGACATACTCTAAAGAAACCCTTTCACTTTTTCCTTCATCTCCAATGGTAATGTAAAGGCCTGGGTAGGTGTATTTTCTATTATAAGTCCTAGGAGGATGTTTCACATCTTTTCATATTCTGCCCTATGTTTGTGGAGGTTTTGAGTAGCCTAATGTAACATGTTCAGGTTTTTAAGCACCTTTGATTCATTGGATTCCTTATTCAAGTGGTGGTTTAATCGAAAAAGTAGATATAAAGCATTACCTTTATTTGTAGTATGGGATAGGCGGAAGGCTCGAAATCTTGAAATATTTGAAAATAAACCTCCAATTGTCCATAATATTTGTTCACAATCATTAGTATTATTATGTGAGAGGGCTCTCCCCAAGTGGATTGTTCAACAGGCTCTGCGGGCTGATCGTACTACGGCCAAGGTGACCCAATCCACCTTCGATGTCACAACCTGCCATGTTGCAAAACCCCTTTCCAATGCAAGGCTATGTAGCCACTCTAGGATCCACTTATTCTAGTCAAACTGTTACTCCCACAGTCATGCCTCATGGGACCTTTTAGATCCTTTACATGAACGAAGTGGACATTCATCTCCAAACCCAAAACCTTCTGTACGACATACCTCCTGTTTATTGTTCATATGAATATGAATGATTGAAATTATATAAGATAGATTTATGTTGATTATTTATGCATACTTATTGTTTGGTAAATTTTGTTCTATGGCCTTCATTTTTTGAATAAAAGAAGGATGGAAACAAAAGCATGATTATGGACAATAGGACAAAGTCATAAAATGTGAAGTAATATATAATCATATAATAGATTAAACTAAAAAGTTGCCCATCAACCTAGAAGGTTCTCAAAACCTCCTCCTCAAGGGATTCCAAGCAACGATTAAGGATTCTTCCTGTATTTAAAATGAGAAATTTGGAAGAATATTTAAATATCTGAGGCATCTTCACAGTCAATTTGTTAGGTAAGAGTTTAGACAAAAGCTTCATTGCCTTTGGAGCTTCTTTGTCACTCCCTGCCTCCCAAAGTTATGCTGCATTTTTTCATTATGTCTTTGCCTCCCAAAGTTATGCTGCATTTTTTCATTATGTCTTTCCACTGCTTCCTTTTGTCAAGTTATATTGTTCTCCAAAGCAATTTCTCCATTTCCAATTCCTTATTTATTTATAAATATGACTTGTTGCTAGAAATTTGATATTTGTCTGGCAACATAATGCAAGAGCCTATTGTTTTAATATATATATTTTGTTCAAAACAATCATCTTCACTTTTTGCTAATTTGATCAATATTTTTTGCAAAGCTGTAGAAGACAATTGCAGAAGGCAAGTCTGGTAAGCAATTGCAAATGATGGAAGAAATAATAGATGTTGACAGTTACAAATTCAAATTACAATGCATTTTTCCTGATAGCATTGATAATGTCTTAAAAAGAAATGGTCTTTTTAGATTAAATGCATTTTCATATACTGTAGGAGATTGTCTATTTGACTCATTCAAAATGCTTCTACATTTTCGTTATACTTCAAATGAACTACGAAATGGGTTAATAGAAAATTTTCTTTTTTTCTTAAACAATAATGATGTTGAAGCAATAGAGTCATATGAGTATGAACTAGCACCTGACTTCCTATACGAGTTACATGGAATTAATGATATTGGTACATATCTTCATAGAATGCGTTTATTTTCATCTACAAATATAAAGGAGTCTGACCGAGGTTTATGGGGCGATACCTTTTGCATACGTTGGTTAGCTAAATGGCTAGATATATCAATTGCAGTTTGGTCATTGACAAGAAAAACAAGATATTTGCTTTTTAATCAACATGAAAATACAATTCCATATTGCATTCTCTTTCATGATGCAAATCCTGTTAGTGGTCATTATGAACCATTGCTTTACCAAAAGTTTCCAATATGCATTTGCAACTAGTCTAATATCTACTTGTCATCTATTTGCAAAGATATTGAAAGCCATTGGATGCATATTGCAGATAATATGCTTTTAAATGAATTAACGATCGCAAAGAAAATGACATCTAATTGTGGTGACAGTCTCTTTAATGCAATTTGCTATTTAGTGGCAACATAATTCGATGCATAGTGTTTGTGACTTTACATTGTCCAATCTTTTTGCAATGTACTTATGCATAAGAATCGAGATGCATTACATTGTTTAGAACAATACCTAGTACTTGATGTGATACACTATGCAATGAATAACAACTGGCAACAATATCTCATAAATATGGCAATGCCATATGAGAAAGGACAGGTAGAAGGCGGACCATTCTGTTTGCAATGGATATCTGTGATATTCAAAGTCAATATCTAGGAATGGTCCTCTGTTGCTAATAACTTTGTCAGTTACAGTTCTTCTTATTCGACATGCAATCATATTGTTAACATCATGTCATTCAGGACAAATACATCACATATTCACTACCACGCAATGATACAAAAATATGTTATTATTCTCAACAAGTGTACATGGAAGCAAAAGAGGATTGTAATAAATTGCATCATAAGCATATACTAGGAAAACAACAATGTATATCTCAAGTACATTTTAACAATAATATTGCATTTGAGATAGCATCTCATTTAGAACAAATGCAACCAACTAAGCATCGCAGGCTCAATTATCACAAACTAAAGCAATTCATACATACAAAACGAAAACGCACCAATGTACATAACAATGATAACATATTTTGTGATAATCATGTACTAGAAAATCAACAACCTAGTTCTTGCATAAGCAACTTTGGTAAGCAATTGGAAATGATGGAAGAAATAATAGATGTTGACAATGACAAATTCAAATTACAATCCATTGTGCCTGACAACATTGATTGCTTTTTACTAGAAAAACAACAATGTATATCTCAAGTACATTTTAACAATAATATTCAATTTGAGCTAGCATCTCATTTAGGACAAATGTGACCAACTAAGCGTCGTAGGCTCAATTATCATAAACTGAAGCAATTCATACGTACAAAAAGCAAATGCAGTGATGTAGATAACAATGATAACATCTTTTGTCATAAGCATGTACTCCAAAATCAACAATCTAGTCCTCGCATACATCTCAATAACAAGATTGAATTTGAAATAGCATCTTGCTTACAAAAATTGCCCAGGTGTCATAAGCTTACTTATCACCAAATGAAGCAATTCATACGTACAAGAAGCAAATGCAATGACATATGCAAAAAAGCATCTTCTAATAAGAAGTCAAGAATGACAAGAAAGAAAGATGCAGTACAGATTTATATGGAACAAGTTGAAGACACGCCTAGGAATACATGTGCAGTTTGTACCAGATTGCATTTTGCAAAAAATATCAGATTCTTCACTATAGAGTTGCAAGAAAAGCATATGAATTTGACATTGAACAATAGGACCTTCAACAATGAAAACATATGTGTTGCTTGCAAAAAAGCACTCAAGAATGGAAAGCTTCCACAATTTGCAACACCTGAACAAATAAGACGTAACATTCCATTGCCAACTGTAAATACACTTTCAGATCTAGAAGAAAGACTTGTGTCATTGAGAATTACATTTGCACAAATCAGACAATGGGGATATAGGCGATCACAAATTGGCTTAACACGATCAATTATCATTGTACCAGTTCATATGGACGTTGTGCAAAAAGCATTGCCACAATATCTAAGTGATACAATGACAATTGCAGTTGCATTAAAAAGACGAATGCAATACAAAAATGCATACCAAACAGGGAAAGTACATCCAATTATTGTCATGAAAGCATTGAATGAACTACGTTCTAGAAGTCTCTATAAAGATGAGAACATTTGTATAAATCAGAATTGGGCCCATGTTTTACAAGAGAATAATGAATACATTGTACAAAATTCAAACAACGACAATGAAAGTGATACAGACAGTGATGCAAATAACGAAGCAACTACTGAAACATTGGTGCATGGATTAATAGAGTCACAACGCATATACGATTTGCAAGACAATATTATTGAACTAGCAACTGCTGAAGGACAACGACCACTGGGGATTTTCAAGGACAAATATGCAGAAGAAATGAACTTTCCAACATTATTTTATGGAGATGCACGTGATCATGACATCACAAATAGGTTTAGCTACCAAAAAATTGTACAATGGGAATTGTTACAAGCAAGTGGTGACTTCTCATATCAGACAAAAAATTTGTTTTTCAAGACAATGCGAATAATAATTGATAAAGTGCTTTCTTGCATATGGGTAGGAATAAGTAAAGGACAACTAAAAGGTAGGAAAATATTAGCAAAATATGTCAAGTATCAAGCAAATTTGGAAAAGTTATTGAAATCTGATATTCGATACATAGATTTCAAAAACATTCGCATATCTTCTGATCATTTGGAACAAATTAAGAAAAACATATTTGCAATGATACGACAATTGGGACCTCCAACTTTCTTTGTGACATTTACAAGTGCAGAACATCGATGGAAACCATTAGTAGATACACTGGTCACATTCTTTAGAAATAAAGCAAGTAAAAATGCTATTGATGTATTAGAAGATGATGACATTGACTACCTTATAAGAAAATATCCAGTCACATGTAGCTAGTACTATAGACATAGAATTAATGTTGTAAATCGAATGATATGTCAAGATACTACATTTTTGGAAAAATATCTGATTACTATTTCGTAACAGAATTTCAAAATAGAGGAATTGAACATGAACATGGATTGTTATGGATAGAGAATGCTCCAATAAATGGAAAACAAAGCAATTCAGAAATTGAGAAGTTTCTTGACAATTACATAACTTGTAATACAAATCATTTGGAGCTAGATGTTGCTAAATTGTATAATCATCACCATACAAGAAGTTGTAAGAAGCGAAAAAAATTCAAACTGCAGATACAACTTCCCCATTCCACCAATGAAATCAACAATGATCATCGAGCCAACCAATGCACAAAATAAAAAAATCATTCAGAAATCAATATCACTTTTGGCATTCTTGGAGCAAACAAGCTACAATGATTCAATACCCATGACAATTTCCTCCTGGAAATAGGACTAACAGAAAGTGGGTACATAGAACTATTACAACATACAATAAAGTAACCAACAATTTTCCTGAAACGAAAACCTTCTCACATTTGGAATAACAGTTTTGCAAAGGCTATGCCTACTTTATGGAATGCAAATACAGATGCACAATTTGTGCTAAATGCATATGCCGCAACATCATATTGTAGTTCATATATGAACAAAATTGACAAGTCTATGATAAATGCATTTAGAAGAATACGCAAAGAGCATCACAAAAATGAAATTGATGCTATGCAAATGATTCGTAAACTTAGAAATACATTACTCAATCTGCAACAAATGTCAGCTCAACAAGCAGTGCATATAGCACTTTCATTGCCATTGAGTTGTAGTTCAAGGGAATGTATATTCATAAACACATCTTCAGTTGATGAACGCACATTTATGCTTAAACCGCCTATTCTTTTGAAATAAGAACCTGATGATTCAGAAGATGTTATGTGCCATTCCATTATTGACTACTACATTGGATGCCCAAGTTCCATTAGCAAAATCTGCCTTGCAGAATTTGTATCAAATTACAAGAAAGATGGCACACCCATATCTAAAAGGAGAAAACCAAATGTGATACGATTTTTCAAATATAACAAACACAATGATATTGAAAACTTCTGTTGAGAGAAATTATTATTATATATGCCATTTGAAAATTCTGAAAATACATTGAAACAAGAATTGCCTACGTGGCTCTCTGCATATACATTACATGAAAAAACAATTCAAGCCAATGAGGCCAAATTTACATATAACATCAATCCAACATGGGGTGATTTAGAGACTGCAACAAATGAGGAAATTAGTTCTTTGAATACTAACCAAATGAATATGCAAAACCAAGAGAACAGTTTCCATTATGAAGAATATGATTTGTAATCGGACTTGCAATTTCCAAAACAGTTTGAAATGAAGAAAAAAATCAATCTTGGATTTCAAATTACTACCCATTCATTTTTAATGGAGAACAATGAGTATTACAAACTTAGAAGAATGTTCAACAAAGAGCAACAAGCAATTGTAAAAGACGTTGCAATTAAAAAAAAAAAAACCCAAGGAACCAATTTACCTTTTTATTACAGGTGGAGCAAGCGTAGGTAAAACACTCACAGCAAAAGCAATTTTCCAAATGCTTATACGAATTTATGATTCACAAAACACAACTGATCCTATGAGACCAAAAGGTCTAATATTATCATACACAGGAAAGGCTACATATAATTCAGGTGGAACAACAATCCATTCTGCATTGCTAATGCCTTTTAACAAGTCTCATCTGTTCCCACTCAGCAAATAAGTATTGGACAACTTATCAGAGCTATATCAAGAATTGCAGCTAGCTTTCATAGATGAGGTATCGATGATTGGTAGTCGGTTCTTATATTCTATTGAAAATAGATTCAAAAACATAAAACATATCCCAACCAGATACTTTGGCAACATTGACATCATATTTTGTGGTGATTTCTATCATGCACAACCTATTCAAGACTCTTATTTTTGAACAACCAAGAATCAACAATCAAACAATAACACATGATTTCTAGAAGGATAATGTCAAGTGCTTCCAATTCCATATGACTATGTGACAAACAAATGAGAGATTTATATCAGTTTTAAATAGAATGCGAACAAATTATCAAACATCTAATGATATAAAATATATGAATACAAGTTGCATGCGCCCTGTACCAAATGATCCGACATTTCCCTATTTATTTTACAAAAACAAAGATGTTGCAATGCATAACAAGAAAATTTTAATGCTCATGCCTGGCAAAGAAATTTTAATTAATGCAATTGATGAAAATGAGGAGAATAACGACAATTTTCCAACACATCAACATACAACTATTTTTCTTTTGCAACTTCTGATAAAGTTGAACATGTTAGTTGAAATGTATGCTTGCAATTATGATGCACCAGATGGGCTAGTAAATGGTGCAGATGTAATAGTTAAATCATATACCCATACATATAAGGTCGATGTTCTATGGATTAAGTTCCACGACCCTAATATTGGTCATCGAAAATCTAGAAAATTGGCTCATTTGTATACTTCAGACATAGCACATAATTGGACACCAATATTGCGAATATCAAAAGCAATGCCTATGACATCAAAGATGGCCCAATTGAAAATACGGAAACAATTTCCAATTCAACTTGCATGTGCACGCACAATACATAGATCACAAGGCTTAACCTTGGATAGGCTTGCATTTGACCCTACTAGAGTACAAGTGCATGGCCTAGTATACATAGCACTATCACGTGTCACAAACATAGAATCATTGTATTTGCTTAATCCTCTTAAAGACAATAATTTTAAGGTTAAGCAAAAAAGTAAATTGTGAAATGCAACGTTTGCAAACCACTGCAAAATGGCAATTAGAATATGACTCTTCATCAATACAATCATTGCGATCCATCTTTATTATTTCATTGAACACTCGTAATCTTCATGCACATCTTACTGACGTATGCAATGATTATGACACAATGAAATCTGGTATCTTATGCTTACAAGAAACACATATGTCATTGTGTATGCAAAATTAATATTTCATAAATTTCAATTGCATCTCAAGTTGCATTAAGCATGGAGTAATGATATTGATAAAGAAAAATATCATTATCCTTGAACATACCCATTTTGAAGAGCAACTTGTAGAAGCATTGCTCGCAAAAATAAAAGTTCACGGATTACAAATTGCAGTGCTCAATATATATGCATCGCCACATGCAAATGTAAACAATATTTTGAATGTCATTGCAAAAGCTTTATGCCACTTAGATCTAAACAATATCATAGTTATATTAGGGGACTTCAATATTGATATGCTACATTGCAATCAAAAAACAAAGCAGCTAGAAACCTACATGGAAAACTACAATCTTCATTTCCTTATTGACAAAACTAATACCATGCATAAATCATTCATTGACCATGTTTGGGCAAATCTAGCTAATATAAAATATAGAATTTTCATATTGGATACATATTGGTCTGATCATGATACAATATCTCTTGTGATATACACATGAAACAGTTTACAAAATTGCAAATTTTGACATTTTTGCAATACCTCATTGTTTTTACCATTTCTATTTTACTAAAGCATATTACAATATTCTTTTTGTACTAAACCAAATAATAACACTATACATACTATGCATTCTATCGTACATTTACATATATGACCTCATATATTCATCAATGCAAATTATGCCAATGAAACCCTTTTCAATTAAGCAACACAAGCATCCTATCATAAATTTCCAGATATGACCTCATCTATTTATGAATGCAGATTGTACCAGTAAAACCTTTTTCAATTGAACAAAACGACCAAGAAAAAAGAACAACAACATGGAACATAAACAAACAGAGTATATTCTTCTTGCCTTTCCTTTCCTATGGATCTTATGTTCTTGTTCACTTTTTACTTTTATATGTTCTTTTAATTTGCACTAAATATATCTTACTATTCTATAACATAGCATAAATCTTGAAAGAGGAAAAGAAACAATTGAAGAAATAGAATGCATAACCCAATTAGAAAGGGCAAGCCAACCGCTTGTTTTGCAAAGGTATGTCTATGACAACTATACAAATATGCTAATTTGTATTTAGAATATTAATGTTTACTATATATGCATTCTATTTTTACATATGTATGGTTCTATGGTTTTAATGTTCTTGTTCACTTTTTAGTTCTATATGCTCTTTCAAATTGAACTAAATATATGCTACTATTCTATAACATAGCATAAATTCTGAAAAGGGAAAAGAAACAATTGAAGAAATAGAGGGCATAACTCAAATAGAAAAGGCAAGCCAACCGCTTCTTTTGAAAAGGTATGTCTATGACAACTATACAAATATGTTATTTTCTATTTAGAATATTAATGTTTATTATATATGCATTCTCTTTTTACATATGTATATTTAAATCTATATAAATTAGAAAATGTTGGACGAGTGGAGAAAGCACTTGTAGTAAGTCCCCCGAGACAATGCAGCAAGAAGACATGTACATGTTAGATATCATAATTTGTTTATTAATTGCTTATCACAAAATACATGTGATAATATCCACATCATATTGAAATGTGCATTTACTTGTGTTAGTCCAACTGAAACAATCACAACAAAACTTGATTCAACAAATGTACAAAATGATACATCAAAAAGGTATGCATATGAAACACAACATTGTAATCTATTTATACTTATTAAGTTTTTAGGAGAAACATAGCATTGTAGAAATGTTTATAGCAGTATCTAACTAAGCAATTTTTATAGGCAAAAACATATACTGCCAATTAAAGTATCAATTGAAGATCTCAATAGTCGTAGAATTGGGTAGCGATTTGTTGGAGACATAATGGTTGTCTATATTGCATTCCTTGATAAAGCAAACAAATCACGTCAAATATTACGAGCTGATTTGACAAATGCTCAAGGAATGACGACTATAACATTAATTGTACCTGCACATTTAGTGGAGCGACATGAATAGAAAATTTTGCAAGGCAATAGCATCTCAATTACAAATTTCAAGATATTGCCTAAAATTGTTTATGATCGCGGTGACTGTGACAAAATAATTTTGCTTAATGAATCAAGTATCATAGAAACTGTACCTGAGGTTTGCAAAGAATATCGCTTCATTCCCAATACAACCATTAGGCAATTTGCAAACAGAAAAGAAATGTACCCAATTGGCACAATCGTTGTAGCTGTTACACTTGCCAAACGGGTTGGATTGCATTACATACTCTATATCAAAGATGGAGATTCTAAAAATAAAAATGCAATTGTATGTATTTGCATGTTACTTATTCCTAATTTTCAGTGGATAACATGCATCACTTCAATATATAGTTATTGTAATTTGTCTATAGTTATTGTAATTTGTCTCTTGCACTTGCAATTTTTCAACACATACAAACAATGTACTTGCATATTACTTTGTACTTGCATATTACTTTTCGTATTCTTCAATGGCTAACAATTTCTCTCTTGCAGTTGCAATTGTTTGACATGTATGAACAATTTTTCCTTTCAATGGAAAAACAACTCCAGAAAGGAGACTTCCCCCTCATCCTTTTCAAAAATTTAACAAAAAAGGTAAACACAAAAGAAACAATATTCAGAGCAAGTCAACGTTCATGACTGAACATAACACAGATGCAGTAAACAATCTCAGAAAACTAACTACATCTACCTATGTTGTAAGTATAACAATAATGGTGTTTTTACTAGCTTTGCATTTCCCATGTAATATTGTAGATTAAGGTTTGAATATGTGTTTTTACTAGCTTTGCATTTCTCATGTAATAATGTAGATTAACATTTGAATATTTTATAAATAGGTTGAAGGTATTCTGATGGCAACAAATCCATAACTCCTTTCGAACATGTTTGTGCAATTTGTAACCCTCCAGTCAATTCATCCACAACGATAGCCAATGGGACAATTTTCTGTTCACAATGCAATGATAATTTCCCTTTCATCTACAAGCATTGTATAAATGTTGTAATAGAATCCATTACAAATAACTTTGTACAGTGCATTATCAGGCAACCCTTATTACATGACTTACTTCCTGATTTAAAAGCAATGTCATATGAGACATAAAGCTACCACTGTATACATTTTACGTGACTTCAAAATTCACAACAAGTTCACACTCAATGAAGATAGTGAACTATTACATGTCGGCTAACAAATGGAAGGTACATCAACATATGCCTTAACATCTTTTGTGTGAAATATGTCCTCTCTTCAATCCACAATGTTATCATTTTATTATAACTAACTATTTGTTATACAGATTACAAAATCCAGGAACATGGTAGCCTTCGCGTACACCGCAAATGCAAAAGTGATATGAATATGTTTCTTCAGATTATGGTCTCACTGTAATAGAACTATTTAACTTGCAATTTCCACTCATTTACCAAGAAAATGTACTTTCAATATTTTAAATTCCATTGCTACTTGTTGTTTCATAGCGATCAATTTTAACAAAATATTTTTACATTTTAACATGTTCTTTGTGTTTTTTTATTTATTTCATTAATTGATTGCTCAACTTCACCTTTGTGTTTTTTTTACTTCATTCATTCATTGGTTAAGAAACTTCATATTTGTTAATTTATAATAGTATAAATTAATATTTGGAAAGTGTACCATGACAGTTGAGAAATTGTTATATAGGTAAATTCAAGATTGAAATTTTGGTTAAAAGAGTCAATTATTAATCCTCATTTACCATAGATAAATAAAATGTTATTTGAATATAAAAATTTTTGGATTGATTTAAAATTTAACAATATGTGAATTTTATAATAAATAAAATGATTTAAATGAATTTAAAAAAATGAATATCAACATTGCATATTACTGTAATACAACAATTATAACAATACCACCTTTTGTATTTATATTTTTGCTCCATCTTAAAAAGTACCGTGTTTGGTTCAAATTATGTCATTGAATACAACAAATGAAACCTCACATGAGAGCAATAATTTCGTATCTACGGCTGCTGCGAATGCCAAAGGTTCCATAGATTGATTAAACATGGTGCTTATTATCCAGTGAAGTTAAATGACAAATTGTATATTGAATCAATTTGTTTCTTCCTATGTTATGCCTGAAAGCTATGAAATTCTAGAGGTGGTATTTTTTATTTGCTTTTTTTCCCAATTTTCCCTAGTTTTAGATACATACATTATAATGCTACATTGGGAAAGCTATGAAATTCTGGAGGTGGTATTTCTTATTTGTTTTTTTTCCCAATTTTCCCTAGTTTCAGATACATACACTAAAATGCTACATTGGGAGTGCGCTATTGCTTTACCAATTGACATGCATAATTAAGTTACACCTCAATGTGTGGGTTGCGTGGCCAATTTAGGACACATCATTTATATTTTCAATGACCGGATGTGGCCACAAGGAGGATGTAGTCTTTGTGTTTTTTGCTTCATTGATTCATCAACTCAACTATTATTTAATTTAATTTAGAATAAATTAATATTGGATGATTGGAACATGATAGCTATCAATCTTAGCAAAATATTTTTACCAGCTGAGGGAAGATATAGTCTTTATGTTTTTTTGCTTCATTCATTCATTGATTCATCAACTCAACTATTATTTAATTTAATTCAGAATAAATTAATATTGGATGATTGGAAGATGATAGCAATCAATCTTAGCAAAATATTTTTACATTTTAACATGTTCTTTGTGTTTTTTTAAATTGCATATTACTGTAATACAACAATTTACATGACAAACAATTTACATGACAATAGACAAACAATTTACATGACAATATTACTGTAATACAACAATTTACATGAATGAGATTCATAACCAGCATTGTATATCATGTGAAATTAATTAATACTGTATTACAACAATTTACATGAATGAGATTCATAACCAGCGTTGTATATCATGTGAAATTAATTAATATTTTTACAGGGTTGTATATCATGTGAAATTAATTAATACTTTTACAGGGTCGTATATCATGTGAAATTAATTAATATTTTTACAAATACATCTACTCATAACTAGCTATGATGAGAGAGCTGGCTCCGGTGTTAACAAACTTTTAAAGGGTCGTATATCATGTGAAATTAATTAATATTTTTACAAATACATCTACTCATAACTAGCTATGATGAGAGAGCTGGCTCCGGCGTTATTGTTAACATCATTATTAGATAAGTTTACATAATAATAATAATAAAAAATTAATAATAAAAAAATATAAATAATTTTATGTGTATATATATTAACATAATTTGTTTGGTAGAGTTTGATCTTGCATAGAAGTTGTTCACCAAAAAAATGAAATATACATACCTACTTATACACAAAACACACATGAACATTGATACCTCTATATGCATAAATGAACATCTAAATACTTTATTCCTTTGAGATGCATTTTACATCTAGATTAAACATACTACATTTTGAGTTTGAAATTGATAGATTATTTTACTTTTTAATGTTGATTTCAGTTTAAAAGATTATATGTATTTTTAAAATTTAACCGATTGTCAAACAATTGATCGCCTTATTTTTCATTAAATTGTAGAATATTTTTAAAATTTGCAAAGCTATCATCTGAACATATAGATTAATAGAGCAAATCATTTCTTAGTTGTTCAAATAGAACTTCAAATATTACACAGGCTTAACCATAAATATCTATTTCTGGAATTTTGATGTAAAATTGGAAAGTTCCACTGACATTAATAAAGTGCACATTTAAAAATTTATTTTAATATTTTGTTTCTTAAAAAATACACTCTTATAAATTATTCAATAATTTCTAATTTAGTTTTATGTGATTGTACCCTTCGAACATGAATATTTCTTTCAGAGTGAAACATGGTGGATAAACAAGTACCCATATATGAAATGGACGCGTTATATAATACGTGTCATGCTGCAGCTTATCCAATAGAACATACCTCAGAGTAGAAGAGGAACCTATATATATATATATATATATATATATATATATATATCATTGTCTCAATGGAGCACATCATGTTGCAGATTGTTCGGAATAGAATAGAGATATCAACCAGTGAAAATGGTGATCCCAGAGTAATAGGTAGTTAATTATCTGGTAGGAAAAATGAGTTCGGATGACGCTCCCGTGTCACAAGAAGCTCAAACGCGGAGCCATCAAAGGAGGGCTTAGCACCTTAGAGGTTTGTATTGCATTTGGTATTATTTTACCTATGTTTTTGTTTATTGTTAACTGTACAATTTGCTTAAATTTTTTGCATGCTATTAAACAGATGTGATCCAATTTTATTTCCAGGTCTAAAGATTGGGCAATAAATGTTATTCAGACATATGTCTCTTGCAATGGACATTAGCCAGAGCAACATCAGGTAATAACCATTTAAAATATTTTAACAATCTTGAAATATATGTTATACTTCGAACTGAAATTTTTGTAACGAATTACACATTGAATTTGCAAAATTTGCAACGCCATCCAACCAGCAAGATCTTTCAAGAAAGATAGCAAGTTTGTTCAGCCTAGGCAAATTGAAGCTTTGTTGTTCAGTTTGTTCTGTTTAGTTTAGCGAAACAGAATAGGTCTTTGCAGAGGTCAGTTGCTTTTCCTTTATCCAAACCTACACTTTCTGCATATTTTTATCATAAATTAAATTTGGTATTTGTGGACATCAGCAAGGTTGTCCTTATTTCAACATATTCTTAAATGGTAACTCAGGAATATCTCTTGCTCTTGGTTTAAACAATCAATTATCAGATGTCATTCGCATCAAAAGGTAACTCGTTAGTTAATCACTGTATCCGTCTTGATATGCATATTCTTAATATTCTTTTTCACCGAAAGTAAAGCTTTTTTCAGTGTAGCTTTAAAATATTAATGTTGAGAAGCTAATTCATCCCAAAAACTTATATTTAGGACTTCTGATATAATATAACGTTTATGTTTTTCAATTTCCATATATATATATATATATATATATATATATATATATTTCCATTTTTGACGTTGTATACACACAAACTGTACCAATGGTAATGATGGTAATGTCTCATACTGTTCATTCATAATTTGACCACAAATCACGATTGTTGTATTTATGACAATATTATGGCTATCTGTAATTTTTATAATGGTTCTTAGGGTTTCATACGTCACAATATCTTAAATCACGGTTAGCTGTTATATATTATTTCTAACTATAATTGAATAAACGGTTAACTATGATTTTATATGATTAATTATAATTAACTATATTTAATTATATTTTTTTATTAATTATATAAATATGTATAACAATAATTCGTAAATATTATAAATAATCCCTACCGGATTGGTATGACTCCGGTGCATTGAGAAATTAAGTCTAATTAGTAAAAACCAACCTCTCACCACTTCTTTTCAATAAGCAACCCTATGCTTATATTGCAGTACATGCATATTGTAAACTTTCATATTAATTAGATAAGACCATGTAAATAAGTTAATGGAAATACAATTTGTGGAAATACAATCCGTGACCGCAAAAGCAAAAGGAAAAGGAAAAATTGCACCCTTCATAAGCTCTGTTTCACCTAATCAGTAGGTCTAACTAAAACAAAATCCATAGGTTTCGAATAAAACTCAATTGCATATCAAATTCCGCACATCACCGTTGATTTGACAGCTCTAAATGAGCTATTTCAGTTCCATTTCAAATCCCATTTCAAATCGGACAGTATAGAATCCATTTGTGTTGTCCCTGCAGACCCCAGCAGAGACTACGGCCACGGCAGTGGCTCCTTGTTATAATCATGTACTCAAACAATATCCCGTGACAAAAAATATGATAAATTTTGCTTTACACCATTTACATTACATTGAAAATTGGCCTAATTCTTTCTTATTATTATAATCATGCTGTAGGAGAATCAAATAATCCTCGTGTCTATTTTATCCTCCAACACTCGGGACACTGATACAGTTGATAGTAGATACAGATGTCGTTTTTTCACCCTTGGTTGATAGGGATGTAAAATGGATATTTTGGGTTTCGCACATGTTTATAATCTACAACCCAATGCGGATATATAATTTGTGACAAAACTACATACAACCAATGAAATCAATATCTATTGTCCAGTAATCATCTTATTATTAAAATGTTTTGATGGTACTACTTAAACAATAAAAGTTGTATTTTTTATTAAATAGAGTAACATGGATTCATTTCACTTCATAGTACGCCTACTTAATCCATAAGTCTGGAATTATAACTGATATGATTTCTTCTTATGTAATGCTAAAGTTGCAACAGGCTCATTGAAAATACATTTTCAGAACCCAATGTTCTAAGAACCAGAAAATATCATATTTATCAAAAGTGGCAAGTTTATTCATCCCTACGATTAAAAGGTTGCACGGCAAATAGAGTTGCAGTACTTTGAAATAAATTATTATGAATCAGCGAGAGTAGCCAATCGAGGAACGCAAAAAGTCACTGAATTATATTCACAAATTTTATACATTTTCAGATGGGGCTCTCTTCCATTCTCCAATTCCTCGATCCTCCACTCTTACATTTTGTATGTTTTGGAATAGTGGTCTCTTTCTTTGGCGGAGTCATCATCTTCGACTGTCACGGTATTAAGTAGAATAATGCTATTCTGGAACTCTCGAACCTCGATTGTCAGATGTCTCGTCATTCTCAGTTTGCATATCACGTGCTTTACCCCAGAGTGAAGAATAAAGGCCCATAACGATCAAGAATGCTCCTATGACACTGCACAGTTTTTATTATCAAAATCAAAGAATCGTATTACATTTTGACACAATATTCTGTTCGAAATTATGGAAAGTTACATGATGAGGAGAGAACCAATGTTCGGTTTGAAGCTCTGGAAAGTTACAAGATAAGGAAAGGCATATCATAGGTTTGTTTAAATATGTTTTTTTTTAGTTTTTGTTGGTGTCTAAAACGGGGTTTTTCTTTTTTAAAATGGGTTTTTATTATTTAAAATGATTTTTTATTAAATATATAGATTTAGTGCCTTAAAAACTTATAACGTATGAATTATAAACAGTTTAAGATTCAAACTTATAATTCAAAAAAATCCCTAAATTAAACAGAAAAATATACCGAATTTTTTTCAAAAAATAAAACAATTAAACAACAAAATACAATATGCATATCCATCTAAGAGATACGAAATGACCGTAAGAGGAATGCAAGTGGCTTGTTAGGATACCGAGTTACCTGCCCACACGAAGATACACACGAACGATGAGAATCTCCAAAATTGCAGTGATAATCGTACCAAATGGATAGAAAAGTGCGACAAATACAGGCCCTCTTTTGCTTATACACCAAGCTATCAAAAACATTCCTAATCCAGAATTCATTACTCCCTGAAACATGCAATATATTTGTCATCTTTCTGCCGTACTTTATCCCAATTAATATCTTGTTACTATACTCCGTATACTATTCTATTCCAGAGACATTTTTGATTGAAAGTTTGGATGGTTACCGAGTATACCACGCTCAGAAGCTTAATATTCCATCCTATAGCCCATATATTGGGCTTATTATGCTCGTAGATTACAGCAATTAGAGCAGATTCAACTGCCCCAATAAGACTCGTCATTGCTGTTAATGATAATTGAGCAGGATACCTCTTCAGAATAGGTGCCTGAATCAGATTTCACCCATTTATTTTCCAATAATTACAGATAGAATGATACTAGTGAAAGAAATAAGTGTAATTGGCCATAAAAGTATTCATAATAAATAGTACCTGAAAAACAATACATGCAGACCAAAGAAAGACGCTTCCAAAGACCATGATGGAGCCCATTATAAAATTAGACTTAGAATTATACCCCATCTGATGACTTTTTACATCCGGTGATAAAACCCTGAGAGCGGGGCCGTTGTATAACGTCATGACCATTGCACCAGTGACACAGATAACTGTGCCCAGAACCTTTGCTTGTCCTCCCGAAGTTCTGATATTAACTTTCTCAAGTCTAGCCAAAACAAATTTGAATAGGCAGAATGTGCATGTGAAAGGTTAGGATTGATTTTCCATGTTTTTCCGAAGAAAAAAGTTAATTTCCATTTTTTTTTAAATGATGGACGAAATTTTAGAAATAATTCTATACACTAATACTAATATATAAAAAAGATAGAAATCTGAATATAAAAAAAAAACCACCAAAATTTTAACACATATAATGAAATATTTTACATGGCTTTTAAACTTTAAGATGAGTTCTGCTTTCGCCATAATTAATAGAATCCAAATAGATAAAAAACAACAAGATTGTCATTTCCAGATACCTAATCTCAAAAAAAATTCTAACATGATAAGGTAAAATTAATATCCCAGCTTCTACCTTAGAATTGTGGCGATTGCAAATGTGATGACCGGTAATAGATTAAATGCTGTTGAACTAAACGTAGAGGAAGTGTAGTACAATCCTGGAAGGACACAATTTTGAGTGATCGCAATTCTGTAACATGACATTAATAAAATTGCCTTTATACCAGAATATTGCGACCTCGATTTCACAATATGAGCTAGTAGATTATAACAAAAGTAGTATATGAAGGACGATGCTTACCCACTTCCAAGCAAGAAAACTTGAAATACGACGGGCCATGTTAAAGGTCGGCGTTCTTTTCTGCAACGGTGGATAAAAAGATTAAACCATTTCTATATAGCCATTAGCAATTAAGCAATTGCTTAATAAAATTGAAAAAACTGAAATCTAGATCGAAACATAAAGATAATAATAAGTGCACTACCTCTCTAAAATGAAAGCGAAAGGGGCGATAATTAATGATCCAATAGCCATTCTGTATGTCACCAAAACAAAGCGATTCATTCCAACCATTAAAGCGGCTCTCACGATGATATACGTCCCCGCTAAAGTTACCTGATATAAAATCTGTGAAATATGGGGTTTGAATTTCTCAATTCGCTGCAAGGAAACCATTATAATAATACCAATCGACGTAGCGGTGTCCCGGATGAATAACTTTCTTAACTGATTGGTATAGAAGGTTGGAGCTAACCAGCCATATATTGGGTATTTAATGCTTTCAGAGCAGCACGCCACTTAGCTCGATAATATGGGAACGGGCAATATTATTTAATGCCGAATTTGCCTGCTCCGTGTTATCGCTTTAAGTTGCGTGTTGCTCTGAGAGCATTAAATACCCAATATATGGCTGGTTAGCTCTTTCCAGTATAGAAGACCTTGTTATATGCACTGAAATTAAGGTTCCAATACTCACTGGAAACGATTAGACTTTACCGGAATATAGGGAGTTGTCTATAATGAGACTTTTTGAGATTCCGGTGACGGAATCCGGCGGAAGAAATTGAGATGAAATCATGATTTGTTGCAGTTAAAATGGTTTTTTAACTGCATATTCGGATTCAGCACCCTGAAAAACCCCTGGGACGCTTTCATTGTGCAGAAACTAGTTATCAAACTTGGATTTCAATAAATTACTGCCGGATTTTCACCGGAAAAAATCGCCGAAAAGACTTTCAAAAAGTCGCGTTAAAGACTACGGCGGAATATAGTTCCAAGCAGTTAGTAGAATAAACTTTACAGCACGTACTTGGTAGAATGATGCATGGCCC
This sequence comes from Pinus tabuliformis, assembly GCA_031772625.1. Classification (NCBI taxonomy): domain Eukaryota; kingdom Viridiplantae; phylum Streptophyta; class Pinopsida; order Pinales; family Pinaceae; genus Pinus; species Pinus tabuliformis. The sequence goes on along the minus strand of CM062808.1, from coordinate 591,786,887 downwards.
ATGACCCTGTAACTTACTGAATGGCCCAATGCCATGATCCGGATTCAGCACCCTGAAAAACCCCTGGGATGCTTTCATTGTGCAGAAACTAGTTATCAAACTTGGATTTCAATAAATTACTGCCGGATTTTCACTGGAAAAAATCTCCGAAAAGGCTTTCAAAAAGTCGCGTTAAAGACTACGGCGGAATATAGTTCCAAGCAGTTAGTAGAATAAACTTTACAGCACGTACTTGATAGAATGATGCATGGCCCATGACCCTGTAACTTACTGAATGGCCCAATGCCATGATCCTGTTATCGATAGATGTGATGTTGCAGTTTTTCTGTGCCCACAGAAGAATACCCGCACAACCTTTTTGACTTTGCAGGACACGTATCGTATCGAGAATATCATTGGAAGGGAAATAATATATCACATAGGGTGGTTTACATTGGAATTTTTAGTAGAAGTGTTTGAATTTTGTCATTGGAATTCTTAGTAGAAGTGTTTTGAATTTTGTTTTTATGTTTGAAACGGATTTAGTATTATAAAAAAATAGTTAATATTCCAAATTTTGAAATTTTATAGTTATAATTTGGATTTTTAAAAAAAAATTTGTTAGATTTTATCAAATTTTTATTCTAACGATGTGATTAATCCTAAAAACTGATATCTAAGCTATGGATCATAAAAATCTTAAATCTAAAATATTCTTATCCAATTTAAACCAAAATTTCCCAAAATTTATACTAAATTTTAACCTATTCTTATCCAATTTTCCATTCTTTTCCCACAAATTCGGAACCTGATTAAACTCCATAAAGATAAGTGACGTCACTCGAGGACAGTTATGATTTTACTCCTGACAGATAATGTCAAATCATGGAATACAATACAAGTTTTGCGCTGGCCCGTTTCTTAGTTGCGCAGCAAGTGATGTATCAGAGCAGCTACTCTGGAGAACACGATACCTTAAAAAGCATCGCTAGGCACATTTTGCTTTCGCATAGCATTTGCTTTAATGTATATGTTTTCTTCTCCAAAAATATATACTTGGGAATTGATACATTGTGCATTGGTCAGATGATAGATTATCTTAGTCAAACGTTATATGCTAAATGATATATAGTAATTAGTGAGTGAATTTTAATTTAAATATAGTTTAATTGAATTAAAAATTAATAAAGATAAAACAAAATTAAAACAAGTAATAAAATGATGTAGTGTCCAATATTATTAACAAAAATTAAGAAATGTGATTAGTTAATATTATTTATATTAATATATATACATTTTAGTATATATGTTTTATTTTTATTTATATATATATTTTTTTATAGTTAAAGTTATTAAAATATGTTTTTAATATAATAATAGGTTATTTTAATTTGAAAACATGGAGAAGAAACTATAATTCAGGAAAATAGAAATAATAGACAAAAAAAATGAGAGTCCCTAGTATTGCTAAGATAAATCATTTCCATCACCATAAGTTTAGAGAAACCATAGAGATTGAAAGATCTCTTTCCAATTTCATAATTTATATTATTTATTTGTATTTTTTATCTTCACTACTCATAAACGATTAATTACTTAATTTTCTTCATTATTGATTATTTTATTTAGTTATTTATTTAATTTAATCAATTAATTTTTTATTATTACTATTTATTTATTTATTATTAATTTTTTTAAAGTTTGGCCCTTTATTATTTTTATTTATTTTCAAGTTTTTAGAATTAACTTTTTTGATTATTTAAGTTTGACACCAATATTATTTTTATTTTATTATATTTATTATATTGATTTGATTAATTGTTTTGATTATTTTGGTTTGACCTAAATATTATTTTTATTTTTTCTTTTAGATATTCATTTCATTAAAATTTTCTATTTGATTAATTATTTATCTTAATTAATTATTGAAGACCATATTCTAACAATTATTTGCTAATATTAAAATATTATTTATTAATAAATACTATTTATTTACAACTAAAAAAAATTCAGTTTCTTTATACAATGATACTGGATGGTTGAAAATACCTAGACAAAACTCATGATGTGATTTTTACCGACAGTTTTTTTTACTTTTCATAAAAATAAAAATGTTAAATAAAAAATAAATGAAACTTTAAACAACAAAAAAGTAACTAATAGAAATAGAAGTTATTAAACAACTCATAATAATACCTCAACGAATCACTTTACAAATAGATAAATCTAAATAATAATAATAATAAAACTAAAAAACTATAAATAAACTGAAAATGTTTTTGTCAAAAACATAAAATTTTGTATTTTCTATAATTTTCTTATGTATTTCAATAATATTATACAATTTTTATGCCTTAAATTTTTTATAAATCTTAAAATTATTAGTAATTATGAATTTTTCATACTAATTTTATTTTTTACATTAAGATTATTGAGATGTATTTCTAATGTGTATTTTTAGTTCAATATGATACCGATGTTATCACATATGATATTTAGCAAATGATTACATCATTATATATTTTATTGTAAAATATTATAATAATTAAATCAATTAAAAAATAAGAACATTATATATTAGTTAGATATAGATGTATAATATAAATGATTATGATAATGATGATTAACATCCACTAAGACTTATATAGGATCTTAAAAATTAAAAATGATTTCTTAATATTTAATTCTATCTTTAAAAAGAAGTGAGAGAAGCATTCTTTGATCTACATAGTTTTGCTGAATTAAAATGTCAATAACGTTGGTAGTGTGAGACATATTTTGAAAATTAGGTCAAATGTGAGTATAGGGTGGAAAATCTTAGAAAAAGTTCATTTCATCTTCAACCCTCTTAGGATCACACATGTGACAAAATCTTTCATCCTATAGCATTTCCGGAGCTGATCAATGCCCACTTTCACTACGAAGCTCACGAGAACTAGTTCTCCTCTTGTCAATTTTTATTTTCTCGTTAACACTAGTCAACACAAAATGACAATTTTGTTTTCTGAGATTCTTGTTGATGGCATATTTTTAATATCTTTATTTCTTTTTCCCCTCCAGCTCTTTATTTCCATGCAATTTCTCCTTAAATTTGCAAGTAGTAATATTTTTTATGATCTATTCCTTTATTCCCAATGTTCCACCTATGTCCGAGCTTCATATGCCACCCTAACTTGAGCCAAAGGAGAGGATTTTAGCTAGAGATAAAACCAAATTTAGGAAGATGCCTCTTGGCATCTATGTTGTATAAATTCTTCTTATACATAAATTACCTAGTCATAGTCGTGCTTTCGGTGGGATAAATACTTGCTTCAATTGAAAGGATAGGGTATTCAACATTTCCTTTAAGATTGATGTTGTAGGTTATAAACTACTTTTGGATCACTTCAATCTTCCTCCATAACTTTGTGCATAAATTGCAATACCACACATCACATCAACATAAAATAACAAGAGTGATGAGAGTCTCAAAGAGGACCTTTTTTATAGTCTCAAATCAAACTATATGCTAAGTTACAGTATTTTTCAAGTCCATATTAAGTTTTCAAACCTGTGTTTATCATTTTACCACTACTATAATTCCAATTGTTCTTAGGCTAGATGTTTATTTCAATATATTTGTATGAGGGAACTTCTTCCAAGGATATGTCGCCGGAAATGAAAGAATCATAGGTGGTATTATTGGATTTAGTTATCATGAACTTAGTTATTTTAGTATTAACAACTATACCCATTGTTTAGTAGAAATAATGGAGGATCTGAGTTGTTTTCCAATATCATAATGACTCCTTTCCAAAAGAACAACATATTAAACATAAGGGAGAAGAGATATGGCCATCCTAGTGAGCATGGAGCCAACACAACCTGCATCTCCCAAGCACTCTTCTAGCTTATCAATGTTTATGAAAAAAATTATAGGGGGACAAGGAACACCCTTGTTTGACTCTGATATTGAAATTATTTTTTTCCAACAAAACCTAAGTGGTCCTTAGCTTGGAAATAGTATTCTCGTATAGTGCTATGACAACGACCGCCAACTTGAGAGGAATTGTTATATTTTCTAGCCTATTTCATAGCTTTTTCCTTACGAATGTTTTCAATATATTTTCTAATGTCAAGAAGACAACAAAATCGATTGGCTTAATTATTTGAAAATTCCTCTAAAATTATCCTAAGAGTAAAAATATGGTCTGTGGTTGAACAAGATCTCTTAAACCTAGCTTGGCCTTATCTTTTTTACCACAACATTTAATCCAAAGGATAATATTCTTTTCCAAAATAACCATGTATATGCTGGCTAAAATGTGTCCAATCATAATGGTCATGTAACTAGAGGGAATTATTTTATCACCGCTCTTAAATATAGGCATATTAAGGTTCAGTTTCCAAGGCTGAGGGAATCCCTGCTTCACTACGAGATGACCACAGGTTCCCCCATTTTAGAAATTCTAGTTTGGTAGGCTTCAATATCCTTAGATTTCCAATTAGTAAGTTGCTTAACGGAAAACTCAATGTCTTCTAAAGAAATGATATCATCTAAATATTCAAAATGGTTCCATGGTATTAAGCTAAATATTCTAGTTCTTAAATGGAATCAAATGATTTTATTTAATCTTACAAATCATAATTTTCCTCTATAACTTTCTAGTGTCATACTTAAAGAGGTTTCCTAACTCCTCTTTCTTTATGCTTATATAGTGTCTTTTGTTTGTTTCAATTATATCTTTCTATGTATTTATATTATTAAGTTTTAATGTTTTTATTAGAAGCATCCTTAATTTTGTTTCTAGTAATTTTACAATCACTATCATATCAATTGTTTGTAGTTTTGTTATTGTATTTATATGATACCATAAAGAAGAACTTTCTAATATTGTTAAAGAGGATTATAGTAAGATTACAATAGAGGTTTTCAATATTATTATGTTGACGGTGTTAGACCCAGCAACAAAGGGGATCACCCCGATGTGAAGTACCAACTACACCTCACATTGTTTGGTGCAGGAGTCTCATCTAGTATGAATGTTTGGTTTCCATATGGTTAGAGATATGCCTTGTCTCTAGCTGGCAACACATGAGAGTGTTACACAGGTATCTTCAAAGAACAAGGTATGTGTGCATGGTGAGTGCGTAATGTAAATGTGTCAAGATTCTCTTACTACAAAGGGTGAGAGTAAAGTGAGCCTCTAAATGAGAGGTAGTAGTACCGCCCAGAAAGAGACAGACTCGAAGGAGAAAGGTTTGTATAGAACCAAGTGCAATAGTCCACAGTGGATGTGATAGTCACTAAAATCGATATGAAGGGGACAACATGTACACCATACAATGGAGTAGTCCACGTAGATGTGACGGTCGTTATAACCTGAAAACAAAGATGGTCCATCGAGTATCGCACGAACTAGTCCACAAGGATGTGAGAGCAGTGATAGCCAATACACAAAGGTGGTATTTCTAGTATCCCGTGGAGTATTCCACAGGGATGAGATAGGGGCGATACAATACAAGACATCTTCAACAATGTCATTACTAGAATAACCAAAGTATTTCGACTATCTTAGTACAGGTTAAGAAACCATGCATTACAAATGTTTAAAGAGTAGTCTTACAAACATCTACGAAACATGCATGAAAACATGCTCCCCATAATAGACTTATGAATTAAGAAAAAATCCCAAGACGCATCTGTACACCAAAAATCATTAGTCCCAATAGTGGGACATTGGAGCCACTCCTCACTCCTCAAAGAACGAACTACAAACCCTCAAGGCTATGTGCGAGGAGCCAAGGTGAAAATTCCTTGTCGATACAATGGGAGTGGTATATATAGCTAAGGGTGATGCTTGACCCTTGTGACTCTTAAACTACCCTCATGACCATCCAACTTCTAATGACCTACCAAATGACATGACTAATCAATTTCTTATGGAATCCACTTTACACTAAATTGAGTTACAATGGATATGGCCCATAGTGGTGATGTGGCCAAGACAGCTCAAGACACAACTTGACATGACACTGCTGACATGTACTCGCTAATTGTGGTGTATGTATCAAGTTGTTGCACTGCTAAGTGATGGATGTACTCTTGGTGTTCTCCTTCTCCTCCTACACATGGCATAGTGTTGCAGGGTATTTAATGGTCTTGGTATTGTATGATGGTTCAATGCATATGTTAATTTCGCTTGTTGCTTGATGTGCTTGGTATGTTCATCTAGCCACAAGAAAGTCTTCCAGTATGTGTGCTCCTTCTTCATCTCGTTCGCCATCTCGCCATGATCTATCTGTGTACCTTTTCCTGCAATTCACTTGTGATGGGATGACATCAAATCAAAAACCTCTTGGTCTAGAGCGATACATTTTTCTCATGTTCTAGGTGATAGGGAGGGAGAACAACTCATTGAGATAGCACAGAGTGTAGCTCAAGCTAGAATGAGGAACTCTGGAAGGATAGTTTGCACTGTCCGGAAAACCTGTGCAATGAACATGACGAGGCATAATTACATAGTGAAGGACACTAGTGGTAGCTTAAAGGTGAGACCCTCAGGGGCACGTTTGAATAGTTTCTAGAGAAAAGGCAAGACATGGATGTAGGGGACTTGTTGGGTAGTTTTATGCAATTTTCAAGAGCAAAGCATGACAGGGTTGCAAGCGACTTGCTAAGCATGATTGCGCAGTTTTGGAGAATATTGCAAGACACGAAGTAAAAGGCCTGATAGAATGAATGCATAGTTTTGGAGTACAATGAAGGACAACAAGTAGGGGAATTTCTAGACATGTCTATGTAGATTTGGAGATCAGTGCAAACCTAGGTAGTAGGAGGCCTGCTGGACATTTTTGTGCAATTTATAAAGGAAATGCAGAGCAAGGCAACAAAGGACTACCATGAAATGTGTGCGGAGTTTCGAAGATACGTGAAGGCTCAAGTCTTGGTGGAGCACAGGGTTCCGACAGACCATAAGGAGGCTTGCTCACTTTGATTAAGAAATACGCAGTTCAGTTTGGACATGGATGCAGTGTCTGCACTATTTGGGGAGGAAGATAGGGTGTTCACCTCGAGGCAGTAGAGCAAGGTCACTGAGGGCTGAGACTACGTAGTGTAGCTTAGTCGAGATCCAGTGGATGAGGGTTGTCTGGTCGAACACATTTTTAGAAAAATGTCTAAGTGTTGAAATCAAGTGAACTTGTGTGGACTTGACATTGTCAAAAGACACTTAGCATACTTCGATAATGAGAAAATGCAAACCACTAGTACAACAAGACAAAACATGTCCTCATTGAGACTGTCTTAGAGTTGAAAGTGACAAGCCCGACACTTGCGATAGACCTTCAGACGACCGTGACGAAGCTTGCGCGCTGGTGCTTAAAACTTTTTGTGTGAGTACAATGGATGCTTATATAGCGAAGACAACCAAAAAACACAAGACAAACCTACAAAACTCACAAGAAAAAGATCGCAAGCATGACAACGTAATCAATATGCCAAAAGATGACCTCTGGTCAAACAAGAAAAAGGGTGAAAAGACTTTACAAGAGCTCATGGGGTGAGCTCAAGTGTTCGTAATAATCAAAGCAAAAACCAAGAAAGGCTCTCAAATTTGGATCTAAGAGAATTTTTTGGAGGGTGAGGTAGCCACTACAACTTATTCTTATAAATTAATAGCTTTAAATCCCATTTAAATCCTTTAAGAAGAGATCCATTTTATTCTTGTAAAAGAGCATGTGCTTTGGTTGTCAAAATTGTCATGCATGTGCTTATTTTTCTCATAGAAATTTAGAGTTAAGGTTAAAGGTCTATGACTCGATTTAGTCTCATGGTTATATAACAAGTTGAAGTTTTCATTTTGTTTGGAAATACATATACCAAATATCACATAATCGACAACATTATTTCCAAACACATGAATACAAGTGACTTAGTTCAAGTTTGGCCATTAATTATGCCATTGAAAACTATAACACTTTGAGAATTAAAAAGTTTGACTAATTGAGTACCAAATAGATTATTGATTAGATCTTCAAATTTTGTTTCCAATATACTAGCTAAATAAAGGTCTGCATCTAGCCAAAGAGGATTTGGATTTGGATAATAACTTATGAGGATTGATTTATTATATTTAGTTCTAACGTTAAAGTATCCTAATAAGAGGATATTGCTACCATTAATTATATTATCAATATCTTTTTCTAAGGCATTATAAGGAAACTTTTTGTATGGAATTTTTTTCTTATTAAAGGTGTAATTGATAGGTACGAAATAATAAATTTTGATATAAATTTTCTGAGCATTAATTTCAAAGACATCAATCCAAATGTACCAATTGTTAGGGTCTATCTTATGAATCCAAGTGTGAGGAGAGACACTCGCTTTTAGATAACATGACATTATGTCAATTCCTATGTGAGAGGGTTTCTTCTTCCAAGATGGCCACAAAATTAGTCCCTCTATATGAATGACCTTAGACTCATCATGATCCCATGTTTTGACTAAAAGAATAATATCAATTTCACTCAGGATCCAAATAAACATAGGACCTCTATGCCATGGAAAGCCATGAAGGTTATGAAAGAGGATCCCAAATGTTCTAAAATTCTATCTGTTACTCTCCTGTTGGTCTCTATCCCTAATAATAACATTCCTACTTCTAATAAGCATCATTTTTCCTTCCTCTTTGACCTCATTTACCATTTTAATCTCATTCCTTTATTTAACTTGGTCTACTAGGATGAGGTCCTTATTTATAAATATTATTTTCTCTTTTACAATGAGTATGCCAAAGCTATGGTCACATTTTCATACTCAAGTATCTTCCCAAAGTTACTTTTTCTGTGTGCTAACTTGTCTCATTTTGTAATTTATTTTTTAATTCTTATTTTACTATTTTGAATGTGTGCTCATTATTCTACTATTTTATAATAAATTTTATAATATTCATGGATCTTTTATTAGGCTCATAATATAGCTTTTTTTATTTGTTCCTTTCTTTTTAGATGATTATGATGTTTATTTTATTATTTGTACTACCCATGACGTTATGTCCTTATTGTTATTTGGTTTTCCATTTCACTTTACTATTATTTATCAAGATGATTTTTTTTTAAACTATTCATTATTTATCTTTTTCATTTCTTCTGTCTTTTCGTTCATTATTTTTTACTCTATTCCAAACGCTAATATGTTATTGTCTTAGATAATTTGAATTTTTTTCAAGAATTATAAATAGTTCTAATTTGTGTTTTGTCTCTGGTCATTTTTAATACTAATTTTAATTTATATATCTAAACTAGTTTTGTTTGACTTCTCTTTACTAGATTAAAGTTATGACCTATGTTGTGAAATAATCATATTAAAAAAAAAAAAAAACCAAAAATAGCTTAGGAGTGGAGAACCATTAAGAAGAAAAATATTTACCTAATATTATAAAGATATGCTTCAAAGATGCCGCTGAACCAAAGTTACAAACATTAATCTTTCAATCTATACAACAACTAAAATTATATATCAACTCTCGAAAGGAATCAACCACACGAAACTCATATTATATATTTCATTACGCCACAAAGCTCATGTATCCACCACAAAGCTTCATATCATATATTTTGGTCCTTTCATGTATAATAACATATTCATGTATAATCCATAAATAAATAAATAAGAAAAAAAAACAACAAAAACAAAACAACTTCTATGTGATATATTTCAATCCACTACCAATCTCGTATGAGAAATCCATCGCACAACTGTAGAAATCCACCATAGGATATTATGAACCTCCAATATAAAGTATAATAAATAAAATTATATTTTTATATATATTTAAATTATAAATGGTTTCTTTTAATTGTTTTAATAAATAAGCTATAAATTTTAAATAATTTGAATTTATCTTAATAAATCACGAAATTTACACTTTCAGAAACTTTATCAATATAATATTTAAGATTATAAATATGAAATCAAAATAAAATTATATTTGGAAACTATAATTTAATAATCTAAAATATTTTATAATAAATATTGATTAATTATAGTTTGGAATATTTAAAATCACTTTGACATATAATTATAAATAATACATATACAATAAATTCTATTATCATATTTATATTAATATTAATATTATCAAAATATTAAATAAAAAATTTATACATATTTATCATTTGAAAGTTAAAAATAAAAATATAAGTTACACCATTTATCATAATTTTAAATCTTTGCCGTGCATCTTGCGTAACCCTAAACGCATATGATTCATTATTTATGACAATTCCATTTTCTTTAAAATAGTTTCTTTATTATAAGGAGGATATATTGTGTTCAATGTTTTGTTCGAAAATTATTAGCTTGTTTTCATTTAAAAAAAACTAGTTTTTTCATAATTTAATATTAAAAATTACATTTTATTATTTTTAATAATATTTTAATATATTTATTTCAAATTTGATTGGTTCACTTTTTATTTTATAATAATAATTAAATGTGTAACCCAAAATATTTCGTTAATTGTACCATTAAATCTTTGGTTGCACATGTTCGAATTCATTAACAATCTCATATCGGAGACATCGATCACTTTTTTTTTACTATAACATAGCTCAATTTTTTTTTGTTTTTTTCTTAACGGTGTATTACTTAGTTACAGCATGTGATTTACTTTTCAGAGTTATATATATATATGGGGTTTATTTCATGTCATTAAAATAAAGTCAAACCTTTTATTGATTGCGTTAATGTTTACCACCATATGAGACTTGGAATTAACTCAATAATTGATGTTTTTAATAAGGTTTATTTATACATATTAATGTTTGTAGCCATGGTGGTATTTTACCTTGAAAGGAATAAGTTAAGTTGTGATATTCTGCATGGTTTAAATTTATTTTGGTGTTATGTATGTATAGACTTGGACTTTGAGCTATCTCGAAACTGATCCAACTATGAACCATCTCGCAATCAATTTTCTATATTTACATGATAGTTCTATGACTATAGTGATTAGGTTGAGATGGACAGTAAGATTTGGAGAGGGTTGGTTCGAGGGTAATTTCCCTCATCGACACCATATGTCGCTCATTTTCTTGGTTCTCCTTACCGAAATAGGTTCTGCAACTCTCTCGAGGATTTGGATTGACTTCGAATTCTCTTTCCTTTGATTCGGTTCACTTGGGAAATAAGTAATTATGGTGTCCTCACTTTCACACTCCTACTTCACTCAATTATTTTGCTTTCTTTCCTGCCTTATCAGTTTCTTACCCTACTTCTTAGGGATTTTACTATATATTATGATATTGTTAAACATCAGGGCCTCTGAATATATTCACAGGTGTTTCCATCATTATTTACCACCATTTCTCATTCAACAATTTACAGTATTCAACAGTCGAAGGAATTATCCAATGTTCTCATGTTTCTAGTAAAATTTTATATTTACTTCATTAATTACTTTGCTTTTGCTTTCTATGGAATAAGTTCTGAGTGAGTTGATTTTATAAGGTTCGGTAATGGAGAACTATCGACAGAATAAGGCACCATGTCTAGGTAATACACCTTCTAAATGCTCATTTCCTTCAATTCCAGTCATTCTTTAACTTATTAGTTTAACCCTAACAACATCCTATGCTCTCGTTTCTTGAGAGGTGAGGCTTTTGTTTGCGGTATCAAATATTTCAGGCTGGTGGGTTTGATGGTTACCCAGGCTCCATTGCTAACTTCTTATTCTCTGTTCCTTTCAATGGGGAAATGGGAATACATACGATAGGGTTTCATGCTAGGGTTCTAAATTTTCCTCTTGCTAATATTTTTCTACTTTAGCTCATTCTGAGCTAGGGTTTTGGATGCCAGCCTTTAGGCTAATCATATGGCGTAGAGAAACCCTTTACAAGAATATGATAATTATATGTAAAAGGAAAATGGTGACCACCAATTATGATCATTAACTCTTTTTATAATTATACACTTATTTAAATACTACTTATTACTTGAATTCGAGTTACATGTATTTCTTTGCATTCCATATTTAATGGAAGCAATATTTATGAATTTAAATTTTCCACACACCCTTCCCTGATTTTTTGGGGTTTTCGTCTTTGCCCCTGTTCCATAACTTATATGCATATTTTTTTTTGGGTCATATTTAGCTAAAAGGCTTATGGTCACCTCGATCAAGAATTAAACTCAAAAATGTGCTATTTGTGATAATGTATTTTATTTCTCCCAAATCGTGGGATAATATTGGCACATTCTTTTAATAGGTTGGAACCTTGAGGAAACTTTGTTTTTGTTGATCCAGGAATATTTTCGTGGCCACCTCCCTATTCCGCTTGAACTCTCAGCACTATTTATTTTAGTTTCTTTAAGTGTAGAACAAATTACTATTTTTCATAGTTTTTCGGGTCCTGAACTTCGAAAGCCATTTTGAAGCACTAAGTGACATTTTTTGGAAAAGGGGAAAGTTTTAAAAAGAATATAGGGGTGTGTAATAAAAATTTGTATACCTCAGATGTATCTCTCTAGAAAGGTATAATATGCATCAAATGCATAGCGCATGCCAAAGTTATGACCGAGGGAAGTTGATGTACCAATTTACCCTAACAGGGCCCATAAATGTTTGTCGCTTCATCTCCTACGGTTAGGTTTTTGGATGTTTATGGTTTTCCATTGTTTCTAAATAATAAATAGACCTATCACCGTCATTATAACATATTTTAGAAGACATGTAGCTGTTACATCTCTTCTTACAGATAAGCTATCATCGTCTAAACTAGTTTATTTCCATTCTTCATGTAACAATTTTCAGGGCTTTATGATTTATGAATTAAAGTTATGTTTTCTTTGTAGATCTTTGTTTATATTTATCTTTGTATTTAATTTTGTTCCTACATAAATATAGATCAATTCTATCATAGAGGATTTCCCTTTCTCCATTTTTCTGTGCCTGTCCCCAACGAGGTCGGGGTATAATGAGTTGGCACCTGAATTGGTTGAACCCTTGCAAGAGCACCCCCCAGCACTTACGACCACCCATGGGGGAAGAAAATAAATACAAGGGTGCAAGAGATTATGTCAACTATTGATCGAAAAATCCCTCAAGCGGCAAACGAATGAGATGATGGATAAATTTGCCCAAATCCTTTGGCATATGTCAATAGGCAATGCATCGTCATCTGATACTCAGTTTGGAGGAATTACCCCCTTCAAGGTACAAGTTAACTTTGAAATCGCTATATTTGAAGGTCAAATAGACACATATGTCGTATATAAATGGTTAAATATATTGGAACGATATTTTTTAGTTCATCATTTTTTTGATAGGGAAAATATTACTTTTTTTCTCTTGAAAGTCAGTCCCCACATAAATGAATGCTAGGAAACCTACTGTGAGAAAAAGGAAGAAAAGGAACCCTAACTAAATTTAGCCACACCCACTTGGAATTCCTTCCAATATGTTGTCAAGGAATAGCGTTACCCTGTCAGGAGATATGAATATAAGTACATAAATTCGACCACAATATGGTAGGGAAGGGAAAAATATGTCCCATAATTCACAAACATTTTTCGTACCGTTTTCACAAAGTATGGTATGAAGGATTATGAATGCGATATGGTACTCAAGTACCAAGAATTTCTACACAAATATATCAAGGGCAAGATGGAGTTCCTCGATATTTCCTCTCTCAATGTCACATATTGATACACCGTCAAGATCAATAAGAAATTTAAATATAAGAAGTGAGACTTTGGATTTGAAAATTTGAAGCAGGGAAAATGTGCCCCCAAACTATACAACAAAGTACAAAGCCAAGGTGGGGTGACTCAAGAGAACCCATCGAATATGACGTAAATAATAGCACCTCAAAGATTAAGAAGGACACAGGGAAGTGGTGTGAGTTCTAGAAGGGACCGACTCACAACACAAGTGAGTGTCATGCCAAGCAGTCACTAGTGTCCAAGTTCAAGGCCTTACTTTAAAATGAATGTTCTGACTCTTAGCCTAACCTTTCTAAGGGAAATGAAAAACGGAACCAAATTTTTGATGTAGAGCCCATCGCCACAATTTCCACCAACAACGTCCAGGAGATTGAGCCTGAAGACGCAGAGGAAAGGCGTCATCTCTTCCACTCACACATGGCTAAGTGAAGGGGTCACCATTGCAGTTCATTTTCAACACCGAGAACCAAAATAACCTCATACAAGTAGAATTTTTTAAGAGGTTTCTCCTATTGACCAAAACAAACCTGCAACCATACACCATCGGGTGTCTCCACCAAGGACGAGATGTCTGCATCAGCCAGGAATATTTCCTTCCCTCCATAATCAAACCCTTCATGAATGAAGTACCATGTGACATATCGACTCTTAAATTTTGTGATGTATCATTAGTACAACCATATTTGTCGAAGTGTTATTTTGTGTATGAGTTTAGGCCTTGCATTTCTATTATTAATTTGGGAAATAAGTTGAAAAGGATATTGGAGGTAACCCCACCTACAACCATCTATTTGATATCTGTTATGCATTGCAGTAAGATCATTTCCTAAACTAGGATTTTTTTCATTTCTTTCTTATTCGCTCTCAAAGTAAGGGGACGATCATGGCCACATGTATGGCCCTCGAGAAGGATTCTTGCACATAATAGAAGTATATGGATAAGGACATGGAAGAATACATGGACCTACTCTCCTCACCCATATGGGTACCCTTGCACTATAAGGTGAAGAATTTGATTGTCCTGACTCTCGAAACACCTCTAGCTAATTGGCTAATATATTGTTTCTCCATTCGAGAAAATGAAGAGATCAAGCAGCAAATCCATGAGTTTATGCAAAAAGGGTACATCTGACCAAGGTCGTCACCTTATCAGAGCATGATTGTACTTGTACAGAAGGAGGATGTGGCCTAGAGGCTAAGCATTGATTATCAAGAACTAAACAAAATCGATGTTAGGAATAGGTATCCAATCCCTCATATTTATGATGTTTTGGACCACCTCAAGGGGTCCAAGTATTTTAGTAAGATATACTTCAAGTCTCGTTATCAATAGGTTCTAATAAAGCACATATATGTATGGAAGACCACCTTCAAATCTAAGGAAGAACTTTTTGAATGGTTTATAATGCCTTTTGGGTATTTGAGAATTTTGATCTAGAACATTACCATATGATGGAGAAGGATTCACTCTGGCATAGGTGATGAAAAACAAAGGTTTGGCCTGGAATGCAATTGTAAATAAAAATAAGCTCTTGGATTCAACACTTCTGAAAGAAGCTACACATACCTATGTTTTGAGTAAGATTGTATGAAATTTAACATTATTTTATTTTTTTTACTGAATTTCATCTATAATTATATTACATAACATATCACATCTTTTTCCATATATTCTCTTGTTCCATATGTGTTGCTGATTAAGAACATTTCCTTTGCAACATGATGTAAATGCTAATTTAGTAACTCTAATATTAAAAAAAATGTTTCAATTTCTATAGACGTATAATTTGAAAAATTAATATTTAAATTTTTAAAAACCATTATAATTTTATCAATAATTAGAATATAAAATAAAATCAAAATGGTGTGATAATTTTCTTAATTTAAATTTAGAAAATATAAATAATAAAAAGATTCAACCATTGTTAATGAGAAAAAGGACTTTATCTTATAATTTTTAAAATGTACATACACTAGATCAAAATTTGGAAATATAAATAATAAAAAAATTCAACAATGGTTAATGAGGAAAATAACTTTATCTTATAATTTTTAAAATATATATACATTAAATAAAAATTAAATATATTTATTATAATATCCACCTTAAGCTTTTCATATATGTAATATACGACTATTAAAATATGTTTATTTAATTTTTTTTAAACAAATAAATTAAACTATAAAATAAACCAATTACTTACTTATCCTTCTTGAAATTTAATATGAAAAATTGAATTTAATTAGAAGTTAACGACCATCATCACCATGAAAATATTGGTATCCATTACCATAAATAGATCTGACTTTTGATACTATATAGACTAAAATTCATTTTAAGTCTTCACTTAAGACCTAAAATTATCTCTTATTGACCAAAATTTAGTTTATATTGTATATAAAAAAAATTAGGTAAACCACCTAAGATATGGAGACATTTTGTATGAGCCATTATCTATCGCTTTAAAGAACCACAATTAGCAATTCGTCCATACCCATCTTAAGTGTAGATCTCTTATTCACCAAAAGTAACCAAATCCATGTAGTTAAATATCTCCTATCTTTCTTCAATCTAAGAAAATGTTTTTATTTGTAAAGATTTGTATTTTATATATATGCATGATAGACTTAATTTAAGAAAATGTTTCTATTTATCAAGATTTGTATTATATATATATATATGCAGGATAGATTTAGCATTAAAATGGAGCTCAATCACACATCCATATTGTTGACCTAGGTTGTCATTGATGTCAATATGGCAATATTCTATATACTAGATGATCCGTGAAGGGGAAGCAGAGCTAATCCATGAAGAGATAGGAGCAAGGCCATCAGGATTGTTAATGAAGGAGTTAACAAAGGAGGCATATGAAAGCTATTGCTTATGCTTAAGAGTATTGAAAAATATCAAAGCAAGAGAGACATATCAGAAAAGGCAGAAGCCATCATGGTATGAAGGTATCAAAGGAGGTCATTGAAAGATTTTGCAAAGCCAAAGGAAGACATTGGAACAAGAGGAGGGATATCGAAGGAGCATTGCATGTAATACATGTCCAAGAAGAACTGAGAGGAGTTATCATATCAGAGGAGCAAAGCAGAGCTATCAGAGGAGCAAAACAAAGTTATCAGAGAACTATTGGAGGAGAAAAATAGAGTTATCGGAGCTATCGAAGCTACTAGAGCCATATCGGGAGTAACATATGCCAAAGAGCAAAAGAAGAGAGGAATACATATATATGTAGAAGACATAAAGGCTAAAGGTGGAGGCGGAGCAGTATATAATATACATATGCAACATACACTATCGAAGGTGGAAAATAGTGTGTATATTGAAATACACTATCGGAGGCGAAAAATATATATATAGCGGAGTATAAAGGTGGAGTATATATATATCAGTGATATTATAGTCGGTGGATTCTACTATGAGCCACTACCCAAAACCCCCAACAACGATATATATGTGCAGACCTGATGAGACATATATGTCCAGGTGTATAAATAGTGGAAGTCTGGGTAAATGCTTCAAAGCAGGTTCTAAGTGTATTTCATATGTATCGTTATATTTGGGCTCTAAGCCTTGCCGCATTAAAACTTGAGAATTGCAACAGATATATATATATATATATATTATATAATAGCGATACGTTATGGACCCATGACAACATTATGAAATGCTTTATTGTATATCACATCTTCCTATTAGACCTCGCAAAGCGCCTATGGCGATAAAGCATACGGATTTGCTTAAAAACTACATTATGACTTAATGCTATGTCGCATCCAAATTATCACAAGCGCTTAAGGCCTTACCACTTTGAAAGCACTAATTGCGAAATATGTTACGGACCCAATGCTCCGATTGTAACACAACTTAATACCATATCGCGTCCAGCAGGGCCACCGGCCATTGGCAATGCTATGGACTCAGCTTATATAGGACCACAGAAAGCTGCGACTGTTGATTACGTTTACACTGTAGACTCGATGAAGTTATAGATGCAAGTGTAATGAATTTTAAGTCTGGCCTTAAGCATTCGGTTGGGTTTTTCCATATATTCCTGTGTATTTCAATATTTGTATTGCCTAGGTTTTTTTAGGCCAAAAGCTTATAAGAATGGTTTTGATAGTTCACTGGGCCTGAACGACGGCGATTGTGATTGCAATGGTGACATGGCAGGTGGGGCATCCTGATTAGTACAGTCTCTCCGTAAAACAATAAAGTCCTGTGTATGCCTACTGTTATTGAAAAAAGGGGCTATGTTACAGTTTTAATAGGCAACAAGTTCTTCTCTATGGATTTTCGGTCTGCCCTTATGAATTTTCGTTTCCCTAGAGTGTTGGTGAAGAGGAAGAGACGGAGGAAGTCGAAAATCTGGGAAGCTGACGGACAAGCCAACACAGAGGAAGCTAAAGCGAGCATTGAGGAAGCTGAAGAGCCAACAGAAAGAGGACACCGATGGTTACAGGCATCACGAAGATACAAAAATATAGAACAAGGAAATTTGATGTTGTTGTTGAAAAAAACTGGAAGAAACAGAGGCAGTCGTAGGTCCAGTAGGACAAAAAAGGGCCGAAGGTCAAACTAGATAGGAGGCATTCAAAGGAAGAGAATCTCTGCTAATTGTGTTACCCTGTGAAAGACTCTGACCTATGATGAATTAATCAGGTACACAATGCAGTGTGTAGAACAATTCTGTGATGTAATAAATAATGTTTTATCTGACATTGTTTGAAGGGAGAAGTAGCCAGCAGAGAAGGAGTCAGGCTGAAGCATTTACTGTGGCAGTGAGAACGGATGCTTGAAAAGAAGGTTGGTAATTGTGCAAAGCTTAATGCAGCTAATAGTAGACTCACTAAAGTTGTGTGGATATATTATCGGAGATCATGATGGCTATTGTAGACTCTGTGTGGAAAGTATGAAGAGTTGTAAAGACTCCTTCATAAGAAGAATGGTCGCCATTGATGCTGTAGCATGGAGAGTACAGTGAATCTATAAACAGACAGAACTTAGTAAATAAGAGTTCTGAGAGCAAAACATTACTATCAAACAAGCCTTGAAAATATTGGGTCGGAACCCTTGAGGTTGGTGCCTCAGAAGTAGGAAGGATTGGTGTCCTTGGGGTTGGTGCCTTAGAAGTTGGAAGGATTAGTGTCCTTGTGATTGGTGCCTAAAAAATTGGAATGATTGGTGTCTTTGAGGTTGGTGCCTCAGAACTAAAAGGATTGAAGTCCTTGGGAGTTGGTGCTCCTACGTCCAAGATTCTTGCCTTGGCAAAACAGAGTTGGAGCTCTGGAGGTTGGAGCCTCACAAAAGTCCAAGTTGGTGCTTAGCAACTGATTGCAAACATTTAAATATTATATATATTTTATTGCAAAGATTATATTAAGAAAAGAATTGATACATGTTGTTCATCTTCTATTCTGAATATAAATGTTTTAACTGATAAAATAATAATTGAAAAATAAATATTGCGTCACCCCCCCTTTTAGTATTTTCAACAATTGGCATCAGAGCCAGTACCTTCATTCAAAACCTAACAGCTTGAAGTTTGATCTTTAGAACACAAATGGCTAATTCAAGGAAGAAAGTCTCCAATCCTTCCAAGGATGTATCTCCCTCTACCACTAAAATAGAAGACAATCAATTTGAGGAGGCTCCATGGTTCAATGGGAATTTTAATATATGGGAAACAAGAATGAGGAATTTATTATAGACTCAAGGAATTGAAATCTCGAAATCAGTGATTGTTGATAACAATATGGATGGATAATCCAAGGACTATAATGGAAAAGCAATGAAGGCAATCTTAAATGGGCTACCTGATTCTATAAAGAACAATCTAGAAAAATATTCATCAGGAAACCATATATGGGACAAACTTCATGACCTTCACTCAAAAGCAACATTTACCATTACCATCAATCAAGAAGATGATGGAAATGAAGAAAGAAATCTAGAACCCATCCCAGAAGCTGAAAATGAGAATGATGACATCAAGGCTAAAGCAGACCTAGAAGATGAAGAGAATGAAAAAGATTTTGTAGAAGATCTCCTCGCTCAACTTATGGCTGCCATGGAAGAGATTAAAATTTTGAAAAATAAGAATGAGGAACTTAAGAAGATAGCACTAGTTGGTGACCATGATCAAACAAGGGACAAAGTTGACCTTGTCAAGTGTCAAATACAAGAAAGGGATGAA
The DNA here is from genome assembly GCA_031772625.1 of Pinus tabuliformis. Lineage (NCBI taxonomy): Eukaryota > Viridiplantae > Streptophyta > Pinopsida > Pinales > Pinaceae > Pinus > Pinus tabuliformis. Next base: position 591,766,997 of record CM062808.1, on the reverse strand, counting down.
GAGCTTGCCAAGCTTAAGAAGGAATTTCATCAAAGCAAAAGAAATCATCATGAAGAAGTCATATCCATGAAAAATCAATTGGAAAAATCAAAGAAACGGGAAGATACCTTGTCAAGTCAACTTGAACAAACGCACAAGAGCTTGAAAAAAATTGAAGAAGCGATTGATGAGTACAAGGGAGAGGTCTCCTCTCTGAAATCTTAAATACAAGAAGTAAGGAAACAAGAACAAGGAGCTGAGAAGACAATGGAAACATTGGAAGTCATAGAAGGATAGGTTTATGAAGCAGGAAAGGAAAGAAACACCATGATATGTCAACTAAAAGGAAAGGATGAAGAAATCTTCAAAATGAAGTCAGATATCATCTCCCTTAAAATAGAAGCAGATGAAGATACTCGTATCAAGGAAGAAACTAAGAAACAACTTGCTAAGAAGAATAATGAATGTGAAAGATTCGAAGAAGAGATTGTCTTCCTCAGAAAAAAGGTTGAAGCGATGAACAAAATTTTGAAGAGCTCTCAGGCCTTGGATGACATGCTCAACTATCATAGATGTCCATTTGTTAAATGAGGTCTCGGGTATGTAGGTGAATCCTCAAACAAGAATGATAATGCTTCAAACAAAAGGGATGTGAAGAAGCTAGAAATAAATGGTGATGCTTCCAGTTCTAGCAAAGGGAAGGAGAAACATCAAGGCTACAATCGAAGAAATCCTGCTCCTGGAAGAAATCCTATCCAAGAAGAAATCCTACTCCAAGAAGAAATGTAGATGATGTCAAAGATGCGAGAAGCAATGGTTATCATCAAAAGATCCCAAGGTAGAAAGGCTTTAGAAGTACATCAAGGAAATCTTGATCTCCGAGGTACCAAAGTTGATTTTTTGGTTATTGTTATTCTTGTACAAACTTTTGTCACATGGAAAAATATTATAAGCCATCTCATAAAGATAGATATTATGGTCCCCAACAATCTCCAAGAAACAATTTTGTAGGAATAAATCATGAGTTGTTATTCATGTACAATGTATAATGCTTCAATTGTCATAAAATTGGTCATATGGGATGTGATTGTAACTTAACTTGGGCTCTTACACAAGCTAGAACCATGCAAAAGAAGAATGTTGCACAAGTATGGAGAAGGAAGAAAATACAATCCTGCCAACAACACATGTGATTAGCCTAAATTTTGACAATCTAAGCATTTTATGGGAAGACTTTGCCAAAATAGATGATGCATACAGTTAGGGGGAGCTTGTGATTCTTGATCTTTATTGCAAAAGCTATTAGTGAAAGGGTCCTTATGAAATCCTTGTTGATAAAGACCATTTCTCGAGAGTACTCCATTGAAGAACATGATCCTATAACCATTCTTTGGACTGTTGCTAAAGATGCTTTCCACTTAATCACTAAGTAGTATTTGGAGAAATAGAGAAAGTCATATAATGCCAGAGAAATAGGGAAAATAAGTATGGTGTTGATATTACAGATGCTAAATGTCTTAACTCAGGGATTTAATGTGAGAACAGATGAAATATGGACACTAATAGAGGCAATCTTCAAACAAATAGATACAAATAGATAGCATATAACAAAACTGAAGCATTGCAAGAAGATGCAAATCAGCAAAATGAATTTAAAAGATAGTCACAGATAGGATATCAAAATCTGATAGCGGAAATAATTTGCAGAGATATGTACAAAAATACAAGGAAAATATGTCTCATAGAAAGGAGAATGTTGTGTAGTCAAATATAACTTATGCTAATACTGGTCACTTAGAAAATATAGCAACAGTGAGGCACAACCTCTCACCATTTCATCCAAATGAAATGATGTTGAACACTAGATGGCAGTGACTTAAAGAGAAGCACATAAACACAAAGGAACTCGGATATGAAGAAAGATAACAAGAAAGAAAATTTCAGTGGAATGTTCTCTTGATTCAGACTATGAAAGCCTCTCAATTCTGACTATGGAGACAACAATATGGATTGAAGAATAAAAACCTAGACTTGGACACTTGGTGTATGGCCATTTGCAGCCTGATTGAAAGCATTGAAGTAGAGCATCTTTAAGCATTGTTGAAGCCATGATAAAGTAGTTCTGAGACATGAAGAAGGAATAATGTGCTAATTGATGATAAAGCATCAATCCTTCTATCTTGAGTAAAAAGAAGAGAACTATGACAGGGGGAGTCACAGACCCATGAAGATCTACCATTCATGAAGAACAGAAGTAGTTTGATAGAGGTGGTCCTAGAGCACTCCTTTTCCATTGATGTCAAAGAGGGAGAGAAGAAGAATATTTCCATCAATAAAAAAGGGGGAGATTGTTGACCTAGGTTGTGACTGATGTCAATGTGGCAATATTCTAGATACTAGATGATCCTTGAAGAGGAAGCAAAGCAGATCCAAGAAGAGATAGGAGCAAGGCCATGAGGATTGCTAATGGAGGAGTTAACAAAGTGGGCATACCAAAGCTATCACTTATGCTTAAGAGTATCGTAGAATATCATAGCAATGGAGGTATATCAGAAAAGGCAGAAGCCATCAAGGTATGAAGGTATCAGAGGAGGTCATTAAAAGACATTGCAAATCCGAAGGAACACATTGGAGCAAGAGGATCCATACCAAAGGAGGATCACATGTAATACATGCCCAAGAAATATTGATTCGCCCTCGCTCTCAGTATTTCCAACAATTGGTATTAGAGCCAGTACCTTCATTCAAAGCCCAACAGCTTGAAGGTTGATCTTTAGAACAAAAATGGCTAAGTCAAGGAAGAAAGTCTCCAATCCTCCTAAGGATGTGTCTCCCTCTACCACTAAAATAGAAGAAAATCAATTTGAGGAGGCTCCATGGTTCAATGGGAACTTTAATATATCGGAAGCAAGAATGAGGAATTTCTTACAGACTCAAGGCATTGAAATCTGGAAATCAATGATTGTTGATAGCAGGATGGATGAAGAATCTAAGGAGTACAATGCAAAAGCAATGAACACAATCTTGAATGGGCTACCTAATTCTATAAAGAACAATCTAGGAAAATATTCATCAACAAAGGGTATATGGAAAAAACTTCATTACCTTCACTCAAAAGGAGCATTGACGATGACCATTAGTCAAGAAATACTGATTCAACCCCCCACTTAGTATTTCCAACAATTGGTATCAGAGCTAGTACCTTCATTGAAAGCCTAACAGCTTGAAGGTTGATCTTTAGAAAACAAATGGCTAAGTCAAGGAAGAAGGTCTCCAATCCTCCTAAGGATCTGTCTCCCTCTACCACTAAAATAGAAGACAATAAATTTGAGGAGGCTCCACGGTTCAATGGGAACTTTAATATATGGGAAGCAATAATGAGGAATTTCTTACAGACTCAAAGCATTGAAATCTGGATATCAATGATTGTTGATAGCAGGATGGATGGAGAAACCAAGGAGTATAATGCAAAAGAAATAAAGGAAATCTTGGATGGGCTACCTAATTCTATAAAGAAAAATCTAGGAAAATATTCATTAGGAAAGGGTATATGGGACAAACTTCATGACCTTCACTTAGAAGAAACATTGACCATTACCGTCAATCAAGAAGATTACGAAAATCAAGAAGGAAATTCAGAACCCGTAATAAAAGATGAAAATGAGAATGATGACATCAAGGCTAAAGTAGACCTAGAAGATGAAGAGAATGAAAAAGATTTTGTAGAAGATCTTCTTGCTCAACTTATGGCTGCCATGGAAGAGATTAACAATTTGAAAAAGGAAAATGAGGAACTTATGAAGATAGCACTAGCTGGTGACCATGATCAAACAACGGAGAAATTTGACCTTTTCAAGCATCAAGTACAAAAAAGGGATGAAGAGCTTGCCAAGCTCAAGAAGGAATTTCATGAATGCAAAAGAAAGCATCATGAAGAAGTCATATCCATGACAAATCAATTGGATAAAGCAAAGAAATGGGAAGATACCTTGTCAAGTAAACTTGAACGAAGGCACAAGAGCTTGAACAAACTTTAAGAAGAGATTGGTCAGTACAAGGTAGAGGTCTCCTCTCTCAAATCTCAGCTACAGGAAGCAAGGAAACAAGCACAAGGAGTTGAGAAGACAATGGAAACATTGGATGTCATGGAAGGACAAGTTGATGGGAGGAAAGGAAAGAAACACCATGATATGTCAACTAAAACTAACGGATGAATAAATCTCCTAAACGAATTCAGATATCATCTCCCTTAAAATAGAAGCAGATGAAGCTACTCATATCAAGGATGAAACTAAGAAATAACTTGCTAAGAACAATAATGAGTGTGAAAGATTGGAAGAAGAGATTGCCTTCCTCAGAAAAAGGTTGAAGGGATGAACAAAATCTTGAAGAGACATGCTCAACTATCACAGATGTCCATTTGATAAATCAGGTCTCTGTTATGCAGGTGAATCCTCAAACAAGAATGATAATGCTTCAAACAAAAGGGATGTGAAGAAGCCAGAAAGAAATGGTGATGCTCCCAGTTCTAGCAAAGGCAAGGAGAAACATCAAGGCTACAATGGAAGAAATCCTACTCCAAGAAGAAATCCTGCTCCAAGCATAAAACCTACTCCATGAAGAAATGTAGATGATGTCAAAGATGCGAGAGGTAATGGTTATCATTAAAGGATCACAAGGCAGAAAGGCTTCAGAAGTACATCAAGGAAATCTCCATCTCCTAGGTACCAAATTTCATTTTTTGGTTATTGTTATTCTTTTAAAAAATTTGGTCACATGGCAAAAGATTGTAAACCATCTCATAAAGATAGATATTATGGACCCCAACAATCACCAAGAAAAAAATTTGTAAGAAGAAATCATGAATTCTTATTCATGAACAATGTAGAATGCTTCAAGTATCATAATATTGGTCATATGGCACGTGATTGTAACTTAACTTTCGCTCTTACACAAGCTGGAACCACGCAAAAGAAGAAAGTTGCACAAGTATGGAGAAGGAAGCAAATACAATATGAAAGTCACTTGAACTCTCCAGCCAACGACACATATCATTGGCCTGAATTTTGACAATCTAAGCATTTGATGGGAAGACTCTACCAAATGAGATGATGCATAAATTTAGGGGAGCCTATGATTCTTGATCTTTATTGTAGAAGCTATTAGTGAAAGGGTCCTTATGAAATCCTTGTTGAGCTATATCAACAATCATTCTTTCATAAAGATCATTTCTCAGGAGTACTCCGTTGAAGAACATGAACCCATAACCATTCTTTTGGCTGTTGTTAAAGATGCTTTCCACTTAATCACTAAGTAGTATTTGGAGCAACTGAGAAAGTGATCTAATGCTAGAGAAATAGGGCAAATAACTATGGTGCTGATATTACAAATGCTAAATGTTTTGACTCAGGGATTTAATGTGAGAACAGATAAATTATGGACACTAATAGAGGCAATCTTCAAACAAACAGATACATCTTGAATGGAGTTTGAAGTAAGAGAATCTGTCAACATATAACAAAACTGAAGCATCACAAGAAGATGCAAATCATAAAAATGAATTTAAAAGACAACCATAAATAAGATATCTAAATCTGCTAGCGGAACTAACTTGCAGAGATATGAACAAAAACACAAGAAAAAGATGGCTCATAGAAATGAGAATGTTGTTTAGTCAAATATAAGTTATGTTGATACTGGTCACTTAGAAAATATAGCAAGAGCGAGGCACAACCTCTGACCATTTTATCCAAATGAAATGATGTTGAACACTGGATAGCAGTGACTTAAGGAGAAGCATAGAAATAGAAAGGAACTAGGATATGAAGAAAGATAACAAGAAATAAAATTTTAGTGGTATTTTCTCTTGATTCAGACTATGAAGGCCTCTCAATTCTGACCGTAGTGACAACAATATGGACTAAAGCATAAAAACCTGGAGTTGGACACTTGGTGTATGGTAATTTGCAATTTGATTGAAAGCATTGAAGTAGAGCATCTTTAAGCATTATTGAAGCCATGATAAAGTAGTTCTGATACATGAAGAGGGAATAATGTGCTAATTGATGATAAAACATCAATCCTTATATCTTGAGTAAAAAGAAGATAACTACGATAGGGAAAGTCACAAAACCATAAAGATCTACCATTCATGAAGAATAGAAGCAGTTTGATAGGGGGAGTCCTAGAGAACTCCTTTGCCATTGATATCAAAGGGGGAGAGAAGAAGAATATTTCCATCAATAACAAAGGGGGAGATTGTTGACCTAGGTTGTCATTGATGTTAATATGGCAATATTCTAGATACTAGATGATCCAATAAGGGGAAGAAGAGAAGATCCATGAAGAGACAGGAGAAAGGCCATCAGGGTTTTTAACAGAGGAGTTAACAAGGGAGGCATACCAAAGCTATTTCTTATGCTTAAGAGTATTGGACAATATCAGAGAAAGAGAGGCATATCTGAAAAGGAAAAAGCCATCAAGGTATGAAGGTATCAGAGGAGGTCATTGAAAGACATTGTAAAGCCAAAGGAAGACATTGGAGCAAGAGGAGCCATATCGGAGGAGGATCCCATGTAATACATGCCCAAGAAGAACCGAGAGGAGTTAGCATATGGAGGAGCAAAGAAGAGCTATCGAAGGAGCAAAATAGAGCTATCGGAGTTATTGGAGCTACCAGAGCCATATCGGGAGTAAAATATGCCAAGGAGGCATATCAGGAGTAATATATGCCAAAGAGCCAAAGAAGAGCGGAATACATATATATGTGGAACACATAAAGGCTAAAGGTAGAGGTGGAGCAACATATAATATACATATGCAATATACACTATCGGAGGCGGAAAATAGTGTATATATCAGAATACACTATCGGAGGTGGAAATATATATATATATATATATATCCGAGTATAGAGGCAGAGTATATATATATTGGTGATATTATAATCGGTGGATTCTACTATGAGCCACTACCTGAAACCCCCGACAATGATATATATGTGTGGACCCAGCAAGACATATATGTCCAGGTGTATAAATAGTGGAAATCTAGGTGAGTGCTTCAAAGTAGGTTCTAAGTGTATTTCATATGTATCGTTATATTAGGGCTCTAAGCCTTGCCACATTAAAACTTGAGAATTGCAACATATATATACATATATATATATACATATACATACATATATATATATATATATATATATATATATATATATATATATATATATATATATATATATAATAGTGATACGTTACGAACCCGCTGCAACATTATGAAATGCTTTATTGTATATCACATCCACCTATTGGACCTCGCAAAGTGCCGATTGCGATAAAGCATGTGGACCCTCTTAAACACTACAATATGACAATGCTATGTCCAATCTGACATATCGCAAGTGCTTAAGGCCTTGCCACTTTGAAAGTGCCGATCATGATATATGTTGTGGACCCGATGCTCCGATTGTAACACAACATAATACTATATCGCATCTAGCAGTGCCATCGGCCATCAACGATGTTATGGACTCAGGTTATACTAGACCTGCGGAAGCTGCGACTACCGATTGCGGTTACACTGTGGACCCGATGAAGTTATAGATGTCGGTGTAAAGAATATGAAGTCTCGCCTTAAGCATTCGAACAGGTTTTCCATATATTCTTGTGTATTTCAATATTTGTATTGCCTAGGGTTTTCTAGGCCAAAAGTTTGTAATATTGGTTCCAATAATTTAGTGGGCTTGAACGATGGTGATTGCGATTGTGATGGTGATGTGGCAGGTGGGGCATCCTGATTGGTATAGTCTCTCCGTAAAACAATAAAGTGCTATGTATGCCTATTATTATTGAAAAAAGGGGCTGTATTACAGTTTTAATATGCAACATGTTTTTCTCTGTGGATTTACAGTCTGCCCTTATGAATTTACGTGTCCTTGGAGTGTTGGTGAACAGGAAGAGACAGAGGAAGTCGAAAATACAGGAAGCCAAAGGACAAGCCAACGCAGAGGAAGCTAAAGCGAGCATTGAGGAAGCCGAAGAGCCATGGGAAAGTGGAAACTGACAATCAGAGGCATCAAGAAGATATAAAAACATAGAACAAGGAAAGATGATGTTGTCGTTGAAAAAAACTGGAGAAACAGAGGCAGTCGTAGGTCCAACAGGACAGAAAAGTGTCGAAGGTCCAACCAGACAGGAGGCATTCGATGGAAGAGCATCTCTGTTGATTGTGTTACCCTGTGAAAGACTCAGACCTGTGATGAATTAATTAGGTACACAATGCAGTCTTTAGAAAAATTCTGTGATGTAATAAATAATGTTTTATCTCACATTGTTTGAAGGGAGAAGTAGCCAATAGAGAAGTAGTCATGCTGAAGCATTTACTGTGATAGTGAGGACAAATGCTTGAACAAAAAGTTGGTTCTCGTGCAGAGCTTAGTGCAGCTAACAGTAGACTCACTAAAACTGTGTGGAGACATTATCAGATATCATGATGGCTATTGCAGACTCTGTGTGGACAATATGAAGAGTTTTAAATACTCCTTCATCAGAGGACTGGTTTCCATTGATGTTATAACATCGAGACTACAATGAAGCTATAAATAGACAAAACTCAGTAAAAAAGAGTTTTGAGAGCAGAACATTACTATCAAACATGCCTTGACAAGATTGGGTCAGAACCCTTGTGGTTGGTGCCTCAGAAGTCAGAAGGATTGGTGTCCTTGGGGTTGGTGCCTCAGAAGTTGGAAGGATTGGTGTCCTTGGGATTGGTGGCTTAGAAATTGGAAGATAGGAGTCTTTGAGGTTGGTGCCTCAGAACTGAAAGGATTGAAGTCCTTGGGAGTTGGTGCTCCTAAGTCCAAGATTGTTGCCTTAGCAAAACAGAGTTGGAGCTCTAGAGGTTCGAGTCTCAGAAAAGTCCAAGTTAGTGCTTGGAAACTGATTGCAAACACTTATATATTATATCTATTTGATTGCAAATATTATATTAATAAAGGCATTGATATCTGTTGTTCATCTTTTGTTCTGAATATAAATGTTTTAACTGGTAAAATAATAATTGGAAAAGAAATACTTATTCACCCCCCTCCCCCTCAATATTTACAACACATATCTTTATTGTAATGAGTAGAACAAAATTTAAATATTTCTATCATGTTCTTTAATAGCTCAATTGATAATGCATATCGATTTTATTTATTTATTTATGAATAATGTTTTTTTTTCTTTTAAAAATCATTAAAGCACTTAGTAATGAAAGAAACAAACATTAAAATTAGATCTTCAAATATTTTATTTGTTATTAGTATATTTCTTAAATGTCAATTGATTATACATATTTCAATCGAGAGAATTAAAAACCATTAAAGAACTCAATAATGAAATAAAAAAACATTAAAATTAGATATTGAAATATTTTATTTGTTATTAGTATATTTCTTGGTTGTCATTAGTCAAGAGGATATTAAACTTAAAAAAATATTATAGATGTGATTATATGACCATTTATAAAATAAAACCAGCACATCCCTTGTTAATAACCAAATGAATTTATTTAAAGAATGATAATTATTTAATTCAAATAATCGTTATAACTTTAATCAATATATTCATATTTTTTTTGTTTGCTAATGTGTCCGTTACTTGAATGACTAGTATGTGGTAAGAAAATTGCAGTCTATTCCACTAGTATCTAAGTATCAAAATCACTTTGGGGCATGGGTCACTCCAACCTTTAACATAGTTTGATTCTTTCAAATGATTTCTCTTGAATACTCTAACTCTTAACATAATTATATTATCTTTGTTGGTTTCACTTAAGTACATTGAGTTGTGAACCTAGCTTCCTTTGAAAAGAAACCAATAGACATCTAATTGTGCTAATGTGGTTGATTTTTTATAAAAGAAGATATGGGACCAAGAATTGATGTCCATGGCCAATGAGATAGTTAGAAAACATAAACCTTCTCTAATAATAAAAGGATCCACTTTTTTTACCATGATGTCACATATGCCCTGGGCACAATACTACAAATACATTTTATGCTCTAGCAGATCCCTGATGTTGACTCACAAATTCAATTAACAGACTTTCATTGCACATCAACCCTTAAGCATCAATTTAAATTTGGATAAATAAATCAATCATGACATTCAACCAATAAGATGCTTGCGTTAGGACTCCATTTCTTTCATGACTCAACACAAGCATTAATGGAGCGTTATCTTGAATCTACTATAGCTAGCATGGCCATGAATCATAATCATTGTCCTACTAGCATAGTCAAAAGTATTACTGACATATATCTTATGAAATATGAATAAATAGCTAAACAAGCCTTATTGAATGTAATCTCCATGAAGCATAATGCACAACATAGATAACCTTAACCATAGGCTATACAATTTCAAGCCTTAGAACATAATTGTTCCGGATATATCATTGTCTCATGAATAAATATTCACCATATTAAAATAGAGATATCACATAAGTTTAGAGATGTGCTATGTTCCTTCGCTAAACTTAGTTATGATTAAACTTAGATTAAATAAATATTGGATGCATCCATATAAAATTGTCTCATAAATAAAGATAAGACATCCAACTATAAATCTAAGTTGAACGATTTAACAATATAAAAAGTAAGGAGTAAACATGCATTACATTCCATGCAAGTGCTTGAGACAAGATAAATTTTAAAGAATGTCACTCGAGGAACTGATCACTACCACCCAACATAGAACTAGCCACTAGTAGAAAATGGTGAAATTAGTGACTAACTGACCAAAAAAGTGAGTCACCACAACCTTTTCAAGTCAAATATCATAAAAAATTAGAAATATTAAGAGACTCAACTAAAAATTACTAACATAAATGACTAATTTAGTCTCAAGTTAAAATATATGACTAGATAATAAGTAATACTACTGAAAATGACTAACGCAAATGACTAATTTTGTCTAGGAACAAAAATATGACTACATAACAAGAACTACAATAATATGAGTTAGTTGTTTATGTTAGTTATTTTAATTGTGTCACTTCAACAATCTAAACTTACAAGTGATAGGGGATTCAAAGGCTTTTATAGAGTGGATGAATGGTTATACTTCCTTATACACTACTTTATTAGATCAGTGGATGATTAGAATTATGAAGTTTATTAGAACCTTTAGGATTATATCATTTGATCACATTCTCAAGGATTTAAATTCAAAGGTTAACAAATTATCGAAAATGGGAGTGGGCCAACACCTCCTTTTGCAACATGACATGATCACCTAGCTTGGGCCACACCCACCCTTAACATGACCATATTTTTAGCTACAGACTTTCAAATCGGTGACCTTAACACTACGAAATGCCATAAGAATACACCCTGTCATCATCTATTATATACCCCATGGAAATTACCACTAATTATTTTAGATAATGTACTTCTATTTACATTACTTATAAATTTTAATTAAAAATATTTGGTTCAATACCATAATCTCCCCTGCCTATTTTAATCCATTGTATATGAAAATCCTTGCTTACACCAAAGGTGTCCCTTTTCTAAATTGGTCAGGCTATGCATTGTCTAATACCCTTTTCATCTCCATTTGACATTTGTCCTCATGTACCCATGACATCTGTCTGATTCTCACAATTGTCATTGTTATCAACTCTGTTGTTGAGGAATCTTCGGAGACCTTCTCATGGCTATCAAATAAATTCTTGGTATATCTAGTTTATTGGTCGTTGGATATACTCTATTTTTTATAGTAGTAGTTGCTAGTTAGACCATGGTCCAAATTATTACTCCAACAAATTATGGATTTAGCACGGTAAAAATAATGGAATAAGAGAAAAAAATATGTAAAACTATGAAAAACAACAATCATCCACAAACATTATCCAACTCTTTAAAAAAATTCCAACAAACTCCAAAATATAAAAAAAAAGTATAATAAAAAAATATCATAATATTTTTATTATTAAAAAAAATCTTCATGTTAAAATATTTTATGCAATTTATTTAATAAATATGGATTTCTTTCAAATATTTTAATCTCTAAATCACCTATTGGATTACCTAGTTAAAAAAAACACCATTAATATTTAAAAGTAAAATTTATACATATTTTACATAATAGATATTTATTTCTACAAAAATACAATAACTCTAATCCAATTTCATCTATGATATCTTATCATATCCAATCTCATTTATATTATGAGAACATAATATATTAAAAGTTGAATATTTTTAAAATTCCTAGAAACATATAATTATATTATATGCCACATATTATTGGAACATAATATATTAAAAGTTAAATATTTTTTTAATTCTTAAAAGCCTACAATTATATTATATGGCCTCCCATCTATAAAATAATATATTAAAATTTAAATATTTTAATTTTTTTTTAAAAACATATGATAATATTATATGTCCTCCCACCTCGAAAGCTTCCACAAGTCCTATGCCCACCATCAATATTACCCAAGACCTTCCTTTTACATATTCTACATAGTGTCCAATATGTAAGGATGAATTTGAAGTGGGCACCAAAGTAAGGTAGATGCCCTATAAACACATGTACCATTATGTTTTCATTATTTCATGGCTTGAACAGCATAATCATTGTCCAGATTGTCGATATGAGATGCCCAGAGATGACCTGGAGTATTAGTAAGCTTGCTCCTATGGTAAAAGCTCCCATTGGGTTCAGAATTCTAGCGACACATCAGATGGGCCAGGTGGAAATCTTGATGGGTTTTCTTCATGGGGTATTTTGGGAAAATCAAATAACAATAGTAATAATGAACCTTTCGTGCCTGAAATGAGCTGTCGAAATATCATGGTTGGTACTAGTAGTATTGCTCCAAATCAGCGAGAAGATTATGGTGGTGTTGTTGTTATTATATTGCCTATCCATGAAGAAGCTAATTTCAATGGTAATGGTAGTGGTAGAGGGACAAGTAGGGACTTCGAGGTCTCCCTTGTGGTGCCATTCAGGGCTTCCTTTTCAACAACTTGTAGGGCCATTCAGTGCTTCCTTTTCAACAACTCAGCAAGCTCAAGTTGAAACAAGCTCCGGTCCTGCAAACAATGGAAAGACTATTTCTAACAGACCAAACTAGGGAATTGATGTTCAGGGGAACAACTTAGCTACTGTGAGGGTAGAGGATGATGGTGATACTCTTATGTCTAAAGCAAGAGGGGGAGAATTGGAATGATGGTTTGTAACTTATATCACACAACTACGGCTAGCTAGAGTTCATCTTTTGTAAAGGTATGATTTTCAAGTCATTCAACAATTCCATGTAAAGCATGAATTAAATAATAGTTCAAATATTTTCATGTTCCCACACTGAAAGGTTATTTATATCTTGAGCAATTTTATTAATCATCTTAGTTTTCATTAATTTGGAATACTATTAGTACATTGAATAGGTTGCAATGACGATCAACATATCAAGTTATTTTCCAATGAATGATGCTAATTCTCTATTGTTAAGCGATTTTAAGGTAAATTTTAAGAAAATTTTACATGTCATCAGATCAATGCATCTTTCTTTGCAAAAGTTTTGAATCACAGAGAATTACAATCAAAACAACATATTGTTCTAAATGTGGTAATACAATTTAGTCATGAGAAATGACAATAGCAAATGATAGCTACAGAATTGTGATAATTCTTTGATTTCAGTTCAGAATCTAGTCTTGTTAAACTTTCCAATATCATAAATTGAATTTAAGCACCTCTACTACATAGATGATCCCATGCAAAAATTATAAGCATGAAAGTTTTCCCTGCCTCCTTTAGAAGTTGTTGTTTTGTTCAATGGAATGAACTCTACTTCTTTCAACCTGGTTCAATCATCTCTATAATTCTTTTATGGAATTGAATTACTTTCTTAAGACTATCTTTCAATATCAATTAGAAAAAAGTAAAATATATATTTTATGGGAATGTAGTAAGATGGAATCTCATCATATGAACCGTTGAACTCCAAGCCTTTAACATAAATATCTATTCAAGTAAGAATTCTTCTACAAAATTTAGTTTCTAAGGACTCACTTAAAATTATAATGCGTGTATGAAAGATCTTATATGGAACTACACTTCAACACAACTTGTGGTGTTTGTGGAAGTCAAACTTTCAAGTACCCTCATACTAACCTCAACTCCAATAGAACACAATCCTTTACCCTCATGTATGATTAGATACTAAATGGTCTATTATACTCCGAAACATTCTTAGTTGTTGTTAAATGATGGGTTTCTATTTCCTCTTGTTAAATTCTACACCAGTTTAAAAGGGGCATCTTCCCTCATAATTCTTATCTCTCGGAGAACACATTTAGAGGTACACGGATTCTCCAACGGAATATAAGGCATGCAATGACAAATGCATTCAAGAGATCGAGCATCCTTCCATAGTATAGCCATCTCTTTTGTAAGGGTTTAGTTGTTGACTATTTTTTTCTCTGTTATCGCTTCCCAATCATTTTTACTTTATTTTAGATAGGCATTCCTAGACATTTGAAAGCTCCCCAAGCCTTCTTTAAATGGATCTCCTAGATTTTCAAGGTTCTCTCCTAGAAATGGACATGATTTCAGGCATAGATAGGGGCATTTTTTATCATTCAACTCCATCTTTTATAAGGACAATGTTTAGCCTTTGTTTTCATATTTTCTCCAAGGAGAATTGTGCCATTAGAAAAGAGTTGATGAGAGATGTACTTGATCTCGAAAGTGTGGAAACTCTTAAGTTCTGTAAAGTTCTGTGAGTCTCCTTTAGAGGGTTGTAGTTGGAGTCTCCACTAGCTGGTTGCACCTAAGGATCAAAATGCCAAATCTCATTCAAAGATCTTTTGTATTTAGAAACAATGATTCTTATTGAATTATGAGATTTTTTTCTAAATTTTTCATTTGCTGAGAAAATTGATCAATAAATAATCACCTAGCATAAAGAACTAACATGATTTTCCACTCGTCTTTCTTATTCTAGTTCCTTTATAGGTTATTTTTGCACAATCAGGGATCAAACTATTTCTTGATCTGCTAACTTTATCTCCCAAAATTATATTATAGAAATAAGTTATTTTGAATCTGTCAGATTGGAGACCAAAGAAAATCTATGTCAAAGAGCTAAGGATGAAACTGAGAAAGTTGAGCATGCCTAGGAAATTGTTTTTATCAATAGAATCCAAATCAAGTTAAGTGAAGTGCTTGTAGGGTACATAATACCCTGCATGAATGTGTTATGTATTATTTTGATTGATTGATTTTTATTATAGTTTGCTATGCTTTAATTAGTTTTGTCTCTATATAAAACTAACCTTTGGTAACAAAGCAGAGTTAAATTGGTGTTGAGTTCAATTGAAAGGATTGAACTTGTAAATTTGTGTGTAAATGGCATCATCCCTTATCCATGTTGTTTCAAATGCTTTGACAAAAAACTTTCAGGTGTAAAAAACTACAGTATGTGGGCATACACCATGATGTTGGAAAATGTAACTAGGTTCGGTCTTCATTTAATGTATTTGAGTCATCACGTAATGTACCTGTCAAAGGAGTAAAGAAAATATTTATTAATATTATTAGTGACTTATTAAAGTCGAGCAGTCATGCGCTCAGGTGGAAAGCCGAGTAATGGTTGTGCTTCTCAAGAAGCAAATCACATGGGAACAGATAGAATCAGACTTGAGATTCGAGGTATCAAGGTGCATTGGGTCCATTTGCAGTGGACTAAATAAATAATTTCGATGCATATCATTTTGCTAGAGTCATGATGATGCCTGTCACCAGCAGGCAGATGCTATTGGATTGCATGCTCTAAGCAGCAGTAAGGGAGGAGGAAGGGAGGAATTGGGTGGGATACAAATAATGTTAATTTTAGGCAACAATGGTATGTTCTATGCTTTAGAGAAATTTTACTTCAATTTCTCTATTAGCCCAGTATCAATATTTAGATTAGCAATCATATCAACATGATAGTAAAATGCAGATAGAACATAAACATAAACAATAGAAGACAAGCCAAGACAAGAGGACACAAGATGTGACACCAGACAGGGACAAACTCCAATGTGGGGAAACCCTTGATCAAATGTTCTTTTAGTCTTCAATAGTTTAGCAAAAAGTGATAGTACAATTTACAAATCCAATAATTTATAATCGCAACAAAAGAGCCCTAACCATAAAAATCAACACTAGTCAACAGGGCAGATTTGACCCTCAGTAAATCAGTCAACTTCAGTCAATGCTAGCATCAAAAAAGAAAGATAAAATATCCCTCAAAATAGTCAAATTTAACCCAGTCAAATTCTGGTCAAATAACCCACCTACGGTCAGCCCTAGCTACAGTTAAGGTTGGTCAACAATCAACATTTAGCCACGATTTCTGTGCCCATAAATGCGGCCTACCTAAACAGAGATAGCCCTCACAAAAACACAAACAAAGGAGGTCAACGCATGCTATTCAAAACTTGGTCAAAATATCTAGAAATTAAGTCTCCGGAAATTTCACCCTCTTCAAATTTCGCTCTCCTGAAATTTCGCGCTCCTTAAATTTTGGCCTCCTAAAATTTCACTCTCCTGAAATTCTGGCTTCCTAAAATTTTAGACGTGTTGAGAGAGAGAGATGCCTAGAAATCCATACCCAATAAATGAGGAGAGAGAGATAAGTGTGAAGATGAGTGTGTCCAAATGAGGCTAGGTCACCTTCTATTTATATGCAACGTTGAGGATGAATAAACGTGACCATTGGGCTTCTCAGCCTACGTAACTTTGTTGGCCGATCTTGACAATTTGACCATAATCAAAATAAATTCCTAAATTCATTTGTACATGTCAGAATTAGATGATCTTTAGATCAATCATACACTTGTCAGAGAGAGGAACCCAAGAAAAATATCAGCTTTCATAAATAAGATGACCCATGTGGAGTTTGTCCTTA
Organism: Pinus tabuliformis; assembly: GCA_031772625.1. NCBI lineage: Eukaryota > Viridiplantae > Streptophyta > Pinopsida > Pinales > Pinaceae > Pinus > Pinus tabuliformis. The sequence continues at coordinate 591,750,062 of CM062808.1, read as the reverse complement.
GTTGCAAATTTTAACAGATAAGGATGTCATCTAGAAGAGAAGGGCATAGTTATTAGTGTCATCAGTGCCAAAGGAGTATCAGAATTGATGTGTGGGAGGAGGACCTCATTTTCCCCCATTGAAATGAAGGCTTTGTCAACAAAATAGAGAGACCAACACCAGATGCTAGGTACCACCCATATACACCTGGGGGAGGGCAGGGGTAGGAGTTAAGTGAGCAAAAGCATGAATTCACTTATCTAGAAGGAAAACAATGAAATTCTAATCCCAAACAAAACAGAGCATTGAGATGATGATTTCTATTTTAAACCCGTGGGATAAAGCATAAGATGAAATGTAGATGGTTGCTAATTAGGTCTAATAATCAAATATAAAATAAAACAAAAGAAAAATAGAGGCACTACCACAACACAATAATCCCATAAAAATAGTTGCAACTGCATATATTTATGCAAATATCAAGTACAATAGTTCAAGAGCATGTGTTTCCAATATCCAACCTTTGATTAAATTACATTCAGCCAAATATAGGAGATGAGGTCGAATTTCTCCTAAGGAGGTCGAATTCCTCCTAAGGAGGTCAAATTTCACTCTAAAAAGCCAAATACATGCATCTATCCTATCTTTTCCAAATCCTATGGGAGTTAGAACAACTTCCCTTTTTGCTAAACTACCTAAGCTTATCTACCAACGCATTAATTACAAGATTCTTTACTATAGTATCCACTAACAAACCCATTTCCATCATAATAACTCATAATGAAACCATTTACATCAACTCCCTCTTAAGTTGTACTTTGTTGCACACAACTCTGATTCACTGACTTCCAAAGTAACTCAGACTCGCTCTAATTCAATGTTGAATTTCCATGGTCTTGGGTCTAGGTTAGAGTCTTAAAATTACTAATGATACCAAACCAAGAACCTCAACCATAACTACTTTTCACAGTGGAAAACCTGAAGCAGTAAATCATATATGCACGAGTATACACACTTTCTAACAAAATATTGTACAATAATTTACAACCCAATCAACGTTATATTAAAATAATTTTTAGTAATATAATAGTCTATGCTATACAAGATACAATGACAATCTTCACTCCAGATTCTATGTCATATATTGTCCTGTCTGTCATTCGCACCCATATTGCTCACTAGTTGCCACTTAGTCCTTCAGAGGACAACACATCAAGAGTTCAGGAGGGCTGCCACCTAATGCTTCTACAAGTCACTTCTGCTACATGTACACATGTTGATCCAATCTACTCCCTAGGCTGGCCAATTCTCGAGCTCCAATCTGCCAGGCTAGCAATCACTTTTGTCCATTAAATTGTTGCACTTTCGGCATGAATATTCACCCAACCTTTAAATATTCTTCGTCACTTCAAGATAGCTTGTCAAGGGCTACTTTGGGTATCCAACATGCTACCCTCCACCTAACCAATGACATCTAATACAATAACTACAAGATCTACACCTAGTTGGAGTTTCTTCTCACCAAAGACAACTCGAACACTTGGATCCCATGGGTTGCTCAACAAATTGATCCAAAATAGGTCTAATACTTGACATAAAACATGAGATAACTACTGCTCCAAGTTTGTTGTACTGTTGTCCCTGGTTAGGCCATGTGCATGCCACAACAACCGTCAAATACCAACTCAAACAACCTCACTTTTTCTATAGCCTAGGCAAGGAAGGTTCCTCCTTTCATGTGTTTTTGTTCTGGGCACTTCGTAGCCCATAACACCTACACACTACCCTTTTTTGTAGTGGCTAGGCTTGCGGCCTACCGCAGACCTATGCTGCCACCTACAACCAATCCAAAACAACCATACCTTGCCTCTTTTATGCCTCAATGAGCCCTTGAAACAATTTTTCTTTACATCATCCTTTCAGTAAGGTACTTAGCCTTCTCTTGAGCATACAGATCCCTGAACTAGGCTTGAAGGAGCCCTCTCCTCTTTCATTGGTATACCTCCCTTGCTATGACCCCAGAATAGAAAATACTCTCCTCCACGGAGATCTTTTCCTCTTGTGTGTGTTGCACAAATGGATGCTCAAATGCCTCCTCCTCACCTATTATTTATACACATAAGAGGGCTCCTCCAAAATGTCATCTAAGGGTTGTCCAGCTGTCATGAAGGCTTACTAAGCTTAAGCCAACCTTGACTCTTATGGTGTCAACCCAACAATTAACTTCAAAAATTCATATCTCACTAAGGACAACTCAAAATTTGATGATTCTCGAAGTGTTGGATTCTCCTTTCCACTCTCTATCATATCATGCCATCACATGTCCAAAGTGCTCCATGGAAATACCCCAAACACAATTGGTGCAAAACTCCAAGCTTGGGTTCGAAGCCTACAAGTGACTCTTATAGCACTTTTCCCTCCAAACTGTGAACCCTAGGGCTTGGAGTACGTCCCAAGCTACACAAAATCAACAAACATTACTATCAACCTCATAATAGAATATTTTATACCTCCAATCTTCCCTAAGGCTTCAAGCACATGATGCACAAATCAAACAAATATCATAAAAATGTAGTAGTGATATCTTTCTTCAGTCCATGGTTAACCATATCACAATATGTGGACACAAGCCTCTTGAAGAGAACTCACTCTCTTCCAAAAATAGGAAGAATAATACAATGGAGCTCTCCAAGAGAGGGTGTGCAACTAAAATTAGGCATGATGATAAAGTCAACATGCAAAATGTCCACATAGAATTCACCACTCAAAAATGGATGCATGCAAAATATATTAAAATAATGTTCAACCTAGGGGGATGTGTACAAAGGTACATCTACGAAATCTTACAAAGTGCACCCTCCAAGGTGCATGAGAGATAAAACAATAAAATATTTCTCCTAGGACAATTTCAACCTCCAAAAGCAAGTGGTCTAGGAAGTGAATGTAACCAATCCACGTGCGAATTCCAGGTTAACCAACTCCATGTATGAATGTGCAAGGTGCCAAGTAGATGGAGTGCTCCACAAGGGATGTAGTAGTCAAACCCCAAAATAGAAAATGGAATATCTCCAACAAGACAAATCCAAGGCGATAAGGGAAAGTTAGGGTTTTGAGTCTTGACCATGCTAAAACTCCAATGAAATAATACAATATATATCTCCAGCATTTCCACAGTTGTATCCTAAAAGAATATGCTCAAATATAGTAAGATGAAGTGAATGCCTGCAATGTTCCACATGTAGCTCTTCAAGATGCCACATGCCTCTGAATAATGTCTTCCATAACCACATTTCAAATAAAATTATATATGTGTCGGGCCAAAGAGGTAGTGAAGCTCTCCAGCGAATTTCAAAATATTACAAGTGTAGCTGAAATATCCATGCAATAAGATGAGAGAGAACCCATGTGAGGTGCACCCTAGAGAGCTATGCCATGTAACTACCTCAACCTCCCAACAAGTAATAAAATATCTTCCCGTGAAGTGTGCCCTAGGTAGAAGTGTCAAGGTGGTTAAAACTCATTATTGTCCATGTCAAAACTATGTTGTTTCCAATACCATCAATTGATTTCCCAAAACTATGTGCACAAGAGAGAGTGCACCCTAAGAGGATTTGTGAACTGCCCCAACAATAAAATGATCAAGTAATCCTTGGAATTTTTTTCCCAATTGAGAGTGCTCAATAATAAAAATTCAAATAAATGCCAAATAACCCCTCCAACTGTGAACAACTACTGAGCAAGTAGGGTGTTGAAGCCAATAACATCAAAGGTAATCCAATGAATTAATTTAACAACTAAATAGTTAAATCAACTTTAGCATGTGTGCACAAAGGTTAATGTTCTAATAAAACCATAGATCAACCTCCAAATAATCATCAACTGATTAAATCAAGATGAACATGTGTTCCTATGCGCAGGTGTGTATTTCAACAAATATTGTGCCATGGAAAAATGATGTATCTCCTGGAAAAGACCACCATGATAACAACAGAATGACAAAATGGAAGCTCCTTCTAGGTTGGAACCTAGGATTATTTCATGGCCTCACTGTTAGAAATAAGTTCATTTAGTGTCATCTATTTTTACTCAATTTGACAATAATTATAAGGCATGTTGTGGCTACTATATGCTTTATAATCTTTGCATTTTCTAGCCCTGAATTAATATTTTAACTTCCTTTTCATCCAAGTATTTTTTTTCTTCTAATGGTTCATGTTTGGTATTTACTAGTTATTTCTAAGTCAGAATTTGTGCATGATGGAATCAATGATAGAAATGACAACAAGTGTTGTTTCTTTATTAAATGTATGTTGCAAAATAATGATTTTTTTTTATAAGTTATCTTTCAATTGTTTATCCACATTTCTGTTTTCTAATCTAGGATTTTCCTTCATCATGACAGACAGAAGTGAAAAAAATGATTTATGATCACAAGCAGTTAAGAAAGTTGATTTATATAAGCACACAATTGGATACTGTAAAGCATGTTATTTACATGGAAGATGAGGGCATTACATCTGAGCCATCTCTGTTTGGAGGGAGCAGCAGCTGGATAGTGTTATCTATGTCGAGGGTTGAACATTTGGGTTGGGAGAAACCTATTGATGTAGATTTGCTAGTTGTTGCTAACACTACAGTTATTATGTAGACAAGTGGCAATAACGGGATGCCCATGGTTGGTACAAATACTTTGGTTCAAATTTATATGAAGGAGGTGGTAGTAAGAAGGTGGAGAATGAAAAACACTTTCTTTTAGAATTTCCTGTGTATATTATATACCCACATTAGATGTCAATTTAAAAATATTCCCTACAATACTGACCTTCCTAACCTTTTAGATCATCAAAACTATAGACATATGGGAAATCTTATCTTTAATATTTTCGAGCATATAGATATGGTTCTAAAACAAACTAAGTAATTCCTTCCCTTTTTTCATCTTTTTCCTTAAAGGCTGATAGACCAAAGTTGGTCTCAATGGATGTAGAGCCAAAAAATTAATATAATGATGTGGAATTTTAGTCATTCTCCCCTTAAAGGAAGTAAGGAAATCAAAGAAAAGGTGAGATTAATATAGTATTAAATGGAAAGTTTCAAAACATAACAAAGTTTAGAGTTTATGGATGCTGACATATTGCTATAAAATGATTGTATATATAAAAATGTATTTTAATTTTGAAACTTCTTTACATTAGAGTGTGCATCAAGCACATACAATTAATCTAGTTTTTCACCCTTGCAAACAAGGCATATTCTTTGAATATGCACTGTTGAACTCACAAAAAAATTACTTTCATGATTTCACATATTTCATGGAAAGTGTCAATCGTTGGAGTATTTTGGTCCTCTAGTTTTCTTTATATTGATCATAATGTGGTGGTTTATTTTTTTGTTGTTTTAAATTATTTACATTGAAATTATTATCCCAATCCTTTCAAGTTTTGGAAGATGAAATGGCAAACCTGAGGAACTAGAGTTTGAAGCTACCATTGATGGTTTATAAAAACACAACCATCTTTAGAGACATCTTCTTTAATTACAAGTTGCAGTTGTAAAAAAACTTACTAGAAAGTGGTGACTTTTGGCTAAATCTAGCATATCATGTAAACCGTCCAATAATGTTATGTGAATTATATGCAATTATAGAAACAGTTCAACAATCTAACCCATGTATCTAAGCGACACTGACTACCCAATGTTCAACTTCCAAATCTACCCAAAAAACTCAAACAATGAAATTGAGGTGATAAATCCTCACATTACATTATCCAAATGAGACAAGGCCTTCACATCAAGAATACAAGGGTTTCCTACAATAGAAATCTATAGATAAAAACATTACTATCAGCCTCACAATAGAAGATTTTATACCTCCAATCTTCTCTAAGGCTTCAAGCATATGATGTAAAAATGGAGTCCAAGGGGAAAGATTCTCAGTCCCCCAAAATCATGAATATGTTAGGCAATGAGTGATGTTATTCCTACAAGGTTTAGGTTGTCTCTCCCCATGGAGCCATGAACTTGTTTTTTTTCTCTAGATTTTATGAATTCTATGAGGATTTAATCATCTTTTCCTTCATTTTTGGAACAAGTTTCCTTGACTTCTATCAATTCATGCCCATTGGATGATGTGTTTGAGTATTTACAATTTCTTTTTTACCAGATATGGATTTCTCCAAAATTTATTAGGGTTTGAACCATAGTTTCTTCTTGGGTCATGGTCTGGAGTTCTTTTTCTCCATTTTAGGTTAAGAATTCCATTGTATTTAAACATTTCTCATCTACTTTCGTATTGTGGGTTATGAATCTAAGTGCTTTCGTGGTCATTGCTAATATGTTTTTTTTCTTGGCTGCCATTTACTTTGAGGATTTTAGACATGGAATGATATATTACTCCGGTTGTGTCATTGTGTCATTGCAGACTTGTTATATATCCTCCTTTCACTTAGTACCATTGGAAGCATTAGGGCTGGAGGAGTGACCTATGGGTAATACAAGTATGAGAATATGGACAGAGGTATGTACTGGCCAAGAGAAAAATTGAGAATTTCGTTCACTAGAGTTGGTGGGTTCATTTCCTTATGTATTGCCTCAAGATCGAAATATGAAGGGTACTACATTGTTGCCTCTGGTTGGAAGAAGAATGAGCACTTGACTGAGGATATGTTCTACAATGCATTCCATCTTGTGGATCTAAGAGTTATGGACAATTTCTTGGTTGTTACCAAAGGAGTTGGCCATGTTTTCAACTTGGCTGCAGACATGGGTGGCATGGAATTCATTCAGTCTAATCACTTTATTATTATTTAAAACAACACGATGATCATCTTCAACATCCTTGAAGCTACATGAATCAATGGTGTTAAAAGATGATACCATGTTTTGTTTCTGCAATTTGGATTTCATTGTTTTCCATTTTGCTTTGCCAAACTAGATCCATTTTGACCCTATTCTATCAAGTTCCAAACAAAGTATCATGAGGGATAGCTTTCTAGAGCTGCAAATCTATTCTAGAGTAAAAAAATTTCGGAAAATGTTTGCACTTCAAGGGATTTAACCCTCTTAATGCTTGATAGTTTTGAAATTAAAATGGATTTATGCTAGTTTATACAAGTACTATCTATAACTTTTTATTATTGAAAATTGAAATTCCCTTGTTATAAATCATGCATATAATATTTGAGTCCCATAGAACATAGAATTATTTACAAAAAAAGACATTTTACTCTCATGATCAGAACATGAGTCCCACAAAACATAAAATTATTTGCCAAAAAACATAACCATTTTACTCTCATGGTCACAGCCTGCTCAATTGCTCGACATAGCATATCTCTTCATAAGTTATTTGTGGCTCTGCAAGTTTTTCTATGCTTCTAGTGCATGCATTTATCCCGAATTCAAACAATTGGAGACCAAAGTGAGCTTGAAGGATTCTGATGCTTGGCCAGCTAAGGTATGTAGCCATATGTTGCTTTAAAACTCTAGTAATGCTATTCAGTGCTATCTCAGATTCTCACATAACATTTTGGTCACAAGGCAAAGCAATATCTGAGTACTGAAATGTGTTTAGGAAAGGCTTGGATGTTTGATGAGAAGAATTTATCTGTGATGCTATATGGTAGTCCAAATTGATTTCATGGTTACTTCAAACTATCAGAATTAACTAAATATTTAGAAAGTTACTGTAAGAGCACACATATGAAGTAGGACACTTTGATTTGTTAGTGGTACACTCTAGATATATTGGTGGCTTCTGCTGGTTGGAGAAGTGATGTAATTCCATAGAACTTAGTTTATCATTGTAACTAATTTTTTAGTTATTAACCTTTGATTATTATCGTACAATTGTTACATCCATATTGGTTCCCCAGCTAGAAGAGTTTCCTTATGCAATCTTAAGTTGTTATAGCTCATTCTCACTTGAACTGTTTACTAACTAAGGCTCTTGCTACCTTTTATAGGAAGACAATCACATCTACTGATAGGTTTGAAATTTGGGGGGATGACAAGCAAACACAATCCTTTAAATTCATTAATGCATGTGTGGAAGATGTACTAAGGTACCCAATCTTGAAATGGCTTTTCAAATTCAGTTTTGGACCTAATTCTTTCAACTTGTTTATTCGTATTCATGTTATTGCTTCTTACAAATCTTGATTTCGATATTCCAAGTTGACTAAATCAGACATTAGAGACCTAGTGGATATTCACAGTGATGTAATGGTCAACATGAATGATATGGTTCAAATGGTGTCAATATTTGAGAATAAAAAGTTGTTGATACATCACATTCCTGGTCCAAAGGGTGTACGTGTTCAAAATTCTGGATATACATTAATTAAGGAAAAGTTAGGCTGGGTGCCAACCATGAATTTGAAGGTAAGGTTATAGGTATTATATTTTCATATTGTTAAACTACATGCAATTCAATGGCCCTTATGCATTGATGGATAACGGAGTCACATTTTTTTACTTTTGGTTTTGTTGTGATGGCTTGAGAATTACTTATTTCTAGATCAAAGGACAAATTAAGAAGAAAAAGGCTCAGGGAATTGATCTCTCCATATATGGGTCTTCCAACGTGGTTGGCACTCAAGCCCCTATTCAACTTGGTTCTCTTCTTGCTACTGACGGAAAGGAATGAAGGTCAATCTCTGGTTAAGGGGATAAATAATAAATCAGTTTTCTATAGGTGTGCAAGATGGTTTATAGTTGTAGTAGATAAACAAAAAATGTCTTCTATTATCCATTTTCTCTTTGGTTTAATAAGTTCATTTATATGGTTTTTTCATGTGATCTGAATCATTGTGAGAGGGAGGAAACTTATTTTATGGAAAAGAGCGTGGAGCTAAAAGATCCTCAAAACCTAGACTAATGCAACTAAAAGATAGTTAAGAATTATCGGTTGCCACCTTTGTTATTATATACCATATGTATTTTTTTGCAAGCACTCAAAGCAATGTTTGGTCACTCTTAAAGAATTAATATCACCCTTGAACCATTTGTGTGTAACTCTTGGTATACATAAAACCATGCAGTGTGTTTGGAGGTTATAAATATATTAGAAAATCCTCTCTTCTCTTTCTCGAGTTTGGAGTTTTATTTTGAAAATATCTTGTAGTGTATATGTGAAGTTTAAGAGTTTTTCATTTCAAACAGAATTATGATAGTTTTAAAGTTTAACATTTAGAGATGACATTGATTGATATTGACTCAATGATAGTATTTAGGTAGGTCTATTGAGATATTATTATTACAAACTTTGTAGAAGACAATTTATGTATTCTTATGATCCATCAATCTTGCACTGAAGAGTGATGTATTTTTCAAATAATTGACGCGGTTGATACATTCTGAATTGTAATTTTTATTAAATTTGTTACTCACGATAGTACATTTATGTTTCTTAGATTATAAGCTTGGGAGACTGATTGAAGCTATAATGCAAGCCTAAAGGAATGCCTTGCACCCTATACCAAAAAATTTTGATTTGGAAAATATGTCTGACCAACATAATGTGGATATGGAATCACAAATTTATCCTGGTGAATGACCGAATATCACGGATGTTGTAATTTTTCCTAATTATCAATATGTAAGGAGCAATGTAAGCTGTATTTTCAGAAACATAGGAATTCAATCATGTGGTCGTAGTTATTTTTCTAATGGTTGGGCCACTGGAAATGTAACAAATTATATTTCAGCTGATCAAGGATGCACTTCTGAAGGTAAAATGGTTATTGGCTAGAATCCAATTTCAAATGTGTAGTCAACTTCAAGGCTTGAAAGGCAAGTGGTGGACTCACATTTCCTTCATTCTAAAAGTGTGTTTGTGGATGCCCTCAATAACCAAGTCATGAATGATTGTCTACATCTCTATTCAAGATGTAACTATGGAACTACTTCTGATGGTAATAATTATAACTTCAGCACCAATCAGACAACAGTTCCAAATGAAGGGAAACCATTCATGGATTTAAGTTGTTGTCCTCACCCAACTCAATTTCCTAGATCAAAATCTAAACAAGTGACCTTTTCTTGTAGTAGCGTGGCTGGATGTATGCTAGAGAACAATAATGGATGTGCCAATAATCCTGTGGATGGTAGACAAGCATCCTCTAAAAGAAATACTGTGAAAAGAATTTTAGGTCCATCATATTTAGATGTCCTCCCATGTTCTTAACAATGGGATGATAGCCACCTCTACCTTACAGCTCCTGGATGACACACCATCAGTAGCAACCTAGATATTCTTGTTACCACTGCAACAATTGGTACTGTTAGGCCTACAGAAGAAATAGTCATACCCAGGGCTAGTGCAGGTGATGTGGGTCCAGATTTCAGAGGTTTATCTATGGCTGGGCTATTAGAAGCTCCCCAGAGAGTTGTTCAAGCAAGACACAACCCTCCACATAAACATGAAAGATGTTTACCTCAAATATGGCTATTCGGAAGTGTTGAAAGGTATATACCTTCCTTGGAACCAAATTCTTCACATTCCACAAGATGGTTTTTAGGTGACCAATCTATAGACATAGGTCCAATAGGTGTAGGCACTAGTGCCCAACTGCGCTAGCCCAATATGTTTCATGTGTCAACTAATATACAGAGGAGTTTGAATTTAGTTGGATGGAATGAAACTTATTCTATGCCTAGTCTGGGCAATGCTTCCAGTGCCAATGCTGGTTCAAGTGAGTATTCATCTTCTCAGCAAGAAGAAGCTACTTCAAGAAACATGACGATAGGTGTTGCTAGTAATACCTAGTTTCTTGTAGGTTTTGAGATCATAACAACTAACCATGGATATGGAAATTGGTTTCCAATGAACTAAAATCTAAATGCACGTAGGGATATTTCTTCTACAATGTTACATTCGCTACCAGGTATGCCTTGGGGATCACATCATATTTCATTCACACAAGCACCTAGATGTAGTGGTTCTCCTTAAGGACAAGGCTTATCATCATCTGTTTCCAAGCCTTCATAGGTAGTCATTTTAATCCTTCTCAGAATATTCATTCCTCTTCATCATCAAATGTAAATCTGCCACCAATCACTAGTTTGCAAGTCCCATTATATCTTAGATGAGTCATAGTATTGATGGAATTCGAGGGCGATGGGTTGGTAGGTGTACCATTTGGGTCACTACAAGAAATTACTATTGAAGGTGATGGAAGCAATAGAATAATGACCAAGGTTTATATCTGTTAGCGCTCGAATTTGGCCTCAGGCTGAAAAAGACAAAATTCAAGGCAACATCAAACCACTTAGCCTCGTAGCTAGCCCTACGAGGATAGGAGAGGGCTCTCTCCGGGTCTATCTTGGCAAAACGTCTTCAAAGGGCTGAGATGACCAATAAAGAACACTGATTTTAGGCTATTAAACTGATAGGGAAAGTTTGATTTCAAATTTTTGGGGTTTTGTTTGAAAACTGAGCACGGCAATTTTGGGTACGGGGATGAGACACAGTTTTTGCAGAGGTCTTTTTGGGGCAAGGTAGGAGATTGTCTTGATGCCTTTGAAATAAGTGAATGGATAGATATGACTGGTGAGGAGCTAAGGAGAGCAAGAAACCATCAAGAGTTCTCCTTAAACAGATGAAAACATAGATATTAAGCAAACTTAAAGGCAGAGCATAGAAACCATGAATTCTACCTTAACACTTCATTTACTTAATTTGCAGAAGAGAAGAGTAAGAAAATGATACACATAAAAAACTTACAAGTACATGAGAAAAACACACCATCAACACAAATCACCACAGGAATCCCAAATAGTGCTGCAAAACCCTGGTCTTTCCTTTGCCAAAATTGCAGAGATACAAAGAGTAATACAGTCTAAGCTTATCCCTCAAGAGTCCAACCATGAAAATGACTAAGAAAATACATAATATAGGCAAGCTAGCACAATCCCTTGCCTCTAGGGGTCGAGCTCATCATCCTAGGAGCTATTTCAACCAATTCTAAACTGAGCACTACAATCTAGGCAATCAAAACAACTTGCCTCTATAAGCTAGGAAACCAATTCATTCATTAATTTTTTGCTATTTTATGAATGAATCTTATAGAATAGGTAGATAAGTGTCCTGTCAACATAAAATTACATTAATTACATCAAGGAGGGTGAAAAATCCCACCAAAAGTCAAAACTGGTAAAATGCTGCGTTTTCCTGAGCTAAAGATGAAAAATTGAGAAAATGTCTAGATGTGTAGCGCGGAATTTCTCAACGCGTAGCGTGCCTTTGAGCCCACTTTTGGGGCACTTCCCTGCATCCAAATGAGGCAAAGGTGGGCTTCTTGGAAAGGTCTGGATGTCTACTCTCCAACCCAAGTAGAATTTCTCAATTTGGTGCCAATTTGCCCCTCCAAAAATGCAATCTCCGAAGACTGCTTCCTGTGTGTCCAAAAAGTGGCAGAAGGTCATTTTTTGCTTTTATTTTATCTTTTGAGGGCCCAAACCTCAATGAAATGTCTTGGCAGTGGCTGAGCAAGTGTAATTTGTCATGAAAAATCCAAAAATGCTGAGTTTTTGTGAAATGGACCTCCCCAATTTCAGGGTAGCGCGTGGCGCGCTACGCTTTGAGGGCAAAAACTTGTTTTTAGCAAAAAAAAAAATTCAAAATTGACCAAAATTGCTCCAATTTTTTTGAATTTTGAGCTGGAGGTGTATCATTGAGCACCATGCTCCTTCAAGGTGGCTTCAGCCAAAATTTGAAGTGGATCAGGCCTTTTCTTCCGTTTTAGTGCCTTGGCCAATCGTCCTTTGAGTACCTTCATTTTTGCTTTGCACACATGCATGCGGGCCCAATAATGATTCTTCATGTGGCGGAGCATATCTTTGTCCCTGTTTGCCTTGGCTAGCAACCTCTCTAAATGAGTGTTCACCCAAATGAGCATAGACCCTTGCTCAATAGGTGTCAAATCATTGGGTCTCTTGCGAGCCAAGTTCCGGTCTTCTCGGATCCTCCGCAACTCATCAAGAGTGTGTTCATCCTCTAACTGCTTGTTGCACTGCTCTAAGTATGTGATTGTCCAATTTTCCATTTCCAACTTTTGCTGCAACAAGTCATTTTCAGCCTTTTGTTGCTGAATGATCTCCTTTAGCTCTAAGCTAGGAGAGCTGATATCAAGGTCAAAAATATCTATGTCCGGATCACCTGATGGCCCCTCATCAATCATGGGCTGCTTACCTCTCTCATGTACCTGTGCTGCTGTCGAAAGCGAGGCCCCTTCCACCTGATGTGGAGATAACACTCGCTGGGTTGATGAAGAAGGCGAGACCCCTTCCACCTGGTGTAGAGATAATACTCGCCGTGCAGATGCAAATAAGGCCCTGTGGCCTCTCTGGTATGTAACACATGCTGGAGTGCTAACGTGCTCGGGCTCTAGAATGTGAAACTAATGTGAAGGCCCTCCCTCATCATGGACAATCTCCGGAGGTGGCTGTGGCACCATCAATAAGTCGCGAGAAATGAAGTCTTCCTAAGCAATACCTTGTTGTGCCAACTGATGCATCACTATGATCTCGATCAGTGCATAATGATATATACTTTTGTGTTGCTGTGCGGGGTTCTTCCTTTGCACTACGGGCACCATCTTCTCTATATTTTGGCACATGAAAAATGGAATGTTCATCATTCGTACCTAGGTGAAATGCATCAACAAACGGATATGGTACGAATATAAACGTGAAAATTTGCCCTCACAAGTGAAATAGTGCATAATGAGCCTCATCAAGGGTGCATACTCATCCCTTAGGAATCTGAAAGGAAAAACAGCAGTTAGGTGTCTCATGCACCCGGGTTTGATATATGGTTGATAATGAAATCTGTCTAGCTGCTGGTGCTTATTCCACTCCTCCCCAACATTTGGTATCCCGGTAGCTTGAGCAACAATTTCAGGTGATAGGGTGAAATCCACTCCTGCAAGGTTCACATGACCATTGTGCAAATGTAGGACAAACAAGTGGACTAGTTCTCTGTGGTGTTGAATTTGTGAGGTCTACTCACAATATCCAAAGCATGATTGATACTGAAAACATGTCATTGCAAGTGGACAAGCTTGCAACTGAGCCAAAGAAGTGGGCTCCTCCCTGACATGCCGACCACCCTTACCACCCTTGTGATGCCTCCTTGGCACTTCTACCTCTGGTGTTGAATCACTGTCATAACTCTGCTGATAATCTGATTCAGTTTCTGACATGGTTTTGAAGGCAAGATGGCTAAAATGTATTGCTAAGTTTGCACCCAATTAACTGTTGTTTGACTTTTTCAAATGCTGTCACCAAGGGGACATAAATACAAGGGAATTGTTAGGGATAGGGGAACATGAGGGAATTAGGGACAATAAACATAAATAAGGAATTTAGGGAAGGGAACATGGGAAATCACAAAATTGTGGGATTTTAAGGTGAAGTAGGGTTTGGGAATTTAGTAGGTTTTAGGGATTTTAGAGAGGAAAATTATGAAATTTTATTGGAAAATTTGAAGGAGAATGTTGATGAAAATGAGGGAAAAGAGGGATCACAAATGGGCAACCTTGGACAACAAAAAAAAAAATTTGAAACCCTAGCACCATTAAGTCTTTAAATCTTCCACAGCAATGTAGGGTTTGGACTTCTCATTTTCATGGCATTTAAACATATTAATTTCTCATTCATCTTGCAAAACCAAATCTAGCCATGGAGGAGAGGCCTACCTGCAATTTTCTTGAGAGAAAAGAGAATTTGGTAGCCTGTTGGCTGTTTGTTGAGAGAAAAACCCAATGCGTAGCGTGCCTCGCCCAACGCGTAGCGCGCCACTAACGCATAGCGCACAAGCAATTTTGCTCTGAGAAAGGCAGCCTGACACGTAGCGCGCCCCTGACGCGTAGCACGCCCTCCCTGATGCGTAGCGCGCCCTCCCTGATGCGTAGCGCGCCTCTGAAACTGCCCAATTTGCTCAATGACTCTTGAAATCGCCTTTGCAAGGATTCACTTAGCTTGTGAGAGGAAAATGAGTTGCTAATGAAGAGTGATGTGCTTTTATAGGCTTCCTTTAGATTTTTATTTGCCCAAAACCCACTTTATAATGTTTGAGTGTTGACACTTTTTTTGAATTAATTGGCTCTGACTTTTGGTTTCCTTTCTTTGAAAAATTGGTTGAAATGATGATTTCTTCTGAAAATTTTTGCAGGGATAGCTTCTAATATGCTTTGGCAAACGAGACCAAGGCTGCGCTTCAAAATTTGGAGAATTTGAAATTTTGACAATTTTTACAAAAACGAGATAATGACCTTTGTTTTTCAAAAACAGAGTTTTGAAAACAAGGTGAAAATTTAGCTGTACAATAGTGAGAATTATTGAAATGATGTTTTATGAAGGACATCCCTCTGGCCTGCTGGTCCTTTATGACCTCTCAAGACAAAAATTGACTCAACCCTAGACCTAAGACCTCGAAATTTAAAGCAAGATGAATGACCCTTTGAAGATTTTATTAACTTAAACAAACCTGAACCAGCAGTGCCAAACAGGAGGGGAATAAAAGACACAAACTCCCTCCACCGGGATTATGGCATGCCTAACGGAATGCAACATGATCACACCGATGGGACACCTAATCATGAAATGCAAAGAGCTTTGATCTCTGGTGGAGGGCTACTTGACCGACTCTAACATTGGCTCCAATGGGAATGGTAGCTCCTTGGAGATGCCAAGAACCTAAGACCTCTGGGAGAGCAGGCCAGTGCTTTCAACCATTTGGCGATGGAGTCATTATTTACTCATTTGACACAAGCTCTGACAGCTTTAGTGACTGTAGATTTGACAGAAAATTAGACACAACTTTGACCCAAACTAACTCAATTTTGGACAGACAATGGACTGATAAAAACACCTTGACAAACCTCTAACCAACCAATCTTCATCTTCAGAATTATAGCCTTCACCGCGGGCCCCAGACTGAGGATGAAAGATCAGTACACACATGCGATAAAATAAGAATAAAACGTATGTACAATGATGGTGACAAGAACAGAAAATGCTCAGACATGGTACCTCTTTAGCAGCAGACCATTGACCGACCCTCCGGGATAATCATCTCCATTCATTTCCTTGAGAAGAAAAGCATTTTGGCCACGATACGCTGCGATCTTGTAGGGACCCTTCCATAAATTGTCAAATTTATCGTGCTTCCCTTTGTCTTCATTCCAAGCATCCCACCTCAAAGCCACATCATCTATTTGGAAGTCATCTGGTTTTGCTTTCCTATCATAAATCTTCTTTATGCGCTCTTGCAACTTGAGAGTATTGTGAAGAACCTCCTCCCATGTGTGCTATAAATGAATCATTTGATTAATCTGCCTCTGCATGGGATCTTCTTCACTACCAGCTTCTTGAAGCAATTTGACCACCGGAATAGCAAGCAAAGTAGGAAACACTGCATCTGTCCCATACACCAACTCAAAAGGAGACATGCCAATTGACTTTTTCTGACTTACCCTATCAGCCCACAGTGCATTCGCTAACTTTTTATGCCAGCTCTTCTTATTGATTTCCAACAACTTTTTAATGATATTTACCAAGGACTTATTTGAAGATTCTGCCAACCCATTTCCTTGCGGATGGTAGGCAGTAGAATGCCCCAGGCTGATATTGTATTTGTAGCAAAAGTCAGCCATTCTCTTTGATTTGAATGCTGCTGCATTATCTGTAATTAACTTACTCGGACAGCCAAAACGTGACAGTATATTATTTTCAAGGAAAGAAATAATTACCGCATCCATGGCCTGCCGGGTGGGAATGGCTTCAATCCATTTTGTGAAGTAATCTGTAGCTGTCAATATCCATCTATGCTGTCCTGATGATGTCGGATGAATCTCGCCGATAAAATCAAAGCCCCACTACTGAAATGGTGTGCTGACCTCAATTGGTTTGAGAGGCAATGGTTGTAATTTCTGTTTCCCTTGAAAAATTTGGCACTCGTGACAATTCTTGACAGCTTTATATACATCTGAAAACAATGAAGGCCAATAAAAACCTGCCCTTAGGATCTTATTTGCTGTAGTCTTCCAAAATAAATGGCCCCCACAGTCACCTTTATGAAAATCTTCCACAACTATTTTGGCTTCCTCCTCAATCAAACAATTCAGCAATATTCCACTGGGGTCTTTCCAATATAGTGCAGATTTGAGGATGCAAAACTTGGCTTCTCTCAACTTCAATGTCCTACTTTTATTTCGAGGCATCCCGGGAGGTGAAGACAAAATTTGAAGTACATATATAATATCAGCATACCAAGGAGAAGAAATAAAGATGTCAGATACCTGTTGTGCTGAATTCTCCTCATCTTCATCAGACATGGAAGCCATCAAATTGATATCTAGGGCGTGGAGATTTGTTTCAGCCATCAATTTGGCAAGACCTTGACCTTTGATCAGCTTAGTGGGTTTAATTTCCACATCATACTCTAATAATGCAGCAATCCACCTACCCCGCCTTCCTTCCGGTTTTACCTGTACTAAAACATCCTTTACTGCTGCATTAGGAACATATGCAATAATGTGAGAATTCAATATATACACACGGAAATCCTTCAATGCCTTCACAAGCGTAAGCGCTTGTTTTTTGATGATGTTATACTTCAATGCTCCATCCCTTATAATACGGCTGAAGAAAGCAATAGGCTTCTCAACTCCATCTCTTTTTTGCATTAGTACAACTGCCAATGTGTGCTCAGAAGCAAATGAAAATAAAATAAAATCTTGTGTGTAATCCGCACTGATTAGAGTAGGGGCTGAAGGTAGAACCAACTTTACCAAATTGAAAGATTTTACCGCCTCTTCGGTCCACTTTAGCTGGCTGTCCTTTTTTAGCATGTTTGTGATTTCTCTAAGATGCTCGGCAAGATTCGGAATGAAGCGACGCAGAAAATTCAACTTACCATTAAAGGACTGTATTTCTTTTTTGTTCTGAGGCTGCTCGATTTGCTGAATTTCTTCAACATGTGCAGGATCTATATGGATGCTGTCTTTGGAAATGATGTGGCCCAAGAGCTTGCCTTCACTCATGGCGAAAGGACTCTTCTTTGGATTCAGCGAAATACCATATTTTCTGCACTTTTGAAAAACCATTTTCAAGTGATATAAATGTTCTTCATCAGATTTCGAAAATACAGTCAAATCATCAAGGTAAACAACCAAAAAGACATCTTTCTCGTTGGCAAAGGCCATATCCATCGCACGCTAAAAAGTGGCACCTACATTTTTCAAACCAAACGACATCTTTGCATAATGAAATGTTCCCCATGGAGTAGTGAATGCAGATTTGTCACGATCATCCTCATTCACCAAAATCTGATTGTACCCGGAATAGCCATCGAGTAGCGACATCCTTGATGCTCCAACTACTCACTACAATATATGATCCATCTTGGGCAACAGATAATTGTCTTTTAAAGACACCTTATTCAAATTTCTGAAGTCAATGCATAAATGGATCTCACCGGTCTTCTTTCTTATGGGCACCAAATTGGATATCCAATCGGAAAATCTGATAGGTACTATGATTCCAGACTTGTACAACCTATTCACTTCTTTTTCTATCAATGGCAGCAATTTAGGATTGATTCTCCTCAATTTTTGACGGAAAGGTTTCTGATTTGGCTTTATAGGAATAGTATGCTGAATGATATTGGTGTCATATGTTTTTAGATCTGAGTAATCCCATGCAAAGACATTAGAAAACGAAGATAACAATCTGACATACTCCTTCTTTACCTTTGGTGACAACGACTTTGATAGCTTTACCATCTTGGGATTCTCAGCTGCTCCAATGTTTACCTCTTCAACACCTTCTTCAGTTGGTCTCAATGTCGGTTTGCGGGCCACATCATCTTGATCAAACAGCTCTTCCAAAGGAATCAATCCTTTAGGAATAAAATTGTCCTTAAGTTGCAGCACATCCATTTGATTTACTTCATCTAGTTCTGTATCTATGGAAATGTCTTTAAACTCACCTTCAATCTGCAGAAAATCTTTAATTTCTTCATCATCCTGGTAGACTTGCCAACATCTTCGATTATTCGGAACTGTGGGGCGATGTTTCACATAAATCTCAAATTTGTTGCTAGAATTCATTGGAATTTTTAAGTTACTTGCTGCCTTGGCCAGTGCATCCGCAACACCATTTTGTATGCGGGGCACACATGTCAAAGTATGTTCAAAAAATAATTTCAAAATATCTAGGACAACATTTCGATATGCCCTCATACGAGGAAGCTTGGCCTAAAACTCACCTTTAACTTGCTTTATCACCAACTCCGAATCACCATAAACTGCAATCTTCTTTGCTTTCAACTTGCGAAGAATTTTAAGGCCAGTAATGAGAGCCTCATATTCTGCCTCATTATTTGAACAATCGAATGCTAGTTTATAAGAACACACTCTCACCTTGCTTGGGACTTTGTCTCGGGCAGAAAAGGGACTTCGAATCCACACACCAATACCAGCACCATCGCTGCCCACAGCTCCATCAAAATCCATGGTCCAAAGACCATCTTCATCTTCTTCCAACTGCTGACACTGTGTTGCCTCTGTTTTTTCTGTTTTCTGCCCCTTAGCTTCAGATGTTTGTTTCATGGCAGCTGGATTTTCTTCTCTTTCCTTTTGTAGAACTTCTCTAAAATTTTCAGTAATCTCTGGTATATCCTCTGCCTGAACTAACTGACTATCTATCTCATTAAAATTATCAGCAAACAAAACAAACGACTCCAAATCTGTATGTACATAATTTAGAGGATGATTTATTGGCTTTTCTTTGCTAGTTATCACGTATTTCATCTTTTGCTCCCGATATAACTTTCTTATTTGACCGAAGACTGGAATTGTAGCATAAGAAAAATCTAGCTGAAGTGTACCTTTCAACTTATCTCCCCAAGACCATGAAAGCACATACCAAACCACGGAGGAATATCCGCCACAACCACATCCATCAAGACATTCTTAGCTGGAATTTGATCTAGGCTTACCACCAAGTCCTTGATCAATCCGATACACTTTACCTGGCTGGAATCAAATGAATACAAATCATGATATTTTCTTGTGATGTCTAATCCCAGCTTTTCCATAATTGCTTTCGACATCAAATTGTGCGAAGCACCCGAGTCAAACATAGCATTATGTAAAACATACTCGTGCAACCTCAAACTGATATAGAAGGGAGGAACATCACTTTCAAGAGACTCACCATCTAAAGCAGGCCCAAAAATTAATTCCGGCTGATCATCTTCTACATTTACCATGTCAAGCATTGGATCAATATTCAGAATTTTGGAAATTTGAGCTCGATAGCTGGTGTTTTTCATGATTTCAGTCAATGGAATAGACACTTTCAGCTTTGAAATTTCATTCTCCAAACTAAATGCTGAAACCTTTTCACCTTCTTTGGCCGAAACTTCTCTTCTTTCAACATTATCCCTCATTGTGCTTCGTGGCTGATTTACCTTATCTGGTGAAGATGATTGACCTGCTGGGGGATCAATTATCTCTTTTCCTTTTCTCTGTGGGGAAGTTGAATCATTTTTTTCTGAAGTATCTTTCTTCTTTTGAATGGGATTTATGGGAACAACTCGATTTCTTAATTGTTTCTGCTGAGCAGACAAAGCATTGAGATATCCTCTTTGGTACTCCTATCATTCTTCCTCAAGCGCTGCATCATTTGATAAGATATAATTCTCATCCTGATGGATGATGGAGTTTCTCACAACTTCTTCTTCTTCTGTAATATAGGTAGGCAGATCATCAGGAGTGAAAAAGTGATTTTCCTCCCCGATAGTATCACCTTCATCCTCGGATTCTTGGCTAACAAAATTCTGCTGAAGAGAAGGTTTTATTTGCTGTTGAGCTGCTAACTCTTGTGCCCTTGTTTCACGCTGCTTAATTATGTATTGTGCTTACTGCGGACCTCAGAAATTAGGATTGCGAATCTGTGGTTCCGGCTTGTCAAGATGAGCCTTTTCAAGCAACCTTCTACCTTTTCTACCTTGCGAAGGAGCTGATCTGATGTAGAAGCTTCTTCTTTGATTGCCACTCGTTTTTCGGTTTTCATCCTTGCTCTTTTATCATTCAAATTCGCTTCAACACTAATAGCGATTTTCTGCATATCCTCCAAGGTAGGCGGATCTCTATCTCGCAGTGAATAAGCCATCTCCGGATCAAAGACATCTGGGAATTTGAGAAGAGTTGATTTTCTAGATGGTCTTAAATCACCTGGAATATCATTGTAAACTGTGTTAAATCTGATAATGTAATCTTGGACAGACTCACCATGATTGCGTTTGAGATTGTTGTACTCGGCATTGATCTGAAGTGGATCCTTTCTGATTTCCCATCGATCTAGAAACTGCTTCTGAAGTTCATCCAATGTGGGTATGCTTCTAGTTGTCAAACCTTTGAACCATTTTCTTACTTCTCCTCCGAATGTTTGCACAAACAAACGCATAGTTACATCTTCTTCATCTATCTCATATAGATCAAAGAAAGTTGTCATTTTGTCTATATGCTGCTGAGCGGAAACACCTTGAGGAGTGCCATCAAACATGGGAATTTTACTCTAATAATCAGCTGGCATATCATGCAGATTTTGAGTAAGAGAAAGAGGGGCAAACTGGGCAGCCATTGCTTTAGGTAGATTGGGTCTAGGAGTAGTAGGTGGAGTAGGTGAATGAGGGGTATAGGGTGGTGTAGGCGGAAGAGAAGCGATATGGGATAAAGAGGGAGAATTGACTGTAGATTCAGGATGTGTGACTATAGGGGATATAGAAATAAAAGGAGGATTGGTCTGTTCGTGCGGAACAGAAGCCATGATAGTAGATCCAATATTGGCAGATATAGTTTCGAGGAAATCAGCAAGATTAGTGACTTGGATATCTGTCTGAAGGTGTCTTAGGATGAAATTTTCAACCAATTTATTGTGTCTCTCGATTTCAAGGGCAGCAGCAAAATCAGGGTTTGGAACTAGAGAATCAAGTGCAGTTTCAGATTTGGTTTTGAATAGGGATAACTCAAAGCTTTCATCAAAATCAATGTCTTCAAAATACTTAAAAACAGCTGGACATGAGTGAGATTTGAATATATGACTAGAATCTGAAGCCAGCTTGGATATCAAGGAACAAATAGCCAATCAGCCTGTGAAAACTCTCAACTTATCATCAAAAGTTCAGAGTTTACAAATGTACTGGGGTAAAATGCAAATGAAGTGTTGTATTCACAAGCTCACGGAGATGGACTGAAGCAGCATTTATCTACTTCCGCTTATGCAAAGAAAAAGCGTTTCGAAGGCTACCTGGCATAACTTCAGGCTCCGTCTAAGACTTATGAAATAAACACATCAACCCACAAACAAGTTGTTCTCCCCAATATGGTCACCAATATGTTAGCGCTCGAATTTCGCCTCAGGCTGAAAAAGACAAAATTCAAGGCACCATCAAACCACTTAGCCTCGTAGCTAGCCCTATGAGGACAGGAGAGGGCTCTCTCCGGGTCTATCTCGGCAAAAGGTCTTTAAAGGGCTGAGATGACCAATAAAGAACACTGATTTTAGGCTAGTAAACTGATAGGGAAAGTTTGATTTCAAATTTTTAGGGTTTTGATGGAAAACTGAGCACGACAATTTTGGGTATGGGGATGAGACACAGTTTTTGCAGAGGTCTTTTTGGGGCAAGGTAGGAGATTGTCTTGATGCATTTGAAATAAGTGAATGGATAGATATGACCGGTGAGGAGCTAAGGAGAGCAAGAAACCATCGAGAGTTCTCCTTAAACAGATGAAAACATAGATATTAAGCAAACTTAAAGGCAGAGCATAGAAACCATGAATTCTACCTTAACACTTCATTTACTTAATTTGCATAAGAGAAGAGTAAGAAAATGATACACATAAAAAACTTACAAGTACATGAGAAAAACATTCCATGAACACAAATCACCACAGGAATCCCAAATAGTGCTGCAAAACCCTGGTCTCTCCTTTGCCAAAATTGCAGAGATACAAAGAGTAATACAGTCTAAGCTTATCCCTCAAGAGTCCAACCATGAAAATGACTAAGAAAATACATAATATAGGCAAGCTAACACATTCCCTTGCCTCTAGGGGTCGAGCTCATCATCCTAGGAGCTGTTTCAACCAATTCTAAACTGAGCACTACAATCTAGGCAATCAAAACAACTTGCCTCTATAAGCTAGGAAACCAATTCATTCATTAATTTTTTGCTATTTTATGAAAGAATCTTCTAGAATAGGTAGATAAGTGTCATGTCAACATTAAATTACATTAATTACATCAAGGAGGGTGAAAAATCCCACAAAAAGTCAAAACTGGTAAAATGCTGCGTTTTCCTGAGCTGAAGATGAAAAATTGAGAAAATGTCCTGATGCGTAGCGCGCCATTTCTCAACACGTAGCGCGCATTTGAGCCCACGTTTGGGGAACTTCCTGGCATCCAAATGAGGCACAGGTGGGCTTGTTGGAAAGGTCTAGATGTCTACTCTCCAGCCCATGTGGAATTTCTCAATTTGGTGCCAATTTACCCCTCTAGAAATGCAATCTCCCAAGACTGCTTCCTGTGTGTCCAAAAAGTGGCAGAACGTCATTTTTTGCTTGTTTTTTGACCTTTTGAGGGCCCAAACCTCAATGAAATGTCTTGGCAGTGGCTGAGCAAGTGTAATTTGTCATGAAAAATCCAAAAATGCTGAGTTTTTGTGAAATGGACCTCCCCAACTTTAGGGTAGCGCCCGGCGCGCTACGCGTTGAGGGTAAAAACCTGTTTTTAGCAAAAAAAAAATCAAAATTGACCAAAATTGCTCCAAATTTTTTGAATTTTGAGCTGGAGGTGTATCATTGAGCACCATGCTCCTTCAAGGTGGCTTCAGCCAAAATTTGAAGTGGATCGGGCCTTTTCTTCCGTTTTAGTGCCTTGGCCAATCGTCCTTTGAGTACCTTCATTTTTGCTTTGCACACATGCATGTGGGCCCAATAATGATTCTTCATGTGGCGGAGCATATCTTTGTCCCTATTTCCCTTGGCTAGCAACCTCTCTAAATGAGTGTTCACCCGAATGAGCATAGACCCTTGCTCAATAGGTGTCAAATCACTAGGTCTCTTGCGAGCCAAGTTCCGGTCTTCTCGGATCCTCCGCAACTCATCAAGAGTGTGTTCATCCTCTAACTGCTTGTTGCGCTGCTCTAAGTATGTGATTGTCCAATTTTCCATTTCCAACTTTTGCTGCAACAAGTCATTTTCAGCCTTTTGTTGCTGAATGATCTCCTTTAGCTCTAAGCTAGGAGAGCTGATATCAAGGTCAAGAATATCTATGTTCGGATCACCTGATGGCCCCTCATCAATCATGGGCTACTTACCTCTCTCCTGTACCTGTGCTGTTGTCAAAAGCGAGGCCCCTTCCACCTGATGTGGAGATAACACTCGATGTGCTGATGAAGAAGGCGAGACCCCTTCCACCTGGTGCGAAGATAATACTCGTCGTGCAGATGCAAATAAGGCCCTGTGGCCTCTCTGGTATGTAACACATGCTGGAGTGCTGACATGCTCGGTCTCTGGAATGTGAAACTGATGTGAAGGCCCTCCCTCATCATGGACAATCTCAGGAGGTGGCTGTGGCACCATGAAGAGGTCGCGAGAAATGAAGTCTTCCCAAGAAATACCCTGTTGTGCCAACTGATGCATCACTATGATCTCGATCAATGCATAATGATATATACTTTTGTGTTGCTGTGCGGGGTTCTTCCTTTGCACTACGGGCACCATCTTCTTTATATTTCGGCACATGAAAAATGGAATGTTCATCATTCGTACCCGGGTGAAATGCATCAACAAACGGATATGGTACGAATATAAACGTGAAAATATGCCCTCACAAGTGAAATAGCGCATAATGAACCTCATCAAGGGTGCATACTCATCCCTTAGGAATCTGAAAGGAAAAACAGCAGTTAGGTGTCTCATGCACCCGGGTTTGATATATGGTTGATAATGAAATCTGTCTAGCTGCTGGTGCTTGTTCCACTTCTCCCCAACATTTGGTATCCCGGTAGCTTGAGCAACAATTTCAGGTGATAGGGTGAAATCCACTCCTGCAAGGTTCACATGACCATTGTGCAAATGTAGGACAAACAAGCGGACTAGTTCTCTGTGGTGTTGAATTTGTGAGATCCACTCACAATATCCAAAGCATGATTGATACTGAAAACATGTCATTGCAAGTGGACAAGCTTGCAACTAAGCCAAAGAAGTGGGCTCCTCCCTGACATGCCGACCACCCTTACCACCCTTGTGATGCCTCCTTGGCACTTCTACCTCCGGTGTTGAATCACTGTCATAACTCTGCTGATAATCTGATTCAGTTTCTGAAATGGTTTTGAAGGCAAGATGGCGGAAATGTATTTCTGACTTTGCACCCAATTAACTGTTGTTTGACTTTTTCAAATGCTGTCACCAAGGGGACATAAATACAAGGGAATTGTTAGGGATAGGGGAACATGAGGGAATTAGGGACAATAAACATAAATAAGGAATTTAGGGAAGGGAACATGGGAAATCACAAAATTGTGGGATTTTAAGGTGAAGTAGGGTTTGGGAATTTAGTAGGTTTTAGGGATTTTAGAGAGGAAAATTATGAAATTTTATTGGAAAATTTGAAGGAGAATGTTGATGAAAATGAGGGAAAAGAGGGATCACAAATGGGCA
This sequence comes from Pinus tabuliformis, assembly GCA_031772625.1. NCBI lineage: Eukaryota > Viridiplantae > Streptophyta > Pinopsida > Pinales > Pinaceae > Pinus > Pinus tabuliformis. Next base: position 591,724,347 of record CM062808.1, on the reverse strand, counting down.
ACGTTGGATAGCAAAAAAAAAATTTGAAACCCTAGCACCATTAAGTCTTTAAATCTTCCACAGCAATGTAGGGTTTGGACTTCTCATTTTCATGGCATTTAAACATATTAATTTCTCATTCATCTTGCAAAACCAAATCTAGCCATGGAGGAGAGGCCTACCTGCAATTTGCTTAAGAGAAAAGAGGATTTGGTAGCTTGCTGGCAGTTTGTCAAGCGAAAAACCCAACGCGTAGCACGCCTCTCCCAATGCGTAGCGCGCCACTAACGCATAGCGCACGAGAAATTTGCTCTGAGAAAGGTAGCTTGATGCGTAGAGCGCCCCTGACGCGTAGCGCGCCCTCCCTGATGACTCTTGAAATCGCCTTTGCAAGGATTCACTTAGCTTGTGAGAGGCAAATGAGTTGCTAATGAAGAGTGATGTGCTTTTATAGGCTTCCTTTAGATTTTTATTTGCCTAAAACCTGCTTTATAATGTTTGAGTGTTGACACTTTTTTGGATTAATTGGCTCTGACTTTTGGTTTCCTTTCTTTGAAAAATTGGTTGAAATGATGATTTCTTCTGAAAATTTTTGCAGGGATAGCTTCTAAGATGCTTTGGAAAAGGAGACCAAGGCTGCGCTTCAACATTTGGAGAATTTGAAATTTTGACAATTTTTACAAAAACGAGATAATGACCTTTGTTTTTCAAAAACAGAGTTTTGAAAACAAGGTGAAAATTTAGCTATACAATAGTGAGAATTATTGAAATGATGTTTTATGAAGGACATCCATCTAGCCTGCTAGTCCTTTATGACCTCTCAAGACAAAAATTGAGTCAACCCTAGACCTAAGACCTCGAAATTTAAAGCAAGATGAATGACCCTTTGAAGATTTTATTAACTTAAACAAACCTGAACCAGTAGTGCCAAACAGGAGGGGAATAAAAGACACAAAGTCCCTCCACCGGGATTATGGCATGCCTAACAGAATGCAACATGATCACACTGATGGGACACCTAATCATGAAATGCAAAGAGCTTTGATCTCTGGTGGAGGGCTACTTGACCGACTCTAACAATATCTACCAAGATTTTTTAATGAAGCTTGTTTTTAGAGACGACAACTAGTATATTAATGGCATTTTTTATGTAGTTCTTCAGTCTTAGAGGTAGCTATAATTTTAGGTTTGGCTCTTGATGAAATGATCTATGTATAGAGATCATTGCTTGTAAAAGCAGCCTGGGTAGTGGAATGTGTAGGGTGAATTTAATCGCTACCAACACAGGGAAGGAGGGCCAACATACATTAAAGTTCCCAAATCTTTGTCAAGACAAATATCAATTGTGAAATTTGTTTCAACCATTGTTGAAATCAATGTGTTGTGAAAAGTTTCCAAGCATGATAAAACTAGTACATGGTATGAAAGAATGAATATATGTCGTGATATGTCATTTAGTTAATAAATCCACAATTTTTAATAGATATAGCCATTAAGAGTGATTATTTTCTTTAGACTCCTTAAGTTACAGTATCTCATGGGTTGGTTGATGTGTGTGGCTTGTTTGATACAATTGTGTGCAAATGCACAACTGGTTTGACTATAAGAATCACACGTGTATCGTGAGTTCTTAGCAAAACTTCATTTTTTTCATTAGTGATTGTTATGCATTTTAAATGGCCTCTGAAAAATCTTATTTTGGTAGTTTGGAGAGAAGTTTTAAGTTTTTTGATGAATGCAAATGATGTTAACAGGTTTTTGAGAAACTTGGGCCAAGCTAATATGACTTTCTTTATAAAAATAACTATCACCCATTTCCCATTGATCTTGTTAAGGAGTTTGGTAGGCAACCGTTGTAGTTTCTAGCATGTGTGTAGCAACACTTATTTTCCCTTATTAGAGACCTTCATTGGCAGATTGATGATATTATCATCTTAGAGTTGCATATATGATATTTATTACTAATTAGGTCCTGATAAAATGTTTATCCATTATAAGGGATATTCATTTGAGATTAATAACAATCTAGATTGGCAGATATGCATGGATTGATGCTCATTCACAAAGGTTTAAAGCCAGAAAATACACTTTTTGTTTCTTCAGAAATTCAGAAGATTCCATATAAGATAGTTAAGTGGCAAGAGAAACAAAAAAAAATTGATCGACAGATTTGATTGTATTCTTAAAACATAATTATTTGATTATGGTTCCTTTCGTTCAATACATTCTTTCTTTGTTCTTTGGTCTCTCTGTATATTTAAATGTATGTTCTCATACATTCCAAGCATTTAACTCTGATTATTATCTATTTTAAAATGGTTTGGAGAGGTCATCACAAGAAATATGCAACTGATTGCCAAAATCAAGTGCAATAAAGTTCATTGATTTTGGAAGTACCACTTTAGAAGGTGAAGATCATACATCAGTGATCTCTATAAGGCATTATCGAGCTCCTGAAGTGATATTGGGTAATCATGTAAGATGAATAAATCGGATTAGATTAGCCAATTGAGTGAACTAAGTGGATTAAAGGGCTTTCCAATGTTCAAATGAGCGATGAGAGTGAACCTATATCCAACTACATTGTAATTATTAACATGAACTAGATGGAGCTACCCCTATGATATCTACAGTGTAGGATGCATACTTGTGGATATTGTCTCTGTAATTTATTATAGCATAAACATTTTTTGTTTATGATATTTAACCAATCATAAATTAGAAATATATTTATCATAGTTGCATATTAAATATGCAGGGGAAGACACTGTTTCAAACACATGATAATTTGGAACATCTTTCCATGATGGAAAGGGTATTGGGTTCATTTCCACGTCATATGATAAAGAAAGAAGGGTGAGTTTCACAACGTTCTTCTAGTGAAATAGTATCTCAATAATTTTTTCACGTGTTATAAATGACCTATGTTAAAAATAAACCATAACATTCAATATCATCCTGTAAATTTTGGCATTATGGCACAGGTTTGGAGCTATGGCACAGGTGTTGTCCTTGATGGAAACTCTCTTTGGTAACAGATCTCAATTCAAGCTTTCAGAATGAAGAAAAAGACATATACGTAGGTTCATCTAGACGAAGTTCCGTATACACGTGGGTTAGACGTTTCAAAGTCACATGTGTGTATACACGCAATTTCATGTAAGGAAAAGCACGTATATGTTTGGAGAACTTACCTTTGGTCCGTGGTAGTTAGTCCTTGGTACTTGAACCTGTGATTTTGGACCATGATACCTCGTCAGACGTGTTCATCCCAGGTATTGGGTCCTTGGTATTGGCTTATTATGGTTTTGGACCGTGGTATTGTGGAAGGCCTAAAACTATAAAAGGGGAAGGAGATCATGTGGCAAAGGATCATTTGATTTATTGAATATCTGATATCGTGCTAGATCTGGAATACTGGTGATTGGGTTTTGGTGCAGATCTAGACCTGAATGAAGGAAGAACCTGAGCGCAAGAAGGATAGGGTCTATTGATGGATCAAAATCTCAAGGCTTGAACATTGATATTTCTGAATGATTTGATCTGTTATATGTGGCACACTATTGATCTATAAATCTGATAATCTAGGTTAACTAATGACTGAGTGTTTAAAAGAATGAATTATCCTTTATAGATTTGTACGCAGGTTCAGTGAAGTGTAGGTGCGTATACACGCTTTTTCTGTGAATGAAAGAAGCGTATACGCAGGTTGGTTGTGGTATAGAAGCGTATACATGCAGGTTGCTGAATAGTGAAGTAGCGTACATATCTTGATTTATGTTCTAGTTGCTTCTGTTTTGTTGCTGCAGTGTTCTGGGTTCAGAATTGGTGTTTGATTACAGTTACTGTGTTCTGGGTACAATGATTAGAGAAGTGCTTATTTGATTCAGTTTTTGATTGGTGAAAAGGAGTTTGGTTGATGCAGAAATTCTTGATGTTTGATTGATGCTATCTGTGGATCCAGTTTGAAAATTAATGAAACGAGGTCCCTGAAAGCAAAGAGAAGGTTGCAGCCTTCTACAGGTAGAAGCCTGCGTACTAGTATCTCAAGCTAGTACAAGAACTAAGGGGGTTGGAGCTCCCTTCCAGGAAAGCTGGAGAACGAGAGAGAGTTGTAGCTCTCTGCAGGTTGCAGCCTGTGTACTGGTAAAGACTGCACCAGTACAAAACATTGTAAAGAGAAGTTTCTAATTAAAAAGAAGATAGAGACGAATTGCAGCAGGAGGGTTTCACCCACATTGGGTTTCCTCCTTATATCTTGTGTTCTTATGTGTGACTGTCTTATGCTCTGTTTCATTGTTTCTGGTACTGTTTATTTACCTCTGATTCACAAATTAATAACTGAAATATGAAAGATAAATATAATTATAAGTCTGCTCTATATAGGCGGCTTTCTTTATCAATAGTTGCGTATATGCGCGGTTTTTATTAATTGAAGTAGCGTATATTATCTGGAGTTGAATAATGAAATATTTGACTTGATAATTGTTAGGTCCCTATAATACTAGTGATTACCCCATTACTATTGTAGTTATACCCCTTATTTATATTGTTGTGCCCCTATTACCCCCATATTATTATTTCTATGCCCCATAGAATCCCTCTATTGTTATTTTTGTGGCTCTATATTATTATTGTTAGGTCGGCTGGATTATATTGTGACTCCTTAGACTCCTATATATAGAAATGAGGTTTTGTCATTTGAATCATCATAGAATTGTTCATTTATGTAATGTAAAGGAGGTTTCCCCCTCGAAGAGGCTGAATTCTAAGGTGTTGATCTATCTTTTCTTGAGTTGGTTTCATAACATTTGGTATCAGAGCTTTGGATTCTAGGGTTTCGCTGCTCCAAACAGGTCATCGTGGCATTTTCGCTATAAATTTTTTTCTGTGATGTTTCAGAAGCAATAAGAAAAACCCATTTGAGAAGAAATCGCGTTGAATCTTGGGACCGAATTTCAGAGCTTTTCGTGTGATATTTGCAGAGATATGATCTAAGGAAGTTGGTCTTTTTCCAGACTCCTGAATTACATTCAAAACAGGTGACCTGGGGAAAATCGTCATAACTTTCTCTCTGGGGATCGGATTGAAATTTCGTAAGAAGGTACAGAAAGAGAACGGACTATAGTTTCGTGTGTGCATTTTTCAGATCCAAAGATAGAAACAGTGACTCGTGGCACGTCGTACAAGTGCGCTCTACTGAACTAGTCTATAATCAAGTCACTGTGAGAGATTTCGCATAACTCTTCCTTGCAGAATCCAATTTGGGTCAGACTTGTGGCATTAGAAAGAGGACATAGAGGGCTACTGCAAGTCAAAATTTCAGAACTAGATGATCGAAAAGTATAGAGATACATCAGAGGCAATATTGAGATCCTACAAAGTGAAAAAAGGTGTGTAGATTTTCTTAAATTTTTGCTTAAGCTTGGTTTGAAAATTTATTTTGAAGGAATTCAAAGGGCATAATATAGCATTATTATCGGTAACTGATGCCCCGAGGAAAGAAAATGAAAACACCTAGTAAGGAACCTGAAAGCTCTAGCATGACTCATGAAGAAGAAGAAGAAATGTTATATGATATATCAAAATTACAAGAACAAGTGCAACGAGTGTCACTTGCACAAAAAGCAACAGAATCTAAAATGGATGGTTTAAGGAAATATGTAGAAGCTAAGATGGATGGTTTAAAGAAAGGCTTAGAAGATAATATGGATGGCATGGAAGCTAAGGTGAATAGCATGGACGCTAAAATTGATGGCATGGATGATAAGATGGAAGAATTGAAGATAAATATGAATAAGTTGCTACAAGAAATGGTCACTAAGGGTGAAAGGGTACTAAAGGAAACTCATGATGAGAAAAAAAGAAATGTTAATCATGATTCCATAGACTCTAATGTTGGATCAAAGACTCACCATGTTCCAAAAATTGATATGCGGAAGTTTGATGGCAAGGATCCCACCACATGGATATTACAGATGGAGCAATTCTTCGATCTCAATAATGTGCAAAACGCACAAAAGGTACGTATGGAAACTGCATATTTGGAACCAAATCAGTTTGTATGGTATCAATGGCTTTGTTCTCGTAAACAATTTATCACTTGGGCAATTTTTACGGAAGAATTGATAGCACATTATGAGGATACAAAAAGCAACACTTTTTTTAGCCAATTGATAAGTCTCAAACAAAAGGGTTCAATAATGGAGCACATTGAGGAGTTCCAAAAATTGAACATAAGGGTAAAAGATATTCCAGAGGAGCATAGGATTGATGTGTTCATAGGGTCTTTAAAGGATAATATCCAACATGATGTTCACCTTTGGGAACCTGATTCATTAGAGAAGGCATTCAGGTTAGCAAGAAAAATGGAAAGCAAAATTATGGCAACTAGGAAGCATACCACTCACAACTATAAAGACGGAAGTGTTGTTGCCCCTAGTCTTCCACAACCTACAAGGTTGACACCACAACAAATGGAAGAAAAAAGAGCAAAAGGACTTTGTTACAGTTGTGATAGCAAATACACAAAAGGTCATAAGTGTGCTAAGAAGAAATTATTCTACATAGATTGTGAAGAGGAAGAAGAAAAGGAGCAAGAAAGGTCAAAAGGAGAGGATATAATCCAGGAACAAAGCCTAGATGAAGAACAAATAAATCCGACCATATCTTGTAATGCATTGGCGGGAATTACCACTCCTCAAACCATCAAGATAGAAGGACAAATCAAGAAGAAAAAGGTAATAGTGTTGATTGATTCAGGAAGCACCCACAATTTTATTCATTGTAGGGTAGCAAAAGAATTGAATTGCTTCTTATATCCAGCACCAGAGTGTCAAGTGATGATTGCAAATGGAGGAACAATAAATTGCTCTGGAAAGTGCCATAATATCAAGCTATCCATGGGAGAATATGTATTGACTAGCCCAATGCTTTCCATTCCAATGGGAGGTGCTGATGTTGTACTAGGAGTCCAATGGCTACAATCCTTGGGTACAATAGCTTTTAATTTTCAAGAACTTTTCATCAAATTTTCTGTGGAAGGAAAGGAAGTTGAATTAAGGGGTATTGCAGGGAAACCAGGAAAGATAATCAGCTCTAATGGCGTGACAAAGCTTCTAAAAAAGGAGCAAAGAGGTGTAATTGCACAATTATGTTCGCTAGATGTTTCCACATTGGAATCATCTATTTCTCCAGATCTCCAAAAAGTCTTGGACAATCATTCCAAGGTATTTGAGACTCCCAAAGGTCTCCCACCTATGCGTGATCATGATCATGCTATTCATCTGATTCCAGGAAGTGTTCCTCCAAACATCAGGCTGTACAGATATCCCTATGTCCAAAAAAGTGAAATTGAACGTATGGTTGCAGAAATGCTAGAGGCTGGTATAATTCAACCGAGTCAAATCTCTTTCTCAGCTCCAGTAGTATTGGTGCACAAGAAGGATGGATCATGGCGCATGTGTTCGGATTATAGGGAGCTCAACAAGCTCACTATTAAAGATAAGTTCCCCATTCCTGTCATTGATGAATTACTGGATGAATTGCATGGATCAATTTACTTCACCAAGTTGGATCTTCGTTCGGGATATCATCAAATCAGAATGAAGATTGAAGACATTCCGAAAACGGAATTTAGAACTCATGAGGGTCATTATGAATTTTTGGTCATGCCTTTTGGCCTTACCAATGCACCTTCAACATTTCAAGGTTTGATGAATTCAATTTTCAAACCATTCCTTAGAAAATTTGTGTTTGTATTTTTTGATGATATACTAATCTACAACAAGTCTTGGAAGGATCATGTTGAACATGTTGACAGGGTGCTACAACTATTGGAGGAGAAACAATTATATGCAAAAAGATCCAAATGTTTCTTTGGAGTCCAGGAGGTGGAATATTTGGGTCATATTGTATCTCATGAAGGAGTTAAGGTAGACCCTAGCAAAATTAAAGCCATTAAGGAATGGAAAATCCCCACATCCATAAAGCATCTGCGAGGATTTCTTGGGTTGACAGGGTATTATCACAAGTTTGTTAAGAATTATGGGAGAATAGCAGCACCTCTAACAACATTATTGAAGAAAGATTCATTTTCATGGACTCCGGAAGCAACAAAGGCCTTTAAACATCTTAAAGAGGCAATGTGCCAAGCACCGGTCTTAGCTACACCGGACTTCACAAAAACCTTTATTGTGGAATGTGATGCTTCAGGAAATGGAATTGGTGCTGTTCTAATGCAAGATGAAAGACCCATTGCTTTTGAAAGTCGTCCAATCAAGGGAAAGTTTTTAGGAAAAGCTATTTATGAGAAGGAAATGTTGGCAATACTCCATGCACTTAAGAAATGGCGACCCTACCTAATGGGAAGACACTTCAAGGTAAAAACAGATCATGATAGCCTTAAATACTTTTTAGAACAAAGATTATCCTCTGAAGAGCAACAAAAGTGGGTCACAAAGATGTTGGGTTATGACTTTGAAATCATCTACAAAAAAGGGAAGCAAAATGTGGTGGCAGATGCACTCTCAAGAAAGGATGAGGATGTGGAAGCATTGTTGTGTGCCATTTCTATTATCCAACCAGATTGGATAAACGAAGCAAGGGAGGAATGGAAGAATGACGAAGAAGTGTGGGCACTTATTCAAAAGCTACAACAAGATTCCAGTACTTCTGATACATTTAGCTGGCAAAATGATTCATTATGGTACAAAGATCGCTTATACCTCTGTAAGAATTCCCAGCTAAAACAAAAGATTCTTATGGAATTGCACACTTCTCCCTTAGGAGGGCACTCAGGATTTTTAAAAACTTACCACAGGGTTAAGAAGGATTTTTTTGGGATGGCCTTAAATCAGATATTCAAAAGTTTGTGGTGGAATGTTTGGTTTGCCAACAAAATAAAGTTGAAACAATTAAGACACCGGGTCTATTACAACCTTTATCCATTCCAAGCCAACATTGGGAGGAGGTTTCAATGGATTTTATCACAGGTTTACCCAAGTCTGAGGGAAAGAGTGTCATCATGGTGGTAGTTGACAGACTTACCAAGTATGCACACTTTTGTGCATTATCACATCCATTTAAAGGCAGTACAGTTTCTACTGCATTTATGGAAACAGTTCAAAAACTACATGGAAACCCAAAGATTATTGTAAGTGACAGAGATCCCACTTTCGCTGGAAAATTTTTGACAAAATTATTTTCTTGTCTTGGTACTCAGTTAGCTCATAGCTCATCTTATCATCCTCAATCTGATGGGCAAACTGAGATAGTAAACAAATTTTTGGAAGGATATCTTTGTTGCTTTGTATCTGATAAACAGACACAATGGGTCAAATGGTTGCCTCTGGCTGAATGGTGGTATAACACTTCCTTCCATACAGCAACAAAAATGACCCCATTTATGGCACTTTATGGGTATCAACCACCATCCATCACATCATATTTAAGAGAAAATTCTAAGGTTCAGGCAGTGGAACATCACATCGAACATCAACAACAAGTCCTCCAACTCTTAAAGGATAACCTCGTGTTGGCACAAAATAGAATGAAACAACAGGCAGATCAACATCGCAGTGAAAGAAGTTTTGATGTAGGTGATTGGGTATTCCTACGGCTACAACCATATAAGAAAATGTCTCTAAAGCAAGCTAAGAAGGATAATAAATTATCACCAAAGTATTATGGTCCGTACAAGGTGTTGCAAAAGATTGGTACTATGGCATACAAATTGGAGCTTCCTGCAGCTTCTCGATTGCACCCAGTTTTCCATGTTTCATGTTTAAAGAAGGTTATAGGCGACAAGCTCCCAATTCAAACAATATTGCTAGAACTTGACGAGGAAGGAAAAATTATATTGGAACCGAAAGCAGTCACAGAAACAAGAAATCGAAAGCTATGAAATTGATCAATTTCAGAGTATCTTATTAAGTGGAAGAACTTATCCGCTGAAGATTCCACATGGGAGGATGAGAATTTTATGCAGAAGTATCCAGAACTACTCAAGCATTGAGGAAAACACTTTTTTGAAGGAGAGGGGCATGTTGGGTCCCTATAATACTAGTGATTACCACATTACTATTGTAGTTATACCCCTTATTTATACTGTTGTGCCCCTATTACCCCCATATTGTTATTTCTGTGCGCCATAGAATCCCTCTATTGTTATTTTTGTGGCTTTATATTATTATTGTTAGGTCAGCTTGATTATATTGTGACTCCTTAGACTCCTATATATAGAAAGGATGTTTTGTCATTTGAATCATCAAAGAATTGTTCATTTATGTAATGTAAAGGAGGTTGCCCCCTCGAAGAGGCTGAATTCTAAGGTGTTGATCTATCTTTTCTATCTTTTCTTGAGCTGGTTTCATAAAAATAATACTGATTCACCCCCCTCTCAGTATTATTTCCAACAATTGGTATCAGAGCAGGTCCTTCAGAAGAAGCTTGATCGCTTGAAGGAAGATCGTTCATCATGAGCAACTACGAGAGGGAAGCATCGATCTGGCCACCAATTTTTGATGGGACAAACTTCGTTTATTGGAAGGTAAGAGTTACTGCCTATCTTCAATCTCTTGGTACAGAAGTCTGGGATATCATAGATACAGGGTATACGTTTCCATCAGCAACTCCTACAGATCCGACTTAGAAGAAGAAATATGAAACAAATGCAAAGGTTGTCAATACTCTATTAGGATGCCTATCTCAATCAGAATTTGTCAAGGTAATGCAGTTTAAATCCGCAAAAGAGATATGGGACAAGATTGTTCTGAGCTATGAAGGAGATGATCAGGTAAAACGAGCAAAAGTTCAAACCCTCAGGATTCAGTATGAATATCTGAGTATGTATAATGATGAAAGTGTGGCTAATTATTTTCTTCGTGTAGATGAGATTGTTAATTGTATGAAAAATTTCGGTGAAGAAATAAAAGAGGTTGTTGTGGTTGAAAAAGTTCTAAGATCTTTGTCCCCTAGGTTTGAATCTAAAGTTTCTGCAATAGAAGAAAAAGAGAATCTACAAAGCCTTAAAATGTCACAACTACACGGAATTCTAACTGCTTATGAAATGAGGAAAGGAGGTCCATCAGACAGGAGAGAAGCTGCCTTCAAGGCTTCAGGCAAAGGCGAGTACTACGAGTCAGGACACGTGTCAGAAGAAGAAGAAGAATCAAATTTTGTTAGAAATCTTCAACGGGGTACTGGACGGTTCTGAGGTAAGTTACCTTTCAAATGATTTGCTTGTGGAAGAGTCGTCACTATGCTACCGAATGTCCTCAAAAGGATAAGATTGACAAAGGGAAGGAACCTGTTAGATGGAACAAGAAACAAAATGAAAATAAGAAAAACTGATACACTCATGAAGATAGTGATGGAATTTCAAATAGTGACGAAGATGAATGAGGTAATGAGTATAAACTTTTAATGGCTTTTGAAGATGATGACTACATGGATGCTATAGATGTAGAAGGCTTTTATGAAGAGATGTCTAATCTCAAAATTTGCTTAGAAGAGAAAAATGCGATTATTAATTCTCTGCAATGTCAACTCGCTAAAAGGGAAAAACATCCTGAAAAATTGGAATGTGAAATTGTTGGTCTTAGAAAGGAGATTGAGAAAACAAAAGCTATTAATCTTAAATTTGTTAAAGGATATGAAACTCTGGATGAGATTATCAATGTGCAGCGTTCTCCACTAATCAAGACAGGTCTCGAATATAATGGAGAAACATCTCAAGCATCCACCTCCAAAAGTTATCTTGATGCAGCAAGGAGCAGTGAGCAAAGGCCTAATAGAAATCATCAGGTAAATCAGGGACAATTTACCTCAAGAATGAACAAAGACTATCAAGAAAATCGGGGGCAAGCTACCTTAAGGACAAATAGAACCTACAATCAGCCACAGGTAAAATCTTCCCAATTTGCCTCAAGAATGGATGTCAGGAGAAACTACAATCAGTTGGATGATAGATTTGATAATCACAGGAGTTTCTTCAATGCCCAATGCTTCTCTTGCCATAACTTTGGTCACAAATCAGCCCAATGTGTTGCCTATAAGACAATCATGACTAGAGAAGCTCAAAAACAAAGGAATATGACTGGGATCACGAAAGGGACTTATAACAACTTTTCAGCCCTCGAAAATGAAGTTGAATGTTCTATTTGTAATAACTTTGGTCATGAAGATTCTGAATGCAGGAGTAGGTTTTGGAAGACAACTCAGAAGGAACAAACCTCAAGTGCCAGAACATGGAGAATGAAGGAACCACAACCAGAAAGATGTGGGATAGCCTTTTATGCAGAAGGACAGGAAAATCTATGGTATATCGACAGCGGGTGTTCGAAGCATATGACAGGTGATAAAGAAAAACTTGAATCATATACTGCATTAGAAAAGGGAAAGAAGGTTTCTTTTGGAAATGATACCCTTGAGCCATAAAAGGAAAAGGAACTACTCAGTTGAAAGAAAAGGTCAAGGCTGGAAATGTTTTATATGTTAATGGCTTGAAGCATAATCTACTGAGTGTTAGTCAGATGTGCAATCAAGGAACCGAGGTAATATTTCAATCAAATGGATGTAGTGTTCGTGATATTGATATAGGAAAAACAGTGATCAAAGGCAGAAGAACTCCAAATAATCTATACATATTTGAAGAAGGACAACAACAATGCTATTTGAGTAAGGATGATGAACACTGGTTATGGCACCGGAGGTTGGGGCATCTAAGCTTTTCACAAATAAGGAAAGCATGCAAATACCAAGCAGTTCGTGGTCTTCCAGATATCAAAATTCCAGAAAACACCATATGCAAATCATGTCAGTTTGGTAAGCAAACCAGAACTAACTTTCTTGAGAAGGAAGGATCAACTAGCAGGCCTCTTGAGCTATTCCATACATATGTATGTGGTCCATTTAGGACAAGGTCACCTCGAGGAGAATAATACCTTATATTATTCATTGACGATTTCTCCAGGTTTGTTTTGTTAGGACTTATGAAGCACAAAGATGAAGCATTCGAAAAATTCAAATCCTTCAAAGCCTTGGCTGAAAATGAATCAGATTACAAAATTAAGTGCCTCAGGTCCGAAAGAGGTGGGGAGTTTACCTCAAATGAATTTTTCGATTTCTGTGAAGAACATGGAATAAGAAGGGAATTCTCTACAGCTAGGACTCCTCAGCAAAATGGAGTGGTGGAAAGGATGAACAGAACAGTCCAATAAATGGCTCGTGCTATGCTTGATGAGTCTGGAACTCCTGCAACCTTATGGGGTGAAGCTGCATATGTTGCGGTTGTTATTCTCAACAAAACAAATGTCTGAGTGAATAGCACTCAAACTCCTCATGAGCTCTGGTATGGTGAGACTCCTTCGGTAAAGAATTTCAAAATTTTAGGGAGCAAATACTATATTAAGAATACTGATGAACAGCTTGGTAAACTTGAACCTAGAGTAGATGAAGGAATTCTCCTTGGTTATTCTCCCCACAACAAAGCATATAAGTGTTATAATAAAAGACTCGGAAGAATTGTTGACATCATTGACGTAGTGGTTGATGAAAAAGGATACATCCCTAGGCAAGTAAATCATGAAAATATCGATGAGGATGAAGACTACTCTCCAAATTAGATAGATGATGAAGAAGAACCTCAAGAGGCACCAGAGGGAGAGACAAGGATAGAAGAGAAGACTCCATCCAGGTACGTTCAGAAGAATCATCCAGAATCTCAGATTTTGGAGCAAAAAGAAGCAGGTGTACAAACTAGAAGAATAATTGCAGAAGCCTCAAACTATTTGGCATTGCTTTCCTCCACTGAACCACAAAATGTAAAAGAGGTGTGCAAAGGTGAATGCTAGGTCAAGGAAATGGATGAAGAACTTGAGTAGATCGAAAAGAACGACACTTGGGAGTTGGTTCCTGGACCAAAAGATAAGAATGTCATAGGAACAAAATTGATCTTCAAGAACAAGTTGAATGAAAATGGGGACGTTATTAGAAACAAGGCCAGGATTGTTTGTAAAGGGTATGCTCAACAAGAAGGAATAGACTTTGAAGAATCTTTTGCTCCCGTGGCTAGACTTGAAGCCATCCGAATGTTCCTTGCTCTCTCAAGCTTTCAGAAGTTCAAAGTATTTCAAATGGATGTGAAGTCAGCCTTTCTGAATGGAGACTTATAAGAAGAAGTATACATCGAGCAACCAGACGGTTTCATCCTTGGGAATGATCCAAATCTTGTATGCAGACTTAAAAAGGCTCTCTATGGGCTTAAACAAGCTCCAAGGTCTTGGTACTATCGTTTGGATAAATACCTTCATCAACAAGGTTTTTCAAAAGGATCAGGAAATAGCAATCTCTATATAAAAATTGAAAATAAAAAATTGCTAATACTTGTTGTGTATGTAGATGACATTATCTTTGGAAGCAATGAAGAAGCTATGAGTCAAAGCTTTGCCTTGGTGATGTAGAAAGAATTCGAAATGTCCTTGCTTGGAGAACTGACATACTTTCTTGGATTGCAAATCCAACAAAATGAAGGCAGAATCTTCTTGTCTCAAACCAAGTACCTCATGCAGATTCTGAAGAAGTATGGCATGGAAGATTCGAAACTAGTATGTACCCCCATGGTTATAGGACGCAGCCTCAGTGCAAATGATGAATCAGCAGTAGTGCATCAACCAACCTATAGATCTATGATTGGAAGTCTACTTTATTTCACAGGTATCTGACCAGACATCATGCATGCAATGGGAATAGTTTACAGATTTCAGGAAAATCCAAAGGAAACTCATCTTCAGGGAATCAAGAGAATCTTCAAGTACCTTCAAGGAACTCAAAACTATGGCTTATGGTATCCTAGAGATACATATCTCACACTTCATGCTTACACAGATGCAGATTGGTCCAGAAGCGTGGATGACAGGAAGAGCACAAGTGGTGGTGCATTCTTTATGGGTTCCAGATTAGTATATTGGTTCAGCAAGAAATAGAGTTCGATTGCTTTATCTACAGCTAAAGTGGAATATGTGGCTGCTGCATCTTGTTGCACTCAACTTCTTTGGATGATGCAAACCTTGCAGGATTTTCAAATCACTTGTACTCCACCTGTCTCTATCTTATGTGATAATACAAGTGCAATAAGCATTTCAAAGAATCCTGTCATGCATTCAAAGACCAAGCACATACCTATCAAATATCACTTTATTCGGGAACAAGTGCTTGAGCAAAAAGTCAAGTTGGATTATGTTCCTTCTAAGGAACAAGTTGCTAATATACTCACCAAACCACTGCCCAGGGAAACTTTTGAATATCTCAGACAGAAGCTGGGAGTAGTTGATGCTTCATCCTGCCGTTGAAGCTTGTCTGCTTCAGAGAAAAGATGGTGTATGCAAGTTGGATGAGGGGCATCCGCGTACATACACCGATTTATGAAGGTGCAGTCGCGTATATGGAGTTCTGAAGAAAATCAGCAAGGACAGACTCTGGTTGAAGAGAGTTTGATATGGGTCTGACAGAGACCATCTGGCACAGGTTCAGGGGGAGTAGATAATCTTCTAATAATGCATTGTTGGCATTACCTTAGAAGATCTTGGTTCAAGTACTCAAGTTGTTGTTGGTTTTAGGTGGAACAGAGGCAGCAAGTGAACAGAAGGAAATCTTGGTTGCTGATCTGAATAATGATGGACAAATGCTGCTCCCTGTGACTTTCATAAGTATTGTTCTAGATAATTCGTCTCTATGTTATGTATCTCTTTTTGTGGTATCTCCTTTATGGTTTCAAGGTCATGTATCGACCTATTTTGGTTTCCCCACTATTCCTGGGATGAACATGTAATGATCTTGGGTGTCATATGTAAATTTCTGATGTATCCCCACTTGGTTGGGTGGATGATCCCCACTTGGTTGGGTGATGGATGTACATATTGAATCTTTTGGTGATAGGAAGGTCTTGGTGATCTTGAGTGTCATATGTAAATTTCTGATGTATCCCCACTTGGTTGGGTGGATGATCCTCACTTGGTTGGGTGATGGATGTATGTATTGAGTCTTTTGGTGATAGGAAGGTCTTTCATAATGTATATGTCTTGGTTCTTCTTGAAGAACATCTTTTGGAGATCTTGCCTACAGTCAGGGGGAGCATGGTCAACACAGTAGGGCAGAACTTTTAGCATGTACTCAGGGCGGGCACAACCCTTTGCCCTTGTTGACAAAGGGGGAGATTGACTTTGAGGATGTTCAGTTGCCATCAAGTCCAAAGGGGGAGATTTTTGGCATTATGGCACAGGTTTGGAGCTATGGCACAGGTGTTGTCCTCGATGGCAAGTCTCTTTGGTAACAGATCTCAGTTCAGGCTTTCAAAATGAAGGAAAAGACATATACGCAGGTTCATCTAGACGAAGTCACGTATACACGTGAGTTAGATGTTTCAAAGACGCGTGTGCATATACACGCACTTTCATGCAAGGGAAAACACGTATATGTTTGGCGAACTTACCTTTGGTCCATGGTAGTTAGTACTTGGTACTTGAACCTGTGATTTTGGACCATGATACCTCGTCAGACGTGTTGATCCCAGGTATTGGGTCCTTGGTATTGGCTTATTATGGTTTTGGACCGTGGTATTGTGGAAGGCCTAAAACTATAAAAGGGGAAGGAGAACACGTGGCAAAGGATCATCTGATTTATTGAATATCTGATATCGTGCTAGATTTGGAATACTGGTGATTGGGTTTTGGTGCAGATCTAGATCTGAATGAAGGAAGAACCTGAGCGCAAGAAGGATAAGGTCTATTGATGGATCAAAATATCAAGGCTTGAACATTGATATTTTTGTATGATTTTGATCTATTATATGTGGCGCACTCTTGATCTATAAATATGATCATCTCGGTTAACTAATGACTGAATGTTTAAAAGAATGAGTTATCCTTTATAGATCTGTACATAGGTTCAGTGAAGTGTAGGTGCGTATACACGCTTTTTCTGTGAATGAAAGAAGCGTATACGCAGGTTGGTTATGGTATAGAAGCGTATACACGCAGGTTACTGAATAGTGAAGTAGCGTACATATCTTGATTTATGTTCTAGTTGCTTCTGTTTTATTGCTGCAGTGTTCTGGGTTCATAATTGGTGTTTGATTACAGTTACTGTGTTCTGGGTATAGTGGTCTGAGAAGTGTTTATTTGATTCAGTTTTTGACTGGTGAAAAGGAGTTTGGTTGATGAAGAAATTCTTGATGTTTGATTGATTCTATCTGTGGATCCAGTCTAAAAATTAATGAAACGAGGTCCCTGAAAGCAAAGAGAAGGTTGCAGCCTTCTGCAGGTAGAAGCTTGCGTACTAGTATGTCAAGCTAGTACAAGAACTAAGGGGGTTGGAGCTCCCTTCCAAGAAAGCTGGAGAACGAGAGAGAGTTGTAGCTCTTTGCAGGTTGCAGCCTGCGTACTGGTAAAGACTGCACCAGTACAAAACATTGTAAAGAGAAGTTTCTAATTAAAAAGAATACAGAGACGAATTGCAGCAAGAGGTTTTCACCCATATTGGGTTTCCTCCTTATATCTTGTGTTCTTATGTGTGACTGTCTTCTGCTCTATTTCACTATTTTCGGTACTGTTTATTTACCTCTGATTCACAGATTAATAACTGACATCTGAAAGATAAATCTAATTATAAGTCTGCTCTATATACGCGGGTTTCTTTATCTGTAGTTGTGTATAAACACGGTTTTTATTAATTGAAGTAGCGTATATTATCTAGAGTTGTAAAACGAAATATTTGACTTGATAATACTGATTCACCCCCCCTCTCAGTATTATTTCCAACAGTAAATAGTGGCAAAAGTGAAAATTATTTTAGGCATGGAAAAGGTTGGGTTGGCTAGAAGGAGCATATTAATAAACCCTGCTCATGCCAAACAATCCTTTCATGGAAAACAAGAATATTATACTCACAATAGGTGGCTTGTACAAACTATTAGGATTTATTGTGGTTTGAGTCTAGCCAATGCTCTATGTTAATTGGACCCCTTCCTCTAGTGGTTTCTACTATGTTCTGACAAAGTTTGTGACATTTAAATCATAACAGTGTTGTATGACAGGCTTTTTTGGACTGTAGTAGGTCCTACCCACCTTCTCTAGTGGTAGAAACCAACTACGATGAAAGTTCACCTTCCATCTCCTCAGGTGCCTCAACTTTTGCCTTGTGTGCAAGTTGGAAGCCAATGTCACGCTGATAGGGGTAGATTTTTCTTTTCCCATTAAAAAGGGCTTGAATTTTTTATTGAGCTACCCTTTTGTTTTATTTATCTTTATGCTATGATATATAGAATATATGTATATTTATAATCAATATTGTGGTAAATTTTAGTTAATAACAATTATAACATAGGGTGGGGTATCTAAACCTTTCGCCTTTGAGGATGATTGCTAAACAAGATTGTAGACAAATGTGCTGGTATGCTTGTCTTTAGAATATAATGATACTGATTCATTTCGCATTGCAAGAGACTCACAATGTACTGGAGCTTGTATGGAGCCAAAGAGGTGACAATATGATATTTGAGGTTAGTTTTTGACTTATTTATATCTTGTTTGTTCTGATTTTATTTTCTTTGCTATATATTAACCCAAAATACATCATAGACGACATAAATGGACACTTTTTTCTCCTCACCCTTCATCAGAATGAGAGGAGCTTAGGCCTTTAATTTCCCTTGAGTCGCAAGGATATAATGTTTTGTCTTCCTTTGGCATAGCTTGGAGTGAGTTCTCAGTTCCTTGATTATTAGAATCCATGGAGAGATTCCATTTGCCGAGTGAAAATTAATCTTCACGGCCTATTTCATTTAGTTTACATTGTATACAATCTCTATTTATGTGGAAATTTTATGCTCATTACATTGGCATTGTGTGTGGTTCATGCATGTTCTGAATCAGAAATTTTAGGAAACTACCATTAGAGTATTGCAATTGGCTTGATTGATCTCTTTGTGACAATGTAAGACTCTCCAAATTTCCTTAACATCAGTGTTATCCATAGAAACTCTACCCCTGATTTCTGTAAGCTTGCGTGCAAAAGAGTATCTGGGGACCTATCATGAACAAGAGTTTTCTAGTGTGAGCAGTAGGCCTTGATGCTATTAAAATAGGAAATGAGCCATATAGCCCTAGATCATTCAAACTGAATCTAGCTACAGGGAAAATTAATAGCTTGCCATAGGCTGATTCACTAACCCTTCGAGAAATCAGGGAAATTGTAAACTACCAAATCACTAACAAAATTTTTGAAGGAAAAAGCCAAAATTTGAGGACAAGCATTGCCATGTTTCTAGAATTGGAATGTATGGAAGAAGTTGTAAACATCTGAGAGGGGAAGTTTCCATGAGCCACAAACACTTCCCATTGAGATTCCTCGAATTTTTGATGAGCTAAAGCTCATTTAAATCCCCACCTTCCATCTTTGAACATGTCTGTTTTGGGTACAACAGGAGTTTTAGGGGAAGAAATAATCAGAGCACGGAGGTTGCCTATAGAAATAACTCAAAGATGTAAGTGATACAAACCAATGAACACTGAAATACCAATAGATCACAAACTAGAAAACATAGATCCATAACCCAACCTGAATTTTTCCATTGCAAATAACCCTTGAATGTAGCTCCTTGATCTACCATTCCCAAGGTGTTTGGCTGGCATGTCTGCATTGGATACTTCATATTGATTGTTGTGCACATTAATATCCACTTCATTTTGAATTTAAGGGACTAGTGTAAAGTCCAGCACCCTGTTAGTGGCCAGAAGTCTTCCCTAGAAGTTGTAATAAGAAGGAATAATCTGAGGTAACCACAAACCTAATATTTTATACTTCGATTCTAGCCAACCTAAGTCCAGAGAGGGCTCTCTCTTTATAATTTAACTTTTTTTTGCGTGGGATTTTGGGCCAGTTCTTAGTGCTCATAAGGTTTTCATTTTGGTTGGGTGGTGGAATTCTCAGAACAGATGGACAGAACAAGGCCTTCAACCCATTGGGCTATGGAGTCAATCAAAGGATGGCTTAACTAGATCAGATTAATCACCAAAGGAAGAGTTCATAGGGCAGGCTACCAAAGCAAAAGGCAAAACTTCAAGTTCAGATGGATGAAGTAGTCCTAACCAGGGTGAAAGGGCAATGAAGAATCCTTAGACCAAGATCAATATGAAGAGCAGGATGTGATCATGAGAAAAGGGAAACTAAGAATACTTTACTATAGACCTAGGGGGGAAACTACAGAAGTAAGGGAGCAATTAAGAATTCCCAGACCAAGATAGTTTAGCAGAAAACATTGAGAATGTAAACAATCAAGACAGAGAGCATTAAAGCCAGTTCTGAAATATCACTCCTAGTTTAACATTCAGATTTCGAGACACATATGATTATTTATAAACATGAAGAGAAACAGTTTACATGAGATAAAGAATACTTATTTGATTTCTGCTTTACATAAGAATCTTGTGAAATGTCTTTACTTTATTCCTTGATCTAGCAAGACAATACAGTCTTGATTATAATAGCTCCTTAACTTAATAGCAAAATGTCTATAGAAATGTCTTTGAATCCACCCCCAATACTTCAAAAGGTGGAGTATTTATACAAAAAGTATTTACCAAACATCCTAAAACAATATGAGAATTAATCTAGGAAATCAAAATATCTTCAAGCATGAAGATAGAGACAGATGAAAAATTGCATCATGTTGTCCCTTTTATTGTGGTTGTGCTAGTTATTACAGTTGAACTTGAGCCCTTTCAAGTTGGCTGATATGTGTACACTAGAATCATCTTTGTCTTTAACCTCTGACTGATACTCTTTAACCTCTTACTCTTTCACCATGTTTATCTGTCCTTTCACCTGCCTTCAGATTTACTGTGGTGACTTATAGTAAATATGTCATTATTACCCACAATTCATTTTCAGGCAATTTTACCTTGAGCATCCTTCTATATATCTCATCTGCCTCAGTGTATTTGGAAAAATTTGGCTTGGTGACAAAGATATGCTTCACTTTGTGCTCTAGGAAGAACAGATTTTCTAAAGTATCATATAATACTTTCCCTGTTGGCAATGCTTTGACTCCTGAAGTGCTTGCCTGTTCTCTGAACAATTTCTCTATTTTGTCAACATAATCCACTTGGGTCATAATTTTTTCATTGATTACCATGGGATTGGGAAGAGCCTTTACTTATCAAAATTTGAAGCTTTTCCATGAATCTATCAATACCAACTTGCAAGTCATGGAAATTTTTCTCTACGTTAAGCATAAGGTTTCTTTTAGAGAGAACCTTTTTGATTTTAAGGATGGTTTATGTTTTGTCCTCCACACCAAGTTCATCTAGTTCATTCTTGTTCTTTCTATTCAAGAAATAGATGAGTAGATTAACTTCCTCAGGCTAGTCTCCTAGGTGTTTTTTTACTTGTTGTATTGCTTCGGTGGCCACTTTCACCAGTTCTTCTTGCTCGAATATTACTTGAATTGATGGCCAAATATTCTTGGCAAAGTCAATTACATTTGTCTAGAGCATCTCCTTAATTTTTCCTAGTGGCTTTTGCAATGCTAAATCTTTTTCAAGGAACTTTATCTTATCACCCATCCTTAGGGATTTTTGTGCTTCTTATTTCTGCTGTGTTTGTGCACGCTGACAATCAGTTTCCAAGATTGTCACTTTCTCCTTAAGCCTTTTTAGCTCTATAGCTTGGATGGACATTTCCTCCATGGCTTTCACTAATTCTGCTATCTTTTCTGTTCATGTACCTGTAGTTGTAGATTCAGTTGTGACTGGCAGTGCTATAGAAGGTGGAGTTGTTGGTGCTAAAGAAGTTGCCAATGTTGAAGGAACTGCAATAGAGACTGTGGAAATAACAGTCTATGTAGTGGTGGCCAACTCACTCTATTTAGACCGAATCAATTTTTTGAACTATTCCTCATTTTCTTTCAGTTGATCGTTTAGCTCAAGGACTAAGTCCATAAGCTCTTCTTGATCCTTCTGAGTTTCTAAGACTTATGTTGTTTGTGGATGATGAAGATGTGCAATTTTGAGTTTCTTTTTCAGAGTAACTATGTCATCATTCTTCTTCTTAATTAACCTTTCTGTAGCTTTCACATCTTTGGGATCATGTCCCAACTCTATGATTAAGTCCTCCAAGGACTTGATTCTGGTATCCTTGGCTTGTGATGGAGCCTTCTCCAATTGTAACTGTGTTGATATATTATTCAGCGAATTCTGTAACTGGTGGGTTGCAATGGCTTTGCTTGTTAAATTGGAATATACCATCTCTCCTTTTTGTTTATGCAACTAGCTCTGGTCAATAGGATGTATGCCCTTTTCCAGCACTTCAAAATCTATCTTCTGGTAGTTAGATACTGATCTGGGCTGCGAAGTAGTGGGCTTCGTGAATGTCATCTGCATTTTTCCTTCTTTCACATCAAACGCTGACATAAGCCTTGTTCGGTTGGTGGGAGCCATTTTGAGGTATTGAGCATAGCTTTAGGCTTTTAGTCTTTCATTCCTGGCATTTATTTCCTTGTACTTTCCACTGATATCCTGGTCTTGGTCAGTCGAAATCCTTAATGATGACACTTCCACACTTGTCTACTTTTCCAACATCTGAGCATGTGATGTTGAAGGTTCTTGTGTTCATCTAGAGGGAGAAGCATGCCTGCTCCCTTCCCTTTCTATGATTCTGGCTCCAACTATTTCTTCTATTAATTCATGTTCAGAGAAAGGATTTAACCTTTGCCTTTTGACATATGTTTTTGAAATGGCTCTTCCTAATAGAGTGGACTCCTCCATTTCTCATTTGACGTTTCTCTCCTCATTGAGAGGAGTTTGCATGATAGGGGAAGTACTCATGATAGGCTCTGGTAGTCTTGTTCGAGTCAATTCTTTTGATAACTCTGGTTGTTCTAACTCTTCCTACACCTGGGGTCTTTCTTCTGCTTGTTCACTGTGTGCCTATGATTCTGTTTGGGCTTGGGATTCTTCTGGTACCTGTATGAAAGAGCCTTCATCAAGTCTCCTCTATATATCAATTAATGAATTTTCAAGAACAACTTCAGTGCTATCTCTGTCCACTAGAGTATTTTCCACCCATTCCAATTGATTTGCATATTTTTCTATCTCAGGGATTCAGTGGTGGATATAGGGAGACAACTTGTTTTTCTATTTTCTATTGCAGTTGAAATCAAAGGGGTCATATCTCCATATGAAGCTTTCTTTCAGTTTGATCCTTTGAATTATTTCTTTTGCTCCTCTTCCAGGTTCTCGACCTAGTTGATCTTTGATTGCAAGTTGAGCCTTATTTTTGGCTTTCAAAAAATGTACATCATCTGAGTTGATTATCTTCCCATAGTACTCCAGAGCAAATAACCTCATTGGTAGGTATCTGGGTAGCTTGTATGGTGCTAACTCATAGCCATAGATCCTAATTTCAGTGTGATTTTGGTACAAGTACCAATCTCCCAGTTTGTGTTGTTTTGAAAGCTATAGGATCCTCTTGATGTCTGAACTGATTCATGGAGGAGGACTTCCTAGCAGCATGGTAGCTATTAGATGTACAAAAATATCTATGAAGTCTATATATGGATATGGTGATTCATATTTGTTGATCAAAGGAGTCCAAAAGACTACAGACCTAGGGTTGCCACTGGTATCAAGTTTTTGAAGAGTAAATGGGAATTTATCAACTTGATAGTATAAGAAAAGGTGGTACAACATTGAGGAATACTTGAACACTCTTTCATTGCAGATTCTCAAGAATTGATCATGTATTTTATCTTCTATGAACTTGGCATAATTATATATGATGGTAGGAGGTTCTCCTATGGTAAAAATGGAGATGAAGGCTAGAATTATTTCATCAACATACTCACTTGTAGTATAGCCTAAGACACTAGATATCATTGACACAATGTCTTGGCCCAGTTTAGAAAATATGGTCTACATGTATGGGGGAGGATCCTTTGGAATATGTTTCTCTTCCACAATAAAGGTCTGAACATTTCAGTAAGTTTGCCAGGGGTGATCTTGGCAAATTTTTCTAGTAGGTCTCCAAGGGAAATGGGGGTCAGATTGTGTCCTCGTTGCAACTGCACCATTCCATTGATGGATTCAATAGTGATGGTGAAGAGTACATCCTGGTTTGGAGACATAACTACTCTTTGATTGGGGCTGCAATTGATATGGCAATAATGAACAATTTCAGGGAAGATATACAACTTTGGTAACTGATACTTGGGAAAACTGGATTCCCAAAGCCAAGTTTGGTCAGCTTGGTTTAGTTATTGGTTCCTGTATTGACAATATAGCTTAATAGGGGATTCACAGATTGTAGTTTCTTTGATTTGGAAATCTTTATCTGCAAGGGGAAGTTGGTCAAGGTCTTGGTGAGGAGTGGTAATTGGCCTGATATCCCTGGTGATAGGGGTAGACGTTCTTAGTTCTTGTGGATTTAAGAATGGGCAAAAGGGTTTTAAGTCAAATTGGGGAAATTTGGTTCAATTACAGAGCAGTTTGGGATCGTAGGGCAATTCTTTCACTTGATTCCTTAATAATTCTAAGAAATTAAGTAATTATCTCAGAAATGAGATGGGGTTTCTAGTAAACTTAGATAAATACCTAGAATTTCATGGAATTTCGACTTTGAACTGGTTGACAGGAGACTGTGCACGATTTTAGAAGGTCTTAGTGGACTAGACGGTGGACTGGAAGTTCAACAGCTTCTGCAGGTCGACAATTGGACGTACGTTGGTAGTTGAACGTAATCTGTCATTTACATGGAGGTTTGAGTGTCTTTTTCATGATAAACCGAAAAATAATGAGTTTTTTAGTTATATTTTCAAAGTCAACTGTTTGGCAGGACATGGGCAAAAGGGTACCTTTTGGCTTTTAGCGGGAGATGGGATGTTTTGTCGTCTAGAGGGAGGCAGTAAGTGGGTTTGATCACACAGCTTTTGGTGCTAGAGTGGTTTCAGGGGAGGCCGCCTGATGCCATTCATCGAGCGTCACGTAGCATCGCGGCCCAAAAGAAAACTGCTGATATTAGGTGGGTAAAGGTCAGGCTTTGGACGTCGTCTGATATGATCGTCCACTATTAGATTAACATGGAGCCAATCGCATGGTGATCAAGGTGGGGAGTTCCTATGGAGGGTAACAGATGGGCCTAGCCCATGATTAAGCACAATAGGTTAAATTAAATGAATATATTATGGTGGGGTTAGGGTGTCGGGGGTGTTTTCATTGGTGGAGGTCAATTATTAATTAACCACATGTTGGTTAATTAATTCGTTTATTGGGGTGGTTTATTATAAAGTTTACATTTCAAACTTCTTTGGGGTGGGGTATTAATATAAGGATTTATTTATAAAATATACATAGAAGGTTTTATTTGCTTTGGGAAATTAATATGGACATAGTGTTAGAAATTAATATGAAAATGGTGGAGAATGGGTTTAGCGCTAAGTTTAATGTATCTAATTCATTTTCTTTTCACCTAAACACATTATAACTTAGCCTAAAAGTATTTTTTGGGTTTTTTGAGAAAAGGTGTCTCTTTCATGGGGGATGATCAATTTTCCTAGGATAACAAGGTTTTATCCTTAGAAAAAGGGGTTTATTAGGGGAAAATGACTTTTCCTTAGGAAAATGATGCTTTTCTTAGGAAAGGGATTTGTTTGGGGCTATGAGTGAATGGAAGGGGGTGAATGTTAATGAGGGGAATTTTAGTACTTAAGACCTATAAGTCATTGGGCCGAGAGTCCGGTCCCTCCAGAAGTTAGAGAAATGCTTTGAGCCCCTTTGACTTAAGATTTTGGGTACATAAGACTTTTTATTGGAAATTAGTTAAGTGAAAGGTGTAATGAGTGAGGGAAGTTAATAAATTTGACTTTGTGGACTTGATGCATGTCCAATTTCCATCCATAATTAGAACTTTTATGATGAAGGTGATCAATATGCTTTTATCTAACAATCATCACAATTCAGCAACCTTTTTTCTACTTACCCACCTGCTCATCCCACCATTTTTACTTCTCTTTATTAGGGTGCACTTAAGCTCGAAAACCCTTATCAAAACATTTTCTTCTCTTTTACAATAGTAATCTAACTACGTCTAATCTTATTACACACAAGGGCTTAGATTAAACAATTGAGTTCCTTTTCATTTACTCTACCTATCTACTTATCTGACAAGATTACATTGTTTGGTCAGATTTTATTCTCTATCTATAAGCATAAAATTGAAAACATGAAGTAGTCAAGTTTAAACATTTTGACTATCATGGATTGTGGCAAAGGTAAGAAGCTACACACGATCATTTATTCTATATAAAAAGTAACTAGGAGTGGCATTTTGACTTGCACGCTTTCATGGTCTTTTCTTTTCTTGGGGTTCATATTTTTTATCTTTTCTGACCTCTTTTATTCTTTTTGTTCTTTTGATTTTTCTTTTAGGACATACCCTCTTTACAATTTTCTATTTTTTGAATATGGAAAACATTTGAAAAAAGAAAAGGTATGTACATATTACAGGTTTAATATCAACCATTCAAAAATTGACTCATATTCGTATAGGAAGATAACACACCCTACCTTTAAATAATGTTCCAAGGCCTGGTGAATAGAGCTCCTTGAAATACCATTCCCTAGGTGTTTGGATGGCTTGTTTGCATTGAGTAATTCATATTGATTGTTGTGCACATTAATATCCACTTTATTTTGAATTTAGCGGATTAGTCTAAATTCCATCACCCCACCTCTTAATAATGTTCCATGGATAAATTTCAAAATCTAACATAGCCCAATGATCCGCCTCCTCGTTCATTTCTCACTTGAAAGAATCACATTCATTCTAGAAGAGAGAGAATGTTGTTTGATTTTGGAAAGGATAGTCATTCATCTCTACTTTTCTTGATTGGATTGGTAAATTGTTGCTTTTATGACCAAATTATTAAAAATATTTTGAAGACCCCATGCATAATAGATGTTGTCTATTGAATGTTTTGGAGTTTTTGGTTGAAATCTAGTGAAAAAATTGTTGGTGAAATCTTGATTTGTGTTGTTTAAACAGGGTTTTCGACTACATATATGGATTCAACACCCTAAAAAACCCCTCAGGCACTTGGATTGTAGAGATTTCATAACTCAAAGTTGTGATTCCAACAAATCCCTACCTGATTATGGGCAAAGAAGACAAGAAAATAGGCCAGAAAAAAACTCCAAAATGTCTAACAGATAGACTATGGCTGCATAATAGGCTATCTTATTTCCTCTGGAATCATGAAGACCCCCACACATGTTGTACCTGGTCTATTAAGCTTTCAAACACATCCATTTGTTTTTTTGGTCTTTTCATTTATATTTTTATGGTGGCAGATATGTGATTCTTTAACGAGCATTATATTTTGCAATAGTTGAAGCAATTTTATGTTACAAAGTAAATGTCATTTAATCACGAATTAATGCTTCAGGTTATCCTCACTAGCTTTCTATATCCATTTCCTCTTGTATTTTTGATGTACCAGACAATTTGTTTGGTAATTTGGATAGGTGAAATAGGTTTTATAAAAGCAATTATTTTAGATAACAAAATATGTTAATACAACATACAAAAAAACATGTCAATGAAACAAGTAATGTCCATATATGAAATACTTGGTCCATCTGAAGTCATGGTCCTGAGTTATTCAATCTTATAGCCTTTACTTAGTCTCTGTAGTCTAATAAACTTTTGAATTCTGTTGTTTTCATATTTTTATTTATGTTTGCGTCGTAGAAATTATTTGATTTTGCAATAGAAATGATATGCATGATTATCTGTTTTTCATTTTTTAATTCAATCTTATTCCTTAGAGGAAAAAATTACCTGAGTTTTTGGGTTTTTGTTTTTTATTTTTTTCCAGAAAATAACTTTTTATGGATGACAAAGCTAGAAATAATCCCCACCCCCCTTCATACACCTAAGCGAAGAATAGGTTAGGTTTTGTTAGAACTTGACAGGGCCATTCAATAATCTAACTGAAAGCTAAATTGATAATATTCAATATATTTAATAGCCACATTAGAGAAACCCCACTCAATGGAGGAGCATGCCCACCGGGATTTGGAAAGCATGAAATATTGGATGCATGATTTCATGAAAGCCTTATAATATAGGGGTGTTGAGCATTTTAATATGGTACTGTGTCAAAGTGTACATGTTTTTTGATAAAGGGCACATTGGGTGTTGTTACACATGTAAATGTTTGTAGGGAAACCTATAAAAAATATTATTTTGTCTATGTTCATTTGTTTTTATGTCTGCTATGTTCATGTTTCACGTGAAGGATCGTTAAAAGAAAACAATGGAAAATGAAAGAAACAAATTTCTCTGGTCATTTGGTTATAATGATTTTATATGTGGTGTAAAAGGGAGGAATGCCAATTAGATTAAGGCACTTTATATACAAGCCTTTCACATTTGTTCTAGATTCCTCCAAGATTTTATGTTGTGAGACTCTATGTAATTACATTTAAAACACTTCTGGATAATTCTTTAATTTAATTGTTGGAGTCTTTCACCACTAAGGACTAGTTTTTGTATTTGTATTTCAAGGTTTTGCAAATTTGTAGCAATTAATATCTCAAGATTTTGCAAATCTTAGTTGCCTTTTTTCAATATCTCTATTTGTTGTTTTTTGTAGGTAGTATACATATTGTTGTGTCTACTAAAAACATTATACTCGTGTTCTTGCAATCTTTACCATTCTTAATTACAAGATATCTTGATTTTAGATGAATCAACATTTCACGTTGTTTCTGATGCACTTGATCAACATAAATATATGCAATTAAATGTGGATAGCATGACTTATGAGGTCATCCCATTTCATATTAGTTGGATTATCCTGCCTCACAATAAGATGGTTTAGTTGACATATTTTGATTTCCTTTTACATCCTAAAACACTGAGCTAGGAAAATCATTTGTTCATGATGACAAGAACTGTTTGTTGAGAGGAACGAATAAGTAATGTGAGTACAAGGTTCATTGAAGAGACAATTTATAAGTGTTTGACTAAAAGTGCATATTACTCTGGTATAGTGTCTAGTGCAGATGAAACTTCCAAGAAGTCGCTAGAGGATGAACTTTGTAGATGTCAGGTATATGATATTTTCTTAGGATGTACTTATAATGTTTCATAGTTAGCAACATTACTTGAAAGGAATGACAAGTTGGTTTTAATTACAATTGAGATGTTCTATGAAGGAATTATATCTTTGTATTTGGAGTTCAGTCTATCATAAATAATTACCTTGATTTTGCAGGAGGAATACAAGGACAATGAAGAACTATGTATTCTAGACTATGGCCATATTCACCATTTGGATTGCATTAGAAATGGCTATTGCTGAAAAATTTGTGCCCTATTTGCAAGAAAACAAATTTGAATGTATAAATTCTAGAAGGTAGTGAAAGTACTGATTGAAATGCATAATTCCTTAGAAGGAAACTTACTTCAAATAGGCTAGAATATTTTTCTAAATGATGATTGCCCAAATATTTTTCAGTAATTCATTGTCATTTGTTGCAAAATATATTGAAGATGACCCAAGA
Organism: Pinus tabuliformis; assembly: GCA_031772625.1. Taxonomy (NCBI): domain Eukaryota; kingdom Viridiplantae; phylum Streptophyta; class Pinopsida; order Pinales; family Pinaceae; genus Pinus; species Pinus tabuliformis. The sequence continues at coordinate 591,694,750 of CM062808.1, read as the reverse complement.
ATCTCATTAACTTATTTAATAGACGATGTACACATTGGTTCTTTTTGTCCATATGCTATTTTGTTAGTGTTCTAGTACTTGCATTGTCCTTGCTTTTTGGAACACAGTGAAGGCTTTACAATAGGTTCCCTGTTTCATTTTGTTTGAAGGAAATTTCACTTTAATCTCCAGGTAACCTTATTCCTTGAAGTCTATTTGGATTGTATGAAAGATTATTATTGTTTGGTGGGCTATTTCTTATTCCCGTATTCCAAATATTCTCATGCAATTATTTTTTACTATTTGGAGGATAGTTTTATCATTTGAGGTTATTTTGATTTCTATATGTTATCTACAACTTGCATTTTTTAGCATGTAACTTAGTTGGCATGATTGTGCCTTCGCTTTTCGTGAATGTTGAATATTAAGTTACTAAGGTGTTTTTTCTATGGTGACGTTTTATTTTCTTTGTTTATATAGGTCATTTGGACATATAGTGGCCACTATCACCCAACTGAAGAAAACTTGTTTGACTTTCTTGCTTTTCTAGGGAAAAATGGCATTGACATTGCTAATTTTGAGGTATATGTCATATAAATACTTTATAGTCTATTTTAGTTTATATTCCAATGTTCATCATCTTTCATGTCTTATATTTTACATTGTATCTTCTTTCATTTGCAGAAGAGAAACTTAGTATTGATGGTAAGAAGTAGGAATTGAAGAAAGAGGAGAACAATAACACTAGAGCGACAAATGTCGAAAGAGAGAGAGAAGATAAACGTTCTAGTGATACCCTTAAAGCTAATATCCCGCATGAGACAAAAATACATATTGATGGTCAAATATTTAGAGTTGGTGAATTCAACTGCAATGTCTTGGCAACACATGAATGATAATGTTTTGAAGTGATGAAGCACTATTTCATGTGTAAATTCTGGTCCAACCAATATTAAGTTGGAAACTCATTGTAATATTTGAATTTTCATATAATATAATTTATGTGGTTGAAATGATTTATAGTTGTATTTGATATTATTTAGTATTGTAATTAACATATGTAACCTTGGTTTTTCATATTAGACGAACATGCACATTGTATGACATTTTTTTTAATTTAGTCACAAAAGCATACTAATTATTTTTTGTTGATTAATAATGAACACAAAATCAATCTAAAACTACTAAATTCGTAGTTTATATTTATCATTCATGATGAACACAAAAAAAATGAATATATGACAACTAAATTAGTCATTTATAATAATTATTAATGAAAGTAAATGAAGTGAATATAAACTACTAAATCGGTCGTTTATATAATGAATATGAAACTACCAAAAAAAGATGAATGACTACTATATATGATAATTTTCTATTACAAATAATGACTAAATTTTGCATATATGTGACTATTAGTAGCTAATTTAAAGTATCTTATAATTAAACCGAAATTTAGTCATATTTCTTTGGCCATTAATTGGTTTCAAATGACGACCAAAATTTGCATATATTTGACTATTAGTAGCTAATTTACAGTATCTTATAATGCGAACAACATTTTGGTCATATTTCATTAGTCATTAATTGGTATTCTTGGGTGATCATGTAGTAATATATTTTTTTGTGTATTTGGTCATTAATTGTGGCAGTTAATGACTAAATCAATGGCTAAATCAATGACCAAATTTATGACTAAATATACTACTAGATGATAAAATTGGGACAACCAATTAATGAGTAAGCTAAATACGAGTAAAAGTTCATTGCATTATAAGATACTGTAAATTAGCCACTATTAGTCACCGATGCAAAAATTTTCATTTATATTCAAATTTTAGTCATTTTTTTAGTAATTGATTAGCCATTTTGTACTAGTAAGCTTTCAACAGTTCACCCCCGATCTGAGAGTTTTCTCCATGGATCAACTACCCTTATTGATCTCTTTAATGGATATTTAATACACTCTTTCATGATATGGTTTCCATTAGCAACATCCCGCTTTTATGGATATTTTATCCCTTTGACTAGGATTTTATTAGAAAAGCTCACCTTTCTCTCCCACGAAGATTTTCCTCATAAAAGCTTTCCTTTCTCTCCCATAAGGCTTCTATTTTTTTCTTAAAGTTAGCATATTTCTTTAGCTAAGTAACTTGATGCATATTTATCTCCAATCCATGAAGCTTATCTAGAATTGGATCTAGAAGCCTTAGCATGAAAGAATTATGCCTTCCCATTCACCAATTGTATTTGACAAGAATCTCATCTCTTGGTGTCTCACTTTTCCAAGTGATTAAATTATTTTATTTATTTAATAATAAAGTAATTAATTTTCTTATTACACATTAGACCTAACTTTTCTTAGCTTAGGTTAGCAGTGTTATATATAATGGAGGGGTGTTACATACTCTGCCCCTTAAATTTATCTCGTCCTCAATTTCTCACTGCTTCTTACAATATTATTTTCTCATTCATAGGTAGTTGTTTCTGAATTTATAGGCTCTCATAGCCTTTCCAACGGATGTAGATCTTCAACTATATATTGGTTACAAAGGACTTCTACCAGCACATCTGCTTTCATCGCTACCTGTAACATCTTTTTCAATCAATTTTGTGAGAGGTTTTAGATGTAGAAACTCAACTTTGTTCACCATAGTTAATATCATAACTTGATATACAATACTACTATTTGAATAACTACGGGTCATGCTTCCCTCCATTTAAATATGATTCCTAGTTTTCATTGTATTTAAAGAAATGCATGTTCTTCCCCTATGTTCTTCTAATCCATTTATGTTCTTTTTGAACACTTGCTTCCTGCAGTTTCTGTGTGTTAGTCACAACAAGTCAAACTAGCACATTTGGCAAATCAACATATATAAAATATCATGTCTCATTGACTTAAACATAACCATCGAAATCGTAACTCACATGTAACCATCATAAATCATATTCATATGTCCTATATATACTAAGACTGAAACAAAATATAGGTACTTATTCTTAGCTTCAAATACCAATTCTTAGTTTCCACCTTTGTCTTGCTTCTGCACTCTGGATCGATTTTCGCACCTAACAATCATCGAGTGCCTGCTCATCAACCACGCACACCTCCACATAGTGTGTAGCACACACATACAACTATATATGTCATATATCATCATGCACTACATTCATCCATATCGGTACCATATGTATTGCTTTTACACAATACCATATATACAACTTGTATACCATACCAATGTCCATAACATCACATGAACGCCATATACCTCATTCAGATGTTTGCAACCATGCTATTATTATGCCAATAAGTCCTTCAATTATTCATATTACATTTAGGCAAGTTTGATCAAAATGTACTTGGTTTGTCGATTGGGAAATAAGGAATTCATGGACCTGTTCAACTTCGGCAACCAAAGTATAATTGAATTTTTTATGTCAAATTATTCAAGTTCTTTAAATTTTTCATGTATCTCGCGGTTGCAGGAAATTTTCAGAAAATGATAACGTAGATGCATAATACAACTTTACAAAACCAATAACTTTGAGTTTTGAGATTGAGTTTGTGCTATATTCAAGGTTTTAACAATAACAGAATATGAATTCCAATTAATCATAAAGCAGACTATTGACTATGATGGTTAGTCTGTCAACCTTAACTTTGTCTTTAGCCAAGAACATAATTATTTAGTTCTCAAAATTTCTCCACACTTAAACTAATAATGTCATATGACTTATTGTTGCTCTTTTTACACTTCTTCCAGGACCTTGTTGGCCATGAGTAATTCGTTGTAGGTATAAAACTGTTATGTTATGGTATGTTCTATGCTTATAACAATTTACTTCTTTTCCTTATTATATTCCACAGATTAGCAATCACATGCACATAAAGTAAATCGTAGATAGACCATTAAACGATTGATAGAAAACAAGCCAAGACAAGAGACACAAGATGTGGCGGCTAGCCAGGGGCAAACCCCGCAATGTGTGGGGAAACCCTTTGATCAAATCTTCTTTTATCTTCAATAATTTAGCAGAGAGAAATATTACAATAAATCTTATTTGTATCAGCAGTAGCAAACCCTATATCAAGAGCATCAACATTAGCAGCTTCATCATCAAACTAGGGCAGACGATATCTCACAAACTGACCATCGGGTCGGCTTGATTCCACCGCCAGAAGTTGTGGCTTCCAGAGGAGGCTTGGATGAACCTATAACACAGTTCATATGAGGAGATCTTCTAGTCCATGTAGGTCAAAATTTACTTTTGCAATTGTAGTTTCAATTTCGACAACTTCTAGCTTCAAACTAGGGCAGTCGATATCTTGCAAACCGTCCGTCGGATTGAATTGATTCTACCACCAAAAGTTGCGGCTTTCCGAGGAGGTTCAGATGAACCTATAGCACAGTTCATATGAGGATAGCTTCTAGTCCATGTAGGTAAATCTTTACTTTTGTAGTTGCAGCTTCAAATTCAGCGGCTTCTAGCTTCACATGTGTGAGGTAGAGACCCTTTTCTGCATAGTAGAGAAGAGACTCTTTTCTACATAGTAGAGAGAGAGAGAGATGTGATGAGATGAGTTAGTCCAAATGAGGAAAATTCCTCCCGTATTTATAAACAATGTTGGTGTTTGAATAGATGTGACTGTTGGGCTTCTGAGCCTACATGAGTTGTAGGTCGGCTTGATAATAATTCCATAATTAAAATAAATTCATATCTCCATGAATACTTATCGGAATCGGATGATTTTTATATCAATCCTACACCTCTCGACGAGCGAAATCTAATAAAAATATTATCAGCCATGAATAGGATGATCCACATGAATTTTTTCCCTAGTTTCCAATTTTAACACTCCCTCTAAACTAGGGAGAACTTCATCTACAATCTGTCTATCGATCGTTACTATTCATCCATCAAATGCACTGCCATATACAACTTGTCCCTTGCCCTTCTCTGCTCCATTCTACATGTTCTGCTTTGTCTTGTTCTGCCCTATACTAATCTGTATTGCTCTGCTCTGTTCTGATCTGCTCTTGCATTATTCTATTCTTCTATGCTTTTGCCTGAATTATGAAGAATAAGAAATGATCGAGGATGTATCATACTGACTCAAAGTCAGTCTCATAGTATGTACCACTGGTCCCAGACTAGTCTCAACCAACCCGAAGTTAGCGTCATAGTGAGTACAACTCCACTGGTCCCAGACTAGTATCATCCTCCATTAACTCAAAGTCAGTCTCAAAGTGCGTACCACTAGTCCTAGACCAGTCTCAACCGACCCCAAATCAGCTTCATAGTATGTACCACTACTACCACTGGTCCCAGACTAGTATCGCAATCTCCGAGAGTGTACCACTGGTCCCAGACCAGTCTCAACCGACCCGAAGTTAGCATCATAGTATGTGCCACACTCAGTGGTCCCAAACGAGTACTGCACTGGCACGAAGTCAGTCTCAAAGTATGTACCACTGGCCCCAAACCAGTCTCAACCGACCCGAAGTTAGTGTCATAGTATGGTACAACTGCTACCACTGGTCCGAAAACACTATCATTAATCCCAGATCAATGGAGGTCATCCTAGCATAGGGAGTACGGTAGATACAATGATGCGTCCATCAGTACTACTATGGTCCCTAACTTCATTTCCCTGCTCATTGGTCAGATGAGAGGTAAATCCTATGAGTTCGAGACTGCATGAGTAGGATGTCTTGACAGGAGAACTAATCAATATTGTCCTCATAGGAGAACACATCAATCCTGCTACAATCGCCATGGAGAACACATCAATCTAGGCCTCACAGGAGAACACATCAATCCTGCTACAATCGCCATGGAGAACACATCAATCCAGGCCTCACATGAGAACACATCAATTCTACTACAATCCCCATGGAGAACACATCAATCCTGCTACAATCGCCATGGAGAACACATCAATCTAGGCCTCATAGGAGAACTAATCATCCTGCTACAAAGGAAAGTGAATCATCCTGTTCCACAAGAGAGTGAATCATCTTGTCCCACAAGAGAGTGAATCATCTTGTTCCACAAGAGAGTGAATCATCTTGTCCCACAAGAGAGCGAATCATCTTGTTCTAGTGTGCACCACCAGGGGAGGGTGAGTCACCCTGTGGTCGTATGTTGCTCTAGTAATAACCGCAAGCCATCAGAGCTCCTAGAGCTCAATGTATGCAACATGTAGGACCCTTGTACAAGGTTTCTTTATGACTCCATGTCATTTGGGAAAATCATAGATTAAATCTTTCCTTGGGGCTTTGACAAGGTGTATCGACCTGTACATCATCTTAATGCGATGGAGACTCCTTGCTCATCTACTTACCATATCCCAGACGATGTCTATCTGCTGGAGCAATCGATGAATACAAGATTCCTTAATAATCGAATCCCACCTCTGGTTGTTACAAAGAATCACAGTGGTATCCCAAACAACTCACTAAAGAGCATTCACAATCAAACTGCCTCACAGGAGGCTATGTTGACAACAATATACTCTGCTTCGGTGGTGCTCAAGGCCACCGACTTCTGCTTCCTACTTATCCAGCATATTGAAGCAAATCCCAAGGAGAAAAAACACTTGGAAGTGCTCTTACAGTCCTCCACGTTGCCTGCCCAATCAACATCTATGTATCCAAATAGTCTCACATCTCCAGCAGTGTATATTAACCCATAAGTCATAGTGCCACGAAGATATCTCAACAGATTCTTGGCACCAATCCAATGTATGTGGTGGGGTTCAACCATATGTTGACTCAACATGTTGACTGCGAAGCATATATCTAGATGGGAATTCACTAATAACATTAATGCTCCGACGAGTTGCCGATACTCGGTAGCATTTCGTAAAACAGGTCCAGCAACACTACCACTTAACTTGTTGAAGTCAAGCTCCATCGGCATAGTTACAGGCTTGCAGTCCACCATACTGAATCTTTCCAATATCTTCACCACATATTTTCCTTGAGATGGGAAAGTTTCTCATGCCTGTTGCCACACTTCAAGTCCTAGGAAATAGTGCATCAGTCCTAGGTCTGTCATTGTAAATTCAAAAGCCAACTCCCTCTTACATTTGAGAATGAGAGGGTCTACACCTGTTAGAAAGAGGTCGTCCACATACAACACCAGTATGAGAGGTTTATCATCTTCAACCTTAAAGCAAATGTTAGGATTTCCTTCACTCCTAGTGAATCCCAGCTTCCTCAAGTAGCTGTCAATCCTCTCATACCATGCTCGGGGTGCTTGATTCAGCCCATAGAGAGCCTTCTTCAACCTACATACATGAGATTTTTTATCATAAATCTCAAATCCTTCAGGTTGCTCCGCGTAGACCTCTTCTTTGATCGAGCCATGCAAGAATGCAGTCTTGACATCCATCTGATGTAGGTTCCATCCTTGTGAAGCCACAAGGGTTGTGATCAAGTGGATGGTCGTATATCTAGAAAATATCACATCATAGTCTATACCATCCTTCTGAGAGAAACCACGATCAACAAAACAAGAATTATACTATTCTGTACTTCCATCTATTGTGGCTTTATCTTGTAAGGGCATTTCAAAGTAACAATTGTCTTATCCTGGGGTCTGGGAACTACTTCCCAGACATCATTCCCCATAATGGTCATAGAATCCTTCCATACTTGATGCTTGATGGCATCTGAGAATGATGAAGGCTCATTTTGTATGATTCTACTCATACTAGTCAGGTATCCCTGATACCTGTTAGGTTTCTTACTTTCACGGAAGGTTCCTCGGGGTGCAGCATGTTCTTCAACATGAGCAAGTATCCCCCTAAGCCATGAAGGCCTCTTCCTAGAAGAGGAAGACTCAGGTGGATAAATAGGATCCATGGGTTCCTCCACATCAGGCATTGTTACATCATCTACCCATAGAGACAGCTTCCACAATCGTACGGTTCTTCCTTTCTGCCACACCATTCTGCTCAGGAGTATATGGTGTAGTAGTCTCCCTCTTCATGCCAACCTCAGATATGCCTGAGTGAACCAACCATAATATATCTGAGGTCTTTCATGGCTTAAGGGGAATGGTCCCCTTTTGAGCTTTTTGTCGGCACATCTTGGACATACACCTTCTTTCTCTACTCTGAATTTGGGCATCCCTGTCACCATTTGTCTTACATCGGGTAGAGCTTTGTAATGAAGTTGGGCAAACCTCTAATGCCAAAGTTCGGACTGAAGAGTTGTGTCACAAGACATGACATCTAGCAGACTTCCACCGACCTAATATAATGAATCAACATGAAACCCAAGAGCAAAAGGCATCTTTAACATTATTTTTCCATATACGTGCCTTGCCATCACTGAAGGTTACCTTGTAGCCTTTGTCTTTCATTGCCGAGATGGACACCTGGCTCTTTTTGAGATCAGGTGCATTTAATACATCCTAGAATTTCTAACCTTCTTCAATGGTTTTCCTCTTCCTTGATTCCTAGAACTCCTCTTACCTTAGATATTGAATTTTTCATTCCTTTGATTGCCATCAGATTGATTTTGATCATCATCCTGGTGTGAATCCTTTCTATCAAGGCACTCCCTTGCATAGTGACCTGCTTTATCGCAGATGTAACATCGTCCTTTTCTTCCACCCTTAGGTCAAACCTTTCTTTTCAATTTAGACTCGAAATTATTTCTTTCCTTAGCATGAGAAGAAAAGGCAACATGAGGACCTTTAGGCATGGGCATTTCTTGCTCTTCTACTCTTGTTTCTTCTTGAATGCATTTAGCCATTAATTCCTCAAAACCACGAATTACATGATTGTTCAGAAGAGTAGTCCTGAACACGTACCATTCGGATGGTAATCCTCCAAGAGTCGTGAGTGCCATTTCCTTTTCAGTGATAGGAGATCGTTCCTGATTTCAGTGATCCTTAAGAAGTATACTTGCATACTATCATCTTTACCCTTCTTGATTTCCCTAAGCTTATTTATAAGAAACAAAACTTGATTTGCATCATTAACTTTAAATAAACTCACCAGTCTATCGTAGATTTCTTTGGAGGTGTCTAGTTCAGAGATGTAGGCCACCAAGCGCTTGTTGATAGAGTCACGAATGAACTTCTTCGCTTTAATCTCCTCGTTCTTCCATTTGTTCCTAGCGGCAGGAAGTGCATTTGGTGGAGGCTCAACAATATTTCATGTCACATGATCCAACACTCCTTGATCCTTAAGGGATAGATCGACAGACATCTTCCATCCGTGATAGTCAGCTTTCTCACGGAGCTTGTCTTCAATAGGAAAGAGTGTTGAGGACCCCATCATTCTTTTAGGATAGCCTTGCCAATCTTCTCTTCGGTGATTGCTCTTGATCTTGCTCAGGCTTTGTCTTCACCTCAGCTCTGATACCATGTTAAGTTATGGTATGTTCTATGATTATAACGGTTTACTTATTTTCCTTATTATATTCCACATATTAGCAATCACATGTACATAAAGTAAAGTGTAGATAGAACATTAAACGATTGATAGAAAACAAGCCAAGACAAGAGACACAAGATGTGGCAGCTAGCTAGGGACAAACCCCACAATGTGTGGGGAAACCCTCTGATCAAATCTTATTTTATCTTCAATAATTCAGCAGAGAGAAATAGTATGATAAATATGATTTATATCAGTAGTAGAAAACCCTAGATGAGTAGCATCAACATTAGTGGCTTTGTCATGAAACTAGGGTAGACGATATCTCACAAACCGACCGTTGGATTGGCTTGATTCCACCACCAAAAGTTGTGGTTTCTAGAGGAGGTTCAGATGAACCTATAGTGCAGTTCAAATGAGGAGATCTTCTAGTCCACATAGGTCAAACTTTACTTCTACAGTTGCAATTTCAGTTTCAGTAGCTTCCAGCTTCAAACTAGGGCAGTTGATATCTTGCAAACCGTTCGTCGGATTGACTTGATTCCACCACCAAAAGTTGTGGCTTTCAGATCAGGTTCATATGGGGAGATCTTCTAGTCCACGTAGGTCAATCTTTACTTCTACAGTTGCAGCTTTAGTTTCAGCAGCTTCCAGCTTCACATGTGTGAGGGAGAGACCCTTGCAGTAGAGAAGAGACTATTTTCTGTGTAGTAGAGAGAGAGATGTGATGATATGAGTGACTCCAAATGAGGATAATTCCTCCTATATTTATACACAATGTTGGTGTTCGAATAGATGCAATTTTTGGGCTTCTGAGCCTACCTGAGTCGTAGGTCGGCTTGATAATAATTCCATAATCAAAATAAACTCATATCTCCATGAATACTTATTGGAATCGGATGATCTTTATATCAATCCTACACCTCTCAATGAGAGGAATCTAATAAAAATATTATCAGCCATGAATAAGATGGCCCACACGAAGATTTTCCCTAGTTGCCAATTTTAACAAAAACATATAGAACAATCAATATGAAAATACATAAATTTCCCATGCATGAGTTATAACTGAAAGTTACAATGTTTTCAGTTCCACATGCTCTACGTTTCTAGGCACTATGTGTACCAAGGTGTGATATTAGGGTTTTGACATGTTAACACCTCATTCTAACCTTAAGTCGCATTTGGAAGAAAAGAAATATAACTCATTCAAGCATGAATTGCCATGTCTTTTATGCAATACTTGTTATGTTGTTCTATTAAGAACCAGAGAACACTATTAATACAACTAGAGAGACAGACTTCTTCAAGATTGTTGGATAGGATATAATGTTACAATATACATTTCATATTATCCATTGTCTATTTATTAGATAACCAATATCTTTGGTGCACAATTCTGATTACCAGTGCCACTTTAGCCATCATCTTCTTAATTTAGCAACAAGCTATTACATGATTTGTTATATTTTTTCTTCCCCGTCTAGAACATTTTATATCTTCCATTTTCCCTTAATGTATGCATTATTTTACTACCAGATTAAGAGCATAAGTTGTATTAATGTGAAAACTTTTGGTTTACTAAAGATGGTTTATTAATTCACATGAGTGATGGTTTGAATCTAGTTTACTTCTTACTAGTCATTAGGCTACATTTGAATTGATTTATTTTTAATTCAAGTTCATCTAGCACCACCATATATAATCTAAAAGTATACTTCGTTCATATAAAGTAGAAGCACATAGATCTTTTTAATCTTATCACTGTCTCACTTCCCCTAAGAAGTACATTTGCAAGTTCCACCATCCTTCTACTAAAAGAATATTCATCTTGCTATAGATTGGAATGGTCCCTATTTATATCTAGATTGATATACACATCCAGGTTGTGGGGTTCAACACATTGGAATTGAATGACTTCAGAATATGTCATTGGAAATATGTCATTGATCTTGTATTAATTATTGTCTCTCTGTTATTAATCAAGAACCTTAGAAGCTCCTTTTACAATCCCATTAGGTGTTTACAATAGGTTTACTTTTGGGTGCCATACTCATTAATCTAGTTATAAATTTTTAATGTACAATGTATCCTACATATGCATATAGTGAATTATATTATAGGTGTACATACACTTCATAATTATGATTCTAGTTCAGTCTATATTGGAAGTATAACTCCTACCTCTTGCACCACTCAGTTACAATTATTAGAACATTTTTTTCATCTAAAGAGAACCCATAAGTTCCATGTTATTAAATATGTATGTTCCTATAGAATATCAAACTAATGACTTAATACAGTTTAGTTCCCTTCAATAGGGTATATTGTTAGTAATTTTTTTCCAATAAGGTGAATTGACAAGACTATATCCAAAAATGAACCACATCATTACATTTAGATGCACAAAATATTAAATTTAAACACGATTTAAAATTTCATAGTCTCATGCCACATATAGAGACCTACCTCTCACTAGCCAATCTATATTTTAGGAAATCTTCATGAATAATACAATTTTAAGAAGACCTTCAGAACTGTTCTACGATGGAAATCAATTAACCATTGGTCTCTTGGTAATGCTAATAGAATGTCATGAGCTCTCTTCTAGTAATTCCATATAAATATTTTATCTTTGACCTTTCCTCGGGTTATCCACGATCTACGGAAATCAAACACTTGACATTTTATCTATTTTTTTGTGTGTGAGTTACCTTATAAGAGTTCAATGTTTCGTTCTCATATTCATCCTTTGTTAGGATCACTGTAAGTATTGACTTTATTTGATTAATTTATGTCCTTGATTGGACCGACATTAACTTTTTTTATTCCTTGTGTTAATACAACTCCTAATTTACTTTTAACCATAAGAAAAATAATTTTAGGACAATATGGAAAGAGAGATCTATTAATGCATAGTTAAACACAGAATGCAACTTTTCCTTATCTACCATTACTTTTTTCAACACCAGTTATTTCGCAATTGTTGCAAATTTGTTCATTCCTCCGACGTTATTATGCAAACCTAACAATATGTTAGTATCTTAGACCTATTTAAGAGCATTCAACAATAATTTAAGTTTTTACAAACTTCCACAACATATAATAAGTATAATTTAAATATTCACTTCGTTCAAAAATTAGGAACAACAAAAAGAAACTAATTGATTATTCAAACCACAACTAACATGTTGATTATTTCTTTGCATTACTCTTTACTTCAACATAATTGAACATTGCAAAATCATTTGTTTCATTGTATCCTTTCATGGTTTCTCCTCCTGATATTGCTACTATAGCTATGCAAAGACTAAAGAATTATAAGATAGATATAGTTTAAGAATCAAATACCCCACATATTTTGATTTTATTCTTCAAGCTTGATTATGAATATCTAACATCTTAATTTGTTTTTAACTCAGGGTAATTGTGAGAATCTTGATCCATCCATGCATATAAGCATATCAATGCAGCGCTTTGTAACCACTTAAATGAACCCCACATGAAAACCATACATATATGTAAGCATAGACATGTAGTCACATGATGAGTATTCCTTTCAATCATAAGGTAAATTTTCAATTCCAAAGATAAATCTTCATATTATTTTGTGTTGTGCATAAATAAATAAATAAACAAATATAAATATATATATATATATATATATATATATATATATATATATACTCTTTTGCACAGAGTGCCCGCATGTCATTTAAACTTATAATGTCTTCTTAAAATAATTATGCATAACAGTTTGAAACTGTGTCCTTGTCGGTAAGGGAAGTTAAATTTCACAACTGTGAGAGATATATGTCATCCAGGTTATACATGTTTTGGCATTTTTCACATATTAATGTGTACAATTAAGATATGTGTTGTGGAGTCCTCCTCTATACATACAATAATTGTATAGATGTGCACCATACCTACCAACAGGTATTTGCCAAGCTATGACTGTTTGACCTGTGCACATTATTTATAATAATTATCCCCCTAAATAACCTTGAATCTAGTATCCAATAAACTTGGGGAGAGTATGACCGTAAAAACAATTTACGACGGAGGTTAGAGTCAAAACTAAATTTATCGAGCAATCAAAAGTTCAAAGCTCCACTATCGCATTCAATAGCTTAGATCTAAACACAAAAAATAAGATAATATAAGTCATGTACACTATAACTTATATGTTGATAACAACGGACCAACATACTTAAAAACCCGAGGTTAGAATGTGCAGTTAAAAAGGGGAGCTTGGGAATTATGTAATAATTCCCATCATACAACTCAATAATAGTACTAACAATCGATGCCATGATGGCGTATTGGTGAATTGGTGATGCCATTCTCTCTTATTCTTTTTGTTTAATCTTCTCCAATTAAAATAATCAAATAAAATGTTGAATTTCTATGTGTACTTGTGAGTAGTATAATTCTATAATTCGTGATTCATTGGAGCATAATTGCATAAAATAATATTGAGGATTGTGCCTATTTAGAGAAAGTCCCATGTTTGTTTTATGAGTTTAAATGATGCTTAGTTATTAACATCAAACGAAATATCTAAGTCGAGCTATTCAAAATCATTGCTTTACTGTGATTGAAGCTAAACCAGGATGAAACTAACTTGTGATATTGATCACAATCAGAATGACAGACATTGTACATGGTATTTTTGAGTGGTTCTATTGTACCGCTAGGAATGAAGTATCCATGGAGGCACAGGCCATGCTATGCATACGGCATCAACGGAAGCTACAAGCCAACCACTAAGTCCACCAATTGACAACGGAAGACACCAATGCAAGCGCCCATACAAGGCAGCTAGAGGATGAGCACACAATAACTCACACATTGCACCCATATTTAACGAATTACATAGATGAATACTAGTCGGTCTATTCTGATTGCATACCTGTGAGATATACCTGATAGAATTACCTCAGCAATGGCTCTATGAAAACGAAATTGTCACATCAAACAATCAATCAACGAAACCAAGAGGAACACACACTAAACAAGAAGAGACACTAACCTCTGACCAAAACTAGGTCGGATGACTCGGAAGTCTATCCCTTCCCTAGAAACACAAAATAAATCCATTTCATTACCAAAATGGTCCACCTGCAAGGGCATCCGCAAAAACAACACCATATGAAACCCTCACAAGGATTTAATGGCCACCGTGTTTTACATTTATCAATTACCTTTAAACTTCTAGACAAAAGTTCCTACTGTTCACAATTTTTTATACATTTATCGCTCTAGGTTTCGAGATCTCAAAACTAAATTTCCAAGATTATGCTCTCTAATCCTCTTCACTGGGTTCGAAAGGAAGACCAGATCCGAAGCCTCCATTAAATAAATTGTGTTTGAATACAAACATGGTATGAAATCTGGGGATAAACTTGATCTTTTCATTTTCAATCGTAACTGTAGAGCTGCACACATCAGGGTGGAACTCGAACCAGTTGAGAATAATTAATATTATTTTGTTATTAATGGAGAAAATAGTTACATTGTTGTAACTTTCTCCCTAGTTTAGGATTAGTTCCTATAATTATGAGGTTTGGGTGCAACTTCCTATTTCCTAGTATTGTATTTATTGATGTAATCTTTGATTGATTGATGAATATAGTGGACGAGAGTGATCTCTCAAGTTTTGTGAGTGTAGTCTCCAGGTGCAGGCCACACGTGAGAGCTACATCTCTTTCTTTTCAATTCTGTTCACATTTTATCTTGGTATCAGAGCTCAGATTGAGTGAGCCTGATCTTTTGTCACCTGTGAGGCTGAAGTGCCTGTAGTAGCTAGCTTGCCTGTGTGGCTGGAATAGCCTGTGTGGCTTGAAGAGCCTTTGTGGCTGTGTGTACACGAGAGCTCTGTGCTCGAAAATTGAGCAGGTGGACTGCAGAACACCTGGCTCAGACTCGAAAGTTTTGGTGCGGATTTTTCACGGATTGGCGCGGATTTTACGCTGACAGTCGCGCCAATAGAGGAATTAGCGCGGTTATTGAGGAATAAACTACGCCAGAGTGCCAAAAAGCCCGATTGGCGCGGGATTTTACCCGGAAAGTCGCGCCAATTTCAATACTCTAAGCAATTTCTCATTAGCGCGGATTTTTTGCTCGGGGTTGCACCAGAGGATCTGTGATAGTGTGAACTTCGTTTGGCGGTCTGCAAACAGTGCAGATCGGCGGAGTTGTAGATTCGTCCGGGAGAGACAGATCGGGAAAGCGCCAGAGGAGATCTGCGGGAAACCTCGACTTCGTTTGGCGATCTGCAGGGAGAGCAAGATCGGTGAAGTGGAAGATCAATCCAGGAGAGGTGGATCGGATCAATTGTGATCAGATCATTGTTTCGGCTGTGTTGGAAACGCCGAATTTGCTCATTGGAGCGGGAGTGCCAGACACTGTGGATCGGTGGCAGAGGTGACAGATCGATCTGACAGGTATTGTTTTTTGTTGTTAAGTAGATTCACAATGAGTAATACGATGGAATCTTACCTTAACGAGTCTGGTAAACTCAACGGGTCTAACTTCACGAATTGGAAGTTTAAGATCTAGACCCTGCTTGATGGTGCGAACGCTTGGACTATAGTGACAGGCGATGAGCAGAAGCCGACTGCGAGCATGCAGAAGGAAGACTGGGAAAAATGAGAAAACAAGGCCAAGGTCCTGTTAAAGATGTCTGTGAAAGACAATGTTATTGCACACATGATAGACTGTAAAACGTCCGCAGAGATTTGGACGAAAATCAAGAATCTGTATGAAACCCAGAATACAAACAGAGTTTTGGCTCTGAAAAGCAAGCTATTTTCAATGAGGATGGACGAAAGGGAGTCTGCTACTGCATTTGTCGCGCGAATTAAGGATGTTAAAGACGGATTGGTGGCCATTGGAGTGGCGGTGGCTGATGAAGCTCTTGTTGCAATTACAATGAATGGGATGCGTGATGATTTCCAAACCTTCATCACTAGAGTCTCGGCAAGGGAGAAAACACCCACTTTTGATGATCTCACTGCGATCTTGCAGCAAGAGGAAGAGCGACAGCAGAATCTGAATCTGAACCCCCAAAGTGACGATCTTGCGCTGGTGGCAAAACGACGACTATCCAAAAGGAAGCAGTCACAACAGCAATCAGTCCAGAAAGGAGGAACAACACATAAACATCATTGTCATAAAGGTATGCTTGCAAATTATTCTGAAAAGAAATGCTTTTATTGTGGAAAGAAGGGTCATATACAGAGAGATTGTTATTATAAGAAGCAGGCTGATGAGGCAAGGAGGAGACAGGTAAATCCAAAACACAGAGGATATTTTGTTGAAGAAGAAGACTTCAGTTATGAATTTCGACTGTTCACAGTCGACTGTGCCCTTTCTGCATCAAATGAAGATGACATCTGGTATGTCGATTCTGGAGCATCCTCTCACATGACTGGTAATAAAGAATTTTTCGACAGTCTTGAAGAAATTATAAATGGATCAAAAATATATCTAGGGGATGATAATGGATATCAGATTAAAGGTCATGGGGTGATTTCAGTTAAGTTACCAAATGGAAAAATTAGTCACCTTTCAAATGCTTTATATGTACCTGGAATAAAGAAAAACCTGATATCTGTATCCATGATGGCTGACCAAGATATGAATGTCGAATTCTTCAAGACTCATTGTGTGATAAAGGATTGCAGGAATGAAATTGTTGCAACAGGCATGCGAGTTGGAAGCCTATACAGATTGGATGCAAAAAGTATATCAAAGCAAGCCATGGTTGCAGGAGAGTCGACAGCTGAACAACTCTGGCATCAGAGGTTTGGTCATCTGAATATGCAGGATCTCATGTTGTTACAAAAGAAAGGTATGGTCGAAGGTCTCCCCATCTTTCGTAACATTCAGTTAAACTGTGATGGTTGTGCCTTTGGAAAGATGCACAGAGAACAGTTCCTTGTGCATGATAGGAGGAGGCAAACAGAAATCTTAGAGCTAGTGCACACTGATGTATGTGGTCCCATGCAGACAAGGTCGCTAGGGGGAGCATACTATTTTTTGTTGTTTACTGATGACTGCACTAGGTATTCATGGATTTATTTTTTAAACAAGAAAAGTCAGACTTTCTAATGTTTTATAGATTTCAAAACCCTGGTGGAAAGACAGTTTGGAAAAAGTATTAAAATTCTCCGATCTGACCAAGGAGGAGAATACAAATCAAAGGAATTCATGAAATACTGCAAATCTCACGGGATTGTTCAGCAGTATACAGTGCCGCACACACCACAGCAAAACGGAGTTGCAGAGCGTAAAAACAGAACCCTGGTAGAGTGCGGAAAGAGCATGCTGCAAGGTAAGGGTCTATCTAATACTTTTTGGGCAGAAGCGATAAATACTGCTGTATATTTGAAAAATAGAAGTCCTACTATGTTTCTTGGCTTCAAAACCCCTTTTGAATCCTTGTATGGATTTAAACCAGCAGTAAGTCACTTAAGAGTCTTTGGGTCAAAGGCATTTGCACTTGTACCCAAAGCTGATAGAAAGAAACTAGACCCTAAGGCAGTCAAATGCATCTTTGTTGGTTATGGCACAGAGTTTAAAGCATACAAACTGTTCAATCCTGAGTCTCGTAAGACATTTGCAAGTAGAGATGTAGTCTTTCATGAACAAGTACAGGAAAGGAAAGCTGATGTTGGAGATGATTGGCACATTCCATTGCTATTGGAGAAAAGCAGCGAGGATGAAAGGGAGCAGGAACAGGAGCAGAAAGAAGAGAATGAAGAAGAACAACAAGAAGGTGAAAGAGCAGGCCCAGTTATTGCAGAAGAAAACAAATTTGAGGTAAGTCCCCTACCAAGAAGGTCAGGTAGGCAGACTCAATTACCATTGAAGTTGAGAAACTATGCTTTGATGTCAAAAGTTTTGAACATTGTCGAACCCTCTAATTACAAAGAAGCTAGTCAATTTGAGGAATGAAGAGCTGCAATGAATGAGGAGATGGAATCAATTCTTAGAAATAATACTTGGGAATTAGTATAGCTGCCTAAAAATAAAACACCTATAGGAAGAAAGTGGCTGTTTAAACCAAAAATGAATGCAGACAGAAGTATAGATAAGTTAAAAGCTAGGCTGGTTGCAAAAGGATACTCATAGCAGGAAGGTATAGATTTTGATGATACTTTTGCACCTGTAGCAAAGCTAAATACAATCAGAATGCTTATTGCTTTAGCTACTAAATGTAATTGGGAATTACACCAGCTTGATGTTAAATCTGCATTTTTAAATGGTGATTTAAAAGAGAAAATTTACTTAGTACAACCAGAAGGATATGTAAAGCAGGGGCAGGAACATCTTGTTTGCAGATTGAAAAAGGCTTTATATGGTTTAAAGCAAGCACCCAGGTCTTGGTACGAAAAGGTTGATTCTTTCTTTATAGAGTATCGTTTCCATAGAAGTTTAAATGACCCAAATTTGTATACCAAGTACAATGATCAGGGGCAGATTATTTTGATTTCTCTATATGTGGATGATATGATTCTAACAGGAAATGCAGATGACTTAATCAGAGGAATCAAAAGGCTCATGGCACAAGTTTTAGAGATGAAAAATCTCGGAAACCTTAACTATTGTCTGGGATTAGAAGTATTCAGAGATACTAGACAAACTTTTCTTACACAAGGGAAGTATGCTAGAAATCTGTTGGAAAAGTTTGGTATGGATCAATGTAGATCAGCAGTGACACCTTTGCAGCAAAATTTGAAATTGAGCAGTGACGATGGCACTAAGGAGGTAGATGCCACAATGTACAGACAGCTGGTTGGCAGCCTTATATATCTTACAACAACCAGATCCGATTTGGCATACTCAGTTAGTGTATTAAGCCAATTCATGTCAAAACCGCGTGAAAGTCACTGGACAGCAGCAAAAAGCGTGTTGAGGCATCTTTGTGGTACTATTCATTTTGGTATTTTATACACTGATGTATCTGATGTTACTCTAGCAGGTTTTTCAGACTCAGACTGGGCAAGTAACCTGGATGATCGGAGGTCCATCACAGGTTATGCATTTAACATAGGTTCCGGGGTAATTGCATGGAGCAGCAAGAAACAAAGTATTGTAGCTTTGTCGTCATGTGAAGTTGAATATCAAGCATTGTGTGCAGCAACATGTGAAGCAATCTGGTTGAGGAGACTTCTTAACGATGCAGGAAAAGAACAGAAGCAACCCACTTCTATCAAAAGCGACAACCAGAGCACTGTCAAATTAGCATACAATCCAGTGTTTCATAAAAACACCAAACACATAGACACCCAGTTTCACTTTCTTAGAGAAAAAATACAGTCAAAAGAAATTGTTGTTGAATATTGTAAAACTTGTGACAATGTGGCTGATATTTTTACAAAGCCTCTTGCACGAGTGAAATTTGAATTGTTTAGAAAGACGCTAGGAGTCGAGGAGAACCCTTTCTCCATTAAGGGGGGGAGTTGAGAATAATTAATATTATTTTGTTATTAATGGAGAAAATAGTTACGTTGTTGTAACTTTCTCCCTAGTTTAGGATTAGTTCCTATAATTATGAGGTTTGGGTGCAACTTCCTATTTCCTAGTATTGTATTTATTAATGTAATTTTTGATTGATTGATGAATAGAATGGACGAGAGTGATCTCTCAAGTTTTGTGAGTGTAGTCTCCAGGTGCATGCCACACCGGAGAGCTACATCTCTTTCTTTTCAATTCTGTTCACATTTTATCTGAACCCACAATCTCTCACTTTGGAGGCAAGCACCTTATCCATTTGTTGCAACGTACTAATGTATTAAAAGACTTTTGAATCTTCTCTCTTCTGCTAGAGATCGCCACATGAATAAAATATTTCAGAAATGACATCAGTGGATAAGGCAAATAAAAAAGCGGCGTTGTGCTTTAAAAGTTCTATTGTGTTTTAATTTAGAAAAAATAATCCACGTTTTCTGCAGTTTTCAGCATGACCACAAATCACATACACGTCGTGCTATTTCTTCTTAAAACAATTTTTTTTTTATACTCCCCACCTTCGATAACCTTTTGAGGTCTCTGATGACAAACACAGAAGCATTGTCTGCATCTGCACAAACCATTTCTTTGGTCTCTAATGACCTCAACAACTTCTTGGGGTCGAATTCCTACGAAATTGACGGCAATATGAAAAAACTCTGGAAGGTCGCCGAGTATCGTAAATTTCTAACAAGTTTTTGAATTGACCATACCGCCGAAATTTTGTAGGGTATCCGAGGTCCCACGGGGGAAATCTCTACAGACGGCCAGTCCGAGATTCTTGAAATTTCATATAAGATGATGGACATGGTCTTCATGCCGCAAATTATGGTTACCAATATCTCTACCGCCCTACTGTATTCCACGCAGGATTCACCCAATGGCATATAGGAAAACAAAAGAAAAGAGATATAAGGCTCAATATACCTTCTTGTTTGAAACGGTTCTAGAGCTAACTACTACCAATGATGCACGCCTTATTTCGTTTGTCCATCAACCGAAACTCCTCTTTTCATAGAAGATAATTTGTCTGGGGAGATTGAATTAATTTATGGTTAAGCGTTACTTTTGTTGATCCGTCAACCACTTTATTTACATCAATAACTACTGTATTCTCATGTTCATATAAGCAGCTTGCTTAATAAGAAAAAATGTTGTAATTATTAGGATTGATTCTCCTGTGGAATCGATTCATATAAGTACTATAATCCATATCTGCTTTCCATTAGTAGGATTTTCTTGTGGTCTCTCTTTAGGTTTATAAAGCATTGGCTATGATCTAAAGGAAGAAATTCTTAGAATTCTCCCTTTACTCGGCATAATCTTAAGCCTTCTGTCTGACTACCAAATTTTTTAGTAATTAACGCAATATGAATTTGGTTGGGATATATATAAATATTGCTTAAAAAAACTCAATATATACTTAATGATCTGAATGAAGGTTTCGACCTTTTATTTTTATTTTTTTAATTTATCCCAATTTGAAACCAAAATTCAAACTTATCTTTAATTTCAATATAATAGATAACATAATATATATGTATAATATATATTTTATTTATATATATATATATATGTACTATTGCCTCAACATGCCTCTCCAACAAATTATTTCTAAATTTTAATTTTAACGGTTATGAGTTCTAATGCCCTAAGACATTATTCTAGAAGTCATAAGAATAAAACCTACAATCCATTCATATCTAATAAGGGTCGATTGGCCCATAGACTGAATTGTTTCAACATAATGCTCTGATACCATTTTTCACATAACCCATGGGCACAATACTATAAATACCTTGAGTTCTAATGCCCTAAGACATTATTCTAGAAGTCATAAGAATAAAACCTACAACCCATTCATATCTAATAAGGGTCGATTGGCCCATAGACTGAATTGTTTCAACATAATGCTCTGATACCATTTTTCACATAACCCATGGGCACAATACTATAAATACCTTCTACGCTCTACTAGATCCTTGATGTGGAATGACAAATTCAATTAATAGACTTACATACCACATCGAACCTTAAGCATAAATTTCAATTTGGAGAAAGAAATCAATCACGACATTCAAAAAATAATATCCTTGCATTAGGATTCCATTTCTTTGATGACTCAACTCAAGCATTAATGGAGTGTTATCCTAAATATAGTGTAGCTAGCATGACCATGAATCATAATCATAGTCTTATTAGCATAGTCAAAAATATTACTTACATATATTTTATGCAATATGAATAAATATCTAAATTAGCCTTATTGAATGTAATTCCCATAATGCATAATGCATAGCATAGATAACATGACATAGGCTATATAATTTCAAGTCTTAAGACATAATTGTTCTGCATACAACGTTGTCTCCTGCATAAATAGTCACCACCTTAAGACAAAGATATCACAGAAGTTTAGAGATGTGTTATGCTCCTTCACTAAAGTTAGTTGTGATTAAATTTAGACTCAATAAATATCCTATGGATCTGTACAAAGTCATCTCATAAATAAATATAACACATTCAAATATACATCTCAGCAGAGCGATTTAACAATATAAAAAGTTAGGAGTAAACATACAGTACATCTCACGCAGGTGGTCCACACAAGAGAAATTGGAAAGAATGTAAGTTGAAGAACTGAGCACTGCACGTGGTCCACACAAGAGAAATGGGAAAGAATGTAAGTTGAAGAACTGAGCACTGCCACCTACCTTAGCACTGGATTTCACGAGTTCACTCATGTCGAGAGTTCTTGCCATGGATCACTTGCCCTTGTTGATCTCTTCAATGGGTATTTAAGACTCTCTTTCAGGATATGGTTTCCATAGGGGCTACCGGCTTTTTTGGATCTTTTTATCCATTTTTCTAGGTTTTTTTTTTAAGAAAATCTCACCTTTGTCTCACGCGAGGATTTTCCTCATAAAATCTTTGCTTTCTCTCTTGCAAGGTTTTTATGTTTTTATTAAACTTAGCATCTTTCTTAAGTTAAGAAACATAATAGATATTTATTTTCAATCCATCAGGCATATATAGAATTGGATCTAGGAGTTTTAATATAAACGAATTATCCCTTTCTAAACGAATTATCCCTTTCTATTCTCAGATAAAATTGGGCAAAAATCTCATCTCTTCGTGTCTAGCATTTCCAAATGATTAAATTATTTTATTTATTTAATAACAAATTATTTAATTTATTGTTACACATCACACTAGCTTTTCTCAACTTAAATTAACACAATATTATATTCCATAAAAAAGTATTAAAATTTTCTTAAGAAATTCATATATTAACTTTATTCCACTTATACATGAAAAACATGAATAAATTTTTTATCCATATATGTCACATGGCCATAAGAGCACCAATATAATCTTTTTGATTGCAACTTATGGATCAAATTAATTGTCAAAATTAAAGCCTCAAAATGTCATATACATTCCAAAGCAACTGTGCCTCACAAGCATCGGACCTTTTACGATTATAAAATCTGTTATACTTTCGCCATTACTCTAATGGTTATAAACTCAATCAATATCCCATGACAAAAACTATGGTTAATTTTATTTTACACGATTTACATTACATTGAAAACTGGCCTAATTCTTTCTTATAATTATAATCATGTACTCAATCAATATCCCCTGACAAAAATTATGATAAATTTTGCTTTGCAACATTTACATTACATTAAAAATTGACCTAATTCTTTCTTATAATCATAATCATGCTGCAGGAGAATCAAATAATCCTCTTGTCTATTTTATCTTCTAACAGTCGGGAACCTGATATGGTTGATACAGATGTGTTTTTCTCACCCTTCTTTGAGAGGGATGTAAAGTGGATATTTTGGGTTTCCCACATGTTTATAATCTACAGCCCCAACCCACTGCGGATATATAATTTGTGAAAAAACTACATACAACTAATGAAATCAATATCTATTGTCCAGTAATCATTTTATTATTAAAATGTTTTAAAAGTTTTAATAATATTATTTTTTGAATTAATTATATTATTAAGATTGGATGAACTTTTCTAACTAACTAACTAATATAATTCATAGAGTAATATAGATTTTTTTCACTTCATAGTAGACCTACTCAATCCATAAATCTAGAATTATAACTAATATGATTTCTTCTTATATAATGCTAAAGCTGCAACATACTAATTGACGATACGTTTCCAGAGCCTAATGTTCTGAGAACCAAAAAACATCATATTTATCACAAAGTGGCAAGTTTATTCATCCCTAGGATTAAAAGCTTACACGGCAAATAGAGTTGCAGTACTTTTAAATCAGTTATTATGAGTCACAGAATGTAGCCAAATGAGGCTGCAAAGGAGAAAGGAAAAAGGTCACTGAATTATCTTCACACATTTTATACATTTGCAGACGGGGCTCTCTTCCATTCTCCAATTCGTCTATCTTCCACTTGTGTGTTCTGGAATAGTGGTCTCTTTCTTTGGCGGAGTCATCATCTTCGACTGTCACGTTATTAAGTAGAATAATGCTATTGTGGAATTCTCGAACCTCTATTATCAGATTCCTCGTCATTATCAGTTTTCATTTCACTTGCTTTACCCCAATTGTCAGATGCCTCGTCATTCTCAGTTTTCATGCCACGTGCTTTACCCCAATTGTCAGATGCCTCGTCATTCTCAGTTTTCATGCCACGTGCTTTACCCCAATTGTCAGATGCCTCGTCATTCTCAGTTTTCATTTCACGTGCTTTACCCCATAGTGCAGAAAAAAGGCCCACAACGATCAAGAATGCTCCTACGACACTGCGCAGTTTTTGTTATCAAAATCAAAGAATCAATCACGTGGTTATTGGTATACCCGACTTGCAGGTGGTTGGTTATCTTCTTGGTGTTATAGTGGCAGCTATGAGGTTTGATCCTGGGTCTCCCGTGGATTAAACTTGATAGTTACCGATTCACCATGTGTTAAAAAAAAAATCAAAAAATCGAATCACGTTTTGACACAAGATTATGTTCGAAATTATGGAAAGTTACAGGATGAGGAGAGACCCAACATTACAAGAAAAAATTCTTAAACTAAACAAAATAATATAAAGAAAAACTTGCCAAAAAAAAACAAAATCGTTAAAAAAAATGCAGTATCCATATCCATTTAAGAGATACCAAATGACCGTAAGAAGAATGCAAGTGGCTTGTTAGGTTTCCGAGTTACCTGCCGACACGAAGATACACACGAAGGATGAGAATCTCCAAAAGTGCAGTGATAACCGTGCCAACTGGATAGAAAAGTGCCACAAATACAGGCCCTCTTTTGCTTATACACCAAGCTATCAAAAACATTCCCAATCCAGAACTTATTACTCCCTGAAACATGCAATATATTTGTCATGTTTCTGCTGTACTTTATTCCAATTAATATCTTGTTACAATACTCCGTTTACTATTCTATGCCAGGGACATTTTTGGTTGAAAGTTCGGATGGTTACCGAGTATACAACGCTCAGAAGCTTAATATTCCATCCTATAGCCCATATATTGGGCTTATTATTCTCGTAGATTACAGCAATTAGAGCAGATTCAACTGCCCCAATAAGAGTCGTCAGTGCTGCTAATGATAATTGAGCAGGATACCTCTTCAGAATAGGTGCCTGAATCCGATTTCATCCATTTACTTTCCAATAATTACGGATAGAATAATACAAATCAAAGAAATAAGTATAGTTGGCGATATAAGTATTCATAATGAATAGTACCTGAAAAGAAATACATGCAGACCAAAGGAGGACGCTTCCAAAGACCATGATGGAGCCCAGCGTAAAATTAGACTCAGAATTATACGTCATTTGATGACTTTTTACATGAGGTGATAAAACCCTATGAGTGGGGCTGTTGTATAACGTCATGACCATTGCACCAGTGACACATATAACTGTTCCCAGAACCTTTGCTTGTCCTCCCGAACTTCTGATATTAACTTTTTCGAGTCTAGCCAAAACAAAGTTGGATAAGCAGAATGTGCGTGCTAAAGGTTAGGATTGATTTTCCATATTCTTTCAAAAAAAAAAAATTAATTTTCATTTTTTTTTTAAATCGCCAAATTTGGGAAATACTCAAAATTCTCTATACACTAATACAAAAAATAAATAAATAGAAATTTAACTTAAAAAAAAAAAACAAATTTTAGCACTTTTCATCACATATTTTACAATATCGTTTTCAAACTTTAAGATGAATTCTCCTTTCTCCATGATCAATAGAATCTACATAGGTAAGAGCCAACAAGATTGTCATTTCGAGATAGGTAATACCTAATAAAAAAAAATTCTACCTTAGAATTGTGGCGATTGCAAATGTGAAAACCGGTACTAGATTAAATGCTGTTGAACTAAACGTTGAGGAAGTGTAGTACAATCCTGGAAGGACACAATTCTGAATGATCGCAATTCTGTTACATGACATTAATAAAATTGCCTTTATACGAGAATATTGCGACCTCGATTTCACAATAAGAGCTAGAAGATTATAACAAAGGTAGTATATGTAGACGATGCTTACCCACTTCCAAGCAAGAAAATTCGAAATACCACGGGCCATGTTAAAGGTCGGCGTTCCTTTCTGCAACAGTGGAAAAAAGATTAAACCATGTCTATCTGGCCATTATCAATTAAGCAATTGCTTAATAACATTCAAAAAACTGAAATCTAGATCGAAACATCAGGATAATAATGAGTGCACTACCTCTCTAAAATGAAAGCGAAAGGGGCGATAATTAATGATCCAATAGCCATTCTGTAGGTCACCAAAACAACGCGATTCATTCCAACTATTAAGGCGGCTCTCACGATGATATACGTCCCCGCCGAAGTTACCTGATATAAAATTTGTGAAAGATGGGGTTTGAATTTCTCAATTCGCTGCAAAGAAACCATTATAATAATACCAATCGACCTAGCGGTATCCCGGATGAATAACTTTCTTAACCACAGAAGACTGGTATCGAAGGACTTTTTATTTTCAATGAAATTAAGGTTGCAGTACTGAAACCATTAGACTTTACCGAAATATAGTTCCAAGCAGTTAGTCGAATAAACTGTATAACGCTTACTTATAGAATAATGCCCATGATTCTGTAACTTATTGAATGGCCCATTGCCACGATCCTATTATCGATAGGTGTGATGTTGCAGTTTTTCTGTCCCACAGAAGAACACCCGCACAAGCTTTTGGGCTCCGCACGACACGCATCGTATCGAGAACATCATAGAAAGAGAAACAATATACCACACAGGCGTTGTCTACGGAGGCTGCCAATTTACAGTTGGAATTCAGCAATTTTTTTTCTCGATAGGTGTGATGGTGCAGTTCTTCTATGCCCACAGAAGAATACCCGCACAAGCTTTTCGGCTCCGCACGACACGCATCGTATCGAGAATATCACAGCAACGGAAGCAATATACCACATACGCGTTGTCTACGGAGGCTGCCAATTTACTGTTGGAATTCAGTAAAAAGTTTTCTAAAAAATTTAATAGTGAGGTGTTTAAATTTTGTTTTTATACTTGAAATAGATTCAGTATTATAAAATCTAGTTTAAAATTTCAAAATTTCAAAATTTGAAATTTTATAACTATATTCTAGATTTTCCAAATTTTCTATCTAATTTAAACTAAAAATTCTAAACAAACTGTTAAAATTGTTATCCAATTTTCCAATTTTTTCCTAGTAAATTTGAAATATGATCATACTAAATAAAGATAGGTTCCGTCACTCGAGGATAGTTATGATTTTACTCCTGACAGATAATGTCAAATCATGGAATACATTACAAGTTTTGCACTGGCCCGTTTCTTAGTTGCGCAGCAAGTGATGTAACCTAACAGCTACTCTCGAGAACACGATACCTTAAAAACCATGGCTAGGCACATTTTGCTTTCGCATACCATTTGCTTTAATATATATGTTGTGTTGTCCAAAAATATACATTTGGCGATTGATACATTTTCCATTGGTAAAAGGATAAATTATATTAGTCAAAGGTTACATATTAGATAGATAATACTTGGACTGTAGTTTAAATATAATTGAATTAAATTAAAAAAATAATAAAAATAAAAATAAATAATGCTATGTGATTCATTTTATTAGTTTCAATTTCATTTTTTCATTTCTGTGAGCATCACTCAATGCAATGAGTGCTAAGTGAACAATTCAAAAATTATGAGAAATTAGTCAATTACGACTACCTCTCATGGAAATGGTCATATGTTAATGACTTATCCCAAAAACGATATCTAATATAATGCACTGCGTAAACCCCTAATATTAAAAAAAAAAAAAAAAAATTAAAATAATTAAATAAAAAGTGGTGTAGTGTTAAATGTGTTTGATAAAAATTAAGAAATATGATTAATTAGTATTGTTTATATTAACATATATACAATTTAGTACATATATTTTATTTTTATTAAGATATATAATTTTTTATAGTTAAATTTATTAAAATATGTTTTTAATATAATAATAAGTCATTTTAATTTGTAAACATGGAGAAGAAACTATAATTCAGGAAAATGGATATAATAGACAAATATATATAAAAAAAAAAAAGACTCCTAGTCTTGCTAAGATAAATCATTTCCATCACTATAAGTTTAGGGAAGTCGCAAGCCAAATAATGTGAAACTACTCATAAATGATTAATTACTTTATTTTCTTCATAATTGATTATTTTATTTTGTTATTTATTTATTTATTATTAATTTTTTTACGACCATTGCAGATCTGGGGATAGCACAAGATTTGAACCACGAGATCCCCTTTAGGTGAGACTTCATTTCCACAACCATTGCCAATTGCACTACCCAAGCCAAAAATATAATTTTTATTTTTATTTTTAGATATTCATTTCATTAAAATTTTCTTTTTGATTAATCATTTTCCTTAAGTAATTATTAAAGACCATATTCTAACAACTATTTCTTTATACTAAAATGTTATTTATTGATAAATATTATTTATTTAGCCAAATCTAACTGCAGAGATGATGTCATTTTTACTGATCTTTTTTGCTTTTGATAAAAATTAAAATGTTAAATAAAACATAAAAAAATAGTAACTAATAGAAATAGAAGTTACTAAACAACTCGTAATAGGACCTCAACCAATCACCTTACAAATAGATCAATTTAAATAATAATAATAAAAAAATAAAAACTTATAGATAAATAGAAGAATTTTTTGGTCTAAACCATACAATTTTATATTTTCTATAATCTTCTTATATATTTCAATAATATTATACAAATTTTATGCACTTAATTTTTTTATAAATCTCAAAATAATATTACATTAAGATTATTGAGACGTATTTCTAATGTGAATTTTTAATTTAATATGGTAGAGATTTTATAGCATATGATATTTAGAACATGATTACATCATTATATATTTTCTCCTAAAAGACTATAATAATTAAAACAATTACATATAAGAACATTATATATTAGTTTGATAAAAATGTATAATATAAATGATGATGATAATGATCATTAACATATACTAAGATTTATATATAAGGTTTTAAATAGGAAAAGGGATTTTTTAACATTTAATTATATACTTAAAAAGAAGTGAGAGAAGCATCCTGGGATCACCATAGTTTTTTTGAATTAAAAGGTCAATAAGGTTGGTAGTGTGATGCATATTTTGAAATTTAGGTCAAATGTTAGTATAGGGTGGAAAATCTAAGAGAAAGTTCATTTCATCTTCAACCCTCATAAGATCACACATGTGACAACTCTTTCATCCCATGGCATTTTGGGACTTTATCAATCCGCACTTTCATTATGAAGCCCATGAGAGCTAGTTCTCCTCTTGTTAATTTTCATTTTCTTGTTAACACTAGTCAACACAAATGGAAAATTTTGGTTTCTGAGATTGTTGTTGATGACCAATTTTTTCCCTCTAGATCTTTAGTGCCACATAATTTCTCATTAAATTTACAAGTAGTAATATTTTTTTTTATCTATTCCTTTATTTCCCAATGTTGCAACCATGACTAAGCTTCATATGCCACCCTTGCCTGAGCCAAAGGTGGGGGTTTTAGGTAGAGATGGAAGAAACTTTAGGAAGCCACTTGGCATTTATGTTGTATAAATTCTTCTTATACATAAATTACCTAGTCATAGCCATGCTTTCAGTGGGATAAATACTTTCTTCAATCGAAAGGATAGGGTATTCAATGTTTCCTTGAATATTGATGTTGTATGTTATAAATTGTTTTTGGATCACTTCAATCTTCCTCCACAACTTCGTGCATATATTGCAATACCACACAAAATATCAATTTAAAATAACAAGAGTGACGAGTCTCAAAGAGGACCTTTTATATAGTCTCTAATCCAAAGATATGTTAAGTTACAATTCCTTTCAAGTCCATATTTTGTTCTCAAACCCATATTTATCCTTTTCTTAATGTTATAATTCCTATTGATTTTAGGCTAGATGTTGATTCCCATATATTTTTATGAAGGGACTTTCTCCAAGGATCTGTTGTCATAAATGAAAGTATCATAGGTGAGATTATTGGATTTAATTATCATGAACTATGTTTTGTTGGCATTAACAAGCATACCCATTTTTGAACAGAAATAATGGAGGATATGAGTTGTTTTCCAATATCATAATGACTACATTCGAGAAGAACAACATCTTCAACATAAAGGAGAAGAGATATGACCATCCTAGTGAGTGTGGAGCCAACACAATCTGCATCTTCCAACCACTCTTCTAGCTTATCAATGTTTATGACAAATATTATAAGGGGATAAGGAACACTCGTGTTTGACTCTGATATTGTAATTAATTTATTTCAAAAAACCCTCAATTATCCTTAGCTTGGAAATAATATTCTCGTATAGTGTCATGACAACAACCCTCAACTTGAGAGGAATTGTTATATTTTCTAACCTATTTCATAGCTTTTCTCTAGGAATGGTTTCAATATATTTCCTAATGTCAACAAGACAAAAAAATGGATTGGTTCGATTATTTCATCATTCCTCTACAATTATCCTCAAAGTAATAGGATGGTTTGTGGTTGAACAATATCTCCCAAACCTAGCTTGGCCTTAGCTTTTTTACCACAACCTTTAAGCCAAATGATAATATTATTTTCCAAAATAACCATGTATAGGTTGGCTAAAATGTGGCCAACTATAATGGTCATGTAATTAGAGGGAATTATTTTATCCCCTCTCTTAAATATAGGTATAATAAAGTTCATTTTCCAAGGCTTATAGAATCCTTTCTTCACTACGAGATTAAAGAGCTTGTGTATATCTGAGATGACGAAAGGTTCTCGCATTTTAGAAATTCTAGTTTGGTAGCCTTCAATATACTTAGCTTTCCCATTAATAAACTACTTAATGGAAAACTCAATTTCTTCTAAAGAAATGATATCATCTTATATAAAGGTATTCAAAATGGTTTCCATGGCATTAAGCTAAATATTCTAGTTCTTAAAGGGAATCAAATGATTTTATTTAATTTTACGAATCATAATTTTCCTCTATAAATTTCTAGGGTCATACCTAAAGAGGTTTCCTAACTCCTCTTTCTTCATACTTATATAGCATATTTTTCTTCTTTCAATCATATCGATGTATGTATTTATCTTATCAATTTTTAACTTTTTTCTTAGAAGCATCCTTAATTTGTTTCAAGTAATTTTAAAATCATTATCATATCAACCACTAGTAGTTTTATTATTATATTTATACGAGACCACAATGAAGAAATTTCTAATATTATCAAAGAGGATTATAGTAAAATTATGATAGAGTTTTTCTGTATTATTCTATTGACAGTGCTAGGATCACCAACAAAGGGGACCTCCCCCATGTGAATTCCCAACTAGACCTCACACTATTTGGTGTAGGAGTCCCGTCTAGTATGAAGACTTGGTTTCCATATACTTAGATATCTGGCTTGGCTCTGGTTGTCAGCAAATGAGAGTGTTATGCTAGTATCTTCAACTAGCATGGTATGTGTGTCTTGTGAGTTCGTAATGTAGCTATGTTGAGGTTCTATTACTAAAAATGGGGAGAGTAAAGTGAACCTCTAAATTAGAGGTAGTAGTACCACCCAGGAAGAGGCACATGAAAACCAAAAAGGTATGTCCAACACCTAGCGGAATAGTCCACAGTGGATGTGGAAGACATTAAAACCAAGGTGGAGGGGACAACACATACACCATTGAACATAGTAGTTCCACATGGATGTGATAGTTGTTATAACCAAAAAACAAAGATGTTCCATTGAGTATCCCACGGAGTAGTCCACAAGTATGTGGTAGCAGTGATTTCTAATACACAAAGGTGGTCTATTTAGTATCCCGTGGAGTAGTCCATATGGTTGAGATAATAGTGATAAAAAATACAACACATCTTCAATAATGTGAGTACTAAAATAACCAAAGTATTTCAAATATATTAGCAAAGTTTAAGAAAACAAACATTACAAATGTTTAAAGAGTAGTCTTGCAAATATTTACAAAACATGAGTGAAAATGTGTTGGCCTTAACAAGCTTCTTAATTAAGAAAAAATACCAAGACACATCTATACACCATACATCACTTGTCCTAGTAGTGGGAATTGGAGCAACTCCTCGCTCCTCAAAGAACAGATTATAGACTCTCAAGGCTATGTCAGAGGAACCAATGTCAAATTTCCTTGCTCATACAATGCGAGGGGTCTATATATCCAAGGGTGATTCTTGACCCTTGTGACTCTTAGACTACCCTCATGACTTCTCAACTTCCAATGGCTTTCCAACTGACATGACTCTTCAACTTCTTGTGTGCATCCATTGGACTTCACTTTACATTACATTGAGTTGCAACGGATATGGCCCATAGTGGTGATGTGGCCAAGACAACTCATGACACAACTTGACATGATGTTGTTGACATGTATTAGTTGATTGTGGTGTCTTTGTCAACCTGTTGTGTTGTTGAGTGATGGATGTATTTTTCATGTGCTTTTTCTTCTCCTCTTCATGGCATAGTGTTGTGGGTTCTTCGATGGTCTTGGTCTTCCATGATGGTTCAATGCATATTTTCCTTTCACTTATTGCTTGATGTGCTTCGTACATTCATCCAACTGCAAGAAAATATTCTAGTATGTGTGCTCCTTCTTCATCCTGTTCCTCATCTCCCCATGATACATCATTGTACTTGTTCCTCTAATTAACTCATAATGGGACAACATCAATTCCAAAACCTCCTAGTGTAGCATGATGGATTTTTCTCATGTTCCGAGTCAAAGGGATGGAGGACAATTCACTAAGACAATGCAGAGCATAGCTAAGGCTTAATGAGTAACTCTAGGAGGACAACTTGCACTATCAAGAAAAACCGTGCAGTGAGCATTCAGAGTCATAATTGTGCAGTGAAGGACACCAGTGGTAGCTGCAAGCTGGGACCTTGAGGGGCACTTCTATGCAATTCCTGGAGGGAAGGTGTTTTCACTTATAGAGACACAATGAAATTCTTACAAAACCAGTGCCTGGTAACATCTATCTTTATGTGTCTTATATGATCTTCAGGAAACCATAGACATCGCATGCATCTTATATATAGTAATTACAAATATACAAATAACAACATGGATTGGTTCCTTCATCCAAGGATATAAGCCATGTATTTCAGGTATCCTTTCACATATAAAACTCACATGTATATAGGTATAAACTAGTGGAGGATGAGTAATTCAAGGACCTACAGTTTAATCAGCTTTACAGAGTAATGAAAGAAGACAGGGAGAAAGACTAACTCATCAAATAGATCTTGAAACATTACGAGTTCTACAATTATTTGAGTGAAAGATATACATATGGATGAAAGAGGATTGGATTCTATGATTCATGGAGCACAAATTTAAAGATATAATATCAAAGGTACATACAGTCATATGCATTAACTAGTCAACACAAATGAATCCATAAGAACATTTAAGACATTTCTGGCAGCTACAATTACATGAAATTAGAGAGGAAATGTGAGCATAATGGAATTTAACAAATAAATAACATATTGTAATACTTGAATGTTGTAATCACCACTATTTCATTTATAATTTGAAAAATGAAAATCTCAAATTAATACAGCTTCAAAAATAACATGTAATTTTTCCACATAATTCAGAACCCTTTTTAAGCGTTTCTTCCTACCTTATATAAGGTGAGGGAGAATTGGAAAATTACAAAATATCTCAGGACAACTTCCAACTTCCTACATGGCTAACTGTCTAGGCGTGGTGAATCTATCACCTCCCATTATTATGAAAGAAAGATGCCTTTCTAGGAAATAAAACGGCATAACAATATCAATTAAAAACAACAAAACAAAAGTCTCAATGAGCTAGAACGATGGTCTATAAATATCTCCATGCCACTCTTCTTTGCTGGCTCTCGTCCAAACATTTCTCTGCTAAATTACACCTCGTAATCTCTTGGCAGGTTCCCTGTCACTTTTGTTGTGAACCACTTTAATCCTTCTTTTGTAGGAACTAGGAGTGATGCGTGTAATGGGCATAATAGACTTTGGTCACAATTGCTAACTCGTTCGTCATTTTTTACAATCTTGATTAAGACAACATAACTAATTGCGCCCCATGGAACAAATCATACAAGTGTATCAGAACTCAGGCCATTCAATAATTTTAAACAGAATGGGATTCATAAACTGCAATCGTCGATTTCCTTTGGCCCCTTATGGTTTATCTCCTCTTTGCAATCCTTCTTATATGACCAGGCGTAGTGACCTGGTGCTTAGCCAAATACCGAGGATCGACAATCATGACATTCCTAGACCGTGTCTCTAGTTGCGCCCTCTTAACCTTTGTGATTGCGATGAGAAGGGACCGTTGATCATTGATTTGCGACATTATGTCATACCTTGCCATGTTCCACCTTGTGAGTGGTGACACATGTCACCCTATTTTGGCCCCATTTGACCCCTTAAAATGCCAAATCCGTATACCACAGGTCCTCCATACAACCATGTCATGCTGACGTTGGTTGCCATGTGTCTTTCTCGTGACCAATACTTTGCTGCCATGTGGCCCTATTGGAGGAGAGTGAAAGAGCCTGCCTGCCTTTGGTTTTTCACTATATTCCTTTGTTAATCATAATCAGCCCTTCCATGGCACCTTTAATGTTATCATAATTTGGCAGTTTTACGACACTGTACCTATTTATAGGCTTTGAAAACACCCATCGCTGATCTACGGTAGAGCTATGAGTGTGATCACCAATATGCGAGATCACTGGGAACTCTCATTACGACTTACACCAGACCTCTAGTGAGTGCCATCAACGATATGCG
Source organism: Pinus tabuliformis (assembly GCA_031772625.1). Classification (NCBI taxonomy): domain Eukaryota; kingdom Viridiplantae; phylum Streptophyta; class Pinopsida; order Pinales; family Pinaceae; genus Pinus; species Pinus tabuliformis. The sequence continues at coordinate 591,659,477 of CM062808.1, read as the reverse complement.
GGATTAATGGAACCTCTGATTGCAATTTTTGATATCACTGATCGCTAATTGCTTATCTCACTGCCCTCCCCTGTTGCTACTTTAAAAAAAGCTGATTGCGATTTGTGATGCACTCCTGAATCTCTGATATCCTTTTCTCCATCACTTCAAAGGAAACATAACCCTTGAACTTCAACATGTCATATCTTCTGAGCCAGAAGTCCATTTTTGTACTTCCATATGCCATTGGAAGGCTCGTTCTGAGCACTATGCAATGGAGGGGGCTTGATTTAGCTTTGAGAGCTTCCAAGGTTTGAAAAATGGCTTCAAAATTCATTGCTATTTGGAACTTGGTACAACTAATAACTCATAATGTCGTGAGTGACAATATTGGCTCCAACTTGGGAAAGTGGCTTGCTGGCAAGGTGCTAAGAACGTACAGACTAGTAGCCTTCTTTCCATTGGGCATGGAATGTTTTTAAACAAGTGAAAATTTTGTGAAAGTGGATCTTTAAATAGAAAACTAGAAACTCCATATGATAATTACAATAGACATCAATATTTACAATGAGTTCAAGATCATATCTTTTAATTCTAGAAATAAAGTTTGAGGAACTAGCCATTTACTGGTAGCTCCAATGATTCACCTTCTAGATTTTTGAGTAGGTAAGTATTATTTCCTTTTCCTTTTGAGATTTTAAAAGGGTCGAACCAAGGGAATCAAAATGTTCATGTTTACCTTCTTCTTCTCGTCAGACATTCCATCGGAGAAATAAATCTCCTGGTTGAACAAGTCAATCCTTGGCGTTTTTGTCAAACAAAGATTTTATCTTTTTTTGGTAATTTTCCAATTTAACCCCCACCTGTTCCTTGTTTTCATGGAGCTCACCCAGTTGGATTATCGTTCATTTCAAAGCACTTGGTTCCTCCTCAACTTGTGGTAGTAACTTCACCACTAGCATTCCTAATTGGATTGGGAATACTGTAACCTTACCATACATTAGCTTGAAAGGTTATTTTCGAATATAACATTTAGGAGTCACATGGTTAGCCGAGAGTGAAAAGTTCAATTGGCTGTCCCAATTCCTTTTATTTTTGATGATGGTCTTCTTCAGCACTCTCACCAAAGTTTTATTTGACAACTCAGCTAATTCGTTTCCTTCAAGATAGTAGGTGGTGGAATTCCCTATGATGATATTGAATTTCTGACAAGAGCTGTTGAATTTTGCTAATTTGAATACCCGCACATTGTTAGTGATGAATTCGATAGGGAAACCAAAATTGATAGTATGTTCTCCTCCATAAACTTAATTACCACTAAGTCTATAGTGTATCTTCCTAGGATGGCCTCTACCCACTTGGTGAAATAATTTGTGGCCATTAATATCCACTTATGTTGGCCACTGGAAGGTGGGTTTATCTCTCCTATGAAGCCTAGTCCCCATTGTATGAAGGGTTCATCCACATGTACTAGGATCAGGGGAAGAGGAGAAATTTTTTGTCTCTCAGCAAAGACTCAGCACTCTGACATGACCTAACTTGTAAATGCACATTTCCAAATAGTGTAGGCTAGTAGAATCCTGCTTTGAATACTTTTTCACTTGTGGTCTTCCAGCTGTAATGACCTCCACAAACTCCCCCATGAAATTCTTCAATCTCTTTATGAGTTTCACCTTCTGCCAAGCATAATAGAAAAGATTCCACTCGGTATTTTGAGTAGAAATGACCATTGGATATGGTATGCTTTTGAGCTTGAAGTCTCAACGTCCTATAATTGGATTTCTCTAGCCCTAGTGGGCACCTCAATAATAAGAGATAATGGATGATATTCTTATACCAGGGTGATCCCTAAGATTTAGCATAGATCTTTTGCTCTCCTGTTTTAATCCCATTCTACTGAACTTTTATTCTACCTTCCTCTGTTTTCAGGTTTATTCCCAAAGCTTGGTAGTTTGATTTTGATAAAATCTTAGCCAACCCCTGGACTTTTACGAGCTTAGTGGGCTTTATGTCTATCTCATATTCCCGTATCTCTGCTATCCACCTACCCCTTTTTCCTTCACTATCTCCTTGCATAAGGATGTCCTTGATCATTGTCGTTGGGACAAATGCCGTGATTTTTTACGATAGCACATACACTTGAAATGCCTTCAAATATTTGACTAGTGCATATTCTTATTTCTCCAAGATTTTATACTTCATCTCAGCATCCCTCAAGACTTGGCTGAAGAAGGCGATGGGTTGCTCATAACCATCTTTATTCTTCTATAGGAAAACTACAACAATAATATGTGGAGAAGCAAAAGAAAAGATATAGAATGGAATTGAGTAGCTAGAGTTGAATAGTACCCGTGCTTTAGTAAAGGAAACTTTAATTCTAGTAAAATAATATTGAGAGGTAGGGCTCCATTTGTCTTCATTTTCCTTTTTAATCATATCTGTAATGCCCTTCACTATTTCAACATAGTTGGGTATGAACCTTCTCAAGAAATTGATTCTCCCCAAAAAGACTTGGACCTCTTACTTATTTCTAGGTAGAGGAATGTGACTAATAGCTTTGACTCACTTAGGATAAATTTTCATTCCCTCTTGCGCTAGTATGTGTCCTAGTAGCTTCCCCTCACTCAAGGAAAACTTAGATTTCTTGGGATTCATAAATAGTCCATACCTCCTACTTTTCTGAAAGGTGAGCTTCAAGTGTAGGATGTGTTCTTCATCAGTCTTAGAGAAGACTGTGATATCATCCAAATATACCAATATAAACTTGTCTTGCTCCACTATGAAAGCTATATCCATAGATCTCTGAAATTTGACCCCTGCATTAACAAGATCAAAAGGCATGTGAGCATACATGAAATTTCCCCAAGGGGTGGTGAAAGAAGTCTTCTTCAGATCATTAGGGTGGACTGCCACTTGGTTGTAAATAGAGAACCCATCCATCATGGACATTCTAATTGATCCCACCACATTTTGTAATATATTATCCATCTTGGATAGTGGGTAATTGTCTTTCAAAGATGGCCTGTTAAGGTTACAAAAATCTACACATAACCATATTTCACCATTTTTTTTTTGGACTGGGACTAGGTTGGCCACCCACTCTAAGTACATTAAAGGCACTATGATTTTAGCCTGTAGAAGTTTCCTCACTTATTTTTCAATAGAGGGAAGAGTGGATTAATCTTCCTGAGCTTATGCTTGCATGGTTTTATTCCAATCTTTAGAGGTATCTTATGTTGTATGATGTTACTATCAAATGCTTTTAAATCCTGATAAGACCAAGAAAGAACATCCTTATAGATTTTGAAGATATTTAAATACCTTTGTTTGTATTGTGAGGGAATTCACTTTGATAGCCTGACCATATGGGGTTCATCTTCTTACGAAATATTGCAATCTTCTAATTCTCGTCCATCTCCGGAGCCATTGTTTTGGAGGCTACGTCATTCTGGTTAAATTATTGTTCGAGTGGAACTATCCCATGAGGAACAGTATTCCCTTCCAGCTGTAAAATTTTCATTCTGGACACCGTGTTCTCCCACGATGTTGTTTCTTGATCTACCTCTTTTTCCTCTTCTTGATCAATAGTTGAGCTAGTGAACTCCCCAACTACTTCTATAAATTTCTTGACCTACTCATCATCCTCAAATACCTACCATTGCTTGACATTATTAGGTATAGGGGGTCTGTGCCTGACCTCCACCTCGTACTCGAGAAGTGGATTTGGAGGAGATTTGAAGTTTCTTGCTACTACAACAAGGGAATCATCCATTCTGTTTTCTTCTCTAGGCATAAATTAAGAAATTATCAATTAAATCATATACTTCATTCCAACAATTCCTCAATATGGGGTGTTTGGCTTGACATAGATTTCATATCTGCTTTACAATCATCTCAGAGTCTCGATGCACAACTAAGCATTCAATATTCATATTCCTTTTTGTTTGAATCCCAAGGAGAAATGATTCGTACTCTTCCACATTGTTGGTTGCCTCAAACTCGAACTTGAATGATAGGAGTACCAGGATGCCATAAGGACTTACCAACAATACTCTTGCTCCATTTCCTTCTTTTGAACGATCTCCATCAAAGTATAATTTCCATACTTTGTTTTTATTTCTGTGTTCGTCGTCTAACTGCATCTTTAGATGTACTTGCATTTCTTCTAAGATGGTATCATCTTCTTCTAGAACCAAGCAGGAGAGGTCACTTTCTTTTCCATATACAGGGGAATTTCTAGAACCTTCAGCTGGGGTCATAATATTTACAAATATGGACTCTCTGTACAACCTCCCTTTTTCACCTCCAAAAGTGGGAATAGTCGATTAATTTAGATCTAATTTTATAGAGCCCACCACCTTGGAACTGTAAGACCTAGATAGGAGAATGTCAAATCTAGGAGGAATATCTGCCACTACTATGTCCATCACTACACTCTTCACAGGGTTTTGAGCCAGGTTTACCACCAAATATTTTATCATTCCCAAGCATTTGACTCTCTTAGAGTCAAAGGAGTATAGTTCCTTGTAGGGTTTAGTGATCTGCAAGCCAAGTTTTTCCATCAGGCTCAAGGGCATGAGGTTATCAGAGGCTCCAGAGTCCAACATACAATTATGCAATAAGAGGTCATGGATTACTAGGTTCTCATATAAGGGTGTAGTGGAAGAATCAAGTTCTTCAACATGAGGCCCAAGAACAACCATTGGTCTCTCTTCTTGAAGGTTTAAATAGTCATGGTTCTGTAGTGAAGTGGATTGAACCATAGAATGAGAGATTTGAACTTTATAAGTGGGTTGCTTTAAAAGTTCAGTTAGGGAAATAGGGATCTTTACCTTCTCAAGTTCCTTCTGAAGATTGAATGTAGACTGGAAATTTTCTAAGCCTCCCAACTCTACCTCTCTTTCTTTATCACTAGTAGATTTTATCAAAACAGGTGGCTTCTTTTCTGTGTGTTGCTATGAGCTATTGCATTCCTTACCCAAGGAGAATTTTACTTTGGATATGTCGGGGTTTAACTTCCATTTTCATTTATTTAATATTGGGGGAACATTTTGGGGAGTAATTTCCTGTTGTTGTTCAAGTCCCCTCAACCTCTTTTTTGAAGATCTAAGAATCATACTTTTGATGTACCCGTGCTTGCATGAAATCTGCAAATTGTTTACTATATTCCCCTATGACCTACTCACTTATTGTTGCTTCTCTATCATGGCACATCTCATGGTGAGCGATGTTTCCATGTTCCTCTGCAGAGAAGGAGGAATACGAGTTTCCCTACATCTCATGTTTATCCAATGATTGTTCATTTGAATCATCTTTCAAATATAGAGGGGGAGTGATCTGATCAAGTTGATCTTTTCTTTACCTTTGAAGTATCTACAATGGTGGCCTTCTGTACTGTGGGTTACAACCGCGGTTGTTACCATGAGTATTATGTTTAGGGAGAACTTGTGTGATAAAATCTGAATGGGCATATCCATTTCTTCCCACTTTGGATCTAGTAATTATTTACCTTAACCAGATGAGGATGCTTCTTCTTTCCCCCTTTTCTTCTCATGAGGATTATTCTTTCCTCATGATTTCCCTGCCAAGGTGAAATTTGCTTCCACCTCAAGAGCATCAACTTCGGGTTGATCCAAAGTATGAGACTTCCTCTCCCTCAGGGAAAATCCAAATTTGGACTCAAGGGCTCCCACAAATAGTACCCAAGGAGCAGCTTGAGGAGGCTTCATCTCAACCGACATGTTATTATACTGCTTATTGAATCCTTGTATGAATTTTAAAATATTATTTTTTGGCTTCTCCCTAATAGCATTGAACTTTATGAAGACATATTCATGATCTCTCTGTTCACCCCACTTTTGTGTGAAAGAGTTTTTGAGTTCTTCCCATGAGGTGATGGATGCATTGTGTAGGGATTTAAACATTTTTCTAGCTTCTCCATCGAGGGACTGTACAAAGAGTCTCAAGACCACATCCAGTTGTTCTACATTTAGATTCTCAGCAAAATCATAGAAGGTTTCAATGTGTCTCTGTGAATGTTTTCATCTTCGCCATTGATCCTATGAAAAATCTTTAGGTAGTCCTGAGGCATAGAAGTTAGCGGTTGTGGTAAATCTAGAGGGGCATATTTATTCAACAGGAAACCCAAAACAATCATCTAGATTAATGGAGGGTGATTGATATTTTCCAGAGGAACTTGAGTCAAGAAAACAGGGGATGGAGTAACTACACTAAGAGAAATATGACTGACTATATAGGGGATATTACTATTATTGAGGATATCTTTACCTTTTCCAATTTTAGGAGGAGGAGGAAATGAAAAAAATCAGTTGTTACTGAGATTCCTTCCTCTTTGATCTTTGCTTTGGGGGCATGATGCTCTAGATTATCTTCTACAGGGTATGTAAGGACCTTAGGAGTCAGATCTGAGCCATGACTACCAATGTGTTGGAGCTAGATGAGGAAGCTTTAAAGAATGATCAAACAATAGAATAGGTAATATGAGTTTTCTCCTTCTAGACTCTCCTAGAAACTAATTTCTCTAGGTCAAATACAGGAAGGGGTTTCTGCTGAGAGGTATCTGAGTCAGTGTGGGGCTTTCTAAAAGCCAAGATGATAAATGATAATGAGATTTGTGGAGTCTCCAAGGTGATGAGGATGCAATTCGAACATCTTTTCTCACATACACAAAGAGTGCTTCACTTGTCGTATCCCAAGGGAAAAATCCTTCAATAAATTCCCCATCAATGGTGTCAAAATATGTCACTTCCAGGGACAACCTTGGATTTCTTACAAGACCAGTGCCTGGTAACATCTATCTTTATGTATCTTATATGATCTTCAGGAAACCGAAGACATCATATACATCTTATAGACATAGTAATTACAAATATACAAATAACAACATGTTTTTGTTCCTTCATCGAACAACATAAACCATGTATTTCTGGTATCCTTTCACATATACAACTCACAGGAATATAGGTATAAACTATTGGAGGACGAGTAATTTGAGGACCTCCAGTTTAATCAGCTTTACATAGTAATGAAGGAAGAGAGGGAGAAAGACTAACTCATCACATAGAGCTTGAAACATCAATAATTCTACACTTATCTAAGTTAAAGATAGGAATATGGATTAAAGAGGATTGGATGTTATGATTCATGGAGTGCAAATTTAAAGATATAATCTCAAAGATACATATAGTCATGTGCATTAACTAGTCAACAAAAACAAATCCATAAGAACATATTAAACATTTCTAAAAGTTCCAATTGCATGCAATCATAGAGGAAATGTGAACATAATGGAATTTAATAGAGAAATAACATAATGTAATACTCAAAGGTCGGAATCACCACTCTTTCATTTATAATATAAAAGATGCAAATCTAGAATTAATACAGTTTCAGAATTAACATGTAGTTTTTCCACAGAATTCAGAACCCTTTTCAAGTGTTTCTTCCTCCCTTATATAAGGAGTGGGAGAATCAAAAAATTATAAAATATCTCAAGAGAAATTCTGGGTACCTAAATGGCTAGCTATCTATGCATGGTGGCTTTGTCGCCTCCCATTATTTAAATATAAAGATGCCTTTCTTGGAAAAAAAAAAAACCATAACTATATCAATTAAAAACATCAAAAAATAATTCCCAAATGAACTGGAATGATGGTATGTAAATATATCCATGAGACTCTTCTTTGCTAGCCTTTGCTCCAAACATTTCTCTACTAAATTGGACCTCATAATATCTCAGCAAGTTTCCTGTCAGTTTCGGTCTGAACTACTTTAATCCTTCTTTTGCAGGAACTAGAAGTGATGCACATTATGGGCAGAACATATTTCGATCACAACTGCTGACTCATCTGTCCCTCCTTACAATATTGGTTAATCCAACAGAACTAATCATGCCTCATGCAAAAAATCATATAAGTGTATCGAGACTAAGGCTATTCAGGAATTTTAAACATAATTGGATTCATAAATTGCGATTGTCGATTTCCTTTGGCCTATTATGGTTTATCTCCTCTTTGTAATCCTTCTTATATGATCGGGGGAAGTGACCTGGTGCTTAGCCAAATATCGGGGATCGACAATCACGACTTTCCTAGACAATGTCTCTAGTTTCACCCTCCTAACCTTTGTAATTGTGATGAGAAGGCACTGTTGATCACTGATCTACGAGATGACGCCATACCTTGCCACGTGCCACCTTGAGAGTGGTGACATGTGTCACCCTATTTTTGGCCCCATTTTACCCCTTAAAATGCAAAATATGTATGCCACATGTCCTCCGTCCCACCACGTCATGATAACGTTGGATGCCATGTGACTTTCTCGTGACTAGTCATGTGTTTCCATGTGACCCTACTGGAGGAGAGAGAAAGAGCCCGCCTGCCTTTGGTTTTTCACTGAATTCCTTTACCAATCGTAATTGACCCTTCCCCAGCACCTTTAATGTTATTCTCAGCAATTGTATGACATTGTATCTATTTGCAACCTTTTAAAATGTCAATCGCCAATCTGCGATACAACTATGAGTGCTATATTCAATATGCGGGATCACTGGGGACTCCGATTGAGATTTACACTGGACCTCTGATGAGTGAGATCGTCGATATCCGGGATTGATGGAACCTCCGATTGTGATTCAAGATATCAACAATTGTTGATTGTTGATCTCATTGGCCTCCCTTGCTACTACTCTAAAAAATGCCGATTGCAATTTACGATGTGCTCCTAGACCTCAGATATGCTTTTATCCTTCACTTCAAATGAAACAAAACCACCAAAGTTCAGCAGGCCATATCTTCTGATCCAGAAACCCATTTTCAGACATCAATATACCATTGGAAAGCTCGTTCTAAGAGCTACGTAGTGCAGGATGTATGAGTTAGCTTTTAGAGATTATGAGGTTTGAAAAATCGATTCAAAATTCACTGTTATTTGGCACTTGGTACAACTGAAAACTCATAATGTAGTGAGAGACAACAGAAGGCAATACAAGGTTGTAGGGGACCTCCTAGGCACTTACACACAATTTTAAAGAGTAAGGCATGGTAGGGATGCAAATGACCTACTGAGAATGACTGCACAGTTTTGGAGAACAGTGGAGAACCAGAAGTAGAGGGTCTGCTAGACATGACTACGCAGTTTTGGAGAGCAATGCAGGAAAGGTAGCAAGGGACCTAGTAGATATGTCTACGTAGATATTGAGAGTAGTGCAGACTTAGACAACAGGAGGCATGTTGGACATGTCTACATGGTTTTTTAGGGAAATGTAGAGAAAGGCACCAGAGGACCAGTGGGACATGTATATGTAGTTTTGGAGATCAGTGTAGACTTAGGAATTGGTTTAGTGAAGGTTTCGATAAACCATAATGAGCCTTGATGAATATGCTTCAGAAATGCACAATTTAGTTTGGACATGGAGGCAGTTTCTGCATTTTTATGGGAGGGAGATAGGTTTCTCACCTGTGGATTTGTGTAGTGCAATTGACTTGGAGGACAACCTCGAGCACTGCACAGTCTAGGTAGAAAAGAAAGGTCACTAAGGGTTGAGACTTCGTAGTGCAGCTCAATCGGGATCAGGTGGATAGGGTTTTCTGGTTCGATAGATTTTTAGGAAAATGTTTGTGTTGAAAGTAAGTGAACTTCTGAAGACTTGACATTGTTACCATACACTTGACATACTTCGACGACGAGACAACACAAACCGCTAGTACAACAAAACATAACATGCCCTCATTGAGACTATCTTAAAGATGAAAGTGACCAACACAACACTTGAGATAAACCTTCAGACCATTGTGATAACCCTTTCACAACCATGATTAGAACTTTTTGTGTGAGTTGGATGGATGTTTACATAGTGAAGACAACCCAAACAAACAAAGACAAAGTTTCAAACTCACTAGAACAAGATTGCAAGCATGACAAAGTAATCAGTATGCCAAAAGATGATCGTTGGTCAAATAAGCAAAAGGGTGAAAAGAGTTCACAAAATATCATGGGGTGAGCTCAAGTGTTTCCAACCATCAAAGGAAAAACCAAGGAAGGCTCTGAAATTTGGATGTAAGCCAAAATTTTTAAGGGTGTTCCAGACACTACAACATATTCTTGTAAATTAATAGCTTTAAATCCCATTTGAATCATTTAATAAGAGGTCCATTTTATTCTTGTAAGAGAGCATGTGCTTTGATTGTCAAAATTCTTATGCATTTGCTTATTTTTCTCGTAGAAATTTCGACTTTAGGTTAAAGGTCTATGACTGGATTTAGTCTCATGGCCATTTAACAAGTTGAAGTTTTCATTTTGGTTGGAATGACATATACCAAATATCACATAATCCAAAACACCATTTGCAAACACGTGAATACAAGTGACTTGGTTCATGTTTGCCCATTCATTACACCATTGAAAGCTATAAGGTCTTGAGAATTAAAAAGTTTGAGTAATTTAGTACCAAATAGATGATTGATTAGATCTTCAAATTTTCTTTCCAATCTACTAAATAAATAAAGGTCTACATCTAGCCAAAGAGGATTAGGATTTTAATAATTACTTAGAAGGATTAATTTATTATATTGAGTTCTAGGATTAAAGTATCCTAACAAGAGGCTATCACTACCATTACTTATATTATGAATATCTTTTTCTAAGGCATTATAAGGAAATTATTTGTCTATAATTTTTTTCTTATTAAAGGTATAATTGATATTATACACTTGGCATTGTTACCATACACTTGGCATACTTCGACGAAGAGACAACAAAAACCACTAGTACAACAAAACATAACATGCCCTTGTTGAGACTATCTTAAAGATGAAAGTGACCAACACAACACTTGAGATAAACCTTCAGACCACTGTGATAACCCTTTCACAACCATGATTAGAACTTTTTGTGTGAGTTGGATGGATGTTTACATAGTGAAGACAACCCAAACACACAAAGACAAACCTTCAAACTCACCAGAACAAGATTGCAAGCATGACAAAATAATCAATATGCCAAAATATGATCGTTGGTCAAATAAGCAAAAGGGTGAAAAGACTTCACAAAATATCATGGGGTGAGCTCAAGTGTTTCCAACCATCAAAGGAAAAACCAAGGAAGGCTCTGAAATTTGGATGTAAGCCAAAATTTTTAAGGGTGTTGCAGACACTACAACATATTCTTGTAAATTAATAGCTTTAAATCCCATTTGAATCATTTAATAAGAGGTCCATTTTATTCTTGTAGGACAGCATGTGCTTTGATTGTCAAAATTCTTATGCATTTGCTTATTTTTCTCGTAGAAATTTTGACTTTAGGTTAAAGGTCTATGACAGGATTTAGTCTCATGGCCATTTAACAAGTTGAAGTTTTCATTTTGGTTGGAATGACATATACCAAATATCACATAATCCAAAACACCATTTGCAAACACGTGAATACAAGTGACTTGGTTCATGTTTGCCCATTCATTACACCATTGAGAGCTATAAGGTCTTGAGAATTAAAAAGTTTGAGTAATTTAGTACCAAATAGATGATTGATTAGATCTTCAAGTTTTCTTTCCAATCTACTAAATAAATAAAGGTCTGCATCTAGCCAAAGAGGATTAGGATTTTAATAATTACTTAGAAGGATTAATTTATTATATTGAGTTCTAGGATTAAAGTATCCTAACAAGAGGCTATCACTACCATTACTTATATTATGAATATCTTTTTCGAAGGCATTATAAGGAAATTATTTGTCTATAATTTTTTTCTTATTAAAGGTATAATTGATAGGTATGAAATGATAAATTGTGCTATAAATCTTCTTAGCACTAATGTCAAAGACATCAATCCAAACGCACCAATTTATAGGGTACATCTTATGAAGCCAAGTTTGAGGAGAGACACGTGTTTTTATATAACATGATATTATGTCAATTCCTATGTGAGAGGATTTGTTCTTCCAAGATGATCACAAAATGAGTCCCTCTATATGGCAGACCTTACACTCATCATGCTCTCATGTTTCGACCAAAAGGATAATATCAATTTCACTTAGGATCCAAATGAACATAGGGCCTCTATGCCATGGAAAGTCATGACGATTATGAATGAGGATCCCAAGTGTTATAAATTTGTATTTATTACTCTCCTTTTTGGTCTCTATTCCTAATAATAACTTTCATACTTCTATTGAGTACCCTTTTTCCTTCCTTTATGGCTTCCTTTACCTTTTGAATCTCATTCCTTAGTTTAACTTGGTCTACTAGGATGAGGTCCTCATCTATAAATATTACTGTCCCTTTTACACTTGGATATTTACTGAGTATTCTAAAGCTATGGTCACCATAGCTTACACTAACACAAATTAGTTTATTTTAATGCTCAAGTATCTTCCCAACCTTATTTTGTCTATGTAATAAATTTTTTCAATTTCTAATTATTTTCTAGTTCTTCTTTTACTATTTTGAATGCGTCCTCATAATTCTACTATTTTATAATATATATTATAATATTCATGGATCTTTTATTATGCTCATGATGTAGCTATTTTAGTTTGTTCATTTATTTTTAGATGATTTTGATGTCTATTTTATTATTTTTACTACCCAAGACTATATCGCTATTTAGTTTTCCATTCAACTCTTTAATATTATCTATCAAGATGCACTTTTATGAAACTATTGATTATTTATTCTTTTACATTTCTTCTATCATGTCTATCATTATTTTTTTTTGGCTCTCTTTCAAACTCTAATATTTTATTTTCTCACATAATTTGATTTTTTTTTCAAGAATTGTAAATAGGTCTAATTTATGTTTATATTTAGTCCTTTGTATTACTAATTTGAAAGTATGACACAAAAATCTAAGCTAACTTTGCTTGTTTTCCCCTGCTAAGTTAGGGTTATGACCTATATTGTGAAATAATCGTCATTTTAGAAAATAAAAGTAAAAGTAAAGTATATATATTTATATATATGAAAATATGGGCTAGCTTATAAACTGAGAACCATTAAAAACAAAGGTATTTACCTAATATTATAAAGACATGATTCAAAAGTATTTTTAACCAAAGCTACAAACGTTAATCTTTCAATCAATATTTTAATCTAAAAAAACACAAAAAGTATACGAAAAATAAAAAGAAATCAACCGCACAGAGGAAAAGAATCAACCACACAAATCTCGTATGATATATTTCAACAGACCACAAAGCTCATGTATCATGTGACATATTTTAATCCTTAAAATAAAAATAAAAAATCATGTGATATATTTCAATCCACTACCAAACTCGTATGATAAATCCGTCACACAGCTCTATAAATCCACCATAGAATATTATTAACATCCCATATAAAGTATAATAAATAGAATTATATTTTTATATATATTTAAATTATAAATTGCTGATTTTATTTTTTTTAATAAATAAACTAAAAATTTGAAATATTTTGAATTTATCTTAATAAATCCTAAATTTACACTTCCAAAAACTTCATTAATATAATATTTAATATCATGAATATTTAATCTAATCAAATCAAATTTATATTTATAAACAATAATTTAATAATCCTCATAATATATTTATATGCCAAGATATTTTATAATAAATATTGATTAACTACATTTTTAATAGCTTTTACATATAATTATAAATAAAACATATATAACCAATTTTATTTTTATATTAATATTAATGTTATCTAAATATTAGATAAAAATGTTATACAAATTTATCATTTGAAAGTTAAAAATAAAAATAAAGGTTCCATCATTTACCATAATTTTAAATTTTTTGCAATATATCTTACATAACTCTAGATACATATGATTCACTATTTATGGCAATTCCAGTTTCTTTAAAATAGCTCATTATTATAACTGACATATTTTATTTGCAATTTTGTTTTGTTGTAGTACAATTATTAGTGTGTTATCACAAAAACAAATTGCACTTTCTTCCATAATTTAATATTAGAGATTGAATTTATCATTTTTTATAATGTTTTAATATATTTATTTCAAATGTGATTGGTTCACTTCTTATTTTGCAATGATTACATACATTAAAAAAAAAAAATTGGTTAGTTAGACCATTAAATCTTTAATTGCACATGCTGGAATTAATTGTTTGAATTCCATTAGCACTTTCATATAACATAACATATCTCAAATTTTTTATTTTTTTTAACTGTGTATTACTTATTTACACCATGTGATTTACTTGTCAAAGTTTTATATATATATATATATATATATATTAATTATTTGATGCCATTAAAATAAATTCGTACTTAGTATTAATTGAATTAATGTTTACTGCCATATGAGACTTGGAATTGATTATATATATATATATATATATATATATATATATATATATATATATATATATATAAGGCTTATGGTCACCTCGGTTGAGAATTAAACTCAAAGTTGTGCTATTATTATGATAATGTGTTCTATTTCTGCCAAATTGTGGGACAATCTTGGCACATTCTTTTACTACGTTGGAACGTTAAGGAAACTCTGTTATTATTGATACAAGAATATATTGGTGGCCACCTACCTATTCCACTTGAACCCTCATCACTATTTATTTTAATTTCTTTAGTTGTAGAACAATTTACTAATTTTCAGAGTTTTACGAGTTCTGAACTTTCGAAGCCATTTTGAGGTACTAACTGACATTTTTTTGGAAAATGGGCAGTCAAAACAAAGATAGGGGTTTGTAATCAAATGTTGTATACCTTAGATATATATTTTTAACGAGGTATAGTATGCATCAAATGGATATTGTATGCCAAAGTTACAACCCGAGGAGGTTGATGTACCAATTTACCCTAACGGGGCCCACAAACTTTTGTCGCTTCATCTCCTAGAGTTAGGTTTTTGGATGCTAATGGTTTTCCATTGTTTCTAAATAATATATAGACCTCTCAGTGTCATTATAACATATTTTAGAAGACAGGGACCTGCCATATATCTTCTTAGAGATAAAACAATGTACACTTTGAAATGGGAACTCATAATATTACCCGTTTTGTAGAGATAGAAAAAAAGTGACCCGATTTGGAAAAGTGGTGATGCAGAACACACATGTTTTTCTTAGAGAATAGTTTTTGGCACTATAAATTTTCTTATGTACATTGCATTCTAGAATGGTAGTGTTTTTGATGCTGATTTTAAAAAGTGGTAATTCTACACCAGGCCCTTTTTTTAAAAGACTTTTTTTAATTTTTTTTTTTTAATTTTTGAGGTGGTCTTTTTCTTCATATTTTCTTGTTTTTATTTTAATTTTAATTTTTTTGTAGTGAGGTTTTTATTGTTTTGCATATTTCAAGAAAAAGGTCGATATTTTGAATTTTCGATATTCTACATATTTATATAGCGTTAATTACTTTTTCAATCCATTTAAAATAATTGTTTCTAAAAAACAATATTTTTTAGCAATTGACATAAAAATAACTATTTTAAACATAAATATAACTAAAAAACTACACGTTTTGATAATTTTTGGTAAATTTTTGCTAGAGATGACATGTCAAAATCACAATTTTTATAGGAAAATTTTAACTAAAAATGGTTAAATAATATTTTTTTTATGAATTTCATGTAAAAAAATAATAATAATCATTTTTTTTTCAAAAAATAATGATAAACATAAAAATTAATGCGAAAATCGCATAATACAAATATTGAACACATAAAAACCTTAATTGAGTGCTTCTTCTTCTCATAAAATGTCAAAGTCAAAACATTACAAGAATACCTAATTAATAGTTACAAAAAAAGAGCTTGATTTCCAAGCACAACTTAAATTTAATCAACAATGTCATGTAATCCAAACTTTTCGTCCTCTATAGTTTCATCATTGTATTCTTCTACAATATTTTCTGCTTCCTTTTGCTCATTTTCATCTTCTAATGGATCTTTGATGTATGCGAATCTCCCAATGTATGCCTTTCCAAACATTCCATGTAATGGTGGTTGGGGTTTCTTTGCCTTTTTGGCCACATGTGATTCACTAAAGTCCCCTTTCTTCAACCCAATTTCTTACATTGCATCGGGAAGAAATTGAAGAGCATTAATTATTTGCTGAATGAAATTGCACTGTATTGGATCTTTTTCAATTGCAATGCAATTTCTTCCTTTTTGAAGGCAACATGCTAGCGTTGTACCTAATTATCAAGCACAAAAGAAATTATGAAGTAAATTAGTACAATGACATATTAATTAAAAAATAACATATTCAAATTCAATTCCATATAATAAAACTTACCTGAGCTAGAAAACAAATCCAGAACCCAATCTCCTTCATTTGAACATATGTCTATAAGATAGTCAATCAATAATTGTGGTTTTTGATAAATGTTAACTATCTCGCCTTTTGCTTCTTCATCTTCATATGTTAGTTTTTTCACAACAACATCATAAGCCAGTATTTGGAAATGACTATTTCTGTCTACCTGATTAAAAATCATAGACATATGGGCCGCCCCAACCCGCGCCACCCCGACGACCTGCCCGTGGGGTTGGGCGATTACAGGAATCGCTCAACCCCGCAGGTGGAAGGGCAGGCTAGCAAGGTGGCGCGGGGTGGGCAACGACAGCCCACCCAGTGAAACCCTAGCGGCCCGCCTGCATGCCCCTACGGGCGGGTGGGTGGGACGCAGGGCTGGCGTGGGGTGGGCACCGTAGCACCACCCCACGCCACCTCAGCAACCCGCCTGCCCCCCGGGATGGTGAGGGGTAGAGCTGCGCGCAACGGCAGCCCACCTTGCGCCACCTGAGCGGCCTGCCGGCACGCCCGTGGCCCAAACCCACAGGTGGAAGGGTGGGTCACCGAGGTGGCAGGGGATGGGTGCCGTAGCACCAACCCGCACCACGCTGGCGGCCCGCCGACACCAGGGGTGGCTGGGTGATTACTAGAATTTCCCAGCCACCCTCGGGGGGTAAGTGGGCCACCGTGGTGGCCCGGGGTGGGCACAACAGCAACCGAAATCGCCCAGCCACCCCCGGGGGGTGAGCGGGCCGCAAGGGTGGTGCGGGGTGGGGCTGCGGTGCCCACGAGGGTGGCTGCGTGATTCTCAGAATCACCCAGCCACCATGGGGGGCGGGCGAGCCACCGACATGGTGTAGGGTGGGGCTACTGCGCCCACTCCGTGCCACCGCAGCAGCCCGCCCCCCAGGGGTGGCTCGACGATTCTCGGAATCAGCCTGCCATCCCCTGGTTGGGTGGGCCGCTAGGGTGTCGCGGGGTGGTACCGCGGTGCCCCCCTCGTGCCACCTCGGTGGTTCATCCCCAGGGTGGCGGAGGGTGGGGCTGTAGCAGCCTGCCTGGCCCCCGAGGTGGCGAGGTGTGGGGCTGCAGCGGCCCGCTCACCCCTCAGGGTAGGGAGGGGTGGGGTTGCGGGACAGACCTAGGGCCACCCACTACCTGCCCCACAGGGTGGCTGTTGGGCGATTCCGAGAATCGCCCAACAACCACACTGCGGGGTGGTCCGGCCGTTGGGGTGATGTGCAGTGGGCACCGCAGCCCTACGCCGCACCACCCTTGTGGTCGGCTTACCCCATGGGGTCACTGTTGGGTGATTTCAGGAATCGCCCAATAGCCACCCAAGGGGGAGGGCGGGCCATCGGGGTGGCGTGGAGTGGGAGACGTAGCACCACGCCGCGCCACCATGGCGACTAGCCTGCTCCCCGGGGGTGGTTGGGCGATTCCGAGAATCACCCAGCCACCTCTGGGGGGTGGGCGGGCTGTCAGGGTGGCGCAGCCCCACCCTGTGCCACCCCGGCGGCCCGCCCTCCCCCTCGGGGTGGCTAGGTGATTCCGAGAATTGCCTAGCCACCCCGAGGGGCAGGTGGGCCACTGTGGTGGCAGAGGGTCGGCGCCGCAGCACCACCTCACACTACCCCATCGGCCCGCCCGCCCCCTGGGGGTCGTTCAGTGATTCCGAGAATTGCGCAGCCAACCCCAGGGGGCGGGCAGACCACTGGGTCGGCGTGTGGTGGGCACCTCGAGGTGGCTCGATGATTCCCCACGTCACCCTGGTAGCCTGCCCACCCCCGGAGGTGGCTAGATGATTTTGAGAATCACCCAGCCACCGCCGGGGGGCGGGGGGGCTGTCGTGGTGGCACGGGCTAGGTGCTGAGAATTACCCCACCACCCCGCGGGGGAGGGCAAACCAGCAGGGTGGCTTGGGGTGGGGCTCGGAATTGCCCAACCACTCCCAGGGATCAGGTAGGCCGCCGGGGTGGCTCGTGGTGGTGCTGCGGCGGCCACCCCATGCCACCCTGATGGCCCAGCCTGCCCCCAGGGGTTGGCTGGGCCCGCCCCATGGGGGTGGCTAGGTGATTCCCAGCCAACCCCGGGGGCGGGCGACGTGAGGTGGGGTTGCGGTGCACCACCCCATCCCACCCCGGCGGCCCACCCACCCACCGGGGGTGGCTGGGCGATTCTTGGAATCGCCCAGCCACCATCGCGGGGTAGGCAGGCCGCTGGGGTGGCACGGAGTGGGGCTTCGCAGCCTCACCCCGCGCCACCCCGTCGGCCTGCTCGCCCCACGGGGGTGGCTGGATTACCGTGGTGTCACTGGTGTGGGGCTCGAAATCGCCCAGCCACCACTGAGGGGTAGGCAGGCCATTGGGGTGGTGTTGTGGCACCTACCTCACGCCACCACGGCGGCTTGCCCACCTCTCGGGGGTGGCTGTGCGATTCTCGGAATCACCCAGCCAACCCCAGGGTGCACGCTGGCTACCAAGATGGCGCGGGGTGGGTCGGTGGCGCCCACCCTGCGCCACCCCAGCGGCCTGCCCACCCCTCGAGGTGGCCGATGGGCGACTCTGGGAATCTCCCAACAGCTACCCCAGGGTACGAATGGGCCACTAGGGTGTCGTGGGATGGGTGTCGCAGCACCACCACGCACCACCTTGGCAGCCCACCTGCCCCTCGGGGTGGCTGGGCGATTGCAGGAATCACCCATCCAACCCCGTGGGGTGGGCGGGTTGCTGGGGTGACGCAGCCCCACCCCGCGCCATCGCGACAGTCTGCCTACACCTCGTGGCTGGCTCGGCAATTCTGAGAATCACGCAGCCACCCCTAGGGGGTGGGCACGCCATCGTGGTGGCACCAGGTGTGTGTCGCAGCACCACCTCGTGCCACGTTGGAGGCTCACCCACCCCTCGGGGGTGGCTAGGTAATTTCGAGAATCAACCAACCACCCCCAGGGGGCGGGCTGGGTATCACGGTGGCGCAGCCCCACCGTACACTACCCCGGCAGCTTGCGCGCCCTTTTAGGGTGGCTGGGTGACTCCCCAGAATCACCTAGCCACCACCAGGGGTCAGGCGTGCCACAGTGGTGGCATGAGGTGGGCATCGCAGCACCACCTCTCGCCACCCCGGTGGCCGCCCGTCCCCAGGGGTGGCTGGCCAATTCTGAGAATCACCCAACCACCCACGGGGGGCAAGCGAGCTATTGGGTGGTGTGGGGTGGGCGCCACAGCACCATAACGTGCCACTCTGGTGGCTCGCCCACTGCATGGGGGTGGCTGGATGTTTCCCCAGCCCGCGCCACCCCAGCAACCCGCCCACCCCCCGGGGGTGCCTCGGCGATTCTTGGAATTGCCCAGCCAGCCCCGAGGGGAGGGGGGGTCACCAGTGTGGCACAGGGTGGGGCTCAGAATCACCCAGCAAACCCCACGGGGTAGGCAAGCCACTGGGGTGGTACAGGGTGGTGTTGCGGCGGCTACCCCGTGCCACCATAGCACCTTGCCCACCCCCCGGGGGTGGGTGGGTGATTCCCCGGAGGGGGTTCGCTGGCCTCTCGGGTGGCATGGGGTGGGGCTACAGAGCCCCACCCCGCGCTACTCCAGAGGCTCGCCTGCCCCCCAGGGGTAGCTGGATGATTCCGAGAATCATCCAGCTAGCCCCGGGGGGCGGGTGAGCTGCCGAGGTGGTGCACCATGGGGCTTCCCCGCCATTCCGCACCACTCTGGTGGCTGGCCTGCCCCTCGCGCCGGCCCGCCCCTAGGGTGGTGCTGCACTGCCCACCCCATGCCACCTGGATAGCTGGCCCACCTGCTGGGGGTGGCTGGGGGTCCGTGGTGATGCCGACGTGGTGCGGGGTGGTGCTACGGGGCCCACTCCATGCCACCACGACTGCCCGCCCGGCCCCCGAGGGTGAATGGGCATATTCAGAATCACCTAGCCAACACCGGGGCCTGGGCAGGCCAATGTGGTGGTGCGGGGTGGGGCTGCGACGCCCACCACGCGCTACCACGGTGGCCCACCCACCACCCAGGGGTGGCTGGGTCATTCTCGAATCACCCAGCCAGCCCCGAGGGGTAGGCGGGCTGCGGGGTGGCCCGAGCATCCCTACCCTGCACCACCCCAGTGGCCAACCCGTCCACTGGGGGTGGCTTGGCGATTCGTAGAATTGCCCAGCCACCTGAGAATCGACCAGCCACCCCAAGGGGGTAGGATGCCATTGTGGCGCTGGGTGGGCACCTACCCAGCCAGCGCCTCCACGATGCCCTGCCCACCCTTGGGGGCAGGCGGGCCACCGAGGTTGCACGTGGTGGGCACTGTAGCACCCACCCCGCGCCACCATGGCGGGCCCATGCCACAGGGGTGGCTGGGTGATTTCGAGAATCGCCCAGCTCAGAGTCGCCCAGCTGGGGTGGGCACCGCAACACCACCCCGTGCCACCCTGTCATTCCGCCAGCCACCAGAGATTTGGCCAGCCACCCGTGGGGGGCAGGCGGGCCACCAGGGCAGCCCGTCCCCCGAGGGTGGTTGGGCGATTCTCGGAATCGCCTAGCCACTCCCAGGGGTGGGCAGGTCGTCGGGGTGGCGTTGGGTGGTGCTGTGGTACCCACCCTATTAGTGTCAGTATCTTCATCCCTCCGTAAGTGATCAAATTTCTCTTTTTGCGTGCATATTAGGTGTCTCATCTGATCAGCTGCACTCTATTAGGTCATGGATCATCTGATGGTGGTGGTTCTTTGTTAATTTCCATCATGCCTTTCATCTGCTAGCCTATTTTCACTTGTACAGGTCATCTGCTGTCATTTTTATTTCATTCCATTCGCAAAAGTCATTTTAGGGTTTTAGGTCTCATTAGGTCTAGGGTTTTCCACCATGGTATTCAAAAACTCAATAAGAGGTTAGCAGCCACATGAGGATGTCTAATAATTTCATAAAATCACAAATTTGACCGATGATTTTCTTCATAAAGGGTTTTTACCTCAAAACTCTGTTTTGAGGTGAAAACAGGGTTTTTCTATTTCATGTACAAATTTTATGTAATTTTAATGTTTTCATATGTAATAAAGCTTCAGCTATAGCCCTTGGTCACCTTGCCAACTCCAGCACTCCAGCTACTGCAAAAGAAACAAAAACATCCAAGCATCATGTTCATCAAATGACAAAAAGAGCCAAACTACAAAAAACAGGGTTTTAAAGCAAAGTGAAAAGGAACTTTAGAAAAATGGGTTTTTCAAATGAAAAATTAAAGTCAAGATGATATAAAGTTCTCTTTGGTGTTTGGAAGACCTCATTTTGTGCAAGTGAGAGAGAGAGAGAGGTAAAATTGCACTTTGAGGAGAAATAAGGGAAACTGCAGCAAAATTTCTAGTTTTCACTGGCGCGATGCACCTGACTGGCACTATGCACCGGGCGTAAGTTTTGAACTGCAAATTAAATGGGCACTACGCATAGAAAGTGCACTACACACCTGGGTGTTGGCGCAGTGCATCTGTTGGTCAAGCTTCAAAATGAATTTCATTGCTTTTCCAAGCCTCCAAATTTGCAAACAACCTCTCTACAAGTAAGTACATCCTCCTATTTGCCCTAGCAAGAGATTTTTTCATCCATAGTGGTGATTTGAATGTTGAAAAATCAAACCCTAGTTGTTTCAAAGTTGTCTTGCAAAACTGTCTAGGGTTTTTGCTATTTTTACATCCCTTGTGACTATTTTCCTACATCCCATCCCCCTGCACTAAATTTCCCTAATTCCCTTCCCCTTTCCCTCTCCCATTGACACTCACCTTACCCCCTATCACCAAACCCTAAGCCCTATACATAATTCCCACTATTCCCCAAACCCTAATTCTCATTTCCCAAACCCTATCATTCCCTAAAACTCTACTGCCATCATCAAAACCCTTATTCACAGTCCTACTATTAGTCAACCTCTCAAATCCCAAAAAGAAAACAACAGTCACCCTATATTTGAGAAAATCTCTTCATACTCATCATCCTATACTCCACATTTGCAAGTATGGAAACAGATTCAGCATATGAGAGAGATGATGAAACTGTCAGTGATTCTTCCCAAGAGGTTCATGCACCAAGAAAACTACATGAGGGAGGAAAGCACATCCGGGAGGAGCCCACCACTCTTACAAAGTTACTAGCTTGCCTCTTGCAGTGACATCTTTTAAACATCAATCTTGCTACTAGTTTTGTGAGATGGTGGAGAGGGTGAAATATCACCACGAACTTGCTAGACTATTTGTTCTTCATCTTCAAAATGGCCAAGTGAACTTAGCTGGCGTCTCTTTCACTTTGACACCTGAAACTATTTCAGTAGCAATAGGTATTCCTAATGTGGGTGAACAGTGGAACAAAGAAAAACTTGTTGGCAAAGAGCATTATGAGCCTTACATTAAGGCTAGTTATCAAAGGAAAATCAGTAGTGTCTTTCCTTTCAGATACCTACAAGACACTTATGCTCCACTCATGAAGCTCATTATCAAATATTTCACCTGTGAAGGGAGGTTTTCTCACTTGTACACTCACCATGTTAGATTGCTGATGCATTTCACTAGAGTGAGGATGATGAACATCCCCTATTTCATATGTAGAAATATTGAGAAGATGGATACATTGGTGCCAAGGAAACCTCTTCCTCAGCAATTTAGTAGCATTTACCATTTTTCATTGATCAGTATTGTTATTTTGCATCAGCTGAGTTTGTTGAATATTTCATGGGATACCTTCATTTCAAATGATGTTTTCAAAAGCCCTAAGGTGACCCCATCAGTGTTTCAAGAGGAAGGAGGGCCTTCAAATCAGCCAAAGTTTCATGAGACTCAAACTACAGGTGTGCCAGTGTTTTTCACTTATAAAAAGGGCACAAGGAGACTATTTGCAGCTACCAAACGAGTATTATCTCCACCGGGGGTGGAAGGGGTCTCGTTTCCTTCACCAGAACATAGAAAAATGCTATCTTCACCTGGGGCGAAAGGGGCTTTGCCTTCTTCCTCAACAGTATAGGTACTGGATAAAGGAAAGCAACCATTGCTTGATGAAGGGCCTTCTGAAGGTCATGATAGAGATTTTCTTTTGATTCAGGAGAAGGATATTGATTTGATCTCCCAAAACTCAAGACTCAATGAGGTCATCAGAGAGAAAGAAGCTGACATTCATGCCTTATCACTTAACCTTGAAAGGGCTAAGTGGATCATTAACTACCTTGAGCAAGAAAACAAGCAATTGTAGGATAAACAAACAATCATGGAGCTGCAAACCATAAGGGAAAACAGACAAGCAGCAAAAAGAAGGAAAGTCTAATTGACACCTCTTGAGCAAGAAATTGAGGCTGACCGGGAATCATGGCTAAAGAGGGTAAACATTCGCTTGAAGAAATTTCTTGAGAAAGCCAACGAAGAGAAGAAGATGTTGTGCCACATGGCTTATCATTGTTTGGCCCGGAACAAAATTTCTAAAACAAGGATAAGAAGCGTAAAAGGCAAGCTAAGGAGAACATTGAGGAGCAAGAAAGAGTAGGATAAGCTCAAAATATTGGCAAAAGCTTCATTGGCCCAGCATAGCACCTCACATAGATCACTCATGCCAAACTTCAAGAAATTTGGTGAAATTTTTGGCAATTTTGAATTTTTCAAGGTAAAAAACAGGGTTTTCCGGTAGGTGCGTAGCGTCACTGGCACTATGCTTTTGATGGGGACCTCCATTTGAACAAAAATTTTCATTTTTGGATTCATAATGAAAATTTATGCATGCTCAAAAATTTCTAGGAAATTTTGACAACTTTTGGGCCTCCAAAAGGGCCAAAAACAGCAAACAAATGCCCTCTCTACCACTTTT
This sequence comes from Pinus tabuliformis, assembly GCA_031772625.1. Classification (NCBI taxonomy): domain Eukaryota; kingdom Viridiplantae; phylum Streptophyta; class Pinopsida; order Pinales; family Pinaceae; genus Pinus; species Pinus tabuliformis. The sequence goes on along the minus strand of CM062808.1, from coordinate 591,635,384 downwards.
TGGCCACATGGGAAGCAGTCTTGGAATATTGCAATTTTGGAGGGCAAATGGACTCCAAATCAAAAAATTAAAGTTGTTCCAGAAAGTAGACTCATAGGGATTTCCAAAAAGCTATCCTAAACCTGATTTGGACCTCGGGAAGCCTCCCAAAGGTGGCTTGGAAAATGTGCTACACACAGAAAAATGGCGCTACGCACAAGATGAAAAAGTGCCAATTTTGCGTGTTTACTCAAAATTTTGCCTAGTTTTCTTCTAGTTTGACTTTTTCTCTCTTATGGTCAAACTCATAATGTGGCATGATGTAAATTGATGTAAAAATTATAAAAATTGACTTGATGAGGTAGATACATCAGTTGTAGGTGGTTTTGAGTTGAATGAATCAATTTCCTAAGTTTTAGAGGCAAGCTGTTCCACTACCTATTTTTGTGTTCCTAGTTTAGAAATGGTTGAAACCACTCCTCTTCTCATGGATTCGACCCTTGATGATAGCACAGGTGTTTTGGAGGTCTATATCCTGTGTTTTCTAGTCATTTGTCAGGGTTGGACTCTTGTGGATGCTTTGAGCACTATTTTATATCATTTCTACAGTTTGGTAAGGAAATAGACCAAGGTTTGCAGCATTTTGTGGGATCCTTGTGGCAAGGTGAATTAGTATTGCTTTTTCTCCTCTGTGATTCAAGTTATCATATGTTATGTGTGCCATTATCTCTCTCTTTTCTGCATAACTAAATGAATCAAGTGTAAAGGTGGAATTCATTTATGTTTCAATGCTTTGCCTTAGAATTTATTTAGCTTTACATGTTTTCTACTGCTTGAAGAGGACTCATGACATGTTCATGCCCTCTCCAACTCCTCACAACTCTTAAGACTCTCCATTACACCTAATTCTAAGTACTAAAACACTTTCCTACATTGCCCCACAGACACCTCTGCAAAACTGAGTTCATTTCCCGGACCCAAAACTGCCTTCCTCATCTGATCTAGAAAACAACATTTAAACTCAATCAAACTCCTCTTAGCATATACCTAGTCTAAAATTAGTCTTTATATCATTCATCTCAAGCTTTACTTGCCATATTTTCTTGAGATTGACAAGGAGAGAGCCCTCTCCCTACTTGGTAGGGCTAGCTACTAGGTTAAGCATGGTTTGATGTTACCGTAGACAAACCTTTCTTAGCCTGATGTAGATTTAGGCCCTAACACACCCCGCGCCACCCTCGAGGTCTGCCCACCCCTCGAGGGTGGCTGGGCGATTCTCGGAATCACCTAGCCACCACCGGGGGGGGGCGGGCCGCCGGGGCGGTGCAGGGTGGGGTTGCGGCCCCCAGCCCGCTCCACCCCGGCGGCCCGCCCACCCCCCTGTGGGTGGCTGGGTGATTCTCAGAATTGGCCAGACACCCTGGCAGCCCTCCCGTCCCCCGGGGGTGTTGGGCGATTTCCAGAATCACCTAACCACCACTGGGGGGCGGGCGGGCCACCAGGGTGGTGCAAGGTGGTGCTGCGATGCCCACCCCGTGCCACCACGGCGGCCCCGTGGGGTGGGCGGGATGTCGGTGTCATGCCCCTACACTGGTAGTATTCTTCCAATCACACTATAGCAAGCAGCGGCACGACCAACTATTTTCTTTTCACCAATACTTACGATTGTAGACTATGCCTAACATTCCATACTTAGTTTATTTTTCATTACCAAGTATTATATTTGTCCTTTATACAGTGAAAGGCCATAACATTCACATTAACAACATTATACAATAGAAATGCACAATAGTATAAAGGGAGGGGCAACTCCCTCCAACATGAGTTTGCCCGAATCAATATATATAATCTTCTTTTATAAGTACAAGTTAAATCTTGGGAACCCCAAATTTACACTTAGCCAAATTTCCAACTTCAGCAAACTCGGTTGCCCAGCGCGTTGGCACCTCTACATGGCGTCGCACGACTCACCAACCCTCCGTTCATCTCGTCGCACGTCTTCACCTGACTCGTGCTTCGTTTGTCCAACAAGCACCCAAATCGTGATATCCTACCCGACCTCAGTTCGGTGGACCACACGCAGTCCTGCCTGCCCAACTCTCGTTCATGAGCTTCGGTTCCAACCTTTGTTTCGTTGTGCATGGCGCGCCCTCACCCCATCGTTTGTCCGCATGTCCACTCATTCACCCAAATTCGTTCACCCGAATGACTTCACTCGACTCGCCACACGACTTCACTTGGGTCACCACACGACTTCACCCGGTTCCCCACACGACTTCACCTAGTTCGCCTAAACAACCTCACCTGGGTCACCACACGACTTCACCCAGCTCACCCGAAAGACTTCACCTGGGTCGCGCAATGACCTCACTAGGCTCACCTGAACCACTTCACCCAGGTCGCCTGACGACTTCACCCCGCTCACCCGAACGACCTCACCTGTTTCGCCCAAACAACCTCACGTGAGTTTCCTGCCTGACAACCTTGCTCGTGTTCTGCCTGAACGACCTCGCCCAAGTTCTGCCTGAATGACCTTACCCGAGTTCTGCCCGACGACCTCACTCGAGTTTTTTTCATGAGTTTCCTACACGAGTTTCTCACCCGAGTTTCTCACCCGAATTTTCTGCACTAGTTTTTCACCCGAGTTCTGCCCATCATGTGGGATCATCCACGCACTGTAGAACTCCTCAACCGAACTCGTGTTGGCCGAATGATGATGGGTCATCTCACCAAATGCTCCACCAATATATATGGGCGGGTGGCTGGTTATGTCACCCGGACGACCTACTCCCAACGCCCAAGCTGACTCGTTTACAATGTGTTGTCTTACCCAGGAGGATGGTCAGCCTGCCCAACTCATGGGACCGCCCCCTCAACTCACCCAACACCTTATAAACTCATCCAAGGTTCATTTACTTCACATTTTGCACAAGTCCTTCGCATGGTGGAGTCGCCCTGTTGGTTGCACGGACCGCAGGTCGTTACATCCTCCCCCACTTGAATTCATTGTCGTCCTCAACAATATCTCATCCCGGCAACCATTTGTCACCAAGATCACCATACCAGGGCATACACCCCATACGTATTTCATATATCAGAAATCATCTCAATCCATGACCATCAACCACCCTATCACAATCTGCACATGCTGCTCCCCATCGTGGAAGGTTGGTCCCTCCATCTAAAGCTACATGCTTCCTGAAACATAACATGTCGACTTCATCATGTGTTGTCATCGTGTGAATTGCTGCCATGATACTCCAACAAATGCTAACACGTCTCTGCACATTGAACTCCCTTATGTTTGAACTAGTTGGGTAGCTAATCCAACTGTCATGCTCAACCCATGAGAATGCGCATCCTCATGCCATCATTAGACATTTCTCAGAACACCCTATCACATCCTCAACCCAATCAAGAATCCATCTCCATACAAGTATAAGCCATGCTCAGGTCCACGAAGTAATCTCCATCTCATCTACAACATGATGTCCATGATGTTTGTTATCAATGTGCTGCATGAAATTAGTTGCATCTATCCCAACATCATCATTCATATGAAAAACATCCATCTCTTCAAGGTGAAGAGATCATCTCATCAACCCCTGATTCTCGATGTGCCACATCCAGGTCCATGAAGCAATCTCCATCATATCTGTATGTACCATCCCTTAAGTCTGCCATAGAAACAAGTATGCATCTATCTCATCTCTGCATGTGCTGCCTGTGATCATTGATCAATCAACTCCCATGTGTCAAAGTGGTTAAGTCTCAGCTCAACCCATACCCAAGTGTTGCCACCAAGGCATCATCCTCGTTGTAACTCCACCACTCCAAAGCCACAACAATCTCATGTCATCATGAGCTCCACGAGTCATCTCCAACCAACATCCCAGCAAGCATGCAAGTCTCGGCCCAAAGGTCTCTGCAAGATGCCTCAGCTCTCCATGTTGTACGAATGCTCCATAGTCTACTCACAACTCCATCCAAGTCCATGGCCTTGTTGTACAAGAGTGCACAACCTCACTATCAACTCATAAGTCAAACACCTCCATGTCACACCAGCAAATCCACCTGCACAACATCCCTGCCTTGGCACTCCGCATTGGATGCCCATAAGTGACACCTCTACAAGTGCTCCTACACAATGTCCCTGCATAAGACTGCCATTCTCCATGCCTCCAACTTGATGTCCATGACTTAGTTGCCCATATAGTCCAACCAAGTAGACCCATCATAACAATTGGTCATCCTCATCCAAGCCTGCAATCTTCGGTCTAGTGAACTCAGTCACCCAACCATATCATCATCACATGAGTCTCTCCATCATAGTTCCCCCACTAAAGGTTCCCCCAAGACTTGCTCTTCATCTCGGCCATGAGAAGTCCACCAAAGCATCATCATATTCAAGTGTGTGCCCTCCACCAATCTATCCATGAGTCATGTCGGGCACGTAGCCAATTCTCCATATGGCTAAAGCATGACCCATTCCTCCACAATGATCATCATGTTCCTCCCTTGTCATGGGCCTTTGTACCTTCTACCATGAGGTCACAAACAACCCCAACAAGTCCTGCAACAGTCAACAATCCTTGCTTCTCCATAAAAGGTCTCATCATTGACATCCATGGTAAGATGCCCCCTTGCATCAGCAACTTGACTTTGCTCTTCCCTGCATATGATTCATCTACCAAATGCTCAAGTGAAACACAAGTATCAATAGTACTTACATTATCATCATGAGGCTCCTCCATGTGAGTATCCCCATCCATCCATGTCTGCAAACCACACGATCTTGGTCCAGCTTGATCAATCTCAAGTTCGTCCTCCATCACGGTCACATCTACAACATCTTTGAAATAATCACGGCTTCCTCTCCCTTGTCAGCATAATCTGCAACTTCATCCTACTCCATTGCCCAACCAAGTTGAAAAAGTTCGTCTTCAACATTCCTTTCCAAGACTTCAAGTTCCTTTCGAATTCGAGGGTTCTCTTCTTTCAACCGCTTCAACCTATATAAGGTAAGCAAGAGCTTCGCTTTGCATTCCTACATACCTGCCATGCCTTGTCATTTAGCGTGGCCCAAGCACAAAGCTTCTCCTCTACTAAACTTGTTTCACTATTCACCTAAATCACCTTGATATTCCACCTATCACCTGCAAAACTTGAACTTCCTTTCAAGTCTTCGGTCTTTGTAGAATCAACTCCTTGATTTAGTTGACCAAGTTTCCTGTAAAACTTAGACCAGCTTTGATACCACCTATCACACCCCTACACTGGCAGTATTCTTCCAACCGCACTATAGCGAGGTGTGGCACTACCAAGCGTTTTCTTTTCACCAGTACTTACGATTGTAGACTATGCCTAACATTCCATACATAGTTTATGTTTCATTACCAAGTATTATCTTTGTCCTTTATATAGTGAAAGGCGATAACATTCACATAAACATCATTATACAATAGAATTGCACAACAGTATAAAGGGAGGGGCAACTCCCTGCAACATGAGTCTGCCCGAATCAATATATATAATCTTCTTATATAAGTACAAGTTAAATCTCAGGAACCCCAAATTTACACTTAGCCAAATTTCCAACTTCAACAAACTCAGTTGCCCAGCTCGTCGGCGCCTCTGCATGGTCGCCGCATGACTCACCAACCCTTCGTTCACCTCGTATCACGTCTTCACCTGACTCACTCTTCGTTTGTCCAACAAGCGCTCAAATTGTGCTATCCTACCCGACCTCTGTTCTATGGACCACACGCAGTCCCGCCTGCCTAACTCTCATTCACAACCTTTGGTTCCAACCTTCGTTTCGGCGTGCAGGGTATGGCCTCCCTCGGCTGCCCATTTGCACATCCACTCGTTCACCCAAACTCCTTCACCCGAACGACTTCACTCGAGTCGCCACGCCACTTCACCTGGGCTACCACACGACTTCACTCGATTCGCCACACAACTTCACCCGGTTCGCCCGAACGACCTCACCCGGGTTGTCACACGACTTCACCCAGCTCACCCGAACGACTTCACCTGGGTCGCCCAACAACCTCACCCGACTTGCCCGAACGACTTCACCTGGGTCACCCGACGACTTCACTCGGCTCGCCTGAACAACCTCAACCGGTTCACCTGAATGACCTTGCCTGAGTTTCCTACCCAACGACCTCGCCCGAGTTCTGCCTAAACGACCTCGCCAAAGTCCTTCTTGAACGATCTTGCCCAAGTTCTACCCAACGTCCTCGCCCAATTTTTCTGCACGAGTTTCGTTACATGATTTTTTCACCCGAGTTTCTCACCTGAGTTTCTCACCCGACTTTTCTGCACCAGTTTTTCACCTGAGTTCTACCTGTCATGTGGGCTCATCCACGCACTGCAGAACTCCTCAATCGAACTCATGTTGGTTGAATGATGATGGCCCATCTCACCAAACACTCCACCAATATATATGGGCGGGTGGCTGGTTATGTCACCCAGCCGACCTACGCCCAACACCCAAGTCGACTCATTTACGATGTGTTATCTCGCCCAACTTGTGGGACCGTCCCCTCAACTCGCCCAACACTTTATAAACTCATCCAAGGTTCATTTACTTCACATTTCGCACAAGTACTTTGCATGGTGGAGTCGCCCTACCTGTCGCATGGACCGTAGGTCCTTACAGTCAGGGTGGCACAGGGTGGTGCTACGTGGCCCACCCCACGCCACCCCAGTGGCCCGCCCGCCCGCCCCCGCGGTGGCTATTAGGTGATTCCCGGAATTGCCCAACAGCCACCTCGGGTGGTGGGTCGGGCGCCACAGGTGGCACAGGGTGGGCACCTTAGCACCACCCCGACGGCCCGCCCGCCCCCCGGGGGTGTCTGAGCGATTCCACCCCGGTGGCCCGCCCGCCCCGCGGGGGTGGCTGGGTAATTCTTGGAATCGCCCAACCTTCCCTAAGGGGCGGGCGAGCTGCCGACGTGGCGCAGGGTGGGCGTCGCAGCCCTAGCCCGTGCCATCTTGGTAGCTCGCCTGCCTGGAGTGTGCGCCACAGCCCCACCCCGCGCCATCCTAGTGGCTCGCCCAACCACCCCTGGGTGGTGGGCGGGCCACCATGGTGTCGCGGGGTGGGTGACGTAGCCCCACCTCGTGCCACCCTGCCGGCCCGCTTACTCCTCGGGGGTGGCTGGGTGATTCTGAGAATCGCCCGGCCACCCCTGGGGAGCGGGCGGGCCAGCATGGTGGCACGGGGTGGGTGCCAGAGATGGTAGCTGATTAAAAAAATGGTGGAAAGAGAAAAAGAAAGGGTACAAATATAAATCGCTTCCGCACAAACATATTAAACTTGGAGGATGTTTACATACATTTTTATGACTTCAATTTAACAAAGAGAGGAACTCTTCGCTTCAAGATGATAGAGATTATAAAAAGGTTGTTACTAGAAGGAATAATGTTGAGATGGGAGTCTGTTGAAACCAGTCATAGATGTAGAAGAATTTTGAAATCTGAAATGGTAGGCATGCATGTGGATTCAGATGGGGCACTAGTTGATGAAAGAGAAGAATATGGAACATCTTCGTCAGCATCTAGTCACTCATCTGAAGATGCGAATTCTGATGGTGTGCAAGAAAATATGAGTGATTTTGAATAATTGTTTAAGATAGTTTATATAACTAATGTATGCATTGTATCTTGAAATAAATTTTTTTATTTCCATATCGTGTTAAATGAAAAGTTATGAGTCATTTTTATGTTGTTGGATTATATGTCTTAATTATAATATTTTTTATTGTTTAGAATATCTACAATGCAACATTAAATTAGAGATATAATGTATGTTTCATTCAATATACAAATAATAACTTTTGAATTCATTTACTGATGTAATTTGTTCATAATGTCATGTTTTTTTAATTTTATAGTTGGAAATATTTCAATTTCTTTTTTATCTAGAATTTTATGGTTGACAACATGTTGAATTTATACTTAGGAAAGAAAAATGTTATTCTACCAAAAACATTAGTGTTTCTTTTTCCTCATAAATAACTTTGTTTGGCACATAAAAATTTTGTTTTACTAGCATTTTTTAAAAATGTTGAAGATTGACCGTAAAAAAAATCACCGTTCCAGTGTCATCACTTTTTCATTTTGAAGCTTTTTTTGCACGAAAATTTCATTTTCACTACCATTTTTAAAACATCTTCAAAATTGACCCTAAAAATCATCGTTCCAGTATACACACTTTTCGTTTTTAGCACTGTTTTTTTATGTTTTTTCAGGGTATTTTGGCCAGAGTTCCCATTTTGAGTTTATAGTTCCCATTTCAAAGTTTACATTGCTATAAGCTACCATTGCCTAAACTAGTTTATTTCTATTCTGCATGTAACCATTTTCAGGACCAAATTGTGATTAAAGAATTAAAGTTATGTTTTTGCTATAGCTCTATGTTTATGTTTATGTTTGTATTTCATTTCATTCTTGCAAAAATACAGATCAGTGGTACCAAATAGGTTTTCCCTTTCTTTATTTTTTTGTGCCTGTCCCGAATGAGGTCGGGGTATAATGACTTGGCACTTGAACTAGTTGAACCGTTGCAAGACCATCCCCACTAACACATACGATCACCCATGGGGAAAGAAAATAAATACAAGGGAGCAAGGTATTTTCTCAAAGTATTGCTCGAATAATCACTCGAGCGGCGAAGGAACGAGATGATGGACAAATTTTCCCAAATCCTTTGGTAGATGTCAATAGGTAATGCGTCATTGTCCGGCAGTCAGTTTGGAAGTTCCACCCCCTTAAAGGTTCAAGTTAAATTTTACGTCCCTATATTTTAAGGTCGAATATACACATATGTCGTATATAAATGGTTAAATATATTGGAAAGATATTATTTAGTTCATGCTTTTTTTGATGGGGAAAAGATTAATTTTTTGCTCCTAAAAGTCGTCCCCCACATAAATGACTATTGCAAAACTTACTATGAGCAGAAGGATGGAAGGGAACCCAAACTATTTTTAGCCACACCCACTTGGAATTCCTTTCGAGATGCTGTTAAGGAATAGTGTTACTTTTTCAGGAGCTATGAATATGAGTACATAAATTGGACCACACTATCACAGGGAAGGGACTAAGACATCCCAGAATTCACAAATTCTTTTCATATCCTTTGCACAAAGTATGGTATGAATGATTCTAAGAAAAATCTGGTACTCAAGTATGGATACTTTCTATACAAATATATCAAGGACGAGATGGAGTTCCTTGATATTTCCTCTCAATGTCGTATATCGATACACTGTCAATATTAATGAAAATTTAAATAGAAGAAGCGAGGCTTTGGATCTGCAAATATGAAGCAACAAAAAGGTGCCCCCATTATGTAGAACAAAGGAGAAAGCCAAGGTGGGGTGACCCAAGAAAACCCATCAAATTAGAAGCAAAGAATAGTGCCATGAAGATGAAGAAGGACCCACAGAAGTGGTGTGAGTTCCACAAGGGGCTCACTAAGAAGAAAAGTGAGTGTCATGTCATGCAGTAACCAGTGGCCAAGATGAAGATTGTGGACTCAAATGAATGTTATGACTCTGGGCCTGAACTCGATAAGGGAAATGGAAAAGGGAAGAAAATTATTGATGCAGAGCCCATTACCACCATTGCCACCAAAAACATCTAGAAGATTGAGCTTGAATACCTAAAGGAAGGGGAGCATGTATTCCACTCACACATGACTGGGTGAAGAGGTCACCATTGTAGTTCGTTTTCAATACCGGGAACCAAAATAACCTCATATAACTAGAATTCGTTAAGCAGTTTCTCCTATTGACAACAACACACCTGTAACCATACACCATCGGGTGGCTGCACCAAGGACGAGACCTCTGCATTAGCCACCACTGTTGTCATTCCTCCATCATCAAACCCTTCATGAACGAGGTACCGTGTGACATTTCTCCTCTTGAATTTTGTGTTGTATCATTAGTCCAACCATAGTTGTGGAAGTGTTATGTTGCATATGAGTTTTGGCCTTGCACTACTATTATTAATTTGGGAAATAAGCTATAGAGGATATTGGAGGCAGCCCCACCTACCACTATCTCTTTGATATATGTTAATAAACGCAGTAAGATCATTTCCTGAACTAGGTTTTTTTTATTTCTTATTTTCTCTCAAAGTAAGGGGAATATCATGGCAACATATATGCCCCCCGGGAAGGATTCCTCCCCATAGAAGAAGCAGATGGATAAGGTCATGGAAGAATACATGGACATATTATACTCACCCACATGGGTACCCTTGCATTGTAAGGTTAAGCATTTGATTGCTTTGACTCGCAAAGAACCTCTACCTAATGGGCTAATATATTACTACTCCATTCTAGAAAATGAAGAGATCAATCAATAGATCCATGAGTTTCTACCAAGATGGAACATTTGACCAAGGTCCTCACCTTATCAGAGCCCAATTGTACTTGTACAGAAGAAGGATTGGACCTAGAGGCTTTGCATTGATTATAAAGCACTAAACAAAATTGTTGTGAGGAATAGGTATCTAATCCCACATATTGATGACCTTTTGGAACAACTCAAGGTGGCCAAGTATTTCAACAAGATAGATTTGAAGTCTGGCTATCACCAAGTTCCAATAGAGCCCATAGGTGTATCGAAGGCCACATTCAAACCCAAGGAATGCATTTTTGAATGGTTTATCATGCCTTTTAGGTTAACAAATTCCCTTGATATTTTATGAGGTTAATGAACGACACCTTTTGACCATTGACCAATTTGTTTATGGTTTCTTATCTAGACGACAACCTTATCTTCAGCAATAGTTTGGAAGAGAACTTGCAACACATTCTACAGGTCCTTCAAACCATGTGCCAACATAGACTATGTGTTAAAATGGAGAAATGCACCTTTGCCATGAGCCATGTCAAATATTTGAGTGACATCATAGGTGAGCAAGCAATGCATGTATATTCAAATAAGATCCAAGTCATTCGGGATTGGCCATAACCAACCACTCTAAGAGATATTTGCAGCACTTTGGTCCTTGCCAATTTTTATTGGAGGTTCATGCTTGGATTCTTCCATATCACTTGGTATTTGAGTCAGGTTACCAAGGGTAGAGCGAAAGAAATGTTTTCCAAGTTTGAGTCCCAATAGAATGTGTTCATTGAGATGAAGCACCACTGCTCTGCACCTATACTCACATTGCCATACCTACAACAACAAATTGAAATTGCGATAAACTCCTTTGATTATGCTATTGGTGTATTTCTCACCCAAGAGGGGCATTCATTGGTCTATCATACCGAGACACTTTCCTATACGATTTGGAATTACCCCACCTATGATAAAGAGATGTATTATATCGTGCAAGCTTGCCAGCAATGGAAACATTACATTGTAGGGAAGGAGATGGTGACACACACACATATCACCAACCTCTTTAGTTTAGATAGAGACAAGGAAGGTTATTGAACGATTTCCATCAAAAGTGGTCTACATATATGCAAAAATTCCACTTCAACATTCAATGCAAAAGGGGAAACACCAATGATGATGCATATTACCTCAGTTTCTGCCTAGTTGTAGCACTTACTGTTGTTCTCAACTCTTATGGCCATGAGACCTTTGGATGGCCAAAACTATACAAAAATGATCTAGAGTTTTCCACCGCATAACAGATGTTGGTGGATGGGAAGCAAGTCCCGGGTTTCCACATCCAGGACACATTATTATGCTACTCGAGCCACCTTTTTGTTCTCCGAAATGAGCATGTCAATTTGATTTGGGAGGAGAATTACAATTGGTTGGCAAGATAATTTAGTGTAGAGGAAATCATGGTCATACCACAAAAGTATTTTTATTGGCCAAAACTTCGATAGGATGTTGGAAAATATAGCAGATCCTGGATAGCTTATGCTATTTCCAAGCCAACCATTAAGAAGCAAGGACTATGCATCCCTATGCCTACTCCGATCCAGCCTTGGGAATCCATCTCAATGGACTCTCTATTCGCGTTCCCTTCTACCAAACATGGTAATGTCTATATATTTTTGGTCATAGAGAGATTTTCTAAGATGGATACATTGGTGGTCTACAACAAGAGTACCATAGCAGAGAACACTACCAAACTCTTCTTTGAATGAGTGTGTATACGTTTTGGGATACCACAAAAATTTATATCAGATCAGGATAATAGGTTCCTATGAAATTTTCCTCAATCCTTTGTACATTATTTGACACCGAGCTTACTAAGTTAACTACATTGGATCATAGACTGATGGCGAGAAAACGGTTGTCAACAAGATAATAATTTACATACTTTGCATGCATAGCTCCAAGGATCCATGAACCTGGGATGATAGTCTTCCCTATATGTAACACAATGACAGCAAATCTCACCATAGCTAGACTAGCTATAGATCCTTTCAAGTGGGTCTGGGATTTCAACTATTGTGTATGATTGCTGTTTCTATGCCTTATGTGAATACATAGGCATAATCCGCACATGTACAATCTGAAGCTAATAAATAAACTAGGTATATTGAGTGCATCCAACACATCTTCTAGTATGTTCAAAACATCTTGGATAAGTCCAATTCCAAGTAAAAGTAGTGGCATTCTCAACATCAAATGCCACATAAGTTTTAGGTGGTAAAAAATAATTTGTTGCATTTGCAGAAATAATTCCTTGTTGGAGCCCATCGAAAGCTCCGACCACTGCGATATAGTCATTAAACCATCACCATGGTTGTGTGATATAATTCTTTGAAGCTAAAAATTCCCACATTCATTGGCATGCACCTAATGTTCAATGCAGACTACCTTCAACCATGTTTTCCACCACTGGTAGATGTTAGTTTTTGTAGGACCGGATGTGTTCTAGTTTTGAAATTTGGCGGAGAGGCTAGAATACATGTATTCTCCAAAACCCAGAAATAATTTCTCGAAATTCCACATGAAGAGGCTAGAATAATAATAAATAAAAAATTTGTCAATTTTTTCTAAGTCTAAACTTAGGAAAAATTATTAATTAAGTCACGGGGAGAATATTCTAGAAGAAGACATGGATCGAGTTCTAGTTAATTTTAGTCATTGATTATATTTTAATATCACCCTTTGATGTCTCAACAAAAGATTATAAGAATAAATTTGATCAGGTTTGGAGAACACACTTGGAGCCACCAATGGTTTGAATTTGTTGGCAGATCGAACTCTAGAGTAGCAATGCTAATTTTCCAGAGAGAGAGCTAGTGAGCTTAAAGCAATGAGAGAGCGGCAAGGATAGTAAGGTTGGAGAGATATTTTGCAGTCTAGTGAGTCCATACCAGAGAGGCAGTGAGAGCCACAGAGAGTTAGCGCAGTGCTTCATAGGGGAATCTCTATTTTTCTAGGGAGAAGTAGTGTTTCAGTGCCATAAGTCGAAGTGGGAGTCTGAAGGCCCTGAGAATTGATCTTCCAGACAACACCTGATTAGTTGTCTGAGTTTTGGCACACAACATGGCATAGTTTGGCGGAAGGACTCCCTGGAGGTAGTAAACATGAGATCATCTTCAACCAAGCTCAGTGTCAAATCACTAGTGGGAGTTTGATTTTTCTCACTAGAATTTGTGTTAGTCATTTCTCTATATGGATTGCTAGATTTTAGCATCCACAATTTTGTACTCATATTTACTACTGCATAATCACAAAACCCTCAGCTGCTGTACCGATTTTCCTGAGTTCGATTTTTTTTGGGACATTGGTCCAAAAATAATTGTGTTATTTTATGTGTGTGTGCTAGTATTTCTTCCAGTGTTTATTTCTTCCATAGTTTTGTTTGTGTAGGATGCACTATGATTGATTCAGTATCTGTTGTAGCACATAGTAAATAAATTGTTAAAAATGAATTTAACAATTACGAGAATTATTTCCACTTGGTGCAATAGGAATCGGGTTTCCAATTTTTCACATGGTATCATAGCACAAATTGTAAGCCAGAGAGCTTATTATCCGAAGGGAAAAGGAAATTTGAAGCTCCATGTAAGAAGCAATTCAAAACCCTCAAAGGAAACAAAGTTCCCTTGGTGAGGAGGGTCAGTTTTTGGAGGAACGATTATTTCTCTGAGAGAGTCGTCGGAGAATAAAATTTTCCAAATCAAAGAATACCAAAGGTAGAGGGAGAAGCATAATTTCTTTCCAGAGAAGATGTTTAGCTGAGACGTAACTATTTTATAGTAAATTATGAGAGAAAAATTGCATCAGGATGAAGGAAAAGCACAGACTAAGGTAATTCTTTCCTCAGGGAACTTCTAGCCCAGAAGTTTGATTTTTCCTAGCAGAGCAAAGAGTAGTTATGAGAAGATTTTCCCACTCCAGCAGGGAGTGCGTAGAGCTAGTCAGCTGTTGTGCAAAGGAGAAGAGGGGAATTCAGATTTCTTTATAGATGGCATCAGTAGGGTTGACATATTAGGGTCAGTTGGAGAGAGCCTCTAACTATGTGATGTGCAAGGAAATAATTTCTTGTCTTCTAGATCAATACGATCTCAAAAATTACATCGATAGCATGGTAGTTGTACCCGTAGATGCAGATCTACTGAAGGCATACAAGAAGGAGATGGTGAAAGAAAAGAGGATGATTCTTGATTGGGTTCGAGTTCACATAGTGTCTCATATAGATGGCAAGGATACTGCCTGACATATGTGGGAGGCTCTTGCTATGCTATACAAGGAATATTTCAAGCAACAGAGGATGTATCTTGAGGAGAAGTTGAGATACACAAGGATGTAGAAATGGCAGTGCATAGACCCCTTCCTCACTAGGTTGTAGAATATCCAAGACTAGTTGTCTGTAGTAGGGTCAACAACTAAACCTATAGAATTGGTGAGGTTAGCTCTAAACAACATTTCCAAAGAATGACATGTCTTTGTTGAGAGTATTCTTGGTAGAGAAAAGTTTTTGGATTGAGATCGAATGTGGTTTTCTCTACAAAAGGTGGAGATGAGGCAATATTTGGTGAAGACCACCATCATTGGCACGAGGAGAAATAGTGGCGTGAAGCAATTAAAGGAAGAATAAATTGTGTTCATCGCATCAAAGGGGAAATAGGAGTAGCGTACGAGGAGGAAGTACACTTCAAAGGTTAAATTCTTCAAATGTGGTGAGCTTGGCCACTGTAGAAGTCAATGTCCTCTTAGAAAGAGGAAAAATGGGAGAAGCAATATCAGCAGTCTACATCTATAGAGATCAATAGGTTGTCCTCCAGATTGGAGTATGAGTTTGCCATGATCACCGATATACCTACATGAGTGTGTTGGGGTGATTTGGTTTTGTAGCCCTCGAGAGCCACAGGATGGGAAATATTATTTAGGAGGTCCACCTCACGACTCAATACCTTGCTACGGGAGCCCATAGAATGAGTACCAGGATGGACCAGTGGCAGATGGTGCAGTCAGATGTTAGAGTGAAAGATGCAGTAGCTAGTAGTGGTTAGATACTGGGTAGCGTAGTGCAGTGTTGGCAACAGTGCAATTGGCACAAAGCGAATTCAACAATAGCGCAAAGCCTTCAGGGATGTCCCAAAGACTAGTAGTAGTTAGAGACTCAAGAGACATATGCATCATACTGATAATAGTTGATTCCATATTTTGGATGTCTTTCAGTTGCATATGTTATGGTTGCAGTGTTGGTAGCAATTTAGCAGGGCCAATAGGAGCACAGATGTAGCGTTTATCAAATTTGTGCAGTAGTTCGTGGGAAGTAGTAGCCAAACATCAGTAGCATGACAAGAGGTGGTACAAAGACATGCTGTTTCTTCAGTGGATTGTTGCACTAGAACACATTCCTCACTAAGAGGGAGTGTTAATTTTTGTAGCATCAAATATTGTCTAGCTACGAAATTTGGTGGGGAGGATAGAATACATGTATTCTCCAAAACCTAGTAATCATTTTTTGAAATTGCACCTAGATATCACTTAATTAAAATAATTAATCTTTTTTTAATGGTTCCTAAGTCTAAACTTTGGAAAATTGATTAATTAAAGGTTATTAATTAAGCCATGGTGAGAATCTTCTACTAGATTACATGGATCGAGTTATAGTTAATCTTAGCCATCGATTATGTTTTAATATTGGCCTTTGATGTCTTAATGAGGTATTATAACAAAAAAATTTATTGGGGTTCGAGGCCACACTTGGAGCCACAAGAAGTTTGAATTTACTAGCAAGTCCAACTCTAGACTAGTAGTGTTGAGTTGTTGGAGAGAGATATAGTGAGCTTGAAATAGTGAGAGAGGGGTAGGGATAGTAAGTTGAGATGGATGTTTTCGAGTTTGGTGAGTTTATAGAAAAGAGGTAGTGAGTTCCACAGAGAGGTAGTGTAGAGTAGAGAGGTAGCACAATGCTTCAGAGGGGAATCCATATTTTGTTGGGGAGAAGCAGTGATTCAGTGCCAGAAGCTGCAGTGGGAGACGAGAGGCTAGGAGAATCAATATTCTAGAAAACATATTATCAATTAGCAAGATATACGTTGGTCCGAGTTGTGGAATGCAACAAAACATAGGTGGATGTAGGGATTGCACAAAGGCAACAAAGAGTAGGTCATCTTGAGCCAAGGTTGGTATCAGATCGCCAGTGGGAATGAGATTTTTCTCACTAGACTTTATGTCAGTCATTTCTCTATATGGATTGCTAGATTTGAGAATCCATATATTTTTACTCATATTTACTATTTCATAATAATAAAACCCTGAGCTTTTGTAGAAATTTTCCTGAGTTGGGTTTTTTTCGGGACATTGATCCAAAAATAATTGTGTTATTTTATGTGTGTGTGCTAGTATTTCTTCTAGTGTTTATTTCTTCCATAGTTTTATTTGTGTAGGTTTCATTGTGATTGATTCAATATTTGTTGTAGCACACAATAACTATTTTTAAAATAAATATAAAAATTAGGAGAATTATTTCGAGTTGCTGCAATAGGAATCAAGTTTCCTATTTTTCACACTCGACACCTCAAACATGGATGAACAACTAGCACCAACAGAGATCAACCCTAAACACATGGAATAGGCCACAAATAATTGAATCAAGGACACATATCAAGACCACTCATTAAAAAAATATTTGACTATATCAAGTTGTCAATGTTAGCCAAATCTTCCACCAAGGAAAGTGCCTGACCAGGGACCAAGTTTAATAGAAGTTTTCCGATCTCATGGGGGCACTTAATGAAATGGGTACCACTGCTTCCTAAACGGGGGGGACTTATTGAGGTGGATATTGGTGGCTATCCAACTATTCTAATTGGACCCACACCATTTTTTCTTTCATTTTAATTAATTATAGCATAATTTACTTTTTTGGCAGTATTTGGGGTCTTGAACTTCTAGAGCCATTTTAGTGCCCTAAAAGACATTATTTTTGAAAAAGAGAAAACCTAAATTTTTTTATAGGGGTGAGTGGTCAAATTTGTAGTCCTTAGATAGATATTTCTAATGAGGTATCGTACACATCAAAATGAAGATGATATGCCAAAGTTATGACCCTGTGAAGTTGATGTCCCAAATTACCGCAACGAGGCCCATGAACATTTAGTGCTTCATCTCCTTGGGTCGCATTTTTGGATGTTTAGTGTTTCCATTATTTATAAATAATAAATAGTCCTGTAAGCTTCATTTTAACATAATGAATAAGGCATGTAGCTAGCACATATCTTCTCAGAGATAAGCTACCATCGCCAGATCTAGTTTGTTTCCATTATGCATGTAACACTTTTCCGTACTGTCATTAATGAATTAAAGTTTTGCTTTCTTTTTTTTGCTGAAGCAAGAGTCGTACCTTCTATTTAATTGAATCGGAAAAACAAATTACATAAAATACAATAGTCCCAAAGGATCTTCGGTCCAAAGAAATAACTATCCGCTTAAAGCCTAGGGCACCAAGCTAAAGGCTTAAAAACCAAGCCAAGGGCTTGCAAACATAACTACAAAACCGTCGAAAAATAAACAAAAGCTGAGACTGTTCGATCCACCCTCATAGACCTGACAGACAAGGCTAATATTGGGGCACAAACAAGCAAACACTTTAAAATTAGAATCACACCCGATGAGGAAATAGGACCACTCTATAAGGATTTCAAGTCTGAATGGTGGGATAACCCTCGAGCATGTAGTCTGCCAGAAATCCACCGATTCCCAACTTGAAGAGAAACAAGCACGGAAGATAAAAAATCACCTGAAATTTCCTACTTTCCTTAACCGTCGATTCTCCTTGATAGATCCAACGACGGAGGATAATATCACAAGACCTAAAATCATGGAGAATTACCACGCGATAACCGACCTGGACCCACCAACATGCTCGCTTATTCTTGATCGTGGATTCACCTTGCTTGATCCAACGACTGAGGATCATATCGCACGAGCCAAAAGAACCAAGAATTACCTCGCAATAAGGGTGGTATTCTGTACCGTCCCTTGGCCACGTGTTGCTTGGTGAGTGGAATCTCTCCCAACTCTGAAATACCACTTCTAGATTGAAGGACATGTGGAAAAATAGAAACCACCCTGAGAGCGATATTGCTACCACATAAATTCATGCTTGGGTTTTGAGTCTGCTAAGATAGCCTGGACTCCGGCCCATCACGCTGTCCCATCTCCTCTGGTGCGTGTATGAAAGGAAGATGAAAATCCATCCATCCAACCATCCATCTAAGAAACATCGTATACCAAGCAAATTCCACCTGAGACTTCTGGGATTGCACTTACCTGGGTTGAGGAGGCCGACAGTGACCTGCATCCCAAATATTACCTCACTTCTAAAATAACACTTCATAATGAATCCAAATCAATTGGACCCCATCTCTATTTCTCTATTTCGAAACACCATTCTGTCCTCATCCATCTGATCGTGACAGTGCTCCCTTAATCTATTTCGAGGCATCTCTTGCCAACTCAGCTTGACCCTGCTTTTGGTGCAGAGCATCCCTTGATTGGCCAGAATGTCTACCAATTTATTAGCCATCCTCCGCACATGAGTAAAACTCACGGTACGTAAGCACATGAGGTGAAACTAAATCCTTTGAAAGACCTAAAGTAGCATCCAGTGTTTTGAGACTTTTTCCGGCTCTGTGCCACAGCTGATTCTCTTGACCAAGTTAATGATTAACTCAGAATCAGCTTCAATTATTATATTTTAGAAATTATCATGCTTCAGGAATTATAAACATTTCTCAAGTGCCATTAATTCCACCATATTGTTAGTAGCTCTTCCGAAATGGTAGTGGAAAATAAAAAGGATGCAACCATTTTCATCCCTTAACACCCCTCCAAAACCAACAATACCTAGATTTCCTTTTGAGGCCCCATCTATGTTGTATTTCAAAAAACCCTGAGGGGGAGGATGCTAGTAACCTTGCTTATTGTCCAGTGTCATTACCTTCCTATCCAAGCCCTGTGGCTTAAGCCCCTGCATACCCAACTGGAGAAGTATCTGCATTTCAGCTTCTGAAGGTGGATTCTTTGGGGAGGCTCGCACTAAAGTACCTAACATCTCCTTGAGTTGTCTTAAGATCTGCTTGAAAATGCGTTGGGAGGAACTTTTTTCATTTTTGAAGATTCTGTTGTTCCTTTCCTTCTAGACATTCCATATTATGAAGCTTGGTGTTAAAGCCCAAGTTGTGTGAAGAAATTCATAATCAGAGAAGTTTCGTCTCCAGTTATTTAGGGTATTGATAATGCTTCCTTTGTTCCTATCTGTCTGTTGGAAAATTGTGGCAAAAGTATCCCACAACGTGGAAGTGAATATGAAATTTTTGAGAAGGTGCTCCATTGTTTCCTCTTATGCTTCACAGGGATGGCATCTAGAAGGTCACATAACACCTCTCTTCCAAATGTTTTCCCAACTCAGAATTTTCTTACAATGTACCAGCCACATGAAGAGTTTGATATTCATCCATCCTTGATGCCTCCATAGGTTATACAAAACCCTATCCGGTACATTGGAGTTCAGCTCAAGGATTATGCGCTTTGCGTCCTTAAGATTGAAAGTACCTTCATTATTGTTGGCCCATCTAAGTTGGTCATGCCCAAATGTAACTAAAATTTTCCTTTGGTCCAACATTTTCATAAGAGCCTCAGCCTTTGTTTTCAAGGGGCTATCATCCCTATAGTCTATATTCTTCTAGGTTCTCCATTTTCCTTCACTATTGGTTTGATCCCAAAAATCTTTTACCCTAAGTAACCCTTTGGTATCATTTTCTTTCTTGAGGTCCAGAAAGTCCTCTCTTAATACTGTAGGTTCTTGTTGCCATTTATCCTCCCAAAACAAAGTAAGATCTCCCTCTCTGATTTCCCATAAGCTATTTTTTTGTACTAAGACTCTATTCTCCCAAGCCTTATTCCAGATGTGGGAGCCTTAAATGATGCCAATCATCCTTATGTGATCATTATCTTGCCAAGTGCTGGCGTATTTTTCTTTCCAAATACTAGCCCACTGGGCCTTTGGATCTTTTACCCAACGCCACCATAATTTTTCCCCTAAAACTTTTCTTAGTACTTTTGGATCATCCAATCCAAGACACCCATGGTTTTTAGGTTTGAAAATCTTATCCCAGGCTAACAAGGCCCATTTCTTTCTCTCCTCCCCCCTAAAGAATGTCTCTTTGAATGGTTCTAAATTATTACAAGACTCCTTTTGGAGCTGGAAGGGCTGATAGCATGAAGACAATAATTGATTGAAGTACAGCTTTTGTAAGCACCAACCGACCAGCCAAGTTTAGAGATCTAATAGTCCATTTCCTGATTTTATCGTGCATCTTAT
The DNA here is from genome assembly GCA_031772625.1 of Pinus tabuliformis. Taxonomy (NCBI): domain Eukaryota; kingdom Viridiplantae; phylum Streptophyta; class Pinopsida; order Pinales; family Pinaceae; genus Pinus; species Pinus tabuliformis. The sequence continues at coordinate 591,614,618 of CM062808.1, read as the reverse complement.
TAATCACCGGTTCCCAAATGCTCTTTTGAAAATATTTAATAGTTAGAGGAACTTCCAAGTACTTGGAACGAAGCACATCCCTTTGAAAGCCCAGAATCCTGGAGATATTTCTCTGAATATAAATACTAGTATTAAAGAAAAAAATCTTACATTTGGAGAGATTAACTCCCATACCTGTAGCCATGGCAAAGTCACATAGGATTTGTTTATAACCTAGTGCTTCTTTGACCGTGGGGATTCCCTGCAGCATAGTATCATCAACAAATTGTTGATGGGTCAAAGCTTGTCCAATCTCAGAAAGTTAGAGACCCTTGATGTAACCAACTTCTTTTGCATGTTTGATAGACCGACCAAGTCCTTCCATCATGAGGATAACGAGAAAGGGAGGGAGTGGATCTCCCTGCCTAAGGCGTCTTGAAGGAGTAAAAATCTTGGAAGGAGAACCATTAACCAGAATTTAAAAGCTAGAAGAAGTTACCAAGGCCATAACCCATCTTACCCAGTTATGGTCAAATCCAAAGGCTATAAGGACCTTCCCGATATAGGTCCAATTCAACTTATCGTAAGCTTTGGCTAGGCCCAATTGCATAATCATTCTGGCCTTCCTGTTGCTTAATAATGAATGCACCACCTCATGCACTTGAATGATATTATTGAGAATTTTTCTGCCCTCCACATAGCCTTTTGCTCCACAAAAACAAGAGTAGGCAGAAGGGGTTTGAGTCTATTGTCCACAACTTTCGATATTATCTTGTACACCACATTGCACAAAGCTATGGGTCTAAACCTGTCTGGATTCTAAGAATTGTCCTGTTTGGGGATAAAGGAGATGAAGGAGGTATTGAGAACCTTCAAGATGGTTCTATTCATCCTAGAATCCTCCACTACATTCAGAATATCTTATTTAACAATGTTCCAACAAGCTTTAAAGAAATCCACATTGAAACCATCAGGGCCTGCCGCTTTCCCATTCTGCATTTCTTTGATGACCTCACTAACCTCCTATTTAGTCACTGGCCTGTTAAGATTGAAATTATCCTCTCTTGTTACAAGCCTAGGTATATGCCTTGTTAAGTCCCTAATAAAATGATCTCTGTCTGAAATGGGTTCCTTTGCTATACCTCGAAAGTGTTGAACTAACACAGTTTCTATATCTTCATGGGAATTAAGTAGATGACCTCCCTCGTCCTTGATCGAAGAGATCCTATTATGAGATTTGTTCACCATGGTGGATCTGTGGAAAAATCTAGTGTTTCGCTCCCCTTCTTTTAGCCATTGAACTCTAGATTTTTGCCTCCAAAATATCTCCTCTTGTTTACATAAATTCTCCCAGTCTTGATGATGTTTGGTGACTTGATCATTTCTGACTTTATCAAAGCCATCTATGATAAGGGCTTGATTGAGTTCCTGCATTTTGTCTTCAACAACTTTTTTCGCTTCAAAAATATTGCCAAATTCATTCTTGTTCCAGTCTTTAAGTCTGAGTTTGATGTGATTTAGTCTTTTGTGAAGAAGAAACATTCTTGTACCCTCAATATGCAGATCTTCTATCCACCATTTTGTAATGTTGCTGATGAAATCTGGGTGGGTGAGCTAGATATTCTCAAATCTAAAAGGTCTATTCTTGGGGGTACCAATGCCCTGAACCTCAAGTTGTACAGGCCAATGGTCTAAGCCTCCAAAGGGGAGAATTCTCAATACCATTTCCTTGTCGGTGAGCATAATGTCCTCTGAGATTATGAATCTATCTAACTTTGAGGCTACTTGAGACTCTCCTCCTCTTTTATTGTTCCAAGTAAAGAGGCCATTACTCATATTAGTGTCAACTAGCTTCATATTATCTATAAAAGTTTGAAATGCTATAGACTCTTTGCTTAAAGTTCTAGTTCCCCCTTTTCTCTCCGAAAGTGATTTGATCATGTTGAAGTCCCCAGCCATGATCCTCGGTACTCCTACATGTCCATCTCTTAGTTCCATCAGAGAGTCTAGAAACCTGAGTTTATCATCTAGTCTTTGGGGGCCATCAACATTTGTGACCAGATAAGTCTCCCTATCTCCCACAGGCTGAATAACCACTGATAAATAATTCCTAGATGCCTCAACATCTATTATGCCAATCTTTTGGGGGTTCTAAAGAGTGAGTATGCCTCCTATAGTATTATCTGCTTTGACTGCTAGAAACTCAAATTTATTGAGCCAATTGCTGTGAATTTCTTTTATTTTTGAATGGAACATTTTGTTTCCTAGATAAAAATCATATCCAGAGCTTTTATTTCATTCTATTGCTAAGTATTCTTTGTTTTCTTTTACTACCTAGACCTCTGATATTCCAACATGTGAACTTCATTATTAAATATTTGTAAAGGAGTAGCTGGTTAGGTCTTTCATCTTACCTGAATCTATCATTAGCTTTCCACATTCCATCAATCACTCATTCTGCTTTCTTCTGCCTCTTTTCTTTCCTGGCTTTCTAAGAGCTAATCCTAGTGTGGTTTTCATAGTTTCCACACCTTCGTTGCCATGCCTTTCATTGTTTCTTTTCCTTTCCAGCCCTTTAGCCTGAGTTTTCCATAAGAACAACTACTGTACTCTGTTGAACTCTTCTTGAGGTACTGAGTTTACCCCTCCCATGGTCCCTTGTTTCAACAACCCTTCCAGAAGTAGGTGTTCTCTATCAAGAATCTCCTGCAGTTCATGATCCTCCATTTCCATCTCACTCTGGGCCATTTCTTGGTCCATTTCCAATTCTCCATCGCTCAGTATAGTCTCTTTTTGTTTATTAATATCCTGTGTTTGTGCACTATCTTCTTCTCTCTCCTTCCCCCCAGGCTTCCTTCCATTATCTAATCTCCCTTTGCTATCTCCTCCTCTTCTTCGAGTACTTGGAACCTGTTTAGACTGGCCTGTTGCCCTTCTGTTTGATGTTGCTTTGGCCCCCTTTTGCCCCCTTTTCCTCTATATCCCACTTTGTGAAAGCTTTCAGTATCTTTCACTGTGGTAGCTTTACTTTTGTTCTCTATTTTACTGAGAGGGCAGTCTCTAAATAGGTGCCCATGCTCATGGCACCTGCGACATCTGAAAGGAATATGTTCATAATCTACTGTTTGCACCCATTCTTCATCAAAAAATTCCAATATGACCTCATCCGGTAGAGCTCTAGAGAGATCCATCTCCACACATATTCGTGCAAAGGAAGTATATTTTCCCCTTCTGGTGGCCTCAGAAGCTTTGACAAAACACCCTAATTTGTTTCCTATGGCAAATAACGATTCCATTTGCCAGTAATCAAGAGGTAGGGAGTAGAGTCTTACCCAGACCGGGACCGAAGTGAAAATCTCTCGCTTCAAGACAAAATTCATCATCCATGACTACATGTAGAGGTCTGTTGTTGCATAGAAGTAGGGCCCTCCTTCAAACACCCTGTCTTTGTCCTCAATATTTGTGAAGACCACAGTGAAGAAACCCTTTGACCCAAGATGTAGGTGAATGCTTCCTTTTGGTTTCCAATGGTATTTAATCCACGCTTGTAGTGCCTTTTCAGTTGGCCATAATCCCATGAATTTACAAATGATAGCATAGGTCCACATGTGGTCCCTATGCACCTGCAGAGTAGGATCATTTAAAACTACTCTATGTGTAACCTCAGACTTAGGTTTACATGGCCCCTTTTGTGCTTTGTTTTTTGCTCCTTGTTTCTTGTCTTCTTCCTCAGTTTCTTTTGTTCCATTGTCCTCCCTTGTTTTGGTTAAATCCTGATCCTCTTCCATGTTCCTTTTCCGTTCTCCTGAAGGAACTCTAGTAGTTTCTATTGGTTTCTTACCTCGGCCGACCACGGCTTGCCTGTAGGAGGGAGTGGAGCTCCCCCTTTGCGCCCCTCCATGGAGTACAACACTTGCAGAAGCTTGAAACCCTAACTCTTCATCTTCCCCTCTCTTTTCGGGCACAACAACCTTTATTCAAGCTGTGTTTTCATTTTAGCTCTATGTTTTTGTTTATTTATGTATTTAATTTTTTTCCTAGGAAAATTTAGATCAATTGTTGTGACCCTTACTATTGTATTACGTACTTAACAATACAATTGTATCGATGGATATGATTTGGGTGCAATATTTGGTATTTAGTAATACTTTTTGTTATGAAACTTCTTGTGAATATTTCTTGTTACATCCATCATTTGTATATGTATAATGTGATTGAGATATTTCCACTAATATTTTTTCTCTAAAATTCATTTTGGTTGAAGACATATAAATTAAATTTGTTATTCGAGAATCACCACTCTAATTTTTCCTGTACAATTTTAAAATTGTTAACACCTATTTTTGAAATCGTTTATGACCACATAAGCATGTTGCTTATAGTTATTAATATATTTACTTTAATGAGATATTGTTTATAGTTTGGTTAAAGAAATCGTTAATCTAGTGAGATGGGATTGATCATACATTATAAATTCCATCAGTTTGGCCCCAAAACTGACCAAATTCCCACTTTGACTTATTCCACAATTTCTCTATTTTGATGTTTGATTCTCATATATGGATTTCATATAACCAAAAACATAGTTTCGGTATTGAAATTTATTTATCAACATTTTATAATAGTTTTAGCCCTAACCTTTTACAGTACATCCCATAGTATTTAAGTTTTCGAAACATTCTCACGACACAAACACATTCAACAAAATTTACTAAGACATTTCTATAGTATAAAAATAATGTTTTAAATAATTAATATTAAAACAAAGCTAGTGAGTTCCCATTCCTCTTCAAGCACACTAGCTTATTAAAAATTTTGTTCACATGATTTATGATATTTCTAGAGAAACATTTACAGAAATAATTCACAGAAACCATTTGCAGAAACCATCCCTTACAAAAAAAGATAACTTGTAATGGAATCTATACTAGAGTGGCTCAAGAATGCTTATTTATGCAAGGACGGTTATGTTTCCATAGGAAATCACTAGGGGAGGGAGAATTTTCCTCCCAACCAATGATAATGATAATACCACTAGAGCTCCCCACAAGTTGATTTCCCTCCAGGACAATCTCTCTATGATAGAGATCAAACCAGGTCTACTAGGGCTTATTTGACCTCACAAGATCTTATCCAAAACTTTCACAGACTAAGAGGTCTGGGCAGAAATTTCACTGGCCAGCCAGCTCAAGAATTTCTCTATGGTAGTATCCCACCTTACCTCAAGAACATCTTGTCTGAGGTACTGCATTTTCTTCTCCTATTTATTGATTTCCTTAGGTTCCTCTATACCTTCTCGACTCTTTTATCCCCAACTAAGTTATTTATCTTTAGAGAGAGGAGTAACTCTCCATTAATGATGCGATAGGTGAAATCCTCATTTAGGATTTTCCACCTTCCCATAGTTCCACGATTGACCATAACTAATCTTGTTAATTCAAATAAATAAAGATTCATATCTACCGTTATATCATAAATTCTATTAGCCTTCAGTCTACCAAGTTACTTCTACTATAAGTAAATTAGAATATTTACTATATAATGAGGGGTATTACATCAATGCCATTGGTTAATGTCACAGTTATATGATGATGGATCAAAGGCATTAAATCATAACGTTATATATAATATCTAATGGAGAAATCTAATTCAAAGTATAGTTTTATTTCATATAAAAAGAGATTTATTTACATTATCATATATAAATATATAATATTTAGTTTAACATAAAAAAAATTGTTGAAATTACATGGTTATAAGTTAAAAGCTTAACTAATGGTTATTTTTTATTTTTTAATTATATTTTAATAAAAAATAGTTTATTTTTCTATTAATCTTTAATAAATTTTTAGTTAATTTAAATTAATTATTTATCAATTAAATATTTAATAACTTAAAATGTTTAGTTTTATATATCATTAATTTATATATTTATATGTTAACTTCAATTTATATAAAATACAAGAAAAAACTACTGGCCCTAAAGAAACCTTAACAACCTTTTATATATATATATATATATATCTATATATGCGTCGACTAACTTATACAATCTACCAAAATAATTTCAAGAAAGAAAGTGATTTTAGTTGTTTAAAATGCATTTTTGAATGCATAAATGGATAATGGATTAAGCACCCTGAAAAACCGTTGGAGCACTTGAATTGTACAGGTTAATCAACTTAAACTCATCTTTTCAAATATTTGTTGGATTTTGGTTAAAATTAATTTAAAAAAATGCAAAGAATTCCATTTCATCTGTAAATTAGAACCCCCTACCCCTCCCCCTCAAACCCCCCATGCGCCCCCCCCCCCCCCCCCCCGACACACACACACACACTTATATATATATATATATATATATATATATATATATATATGAACATTTCTGAATTGTATATGACAATTACGAGTAACAAGGGGAATCCTATCTTAGCAAGCGTAGTAGTAGAATGCCATATCCATGCATATCATATATTTTCTTAGTGTCATACCCATATATTATGCCAAGAATATGGGAACCACATATAGTAAATATAATATAAACCATGAAATTCACATGATGATCGGTCATCCTATTAGTTATCAATTGGTTGCCATCACCAAAACAAAGCTTTTACTTTAATTTGCATTCAATAGATTCTCATTGTTTAGTAGTTTCAAAGTTGAGTAAAATTTGTTGATTAAAGTCACCATAATGGTGTTGCTTCATGTTTTACAAGACATACATCTATATTGAACAATCAATATTGGCGTAATAGGATTTTTTTCTTTATGGTATAATGAAGGTTTTTTTCTCCATTTTAAATTACATTTTAGAGTTTTTAAATAGACTAAAGAAATTAAAATGATTGTATGTAATAGAATGCTTGTATGGAATCTAAACAAAATGTATGTTGTTAACTTGGTAAACTAATCCAAGTCTATAATATGTAAAATATTATACAAACTTTCCATCTTTAAAATTCAGGTTAAACATCTATGAACCCCAAACCCACATAGGTTTATATGTAGTTTTCTCTTTTTATTTTTTTTCACAGTGGGAAAAGCTATCGTAAATTAATAGTTGAATAGTCATGATGGACTGCTAGAAGAGTCTTTATTGGGTGCTATCCACAAATGCATGCTTACTCATCACCCAAATTTGTATTTAAAAGTAAAATCATAAAATGGGGTATATTAATAAAGGGAAAATAATTGACAATTTGTTATTAAAACCATTAGAATTTACAGAAAAAAAAAAAAATCTCCATCTTTAAAATTCAGGTTAAACATCCATGAACTCAAAATCCACATTGGTTTATGTGAAGTTTTCTCTTCTTTAATTTTCCACACTGGGAAATCCTATCATAAATTAATAGTTTAATAGTCATCATTGGCTACTAGGAGAGTGCTCATTGGGTGTGTGATGTCCCCAGAAAAGTGTAATTATTTTATTATATTATGGTTATTGTTTGAATTAAGCATTTAAATTTGGTAATTATAAAGAAATCTATTTTGGACTGTTAACAAATCTTGTAACCATTTCATATCATGAAAATTAGCATAGGAAATTGCCTAACCCTAACTACCTCCTTGATTATGAATTATCCAGAGAAAGTACTCAAGAGTGTAGACGAGGATACCTGAGCAAACCATGAGGAGAAAGGAAGAGAATATTTTTCTGTGCTGAGGGGTGAGATGGGAAATAGGCTAAGTCTCGTGGTGACCAGATAGCTGAGACACTGTGTGTGAAGCCTTGCAAGAAGACATTTGTCTTGTGAGAAAAGCTCGGGGGGAGACTTGGACCTGAAGGCAAGTCTCATGGTTGGGAGGATTGAAATTTGTTGAATTACAAAGGTGACTTCAACAGTTGATTTTTCTTATAAGACTGAATTTAGGTAAGTAAAACAATTTGGAAAAATTCTTTTAGTTATGAGCTTGTATAGTAGAATCAACAGTTCTGGAAATGCTATTATTTGAAACTTGGATTTTAACACTGTACAATAATATCTAGAAAAGAAGGAAAATAAATAACCCAGAAAACTGTCAAATGAGTAGTTTCTAGTTAAAACATAGATCCAAGATATGAAAATATTCATAAGTACAGACTCAGTTACATACTCAGAAACATATCTCTTAGAAAGGAAAGAATAACTGAACAAAACCAGTAATACCTAGAAAGGAAAATGTTTACCTTTCACATTAACTAGAAGGAGATACGTAGTTATTTCACTATCAGATTAAATCAATACAATAAATACAGATGAGAAACTTGGGCCGAAGCCTGTTTTCTTATTATCTATGAAACTTAAATGAATCGATATATACCATTGCAAAAATAAACCCTCTAGCCATACAACAGTGCTTTACTACAAAAATCATAATGCACCACAGACATAGAGAGAGCCTTGTTGGAAATAATACTGAGAGGGGGGTGAATCAGTATTATCAAGTCAATTATTTTTCATTTCATAATTATATTTGCATATGCTACTTTAGTTAGTGAAAATGGCGTATATATGCAACTACAATTAAGGAAACTCGCGTATAACTTGCAGACTTGTAATTTAATTTATTCTTCAGATGTTGATCATTAATCTGTGTGTCAGAACCATATAAAAAATAACCAGGAACAGTAAAACAGATCAGAAATTCACACACAAGAACACAAGATATAAGGTGGAAACCCAATGTTGGTGAAAATCACCTAGTGCAATTCGTCTCTATCTTCTTTCAATTAGAAACTTCTTTTTACAATGTTTCTGTTTTGGTACAGTGTTATACCAGTATGCAGGATGCTACCTACAGAAGGCTACAACCTTCTCTCATTCTCCAGCTTCTCCTGGAAAGGGAGCTACAACCCCCTTTAGCTCTTGTACTAGCTGAGGTACTATTACGTAGCTGCTGACCTACAGAAGGCTACAACCTTCTCTTTTCTTTCAGGGACCATGTTTCATAAATTTTTAGACTGGATCCAACAATAATCGAACATTAAATACATCTGCATCAACTCATCTTCTTTGTACAAAACAATACTGAATCAACCAATCACTTCTCAGAAAGTTGTAACTAGAAAATAATAACAGTAACCAGACACCATTTCTGAACCCAGAACAGTGAGAGATGTACACTACTTCAATGTGTACAACCTGCGTGAATATGCTTGTGAATTCAGGCCAACCTACGTATACGCTATTTTGAATTACTTAACCAGTGTGTATACGCGCCTTTGCTTCACTGAACCTACATACAGATCTATAAAAGGTAATTTATCCTTTTCACTTATGCAGACATCAGTTATACCCAGATTATCAAATTTATAGATCAAGTCATGCACCAAAATATAACAGATCAAAATCACACAAAGAAATTATTATTCAAGCCTTAGGATCTTGACACATCAATAGAACTTATCCTTTTGCTTACACTTAGGTTCCTCCTTGATTCAGATTCAGCTATGCACCATAACCCAACGACCAATATTCTAGATCTTGCACTTCATAGGATATTCAATACTTGAGCGAATAGTTTTGCCCAATGATCTCCTTCCCCTTTTATAGTCTTAGGCCTTACTCAATACCATGGTCCAAATCCATAAATAATCAATACCTTGGACCAAATACTCGGGTTCAACACTTTAGATGAGATACCATGGTCCAAAACCATAGGTCCAAATACCAAGGACTAAATACCATCGACCAAAAATAAGTTTCCCACACATACGTGCTTTTCTTTTCATGTAAGTATGTGCATACGTACATGCACCTTTTGATTGTCTATCCCACGTGTATACACACCTTGGTTAAGAGGAACCTGCATATATCTCTTTTCCTTCATTCTAAGAGCCTGAACTGTGATCTGGCATTTGAGTGAGTTGCCATCAAGGACAACACCTGTGTCATAGCGCCAAACCTGTGTCATAATGCCAACAATCTCCCCCTTTCGACTTGATGGCAACCCCAAGTCACTCAAAGTCATTCTCCCCCTTTGTCATCAAGGGCAAAGGGTTATGCTCCCCCTAAGTACATGTTGAAATCTCTACTCTGCTGAGCTATCCATGCTCCCCTTGACTGTAGGCAAGGTCTGTAAAAAGATATTATACAAGAAGAAACATGACTTTATACATCATAGATGACCTTCCTATCACCAAAGACTCATACATACACCTATCTCCTAACCAAATGGGGATATACCAATAGTTTACACATGATAAAACAAGAATATTACATCATCCATCCCAGGCATAGTGGGGAAACCAACATAGGCCGTTACATGACCTTGATAATAAAAGAAATACATGACATGGAGACTAAATATCTAAGACAAGACTATGAGAGTCATCAACAACTAGCAGCATTTGTCAATCATCATTCAGACCGACAACCTTGATCTCCCTCTACACCTATTCCACTTGAATGAGAATGAACTAGAGATCTTCTAAGGAAATGCCAACAATGCATTATTAGAAGTATCTGCTCCCCCTGAACCTATGCGAGATGGTCTCTGACAGACCCATATCAGACTCTTTTCATCCTAAGTCTGTCCCCGTTGTTTTTCTTCAAAACAACGTATATGCGACTGTATCCATAGAACCTTGCGTATGTACACAGATATTCTTCATCAAAATCGCGTACAACCCCTGTTCTCTGAAACAGATAATTTCAACAGCAATATGATGCATCAACTACTCCTAGCTTTTGTCTAAGGTATTCAAATGTCTCCCTAGGTAGTGGTTTGGTGAGTATATCAGCAACTTATTCTTTGGAGGGGACACACTCCAATTTGACCTTTTGTTCAAGCACTTGTTCATGGAGAAAATGATATTTGATAAGTATGTGCTTGGTCTTCGAATCGATGACTAAATTCTTTGAAATACTGATTGCACTTGTATTATCACAGAAGATGGAGATAGGTGGAGTACAAGTGATTTGAATGTCTTGCAATATTTGCATCATCCAAAGAACTTGTGTGCAGTAAGATGCAACAACCACATATTCTGCTTCAACTATAAATAATGTAATTGAACTTTGTTTCTTGCTGAACCAAGATACTAATCTAAAACCCATAAAGAATGCACCACCACTAGTGCTTCTTTTGTCATCCACGCTTCCTGCCCAATCTGCATCTGTATATGCATGAAGTGTGAGATCTGTATCTCTAGGATACCATAAGCCATAGTTTTGAGTTCCTTGAAGATACTTGAAAATTCTCTTCACTGCCTGAAGATGAGTTTCGTTTGGATTTTCCTGAAATCTTCCAACTATTCCCATTGCATGCATGATGTCTGGTCGGGTACCTATTAGATAGAGCATACTACCAGTCATGGATCTATAGGTTGGTTGATATATTGCAGCTGATTCATCATTCGCACTGAGCTTGTTACCATAATGTTATCGGGAATAGTGTCCATGCAGAGCTGCTAATCCCACTAAGGCTGGTAGCTACCTTAGAAACAAACACACTAAAAACTACTTTTGTTTTCCTTTCTGAGAAATAAATAAGAGAAGAATAAGGAGACCAACCTCTATCCTGCGCTTGGTTCCTTGCTCGATTTCTCTCTCTTCTGGTAGGTCTTTGCCACTCGCTTCCTTGTCTACCCAGCTTCAAAGAGTACCTGTAGAATCAAAGCAGCATAACACTATCCAAGAACATAGATCTATTATCATAAACAATATAGGATCAGATGTACATTGACCATAAAAATGCATAAATAATCAATCATACAAGAATATGGAGGAAAACTTGAATAGCTTTATTGATAATCAAGAAAGAGCAAAGAGAATTACAACCGATTGTTCTGACCCAACATCATCCTCTCAGCAAGTAAGCCCTTCTTCACCTCATGAAAAGCTTAGATCACCCAACACTAAGATATTGCACCAAGAAACCAACAACACTTCCTTACAAGATACAAAATTCCAACCTCTGGATCTCTGGGATGAGGGATCCATATATAGATGTGTGCAAGGGAGGTGAGTCAGCTTTTGAGATTTGATTAGTGTCTTCCCTCTGATAGTTCTTGATTCCACTTGGAGATTGATGATCTCTTACTCATCCCTGGTCGAATTCAGAGAGGCAAGTGTCACAGGAGACGTTTCTGGAAGATTCCATGCTTCTCCACCTTGCGGATTGACCCTGCCATTTGTCCCTTCTCACCCACCGCACCCCATAGAAGGGCTTTTTGACATGCATCACACCTACTGTGTGTATTTAGGTGGGATGCAACGCACTTTGCCTATGGAGCAGGTGAAATGGTCCAGTTTTGACTAGTTCTGAGTAGTTTTTCATGGAGAACTTCTGGGAGATGTTGTAATTAGTTGACCTTGTTCTTCTAGGGGTTGGAACAACACCTTTAGGGACATAGGAGCCCTTGGTTTATGGAAATTTCTGCTTGGGGTTCAGTGCCCAAAAATGTCTATAATAGTTGCCCCCTAAAGCATGAGGTCATGAATCTTTTGATGTCGGGTGAAATGCTTTATCATGAGGATCCGAAGTTTTTTCAAGCTCGAAGGTGACCTGTAATAAGATACAATACAATACATTATCTTCATTTTGTTTTCATGATCTAGCTGAGGCTGGCATTCTCATGCTCAGCTTTATAAATTCATTTTCATGTACATAGGATAGACAATCGTCTGAGTGTAGACTGACGATTCTGGTAGAGCCATCATCCCTTAGATTGGATGATTATTTGTGCATCAATGATGTACATTTGATGTCTTTATTCTCCTGAATATATATCACAGCCTAGATGGATGAAACTAGATCCGGGATCTTCAATCTTGTTCGATCTTCACTCAAAGTACAAGTCGATCCATGTGAGAGATGTTCTGGAGTCGAGCATGGAGAGACATCACCTGATTTCCAGCTAATGATGTAAGCTGTTAACAGGTGCGAGAGGAATCACCGATAATGATGATGATCCTCAAGGTACTGCAGTACAATTCACGTGGTGTGAATAAGGGACTTGTCGTCGAACACCACGCAAAATCTTTCGGTCGAAGCCCATTGATGTAAACCTATCACGGAAGTGAGAAACTTGCCATTGAGGCATGCAAGCTTCAAAGTACTGAAAGGGTTGTTCCTAGATCGACTTCTTGGATAATGAGCTGATATCAACAAGAAGCGAACTGTCATAGGAGGGCCTTAGTGAATCCCACATCAGTGACACGGAACGGAGCAAATGATTTCAATGGAGGTGAAAACAATCTTGTGATATATGGTTCAGGGTGGCGGTCATGAAAGAATGGAGCGAAAATGTATTGTAGTGGGTGAGACACAGGTGAATTCTCTAAGCAACTTCTCTCGAACATATCGGCGACACTGACATGATGGATTGGTAGCATTAACCCCAAATGTGGATGGTGTGATGGAACCATGGTGATATGACCAGTGAATGGAACAACCCAACCCGAATCAGATGCGGAGTGAAAGTGTCATGTTCAAGAGCGACTTGCTACCAACAAAGTTTCTTCAAGTTTTGTTCCCAATTTTTTCCCCAGTCATTGCTCACCAGTACCTATTTATTTTATTCAAGCTTGTGGAGGATAACATATGCTTGTTCTATAATTTTCCCTTCGGGCAAACCCATCGCTATGTTTTAACGAGCCTAACGATAGTGAAACTCGTTCTTGTCTGTTATGGACAAGTTTGTCACTATTAGGTTTTAACGAGTTTGACGCCAAAGATAACTCGGTCCATTTCAATTTTAGAGAGTCTGAAAAGGAACGTAAAGGAAACTCCAAAAATCCTTTTTCGTCGCCTAATCCTTTAAGTCCAAAAAAGTATAAAATAATACGAAAGGGATGAATTTTCGGTAATTTTAACGAGCCGAACAAGACAAGCGCTCGATATTTTTGTGTAATAATCCCTCAGGTCCAAAAAGATTAAAATATAAAGAAGGGATATCACTTCTGGTCACTTTAACGAGCTGGAGAGGCCAATGACTCAGCAATCTTTTCATATTTTATGAGTCAGTTGAAAAGAGCTTAAAGGAGACTCGTTTTTTGAGGAACGAGTGATTGATTCGGGTAGCAGCTGATTCCAGGTAAGGTTTGGAATTTTCCAATCATGACAGTGTCACAAGGATGGCTAACAAGATCACTCTTCGCAGCTGTTCCTCAAAAGGGGTAAACAATCAAGTGGAGGTGAATGATCGGCCAATACAGAGTGGAGGTGATGATGAGAACACGACCAAGGCTTCAAAGGCTGAAGTAATACATTCACGATGGTTATTTACCAGAAATTGGTTCATTTTCTAATGAGCTTAAACGCTGGGGGAAACACTTGCTCATTGCTTATGTTTATTTTTTAACAAGCTTGAATTCCGTGTTAAAACTACTCGATTAATCCAGTCGCATAATAAGGATGTATCATATATAAAAACGACATTATTTCAAAGCTTTGCCCCACATCCTTTCTTTATGCAAGTTAGGAAATGACCAATCCTACGAGTTTAAAGGGTTATAGGGCCTATAAATTTAAAAAATAAATGGTCGTTGTTCGCTTGCATGCCAAAAGGTTTGCATGCCCCCAGGTATAGTGAAATAGAGTTTCAAGGTTACCCCTCAATTTTCAGACAAAACATTTGTTTTATCAAGAAATGCCTACCTCTTCAGGTTACCCCTCAATTTGTAGACATAACATTTGTTTTATCGGGAAAGGCCTACCTTTTTCAGGTTACCGAAGATTGTTCTATTTGTGCCACAAACAAAACACTTCTTCAGCGATGTCTACCGAAATAGACAAAGGTGAGTGGCACAGACGCCTCCACTCACATAACTTTGACGAGGGAATCTTATTCTAGTCTAATCCCCTTTTCCTAAATGGACGGGTGTGTCAGACTAGTCAGATATCCTTCGCGGAAACCTACCCTATACCTGAAGTTTTCCTATCGAAACAGGCCAGGGTGCATGCCCCTTGGGTTTCAGTCATGCCCTCCGAATCACTCGCGCTCATCAGGAGGAACGACTGGGGATTGATGAGACATTCCTTGTGTGAAAAGACCATTCAGGGTTGGTATATGACTATTTGCTATGTGTGAACCGGGGAATGAAAGTTGGTCTACGAGCTTGACCACTCTTCCTTCGTGTGGAAAACACATTACTCTAAAGAGTGAGGAGACAATGGCTCCCATGCAATAAATATAGTCTCGTCCAAGGAGTAGATTATAATCCAGGGGTCCTTGGACTAACATTACGTTTATGTGAACAGTTTTCCTTCTCAATGTTATCGGCACATCGGGAAGGATCCCTAATAGTCGACTGGTTCCTTTGTCAAAGCCTGTTAGATTTCTCATCTCAGGCAAAAGCGATGGCGAACCAAGTGCTTTCCAAGCAGTTGAGGAAAGGATACTCACAGAAGCCCCCTCATCTATGATGATACCATCCATAACCATTCTATATACTTGAGCGATGATTCAGAATGGTACACAAACCGGTAAACGGGGTCTACCTAGTAGATTCCAGTCAAAGGAAACAACCAGGTTGCTTGGAGGTGGGACCGAATAGACGGCTGGGTATGACTCTGAAGAACTTCCTTCCTGTGGTAAAGGAATGGGTAGACTGTCCCCATGTTCATCGTAGTCTGTGTTTACGAAGAGGATTTGAACAGTGTAGTTCTTGTTCTCTTCGGTGACTGTATCATCTGAAGATTGATCCTCTGAAGGCACGACCGGGTCAACTGCTGCCTCGACCTTTTGACTTTCGTCTGGTATGGATTCAAATGGTTTATCTTCAATGATAGATGCTTTGGTCGACCACAAGGGCGTGTCAACCGGATTTTCAACTAGTGACGGACTCGGCAAGAGTTTCTTGTATCCAAGAGGAAGCCATAACGGTGAAACCAGATGGTCATCCAAGACTCTTTTAGCTTCATCTAAGAAGGGACAATGGTGGACGGCGTGATCGCCTTCACACATTTTACAAGGAAATTTATACTTTCCTTTTTGTCCAGGGGCTTCACTTTCACTAGTTGACGGTCTATGCTCAACATGATCATCAGAGGTTGATGACACCGGATTGTGCAAACGAGGAGACCAGTCCCTTAAGATCCGAGGGATGCAAGGAAAACCTTGATGGTACTGATCTCCTTTGCAAATGACACATGGCGATTTAGACCTGGTCGGTGCAGTGTGTGGATTTTCTCTAGATGATGCTTGGTTGCCGATTTTCGCCTTTGGCTCCTTCTTCTTCTTGTCTTTCTTCTTCTTCTCCTTCTTCTTCTCAGTTACTTGACTTTGGGCTTTACCAGCTTCATCAAGCGAAGAGGAAGGAGGAGAGGAAGAATTGGATGAAGTAGAGGGTTGGGGGGTAACTCTAATATCGTTTAGTTGCTCACTTGATTGTTCAGGAATTATAGTGTTCTGAGCAACAGAAGTCGAGAAGAGCCATACGGGCAAGCCGATTGTTAATCCTGGAAGAGACAATGTGGCCATATGGGGTGCACCAACATCTTCCCAAGAGGAGAAGGGACTAGGATTTCCTCCAAGGGGAACTCCTTGGTTGGTGGACTCCATTTTTGTGACCTTAAGATCAACATAGGAAAGGTGATGATTATTCTGTTTAAAATAAATTTTAGACGCTTTGGCACAACTTGTTTTTTCAATTTTTAAGAGTTGAGAAAAAACAAAATATGACTCTAGTCGCCTTCGATTTTTAATGAGCCTGAAGTGACAAGTGCTCAGATGGACCTTTTCCGTTAAGGAGTCTGAAAAGGAACGAAAGGGACTACTCTGGAAATCTAGACAGAGGGATTACCAAACCAATCGCAAAATTGCAGAATACTTTGTACGGTACGGTAGTCAATCTTCCCGAATGTTGTGTTCAGTGCATTGCGATCGATAAGGCGGCAGCCACGGCTTCCTATGGATAAAGGATAAAGCCTATTGTGGTCTCCCAAAATATACTCGATGGTACGTGGGAGCACAAGTCCGTACTGGCACTTATCATCTCAAAGTGGAGGAATCACCCAACCAACAGTGAAAACAACAGTTACCAGGCTTTACGACACTAGAATAAGTCTCTAGCCTAGACTTCTAGATGTTGTGCGTTAGGTTACAAAGAATTTTTAGATTCATTAAATTTATTTTATAGTTGATCTTGCTTAAGAAATTTTCCTTTTAGGATCACCGCATGATGTAGATGTACAATTCCTAAAATGCAATATAAGATGATAAACAGTCGTTTAATCTTCTTTCTTCAATGAAAATTCTCGCTACTAAGGAAAGAGAGATGGCGTTCTTTCAACAAAGAGCATAGAGCACATACTATGTGCACTGTCCTAAATCAAACCAACAAACAGTCTAAATGCAAATGCACATGCATGTATTTGTTTTCAGCCTTCTTAATGTGTCAATGATAAAAAGAAAGCTAAGTGCAAATCTGAATTATTTTCCAAAGCGGCAATTACTAACAAGTTTCTTTTCAAAACATAATGAGGACAATGACAACACTTTGCGATTTGGAATTGAAAACTTGCTTTTGACACTAGGAAAAACTACTAATTCAGATCAAATACAAGAGTAACAGTGTAATTGACTATCAAGAACAGTCAGATTCTCTTCTATGACTTAAAACGACACTTGTGACACTTTCAAATCAAGAAACGACAGTACAATCACGATACTTCTTTGTAAAGGAGAACTGAAAATGACTCAAAAATACATAAAAACATTTACAGTTCTTTCCACAATGGAGGCGGAATAACGGCAAGGAAAGGGGTTTCAAACGGAGGTGTACTAACTACAGGCAACAAAACTCCTGAATAGAGCTAAAAAGAGTGAACACAGAAACCAAAATTTAGGAACAATGCCTTGCCTGATCAGCGCACCTGTAACACAGTGAAATTGAAATGCAACGCACTTACTACACTCGGGAAGTGCGTTGCATTTGAAGTTTACAGAACAGACAGTGCGCTGGACCAGGGACGAGACTTTGATTGGATTCCGGGTCACAGTTTGCAGTTCAGTTCAGGGATTTAGGCCAAGTAAGTGGTAATCACTAAATCAATCACAGGGGAAGATCTAGGGAGGTTACTAGAGCAACCACGAGGGAAATTATAAAGCTTGTAAATCAATCATTTAATTCATAAACAAAACCCGGAGATTGACTGAAGCAGTGTTGATCTACTTTGCACTTGCATAGCAAAGGCAGTTCGAAGGCTAGCTGGCTTGACTTCAGGCTTCGTCTGTAAGTTTATAAAGTAAACAAGTGTAGATGAACAAACAATCTACTCGCTCCCCAGTGGAGTCACCATTTTGTTATCGGGAATAGTGTCTATGCAGAGCTGCTAATCCCACTAAGGCTGGTAGCTACCTTAGAAACAAACACACTAAAAACTACTTTCGTTTTCCTTTATGAGAAATAGATAAGAGAAGAATAAGGAGACCAACCTCTGTCTTGCGCTTGGTTCCTTGCTCGATTTCTCTCTCTTCTGGTAGGTCTTTGCCACTCGCTCCCTTGTCTACCCAGCTTCAAAGAGTACCTGCAGAATCAAAGCATCATAACACTATCCAAGAACATAGATCTATTATCATAAACAATATAGGATCAAATGTACATTGACCATACAAATGCATAAATAATCAATCATACAAGAATATGGAGGAAAACTTGAATATCTTTATTGATAATCAAGAAAGAGCAAAGAGAATTACAACCGATTGTTCTAACCTAGCATCATCCTCTCAGCAAGTAAGCCCTTCTTCAACTCATGAAAAGCTTAGATCACCCAACACTCTGATATTGCACCAGGAAACCAACAACACTTCCTTACAAGATACAAAATTCCAGCCTCTGGATCTCTGGGATGAGGGATCCATATATAGATGTGTGCAAGGGAGGTGAGTCAGCTTTTGAGATTTGATTAGTGTCTTCCCTCTGATAGTTCTTGATTCCACTTGGAGATTGATGATCTCTTACTCATCCCTGGTTGAATTCAGAGAGGCAAGTGTCACAGGAGAAGTTTCTGGAAGATTCAATGCTTCTCCACCTTGCGGATTGACCCTACCATTTGTCCCTTCTCACTCATCGCACCCCATAGAAGGGCTTATTGACATGCATCGCACCTACCGTGTGTATTTAGGTGGGATACAATGCACTTTGCCTATGGAGCAGGTGAAATGGTCCAGTTTTGACCAGTTCTAAGTAGTTTTTCATGGAGAACTTCTGGGAGATGCTGTAATTAGTTGACCTTGTTCTTCTAGGGGTTGGAACAACACCTTTAGGGACTTAGGAGCCCTTGGTTTATGGACATTTATGCTTGGGGTTGCAGTGCCCAAAAATGTCTATAACACATAGGGGTACATACTGGTTTTGAATCCTCCATCCCATATTTCTTCAAGATTTTCTTGAGGTACTTGGTTTGTGATAAAAAATATTGTCTTTGTCTTGTTGGACTTGTAAACCAAGAAAATATGTGAGCTCACCAAGTAGGGACATTTCAAATTCTTTTTGCATCATGAAGGCAAATTTTTGACTCATTTCTTCTTCATTGCTACCAAAGATGATATCATCAACATACACAACAAGTATTAGCAACTTATCATTGTCAATTTTTATATATAGATTGCTATCTCTGGATCCTTTTGTAAAACCTTGTTGATGGAGGTACTTATCCAAATGATAATACCAAGCCCTTGGAGCCTATTTAAGGCCATAGAGAGCCGTTTTATGTCTGCATACAAGTTTTGGATCATTTCTAAGGATAAACCCATCCGGTTGCTCAATATACACTTCTACTTCCAAGTTTCCATTTAGAAAGGCAAATTTCACATCGATTTGATATACTTTGAACTTCTGAAAGCTAGAAAGAGAAAGAAACATTCTTATCGCTTCAAGTCTAGCAAGTAGTGCAAAAGTTTCTTCAAAGTCTATACCTTCTTGTTGAGCATACCCTTTGCAAACAAGTCTGTCATTGTTTCTAATAACATCTCCATTCTCATTCAGCTTGTTTTTGAATATCCATTTTGTCCTGATGACATTCTTATCATTTGGTCTACGAACCAACTCCCAAGTGTTATTCTTTTCAATCTGCTCTAGTTCTTCATTCATGGCCTTGACCCAGCATTCATTTTTGCATGCTTCACTTACATTTTGTGGTTTAGTGGAGGAGAGTAATGCTAGATAGCTTGAAGCTTCTGAAATAGTTCTTTTTGTACACCTGTCTCTTTCTATCCCAAAATTTGAGTCTCGGGATGATTGTTCTGGACGTACCTGGATGGAGTCTTTTCTTCTACCTTTATCTATTCTTCTAGTTCCTCATAGGTTTCTTCTTCATCATTATTCTGATTTGATGTTGAATGATAGTCCTGATCATCTTTGAAATATTCATATTTTAACTGCCTTGGAATGTTTTCTTCTCATCTACCACTACATCAATACTTTCAACAATTTTTCTAAGTCTTTTATTGTAACACTTATATCCTTTGCTTTGGGGAGAGTAACCGATGAGAATGCCTTCATCTACTCTAGGTTCAAACTTGCCAAGGTTTTCATCAGTCCTTTTCATGTAACATTTGCTTCCAAAATTTTTGAAGTATTTTACCATAGGAGGCTTACCATACCAGAGTGTATGAGGAGTTTGAGTGTTGTTCACCCAAACATTTGTCTTGTTGAGAATAGTAACGAAAACAAATGCAGCTTCACCCCAAAAGGTTGCAGGAGTTCCAGACTCATCAAGCATAGCACGAGCCATTTGTTGAACCATTTTGTTCATCCTTTCTACTACTCTATTTTGCTAAGGAGTCCCTGGAGTAGAGAATTCCCTTCTTATTCCATGTTCTTCACAAAAATAAAAAAATTCATCCGAGGTAAATTTCCCTCCTCGATCAGACCTGAGGAATTTGATTTTGCGATCTGATTCGCTTTCAACCAAGGCTTTGAATTGTTTAAACTTTTCGAAAGCTTCGTCTTTATGCTTCATAAGTCCTATCCAACACATCCTAGAAAAGTTGTCAATGAACAATATGAAGTATTCTTCTCCTTGAGGTGACCTTTTCCTAGATGGACCACATACATCTGTATGGAAAAGTTCAAGTGGCTTACTTGCTGATCCTTCCTTCTCAGGGAAATTATTTCTGGTTTGCTTACCAAACTAACATGATTTGCATATCGTATTGTCTGGAATTCTGATGTCAGGAAGATCACAATCTGCTTGATATTTGCATGCTTTTCTTATCTGAGAGAAGCTTAGATGCCCCAATCTTCTGTGCCATAGCGAGTGTTCATCGTTCTTTCTTAGATAGCATTGTTTTTTCCCCCCTTGAGTATGTATAAATTATTTGGAGTTATTATGCCTTTGATCACTGTTTCTCTTGTATCAAGCTCACGAACAATACATCCATTTGATCAAAATATTACCTCATTTCCTTGAGCACACATTTGACTGACACTCAATAGATTATGTTTTAAGCCATCAACATACATAACATTTCCAGCTTTGAATTTTTATTTCAAAATAACAGAACCTTTACCTTTTATGAATGAAGAGGTGTCATTTCCAAATGAGACCTTCCTTTCCTTTTCGAAGGCACTATGATGGAAGTTTTTCTCTATCACCTGTCATATGTTTCAAGCATCCACTTTCAATGTACCACTAATTTTCCTGTCCTCTTGCATATAAGGCTATACCACATATTTCTGATTGTGGTTCTTTCTTTTTCCATGTTTTGGGACTCAATGAAGCTTGCTCCTTCTGAGTTTTTTGCTGAAACCTACTCCCGCATTCAAAATCTTCATGATCCAAGTTTTTACAAATAGAACATTCTATTTCATTTTCAAGAGCAAAAAAGTTATTGTAGGTTCTTTTCATGATTCCAGTCACACTCCTTTGATTTCGTGCTTCTCTGGTCATGATGGTTTTGTAGGTAACACATTGAGCTGCTTTGTGTCTAAAATTATGACAAGAGAAACATTGGCCATTGAAGAAATTTCTGTGATTATCAAACCTTCCATCCAGGTGATTGTAGTTTCCATAGACATTCATTCTTGAGGCAAATTGAGAATGATTTACCTGCGGTTGGTTGTAGCTTCTGCCCATCCTTGAAGTAGATTGTCCCTGATGTACTTGGTGATCTCTATTCATCCTTGAGGTAAATTGACCCTGATTTACCTGGTGATCTATTTTATGCCTTTGTTGTCGATTGTCAACCTGTTCACTTCTCCATGCTACATCAAGATAACTTTTGGAGGTGGATGGCTTCTGTGCTTGAGATGCTTCTTTAGTATATCCAAGACCTGCCTTGATTAGTGGAGAACACTGCACTTTGATAATCTCATCTAAAGTTTGAGATCCTTTAGCAAATCTAAGATTAAGAGCTTTTGTTTTCTCAATATCTTTTCTAAGTACCACAATTTCACATTCTAACTTTTCACCGTGTTTTTCCCTTTCAGCAAGTTGGAATGTCAGAGTATCTATGATCATACTCTTTTCTTATAAACAGATTTTAAGTTTAGAAATTTCTTCATAGAGATCATTTTCATCTATAACATCCAAGAAATCATCATCTTCAAAAGCCATCAAAAGTCTATAATCATTACATTGTTCATCTTCATCACTCATTGAAAATCCATCACTGTCTTCATGTGTATAATAGCTCTTCTTACTTACATTCTATTTTTTGTTCCATCTAACTGGTTCCTTACCTTCATCAAGCTTATCTTTATGAGGACACTTGGCTGCATAGTGACTGACTCTTCCGCAAGCAAAGCATCTGAAAGGTACCTTACCTCTGAATCTTCCAGAACGTCGTTGAAGGATCTTGACAAAGTTTGATTCTTCCTCTCCTTCTAACATATGTCTTAACTCATTGTAATCTCATTTTCATGAGGATTTGAATGTGGCTTCTCTCCTGTCTGATGGTCCCCCTTTTCTCATTTCGAAAGCAGTTAGGATTTTGTGCAACTATGACATGGTAATACTCTGTAGATCCTGTTTTTCTTCTATGGAAGAGAATTTTGATTCAAGCTTAGAAGACAAGGATCTTAGGACCTTTACAACCAAAGTAACCTCTTTTATCTCTTCACCCAAGTTCTTCATACAATTAACAATCTCATCTATACGTAAGAAATAATTAGCCACACTTTCATCGTTGTACATTCTAAGATTTTCATATTGAATTCTGAAAGTTTGTAGTTTTGCACGTTTTACTTGATCATCTCCTTCATAGCTCAAAACAATCTTGTCCCATATTTATTTTGCGGTTTTGAGCTGCATAACCTTGACAAATTATGATTGAGATAAACTCCCTAATAGAGTATTGACAACCTTTCCATTTGTTTCATACTACTTCTTACCAGGCGTATCTGTAGGAGTTATTGATGGAAATGTGTATCCTGCTTCCACGATATCCCAAACTTCTGTACGAAGAGATTGAAGATAGGTTGTGATTCTTACCTTCCAATAGATGAAGTTGCTCCCATCAAATATTGGTGGCCTAATCGATGCCTCTTTTTCGTAGTTGCTCATGATGATAAATTTCCCTTCAAGCGATCAAGCTTCTTCTGAAGGACCTTCTCTGATACCAATTGTTTGAAATAATATTGAGAGGGGGGGGGTGAATCAGTACTATCAAGTTAATTATTTTTCATTTCATAATCATATTTGCATACGCTACTTCAGTTAGTGAAAACGTCGTATATATGCAACTACATTTAAGGAAACTCCCTTATAAATAGCAGACTTGTAATTTAATTTATTCTCTAGATGTTGATCATTAATCTGTGTGAGGGAACCATATAAATAGCAACCAATAACAGTAAAATATATTAGACATTCACACACAAGAACACAAGATATAAGGTGGAAACCCAATGTGGGTGAAAACCACCTGCTGCAACTCGTCTCTATCTTCTTTCAATTAGAAACTTCCTTTTACAATGTTTCTGTACTGGTGCAGTGTTATACCAGTACACAGGTTGCTACCTGTAGAAGGCTACAACCTTCTCTCATCCTCCATCTTCTCCTGGAAAGGGAGATACAACCCCCTTTAGCTCTTGTGCTATCTAAGGTACTAGTACGTAGGTGCTGACCTACAGAAGGCTACAACCTTCTCTTTTCTTTCGGGGACCATGTTTCATAAATTTTTAGACTGGATCCAACAATAATCGAACATTAAATAAATTTGCATCAACCAATCTCCTTTGAACAAACCAATACTGAATCAACCAATCACTTCTCAGAAAGTTGTAACTAGAAAACAGTAACAATAACCAGACATCAATTCTGAACCTAGAACACTGCAGCAATAAACAGAAGTAGCTAAATCATATTTCAAGGGACATACGCTATTTCAATGTGTACAACCTGCATGCATACACTGCTGAATTAAGGCCAACTTGTATATACGCTATTTTGAATTACTTAACCAGCATGTATACGCGTCGTTGCTTCGCTGAACCTGCATACAGATCTATAAAAGATAATTTATCCTTTTCACTTATTCAGACATCAGTTATACTCATATTACCAAATTTATAGATCAAGTCATGCGCCAAAATATAATAGATCAAAATCACACAAAGATACTATTATTCAAGCCTTAGGATCTTGACCCATCAATAGATATTATCCTTCTCCTTGAGCTTAGGTTCCTCCTTGATTCAGATTTAGCTATGCACCATAACCCAATGACAGGTATTCTAGATCTGACACTTCATAAGATATTCAATACTTGAGTGAATCGTTTTGCCTAATGATCTCCTTCCCCTTTTATAGTCTTAGGCCTTACTCAATACCATGGTCCAAAACTATAAATAATCAATACCTTGGACCAAATACCTGGTTTCAACACTTCAGATGAGATACCATGGTCCAGAACCATAGGTCCAAATACCAAGGACTAAATACCATGGACCAAAAATAAGTTTTCCCACATGTACGCTCTTTTCTTTGCATGAAAGTGCATGCATACGTATACGTGCCTTTTGAATGTCTATCTTGCGTGTATACATGCCTTGTTTAAGAGGAACTTGAGTATATCTCTTTTTCCTTCATTCTAAGAGCCTAAACTATGATCTGTCATTTGAGTGAGTTTCCATCAAGGACAACACCTGTGTCATAATGTCAACAAGCCTATGATTGATTAAGAAATAACAACCGAGCCCTTAGGATCAAAAACGCCGATGTACTAGGGTAATAATCCAAGCCTTATGCCACACTTTCATGAAGGGAAAATATGTGCATAATGATTGAACACAAAAATTGCAGAAATTATTCATTAATTCAAGACATTCATTGTAGAAAAGCTTATATAACAAAACCCAAAATGAGTTCGAGGGCACCGAATTATCATGCATGAGAAATTAAGCTAGGTTCATCTTTGAACAAAGGAAAAAGAAGGTAAACAACAATACCAATTCTCATATAACCAGAGGAATACATAAAGCTCGATCAATACTGAATAAGAACTATAATAAACAATTTTATGAGCCATCATACGATTGTATTATACATAATATCAAATTGGATCTGTCAACAGAAATACAGGATTCACTCATTACAGTTCGATAATGTTCCATGGCACATAGAGAAACCAACACTGTCGAGTAGGGCTTGGAACCTTCTAGCCTAACCCTAAGGGTTTCTCGTATAAACCCAGGACTCAGAACAGTCACTTGAGTGGACTTATATGTATATCCTTTAACCAAGGAAATAACATGAAAACAACTACAACGACGATCCTCAAGGGCATAGCCTTCCATTCAAACAAAAATATATACAACCTTTTCATTAAATAAATAACACAACTAAAATTGAAACCCTTCCGAGGGATATTCCGAAGGACTAGAGAATGTCAGTCTCTCTACCATGTCATCAGAAGACTGCAGGCTAGAATTATAAACATATCCATAGATTGTTAGATGTCTTGGGCATGTAGTTGTGTCAGAACTCGTATGAGTCAACCTCGGAGGATCCTTGGAGCACCGGGACTTCACCAAGAGAACCTGAAAATCAATCACAGAGAACAAGTCACTGAAAAAATTTAAAAATTTCAACTATGGAGACTCCAGTATGTGGAGAGGAAGTGCAAGGTCGATAGAGTAATTTACCTGATAGGGCCACGTATGGGCGATGGAACCACCAGCTCAGAACCCTCACGCCTTGCCCAACCATAACCATTATTGTACAAAAACCACCTAAGAATGAAACCCTAGTAACATGACAAAATAACTACAGAGCTAAGAGGAGAGCTGATAATTTTAAAACAAACCCTCCAGAATTCCTAGGTGAAGTTAATAGAAGACCCATCGGCTGTCAGATGAACACGGAGGAGTGTACATCATGATCAGGGAAAATTTTAAGAACCCCCCTAAATTTATAAATATAATAAATGGGCGAATCTCCATGGTATATAGGAAAAATGGAAGGCGATTTTATCAATAATATAATATGTATATATAATTTTTTGGCGAATCTCTCACCAGGCATGGCGAATATTTTACTCAATTATAAAATCTTGTAAGATCTTGGCGAGTCTTTCACTAAATAATAAAACTTTGTAAAGTCCTAGTGAATCTTAGCATAGGCTACATGCTGGTTTAATTCCCCCATTTAAATAGGCTACATTCCAGGTGAATACCATGTGCCATTTTGGTGAATACCATGGGTCAATACCATGTGCCATTTTTATTTTTATTAATTCTAATATTAGGGTTAATAATGGTTTTTTGCATGGTATTAATAACAATCTAGTCCATGGTATTTGTCCCATAGTATTTTGGCCATAGGTTTCACCTAAATATAACCCATTTTTTGAGTGTTCGTAAATATAAGGTGACTTATGGAGTAAATATAAAAAAAATGTTTTATTTGTTTACCATACCTCTCATTTATTTATATTTTTATTAATTTACCATACCTCTTTTACAAATATGGTATTTGGCCCATAGGATTCACTTAAATAAAACCTCTTTCTTGAGCCTTCATAAATAGAATGAGGGTTATGGACTAAATATAAAAAGAGGTTTTATTTATTTACGATACGTCTAGTTTATTTATATTTTTATTTATTTACCATATCGTTTGAGTAAGTATAAAAAGACGTTTTATTTATTTACCATACCTCCACTTTACTTATATTTTTATTTGTTTACACCGTTACATGTATATAAGGTGACTTATGGAGTGAATATAAAAAATGTTTTATTTATTTACCATACCTCTCATTTATTTATATTTTTATTAATTTACCATACCTCTTTTATAAATATGGTATTTGGCCCATAGGATTCACTTAAATAAAACCTATTCTTGAAAATGGGCGAATGGAAGGTTGTAAGTCCTAATTTCAAGGGCTAAATTTACCTTTTTTACCCTCTCCCTTAAAATAAGGTGGGCTATTTGAGGTGATTTGTAAAGATGTACTATGATACAAAATATTCGCCCACTAAAAATTTAAAACCCCTTAATTTCGCCAAAGGGCGAACATTCGCCCCTAAAATTATCCTTGATCATGATGTAGCGAGAAGGACAAGGATGGAGGGATAGCTGGAGGGCAGTTAACGAGAGAGTCGAGGCCTACTCCCGCCACAACTCAGATGCAGAGGAGTTTATCATTAATACCCTCTGTATGTTATGTGTATTAATTAAATAAAAAATTGTCCTTAGACATAAATGAAATGTACATGAAATTTTCCGTGTATTACTCTCAGGTTATATGAATAATAAATGATAGATTTATATGTGTGACAAGTAAGTGAATTTTATGTAGATGGTAAAGTTCTACGGTAGGTTTTAAGTTTTTTCTTTATTTATTATTTTGAGCTTTATGGAGATGTGATAGGGTTTTATCAAGAAATACATTCTTACTCATCATGAAAAATTGTATTTAAAAGGAAAATCATAAAATGGGGTATATTAATAAAGGGAGGATAATGAACAATTTATTATCAAAATCTTTAGAATTTAAAAATTTCATAACGTACCTCTATATAATTAAGTATAGCCCCCATATTTTCTAATCTTTTTTTTTCCAATTTTACCTCTTTTTCTTCTAATTTATATAACCCTCATTTTTTCTTATCTTTCTTTTCCAATTTTACCTCTTTTTCTTCTAGTTTTGGTTTCAGGTTTTTGTGTGCACTTATATAGGCATCCAATTTTCCAAATATTCATAGTATTTTATTTTAATTTAGCTATATTTAAACTAAAGGCTTCTATTTTTCCAAATCTTCATAGTTTTTTATTTTAATTTCTCTATATTTAAACTAGGCCACAAGTACTTGCTATGTAGCTTGTTACATCCATGAAATATTTTAAACATTTATTTATATAAAAAAGTTATAAAGGCCAATGATATTACTAATATTATCTATTAAAATATATAAATCAAAATAAAAGTGATATTTTTTTTTATAATTTCATTTTTTAAAGTAATATTATTGATTATAATTTCAATTTCTTTTTATAGTAACTTTGATGTTATTTATAACTTCAAAAAACAATAGTTATATAATAAATAAGTTATATTTTAGTATTACGATTAATATTATCTAAATATTTAAAGAATTTTTTTTTACACTTTTACAATTATTAGAGTGGAAAATGAAGGTACTAATTCCATGTTTTTACCATAATTCTAAATCCTTCGCATGTATAAACCCACATATATATATGATTCATTATTTACAACATTTCCATTTTATTTAAGATTATATATATATATATATATATATATATTCAAAATTCAAAGTGTAACCACCTCTCCCAAATTTACCCAAATTCACAAGCTCACTACGTTAAACATGAGACGAGTGTCACTATGATATGACCTAACCACCAATGCTCCAGTTAAGGAAGTGGGGCCTATTAAATGAATACATACTGACATCATGTAGGGACTATAGATCACTCAAGAGTTGAACAACCACCATAGGTGGTCAATCCTTGATTTTTAACTCTTTTTCTCTAACTTACGACCCCAATTGCACGCATAACAAGGCTAGGGTCTGGTTATGGGCCTCTAACCACACTTAAAAGACTCCTTTCATGTGGTTATGGCCTAAATCCTTTGGTTTTGAGCATGTGGTCCTAAGATCTGTAACACCTTTTCAAGCCAACCTCCATACGACTACCCAAAATTATGTGACACTTTCTAGAATCATAATTAACGTGGAAACAATGGAAAGCATTCAACTTAAAGAAAGAACTTGACCCACAAACTATCTAATCCATAAAAAGCATTTCATAAAATATATGGAAAACATGTATGCTACAAGTCATGAATGCATATCTGATCATATACTGATAATATTCATATGAGAATCACCAACAAGGTCCTAATCCCTCTCTAGGTTGCTCCAATAACACTTGTTAATTCATGCATTCATCAACCATTCAATAACTTAACAAAACATGTCAAGGTCCATAGATAGAATATATCATATAAGAAACATGAAATATCAAATAAAAACATAAAATCCATGGAAAATTATCCATAACATCTCCATAATAATCAATACAAATTCTCATATATGGCAATATGAAAAATATATCAACTTAACACATGAAATTGCCAACCAAGTAAGGGACTTCCACGAACCACATGACCATATATTGGGATAAACCAAATATCCATTTTAGCCAATCAGCCCTGTGCTATATTTCAAGGATGAATGAGGGATCTCATGGAATAAACCAAGAGAAAACAAACCATGGCTTCCAGAGGCCAAATCACCTTAACCCTCAACCATAATGATTCCACCTCTACAATCTGGAAATCACCTCCATCAACTAGATTGGTCTCTAATAGAGTTTTCCATGGCTCCAAGAAGTAGTAACTCAACAAATAAACTTCTATGGATCCAGAGTGTTTTTTGCAACTGTTTCTCCAAGGACTAGTAACTCAACCCATCAAGAACTCAGGACTGGTTAACTTACGACTCTAGGAACCAGTAACTCAACTCAGGTTGTTCTAGGTCTTCCTAAGCATTTGTTCCAATGCAGATCCATAGGAAACTTAAGCACCAATCATAACGAACAAGTGGGAAACCCATAGCACTATATATATCCAGGAAATGGAAAGGCAAGGTTGAAAACCTTATGAATCCAAGAAAATATCCATTCAAATGAAATCACATAACCAAGGAACCACAAGAATATATCGTGCATCCAAAAATAAGCATGCTAAATATCACATGGATACTGTTTCCTACAATCCACAACTAATTTATGACCTTACTTGTCATTGCCCAATATTTATCTTACACATGATCTCCTCACTTGCTTGTCCAAGTGCTTGTCCTCTCTCCCTTGCTTATATTAATCAAAGAATGAGCTAAAAGTAGTCAACTATATCTCATATGCCTTTTTAATCATTGATGGCTGTATTTTGTCAATTTTCATTCATTTTCCTCTATTTTCCTTAGCATGCAAATTTGTGTCCTTTCACCTCACTTTTCTCCTATTTTCCATACTTACCATAATTAAATTCCAATTATTATTGGAAACAAGGATAATACTGAGAGGGGGGGAATTAATACTAATGTTAACTTTTACTTTTATCCAAATTTTTATTTATTCTTTCAAACTTGGCATCCACTTAAATGAGAGAAACACACATTCTGAGAAACAAACATATGACATAGAGGCTTAACATGGAAAACCTCTTAGAAGAAAAACCACCAAAGCTTGTTTTGGTGAGCCAACACACAAAAGAAGTAGAAATTCTCTTTTATTGTTTTCTATCATACACTAGTATGAAACACCAAATCCCTGCTTTTGCAAACACCTGATCAACTTACCAGAAGCACCATCTAGAGCACCAACTTGTAGCTCCTTGGATTTATGAAAGAACGAACTTGCAGGAGGCAGCAACGCCCAACTCTTCTCAGACACCCACTAGAGATGGAAGCATCTACTTCATGTATTAGGGTCCAACCCACACTCAAAAGAAAATTTACTGCTCACTATAATTGTCAACCTCTCTACTTGTTTTCAGTTGTGTTCTCCTTAGAAGCCTTTTGGCCAACAGAAAACTTTGTCCTCTACACTCTGTAGTAACCCATTGTTCTGATTGACGGTCTACACTAATACACAACACTCGTTGCTCTCTGCCCACTGTATAGCAACACACTCACATGGGCTCCCTAATATTGGCCTTCTCTTTCTTATCAAGTACACATGGCCTCTTCTTAGTAGTGCACACATACTCAGATCTCTCCACACAGCTCACACTCCATAGAATATACTCTATTGTCAGCCCTTGTCTATTCCACTCACTTTCCAGTCCTCTTAGAGCATCCCAGGAAAGCTCTGGGAATATTTTGCCTGCATAGGCAGACTCAGCCTCTCTCTGAAACATTACAAGACTTGGAATCTCCACATTTTTGCACACATGCACTAAGCTCTCTACACAACTCTATCAAAAATGTTGCATACCCCCTATTGCTCAACTACAATCTTGGTTTTCATTTCACTAAACATAGTGAAGGATGATGTATTTGTCATCCATCACTCTACCATTCACATTATCAGAGTGTACCTATGCCCATCTTCTCCATATTATTGTTGTGTCTCATTGCTTGAATTCTACTATTGCAACATTAAACACAAGAATGGGCTTCATTCACTCACCATCTATGAATGTAGTACAATTAATGCAAGGAATGTCGACATGAGTGTATTTCAAACTACTGAGAAATAAATCTCAGTAACAATATAGACGTAAGGGGATCTTCCATTAAATTCAACTTATGTTGACAGTATGTCTCTTTAATAATGAGGCCATACTTTTGAGTTTCCTCATAGACATTGTAAATTTTAGGGGCAAATTTTAGGTCAAGGGTGAAATTTAAGGGGTTTTTCATTTTAGAGGGGATTTTTTTATATAAAACAACCATTTCATATATTTATCCCAACTGTTATTTAATTTTTTTTTTTTCATTTTAGCCCAAAAAAAGGGGCAAATAAATTATGAAAAGACTCGTTTGACGCAATTTGGGAGGTGAGATTCTATTACAATCACCCGATTTTCTACTTTGCAATGTTAAATTCATTTAGAATCGCCCATTTTTTGGTTTGGGTAGTGGCTTGGGAAGTGGTTTGGGTGGTGGTTTGGAGGTTGTATTTGGTCCCAATAAATATAAATATAAATAAAGTGGAGTTATGGTAAATAAATAAGACCTCTGTTTATACTTACTCCAAAGGTATGGTAAATAAATAAAAATATAAATAAAGTAGAGGTATAGTAAATAAATAAAACCTCTTTTTATATTTAGTCCATAGCCCTCTTTCTATTTAAGAAAGCCCAAAAAAGAGGTTTTATTTAAGTGAATCCTATGGGCCAAATACCATATTTATAAAAGAGGTAGGGTAAATTAATAAAAATATAAATAAACGAGAGGTATGGTAAATAAATAAATAAATAAATTGTATTTACTCCATAAGTCACCTTATATTTACGAACACGCAAGGGTGTAAATAAATAAAAATAAAAATAAAGTGGAGGTATGGTAAATAAATAAAACCTCTTTTTATACTTACTCCAAAGGTATGGTAAATAAATAAAAATATAAATAAACTAGAAGTATGGTAAATAAATAAAACCTCTTTTTATATTTAGTCCATAACCCTCTTTCTATTTAAGAAGGCTCAAAAAAGAGGTTTTATTTAAGTGAATCCTATGGGCCAAATACCATATTTATAAAAGAGGTATGGTAAATTAATAAAAATATAAATAAACAAGAGGTATGGTAAATAAATAAAACATTTTTTTATATTTACTCCATAAGTCACCTTATATTTACGAACACTCAAAAAATGCGTTATATTTAGGTGAATCCTATGGGACAAATACTATGGGCCAAAAATCATGGGCCAAATTATTATTAATACTATGCAAAAAAACATTATTAACCCTGATTTTAGTATTAATAAAAATAAAGATGGCACATGGTATTGGCCGATGGTATTCACGTGGAGTGTAGCCTATTTAAAGGGGGAATTAAACTAGCATAGATCCATCTTTACTCTTGATCCACTATGCTCGGAGAGGGATCAAATATCATGATATGCAAACTAGCATAGAGTGAAAAAATATTTGATCCCTCTAGGGGCTTGGTAGATCAAGAGTAAAAATGGATCTTGTAATTTAATGTCACTTAAACATTTTAACTTAGTTAAAATAAAAAAATAAAATAAAAATCAATTATTAATTTAATTAATTTTTATAAATTACTTATAGTAGTTTTTAAGCTCTAGGTTTATGATAACTCATGGTATTGACCCATGGTAATACCATGGTATTCATGTGAGCATAGACTATTTATAGAGGAAATTCTATCATCTTAGATCCATCTTAATTTCATCCCTCTCTGAGTGGTAGATGTGGAGTTAAGATGGATATAGGTTGGTTTTTATGAAAATGAAGATATTAAATAGAGTTAGGAAATTTTATTGTAATAAACATCTTAAGGTGAATGGTTAAAGCTACATTTAGTCTCTTCACAAAATTTAGTAAAAAAATACCAATATCTCCATTAATATTGGTTTTTTCTTATTTAACAAAAAAAAAATCAAAACAGTGAAATCTTATCATTCTTTCCTCATCACCCTCGTAGAAGAGAGATAGTCGCTACCTAGATTTCCCACCATTTTTCAAACATTCTCAATATGATATCTTCATGAAAAAGTTAAGGTATTGATGTTGCATTAGTTGTTTGAAAAATATGCTGGTTTGTACAACCTTTCATCTTCTCTATTATTCTTAGGTTTTCGTAATGATCTATAGGCGTCGGGCCACTACACCATATTGTCCTAAAATGCAGAGATTCTGCACTAAAAAGGAGACTAATCCACATGTTACAAAGGTTTTAAAAAATGCAAGATGTATGGCGGTAGTGAATTATGCTAATAAGCAATTTAGATTGGGAGAGATGTAATTAAATTTTATTATTTAACTGAAGATTTCCAATTAAAATAATAATAAGTCTACATTAATATATTTATATATTGATTGAAAGGCTTCTAAAAACAGTCACCTCTTTCCATTAGATCCCCTTCAGGCCTTTGGGATACCTACTACTTTATTATATTATATAGTTGGGGCTTGCTACTTGTTGGCATGTTGGGGTAAACAAACTTGATGTGTTTTTTTTATCTCACAGTTGCAGTCTATGGAATAAGACAGAAATTTGATAGCTTGACAAAAGTGGTAGAGAAAATATTAATCTCTCCTACCTTGACAAAACAGGTGGTCAAGAAAAACACCAACAAGAACTTTGTTGTGGAATATTATCAAAACTAATAAAATGATATGAAAGAGTGTACAGTAAGAACCTTGACAAACACGGCCATTGAAACTTGCAACATGTTTGTAGGAAGAGAAAATTATGTTTCTTTTTTCCAAACATGTATGCTAGTATATTATAGTTTAATGAATATGTTTTCCTATTATGATATATGGTTTCATACTTTAACAAAACATTCTCCCAGACTTCACAATGTTTTATTACTCAGTGAAAGATTTGCCAAGATCTTACAAGATTTTATAATTTAGTGAATGATTCGCCATGAATTTATAAGATAATATAATCTACTGAGAGGTTAACCAAAAAAATTATATATACATGCTATATTATTGTTAAAATTGCCTCCCATTTTTCCTATGTATCATGGGGATTCGTCCATTTATTATACATATAAATTTAGGGTGGTTCTTAAAATTTTCCTTGCTCATAGAGACTAACACGTACCTCAGACATGGCTCTCCTTCATGTAATCAAATATTTTGTTCTAAGGCATTTTTCTTCATTTAATCCCTTGTAGCATGCATGGGAGATTAGAGGTGGATTACTTCTGCTCAAGGTAGGCCCTCTAAATCATCACGCACAATTGTGGTCCTTGATGCCTTGACTCAATGATCTCTACAGACGACATTACTCTAGTGACACCAACCTCACTATCCACATTTACTTAGCTGCTCTAGCCTTCCTTATTCCAAATACGACCATTGCCAATTTGGCCCACAATGTCCAAGAGTTGTTGCCCCATACATTCTTTGAGTGCTTGCCTAACTCTATTATGGAAAATAGCTAATTTGGCATAACTACCAAATATGAAAGAATTTTCTCCAAGTTTATCGACTCATCTATGCCTTTAAACAAACACATGTGGTGAAATTTTATTTCTCTTTAGCCCAATCGCCTATGTTCACCAAAGCACACAAAAATATGGAAAAACCAAGTCCTTGGCATGCCTTCCAATCCAAGCCAGGAGGTCAAGAAATGACCCACTATTTTTATTTATGCACTTGCATTTTTCAACCTCGAATTTCTTGTAGGCTCAACTAAAGGCATTTTCCAAATCTGTAGGCCCATTTTATCAATTCAATACCAAAGACTAAATACATGGGAAAAAATTCACAAAACAACCCCTTGGCGCAAAATTCTAGATTCTTCCACATCATCATCTTATGTCATACTGACATCATCTAGGCCACATGGCACCTTCTATATGGTGACACATGTCACCTTGATATGGAAAATTAGGCTACCAAGATTGTCAAATCTTCCTACAACTTGTCCTTCATACTGCCACATCATGTTGACATCATTTGCAATGTTGTTGCCAACTCATGACTGTAAACTAATTACATTCTTCCACTTGCTTGCTTGTATTGGGTCACACATATGTCGAGGGTCAGGATTTAATATTTTTCTCATACTAGACTTTGTTGAATGACCTAACCTCTGATTGGAATGACCTAACCTCTGATTGGCCCTTACTAGACCTCTCTCCTGACTTGGCCAACTACCTACTAATCCATGTGCCCACATAGGAGTTGGTCCCACACAGGTCGAGGGTTAGGGGATCAAGATGTTTTCCTACCAAATATATTACCCAACCCAAACCTTCAAATAGGCACGACGTTGCTTCGGGATTTACCCAAGTCGTGAGGAATGAGCTTTTATATGTGAAAACTTCAACTTCATGTAACTCCTCATCCAGAAGGATTTTTCTGAAATTCAAAATACCATTGGAAAG
This sequence comes from Pinus tabuliformis, assembly GCA_031772625.1. Lineage (NCBI taxonomy): Eukaryota > Viridiplantae > Streptophyta > Pinopsida > Pinales > Pinaceae > Pinus > Pinus tabuliformis. The sequence continues at coordinate 591,578,675 of CM062808.1, read as the reverse complement.
ATCTTCTAGAACACTATCAAACTATGCAATTTTTTAGGAGAAACTAAGTTTATCACTTGATTTATAATCTCCTCCAAAATAGAGCACTACCAATGCTCATAATCATCATTGTGTGGCTTCTCTACTAAGCCTGATACTATGATGAGTCTCTATGGAACATTAAAACAACCACAGGACTCCCCATGAGCAACATGCTAGTTAATGCCAATATTTTTTTCCTTTCACCTCAGTTATAGTCTTCTTGACATCAATGCCAACATACCAAATTCCACCTACCATTCAGACAATTTTAGCTATCCAAGAATCTCTCCCTTTTTCAATGATGGCAATACATCTTCCCTTCTCCACATTCATGGCCAATCATCATGTTTCTTCCACACATTTCCTTGCGTGAGCCCCTAATGTATTTTTTTTACTCTGATTAGGCCATCAAAACATTCTCTATAATAATCTCCTCTCCCTCTTTCACATCGATGGAAAAGGGCTACAAGATGCTTCTTCTCCCTCTTGCTAATGTGAATTCTTCTCTACAGAATTCTCTTCAAGGACTGATAGCTATTGCTTCTATTTAAACTGAACATGAATGATATGATCTCAATTAACATATACTACCTCTACTTTGAATAATCCTCTAGTTCTAAATGCCTTAAGGTCCTGGTTGTATACATTCCCTCCCAATGCATATCTTTTACCATTTTAAGGAAATTGATACCAAATAAAACTCCTCATGGTATTGGTGCTACTACAAATACCATTCTATAATGATGCATTTTGTCTTACTCTTCACTATTGTTGCTGCTACTGCTAGGAATTTTCTCACTTCTGTTTAGCATCTTCATTAATCAAGTATGCTCCCTCTGAGATCATATTTCTTCAAAGAGGGTCTTGTTCTTGAATGACACCACTTGCACCAAAAGTTTGATACAAATTGGAAAACATATGACTATAACTTTAATAGACCTGTCAAAAGAAGACATGGCCATTTTCATAAAAAAATGCTTCTCCATCTGAACCAAAGACCACCAATTGGGATAGCTATACGAATTGAAGGCTAAGGGACATGCAAATCTTGTAACAATTGTGTTTCATGAACACAATACTTATAGCGAAAATCACACTCACAATCTTAAATAAAATAAGGGTGTTTCACCTGAGGTGCAAAACTTCCATTTACTCAACAATATTTCCTTTTGAGGTTGAGAATCATTTCCTTCTACTTCTCACTAAAGCATCTCCCCTTGAGCCAATGCTCTATGCACTCCTTCAATTACTTTCATTCGCATGGGGAAAGATCCTGTGGGCATGACATCATCGTGGGCTTCTTGTTATTCCACACTTCTATTGCAACACCTCTTCTTCCACAACATAAAGTATTCAATGTGTACTCCTCATGAAACCATGTTGGCTCCACTCTCCTCTTTCTTACAATGTTGATATATTTAAAATAAACCTATTCATTAATGTAATGAGCAAGGGGAACTCAAACATACCTTCGACATTCAGATGCACTTATGATTAATTTTTTAATTGATTATGCCTTGTTTGTTTGGTCTCTCTCAAGGCCATGCTCTTATTTTAGTGAAGAGAAATAGAGGATCCACTACCCCTAACCTTATCAACACCCTTCTTCTTTGAAAACCTTCAATTTACGAGTCCTACCAAGAGAATTACTTTCTATCATCTTCCTTGCCCTTGTTTGGGATGTATCCTCACTATGTAAACCTACAAGAAACTTCTCCTTCAACTCCTCTTTATTCACCCAAATATTCTTGCAGTACTTATGTTTTGCTAGAAAGTGAGAAATAATTGGGTTATTTCTCCCTTTCCTTGAATATTTTGCTCATTACAATTACCACCTGGGAAGGATTTTATCGCAGGAATACAAGGCTCATCCCTCTTTAATTTTCTCTATATTTTCTTCATAGAAGAGTCAAATCCTTGATGATTTATCCTTCCATTGTTCAACATTATCCCTTTACAAAACATTCCTAAGATAAACTCAGTTTCCTCTATTTTCTTCACTGGTCGTGTTACTCCATGAACATGCATATTTTGGGAGTCATGCTTCACATTGTTATACCTACAACTTGTTGACCTATGCCCAAAATTTCCACAATTGTATCATTCAACATGGCTTAAGAATGGAGCAAAGGAACTTCCATATTTGCTAGTATTCTTGTCAAAAATTACTGCCAACATGCTTACTCCTAGCCACTTTGTGCATTCGTGGGTTGTTCCTACCCAACAAATCTAGTTTTCTTGAATGCCATCTATAGTATATGGCCTTATGCCAAAAGTTGTTGAAATAAAAACAATAACCATGATTTTTTTTTTTATCACGGAATATAGCTTTTCTTTGAGGGCTTTGTCCTTGAGGGATAAAGGACCTCTAGTTTGTTCTTCATATACCACCCATAGTAGTTTTGATTACTGTCTTGTACTCATTTTCTCTATTGGTTGGATCTCTTATTCTCATTTCCTCATTATCATTTCTTACCATTCTATGCTTCCTTTTCTTCCCTTGTTGTTGTCGTTGTCCAAGAAATTATTTTCCTTTTTTGTTGTTAGATTTTTAAACTACCCTTAGATGGGTGGTTGACCCTCCAAAATTTTCCTTCTTGGAGCTTGGTTCTTGTTTGAATCCAAAAGAAACCTTGGTGAGAAGGGATCTATGCTTAACAAGAACCTCATTCAAATAATTTTTTCTCTCCTCAAGCTTCTCATATTGAGAAAAAAATTTATTTTCCCTTTCTAGGTCATGTCTCAATGATTTTACTTCATTCTGTAGTCTCTCACAATGATCTTCTCTTTGATCTAGCTGAATGGTTAGCCTCCTATTCAACCTACTAGTCTCTTCTTCTTAATAATTTAGATCAACTGTTTTTTTTCTCAACTTTTCATTCTCAAGCTCATACTCGTGTAACCATTCCTTTTTCTTGAGATTTACTTCTGATAGATCCTTCATTCCTCTTAGAGTAGAGATCAACTTCTTCCTAAACTACATCCTTTCATCTAGATCCTTTTCTTTGCTATCAGAGGTGCTAGCTGAGTTACCACAGAGATCTAAATTCCTCTCTCAGTCCATGGGGTCTTCAACATGTTTGATGAGTATCCCTTCTTCATCACTTCCAGTGACACCCCTATTCTCTTCATGGGATATACTCTTTACTTCTTCACAGGATCCCTCATTTTCTATTACTAATAAAGTGGGTTTCTCTTCACAATATCTAGTTGTATAGATGTCCTCATATTCAAGGGAAGAATATGTACAACTAGTCTCTACATGACCTATCTCTTTATATTCATCACAAAGAAATAAGTCACCTTCTAAGTAGCCTAACATATCTCATGATTCATCATCATCATCTCAAGAGTGAGAGAAGAAAGTTGGGCATTAAGAGGAACATCTTCAATATTTTTAGCATCATTTTCCAGGGATGCTTTCTTCCATTTATTCCTTCTCTTCTTCTCATTATTAGCAACCTTCACAGTATCGGGTTCACTTCTTAAGAAACAAGGTTCTTCAACATTCTCTTGATCTGCATAGCTTTCTCCTACATATAGACATTGCACTCTATCCAAATTTTCCTTTTCTCACTCACAATTCCTCACTTTATCAATGTTTGTCTTAGACAACCCTTTCATGATGATTTCCTTGGCTTATGTATTGAACTCATTCCTCTCTTCATATATCACAGACAATCCAAAGTTTTTCATTGATTATCATTAAATAAGCATCCATTATAATATTCCAGAGCTCACAGACTGATCTATTTAGAAGTGGAAGTCCTTCTGTTGTTAGCCAAACTTAATTAGCCATTGTTTCCCTTGGATCTTCCTTCAAGAGGTTAAGTTTTTCCTGAAGGAACCTGGATTTGATAACAATTTTTGGAAACAACCTTAATACTCACCGGGGGTGAATCGATATTAAGGATAATTGTGACTTTTATGCCATTCTTTTTTTTCTCATTCAAACTTGGAATCCACTTAAATGAGATCAACCATTAAAAAACCTAACAACATCCATATGAATCAACACAAGCACATAGATCATGAGAAGCACATATATGACACAAAGGTTTAATGTGGAAACCCTTCTGGGAGAAAACCACCAAAGATTTCTTTTGTTATTGATGTAAAAATAAGAGAAACCACTCTATTACATCAACTTGTTTGTGAGCCACCACTCACAAGAAGGACCAACTACCTTCGATTGTTTCTGGCACCCACTAGGAGGAAGCACCAACTCCCTCTTTTTTGTGGCACTTAGCGAGCCTACTAGAAGAAACATTTGAAGCACCAACTTCATCAATTTGTTGCAAGCATGAACTTGCATTTCCTTGGATTTATGGAAGCACCCACTTGTAGGAGGCACCAACCCCCAAGTCTTCTCGAACACCCACTAGAGTTGGAAGCACCAACTTCCTATATGCAAGCTCGAGTCCACACTCAAAAGAAAAATTACTACTCACTGTGAATGGAAGACTATATATCTATTTCCAACTATGTTCTTCTATGTAGCATTTTGGCCCAAGCAACACTTTGTCCTCTGAACACTCTGCAATAGCCAATTTTTCTTCTTGACAATCTCCAATAATATGCAACACTCTATGCACTCTGTGAACTATCCATCAACATACTCGAGATTTTTTCTCTTAGCCTTTTCTTTCTACTAATGAACACATGGCCTCCTCTTAGCAGCAGACCCACACTTAGATCTCTCCACACAGCTCACAGTCCATAATATATACTCTTCTTTGAACCCTCTTCTATTCAATAGGATTTCTTAGCCTCTTAGAGAATCCATAGAAAAATTAGGGATTCCTCCCTCTTCATAGGAGCACTAAGCCTCTCTCTATAGCATTGGAAAACTTGGCCTCTCCTCAATGGTGCAAACATGCACTGAGCTCTCCACATAGCTGTATCAACAATGTTGCATACACCCCCCCATTGCTCAATTGCAATCGTAGTTCTTGTTTCACTAAAACACAGTGATCAATGTTCTCTGTCAGACATCACTCTGTGATTCACACTATCAGAGTGTACCTATATATGACTTATCTTTCTTTTTGTTGCATCTCATTGCTTGAATTATGCTACTATAACATTAAACCAAAGAATGGGCTTCACTCACTCACCAACTATGGCTGTAGTAAAATTAATTCATGGAATGTGAACATAAGTTTCTTGGAACCTATTGAGAAATAAATCTTAGTCACACTATAAAATCAAGAAACTCTTTCATTAAATTCATCTTCTACTAAAAATATGTCTCTTTAACATTGAGGAGATAATTCTGAATTTCCTCACAAAGACTAACACATACCCCATGCATGGCTCTCCTTTGTGTAATCAAATTTTTTTTTTGAGGTTTTCTTCTTCATTTAATCTCTTCTAGCATGCATGAGAGATCATATGTGGCTTACTTCTACTCAATATAGGCCCTTTAAATCATCTTGTGAAATTGTGGTCCTTGTTGGCTTCATTGAACTATCTTACAGATGTCATTACTCCAATGACACCAACTGTTTTGTGCACATTTCCTTAGCTTCTCTATACTTTCTTATTCCAACTATGACCATGGCCAATTTTTCCCACAATTCCCAAGAGCTTCTGGCCCATACATCCTTTGAGTTATTTCCTAACTCTATTAAGGAAAATAGACAATTTGGCATAACCACCAAATATGAAGGACTTCTCTCCAAAGTTTCCTATTCATCTATAACTTTAAACATACACTTGCAGTGACATTTTCTTTATCTTCAACCTAATGGCCTACGATCACCAAAACATGCAAAAGTGATGCAAAACTAAGTGCTGGTCATGCCTTCCAATTTAGTCTAGGAGGACAGGAGTCATCCCACTGTATTTTCTTGTGCACCAACATTTTACTCAACCTCGACTTTCATGTAGCCCTAACTAAAGCCCTATTCCACAACTCTAGGCTCATTTTATTGATTTAATGAAGAAGACAAAATACATGGGAAAAACTTCACAAAATAACCCTTTTACAAAAAATTAGAAATTCTGCCACATCATCACCTTATGTCATGCTGACATCATTTAAGCTAAGAGGTACCTTTCGTATGGTGACATGTTTCACCTAGTTTTGGCGCATTAGGTTACCCATGAATGTCGAATATGCCTGTCACGTTTCCTTCATACTACCACATCATGGTAAAATCATCTTCCATGTTGTTACAAGTCATCACCGTAAGCTGATCACATTCTTTGACTTGATTTTGTGTATCGGGTCCAACACAGTTCAAGGTTCAGGTGCTAGGGCTTTTTTTCCAGCTAGACGTTGATTCTTTGCCCAACCTCCAACTAGTCTCGACTAGACCTCTCTCCGATTTGGTTGAATACCTACTTCGCTACATAGCCCCAACCTTCGACTAGGCCCAACCTTGGGTTAAGATCTCCCTCAATCTTGAGGAATGAGATTTTCTATCTACAAACTTCAACTTCCTTTAACTCCTGATCCAGAAGGCTTTTTCCAGACCTCAACATACCATTGGAATGTTGTGCTAGAACACTATAGAATTATGCCACTTTTAGGATAAACTCAGCTAATCGCTTGAGGTATAATATCCTACAAACTTTGGGATTTCCAACAATCATAATCATATTTTAATGGCTTCTCCACTAAGCCTATTACTATGATGATTCTCTATACAAAAGTATAGTAACCATGGGACTGTCCATAAACCAGATACTCATTAATCTGAACATTTATTGCCTCTGACATTAATTCTAGTCGGTTTGACATCAATAACATGATACCAAATGCCACCAACCATTTAGACAATTCCAGTTACCCAACAATTATTTCCTGTTTTCCTTTGCCAAAGACTTTGGAAATTTTTTTAGTGATAAATAAATTGAAAGTGATTCCCTAGCATGTTTCACAACCATTCACCTTTGAATAGGAGTCCCATGACCTTTTTCTTTTTTTATATACATAGAAAAAAAACCATGGGTTGTTACAAACTCCTCCCCCTTGGGGTAACATTGTCCTTTGTGTTCAATGATGCTTATAACTAGCATAACATCTTGCTTATGTAGCTTTATAACACAACATGTTGTAGTGTTTACAATAACCAAATATTGGAAACATGACAATCATATTGTTTACTGGATCTTTATAACACAACTCATTACAGTATTTACAACAATAACCACATTTTTAGGCCCCTATAATACTAGTGGTCCCCCCATTACTATTGTCATTGTATCCCTTATTGTTATTATTATTCCCCTATTATACCCATATTGTTATTCGTATGCCCCATAGAAACCCACTATTGTTATTTTTGTGCGCTTATGTTATTACTGTTATGTGGGCTTGTTTATATTGTGACCCCTTAGACGCCTATATATAGAAGGGAGGTTTAGTCATTTGTTTCATCCAATAATTGTTGATTTGTGTAATGTAAAGGAGGTTGCACCCTTGAAGAGGCCGAATTCTAAGGCATTGACCTATCTTTTCTATCTTTTTGTGAGCTGGTTTCTTAACATTTGGTATCAGAGCTTTGGATTCTAGGGTTTCACTGCTCCAAACAAGTCATCATGGAATTTTCGCTATAACATTTTTTCTGTGACATTTCAGAGGCTACAAACAAAATCCATTTGACCAAAAATCATTCTGAACTTCGAGCCTGAATTTTAGAGCTTGTCTTGCTATATTTACGGAGATATGATCTAAGGAAGTTAGGGTTTTGCAGACTCCTGAATTACATTCCAAAAAAGTGACGTAGGGAAAATAATCATAACTTTTGTTTTGAGCATTAGATTTAAATTTCGTAAGAATTTTTAGAAGTAGGATAGCCTGTAGCTTTCTGTGTATCAATTTCAGGTACTAAAGTTGAAACAGTGACACGTGGCATGTCATACAAGTTTGCTCTACTGAACTAGTTTATAATCAGGTCAACGTGGGAGATTTGGCATAACTCTTCCTTCGAGAATCCAATCTTGATCAGACTTCTAGGCTTAGAAAGAGGACTAAAAGGGCTACTGCAAGACAAGATTTCAAATATTCAAGATCTATAGTTACAGAGATACAAGAGATTCAACATTGAGCTCTTACAAAGTGAAAAAAGAATATGTGTAGTTTTTTTTCAAATTTTGCATAAGATTGGTTTGAAAAATTAGTTTGAAGGAATTCAAAGGGAATAGTGAAGAATTATTAGCATTAATTAATGCCTCGAAGAAAGAAAATGGAAACACCTAGTAAGCAATCTGAAAACTCTAGCATGACTTGTGAAGAAGAGGAAGAAATGCAACATGATATATCAAAATTACAAGACTAAGTATAACACATTTCAGTCTCACTAAAGGTAAATGAAGCCAAGATGAATGGCATGGAAGCTAATATGAATGGCATGCAAGTTAATATGGAAGCTAAGATGGATGGCGTGGAAGCTAATATGGATGGCATGGAAGCTAAGATGAATGGCATGGGTGTTAAGATGAATTGCATGGATGATAAGATGGAAGAATTGAAGATAAATTTGAATAAGTTGCTACAAGAAATGGTCACTAATGGTGAAAGGGTAGTAAAGGAAACTCATGATGAGAACAAAAAAATGTTAATCATGATTTCATAAACTCTAATGTTGGATTCAACACCCACCATGTTCCAAAAATCAATATGAGGAAGTTTGATGGCAAGGATCGCGGAACATGGATACTACAGATGGAGCAATTTTTCGATCTCCATAATGTGAAAAACACACAAAAGGTATGTATTGCAACTTTATATTTGGAACCAAACCAGTTTGTATGGTATCGCTAGCTTTTCTCTCATAAACAAACTGTCAATTGGGAAATTTTTACAGAAGAAATGATAGCACATTATGAGGATACAAAAAGCAACACCTTTTTTAGCCAATTGATAAATCTCAAACAAAAGGGTTCAATGATGGAGCACATTGAGGACTTCCAAAAATTGAACATAAGGGTAAATGATATTCTAGAGGAGCATAGGATTGATGTGTTCATAGGGACTTTAAAGGATAATATCCAACATGAGGTTCACCTTTGGAACCTGATTCATTGGAGAAGGCATTCAGGTTAGCAATAAAAATGGAAAGCAAAATTATGGCAACTAAGAAGCCTACCACTCACAACTATAAAGATGGAAGTGTTGTTGGTCCTAGCCTTCCACAACCTACAAGATTGACACCACAACAATTGGAAGACAGAAGAGCAAAATGGCTTTGTTACAGTTGTGATAGCAAATGCACTAAAGGTCATAAGTGTGTTGAGAAAAAATTATTCTACATATATTGTGAAGAGGAGGAAGAAAAGGAACAAAAAATGTCAAAAGAAGAAGATATACTCTAGGAAGAAACCCTAGATAAAGAAGAAATGAATCTGACCATAACTTGTAATGCATTGGCCGAAATTACCACTCCTCCAACTATCAGGATAGAAGGACATATCAAGAAGAAAAAGGTAATAATGTTGATTAATTCAGGAAGTACCCATAATTTTATTCATTTTAAGATAGCAAAGGAATTGAATTACTTCCTATATCTAGCATGAGAGTGTTAAGTGATGGTTTCCAGTGGAGGAGCCATAAATTTCTCTGGAAAGTATCATAGTATCAAGCTATCCATGGGAGAATATGTGTTGAATAGCCCAATGCTTTCTATTCCAATGGGTGGTACTGATGTTGTACTAGGAGTCCAATGGCTAAAATACTTGAGTATAATAGCTTTTAATTTTCAAGAACCTTTCACGAAATTTTATGTGAAAGGAAAGGAAGTTGAATTAAGGGATATTGCAGGGAAACCGAGAAAGATAATCATCTCTAACAATATGAAAATGCTTCTAAAGAAGGAAAAACGAGGTGTAATTGCACAATTATGTTCACTGTAGGTTCCCACATCGAAATCATCTATTTCTCCAAATCTCCAAAAAGTCTTAGAAAATCATTCCAAGGTATTTGATACTCCCAAAGGTCTCCCACCTATTCGTGATCATGATCATGCTATTCATTTGATTCCAGGACATGTTCCTCCAAACATCAGGCCGTACAGATATCCCTATGCCGAGAAGAGTGAAATTGAAAGTATGGTTGTAGAAATGCTAGAGGTTGGTATAATTTAACCTAGTCAAAGTTCTTTCTCTACTCTACTAGTATTGGTGCATAAGAAGGATGGATCATGGCGCATGTTTTTGGATTATAGGGAGCTCAACAAGCTCACTATTAAAGTTAAATTTCCCATTCCTATCATTGATGAATTATTGGATGAATTGCATGGATCAATTTACATAACCAAGTTGGATCTTCGTTCAGGATATCATCAAGTCAGAGTGAAGACTGAAGACATTCCGAAACAACATTTAGAACTAATGAGGGTCATTATGAATTTTTGGTCATGGCTTTTGGCCTTACCAATGCACCTTCTACATTTCAAGGTTTGATGAATTCCATTTTCAAACCCTTCCTTAGGAAATTTGTGTTAGTATTTTTTGATGATATACTAATCTACAACAAGTCTTGGAAGGATCATGTTGAACATGTTGACGGGGTGCTCAAACTATTTGAGGAGAAACAATTATATGAAAAATGCTCTAAATGTTTCTTTGGAGTAGAAGAGGTGGAATATCTGGGTCATATTGTATCTCATGAAGGTGTTAAGGTAGACCCTAGAAAAATTAAAGCCATTAAGGAATGGAAAATCCCCACATCCATAAAACATTTGCGAGGATTTCTCAGGTTGACAGGGTATTATCACAAGTTTGTTAAGAATTATGGGAGAATAGCAACACCTCTAACAACATTATTGAAGAAAGATGCATTTTCATGGACTCTAGAAGCAATAAAGGCCTTCAAACATCTTAAGGAGGCAATGTGCCAAGCACCGGTCTTAGCTACATTAGACTTCACAAAATACTTTATTGTGGAATGTGATACTCCAGGAAACGGAATTGGTGTTGTTTTAATGCAAGATGAAAGACCCATCGCTTTTGAAAGTCATCCAATCAAGGGAAAGTATTTACACAAAGCTATTTATGAGAAGGAAATGTTGGCAATACTACATGCACTTAAGAAATGGCGACCCTACCTAATGGGAAGACACTTCAAGGTAAAATAGATCATGATAGTATTAAATACTTTTTAGAACAAAGATTATCCTATGAAAAGCAACAAAAATGGGTCACAAAGAGGTTGGGTTATGAATTTGAAATCATCTACAAAAAAGGGAAGCAAAATGTTGTGGTAGATGCACTCTCAAGAAAGGTTGAGGATGTGGAAGCATTGTTGTGTGTCATTTCTATTATCCAACCAGATTGGATAAACGAAGAAAGGGAGGAATGGGAGAATGATGAAGAAGTGTGGGAACCTATTGGAAAATTACAACAAGATCCCAGTACATCTGATACATTTAGCTGGAAAAATGATTCATTATGGTACAAATATCACTTATACCTATGTAAGAATTTCCAACTCAAACAAAACATTCTTATGGAATTGCACAAATCTCCCTTAGGAGGGCATTTAGGGTTTTTAAAAACTTACCACAGGGTTAAGAAGGAATTTTTTTTGGATGGCCTTAAATCATATATTCAAAATTTTGTGGTGGAATGTTTAGTTTTCCAAAAAAATAAAGTTGAAACAATTAACGCCCCATGTCTATTACAACCTTTATCCATTCCAAGCCAACTTTGGGAGGAGGTTTCAATAGATTTTATCACAGGTTTACCCATGTCTGAAGGAAAGAGTGTCATCATGGTGGTAGTTGACAGACTTACCAAGTATGCACACTCTTGTGCATTATCACATCCATTTAAAGCCAGTACAATTTCTACTACATTTATGGAAACAACTCAAAAGCTATATGGAAACCCAAAGATTATTGTAAGTAGTAGAGATCCCATTTTCAATGGAAATTTTTGGATAGAATTATTTTCTTGTTTCTGTGCTGAGTTAGCTCATAGCTCATCTTATAATCCTCAATCTAATGGGAAAACCGGGATAGTAAACAAATGTTTGGAAGTATATCTTCGTTGCTTTGTATCTAATAAATAGACACAATGTGTCAAATGGTTGCCTCTGCGTGAATGGTGGTATAACACTTCCTTCCATGTTGCAGCAAAAATGACCCCATTTATGGCACTTTATAGATATCATCCACAATCCATCACATCATATTTAAGAGAAAATTCTAAGGTTCAAGTAGTGGAACATCACATTGAGCATCAACAACAAGTTCTCCAACTCTTAAAGGATAACCTCACGTTGGCACAAAATAGAATGAAACAACAAGAAGATCAACATGGTAGTAAAAGAAGTTTTGATGTAGGTGACTGGGTATTCCTAAAGATACAACCATATAAACAAATGTCCCTCAAGCAAGCTAAGAAGGATAATAAATTATCACCAAAGTATTATGGTATATACAAGGTGTTGCAAAAGATTAGTACTATGGCATACAAATTGGAGCTTCCTACAGCTTCTCAAGTGCACCCAATTTTCCATGTTTTGTGTTTAAAGAAGGTTATGGGCAACAAGCTTCTAGTTCAAACAATATTTCTAGAACTTGATGAGGAAGGGAAAATCATATTAGAATAGGAAGTAGTTATAGAAACAAGAAGTTGACAACTATGAAATCGATCAATTTTGGAGTATCTCATCAAGTGGAAGAACTTATCCATTAAAGATTCCACTTGGGAGGATGAGAATTTTATAAAAAAACATCCAGAACTACTCAAGCATTGAGGTAAACACTTTTCAGAAGGAGAGTGGCATGTTAGGCCCCTATAATACTAGTGATTCCCCCATTACTATTGTCATTGTATTCCTTATTGTTATTATTATGCCTCTATTATCCCCATACTGTTAATAGTATTCCCCATAGAAACCCACTATTGTTATTTTTGTGCACTTATGTTATACAATTATGTCGGCTTGATTATATTGTGCCCCTTAGAAACCTATATATAGAAGGGAGTTTTAGTCACTTGTATCATCCAAGAATTGTTCATTTGTGTAATGTAAAGGAGGTTGCCCCCTCTAAGAGGCTGAATTCTAAGGTGTTGATCTATCTTTTCTATCCTTTTGTGAGCTAGTTTCCTAACACACATACATACTCATACACATTTGTTTCAACTAGAAAGTAATCATACTGTGTATGGACCTTAATAAACACAACTCAATATAGTATTTATAATAATATACATATATACACATATGCACATTTTCTCAACCAGCAAATAAAAGGATACAATTCTTGTATTGGCAGCAAGGGAATCCATAGGCTCATACCTCCACCCTCAAAATAGTACCATGATTGACACCTTTGGGATAAAGTCTAGAATCCATTGTGAAAATGAAAATATGCATCCAATGTCTAGCACTACAATCCTTGTGCTACATGTTCTCTTAGTGAATAGCTACTAGCTCATTGTTCGAGGGAACACTCATAATGTGTTTCTGATTCCATCTGGAAATGCTAATGACCAAAATAAATGAATTCCCCAACCTTCTCTTCTCTAGTATATAGTCGCTCAAGTAATCTGGTCACCCTCTTCCATGTAGTCACACACCTTCCAAGTTCCACTAGCATCCTTGTCTGCACTACATAGTCCCTCTGATGATTTATCCCTTGTCAAGGTTTCCTCGCATCAAAAGGTCCGAAAGATGAGGCATATCCCTACCTCAATAACATCATACTGGTTATAGCATTCTCATGGAAATAAATGGACACTATCAAGCACAAGTTTCCATAATGGCCCTACTCTAGAATACATTACCAACATACTGTTGCATGTTCCAATTTCCTTTTACTGTTAGTGTTAAGAATTTAGAAACCAGTTCGAACCCCCAAACTGAGCATTTTGCAGCACCCAAAACCTGGGAATTTTCCATCCTTTCATGTTCCATGAACATAGGTTCCATTAGATTTAAAACTTATTGAAATAAGTTCAAATCATACCTCATTGATATCACAATAATAGGGTGCACCTACAGTTCTGTTTACTTCCTATCACAATGAGTCAAAATATATCTTCTATTAAATCATCATGTATAAACATATCACATCCAGTTAGCTCAAATAAAACCATCATAAATTCATATCATAGATCACATGGACAATAAAAAGTGAAATAAAATATTGATACCTATCTTTTGAATAATTTTTTTCTTTTTTCCTTTGCTCTTTATCCTTTTTGTACACACACTAAATCAATTATCAAACTTGACAATCATCTAGTGCCTTCTCTTCTCTTCAATCATGTACACATACACACAATGTACATCACAACACATACACCCACACATAGTTTACCTTATAATACATATATGTACAATAGTACCACAAAATGAATACACATGTCATGATACAATGACTACACAATACACATAACGTAGTAACAATGTATGTATGCAATACCACATGCACAACTTGTACACAACATCGCATGTACAACATGTACACAACACCAAATATATGACACATACACAACATGTACACAACACCACGTGTACAACATGTATACAACACCACATGTACAACATGTACACAACACCACATGTACGACATCTACACATCACCACATGTACAAAATGTACACAACACGACATGTACAACATATACACAACATCACATGTACAACATCTACACAACACCACATGTACACAACAACAATATTACACATCCAAAGACCACAGTGTCTGGAACAGGAAATGTTGCACCTAGTTCCTTTCCCACTCCTTGCTGCGTGAATTTAGAATCCAAATTCTGGAACTATGGTTCTTTCCACTATTCATGATTTTTCCAGCATGCACCAAGTTTCACTGCTTTCATTTTGTTGATGTATTCCTTAGCATTACCTATCCATAACATAAATATAGGCATAGTTATAAGAATATAATATCAAATAATATCGACATGATACTAATCTCATAAATTTATTAGGGCTGCTCTATCCACTTGATTCCCCATAATACTAGGAAGCTCTTCATGTCATTTTCCTACATAAGGAAATCATTATTCTGCAAGAATGATCCCTGATGACCTGTCAAGCAATGGAATACAACTACACACATCCCAACATAATTACTAGTGTTCATAAGATCAAGGTTAAGATTACTCCCTTTATCGCTACACTACATGAACAACATTGCGAACAATAGTTCCCAACATATCCAAGGCATATGGTGCCTCAAATCCATTTACTTTACCTTTCATGTTACCATTTTCATGATTATCCTTCCACCATCTATTTATTCCAATTGACCTAGCCAACCAAACCGATTGTCATGTTCTTTCCTTTAGTTACCCTTATTCATACACCTATCTTCATCTGAGTCTTACATTCCTTATTTGGTTTCATCCAACTCTCCCCGAGATCCGTTAGTTTTCCTCTTTCCCCAACCAAATCCAAAGACTCTCAAGACATAGTAGGAAAGAACAAGAAGAAAATAAAAGAAAACCATGGGAAACTAGTACA
The DNA here is from genome assembly GCA_031772625.1 of Pinus tabuliformis. Classification (NCBI taxonomy): domain Eukaryota; kingdom Viridiplantae; phylum Streptophyta; class Pinopsida; order Pinales; family Pinaceae; genus Pinus; species Pinus tabuliformis. Next base: position 591,563,210 of record CM062808.1, on the reverse strand, counting down.
ATACAACACCACAAACAAAGTGGCATGGCCATGAAATAAACACAATCAAAATCGTAAGTCAAATGAAAACAAATCATGAAAAATAAAAAGAAAAAAACTAGCAAAAAAAAACCATGAATCAATCCCATGGTTCGTAGTGCTTCAAAAGGAAAGCTCAACACAAACATTCTTCAATATTTCATGGCAATGTCTTCTCCATGCATATATGTGCTTCATACTGCCATAAACACACACTACCAGTGCATAAATAAATATACAATGTACCAGTTACTCTAGCTTTTTGTGCCAAGCATGTTCCCTTGTAATTGAACACATACACATATCATTTCCCAAGGGATTCTAGTTCCCTTAATGAATCTAGCTATAACTAGAAAACAATTGTTATATATACCTCATGCAACATTAACTTATGCCTTTATTCATGCCCTTACAAGATTAAAACTCAACCTCTTATCTCAAATATTAGTCTTAGATAACAACCTGTCAAATACATGTTCATGAATATAGAACATATTTGCATAAGTTCAGACAATATCAAGATTAAGAATACTTCTTGTATTCATGCAAAACACTCATCCTTTTGGAATTGTTTTTATGAAATATATCCAATGGAATTCTCACCCAATTCATTTCTTTTACCCCTTTTCCTTAATGCAATTGAGTGTTATTATGTGCTATCACATCACCTAGTTGTTTGTTATATAAACAAATCAATTATTATCTTGTCATACTAATACCAAGCATGTTGTCCTACAACTGTTCACATATGCCAGTCACATGATCCAACTATCAGGACATTGTGTCTATTATTTTGAAACTCAACGTTTACGAGGACTAAAAACCATGTCATAATTTGTAATCAAATCACAATCATTAGTCATAATTCTACAACTAGCACCCACCTGCACTCAAGTACACATCAGTCGTCTTAGCACATATTGTGTTAGTAAAACCATCTTAAAACAAGATCATTCCTTCATGCAAGCTTATAGACACATACTCATATCATGAAATCAATCAAACATTCAAATAAATTATAAAAATACCCCCTTAGTATCCATGGTCCACACTAAGGTAGAAGGAAGAAAGTAGTATAATGGCCCGATCTACAATGCCCAATTATGGAAATAGGATCTCCAATGCTGTACTAAACTTCAAACACATTCCAAAACTTGATTTCCATTTCTCATATATTTTGAACTAGAAAACATGCAACATAATCATTCCATTATTCCATTCCTTAGATTTCCCATTATGCCTCTCAAGGGAGTTGTGTGAACCGTAGTCCACCCGTTTGCTCTTCATCCATGATCTTCTATTTCCCAAAAACATACCATTGTTTCTTTCAGTTTTTCGGTTTCCTTAATTGTAGCACATTTTACTATTTTTGGCATTAATGAAAACCATACCTCATTGTATCTTAGGGGAGGCTATCACATCTACACAAGTCAATCACAAATATATTGTCTCGTACTTGAATACCATAACCATGACCATCTACACATTCCAATCCAGAATATTATGATACATATAACATCAAGTTATTAGCTACAAGTACCCTAATCATTATTCATATAACTATAATGCATATAACGACAAGTTAACTAGCATGCATGAAAATCCGACACATGCATATGTCCACACTGATTAACTAGCATTTACCATGCATGTAACGATACCAACGATAGAATTAGATGCATATATATAATCATAATTTGTATAAAAGTAATTAACCATCATGCCTATATTCCCAAAACATACAAAAATGTATGACAATTTTATCTCATAATTTGCATTTCCTACTCCATCTCAACAAACATATCAACATCATGATGACACAAACTACACAATTACCGCCATGATGCATGTATGGCCTACTATGTATACCTAAATAAATGGATTTTCCCATCCAAACCAATTGTTTGAACATAGAAGCTCTGATACCACTGTGTGGTATTAGATATTACCCAAAGAGAGCATAACCTGTTGTGATAACACTTTGTAACCACCCCTCCCAAATTTACCTAAATTCACAAGCTTGATAGGGTAAGCATTAAATGAGTGTCACTATGATATGATTTGAACTCCAATGTTCAAGTTAAGGAGTGGATCCTATAAACCGAACACATACAAAAATCCTTCAAGGAGTACAGATTGGTAAGGAACTAAACAACCACACCATTTTTTTAATTCCTAAGCTAGACCCTTGTTTCTCTAACCTATCACGCCATCCACATTCATAACAAGGACAGGGTGTGGTTATAGGTCTCCAACCAAATTCACAAGCCTGATTTCATGAGTTTATGGCCTAAATACTTCATTTTTTTATCATGGAGTCCTTGGATTTATGCCACCTTTTCAAGCCAGACTCCAAACCACTAGCCAAAATTGTTTGAAACTTTCTAAAATCATAATTGACATGAAAATGACAATAACTCAACTTGAAGCAATAACTTGACCTAGATACCAGCTTATCCATAAAAAACAATATTTTTAAAGATATGGAAAACATGTAATTTATAGTTGGTGAATGCATATCTATTCATAAAATGATAGTCTTCACCTAAGAATCCCCAAGAAGGCCTTAATACATCTCTAGATAGATGCAAAAACACTTGTAAGTCCATGCATTCAACAACCATTCAATAAATTAACAAAAAAATTCGAGAGAAATAGATATAATACATCATATAACCAACATATAAGCAAGAAGTAGCCAACATATAAACCATGGAAAAACAACCATAACATCACCATCATAGTCAATAAAAATTCTCATACATCACAACAGGAAAACATCTCGTATTAACATTTGAAAATTCCATCCAAGTTAAGGACTTCGATGTACCACCCAACCATACATTGTTTTGCACCAAATTTCTCTTTCAACCAATCATCCCAGTCACATATTCCAATCATGAATGTGGGATCTCATGGATTAAACAAGACAAAACCAACCAAGAATTCCATAGGCCAAAACACCTCAACTCTCAACCATAGTGATTCCACCTTTACAGTATATAAATCACTAATATGAACCAGATCAGTCTCTACCCAAGTTACCCTAGGCTCCAGTAACTAGTTTCTCAACTCACAACCTTCCACGGCTCCAAAGAATTTGTTTGAACTGTGGCTTTGTGTAATAGTAACTCAACCCACCAAGGGCTCTAGAGCATTTTTCTAAACCTATGGCTCCAGGAAATAGTAACTTAACAGAGAATGTTCTAGGGATTCTAGAGCATTTGTTCCAACCCACAGCCATAGGGAATTTGAGCACCAATAAAAAAGAACAAGTGGAAAATCCACAACAACATGGGTGTCCAGGAAATGAATAGGTAAGGATGAAAGCAATATCATTCCAATAAAATCCCCATACTAATGACAACACATAACAAAGGAACCACATGCATATATCATGCATCCAAAAATAATCATGCTAAATATCACATGCATACTATTACCTACAACCCACAAAGAATTTATGTCCTTACTTACCATTGTCCAATATTTTTCTTACACACCTTTGCCTTCCTTACTTTCTTATCCAAGTGCTTGTCCTCTTTCATTTGTTTATCTAGATCAAAGACTGAGGCAAAAGTTGTCAATTGTCTCTCAGGTTCCTTTTTATCATTGTTGCCTTTATTTTCTTCATTTTCATTCATTTTTCTATAATTTCCTTGTCATGAAAATTTGTGTCCCTTCACCTTCATTTTCTCCTATTCTCCATATTTCTCATAATTAAATGCCAATTATTTCCTCTTTTTATTTGTGAATTTCCGGAGACATTAATAAACTGAAAGTGATTCCCATTAGGGAGGTTTTCCAACCATCTAACATGGAATACATGTCCCATGAACTTGGTCTTATTTTATTTACATAGAAAATCAACCAGGAATCGTTACACAAAGATATTCATAGTATTTTTTTATTAAAATATAAAGAAAAACTATAAAAAAATATTATTTATTATAATTTCAACATTTTTATAATAAACTTCATGTAATCGACAATTTTTTAAGAGTAACAAGTTCATTTGTAATTGATTAATAGAGTATTTTCCATCCATAGTTCACACTAATATACATAGATATAGCGTTAAAAAAGAAATTTGTATTAATATTTCTATTGTCACTATATTAGTAGAATCATATTTATTTACAAATTTCTCTTGGAGTTCCTCTAAAGATTTAATGCATAATCATTGCAAAATACTTTATGAGAGTCCTTTTGTGTTAAGAAGATTTTGAATTGACAGTGTTCAATCCATTTGCATATAAATATATATGGAAAAATCTATTTCAAATGGTACATTTCCTTGATATCTTTGGAGAATGAAAATAATAAAAAAATTATTTATTAATAGTATTATACAGTAACAATTTTACCACCCCATGATATCGTGCCATTTATACTATCTTATCTAAGCATAATAAATTATGTACTTGGGAATGAACGATGTGAGGATAATGTTGAGGGACAAAGAATTATCCTCAATCTGACTCAATGAATACATGAGTGAAGGATTTTATATATATTACAGTATGTAGGGAAAGTTATGATCCTTAGTTGGGGGTCGACGAAGTAGTTACAATATTGGTGCATAGGTTCCTCCAATGCCAATGTATGAGAGAATATCTAATACCAAACTAAAATTCATAAAAATTCACCGTGTTGTTTTTGTTCGATTGGTCATCTATATATTCTTAGCAATTATTTAAGTTTATATATTTTAACGGCGTGAATAGAACACCAAGATATATACCTTCCCAATCTCAATTGTTTCATCTATTAACAAGTGAGAAAGGTCCTATGTATATTTATTTCAGGAACACCATGTTGTTTTTGGGTTCTATTTATATAGAGATAGGAGGCTTGATTTAACATCTAGGTGTTTCAACCAACAATTCTAAGAAGAAGTGGCTGGGAGGGATAGGGCCAATTCAATTCCTTGTAATAAGATCTTAGGAAATAGGAATATTTTCTCTAGATATGATAGTTTAGTGAGATAATAATTAGAGTCGTAGTCTGATGAAGGGAATGTTCCATGTTAATGGAAAGTAATATGTTAGAGGAGGATGTAAATAGAATAAGGGTCAAGAAAAGGGGTGTAGGTTGGTAGAGTCTCATCCCACCCACCCCTCTTAAATAGTTGGTGAATATTGGGAAGTAGACAATACTTATTATGGTCTTTGCTTAAAGGGTGTTTATAGTGAATTGGAGTAGATTCAAAGAGTCATGGAGTATGTGGAAATATATCTATATGCAACAAAAAATTTAAATGAGGTCCAGGCTCTAATGTCTTACCTAGTTCACTATTATACTAGAGATACCAATTTTTATAAGATTGCAGAGATATATTGGTTGGCAAAAGTTGTCATCACCCTAGATATAGAAGAAAAAAAGGTAGATTATGAAGGTATATTGGATAACAATATCTCCATGGAAAATCCAAGGTCATTGTCGAAGATATATTTCACGTAGAGATAGAAGTTAGATGAGGAAGTAAACAATCCATTGTCAATGGGATTTGATGTTACCAAGCCTAACACTAGCCATCAAGAATCATGGCAACCACTAACCTCTAAAGTATTGAATATGGAATTCTAGTTGAAGGAGGAAACTTCATCACCTTACACTTAGTATTATTCTACAACCCTTTTTATTGTCTCTTTTCAAGGTTATGCTTATGTATAGATATAGGATGGTATTTTTTTTAACACTCCTTTTAGGACTGTAGGTTTTAACCCCATATAAAAATTACTTGCAAAGGAATTCTTAAAGGAAGAAAATAAAAAATAGTGAGAGAATGAAAATAAAATAGATATACATATATATTTTTCCCTAAATCCCAAAACTAGGACTACTAGATTGATTTTTAATTATTTTCCTTTTAATGTTACAATACAGATATATACATGATGAATCATACCTAAAACCCAATCAATTAACCATGGATTAGAAGATAATCATAGTTCCCTTCACTTGATCTAAAAAATACCAAGGACAAAAAACCAGCATGCCCAAAACCATGTTTGAAATCCATGCAAAAAACCATAGGTAGGTCTACCTACCTAATAGAGAGTCTAAAACAAATTTCCCACGGTGTTTCCTTGGACCCCGTGCAAGGAAGCTACCATCCCGCTCCATATCCCCCAACAAGGGGGAAAGTCACCCCTCCTATGACCCCCATGCTGCACCTGATGCAATGTGTAGAAGGGGATATCGCCCCCCCTGTGACCCCCCCCCCGCACATGGGGTAGTCATGGAAAGAATATAACACACACCCAAAATCCTCCCACTTATTGTTTTCTTTCCACATGGGCCCACAAGAGATATTAGTCATTGATCCATCTCTACAACACCCATTATTTCTATACACCAAGAGAACTTCTCAGTGCTTAGAGACTTTATCAATGCATCTATAGTATTCTTCAAATTTCCCACGTTTACGAGAAACACCTCGTTATCCTCAACCATATCCCTCACAAAGTGATACTAAACATCAATGTGCTTTCTCTTTGAATGATAAGCACAATCCTTTGCCAAGAAAATTTCACTTTAGTTGTCACAGTCTATCCTTATAGATCTTATACTAACCCTATACTTGAACACAATCTCTGTAGCCAAACTTCTTCCTTGCTTGTGTCAGTGGCTACCATGTATTCTGCCTCTGTAGTTGAAAGTGCCACTACAGACTACCTCTTACTCATCCAATTAACTGCAACTCCAAATAGGTTAAACGCATACCCAATTGTAGATTTTCTCTGATCCAGATCTCCATCCTAGTCTGCAACAACAAAGCTATAAATGTCCAAAAATCTATCCAATCCTGATGTTCCTTGGTAGCACAAACCATAATCACTAGTGCCATGCAAATACCTAAAAACCTGCTTCACTATTGTCCAATACTCCTTCCCTTGTTTTGAAATAAACTTGCTCAATACTTGCACTGCATGTGTAATGTCTAGTCTAGTACATACCATTGCATACATTAGGCTACTGACTTCACTTGCATATGGAACTTGAGACATGTTCTCTTCCTCTTCTTGTGTCATGGGAAACTATTCAGTAGATAATTTTACACCTACAGGAATAGGAACCTTCACTAGTTTACTATCCCACATATTAAATATCTGGAGTATTGTCTCGACATGCTTCCTCTATTTTAACTAGAGCTTCCTCTTTTCCTGATTTTGTTTAATTTCCATGTCTAAAATATAGTTTGTAGCACCAAGACCTTTAATGTGGAATTTAAAGGACAATTGGGTCTTCAAATCCTGGATAATTTCTTCGTTATTTACAACTAGCAACATATAATCCACATACAAGACCAGATAAATAACACAGTGACCAAATAATTTAAAATACTCACAATGATCTGTTTTTCTTCGGATGAAGCCAATTCTCTGTATAAATGTATCAAATTTCTGATACCACATCCTTGGTGACTATTTTAACTGATACGGAGAATTTTTTAACTTGCATACTAGTTCTTTCTTACCCTTCACTGGAAAGCCTTTATGTTGCTTCATGTAGATCTCTTCTTCTAAATCCCCATGAAGAAATGGTGTCTTCACATCCACCTGTTCTACCTCAAAATCAAAAGTAGCGACAATAGAGAAAAATAATCTAATAGAAGCTACCTTGGCAACATGAGAAAAAATATCACCAAAATCAATTCTCGGCACCTCAGAATAATATTTTTCTACCAACTGAGATTTGTATTTCTCCACCTTTCCTTCTAAATTCAACTTCTTATTAAACACCCATTTGCTTCCAATGGGTTTCCTTCCAGGAAACAACTCCACTAGATCCCAGGCCTCATTTTTATGCAAATATGACATTTCATCAAACATGGCCTCTTTCAAGAGTTTTTCATCCTTTGTATCTACTGCCATTATCACAGTTCTAGGATCAACATCAATAATAGGTAATGAAAAATTTGGAAAGAAAGAAGATGGACTATACCTTTTTTACTACCTTCTTTCTTGAACTAATCTTCTCACAACTGGAGTTTGTGGCTCTTCATCTTTTGATTCCTCTTCTGCTGTAGAGTCTGATTCTTCCTCCTTTAGCTAAAAATCTATCTTCTCAGGTTCCTTTGGTAGGAATTCATGTTTAATAACATATTTCACCTCTCTAAACACCAAATCTTAGATGTACACAACCTTCCTTGTTTTTGGGTTCCAAATCATATAAAATTTTAAGCCATTGTTATACCTAATAAAGATGCACCTTTTATATTTTCTATCCAACTTTGTTCTTTTCTCCTTTGAAGCATGTACATATGCATCACATCCCAATACCCTCAGATCTGAAAGAGAAGGTTTATTACTAGTCCATACCTCTTGTGGAGTTTTGTCCTCCAATGATGATAAAGGTGATCTGTTGATGAGGTAACATGTAGTCTCCACGTCCTTTACCTAGAATTCTTGTCCTAACCCAACACCACCGAGCATGCTTCCTGCCTTTTCCATCAACGTCCTCTTCATTCTTTCAACAACTCCATTTTTCTGAGGTGTGTATTGAGTAGTCTTATGCCATTCTATACCACACTTCTTACAAAACTCTGCAAATTCCTTCTTGCAAATCTCTCCATTGTTATCTATCGTTAACACCTTTATCTTCTTCTCTGTCTAGTTTTGCACCAGAGCCTTAAATTCTTTAAACCTATCAAAGACTTCAAATTTATTCATGAGGAAATATATCCATGTATTCCTTTAGAAGTCATCTATAAATGATAAATAGTACACATACTTACCCAGTGATGGAACCAACACAGTTCCAAACACATCATTGTACACAATCTCTAATATTCGTTTTTCCCTCTTAGCACTAGAGGGGAAACTCACTCGATTATACTTCCTATATACACAATTTTTACAGAAATAAAAATCAGGAGAGAAATTAGACGTACCTTCTACCATACCATTACCATGAAGTATTTGAAGGCCCTTCTCTCCAATATGTCCTAACCTTTGATGCTATAGCATGGTCTTTTCTCTAGAGCCCACTATATTTTCTTTTCCACTTTCAGGAACCACATAATTGTTGCACCTATTAATAACAATGCTACCCTGAAGCTTGTACAGAGTTTCAATCAAAAATCCCCATTTCAATAATAGCGTTCCCTGAACGATATTGTAGGTATCTTTCTCGAACATTGTTTTTACACCTGCATCATCCAACTTACTTATAGAAATCTAATTTCTGGCTAATGCAGGAATATCCAAAACCCCTGAAAGTGTTCTAATCCTTCCACATTGCAACTTCAACTTGACTTCTCCATGACCCACAATTATAGCTTTACTATCATCCCATAAGAAGACATCACCACCATCATATTTCTCATTGGGAGTGAAGTGAAAGGATGCACTTGAGTCAATTAACCATGCCTCATGATCTACATGTGTACTTGAAGAGGAAGCCAAGTAGGCATCCCCACCTTCATATGAGGTGGCTTTTTCCTCTACAAAATGAGTATCATCAGATCTCTTTCCTTTCTTAGAAGATTTAGATTTACAGTCCCTTTTGAAGTACCCTTCTTTTTTGCATTTCTAGCACACCTTTATAGGTTTTCCTAGAGATTTAGATCTCCCACTCGAGGACTTATTTTTGTTTATGTTCTGGGACCATCCTCATATAGACAAGGAATCAAAATTCTAGCCCTCCATATTTTTTGTCTCATCTCCTACAACAACAAGGATGAGACTATTTGAACAAACTGCAAGGTAGTTGCATTGCTACCTATTATAAAAGGTAGACTTTCCCATGTATCTAGTGGAGAACAAAAAAAATTGATGCACTTATCTTCATCTGAAATTTTAATATCAACAAACAATACTGGCTTACTACAATATTAAAGGTGTTCATATGTTCTATCACCGAGTCTCCATATTTCATCCTCAAGGTATACAACTTTTCTCGTAGGAACAATTTATTCACCAGATAACTTGATTGGTATGAAGTCACTAACTTGTCCGACAAATATTTCATCGAAGCTTCACTTGATACATTAAAAAATAATGAATCTGAGACACATAATCTTATTGTGGTATTTGCCTTCCGAACCAAATTTTCCCAGTCTTCAGCTGTAATTTTTGCTAGTTTAGTACCCAGATCTACCGCAATCCACTGATCTTTATACACTAGTAGATCCCCCATCTTGAGTTTCCACAAATTAATACTCTAACCATTAAATTTATCTATCTCTATCTTTCCGCTGCTTGCCATCTTCTTTCATCACAAGAATCGATCCTTCATATCTCCCACTGAACAGGGTCTAGCAAAGGCATGAGCAAAACCCCTTAGCAGCAAACACGTCCCCTTGAATACAAAATAACTCTCAGACCAAATGTAGGTTTTAACCCCGTACAAAATTACCTGCAAATAAATTATTAAAACTGGAAAATAAATTATGGCAAGAGCATAAAACATAAAACAGATATATGTAGATATTTTCTCTGCATCACAAAACCAGGACTACTAGATTGATTTTCCATTATTCTCCTTTCAATTTTATAATACATATATATACATGTCATCACGTCCATAAACCCTAATCCATTAACCCTATATTAGAAAATAACTACAGTTACCTTGAGCGGGTCAACAAAATACAATAGATAGAAAACCATCATGTCAGAAAGAATGTGCAAAATCCATCCACAAAACCATAGGTACATTTGCCCACCTAATATACGGTCCAAAAACAATTTCCGTGTGCACTACCCCAGACCCTGTGAATGGGGGCTACTGCCACCCTGCATACCCCCAGAGAAGGGGGGCCACCCCCCTGCTTCGCACATCATAACATATAGGGGTGCTATCACCCCCCCATGACTCTCCTACAAGTGGTTTAGTCATGGAAATAATATAACACACACCCGCCAAGGAATATATTGATGCATAATTTGACATGAGCTAAAATACTAGATAAATTGTCTTCCTTAGTCAGAGTCATCCAAAAAGTGACTACCCTTGATTACCTTATGTTTATAATTTCAATATAATTGATGTTCTAAAGTGTGTGTATGCACATATTTATATGAATGAGACAAAATAAATGAAAAGAAATTTTATTATATATCCATTTATGCTACAATTTTCTTAAATAAATACATTAGTTATAAACTATCTTTTTAATAAATAAATTATCTTAAAAATTAAAATATTATTCACTTCTTGTAGATTTATATAAATAAGAGAAAGGGCTCGAGTTGCATAGTAGCATTGTCCCTACCTCTTTCTTTGGATTCCACATTTCATCATTATTTGAGAATGTTATATTTCCATAATCATTATTGCAAGCCACGCCTCTCCGCTACTTACAATGAAATATTTTTCCACATATCTCCACTCCACATAATGAAATATATACCCTAAGATATGTAATCTTCCTGAATTCTAACGATATAGAGAAATAAGTAGTTGAATTAAATGGAAGAAAAACAAATGCTCAATAATATTATATATGAATTAAGTGCATACCCAAAAATTTAAGTTGCACAAAATTAATATATCAATTTCACTATGAGGTGTAGAGGAAGATTTCATTGCACATAGTACAAAGCTGTAGAGGAGTTTTACATTATGTAGAGTGTGGATCTGTGGAGGAAGCTTTCATTTTGAAAAGTATGGATGAATCTTTTTTCGCACAAAATTAATGTATTAATTTCACTTCGTTATCCAAAAGAAGCTTTCATTATGTAGAGTGTATAGGTTTGAAGTAAGATTTCATTGTGTGGAGTGCGGAGGAAGCTTTCATTGTTGGAAGTGGAGAGGAAGCACAATGGAATCTTCCTCCACACTTTTGAACTCCATTGAACATCATTAAGTCAATTAAAAGAAATATTTAAATACATAAAATCTCTCAAAATTTAACAAGCTAAAATAATTAACTGCACAATTTCGATAATCAAATCATAAAACTCGTCATACTTTATATGTTTTTGCTAGATTTTTTATTCACTATTATGAAAACATGTAGCGACAAATATTGACTATGGTGCAGAGGGCTCAACACAAGTCTTAAAAAAATAATTATGGCTTTCCCCAAACACTCACATATAGCTTCTCTCTATGTTATTCTACCTATACCTCCACACTCTACACAATGAAATCTTCCTCCACACCTTTACACTCCACACAATGAAAGGTTCCTCTGCACTTCCACACTCCGCACAATGAAACTAACTCAATTGAAAATGAAATATATAAATATATAACATATCTGAAACTTTAAAAGTTTAAAACATATAACTAGAAAGTTTCGATAATCAAAATAACAAAAGTTGTCATTTATTATGCATTTTCATTATTTTTTTATTGATTAGTGTGGAACCTGCAGCGATGGATATGGACTGTGCTGCAAAGGGGTCGACACCAATTATTAAAAAAATTATTATGCCTTTCCTTGTGCACTCACATATAACATGTCCCTATGCACATTGGCATATAACTTCTGTCTATGCTATGCTAACTATACCTCTGCACTTCACACAATGAAATCCTTTTTTGTACCTTTTCAATTGGCATAATGAAAGGATTCCTTTGTGCTTCCACTCTTTGCACAATGAAATTAACTCAACTAAAAATGAAGGATTTAAATATATAACATCTCTTGAACTTTAAAAGGGTGAATACATATAAATACAAAGTTTCGATAATCAAAATAAAAAGTGTTATCGTGCATTATGTGTTTTCATTATATTTTCGATTGACTAGTGTAGCAACTTGAACTCATGGATACTTGAAATGGTGCAGAGGGGTCACCACCTAGTATTAAAAAGAAAATTATGGCTTTCCCCACATATAGTAATATAACTTGTCTCTATGCTATTATAACTACTCATATACAATGATCATAATCTTCTTATATCCTTATATAGAGAAGTAACTTACCAGAGAATTGATAGCCTACCAAACAATCGAAATGGACACTACGTGTAGGGAAGAAGTGTTATGTAGGAGAAAAGGTGTGTAGAGCAAGGAATAGTAACTTTGTCTGGAAATGTTCCATACATCCGTATACAATCCCAAACACTACTTATTAATAAATTAGATAGTTGTTTTGGCTTATTAAATTTTGGGGCATGATAAGTTTTGGGATACATGTATATTGGGTATGAAGTAATGGCACATCACCCATAACAGCAAAGCAAGTGAAGATGCTTATGTTTCCACAATAAGTGATGGATGGAATTACAACACACTAGCCACGTGAGACTTAGCTATTCATTTTCGGTGTATATCCTTAAGATGGATAACTTTATGTCATTTAACTAACGGATCAGTTCATGTGTTTACCTGATTAACACATTCTGTCCATATCATTTGTACATGTCAACAACTAAATAGCTCACTATATATTGGTAAAATCATGGATTACCGAGAAAATTGAACTTTTTTCTTTCCGTAACAAAACCTTAGTGTTAATAATTTTAATCAAAGAATTATATGCCAAAATATTTGTAATGAATATTGGAGGCATACAAATTGTTGAAAGCATTTAGTACCAAGCCATGCTAGAAAGGACAAGTGTGCAGGGAATCCATATATGGGAAAACTATATGGAGACAGAAATGTTTGTAAAGGTGCGGGAAATTGTAGTTATATATATTTACTATGATGTAGTCTACTCAGCACTTAGTATTAAAAAGATAATTAAGGCTTAGTCATACTATTAACTTCTATTTGAAAAATTCACATGCAATAAGGCCATTGTTTGAGTGCTTAATGGAATTTAATTTGACACATCGTATAATGATTTCTTATTGCAAGCATATCAATAAGACCGTATCTTTTGATATTATAAAATAGTTTTGCCAAAATTTATTAAACAAATTGATGTGTAATAAGAACATCGTTCGGGGGATTAATAACATTTTTTTCTTGTAATAAAGGAAAAAAGATACACAGAGAATCATAAACGATATATTTTATAGTATATTGAAATGATATGCCAACCCACTTCGCACCATTATTCCATACATTTCCTCATTTGCTGGAAATGTTTTGCTGAAATGTTACATTGAAATAATTAATTGACACTCACATATTAGCAAGATATAACAAAAAAAAATTGACTTAATTTTACGATTACCGGAGGATTTGATGCCAGTAAATGTAAGCTTGCTTGACATTTATTTGGTGAATCGACATGTAATAAGGATAGTGTTCATGTGCTTGATAGCATATTAAAATAATAATTAAGGTTTAATGCTATGATTAACAAAATATCCCTTCTCAATGAATGTAGGCACTTATTCGGTGAATCAACACGTAATCAGGAGATCAATCCAATGATTAATAGCATTTATTATAGTGCATTGTGTAATGATTATTTCTTGTTAATATATTAAGAATATTTCATCCATTGCTATTATAAAAGTATATTCTTGGCATTTATTGAGTGAATTGACATGTAGTTAGGACATTGTTTGAGTGTTTAATAGTATTTACTGGTCATAAGAAAATCAAGGAGGTCTATACGGGTCCACAGCCGATATCCATTCTATTATATTTGAAATATGCATGGGAGAAAATTTGTTCCCTTATTTTTACTCCTCTACATACATTAATCCCACGCACATATCAACATCCCATGGTGCGGATTGTTAGATATTAAAAAAGTAATGAAGTCTTAATGATATGATTAATCTTTGTATTTTTCATATCTTAATTGCAGGTACTATATAAATCATAAGCATTTCTACTAGAGTAATGCTAAAATCATGAGATATTTAGATTTTTTGTGAATAAAAGTCTATTGAATTTCTCTATGTGTTCTTGTTACTTTGTTCTTGTTTGTTAACTCTATAAGTTGTTGCATTATTATGTTTTATATGGTAATAATAAATTGTAGTAGATTCCTCTCATATAAAGGTTGTGCAAGGCATAATGAACTAGGGAGAACATGACAACAAAATATGCACCCTTATTCAAAATATAGAAGTGAAATGGAAAATGAAGCTTAGGTATTCTTGTTTCAGTGTTGCAGAAAGTGACATGGCAAAATATAGATTAGCGAGTAAACCCATAATCCTTATGAAACCTAAGGCCAAAGTTCAATGCACATAAAGTAATGAAGCCACAATTTTAATTGAGATATCTAAGAAATACATAGCTTATAAATCTACTCTTTATGGCATTAGAATTTATAATACCCTTTGTCTTATTTGCTAAGTTATCATCTTATTGTGAACAAGGACGATGAAGAAGCTGAGAGACCTCAGTAATGCAATACAAATGGTTGTAAATAATTTTGATTGCACTGTATTCAATACTCAAATCTAGTAGTCATTAAAGATAAGAAATTATAAAATATGGTGCAAGAACTCTAGGATTTGTTGGGAAAAATTAAGTATGTGTAATGTATTCAATTTGAGATATATGTTTTCTTAGGTTATGTACATATGATTAAAGTTTTTCAATGTAATTATGATGATATATTTAGGAACACTTCCTTAGAAGCCATGTGGGTATAATTTCATCTACCAAACCAGCTACTTAGATAGAATCACATTAAATGTAATAAAGCATTGATAGTAATTTATCTAAATTTTATGAATTATGGCCTTTGTTATGATTGCATGTAATATAGTTATTGTTACTAATTTTTCTATATGTATTTATGTCAATATTGAAATATGCAATGAATATAGAAATATAATAATTATGAATTAATTGTATTTTTTCCACTGCAATTGTTTTGATGACCATTGAAAGAAGTGAAATTGGCGGAGCATCTTGACCTATCATCCATATTCAATCTTGGAAGTAGAAAAATGATAAAATAAATTTAGTTTTGTTATTGAACATATTCATTAGATTGAGGATATTTGTGAATCAATCATGGCAATCATCATATCCATTGTTAAAGTCTTTAGGCCTACTAATCACGTAATTCATTTTTTTCCTATTTTAAAATTATAAGTTAGGGAAACCTTTTATATTTAGGGAAATAATTTTTTTATATAGAAACATTAAAGTCAATTTGAGCCTAAAAATGGCATCCTGAGGAAAAATAAAAAAATTAATAAAAATGCCATGTACATAATTTTTTAATATTACTTTACTTTTATCAATGTTCCACTATTTATTAACATGATATTTAATATATATATATATATCTATATATATATATATATATATATATATATATATATATATATATATATATATATATATATATATATATATAATTTCTAATATATATATATAATTTTCTATATTTATATTTTATATTCAACTATTTTTTGGTCTTTTTTTTAGGACATTGTGACAATTTCCCTCGAAATATATTTTTCGGCGCAATCTATTAATTTATCCTTTAACATATTTAAACTATTTATCTAATTTATATTTAACTATCTTTTTAAGCTATTTAACTCTTTTATACCTAATTATATTTAACTACTTTTTTATTTTATTTTTTTATGTTAAGCGTGGCAGGACCTTCTTTTTTCTACTTACGAAAGACAAGTTTACACCACATATGTGAGATAGGTGGCCTCAACTTTCCCAGTGGGAAACCAAGTCTATTGGCCACCTATCCTCATTATAAACCATCGAAAAGTAATATATTTTCAGTCGATCTAACCAAGCTATATGTGTATCTGTATCATGATAAGAGTCTAAGTGTCCATCAATCATAAGCATGCATCAGTAAAAGTAAATGCTACCTACAAGAAACAAAAAAAAACATCATGGAACTTGACTAGTCCTGCTGATCTTTTGATGTTGACTCCATTGGAGTCGGGTCTTTGAAAGAGTCTTCGGGTATGTCAGCTAGCTCGATAATACAAGGGATGTGCCTTTGAATATGATCTAGGCCGATTTCCTCCTTAAACAACTGGAATTGAATGGTTTGCAAGTCTTTCTCGTAGTTGGGCATGTCTTGGAGGGTCATGGCCATCCTGACTGACATTTTCTCCATGGCCTTCCCCATAAGGCTCTTCATGAGCTAGTATAGATATAGTGTGTACTTAAACTGTGTGAAACTACCCCTAGTCTTCCCAGGATCCAGGATTACCTCCCGCTAATTCTCCATTTCCTCTTCAAACTCCTCCTCCTGCTTTATCTTTTCCTCCCATTCTTCTACAATCTTGCTGATGGTTGCATCTGTTCCTTCCCTATACATTATTTCTACTTTGTTGATGAGTCGTTCTATCGGCTTCCTCCCATGCCTAGGTTTTAAGGTGCTTGGGTCTGCTGCTCTAGGCAGCTCCCTCCCCCTTCTGCCTCATCCTCTTCCATGCGCTGGTCCAACCATCGCTTCTTTTTTCCGAGCCTGTTCACACACAATATGCATTAGTTCATGTGGCATAGATTCATGCCTTTCTTGATTGATGCTAGTTCCCCTCCCCTCACATTTCCAGCCACAATTGTCTCTTCCCAGGTACCCCTCTGCCACAAGATGCGCTGCCTCTCCTCTGCCTGAAGTGTATGTGCCCCTCAGCTGCCTTGCAGTAGCCTTTCCACCCCTCTAATTTTGGAATAAATCTCACCTACTACCAACGGTAATGTCCCGATGCCAGCCTCAAATTATACTTACGATGCTCACCTCCAACCCATCGAGCCAGGTTACAATGACTCCCACTCGCAATAGCCTTCCCTTGTCCCTCTGTCCTGTGTTGATTTCTCTCATGTCTACCAAGATGAGTTTCCTTCCCTCGTGCATGCTTATCTATAGTCTCCCCTCCCTCCCTCATAGCCCAACTATCTTTCTTAATCGCAGGTCATTTCTCAAGGTCTCAGCCCTGATTTTCTCTCCTCACGCCAACCTATAGCTCAAAATCGATCACTGTCCCTCTCATCTTACGTTGGTATCACTAGCCTTTACCCCAATTCCCCTCCCCAATCTTCTCCCTCACCCTGCAGCCATGGAATATCATAGTAAACATAGTAGTGGGCGTGTTAGGCCAGTGAACATACCTGAAGATGATTCGTAGAGGTCTTTGTTGGTTGCTTCCTTGTCTTGCACCTTCTCTCCTCCTTTCTCCTGTATCGACTATACTCTTCCCTATGTGTTTCCTTCCTTCATAATCCCCTTTCACCTTCCTCTGTCCCATCACCTGTTCTGGCTTATCCTTCACACCTCCTTCACTACCCTAGCCCTGACT
Source organism: Pinus tabuliformis (assembly GCA_031772625.1). Taxonomy (NCBI): domain Eukaryota; kingdom Viridiplantae; phylum Streptophyta; class Pinopsida; order Pinales; family Pinaceae; genus Pinus; species Pinus tabuliformis. The sequence goes on along the minus strand of CM062808.1, from coordinate 591,545,085 downwards.
GCCACTTCTCCCCTGTCTTCTGTTAGTTACCATGCGGAAGGCCACCACACCCATTGCCATGAGTGTGTGGGGGTGGTGGGTAGTACCCTTCCTTATGTAACATGACTACCATAATTGGCTGGCATACTTAGGAACACACCCTGATCGGGCGAACTATTCTATTATTTTATATCTAACTATATATTCTATATTTTTGGTCAGAATCTGATAATTTGTACTTTTTGGAATACATTTTTAACTCTTTAACGATATATATATATATATATATATATATATATATATATATATATATATATATATATACACATATACATATACATATACATACACATACACATACACATACACATACACATACATATATCTATATATATATATATATATATATATATATATATATATATATATATATATATATATATATATATATATATAATTCTATGTTTTTGTATATATTTTAACTATCTTTTGGTGATTCTTTTAACGACATCGCCCACTGACGCCACAATTTCACTCAAAATATATTTTTTTGGCTAGAATCCTGTAATTTGTCCTATCTCAAATACATTTTTTAACTATTTAACTAATTTATATTTAACTATTTTTAAAACTATTTAACTGTTTTATATCTAAAATATTTGAAACACTTTCCTTAGAAATCTATTTCGAACCAACTAGTGCAGTTCATAATGAGGTGAAGATGAAGAATTATATCATGGAAGTGGGTTAAGTAGAAATTTAGACCCTTATAATGGCTATAGAATTAATTTGATCCTAATTTAAATAATTGAGTTAAATGTATATAAATAAATATTTATATTATTTTTTAATTAATCTTAAACTAATCAAAAATAAAAAAATCATTTCTTAATCTCATAGTTATAATTTAAATAATTAAATATATATAAGTATATAAATTAAAATACTTGAAAAATAACTTTTGACTTGACTTAGAATATGTGTGTGTGTGTGTGTGGATTATAACACATTCCATAAATTGAGGCTAGTGATAATTATTAAATTAATGGGAAATATTATTCTTATAGTAAAATCAATTAAATATGGAGTTGTCTTTAGTGCGACCTTTTGGAGTTTCCGTAATAGAATTTGGTGGAAAATTTTGAGGTGAAATATTGATTTGTGTTATTTAAATTAGTTTTTTGACTCTATAAATGGATTCAACACCCTGGAAAACCCCTAGGGGGCTTACACATCAAACTTGTGATTTCATGAATTCCTGCCAGATTTTAGAGAAATCAGACTCTAAAAATCTACCAAAAAAGCTTCCAAAAAATCGCACTAAAGAAAACTCAATTAAATATAACCTCTTAAGTCAAATGTCTAACATAAAAATTGAAAATTAATAAAAATTAAAATAAAGAATTAATTTAATCTTAATTAGATAATTGAGTTAAATGTGTATAAATAAATATTCATTTTTTTTGATTAATCTTAAATTAATTAAAAATGAAGATAAGTTTTTTTAATCTTTTAGTTATAAATATATAAATTAAAATTCTATGAAAAAAAAAACTTAACTTTTGACTTGAAGTCAAAAGTTAAGTTATATATACATATATATATATATATATATATATATATATATATATATATATATATATATATATATATTCTTTCTGTTATTCTTATTTTTAGTGAAATCAAAAGTTTTTTTCCCTAGGATTTTAGTTTATATATTTATAACTAAAAGATTAAAAAACTTATCTTTGATTCTAATTAATTTAAGACTAATTAAAAAAATAATATCAATTAAGAAAATTCTTTCCGTAGAAAAAACATAGGAGAAATTATGTCAATATTCATTTATATACATTTAACTCAATTATTTAATTACGATTAAATTAATTCTTTTTTTTATAATTTTATATATTATAATTTTATTAATCTTAATCTTTTCTAATCGACCTTTGACTTAAGAGGTTATATTTAATTGATTTTCTTATAAGAATAATGTTTGCCATTAATTTAATAATTATCCCTAACTTCCATTTATGAAATGTGTTATAATCCCCATATATATATATATATATATATATAGTCAATTCAAAGGTTTTTTTCTTGGATTTAATTTATATACTTATATATTTTTAATTATTCAAATTATAACTTAAAAATTAAAAATAAATTCTTTAATTTTAATTAGTTTAGGATTAATTAAAAAATATATATCAATATTTATTTACATACATTTAACTCAATTATTTAAATTATGATTAAATTAATTCCTCCCTTATTTTTTACAGAGCCAAAAGTAATTGTTTCTTTATAGTAGTTTCCTTGTAACTGTTAGAAGGATCTGCCTTTCTATTTAACTTGTTGCCATGATGCGATTCTTCATCTTGTGCTCATGATGAACCACACTGTTTGGTTCAAAATGCATCCACCAAACATTCCTAATGTAATTTCTACCAAATATTCAAGATATAGATCACAGAAGCCTGAATTTGAATACCTTTTATATCTAATTATATTTAACTATTTTATTATTTTATGTTTAATCCACACACACACACACATATATGTGTGTATGTATATATGTATATAGTCAATTCAAAAGTTATTTTTGTACAATTTTAATTTATATACTTATATATTTTTTATTATTTAAATTATAACTAAAAATTTAAAAAATAAATTATCTTTAATTTTAATCAGTTTAAGATTAAGCAAAGTCTTTTGGTAGAAATCACATAAGAGAATTTTTTGGCTGACGCATTTCGAACCAACAAGTGTGGTTCATCGGCAAGATGAGATGAACCACACATAGGAATAATAATATTAGGAATAGCAATAATAATTTATGTTTGGATAATAATAATAATAATATCAACGGGCTTAATAATAATGATAATATTAATGAGGTTAGTGAATCTATTTTCAATATTGATAATTGTAATAATAATAGGATTGTTAATAAGGCTCTAGGTTTGAATAATATTGGTTGTTCTAATAATAGGGTTGTCAAACTCTCTAGCTTTTCTTTTGATCCCCCTGTCTTTAGTCTTTTGGAGAAAGGTTTAAATTTTTCTCTTGCTCCTAGAAGGATCCTGGTTGACGATATCATCTATGACATTGAATATGGTATTAGACACTTACCAGATGTCACTAAAGATAACATTCATCAAGACTGTGCAGTTGTCCTTAGAAAGGCGAAGCCCCTCGAGAACAACATCAGCAAACCTAAGTTTGATGCTCTCAAATCGTTAAACAATAATAAGAATATTATTGTTCTCAAAGCTGACAAAGGTGGTGTTGTGGTTATTCTTGATAGAGATGATTACTGTCGGAAGATATTGGACCACCTTCATAATAGAGGGAACTATAGGGAACTCAACAAGGATCCCCTGAAGAAGATTTTCAAAAGTGTGGCTCTTGCTATACAAGCTAATATCTTGGTCAGCTCGTTCAGTCATAAGCTTATTGAAAGTTGCTGTTATGAAACCAGCTCAAGAAAAGATAGAAAAGAAAGATCAACGCCTTAGAATTCAGCCTCTTCGAGGGGGAAACCTCCTTTACATTACATAAATGAACAATTCTTGGATGATACAAATGAAAAACCTCCTTTCTATATATAGGAGTCTAAGGGTCACAATATAATCCAGCCGACCTAACAATAATAATATAAAGGCACAAAAATAACAATAGAGGGATTCTATGGGGCACAATATAACAATATGGGGGTAATAGGGGCACAATATATAAATAAGGGGTATAACTACAATAGTAATGGGGTAATCACTAGTATTATAGGGACCCAACATGCCCCTCTCCTTCAAAAAAGTGTTGTCCTCAACGCTTGAGTAGTTCTGGATACTTCTGCATAAAATTCTCATCCTCCCATGTGGAATCTTCAGCGGATAAGTTCTTCCACTTGATAAGATACTCTGAAATTGATCGATTTCGTAGCTGTCGAGTTCTTGTTTCTGTGACTGCTTCCGGTTCCAATATAATTTTTCCTTCCTCGTCAAGTTCTGGCAATATTGTTTGAATTGGGAGCTTGTCACCTATAACCTTCTTTAAACATGAAACATGGAAAACTGGGTGCAATCGAGAAGCTGCAGGAAGCTCCAATTTGTATGCCATAGTACCAATCTTTTGCAACACCTTGTACGGACCATAATACTTTGGTGATAATTTATTATCCTTCTTAGCTTGCTTTAGGGACATTTGCTTATATGGTTGTAGCCGTAGGAATACCCAATCACCTACATCAAAACTTCTTTCACTGCGATGTTGATCTGCCTGTTGTTTCATTCTATTTTGTGCCAACACGAGGTTATCCTTTAAGAGTTGGAGGACTTGTTGTTGATGTTCGATGTGATGTTCCACTGCCTGAACCTTAGAATTTTCTCTTAAATATGATGTGATGGATGGTGGTTGATACCCATAAAGTGCCATAAATGGGGTCATTTTTGTTGCTGTATGGAAGGAAGTGTTATACCACCATTCAGCCAGAGGCAACCATTTGACCCATTGTGTCTGTTTATCAGATACAAAGCAACGAAGATATCCTTCCAAACATTTGTTTACTATCTCAGTTTGCCCATCAGATTGAGGATGATAAGATGAGCTATGAGCTAACTGAGTACCAAGACAAGAAAATAATTCTGTCCAAAAATTTCCAGTGAAAATGGGATCTCTGTCACTTACAATAATCTTTGGGTTTCCATGTAGCTTTTGAACTGTTTCCATAAATGCAGTAGAAACTGTACTGGCTTTAAATGGATGTGATAATGCACAAAAGTGTGCATACTTGGTAAGTCTGTCAACTACCACCATGATGACACTCTTTCCCTCAGACTTGGGTAAACCTGTGATAAAATCCATTGAAACCTCCTCCCAACGTTGGCTTGGAATGGATAAAGGTTGTAATAGACCCGGTGTCTTAATTGTTTCAACTTTATTTTGTTGGCAAACCAAACATTCCGCCACAAACTTTTGAATATCTGATTTAAGGCCATCCCAAAAAAATTCCTTCTTAACCCTGTGGTAAGTTTTTAAAAATCCTGAGTGCCCTCCTAAGGGAGAAGTGTGCAATTCCATAAGAATCTTTTGTTTTAGCTGGGAATTCTTACAGAGGTATAAGCGATCTTTGTACCATAACGAATCATTTTTCCAGCTAAATGTATCAGAAGTACTGGAATCTTGTTGTAGCTTTCGAATAAGTGCCCACACTTCTTCGTCATTCTTCCATTCCTCCCTTGCTTCGTTTATCCAATCTGGTTGGATAATAGAAATGGCACACAACAATGCTTCCACATCCTCATCCTTTCTTGAGAGTGCATCTGCCACCACATTTTGCTTCCCTTTTTTGTAGATGATTTCAAAGTCATAACCCAACATCTTTGTGACCCACTTTTGTTGCTCTTCAGAGGATAATCTTTGTTCTAAAAAGTATTTAAGGCTATCATGATCCGTTTTTACCTTGAAGTGTCTTCCCATTAGGTAGGGTCGCCATTTCTTAAGTGCATGGAGTATTGCCAACATTTCCTTCTCATAAATAGCTTTGCTTAAAAACTTTCCCTTGATTGGACGACTTTCAAAAGCAATGGGTCTTTCATCTTGCATTAGAACAGCACCAATTCCATTTCCTGAAGCATCACATTCCACAATAAAGGTTTTTGTGAAGTCCGGTGTAGCTAAGACCGGTGCTTGGCACATTGCCTCTTTAAGATGTTCAAAGGCCTTTGTTGCTTCCGGAGTCCATGAAAATGAATCTTTCTTCAATAATGTTGTTAGAGGTGCTGCTATTCTCCCATAATTCTTAACAAACTTGCGATAATACCCTGTCAACCCAAGAAATCCTCGCAGATGCTTTATGGATGTGGGGATTTTCCATTCCTTAATGGCTTTAATTTTGCTAGGGTCTACCTTAACTCCTTCATGAGATACAATATGACCCAAATATTCCACCTCCTGGACTCCAAAGAAACATTTGGATCTTTTTGCATATAATTGTTTCTCCTCCAATAGTTGTAGCACCCTGTCAACATGTTCAACATGATCCTTCCAAGACTTGCTGTAGATTAGTATATCATCAAAAAATACTAACACAAATTTTCTAAGGAATGGTTTGAAAATTGAATTCATCAAACCTTGAAATGTTGAAGGTGCATTGGTAAGGCCAAAAGGCATGACCAAAAATTCATAATGACCCTCATGAGTTCTAAATGCCGTTTTCGGAATGTCTTCAATCTTCATTCTGATTTGATGATATCCCGAACGAAGATCCAACTTGGTGAAGTAAATTGATCCATGCAATTCATCCAGTAATTCATCAATGACAGGAATGGGGAACTTATCTTTAATAGTGAGCTTGTTGAGCTCCCTATAATCTGGACACATGCGCCATGATCCATCCTTCTTGTGCACCAATACTACTGGAGCTGAGAAAGAACTTTGACTCGGTTGAATTATACCAGCCTCTAGCATTTCTGCAACCATACGTTCAATTTCACTTTTTTGGACATAGGGATATCTGTACGGCCTGATGTTTGGAGGAACACTTCCTGGAATCAGATGAATAGCATGATCATGATCACGCATAGGTGGGAGACCTTTGGGAGTCTCAAATACCTTGGAATGATTGTCCAAGACTTTTTGGAGATCTGGAGAAATAGATGATTCCAATGTGGAAACATCTAGCGAACATAATTGTGCAATTACACCTCTTTGCTCCTTTTTTAGAAGCTTTGTCATACCATTAGAGCTGATTATCTTTCCTGGTTTCCCTGCAATACCCCTTAATTCAACTTCCTTTCCTTCCACAGAAAATTTGATGAAAAGTTCTTGAAAATTAAAAGCTATTGTACCCAAGGATTGTAGCCATTGGACTCCTAGTACAACATCAGCACCTCCCATTGGAATGGAAAGCATTGGGCTAGTCAATACATATTCTCCCATGGATAGCTTGATATTATGGCACTTTCCAGAGCAATTTATTGTTCCTCCATTTGCAATCATCACTTGACACTCTGGTGCTGGATATAGGAAGCAATTCAATTCTTTTGCTACCCTACAATGAATAAAATTGTGGGTGCTTCCTGAATCAATCAACACTATTACCTTTTTCTTCTTGATTTGTCCTTCTATCTTGATGGTTTGAGGAGTGGTAATTCCCGCCAATGCATTACAAGATATGGTCGGATTTATTTGTTCTTCATCTAGGCTTTGTTCCTGGAATATATCCTCTTCTTTTGACCTTTCTTGCTCCTTTTCTTCTTCCTCTTCACAATCTATGTAGAATAATTTCTTCTCAGCACACTTATGACCTTTTGTGTATTTGCTATCACAATTGTAACAAAGCCCTTTTGCTCTTTTTTCTTCCAATTGTTGTGGTGTCAACCTTGTAGGTTGTGGAAGACTATGGGCAACACTTCCGTCTTTATAGTTGTGAATGGTATGCTTCCTAGTTGCCATAATTTTGCTTTCCATTTTTCTTGCTAACCTGAATGCCTTCTCTAATGAATCAGGTTCCCAAAGGCGCACATCATGTTGGATATTATCCTTTAAAGACCCTATGAACACATCAATCCTATGCTCCTCTGGAATATCTTTTACCCTTATGTTCAATTTTTGGAACTCCTCAATGTGCTCCATTATTGAACCCTTTTGTTTGAGACTTATCAATTGGCTAAAAAAAGTGTTGCTTTTTGTATCCTCATAATGTGCTATCAATTCTTCCGTAAAAATTGCCCAAGTGATAAATTGTTTACGAGAACAAAGCCATTGATACCATACAAACTGATTTGGTTCCAAATATAAAGTTGCCATACGTACCTTTTGTGTGTTTTGCACATTATTGAGATCGAAGAATTGCTCCATCTGTAATATCCATGTGGCGGGATCCTTGCCATCAAACTTCCTCATATCGATTTTTGGAACATGGTGAGTCTTCGATCCAACATTAGAGTCTATGGAATCATGATTAACATTTCTTTTGTTCTCATCATGAGTTTCCTTTACTACCTTTTCACCATTAGTAAGTATTTCTTGTAGAAAATTTGTCAAATCTGTCTTCAAATCTGCCATGCCTGTCTTCAAATCTGTCTTCAAATCTGCCATGTTTGTCTTCAAATCATCCATCTTAGCTTCCATGCCCTTCATCTTAGATTCCACGCCATTTATATTAGATTCCACACCATTTATCTTAGCTTCTGTTAGCTTTTGTGAGCGTGACATTTGTTGCACTTGTTCTTGTAATTTTGATATATCATGTAGCATTTCTTCCTCTTCTTCATGAGTCATGCTAGAGCTTTCAGGTTCCTTACTAGGTGTTTGCATTTTCTTTCCTCGGGGCATCAGTTACCGATAATAATGCTTTACTATGCCCTTTGAATTCCGTTAAACCAAGCTTACACAAAAATTAAAAAAAAACTACACACCTTTTTTCACTTTATAGAAGCCTGATATTGAATCTGATGTATCTCTGTAATTTCAGATCATCCAATTCTGAAGTTGCAACTTGTAGTAGCCTTCTACGTCCTCTTTCCAATGCCACAAGTCTGAGCCCAATTGGATTCTCCAAGGAAGAGTTATGTGAAATCTCCCACAGTGACTTGCTTTTAGACTGGTTCAGTAGAGAGAACTTGTACGACGTGCCACGAGTCACTGTTTCAACCTTTGAATCTGAAACACACAGAAAAGAAACTACAGTCCGTCCTCTTTCTGTACCTTTTTACGAAATTTCAATCCGATCCTCAGAGAGAGAGTTATGAGGATTTTCCCCAGGTCACCTGTTTTGAATGTAATTCAGGAGTCTGCAAAAAGGCCAACTTCCTCAGATCATATCGCCGAAAGTATCACGCAAAAAGCTCTAAAATTTGGACCCACGTTTCATCGCCAATTCTTCTCAAATGGGTTTTTTTTGCGACTTCTGAAACGTCACAGAAAAAAAGTTATAGAAAAAATTCCACGATGACCTGTTTGGAGCAGCGAAACCCTAGAATCCAAAGCTCTGATACCAAATGTTATGAAACCAGCTCAAGAAAAGATAGAAAAGAAAGATCAACGCCTTAGAATTCAGCCTCTTCGAGGGGGTAACCTCCTTTACATTACATAAATGAACAATTCTTGGATGATACAAATGAAAATACCTCCTTTCTATATATAGGAGTCTAAGTGGTCCCAATACAATCCAAGCCTACATAACAATAATATTGTAGGGCACAACAATAACAATAGTGGGCTTCTATGTGGCACAATAGTAACAATATGGGGGTAATAGGGGCACAATAGTATAAATAAGGGGTATAACTACAATAGTAATGGGGTAATCACTAGTATTATAGGGACCCAACAGTTGCCCTCTTACCCCCAGAATCTATGGTCTGCCAAAGATTCATAAGGAAGGGGCTCCTCTGTGACCCATTGTTAACACGATAGGAGGTCCAACTTATCTTGTTGCTAAATATTTAGCCCAAAACATTAAGCCCCTTGTTGGCCATACAGAATCCTTTGTCAAGGACTCTGTGTCATTTGTTAATGAGTTAAAGAGTTTTAAGCTTGATCCAGCTGAAAAGATTGTGAGCTTCGATGTGGTCTCCCTCTACACTAATATCCATATCAACGAGGCCATCAAAGTCATCAAGCGAATCACAGATCTTGATATGGCTTATTTACTTGGTATTTGTCTTACTTCTACTTTCTTTTCATTTGATGGGGAATTATATGAGCAAACCTGTGGTGTCACCATGGGTTCCCCCCTCTCCCCTATGATAGCTAATCTATTCATGGAGGATTTTGAATCAAAGGCCTTAGCCTCTTCTTGTCTTTTACCTAAGATGTGGAAAAGGTTTGTGGATGACACTTGTGTCATCTGGTCCCATGGTAAAGAAAAGTTGTAACTGTTTTTCCTCCATCTTAACAATTAATCTACTTCTATAAAGTTCACCATGGAATTTGAATGTAATGGTAGTATTCCCTTCCTTGACATCCTCCTATCAAGGAATGACGATGGCTCTTTCTCTCATCAAGTATATCGTAAGAAAACTAATACATAAAAATATGTTCATGCTAATTCACATCATTTCCTAGCTCAAAATTTTGGTGTTCTCAACACCTTAGCAATTAGACCATTAAGAGTTTCTGATGAGAACCATCTCAAGGAAGAGAAATCACATATCCTAAGTCTTTTCTTCAATAATGGGTATAGTAGACCCAAATGTACTAAGGCTTTCCTCAGAGCTAAAAAAGGTCCTAGTGCTAAGAAATATACCAAGGATTGATTTTCTTATGTTCATCTTCCTTTTATCAAAGGGACCACTGAAAATATTGTGAGGATCCTAAGGAAGCATAAGGTGGCTTCAACCTTTAGCGCTTTAAATACCATCTGGAGCTCCCTTAGATCTATGAAAGACCCAATGGACCCCAAGAATATGAAGGTTGTTTACGTTATCCCATGCTATTGTAGGACTCCCTACATTGGTGAGACTGGTGGCTCGATTAATCAAAGGATTCATTAGCATGTTGCTGACATCAAGCATGGCAGGACCCACTCCTCTGCTTGGCAGAGCATGTAGATAAATCTAAGCATCACATCTGCATTAACAAGGCCCAAGTCATTGCTAGGGTTAGTCATTTCCATCATCGTAAATTGAGGGAGGCCCTGGAAATTGAAAAAAGACCCAATAATTTGAATAGGGATGATGGTTGGAATATTAGTAGAAGTTGGGTCCGTGTCCTGTCCTCCTAATTTTTTGGGCTTCTTTTTGGGATTTATTTTGTTTGTTTGTATATCTATGTAGGAATTGTCATCTTTTTTATAATATTTGATGTTGATTTATTCTTCATTAGAGTTTATTTTCTTGATCCTTTGTGTTTTTTATGTATTTTATCATCATATATGTTCTTAACTCCTTTTAGTAATTTTGTTATTTGTTTAATAGGTCTCAGCCCCATATTTTATTGTTGACCCTGTTTTATTTATTGATTATTTTTCTTTGGATATATATAGATGTTTCTATTTTTATTTATTTATTTATTTTTATTTTTATTTTTATTTTTATTTTTATTTATTTATTTATATATATATTTATTTTGACTCGTGATTATTTTTGTTTTATTTTGTTTATTTTCCCATTAATTATTTATAATTTATTTTGTTTTATTTCCATTAATTATTTTATTTATCAAATGATCTTGTCTCGATTAGTGTCTTCACCTGTTTTTATAATTTTTGACTCCCCTCCTTTAAAGTTTGACTTTGATTTATTATTATTATAATAATTTTTAATTAATTTAAATATTATTTCTAAAAACTAGTTGTTTAATATAGTGGTTACTTATTAATATTTGTTTTTAATAAATTAATAAACTAATATCTCAATTTAAATATTATTTTTCAAAAACTAGTAATATTTAGTTTCAATAAATTAATTTAAATATTGTTTTTTCAAAAGCTATCCATTTAATATAGCCATTTGGTATTAATATTTTTAATAAATAAATAAACTAATATCATTATTTAAATATTATTTTTCAAAAACTAAATGTTTAATATAGCCGTTACCTATTAATATTTTTAATAAATTAATGAAATAATATCATTATTTAAATATGTTTTTCAAAAACTAGCCATTTAATATAGCAATTAGTTAATAATATTTGTTTTTAATATATTAATATTGTAATTTAAATATTATTCTTCACATATAGATGTTACTTGAAATTATGTCTCTACATTGCTCTCTATTTAAGCATTTTCCATGGTCCGCCTCTTCATCTCATCCTCATGATGAACTACACTTGTTGGTTCGAAACGCGTCGGCCAAAAAATTCTCTTATGTGATTTCTATCGAAAGACTTTGCTTAAAAATAGTAGTGTCAGACAAGGATGCTAAATTTACCTCCAAGTTTTGGAAAATTTATTTGGAGGCATGGGGACTCAATTGAACTTCATCACTGCATATCATCCTCAAACAAATGGATAGGCAAAAAGGAAAAATCAGATCCTGAAGGATATGCTATGACTGTATGTCACGGATAGGCCTACCAAGTAGGAGGATGTTTTGCATTTAGCCACATTTCCCTATAACACTAAATACCAAAATTCAATTAAAATGAGTCCTTTTGAACCTTTATATGGAAAACATATGATACACCACTTTGTTGTAGTCAACGAGAAGATAGATTAATATTGGGACTAGATGCTTTGTAGTAAATGGAACAGGTGGTGTGGAAGATTACACAATATATCAAAACAACACAATATAGGAAAAAAATTACATAGACAAGAAGAGAATTCATAAATAATTTAACATTAGAGACCATTTTTACATAACAGTAAAACCCATAAAAAGTACTCTAAGAACCGGGACATGTGCAAAGTTAGCACCATGATTCTGTGAACCTTTTGAAATCTTGGATAGAGCTGGTCAAGTAGCATATCAAATGGATTTTCCCAGCCATATTAAAGTTCATATTTTTTTCATGTGTTCTTCTTAAAAAATTATATTCATGACAACTCTTATATAATTGATTAGAACTTGATATAGGTGGAAACCAAAGGAGACATTATGCCATAGCCCCTTCGCATCTTAGATGAGAAAGAGATCTTTCTCAGTAATCAAGTCGTTTCTTGGGTTAAAGTGTAGTGGAGGAACTTTACACTTGACGAGACTACTTGGGAGTGGGAAGATACCATGAAAGAAGCTTACCCGACATTATTAGAAAATGAGGCAATTGAATAATAAACATTGAGGATAATGTTACTTTCAAGAGCAAGAATATGTGATACCCATTTGTTTCTATGTAAATATCTTTTGTTTTATATTGGACTATTTTTATTTGTGATGGATAGAAATCCATAATGAAATGGATTTGAAATAAAGTATGATGGTATAATAAATCATTTTTATTAATGAAATGGAAAACTCTAAATTCTTGGGAAAGAAACACTAGAGTTAAGAGAGTATTTCCAAGATTTGGAAAACAAGGTTGATGGATAAGATCAAGACAATAACTCTTAAATCACTCCTAAAAATCCCGAGGGGTTGATTAGAAATATTTAACATGGTGTTGCACCAGAAAAATCCCTCTTATGGACAAGAGAGATATCCCTAGATCCTTGATGGAAACTAGAAACAAGCAAGAAAATTGAATTGACCCTTTCCCTAAGTTGAACTTGTTTGAATTACAAGAATTAAAGATAATGTATAAGACTCTTAACTATTTCATGAAATTCTCGATGAAGATCCTTTGTTGTGACTCGATAGAACTCTTTAATGCTTGATAAGACCTCCACATTGACCATAAAAGGATCAAAATAACATGCGATATAATAATCCAAACAACTTAACCTAATGATCAAGGAAATTAGGATTTAATTTTCCTTAATAAACATTATAAGCCTTTATAAACCATTCATTATTCCAATAAGACAAATCAATCGGAGAAATTGTTCATTTTTATTAATCAAAGATTAAGAGGAGCCTTACAACCTTCGCCTTGATGCCATGATGTCCCTCCTAAATGCCTTCAATCTCCTCCTTAGATGACAAGCTTTCCAATCTCAAACTAACAACATAATTTTGTCTTCAATGAGTTCTAACCTCCTTAATCCCTCTACCCTCTATTCATTTTATAGGCCAAGAGGAGAAAGTTTCAAATTCAAAAGAGGAGGATGAGACTCCTTAATTGAGGGATTAGGTTTGCATGAGAAAAGGAATATAAAATACTCTCGCAACCTAGATTGATGAAACTAGATCCATTGTCCTCATCTCCATCTCTCGATCCACAATACAAATCTAACCATGCATTTGAATGTTTCGAAGTCGAACATGGAAAAACACACTTGATTACTGGTCAATGATGTGAACCGTTAACAAGCGCTAGAAAAACCACCAATAGTGACAATGGTTCTCAAGGTACTTCCAGTGCAATCTATGAAGTGTGAATAGGTGATCTGAAGTTGAACACTCATAGAATCATTTGATCCAAGGCCAGTGATGAGAATCTGTCATCAAAAGCAAGAAACCTTCCATTAAATCATGCAGGATTCATGGTACTGAAGGTTTCTAGATTAACTTGCTAGATAATGAGCTGAGGTCGATAGGAAGAGACTCGTCACAGGAAAGCCTATGGCACGAAACACAATGTCAATATTTGAAAATAGTCTACAATAACTAACTTAAGGATAGCCGACACGATTGAAGACTAGAATTTTTAAAGGGATTTCTGAACTAAGGTTGAAATTCTCTTGAACACATAACTACATGATAATTGACTTGGTAGCATTTAACTTAACGGTAATACCAAAAACCATGAAGACTTTCAAATGAGGTTCAATTAATGTAAGAAAAATGTATTTCCCAACCCAGAAATGAGTGTGATGGAGTGCAGTGCTCAAGAGCGACTTACCACCTTTAAAAATGATAATGTAAAATGAACACCTTTTCCAAATTCCCCCCCACCATTACTGGCGAGGACCTACTTATTTTTCAACAAGCTTGAGGAGGATAACATATTCTTGAACTGTAAGCTCATCCTTCAGATCAGTCCATCAATTTATTTTTAATGAGCCCTAAGAAGGAATGGTTCGGTCTCATTATGCTTAATGGGTCCTATACTATCTACTTTTACGAGTCCAGTAAAAGAGTAACTTGATGTCGTTTTCTTTTAAGAGTTCGAAAAATAGAAAAAAGGAAAGTCATTTAGTTCTTTTACCATAAAATTTTAACGAGCATGGAGAAAATAAAGCTCGACATTTTTCAATTTTAGATATTCAAAAGAAAAACATGAGTAGACTCCATCAAGTTCTTTTTCATAATGTTTAGTCTCTCAGGTGCGAAAAAGGATAAAATAATACGAGAGAGAGATCTATTGACCATGTTTGGTCAATGTATACCTTTTTTGTAAATAGTCGTAACTCATTATGTAAGAGGGGTAAACTTATACTAAGTATACAATTATTCATTTACTTTTACGAGTTCAAACAAGAAAGTACTCAAAAATATTTTAAGTTTGAACTCCATGATTTTCTCTTTTCGTCATTTTTGAAGAGCATGAAATGTGATAAAAGTTTCCTAAATAGTGAAAATGATTCATCCTCACTCTCTAACCTATCCTACACATTTAAACTCAATAAGTTTTCATAACTTCTCAAAAACATCATTTCCCCTCTCAAAGGGTTTTAAATATAAAAAATAATATTTTTTAGCTTCAAAAACCCTATAAAAGAGGGAATGGTAAATTATTTTCATGATTTTTATTTTTACCATTTGAGAGCAGAGGGAGCTATTTTTACCACCAGACTTCCAGGACTCATTCTGAGCTAACTGGAGGACAAAATCATGCACCGCTTCTTCCATGTAGAAGATGTCTCCTTAACTTAGCTTTTCATCCATTTAAAATTTCATTTTAAGCTTCCAATTATTTTTCTGGGGAAAAGCTATGTTTAAAAATGCATCCTCAGCCTCGACCTGGATCCTTTTAGTCAGGCCCGCGCAGGCAGGTAAAATTTTCCATACAGAAAATTGCGACCTCTACAAAATTGTACTGGAAAAATCTATGCAACTAGACCCTGTCTGTAAAATGGTGGTTGTGCAGGTGGTGAGGGTTTATTTTTAAAAATGTTTTGGCCAAAAATAACATGATATGGTTTTCCAAAATATTCTAATCCTTTTAAAATGGTCTTTTTAGGTCATTTGATTGTTCAAAATGGAGTGGAGGGAAGGATATCATGAAGCCGATGGTTTGGGAGCTTTGGGAAGATTTGGCCACCATGTAGGCTCTAAGAACTTGTGGCCTCCCAAAATACTCCCTCATTCCTGGGATGAAAGCTTAGGTAGATCTAATGACATGGATGGTGAGAACCTGGACTACCTAGGAACAATGTTTTGTGATCGTCTATCATCCTATTACCATTGACGCTAATGACATCTATTTATTGACTGAGTTGTCTCATTAGGGAGCCAACATTTCATTATTTAGAAAAATGATAGGAGGAGATACTACTAATGGGTATCTACAATGATTTTGCAGGGGTGCACCACACAGGGATGGTAGAATTGATATTTAGACCATTAAAATCTTGTCCCTAAGGACCATTACTTTCATTGTTAACAAGATGTGTGGCAACACTGCCCTTCATTTAGTGACACAGGCACAACTATAGATGACCATGGAATTCTAGAAGTCCATGATGTCCAGCTGGTGCGAGGCAGTGGTGCTGAACATGAAAGGATAATTGACTAGATTCAAGGATGGAAAAGTGAAGAATTTCAGTTATGGTTCCATTCTTATTGATTTTTCCCTAGAGAGTGTTGGAAATAATACTGAGAGGGGGGGGGGGTGAATCAGTATTATTATATCAATTATTTTTCAGTTCACAATTAAATTTGTATACGTTACTTCGATTAGCAAATACTACGTATGTATGTAACTTCAGTTAAGGAAACACGCGTATATGAGTAGACTTGTAAGTTAGATCATTCTTCAGATGTTAATCATTAATATGTGTATCAAAACATATGAACAGTAACCAGGAACAGTAAAATAGAATAGGCAATCACACATAAGAACACTAGATATAAGGTGGAAACCCAATGTGCGTGAAAACCATCTATTGCAATGCGTCTCTATCTTCATTCAACTAGAAACATCTTTTTACAATGTTTTCGTACTATTGCAGACTTATACCAGTACGCAGGCTTCAACCTAGAGAAGGCTACAACCTTCTCTCGTTCTCTAGTTTCTCCTATAAGGGAGCTACAACCCCTTTAGCTCTTGTACTAGCTGAGGTACTAGTACGTAGGTGCTGACCTACAGAAGGCTTCTACCTTCTCTTTTCTTCCAGGGACCACGTTTCATAAATTTTTAGACTGGATCCAAGAATATCAATCAAACATCAAATAGATCTGCAGCAACCAATCTCCTTTATACAAATACTGAATCAATCAATAACTCCTAAGAATGTTGTAACCAAAAAAATAGTATCAGTAACCAGACACCAATTCTGAACCCAAAACACTGCAGCAATAAACAAAAGCAGCTAAAAGATATTTCAAGAGACGTACGCTACTTCACCAAGAGAAACCTCCATATGTACGTAGATATGACAAAACCAACCAGTTTATACGCAGTCTCCACTTGCTTAACCTGCGTGTATACGCGCCTTCGTTGCGTCAAACTTGCGTACAGATCTATAAAAGATAATTTATCCTTTTACTTAATCAGACATCAGTTATACCCAGATTATCAGATTTACAGATCTAATCATGTGCCAAATATAATAGATCAAAATCAATAATGATACTACTATTCAAGCCTTGAGATCTTGACCCATCAATAGATCTTAACCATCATGTAATGCTTAGGTTCCTCCTTGATTCAGATCTAGTTACAACCCACCAACCAATCACCAGTATTCCAGATCTTGCTCCTCTCAGGACATTGAACACATAAGTCGATTCCTTTGCCAAATGATCTCCTTCCCTTTTTATAGTCTGAGGCTTACTTAAACCATGATCCAAAACCATTGAGAACTAATACTAGGGACCCAATACCTAGGTTCAATACTTTAAATGCAATACCAAGGACCAAAACCATAGGTTCAAATATCTCAGACTAAATACCATGGACCAACCATAAGTTTTCCCACATGTATGCGCTTTTCTTTGCATGAAAGTGCATGCATATGTATACGCGCCTTCTGATTGGCACACCCACGTGTATACATGACTTTGATATGAGGAACCTATGTATACATTATTTTATTTCATTTTGAGAGCCCGAACTATGATCTGGCATTTGAGTGAGTTTCCATCAAGGACGACACCTATGCCATAACGCCAACAATCTCCCCCTTTGGACTTGATGGCAACCCCAAGTCACTCAAAACATTCTCCCCCTTTGACATCGAGGGAAAAGGGTTATGCTCCCCCTGAATATATGTTGAATCCTCTACTCTGCTGTGCTAACCATGCTCCCCCTGACTGTAGGCAAGATCTGCAAAAAGATGTTCTTCAAGAAGAACCATGACTTATACATCATAAAAGACCTTCCTATCACCAAAAGACTCTATACAAACATCCATCACCCAACCAAGTGTGGATAATCCTCCCAAACAAGTGGGGATAAACCAGAAGTTTACATATGACAACCAAGTACATTACATCATTCATCCCAGGCATAGTGGGGAAACATAAATAGGCCATTACATGACCTTGACAATAAAAGATATACAAGACATAGAGACGAAAAATTTAGAGAAAGACTATGAAAGTCACCAATAACTAATATCAGCAGCATCTGTCAATCACTATTCAGATCAGCAACCATGTTCTCCTTCTGTTCTCCTTCTGCACCTGATCCACCTGAAACCAAAAATAGCTTGTGTACACGAACCAAGAGCTTCTAAGGTAATGCCAAGAATGCATTATTAGAAGTTTATCTGCTCCCCCTGAACCTGTGTCAGATGGTCTCTGTCAGACCCATATCAGATTCTTTTCAACTAGAGTCTATCCCCACTGATTTCCTTCAAACCAACATATACGTGACTCTATCCACATAAACTGGCGTATGTACGCGGATTCTCCTCATTCAACTTGTGTAGAACCATTTTTCTCTGAAATAGACAGGATTCAACAGCAAGATGATGCATCCACTACCCCCAGCTTCTGTCTGAGCTATTCAAATGTTTCCCTGGGCAGTGGTTTGGTGAGAATATTAGCAACTTGTTCCTTAGAGGGAACATACTCCAATTTGACCTTTTGTTCTAGAACTTGTTCCCAGAGAAAATGATACTTGATCGGTATGTGCTTAGTCTTTGAATGCATGACAGGATTCTTTGAGATACTTATTGCACTTGTATTATCACAAAAAATGGAGATAGGTGGAGTACAAGTGATTTGAAGATCTTGCAATGTTTGCATCATCCAAAGGAGTTGTGTGCAGCAAGATGCAACAACTACATATTCTGCTTCAGTTGTAGATAAAGCAATAAAACTTTTTTTCTTGCTGAACCAAGATACTAATCTAGGACCCATGAAGAATTCACCACCACTAGTGTTTTTTCTGTCATCCACGCTTCCTGCCCAATCCGCATCTATATATGCATGAAGTGTGAGATCTGTACCTCTAGGATACCATAAGCCATAGTTTTGAGTTCCTTGAAGATACTTGAAAATTCTCTTAACTGCCTGAAGATGAGCTTCCTTTGGATTTTCCTGAAACCTTCCAACTACTCCTACTGCATGCATAATGTCTGGTTGGGTACTTGTTAGATAGAGTAGACTACCAATCATGGATCTATAGGTTGGTTGATATACTGCTGCCGATTCATCATTTGCACTGAGGCTGCATCTTGTTACCATAGGGGTACATACTTGTTTCGAATCCTCCATCCCATATTTCTTCAAGATCTGCTTGAGATACTTGGTTTGTGATAGAAAGATGCCATCTTTGTTTTGTTGGACTTGTAAACCAAGAAAATATGTGAGCTCACCAAGCATAGACATTTCAAACTCTTTCTGCATTACTAAGGAAAAATTTAGACTCAT
Organism: Pinus tabuliformis; assembly: GCA_031772625.1. Lineage (NCBI taxonomy): Eukaryota > Viridiplantae > Streptophyta > Pinopsida > Pinales > Pinaceae > Pinus > Pinus tabuliformis. Next base: position 591,525,565 of record CM062808.1, on the reverse strand, counting down.
GTCTTCTTCATTGTTACCAAATATGATATCATCAACATACACAAAAAGTATTAGCAACTTATCATTATCAAATTTTATATAAATATTGCTATCATTTGATCCTTTTATAAAATCTTGTTGACAGAGGTATTTATCCAAGCGATAATACCAAGCCCTTGGAGCTTGTTTAAGGCCATAGAGAACCTTTTTGAGTTTGCATACAAGCTTTGGATCATTTCCAAGGATAAACCCATTTGGTTGCTCAATATACACTTCTTCATCCAAGTCCCCATTTAGAAAAGCAGACTTCACGTCCATTTGAAATACTTTGAACTTATGAATGCTAGAAAGAGCAAGGAACATCCTTATGGCCTCTAGTCTGGCAGCTGGTGCAAAAGTTTCTTCAAAGATTATGCTTTCCTATTGAGCATACCCTTTGCAAACAAGTCTGGCCTTGTTTCTAATCACATCTCCATTTTCATTCAGCTTATTTTTGAATATCCATTTTGTTCCTATAAAATTCTTATCTTTTGGTCTAGGAACCAACTCCCAAGTGTTATTCTTTTTTATCTGCTCAAGTTCTTTCTCCATGGCTTTTACTCAGCATCCATCTTTGCATGCCTCTCTTACATTTTGTGGTTTAGTGCAGGAGAGCAATGCTAGATAGCTTGAAGCTTCCGAAATGTTCCTTCTTGTCTGTACACCTACCTCTTTTTACCCCCAAAATTTGAGATTCTGGATGATTCTTCTTAACGTACCTGGATGGAGTCTTTTCTTCTATCCTTATCTGTTCTTTAGGTGCCTCATGGGTTTCTTCTTCATCATGAATCTGATTTTATGTTGATGTATAGTCTTCATCATCTTTGAAATCTTTAGATCTTACCTGCCTAGGCGTTTTTCCTTCTTCATCAACCACTACATCAATACTTTCAACAATTTTTCCAAGCCTTTTATTATAACACTTGTATGCTTTGCTGTGGGGACAGTAACCAAGGAGAATGCCTTCATCTACTCTAGGTTCAAACTTGCCAAGGTTTTCATCAGTATTTTTGATGTAGCATTTTCTCCCAAAAATTTTGAAGTATCTAACCGTGGGAGTCTTACCATACCATAGTTCATGAGGAGTCTGAGTGTTGTTTACCTAGACATTAGTCTTGTTGAGAATAGTAACTGCAGCAAATGCGGCTTCACCCCAAAAGGTTGCAGGAGTTCCAGACTCATCAAGCATAGTACGATCCATTTGTTGAACCATTCTGTTCATCCTTTCCACTACTCCAATTTGTTGAGGAATCCTTGCAGTAGAGAATTCCCTCCTTATTCCATGTTCTTCACAAAAATCGAAAAACTCATTCGAGGTAAATTCTCCTCCTCGATCAGACCTGAGGCATTTGATTCTGTGATCTCATTCATTCTCCACCAAGGCTTTGAATGATTTGAATTTTTGAAAGCTTCATCTTTATGCTTCATAAGTCCTATCCAACACATCCTGGAAAAGTCGTCAATGAACAATATAAAGTATTCTTCTCCTCGAGGTGACCTTTTCCTAGATGGACCACATACATCAGTATGGACAAGTTCAAGAGGCCTACTAGCTGGTCGTTCCTTCTCAGGGAAATTAGTTCTGGTTTGTTTACCAAATTGACATGATTTGCATATTGTATTGTCTGGAATTCTGATGTTAGGTAGATCACGAACCGCCTGATATTTACATGCTTTCCTTATCTGTGAGAATCTTAGATGCCCCAATCTTCTGTGCCACAGCTAGTGTTCATCACTCTTACTTATATAGCATTGTTGTTGTCCTCCCTTTAGTATATATAAATTATTTGGAGTTCTTATGCCTTCGATCATTGTTTCTCCTGTATCAAGCTCATGAACAATGCATCCATTTGATCGAAATATTACTTCATTTCCTTGTTCACACATTTGACTGACACTTAATAAATTATGCTTTAAGCCACCAACATACATAACATTTCCATCCTTGACCTTTTCTTTCAAAAGAACAGAACCTTTACCTTTTATGAGAGCAGGGGTGTCATTTCCAAATGAGACCTTCTTTTCTTTTTCTAAGGCACTATATGACTAAATTTTATCTTTATCACCTGTCATATGTTTTTAGAATCCACTATCAATGTACCACTAATTTTCCTATCCTTTTGCATATAAGGCTATCCCACATCTTTCTAGTTGCAATTCTTTCTTTTTCCATGTTTTGGGACTCAATGAAACTTGCTCCTTCTGAGTTGTTTGCCAAAACCTGCTCCTGCATTCAAAATCTTCATGACCGAAGTTGTTACAAATAGAACATTCTACTTCATTCTCAAGAGTAGAAAAGTTATTGTAGGTCCTTTTCATGATCCCAGTCATTCTCCTTTGCTTTTGAGCTTCTCTAGTCATGATTGTCTTGTAGGCAACACATTGAGCTTCTTTGTGACCAAAGTTATGACAAGAGAAACATTGGCCATTGAAAAAGCTCCTACGATTATCAAATCTACCAACCAAATGATTGTAGTTTCTATCCATTCTTGAGGTAAATTGAGAATGATTTACCTATGGTTGGTTGTAGCTTCTGTTCATCCTTGAAGTAGATTGCCCCTGATCTACCTGGTAGTCTTTATTCATTCTTGAGGTAAATTGTCCCTGACTTACATGGTGATCTGCATTATGCTTTTGCTGAGGATTGTCAACTTGCTCACTTCTCCTTGCAGCTTCAAGATATATTTTGGAAGTAGATGGATTTTGTGCTTGAGATGTTTCTTTGGTATATCCAAGACCTGTCTTGATTAGAGGAGAATGCTGCACTTTGATAATCTCATCTAAAGTTCCAGATCCTTTAGCAAATCTAAGATTAAGAGCTTTCGTTTTCTCAATGTCCTTTCTAAGCCCCACAATCTCACATTCTAACCTTTCATTGTGTTTCTCCATTTCAACAAGTTGGGAAGTCAGAGTATCTATAATCATATTTTTCTCTTCTAAGCAAATTTTGAGTTTAGAAATTTCTTCATAAAGACTTTCTTCATTTATAGCATCCAAGAAATCATCATCTTCAAAAGCCATCAAAATTCTATAATCATTACCTTGTTCATCTTCATCGCTATTTGAAAGTCCATCACTGTCTTCATGTGTGTAATAAATTTTCTTACTTATTTTCTGTTTTCTGTTCCATCTAACTGGTTCCTTACCTTTGTGAAGCTTATCTTTATGAGGACACTTGGTAGCATAGTGACCGACTCTTCCACAAGCAAAACATTTGAAAGGGAGCTTACCTCTGAATCTTCCAGAACCCTGTTGAAGGTTCTTGACAAAATTTGACTCTTCCTCTTCTTCCGACATATGTCCTGAGTCATTGTAATCTCCTTTTCCTGATGCTTTGAATGCAGCTTCTCTCCTATATGATGGTCCACCTTTTCTCATCTCATAAGCAGTTAGGATTCCGTGTCACTGTGACATGGTAAGGCTTTGTAGATTCTGCTTTTCTTCTATGGCGGAAACTTTTGAATCAAACTTAGGAGACAAAGATCTTAGAACCTTTTCAACCAAAACAACTTCTTTTATTTCTTCACCCAAGTTTTTCATACAATTAATAATCTCATCTATACGAAGGAAATAGTTAGCCACACTTTCATCATTGTACATTCTAAGATTTTCATACTGAATTCTGAGAGTTTGAAATTTTGCTCATTTTACCTGATCATCTCCTTCATAGCTCAGAACGTTCTTGTCCCGTATTTCTTTTGCAGTTTTGAGTTGCATAACCTTGACAAATTCTGATTGAGATAGAATCCCTAATAGGGTATTGACAACCTTTGCATTTGTTTCATACTGCCTTTTACCAGCCGTATCTATAGGAGTTGCTGAAGGAAATGTGTATCCTATTTCCACAATATCCCAAACTTCTGTACCAAGAGATTGAAGATAGGCAGTGATTCTTACTTTCCAATAGACAAAGTTTCTCCCATCGAAAATTGGTGGCTTGATTGATGCTTCCTTTTCGTAGTTGCTCATGATGATAGATCTTCCTTCAAGCGATCAAGCTTCCCCTGAAGGACCTGCTCTGATACCAATTGTTGGAAATAATACTGAGAGGAGGGGGGGTGAATCAATATTATCAGATCAATTATTTTTCATTTCACAATTAAATTTGTATACGTTACTTCGATTAGAAAATACCGTGCATGTACGCAACTTCAATTAAGGAAACATGCGTATATGAGCATACTTGTAAGTTAGATCATTCTTCAAATTTCAATCATTAATATGTGTATCAAAACATATGAACAGTAACCAGGAACAATAAAACAGGACAGGAAATCACACATAAGAACACCAGATATAAGGTGGAAACCCAATGTGGGTGAAAACCACCTGCTGCAATGCGTCTCTATCTTCTTTCAATTAGAAACTTCTTTTTACAATGTTTCTATACTAGTGCAGACTTATACCAGCATGCAGGCTTCAACCTGCAGAAGGCTACAACCTTGTCTCATTCTCCAGTTTCTCCTGGAAGGGAGCTACAACCCCCTTAGCTCTTGTACTACCTGAGGTACTAGTACGTAGGTTCTGACCTACAGAAGGCTTCTACCTTCTCTTTTCTTCCAGGGACCATGTTTCATAAATTTTCAGACTGGATCCAAGAATATCAATCAAACATCACATAGATCTGCAACAACCAATCTCCTTTGTACAAATACTGAATCAATCAATACCTCCTCAGAATGTTGTAACCAGAAAAATGGTACTAGTAACGAAACACCAATTCTGAACCCAGAAAACTGTAGCAATAAACAGAAGCAGCTAAAACATATTTCAAGAGACGTACGCTACTTCACCAAGAGAATCTTGTGTATGTACGCATATATGCCAAAACCAACCAGTGTATACACAGTCTCCACTTGCTTAACCTGCATGTATACGCGCCTTCACTGCATCGAACCTACGTACAGATCTATAAAAGATAATTTATCCTTTTACTTAATCAGACATCAGTTATACCCATATTATCATATTTATGGAGCTAATCATGCGCCAAATATAATAGATCAAAATCACACAATGATACTACTATTCAAGCCTTGAGATCTTGACCCATCAATAGATCTTATCCATCGTGTAATGCTTAGGTTCCTCCTTGATTCAGATCTAGCTACAACCCACCAAGCAATCACAAGTATTCCAGATCTTGCTCCTCTCAAGATATTCAACACATAAGTTGATTCCTTTGCCAAATGATCTCCTTCCCTTTTTATAGTCAGAGGCTTACTCAAACCATGATCCAAAACCATTGAGAACTAATACTAGGGACCCAATACGTGGGTTCAATACTTTAAACGCAATACCAAGGACCAAAACCATAGGTTCAAATATGTTAGACTAAATACCATGGACCAACCATAAGTTTTCCCACATGTACGCGCTTTTCTTTGCATGAAAGTGCGTGCATATTTATACGTGCCTTCTGATCGGTACACCTACGTGTATATGCAAATTTGATACGAGGAACCTGCGTATACCTTATTTTCATTCATTTTGAGAGCCTGAACTATGATCTGCCATTTGAGTGAGTTGCCATCAAGGACAACACCTGTGCCATAGTGCTAACAGAGAGGATTCCTATTATCTAGCCACAACATATTCTAGAAGATGAGGGGGGTCCTAGGGATCCATGCATGATGAGGTGGGTTACACTAATGTAGGTGATGGACTAGTAGTGATGTATACTCCAGAGATTTTTTACTGGTTAGGCTAGCAGACTGTTATGATTGAGGACAATCTGTGTGTCCGAATGGACTATAGAGGTGATCCTGATGTCCCACTTCCAGTCAGAACTTAGTGGGTTGATTTAGGTGAGAATCTTTCATTTTGATATATTTCCAAATTTTTAAATTTTTATATGTTTTTTGTCTTCAAAGGCTAATTATCCTAAATGAATGTGCAGACATGGGTCCAATCTGACTCGCAGGGCTGAGATGATTTGATAGATGAGGTGAGCAACCTATAGCAGCTGCGGAAACTAACCCAGAGGTAGAGGATAGCTTGACAGAGTTGGAACACCACCTTGAAAGGTTGACTTCGAATATCCCAGAGACTAGGATGGATGACATTCCTCGTGCTTATCAGAGACATGTAGTTGTGGTTCCAGGGCCACTTAGACGTTTCATGTGTCGAGTTTCTCATGCTATCATTTTCTATCATGAGCATCATCGTGCTTAGTTGTTATAGTTTCTAGGACCATATTTTGATTTTTGGTGTCAACATATTCGGAAAATAAAAGGCCATAAGGCCTTATATCCTCGGATGAGATATTTTCTAGACACACACTTTTATTCAAACTCTATTTTAATGAAAAAATACTACTTTTTTTAGTTGTTTATCTTGATCAATGTATGCATGAATATTGTTTTTAATTTACAACTGTTGAAAATGTATATTTAACATATGGTTCACCAATGCATCTGGGAATGTGTTTAAATATCTCAGAATGTGTTGACATTTGATATAATCAAATTTCCTTCCCAAAAGAGGGACCCGTAAAAACACTCTTAACATTGTTGGACTCCTTACTCTATATACATATTTTAAATGTAATACCACAGTTTGCGAATCTAACATAACGATCAAACGTCATATAAAAAATATGATGACATTAACTAATAGCTCAATGATTGGGGTATATGTCACTATGTTATTTTTTTTGGACCGAGACATATTATATGAATAGAGACTAGCTCATTACTAGGTGAATAGATAACCCAGGCTACGGAAGATAAATACCGAGTATTACAACTAGATCCATCTACAAAGCCAATGTAAGTCAGAGAGAAGGTCGACATCTACAAACCATGTGTAAGAAAAACATAAGCAGGAGAAGTAGTAGAAAATATGAAAAACATTAACTATCACACATGCCTAAAAAAATGGTAAATAATGTACAAATCTCCACAAAAATTTATGCATAATACTTCTTTAGGTAAATGCCATTTCTGGGATTTCCCAAAGGAATACCATCATAATCAACCATCTCATAGTCTCCTTTAGCTAATACACATTTTATGATGTAAGGGCCACGCCACATGGGTTCTAACTTTCTCGTGCCTAACTTTTCATGAGTTTGATCATAAACTAGGACTAGGTCACCTTTTGAATATGAACGAGGATTAACCTTTTGATCAAGCTGAGCTTTGACAATTTCTTTCTGAGCCACGCTAACTAGTCCAGCATCACAACAATTTTCATCTGAATGTGCTAAATGTACAAAGCATTCTTCATCTGCAGAGGTCGTAGGTAGTAATTCGATAACTAGTTTTGGGGATGGGATTTCACATTCAATTGGTAATATTGCTTCCAAACCATAAACAAGTTGGAAAGGAGTAAAATTAGTTGACTTTTTTGCAATAGTATGGTAAACCCACAGTGCTAAGAAGAGCATAGAATTCCAGTTTCCTTTATGAATACCGACTATCCATTTAATCATATTGGTTAAATAGTTATTGACAGCTTCGACCTGACCATTATCTTTTGGATAGTAGAGAGTAGAGCTATCATGGCATAGGCAAATTTATGTGGATAGTTTGACAATCATAAAGTTATGAAAATTACTACCATGGTTTGTAACAATAGCTTGTGGGAAACCAATCCAAGAAATCACATGATTTAAAATGAATTTTTTTGCAGTTTCGTCATTGTCTCTATATGTAGGCATCACCTTATCCCATTTCATAAAGTAATCAACTACAAGAATAATATATCCATGCCCCCTGTCCAAGTGAGGGTTAAAAGGGACGAAATCAATGCCCCATTTGGAAAAGGGATCGACAGGTGTGATATGGTGAAGAGGAGCTGGAGGTGCTCGCATTTTGCGATCATAGACTTGGAATTTATGGAATTTGTGGATTGTAGTAATGCAAGCTTTAAACATTGAAGTCCAAAAATAGCCAACACATAATATCTTTAAGGTAGTAGCATACCCAGACATATGACCACCACATGCTCCATTGTGGTAGTCATTTAATTTTTTTCAGTCTCTTGGAGAGTCAAACAATGTCGAAATATAGAATCAATAGTGCAACGGTAAAGAGTGTCACCAATAATATTGTATTGTTGGGATTGGTATTGGATTCAACAACAATCAATTTTAGATAACTCGGGCCTAAAATTTTGTGTTTGGAGATATATAATGATATCTACATACCATGTATCTGATGTACCAATAAGAAACAGAGATTCGTCAACAAAATAATCTTATGCTATAGTTTCTATATTATTATGAGGAAAGTCACACCATAGTTTGGTGAAAATCAAATATTTCATTCATTTGGATTTTTTTAATTCCAAATAAAACTCTTGTAAGGTAACTATCCCCTTGGAGTATTCCCCCCCTAGCAATTGTTTATTGACAATATGCATCATAGGGTTGCAATTTGAAATGATAGTTGTTTTTCAGAGAAGTACATAGTGACAGAATTGTTGAACAACTTGGACATCTGCCAAGGCTAGCTTCTCCACATGTGGATATTTAATCTAAGCTTTAGTGAGACTTCTACTCAAATAATAAATCACACGTTTGGTGCTAGAATCATCCTCTTGACCTAACACCATGCCAATTGTGGCATCAGAGGTGACTAACTACAAAAAGTAATCATGATGATAATTAGCTGGACATAGTAATGGTGCATAGGTTGGTGCATGTTTTAATGCATCAAAAGCTTTATCAGCAAGCTCATCCCAGTAAAACAAAATGCCCTTCTTCAGTAGTCAAGTAAAACCCTGGGTTAGTTTGGCATAATTGTGGATGAATCTACATAAAGCTTTTCTTTCTGTTGCAAACTTTGGAGTTAAGTAAGGCTAGAAGGAGTAAGAAAATTTAGAATCGCCTCTACCTTGAGGGGGTTGACACAAATTCCTTCCTTCAAAATGATGAAACCTAGAAGCCAACTTGATTTCACAAGAAACACACATTTCTGTAGATTGAAGTGAATATTGTAATGCCTGCACCTAATCAAAATTGATTTTAAGTACAATTGGTGATCCTGCCTTTTCATTGAATGAGCCAGAATGTAATCTAAATAGGGCTAAACAATATGCTTGATAGCATGGAATGCATAAGACATTGCTCGCTAAAAAGTTGCACCAACATTTTTGAGGCCAAAGGGGATTTTGCGATAACCAAAAGTTTCCCATGGGAATATGAATGCAGTTTTGTATTGATCGGAAGGGAGTATGTTTATCTAATTGTAACCCAAAAGTCCATCCATGAATGAAAAATATTCATTCTTAGAATAGTCATCGACAATTTGGTCGATATACGGAGTTGGATAATTATCTTTAGGACAAGATTTATTATTATCTCTGTAATCAACACATACGCAAATAGTTCCTATTTTTATTAATGGGTACAATATTTGATACCTAATCAGTCAAAGGAACACAGTAAATGAATCCTACTATCAACAATATTTCAACCTCAGTTTTGATAGTGAAATCTTTTCATGGATGTATAGGACGTAATCGTTGTCTAATAAGCTTATCATCCAAATAAGTTTTTATTTGATGTACAACTATGCTAAGGTCGATTCCTGGGATTTCTTCGTATGACCAAGCAAAGATGTCACAAAATTGCTGAAATAGGACTATGTGAGTTTTAATATCTTCTAAAGACTAAGAAGATCCTATATGAATATTTTCAGCTATCCTAGGTTTCACTGAGATATCTATGGGTATCATTTCTAATATGTTCCCTAAATTATGCTTAGAACTGGAAGAAATGGTAGATATTGGAAATTGAGCATCACTAAGAGACTTAGATGAAAACATAGATGATAAATTATTCTGAAATTTTTCAAAGGATAATAAGAAGGTTGAATGATAATGAGTATCTTTCCATGGAATTTCATCCTAGGTGATAACTTCCATGATCCCTTCATCAGTTAAAAAAGCTGTGTGAAAAGGATTAGGCATAGAGATTGGTTCGAAGCATGACAAATGATAATATTCATCAATGATCCTATCCATTTGATTGTCTTTAGATGTTGATGAGTTAGAGAAGGACTAAATTTCCTCATAAGCTAACTCAAAAGGGCTATGAGGAATCTCACTACCATATAAGATCATTTATGATTCTGAAGGTAATTTTCATGGATCTCCCAATTCAAAAGTACTTGATGTAATCATGTTAATATGGGCATCATTATGAGGGAAATTGGGTGGAAAGAATGTGAAATTTCCCATCAAAGATGAGTCTTTGAGAAGACCAACACCAACTTCTTCATATGGAGTCATTGATTTTCCAGCAAAAGGCACAATACCAGTGGAATTAGGGTCTGAGGTATAGTAGGATAATTGGTATACCTTCACAATCCTTCCTTTGTGAAGAAACATGAGCATCCTAAAATATAATGAGAATACTTTGGCCATCGCATAAGTCCAGCTCCAACCAATCGAAAGGTTATAGTCAAGTTGAGCATCAACAACTTCAATGTTTATTGTAACCGTTTTACCCTCTAATTCGATTGGAAAATCATTTAAAATACCATAAGGACGAAAATCTCTTCCATCAAAGGCTTTCAAAGTTATGGGAGATTGATTGATCATTGGAGAACCTAGATCTTTCCAATAGGAAATGGACATAATACATGTTGATGCTCCTTCTTCAATCATTATATGAAAAACTTGTCGTGTTTTGACATGAACTAGTATTGAAAAGCCAGTTGGTGTGGGAGACACATGACATGATTTTCAAGATAAAAAATGATAAAATTGGAGTCATGAGTATCTACTACTCCTATTGTTGATAATAATAACTTCCTTTGTGCTGGAAAACTATATAACACTTTAAGAGTTGACATTGCCAAAGGTGACATAGCCAAATCTTCAACGACGTTATAGTTCTGAGCAAACCTAACATCATGGTTAAAGGTTGACTTTCAAAGAATACCCTTAGGAGGCAGACAAATCATCATATCAGGGTTTGACTTTTCAATATGCAGTGGTTCTGAAGAAGGAGGAGTAGATGTGGAACTTTGGCCAGCTGGACTGGAGTCATCTCCATCTTGAACATGACTCTTTGGATCTTGTTGCTACCATAACTTTGGAACATATCACCATCATATCTATCGATGTGTATGAGGAGTATTTTTCATGAGAAACCATTTTACTATCTTGGTGAGGAAAGGGATCCGTCAAAACAATGGGAGTGGGTGAACTTTTACAAATTTGGCGTGATGTGGGCACTTCTTGGTGTAACGGTCTTCATAAAAAGTTAGACAAGGATGACGAGGTTTCTTCTTTTCCTTAGATGGTTCATTCTTGTTGGATTTATCCTTAGAACGAGTGTCTTGTTTAGCTTTTCCTTTTCCCTTTTTCTTATTTTTTGATTTCTTACCTTTTCCAAAAGATGATTCTACAACATTAATTTCTGAATTAATTTCAAGAGAAGAAGCTTGTTCAGGTGAATTAGATAGAGCCAAAATTTGAGTTTTCTTAGAATTTATCTTTTTGTTCTTATATTTTTCGCTCACATAACCAATCATTCCATCTGCATCATGCGATCTTGTAAGAGATGGATTATTTTGACCAGGTCGGGGTAAATCTGGGATATTTTCATACAAAGTACTAGACTGAGTATAAAAAAGATCAAGTTATAGAGCACGAGCAATTATTTTCTCCCCAGTTACAACACGTCCTTTGCCCCAATATTCAGTTATTAATGGTAAAAGAGATTTTATGAGCCATTCGACCAAAATCTGGTATGGAATGTAAACTTTAACTAGGGAATGCCTTCATCTCCATTCATGAATGTTATCTAAGATATGGGTTGACATTGACTACTGTAAAGAAGCTAAAAGTTTGGTTCCATTATCATATCGAATAGGCACCTAAAAATGGGTCAAAAAAGTTGTAGCAAGGGCATTAAATGTGCTGAGGGAAGCACGTGAAAATTCCACATACCATTTGGCTCCAAAACCAGTTAGGGTTCATTGAAAAGTTATAATATAATAGAATTGTATATTAATGGGTTGGAAGCACAACAAATATGATAGGTCATCACATGGTTTGATGGATCTTCACTTGAATTAGCTTGAAACTTAGGAGTATCACTCAGCAGCTTAGTAGGAATGGCTGGCCAAAATGGTAAATAAAGAAGAGGATCATTAGTTAACCGAGAGAGGTCAGGAAAATCAAAAGTTGCAATCAATGGAAATTGGTAGATAGGATCTTGAGATGGATACGGATAACCCTGAGGGAGGAGTCTTGTTCAAGGAGGAGGATACCTAGGATATCGTGGAATAGCCTGAGAAGTTGGAATCTGCATACCTCCTGGATATCTAGGATGAGCCATACAGTATGACAGTTGTATAGGTACTTGAAATGTATGACCTAGGTATGGTTGATTCTGAAGAGGGAGACTTTGACCCATTTGACCTTGAATGAACTTTCCTCGAAAGGGTTGATTTTGCAAAGATTGACCTTGGAGAAATTGAGCTTGAGAATGTGGACCTTGAACAAACTAACTCTGGGGTAGACCTTGGAAAGGTTGCCCTTAAAATGACACTTGCATAAATGGGACATTAGATTGTACAACAGGTATTTGGGTCATTGACGAAATTTTAGGAATAGATTGAACACTGGAAACCTGAGGTAAAGACTGAACAAGTGGCTTAACCATTACTTGTGATATAAGTGGGACTGTTACCTGCAATACTCATGGAATGGGAGTCTAAGTTGATCCTGAACGTGGATTCTGAATAGTCATTAGTATAGTAGACTATACCAAGGTTTGCGGAGTACTCGAGATAGGATGATGAAGTGGTTATTAGGCAGGTGTTGATGGATTAACCTGGACAACTAGTTGGACTTGAAAACACATACCTTGGAAAGGTAATTGTTGTATAGGATATCCAATAGGTTGAATAGGTTGATACATAGGGACTTGATAAGCTACTAGAATTGATTGTTGATTCAACGAAGGGTTCCAAATTGCGTTCATTCTAGGGTATGGCATTCCAACGGCAGGTTAAGGCATAACAGTTTGACCAGAACCATTTTGAGCCATTTGAGCATAATTGAGATAATTTCCAGCAGACGGTTACCTCCTAGTTGTAGGGTAAGATCCACCTAAAGGTTTTCCTCTGGGTAGAGGATATGACGGTTGGCCCCCAGGCGGGTAATAACCACTTTTTGGGTTGGTTTGAGGATTACCAACATTACTGAAAATCATATTAATAAATTATTTATATGTTAAACCTTCATTGGTAGCGTTAATTACATGAGTTGACATGTTTGAAGATGAGTTTGAGGAAGAATATCCTGAATCAGCTCTAGCAAGAATGTGATATCCAGGCGTTAAAAAGCCACCATACCATGTTGACGCCGAAGAGGTATAAAAAATAGATATGTCTGACGAGGTAGTTCTATAAGTCATCATAGACCAGTCAAAACCTGATAAGATGGAATAAGGAGTCATGTATCATGAAATAACTTGTCCTAAGAAGGTCAAGGGTGTGAAATACCTTGCGAGGGTGAAGAGATCTAAGCAAAAACTTTGAAATATATGTAGGCTCACTGGTAGAAAGTATTGGTTCTTTCGCTTCGTCCAAAACAAGTTCTTCAATGCTAATGAGACTAGGAGGGAGACTATTAGTAGTATTATGTTTCACACGTGGTGATTGTGGAGGATATGAAATATGTGTTGTAGTAGGCATATAAGTCTCAGGTTTAGAAATATCAGTCTCAGGTTCATCCAATACAATAAAAAAGGACATTGGTGGGGGGCAAAAATGTCACCATAAGCTCATTGGTGACTATCAAAAGAGCCTTCGTCACCAAAAATTGAACCAAAGGTGGTGTCGCTAAAATTATAGGTGTTGTATTGACATTCAAAGTTCATCACCAATAATGATTAATAATGACGGATAACAACCGTCGCCATTTCATATGAGGGATGGTGATAGACCATAGCCTCTGTCACCAAAAACTGAACGTCATCAAAGGTGGTGTCGCCAAAAGTATAGGTGTTGTAGTGACATTCAAAGTTAGTCACCAATAATTATTTATAATGATGGATAGTGACCATCGCCATTTCATATGAGAAATGGTTATAGACCATAGCCTCCGTCACCAAAGGTGGTGTCGCAAAAATTATAGCTGTTATGGTGACATTCAAGGTCTGTCATGAATATTGATTATAATGACGGATAGTGACTATCACAATTTCATTTGAACAACAACGATTTATTGTGATGGATCTTTCATGACTATCACTATCAGTGCATATATATGGTGACATTCATTGACCATCAACAAAAGCCGCATTACCAGAAGTATAGGTGTTGTGGTGACATTCAAGGTCCATCACAAATAATGACTATAATGACAGACAACGACCGTCGCCATTTCATATCAACAATAACGATTTATGGTTATGGACCTTTGAGGATCATCAATATTGATGTGTATATATGGTCTCATTGGTTTACCGTCACCATTTCATATTTTGGTGAGGGTCGAAAAATGTCACCAAAGCTCATTGGTGATGGTCAAAAGAGCCTCTGTCACCAAAAATTGATTATCGCCATTCCATATGGATGTCAAGGCATGATGGAATCAAACCACCAACCTCCTGCTTGTAGATCAGATGCTCTTCCATTGAGCTAGTGCCCTTTAAAGAATTAGACTTTTAAAAATTAGACCTTGAAACTTCATAAATTATAAATTCTACAACTTTCAATAAATTAAAGTCTCAGCAATATTTTTCTAAAGAAGTAAAGAAACATCGAAGTTTCAGGTCCCTACCTAATTGTTATGGAATTATGAAAAGCGAGTGGATAGGAAAATAGTTATGTATAACAGAATCAATATGTTCAGTTGAATACTCAATTAGAAGTGAAACTCTAAAGACATTTATAATCTATAAATGACCTATAACTAGCAATTGCACCAAATATTGCAAAGGAAATGTCATAAGTGGATAGCATATGGAACAAGAACATTGATGAAAACAGATGCAATATGTTATAGGTTGAGTGAAAGAAAAATCTCAATGTTGTTGTTGTTTGGTGTTTAGATATCTTAATGATATCTAAACTTTTGTGAAAATGTAACATGAATCTCTAGAAACCATGAACGACATATGATAATATATATATATATATATATATATATATATATATATATATATATATATATATATATATATATATATATATATATATATATATATATATATATATATATATATATATATATATATATATATATATATATATATATATATATATATATATATATATATATATATATATATATATATATATATATATCCCCTTTACATAGACCAACATGAAATTTTGAATTTCACAAGTCCACACTTAAAACATGACAACAACCAACAAATAAAACAAATTGACTTGAACAGAAAGCAATAGCTTCACCTGCATTCTTCAGCTACTTCTGTTTATTTGAATTTGACTCGTGACATTATTTATCTGACAAGGAATCAAAATCATCACTAGTATTAAATTAATCTAACACGAATTTTGGATATCCCACTGACATCTACGTTTTTGTTGCCATGCCTAAAAACCACGGAGTTTCCTGTTGATAGTAGAATAAGAAGTGTGCCTACTTCTCAAGAACACATTCCTTATTAACCATTGTTACCTAATAGAAACCAAAGAGACAACATAATATCATCATGCACAAAATCCCCTACCGAAATATAATCATAACTTAGCGAAGAAGTTTTAAAGATGTTCTTAATTAATAAACTTTGTATTTGCAAATACTGTTTCTTTAGATTTAAAAAAGACTATGTTGTACAACACTTTTTATTATATATCCAAGCAATTATATCATAGCATATGTCACATAGTAACAATCTACATCACCTAAAGTAAAAGGACAAATTTTCTGAAGAAAATAGATGTAGAAAAGAGTTGTGAAAACTATAAGTTTGTAATCAAAACTTTAATTAATTTGACAACAAACTAGTTGGAGTTTGAAAATCAAAATCATTCATAGGAAACGAATAGGGCAATGGCCAAAGTCACTATTTATACAAATAAAGCTAGAGCCACTATGTCCATTGCCGATAACTCTAATTTGCAAAGTGGTCTAACAGTTAGATCTTATTTGCTGGGAAGACTCATCAATGCCATCATTTTTTTCCACATTCTGTTGTGTCTCTACATCCAAATCAAATAGCTTGCCATTCTCAAATTATACCTTTCAAGTACTGATTTTTGGCTCACCCTTTAAAACAAAATTCTACCACTCCATTTTATTTTTTTTTGTCAAGAGAATTGGCAGGACCTTCTCGCCCTCTATTTTACATCATCAATAACCATCCATCAATGATATAAAGAATAACAGATACACAACAAAGGAAAAATATGTGCATATTGTATACCTATGTTCTAGGAGTCATTTGACCTTACTGGTGCAAAGAGCTCACCTTGAAAAAATAACATCCATGTGGAAGTTACAAAACTTTTTTAAATCAAGCTCCAAGTAAACCAATCAAAATATGAGCATACTTTTAATCAATAAAATATCTTACTTAAAATAAAAGTGGCCTAGAATTGAATGTTATATCAACCATGTCAAGTAACTAACATCGGCTGAGAAATACAAGCCATGCATATTGGATTAGTGAAATAATTAATCTGATAAAGCTCAAAAACATATGACTTGCAGCTAAGAAACACAAATAAATGACTTAGAACTAAGACATGAGGTTTCCCTTTCAACCCCATTGTTAAATTACTCTTCTTTATGTCACTCACCATTAAACGTTTTATGATACCAGGTGGAAGTGGTATTGTAACATTAACCTCTAATAGTCTGTTTGCACAACTACTTCTCAAGATCCGCTCCATTACCAACATTTGGGGCTAGATAATATACATGCAAAAAACCATCAACATGAAAATGAAATTTGCATCCTTGTAAGAAAATGGGAGGAAAACAATATCCACAAATTGAAACATATTGTAGGATACCTCATTCCTACAGCATGATTATCTTGTCATGAAAAATAAAAAAGCAAATCAGGAGAACTATAATTTTTGTCACATTTCGACAATGAAATATTTTGCATATTCTATGACCAATGGATAAAAAAAGTTGGCTAAAGCTTGTCAACATCAAGATTTTAGTAAAACATAAAGGAACTGCTCCAACACATACATAATCCTAAACATAAGCATCTATATATATAATTATTTATTGAGGACATTATATTCTGTGAAAATATGGAAATCAAATATTTGAAATAACACAATTTATGGTACCATTGTCTTACAAAGTCCATTCATTTGAGTATTTAGGAAGTCCATTAAGGAATTTCTTAAAAGTTCAATGTTCATGTTAGTGTCGGTATCTTCATCCCTTCGTCAGTGATCAAACGCTCTTGTTGCATTTCATGTTAGGTGCCTCACCTGATCAGCTGCATTACATTAGGGTCATGGATCATCTGACGGTAGTGGATTATTATACATTTTCCCTCATGTGCTGGCCTATTTTCATTCGTTCAAAACTGCTGTAGTCAATTTTTGTCTTTAAATTTGTAAAAGTCATTTTCAAGGTTTTAGGTCTCTTTACATCTAGAGTGTTTGCCAATAAGGTCTCAAAATTCTCAATGATTTTCAACAAGCACATGGGAGGTCGAATGAAGTTCCAGTAATAATAATTTTCATGATCACTCACTCAGTGATTGATTTTTTGTCAAAACCCTGTTTTGAGGAAAAACAGAGTATTTTATTTTTTTACGCACAAATCTAATGTAATTTTAATTTTTTCATATGTGAGAAACTTCAATGGCAACCCTGGTTACCTTACTAAGCTTCAGCAACTCCATCCCCTGCAAGGCAAACCAAAAAAGTCAAATCATTCAGTTCATCAAAGGTGAAAATAAATAAAACTGCTTAGAAACAGAGGTTGAAAGGAAAATGTCAAATGTAAACATTACAAAAGTGGATTCTATGAGTGAAAAATAAAAATCTTTTGGATATAAACCATTTCTTGTGTTTAAAGAACTCGTTTGCATCTAAAAGAGAAAGAGGAACTTAGAGCAAGGTCATGGAGAGAAAATCACAGCAAACAGTTCAAGTTTCAGGGGCGCGATGCATTGGGTCATGGGTGCGGCGCATTGGGTCATGGGCGCAGCGCATTGGGTCATGGGTGCGGTGCATTGGGCCGCACTCCACAGTGTATAAAATAGACTGGCGCGGTGCATAGAGCACGCATGGTGGATTGGGTTTGTGGCACGACGCATAGAGCTGCAAGCCTAATTTCACCCACGAAATTCATCCAATTGCTAAATTTGCTTGATTTCCACCTCTCCAAGTAAGTCAAACATTCTTCCAATGCCAATGAATGTGTGTCTCTATATGTTTATGGATATTTAGTGTGAAATTTTTCAAACCTTACCTCCTTGCAATTTTTGCTCAAAAACAATTGCTTAGGGTTTGCAGTTTGAGTTTTTGCTGTCAAGTCCACTTTATCACTCCCTCATCTTTTGATTCCCTAATTTATTTTCCAGTTTCATCAGCGCATTCCCTAATCCCCATATCCCTAATTCTCGTTAATCCCATATTCCTAATTCTCATCAATCCCATATCCATAATTCTCATTATCCCAAACCCTAGCTACAAATTCCTAAACCCTAATTGTTATCCCAATGTCTAATTACTGTCCCTAAAACCCTTCTATTCCCCAAAATCCTGTTAGAAACATTCCTAAAACCCCTCTTACCCTCTCCCTTCATAGTCCCTCATACATTTTCATACATTTGGCAGCAAAATTTAAGACACCTTAAATCTCTTCATACTCATCTAAGACAAACTCAAATATCTGGAAAACATGGAATGATCGAAATCGTATCCATAAACGACTGTGAAAGAACTGTGAATAAATCAAGTCGAAAAAATCTTGAATGAAATCCAAAACAGTAATCGAAAGCACCCTGAAGCAATCGCCATGGCAATCGGCGTGGAATGACGAGGACCTCGGTCAAAGCGTGCTGACCGCGGCCCATGGAGACTGCGCAGGAGCTCGATGTAGCCCCTGGGAGCCCCAGAACAGTAAAAGGAGCTGACTTTCGATTGCGCGAGGGTGAACAGGGCTGAAATGGTAGAGCCTTAAGCACTCGGTCATGTTGGGAGCCAGAGGACGGTGGGGAGAGAAACAAAAAGTGCCATCGTATTAAGGTGCGACCCACAACCTGGAAACTGGTGGTATTGATGGGGGCGCCCTTGAACGGTAAGAGGTTTTGGAGAAAGTGGAGCGATCACACTCAGCGATGGATGCGTGGTAGTGGAGGTGATAGAAAAACCACCGTGATCACATGTTATCAGTCGAGTAAGTCAACCGCGCTCAACGTGCGTATGATGTTGGATCTAGAGGAGCCCAGATCAGACGACTAAGATTGTGCCCGATAGACAGAAGTGGAATAAACAGGAATTAAGCCACGATTTAAGGGGATTTGGAATCCGTTGACCACCACGATGGAGAAAGAACGTATGCATGGCATAATGGAAGAAATGAATTGACAAGCGGGTTGGCGTTGTTCCAATGAGGACATGTGACTACTTCCTCGGCATTCATGTTGATGCCAAATAGGGAACTCCAAGCACGCAGGTGGCAAGCGAATTGATGAAGGTGGGAGAGGAACTGAACAAGCATGGAGACCAAATGGCTAAAGCCATGAATAGAGATAGTTGAATGGAGAGAGAGAGAGAGAGAGAGAGAAGAGTCCAAGCGACCAAGACAGATAGTGAATAGTGAACCCTGAGAGGAGGACTGAGCACAAAGAGTAGTAAAGCCAAGAAGAGGAGACAGAGGGCCGAGCTGACCGTAGGTAGCATCGATCACTAGAGAGCTTGAAGAATCAAGCCTTCCCATAGAGGAATCTATCCGGATTGAGCATCATAGTTGGCTCTTTCCACTGTAGACCAAGGGTCACAGGGCTGGTAGGAAGAACAAGAGTTTGTGTACTCCGAGTGGCTTGGGGAATCCAAGAACCACCCTGCCAAGCAAAATCTGCTTTAGGAGAACTCATATTGAGTCCCTGTACTATAATTTCTCTACTGAAAGACACAATAAAACAAGGCCACCATTGAAGCTGGATCGGAGACGTAGCCCTAGAGAATAGGGTGAACTCCTTATTAAAAACTAATTGTGTCTTTGTGTTGCTTACTATATTTCTCTGTTGTCTTTCCATTTATTTTCTATGTATTGGCAATCTGATTGATCCGTTGTTTCAATAACATAGAACACACACACTAGGACATGGGTCTGTAATCCCTTTTGTTTAATAAATCTTCAGCTGAGGTCACTCATAGGGTGATTATCAGATCAAGTGGTATCAGAGCTCTAGGCTGTAAGGATGGACAAGCTTGTGTTGGTTTAGCTGTGAATGCTCACTAGATCAAAGCTCAAATTAGGAGAAGGAGAGTTGGTGGAAACTAATCCTAAAATTGGGAGAGTCTATTCTCAGAAGACAATGTCAGAAGAAGGTTCTATAGGGCCAGACCCTCAATTCATAGAAAGTTTCCTAGCTATAAAGTCTATGGTAGAAGAAATGTAAAGGGACTTTAGAAAGCATAAAGATGAATATTCATCAGGCTCTAAGCAAGATAAAGAAGAAGATGAATCTCATTCCCATGACCACTCCAAAGGAAAGGGAAAAGAAGAAAGCTTCCCTACACCTCCTAGTAGCCCTGTGCATAATAAGAAGGAATCTTTGATTAAGTTAGATGTTAAATTTGATTTGCATATATAGGATGGAGAGCTAAATGTTGAAAAGTTGGACAATTGGATTAGACAAATCGATTTGTATTGCAGAGTACAAAATATAGACTCAGACAAGAGCAATATTCAGCTGGCAAGCCTTCGCCTAGGGTGCACTGCCTTGGTTTGGTTGGAAGGAAGAACCCAAGCTGATATGAGGGAGCATGGTAAGACCATCTCTGTCTGGAGTGAATTTGTTGCTGCAATCAAAAACCAGTTCTATCCATTGGCCTACATGCAACAAGCCATGATGAGTTGGCAAACTCTTCGACAGTTGAAAGGGCAAAGTGTACAAGGGTATACTCAAGAGTTCAGAAAGAGAGCATTGATGTTGGGTATTTCATTAGACTCACCCAAACCCCTTTTGAAGTATATTGGTGGTCTACACAGCTACATGAGGCATACCATCCTCATGTTTAATCCCACTAGTATAGATGAGGTATCTGTACAAGGTACTCATCTATAAGCTAGAGGAAAGAATGGAAATCTAGAAGTTGGAGGACCATCCCAACCCACTGTAAGCAAGAGCAAGGAGAAAAGAAAGCAGAAGTGGAAAGCAAGGAAGGCTAACACTACATAGAAAGGCAAAGCTTCATGCACCCACTGTAAAAAGGAGGGGCATGATGATGAGCATTGTTGGATTCTGCACCCAGAGCTGAGACCTAAGAAGTTTGAGGGCAAGAAGAAGAAGACTGCTGCAGCTATTCAAAAAATTTGGGGTCAGACTTGGGAGATGAAACAATCATTACAGCCACAAGTATAAAAGGTAAGAATTTTGAAGCATCTACTAGTAATCCTGCTCAATCTATTATTGATGAAGTACATGAGAGAAAAAGGCATGAGCTTTTCCATATTCGAGTTGTTTCCAAAAATCAAAAGGTTGATACTTTGTTTGATAGTGGCTCACAAGTAAATCTAGTTTCTGAAGCAATTGTAAAGAAACTCAGATTAGAAACTACACCTCATAAGAAGCCATATCCATTAGGATGGTTGAATGATAAAGCACAACTACAAGTGACTAGACAGTGCAAACTCAAGTTTTCTTTTGGGCCAGCATTTGTAGATGAGGTTGAGTTAGATGTAATTCCTTTGTATATATGTGGAATTGTTTTAGGAAGTCCTTACTTGTATGATAGAAAGGCTATTTTCGATAGAGCCGAGAACAAGTATCTACTTGTTAAAGATGGAATCGAATACTTTGTAAGAGCTCATAAGCTCAAGAATAGCTATACTCTCATAAACTCAGGACAGATGAAAAGAATGATAAATTCATGCAAACAATTCTTACTAATGGTTGTAAAGGAAAAGAAAACTGATAAAACCAATGTATTTGAGGGTTGTAATTCTAATCAACGAGCTGATATAGAAAAGATTGTTTCAGAGTATGATGCCTTGTTTCAAGAACCTCAAGCTCTGCCACCCAAAGAGGGAATAGTACATGATATTATTTTGTAGCAAGATGTTCCTTTGCCTAACATTGGGATGTATAGGTTATCTGCTTTAGAGAATGCTGAAATCAAGAAGCAGGTGCAGGAGTTGCTCGAGAAAGGGTTCATCAAGCCCAGCACTTCACCATGTGGGTGACCAATCGTTTTGGTGAGAAAGAAAGATGGCTCGTGGAGAAGTTTGCATTGATTATCGAGAACTGAATAAGATAACAATAAAAAATCATAATCTCCTTCCTTGCATAGATGATCTTTTAGATCAATTGAAGGAAGTTGTTTGTTTCACCAAGCTGGATTTGCACAGTGGATACCATCAGGTCAGAGTTGCAGAGCAAGATGATTGGAAGACTACTTTGAAAACAAAGCAGGGATTATATGAATGGCTGGTTATGCCTTTTGGCTTGACCAATGCCCTTGCTACTTTCATGAGATTAATGAATGATGTACTCAAACCTTTTCTTGATGATTTTGTTATTGTGTATCTAGATGACATTTTGATTTTTAGTAAAACGTGGGAAGAACATTTAAAGCATGTTAAGCAAAAATTAGATGTTTTGAAAAGAGAAAAACTTTATGTTAAACTCTCCAAATGTGAATTTTTCAAAACCTCTCTAAATTATTTGGGTCATATAGTAGGGGGAGGTGAATTGAAAATAGATCCCTCTAAAGTGGCAGTCATTGTAAACTGGCCTAAACCCAAGTCTGCCACAGAAGTGAGAAGCTTCTTAGGAGCAGCACAATATTGGAGGAAGTTCATTTCAAATTTTTCCTCAATTGCAACTCCCTTACATGCTTTGACAGGATTGAACAAGGTGTTTTAGTGGGGAAGCAAACAGCAGAAAGCCTTCGACACATTGAAAGAAAAAATTAGTACAACACCTGTACTAACACTGCCAGATTTACAAAGACCATTTGAGATCCAAACTGATGCCAGTGACTATGCCATGGGAGCAGTGTTGACACAACACGGTAAACCCATATGTTATCATTCTGATACTTTTAATCCTGCAGTAGTCAACTATCCTACATATGATAAGGAATTGTATGCATTAGTTTAGAGTGTGAAAAAGTGAAAACATTACTTAATGGGCAAAGAAACAGTAATACATACTGATCATCAACCACTTCAATACCTACACTCCCAAACTAAGTTGCAACAATCAAGACATTACAGATGGATGGGTTTTCTACAACAGTTTCATTTAGTCATCAGATATAAAAAGGGCATACATAATAAGGGTGCAGACATGTTATCTAGACCCATTATAAATGCCTCTACCATACTTAAGCATAATTCTGTGCTGCATGAAAGCTACATAGAATAGTATGCTCATGATATGGACTTCAAAGATGTATATGCAACTTTCAGTCAGGGCAAAAGAGTAGAAGAATTGGACTATCATGTGAAGGACCGACTCTTATATCATTGTGGGAAACTCTGCATTCCACAAACTGAGAGAGCAAAGATAATTAGGGAAGCACACACTTCTCTGATATCAGGTCACTTTGGGGTAAGTAAAACAGTTGCACAGTCGCAAAGGTTCTGCTATTGGCTAAGAATGAGTGAGACAGTTTCTATATATGTAAACAGGTGTGCTATGTGTCCTAAAAGCAAGCCCGGCAACAGAAAACTAGGCTTGTACACTCCATTGCCAGTTCCTTCTCACCCTTGGGAAAGCATTTCCATGGATTTTGTTGGAGGATTTCCTAAAGCTAGGGAGGGTCATGACTATCTATATGTTGTTGTGGATAGGTTCAACAAAATGTGTATTTTGATACCCTATAGTAAACAGATTATAGCTGAACAAACTGCAAAATTATTCTTTGAACATGTATGGGTTCATTTTGGATTACCCACTTCTATTATATTTGATCGAGATACCTGATTTGTGGGAAAAATTTGGTCCAGTCTGTGGGAACTAATGGACACAAAATTGAAGAGGAGCACAACTTTTCATCCACAAACAGATGGAAAAACAGAAGTAGTTAACAGGACAGTGATCCAATTACTGAGAGGATATTGCAGCAAAACACCCTATGCTTTCGGATGAACACTTGTGTTATGTGCATCATGCTTACAGTACAGCCAAACACTCTTCTACTCAAAGATCTCCTTTCGAGACCTGCTTTGGTTTCAGACCAAGGTCTCCTTTGGATTTTGTCTTTGGTAAATATACCATGGTTGATGGACACAGTGATGTGGATAGGGCAACTAGGTTCATTGAATAGATCTAGGAGATCCACCAAGTTGTACAGGAACAGTTGGAAAAGAGCCAGGCCAAGTACAAGGCTAGGCATGAGAAGCATCGGATGGAGCATAGTTTTCAAGTTGGAGACCAAGGCTGGCTGTATATCAGCAAGGACAGGATGCAAGGTGAAGGTAAGAAGCTAAAACCTATTGGGTATGGACCCTTCATGATACTTGAGAAGATTGGTGAAAATGCTTTTCACCTTGATCTGCCAGCTTACATGCACATCTACTCAGTCGTGAACGCGGATTGCTTGAGGTTGTTTGAACCTTCAATGATTGAGGACCCTGAAGAGCAGAGTCAATTGCCTTCTTTTGATGACCTGCTACTTGAATATCTAAATGAGTTGCAGGAAGATACAATGCTGGACAGGAAGGTAAGGACGATGCATAGTGGATAGGTGGAATACCTCAGTATTGGGTTTAAAGGTTCAAAGTCGAGCAGTGCGAAGTAAATTTAGATTGGACAAGTGAGACAACAATTTCCTCACTTAGTCGATGCTTGAAGAAAACCAACTTTTGGTGGTCCAAAAGCTTTTCAATAGGGAGGCCGTGATCCAAATCAGATCCATAAATGATTGTCAAGGAACCGTGAATAAATCAAGTCAAACAAATCTCAAATGAAACCCAAAGCAGCAATCGAAAACACCCTGAACCAGTGGCCATGGCAGCTGGCGTGGAACGACGAGGACCTCAGTCAAAGCGCGCTGACCAAGGCCCATGGAGACTCTGCAGGAGGTTGATGTAGCCCCTGGGAACCTTGGAAGAGGAAAAGGAGCTATTTTTTGATGCGCGATTAGCGCCTAGCACTAATTGTGCATTGCTGAGTGAATAGGGCTGAAATGGTAGAGCCTTAAGCACTCAGTCACAATTGGGAGCCAGCGGACTGTGGGCGGAGAAACAAAAAGCGCCATTGTACGAAGATGGGACCCACAACCTGGAAACTGACAGTATTGATCGAGGCGCCCTTGAACGGTAAGAGGTTTTGGAGAAAGTGGAGCGATCGACGCGTGGCAGCGGAGGTGAGAGAAAAACCACCGTGATCGCACGTTATTGGTCGAGCAAGTCAACTACGCTCGACGTGCGTATGATGTTGGATCTAGAGGAGCCTAGATTGGATGGCTGAGATTGCGCCTAATAGACAGAAGTAGAATCGATAGGAATTAAGCCGCGATTTAAGGGGATTTGGAATCCGTTGACCGTCGTGGTGGAGAAAGAACGTATCCACGGCATAACTGAAGAAATGAATCGACAAGCGGGCTAGCACTGTTCCAATGAGGACACGTGGCTACTTCCTAAGCGTTCATGCCGATGCCAAACAGGGAACTCCAAGCACGCAGGCGGCAGGCGAATTGACACAGGTGGGAGAGGAACCAAATGGGCATGGAGATCGAATGGATAAAGACATGAACAGAGACAGTTGAATAGAGAGAGAGAGAGAGAGAATAGTCCAAGCGACCAAGAGAGACAGTGAACAGTTAACCCTGAGAAGAAGACTGAGCACAGAGAGCAGTAAAGCCAAGCAGAGGAGACAGAGGGCCGAGCTGACCGCAGACAGCATCGAGCACCAGAGAGCTTGAAGAATCAAGCCTTCCCATAGAAGAATCTATCCCGATTGAGCATCATAGTTGGCTCTTTCCACTGTAGACCAAGGGTCATAGGGCTGGTAGGAAGAACAAGAGTCTGTGTACTCCGAGTGGCTTAGGGAATCCAAGAACCACCCTGCCAAGCAAAATCTGCTTCAGGAGAACTCATATTGAGTCCCTGTACTGTAATTTCTCTGCTGAAAGACACAATAAAACAAGGCCACCATTGAATCTGGACCAGAGACATAGCCCTGGAGAATAGGGTGAACTCTTTATTAAAAACTAATTATGTCTTTGTGTTGTTTACTGTATTTCTCTGTTGTCTTTCCATTTATTTTCTGTGTACTGGCAATTTGATCGATCTGTTGTTTTAATAACACAGAACACACACATCAGCACATGGGTCTGTAATACCTTTTTTTTAATAAATCTTCAGCTGAGCTCACTCATAGGGTGATTATCAAATCATGGAATCTGATCCTTCCTACGACCGAGATGAGGAGACACATAGTGACTCTCCTAGAGAATTGCATGCACCAAGAAGACCTCACAAGGGTCGCAAACAGATACAAGAGGAACCTACTTCACTTGCTGAGCTGCAGGTTTGTCCTATTGTTGTCACATGTTTTCATCACCGATCCTATTATTAGTTCTGTGAGATGGTAGAGAGAGTCTAGTACCATCATGAGTTGGCCAGGTTGTTTGTCCTCCATCTTCAAAATGGCCAAGTCACTCTAACAGGTGTAACATTCACGTTGACACCAGAATCTATTTCTCTAACAACTGGCATTCCCAACATTGGTGAGCAGTGGAATAAGAGGTAGTAGATTGACAGGGAACATTATGAGCCTTACATTAAAGCTGGTATTTGAGACATCTCAGCAGAGTTTTTCCTTTATGGTATCTGAAAGACTCATATGCTCCCTTGATGAAACTCATAATCAAGTATTTCAACTGTGAGGGACGACTTTCTTGCCTATATTCCTACCATATTAGATTGTTGATGCACTTCAATAGGGTGAGAATGATGAACCTCCCCTATTTTATTTTCTGGAACATTGAGAAGATGACCACCATAGTGCACAAGAAGACTCCTCAGCAGCTGTATAAGAGCATATATCATTTTTCACTAATCAAGATTGTGGTCATGCATCAACTTGGTTTACAGAACATCTCATGGGAGGATTTCATTTCACATGAGGTCTTCGCCACTCCTCAAGTTCCTCCATCAGCTTTTCATGAGACAGGTGAACCTTCACATCAGTAGGAGCTTCATGAGACACAAACCACTAGTGTGCCAATATATGTCACCTACCAAAAGGGCACTAGAAGGTTGTTTGCAGCAGCAAAGCGAGTATTAACTCCACCTGGGGTGGAAGGGGTTTCACTTCCTCCATCAACAGAGTAGGTACAGGACAAGGTCAAGCGGCCGTTACAGGATGAGGGGCCTTCAGGAGGGCAGGAGATAGATTTTCTTCTTATTGAGGATGATGACACCAATTTGGGCTCACAAAGCTCAAAGATTAGAGATATCATCCAGGAGAAACAAGCTGACATTCAGCATTTGTCTCTCAACCTACAAAGATCCAAGTGGATAGTTAAATATCTGAAGCAAAGAAACAAACAACTAGAGGATCAACAAACCATAATGGAGCTAAGAAACATATGAGAAAACTGGCAAGCTGCCAAAAGACGAAATCAATGCTGATTGTGAGTCTTGGTTGGAAAGGACAAATATCCACTTGGAGAGGATGTTGGAGAAGGCCATCAATGAGAAAAATATGTTGAGAAACATGGCATATCACTACTTGTCAAGAAATATGGTGTGCCAAGCAAGAATCAGGAACTCGAAGGCCAAGTTGAAGAAGACATCGAGGAGGCAAAAAGCATAAGATAAACTTCAGATCTTGGCTGAGGCTTCCTTGGCCTAGCATAGCACTTAATGGAGGACACTCAACCCAAATTTCAAAAAATTTGGGGCACTTTTTGTAATTTTGGAAATTTTGCCTTAAAAATAGAGTTTTTTGCCCAATGTGTTGTGCCACCTGGCGCTCGCTTTTTATGGAGGCATAATTTTGAGGAAAACTCAACATATTTGGATTTGTAATGAAACAACATGCATGCTCACAAATGGCCAAGAAATGTTGACAGGTTTTGGGCTTCCAAAAAGGATAAAAACACCCCAAAAATTACCTTTCTGCCATTTTTTTCACATATAGGAAGCGGTCTTGGGAAAACTCATTTTTGGAGGGGTAAATGGAGGCCCAATTCAAAACGTACACTTTTGCTGAAAAGTAGATAGCTAGACCTTTCCAACAAGCCAACGTGGAGCAAATTTGGACACCAGGAAAGCCTCCAAAGTCAGGTTCAAAAAGGCACTACGCATAGGGAAATCAGCGTAGCGCATTGGAGGAATTTTGCTAAGTTTGACCAAAAATACTCTGTTTTTCACCTGGTTTCTTGATAGTTTGACTTTTCTTCCTCTAAATGTCAAACTCATGATGTAATTTAATATCA
This sequence comes from Pinus tabuliformis, assembly GCA_031772625.1. Classification (NCBI taxonomy): domain Eukaryota; kingdom Viridiplantae; phylum Streptophyta; class Pinopsida; order Pinales; family Pinaceae; genus Pinus; species Pinus tabuliformis. Next base: position 591,497,003 of record CM062808.1, on the reverse strand, counting down.
CTTGATGGATTTTGATGTAATTATGCTACATTTTCACTCTTAGAGGTAGATTCATCCATCAAAAGGTAATTTGCAACTGAATGAATCAGTTTCCTAGTTTTTAGAGGCAAGTTGTTCCACTGCCTACTTTTTAGTTCTTAGTTTAGATTTTGTTGGAACAGCTCCTAATATTATGAGATTGACCCCTAGAGGCTAGGATGAGTTTTTTGTTGCCTATATCTTGTAATTTTTCAGTCATTAGCATGGTCAAACGTTTGGGAAAGCTTGGAGCTTCATTGTATACTCATTTTAGCAGTTCGGCTAAGGAAGAGACCAGTGGTTTGCAGCGCTCTATGGGATTCATGTGGCATCTTTCTTTGGTATTGTTTTTTCTTCTGTAATTGTAAGTCTACATGTGTTTTATGTATGCCATATCTCTCTTTATTTCACCTTAACTAAATCAAACAAGGATAAAGGTAGAATACATTGAAAATGTAGTGCTCTACCTAGGGTTTGCTTAGTTATCTATGTTTTCAGCTGATTGAAAAGGATCCCTGACCTTAAAGCCATTATCAACTCCTCATCTATCTAAAGCCTCTCCATATCACTCAATTTGAAGTACCAGATCTCTTGCCTACCTTTCCCCATAGAGATCTCTGCAAAACTGAGCCTCATTCCCCAGGCCCAAATCTGCCTCTCATATTTGAGCCAACAAAACATCATCAAATTCAATCAAACACCTCTGTACACATACCTAGCCTAAAATCAGTCATTACATCAGTCATCTCAAGCCACTATTGATCATATTTTTCTGAGATTGACAAGGAGAGAGCCCTCTCCCGACTTGGTAGGGCTAGCTACCAGGTTAAGCGTGGTTTGATGTTACCATAGATGCTACCTTTCTCAGCGTGAGGTAGAGTTAGGCCCTAACAGTTCAAAGAATTAACATGTAGCCTAAAATAGCTCATATTTGAAAAGGAGATAACCCAAAGATGTATAGTATATATCTCACATTTATATATGCTAATTTTCGAACATTGAAATGACAATTTTTAGCATACTATTGTGAATTCAACCCAAAATGCTAGAAAAAAATATTGATGGTTATTTTTCAAATATAGAAGTTTTATACATGTATTTATTTAAATAGTTAGCTTGAAATCTCAAACATATCTAAGGATGCACACAATATGTTGCATCTTGAGTGCTGGTGTGTGAACTTGAGACAAGGAAGTTCATCACTTAACAACTTGCCTACAATATGCACTAGTCAAATAGGTGAACAATAGTATTGTAGGTATGTGTTATGAATATATGTATGGCAAGGCCAATAAGAGTATGGTTGGAACAATCATGTCCAACCCTTCCGAGTTTGCCTATAATTTGCACTGGTCTAATAGGTGAACAATAGAATTGTATGTGTGAATTTTGCATCACTTACCCAAATCGAACACCTTCAATATACAAAATTTCAAAGAATATGTCTATAAATGGTAGGTAATTTGGAAAATGAAAGAGTTGAATTATTGTTTCCGGAGAAGACTAGATTCTTACATTGTTCAATGTAAATTCATCACAATTTTCCAAGCTTAGATGGAACAAAAACGAACCAAGCTAGAAGGTTAATTAGAGAATCCTTACTTAGCCAAGGTAAAATGTTAGCCCTTTTTTGTCAAAAATAATAAATGTAAAAACTTTAAGAAATTCAGTGACAAGACTATAGAAATGTTCTTATCAAACCATTAACATAAACATAGCTAAGAAATATTTCTTTGTAAAAGAGATATTCATGGTAAAATTAACAAGAAAATGACCTTTTAACATAGTTAATGTACTAGTGTTGCTGTTACAATATTTGGCCCAAACAATAAATAGAAAAAACCCATTTTCAATTTAGTAGGAGCAAGTTTGGCAAAAAATCTCACAATAATACCCACGATTGAACATTCTGACTAACTAAATCACTTTTACATCCTTTTGAAGTCCTTCAACAAAGTACTTAAAAGTTTTAAACAATGTCATAACAATACTCCTAGCTATAGAACAAGCATTTCAATCATGCCTCTCTTTTATGATATGGATATTTGTCTTTCAAATAGAGTTATGTGGCATAGAACCACTTTCACCCTTAAGAAAAAATCTAGCTATAAACGCATTCTGGACTCTCTTAGCACAAATATGCTCTTAGTATGGTATAGGATTCTCATAGTAGTGCCAAGTTTAAGGGTGCCAAAGACATTAGATTTTAGCTATGATATGGTACACACTTGGCTTCAAGACAACATATTCTTGAGGAATTTCATGTTGGGAAACCTCCAAATCTATTTCCAGGAAAACTCTAGTTAAATGGATTTCTTTTTGTATAATGGTTGGGATTCATATGGATGCACATTAATATATATGTTTTTTTCCTAAATTTGAATAATTTATGTATTTTTTGCTGACCTTTTAGCATAGTTAATGCACTAGTGCTATTGTTACAATATTTGGCCCAAAACAATAAACAGAAAAAACCCATTTGCAATTTAGTAGGACCATGTTGGGAAAATAATCTCACAATAATACCCATCATTGAACATTCTGAACCACTAAATCACTTTTACATCCTTTTAAAGTCCTTCAACAAAGTACTAATCTCGCAATTGAGCTCTTCTACTATCAACACTCAATAACAGTCCTGATGATGGATCCCTCTTGGGATTTGAAATGTTGACCAAAAATGGTTTTTACTGTGGGTTCTCTGGTGACTAAGTTAGAAGATATTAACCACAGAAGTATTAAATCTAGAATCATTTCCCTATGCGGAAGGGATAGATGGAGTGAATTACTCGAAAAATTTAGGGTCAAGATAGCAAGAAGAGCTACAGATACCTCATAACTAATCTCGCAATTGAGCTCTTTTACTATCAACACTCAATAATAGTCCTGATGATGGATCGTTGTTGGGATTTGAAACGTTGACAAAAAATGGTTTTTAATGTGGGTTCTCTAGTGACTAAGTTAGAAGATATTAACCATAGAAGTCTTAAATCCAGAATCATTTCCCTATGCGGAGGGGATACATGGAGTGAATTACTTGAAAAATTTAGGGTGAAGATAGCAAGAAGAGCTACAGATACCTCATAACTAATCTCGCAATGAGCTCATCTACTATCAACACTCAATAACAGTCCTGATGATGGATCCCTGTTTGGATTTAAAACGTTGACGAAAAATGGTTTTTGTTGTGGGTTCTCCGGTGACTAAGTTAGAAGATATTAACCATAGAAGTCTTAAATCCAGAATCATTTCCCTATGCTGAGGGGATACATGGAGTGAATTACTCGAAAAATTTAGGGTGAAGATAGCAAGAAGAGCTACAGATGCCTCATAACTAATCTCGCAATTGAGCTCTTCTACTATCAACACCAATAATAGTCCTGATGATGGATCCCTATTGGGATTTGAAACGTTGACGAAAAATGGTTTTTACTGTGCGTTCTCCGGTGACTAAGTTAGAAGATATTAACCACAGAAGTCTTAAATCCAGAATCATTTACATGGAGTGAATTACTCGAAAAATTTAGGGTGAAGATAGCAAGAAGAGCTACAGATACCTCATAACTAATCTCGCAATTGAGCTCTTCTACTATCAGCACTCAATAATAGTCCTGATGATGGATCCCTGTTGGGATTTGAAATGTTGACGAAAAATGGTTTTTACTGTGGGTTCTCCGGTGACTTAGTTAGAATATATTAACCACAGAAGTCTTAAATCCAGAATCATTTCCCTATGCGAAGGGGATACATGGAGTGAATTACTCGAGAAATTTAGGGTGAAGATAGCAAGAAGAGCTACAGATACCTCATAACTATTTATATCTCACAATTGAGCTCTTCTACTATCAACACTCAATAACAATCCTGATGATGGATCCCTGTTGGGATTTGAAACATTGACGAAAAATGGTTTTTATTGTGGGTTCTCCGGTGACTAAGTTAGAAGATATTAACCATAGAAGTCTTAAATCCAGAATCATTTCCCTATTCGGAGGGGATACATCAAGTGAATTACTCGAAAAATTTAGGGTGAAGATAGCAAGAAGAGCTACTGATACTTCATAACTATTTATATCTCGCAATTGAGCTCTTCTACTATCAACTCTCAATAACAATCCTGATGATGGATCCCTGTTGGGATTTGAAACGTTGACGAAAAATGGTTTTTACTGTGGGTTCTCTGGTGACTAAGTTAGAAGATATTAATCACAGAAGTCTTAAATCTAGATACTTAAAAGTTTTGAATAATGTCATAACAATACTTCTCACTATAGAACAAGTATTTCAAGCTCAACTCTTTTTTATGATATGATATTTTTCCTTCAAACAGAGTTATGTGGCACAAAACCACTTTCACCCTTAAGAAAAAATGTGGTTGTAAATACATGCTGAACTCTCTTAGCAAAAATATGCTCTTAGTATGGTATAGGATTCTCAAACTAGTGGTAGGTTTAAGGGTTCCAAAGACTTTAGATTTTAACTATGATATGGTGCATGCTTTCCTTCAAGACAACATATTCTCTAGGAATTTCATGTTGGGAACCTCCAAATCTATTTCCAGCAAAACTATAGTTAAATAGAATTTTTTTTGTATAATGGTTGTGATTCATATGAATGCCCATTAATATATAAGTTTTTTTTCCTAAATTTGAATAATTTATGTATTTTTTGGTCAACCAGTTTTTTTATTCAGTTTTTATCTAGTTCCAATTCGATTTGACAATACAAATAACTCATGAACTTGCGAGGATAAATTAATATCCTCCCCAACCAAGTTTAATTGTCACTTGTGATGTGATTTTTATTTGTGATACAATTGTTGATCCATACAATAAATGTATATATTCTTGGAATATGATCTAACTATGAATATGGAAGTGTTCATCTTTCTTTTTGAGGACATTGTATTTATGAAAACCTAGAAGTCAAATCTTTCAAATAACACAATTTATGGTAGTGGTAAGCTGGAATTCAAATCTGAAATAACATAATTTTGAATAGTTGAGAACTTCATATGTGTGTGCAATAAATGAAATCCATGAACACAGTCACAACTCATCATATAATGCTCTAAGTTCTCCAAAACCCTAGATATAGAAAACCAATAGAAACCTTAGCTCCACAAAAGATATTTGTTGGGCCTCACAATGGTCCCTATTTTCACTCCATTATTCATCAATATCTTCACATTTTACCTTCATGTCACCTCCATTCCACCTCCACATCATTCCATTTACCTCATTATTGGGTTATAACTATGCTTTTCCAAAGTTTATTAATTCTTAACATTTTTAAGTGAATTTATGGCTAAACTTTAGAAAATAATATGCTTATACTTATACCTAACAATTAGAATGAGTTTGTTGACATGTGTAGGTACAAAGGAAGCTTCCAGGGCATCTTTATGTGGCCTTGAATGATCAAATTCGAATTTGATAAGACAAGCCTCATGGAAAAGATCATGGAGAAAATCATGGACCTCATGTAGGAGATCATGGAGGATAGGGTTATGTGTCTAGATGATTGAGAAATGTATGGAACTAAAAGAGGGATTAGTGGATCATCATTATGAGTTTGTTATCTCATCCTGTTCTATAAATAGGAGTACCTCCTCCATTCCAAGAGGAGGACTCTTAGAGCATGTATCCAAACTTATGATGGAATAGAATAAAGCTTCATTTTACATATATTTCCATTATGTAGTTTTATTTCCATTATGTAGTTTTTAGATATAAGTTTCCTTAATGTAGTATATGGAATAATTTGTCTTGTTCTTAAGAGAATTGAGCTCACTCTAAAAGGATGAGAGAAACATGTTATTTCATATTAGATCTTATTTCATTTAATTTCTTAGATGTTTGATGTTTGAGGATTTGTTTGAGATTGATGAATGAGTTTTTAATTAGAATCTTATCAGCACATGAGAGAACAACCATGGGTCTAAGTTAGGCTCTCTCTCTATTTGATTTGCATGATAATTGAAATTCATTCTTTTGCTTTTATGTTTCAAGTATCATATGAGGAGATAACCAAGAGTCTAAGTTAGGCTCTCTCTCCATTGATTTATATGGTAATTGAAATTCATTCTTTTGTGCTTTTATGTTTCAAGTCATTTCATTTCTTATGCTTATGAATGAATCTTAGTTTAGTTTGGATTAGTACATGAGAGGACAATCAAGAGACTAAGTTAGTCTCTCTCTCTACTTGAATCTGAACAATAATTAAGTTCATTCTCTTGTCTTCATTTCAAGTTTTTAGTTTCATGTAATCAATGATTTCTCTATGATACTGTAGGGAAGGACAACCAGGACCTCCTTAGTTAGGAGCCTCTTCCCTTGCATATTATATTGAATCGTAAATAATTTAGCTAGACATAGAGTTAGTTGCCTACTCTTGCATATATTTTGCTGGCATCATCACAAGCTTACGAGTTTCCCTGGTTGATAATTTAATGCAGCAATTTAAGCCCAATAAATTGCCCAACAATATTCAAAAAGATTGATTGTTGGAGTATCTTTGGTGGAGCTAGGGTTTCTCTTGGTTTTCCCTATCTAGGATTTTTGTGATCCAGGTGGCTCCAGAGACACACACAGGACAAAGAGGACTCAAGAAAGCTCAAAAATCAAAGTATTTGGATTATGATTGGACTAGGAGCAGGGCATATATTTCATCGTCCTCATCGTAGCAGTGTGAATGGTTCGTCAATCTGATTCCAGATGAGGAAGATAGAGGCGGTAAAAGTTGGGTTGACTTTTTTATGACTAGGCAGGCTTGACAAAGACACAATTTTGCCTTTTCCTATGGACGGAATCTGGCAAACTCCGGCCAGATTCTAGGAAAAATGTGGCCTGGTTAAAAAGACTCCTTCGACCTAGAATCCTAATTTTGAATATGCCTTATTAATTAAAAAAATATATTACAAAAAAAAGGCCGGTGATGGGCCACCAACCCCACCACCCACGCCTATCGTTACCACCATTAACCATATGCATATATTAAGGTGAGGTCGGCGGGAGTTGAACCCACCCAGCGACATGGGCTATCCCCCACCAGGCTACCTCATGTGAACTACCATGCCATCCATTAAAACAAACCCCAACCAACATAATATTAAATCAAAACATGCCACGTTAAAAAAAGAATTAACTACATGCTATTTTGGAGATGCGAGGGTTTGAAAGCACAACCTCCGCCCTCTTAAACTACTCCACCACCAACAAGCCACAACAAAATCCTTGTTAAAGCTGCCAACGTTTGTATATATAACGCCTCATGTCATTTGCACAGGTAGAATGGAGGAAGAATGGAACAAGGAGAGAGCCAACGGGATGGAGGTGTCATGAACGGAGTTCCATATAATGAAACCATGATTTTCACATATTTCGAGGTAGAATATTCTTTTATGCCCAAATATTCTCTAGGGAGGTAAAAATTCTTTTTATCAAAATGTAACCAAGTTTACAGTGAGTTTTCATAGATTTTTGCAAGGAACACCATAGCGAGGTCAAATTCGCCTTTTGAACAACAAATTTGTAGATTCATAGTGGAAGGAATATTTGAGGAACCTTGAGGGAATCTTCTAGATTCCTTGGATGCTGAAATTTGCCAGAGTCAGAATACAGCCAAGTTCACACTCATTTTTCTCAGAATTCCAGAAGGAATCTAATGGTGCAGTCGAAATTTTGACTTGAGCAGAAGATTTTCAAAGGACCCGAAGGAGGGAATCTTTAGGGAATCTAGGGGCAATCTAAAAGATTCCTTGAGCACCAAATTCTCAATTTCTCAGAATTTAGAAATTTGACAGTCGATGTTGCACTATTCGATGCCACAAATCTAATGGTGCGTTCAAATTTTTCATTTTCTCATTCTATTTTTTGGCCACCTTTCTCAGTGGAGTGTAGGTGTCAGCATTCATGTGTGACCAGTCATTTCCATGCGATTCGATGCCGTGAGATCGATGGCAGGAAAAGCTTTAGCAATTTGACATCCACTTCTTCAGATGACCCATGGTTGTGAGGTATATGCAGTGTGTTCATGTACTTTTTTTTCTATGCATTGTGCTGCACAGATCCCTATTTGATGCTTGATGTGGGATCTTGTTTCTTACTCATTTTCATGATTCCTACTTGATGTGATGCAGAATCATCTGTGTGATAAACTTGTTGTCATGATTCGCGAAGTTGTGTTTTGAGATCCCTTAGTTGTATGTTGATGGGATACTCATGTTGTCTCCGTGTATGTTTGCATTGAGATCCATTTTATTCGACATTGGTGGGATTCTCATCATGCATGAGTTTGTGTCATACTGATAGGAATCCTTTACACTGAGAGTTCCTATAGCAGAAAATCTCTTGGCGCCACTCCTGCATGAGGGCATTTTCCTTGTATAATACCGACATCACCTCTATGTACATCATCACTATTGACAACACTTAATGCAACAACCTACACCATCTTGACACCGGGGCCTAGAGATGTAGTCCCTCCTGGACGAGCTCCATTATCAACGACTTATGTTTTCATGTTTCTGATGATTGTCATGTTACTCTTCTTTACAACATGCACATGTATTCATTTATGTTCTCTTAAAAATGCAATTTAACACATCACAAAACTAAACGGTATTGGAAGGGTCCTTCGTCACACCCAGACCTGGATCAAGTGGTATCAGAGAAGTCTTTGCATTGATGTGAATTGCAGCATGAACAATGGAACGTGCAGTGACAGAGGATGAAAAAGCGATGTACAAGAATGTGCTCAAAATTTCCAAAAGAATGGAAATAATATATGAAACTCTACAGAAAGAGACAGAGGAAAAGGAGTGATTACAACTTCAGTTGCAAGCCACAGAAGAGGCCCTGCAAGAACTGAAGCACAACAAGAAGAATATTCAAACAAAGAACGTTGAATTGAAGATGTGACTAGATGAAGAGAAAGAGGAAAAACAAAATTTGCTAGAACAACTGCAAGCAAAGGATGAGGCCTTGGAAAAGTTGCAACGTGACCCATGTGAGGTAAAAAGTAGTTCTCCATCTTTATGTATGTCTCCTGATGATGATTTTGCTATTTTTGAAAATCACGTCACAGGAATTGGCTCCAAACTGCTGAAGAGAATGGGTTATGAACGAAAAGGCTTCGGATTTAATGGCCAAGGCATTATCAACCCCATAAAAGTAGAGGAATTACTATGTCAAATAGTTCTTGGGTATGTCAGAAACAAATTTGGGGAATGCGCCACGACAGTTAGCAAACCACCAACAATAGATGATGAGAAACCCTCATTAGTTCTTTCTAAACTGACAGAGGAGGTAAAAGATGTTGATTTACTTTCAGTTTCATCGTCACATAGTATGATTTTTGTTGGAGAATTGGAGATCCCAATTACAGGGACAAACATTAGGCTCCTTACTAGGACGAAGAATGAGAAGGAAGAAGAGATTGGTATTAATAAGCAATGCATAACTCAACCATTGGAGGTTATGCAGAGACCTCAATTTGCAAACTTGAGATAAACTAAAGGAGAATGCTCAAAGGTGTCAGATTCGTTCGAGACATCGTTGAAATGGTCAAGGAAAGAGAATGATGGGAAAACCATCCCCATCATCCCATGGTAGTTTCCATAGCAAGGAAGGAGCTGAGGCAAGCTGTCATCGCCATACTTACACCAAAGGCAACAAAGAAAGGTATAATCACTTTCAACATTCGAATGATCATTTCGATTATGATCATGTTGTTAATGATGAATGTAAAACATGGCATCGAAATACATGTACCTTTTGTGGATTACATAACCATACATTTTCAAAGTGTTGGAAAAGAATGGCAGCACACAAAAGGATGAGGTGTGAAATACCATCTCAACAACAGGTTAAACAAATCTGGAGAAAGAAGATGTATTGCATTCATTGTGACAGAAGTGGCCATCAAAGAGCCACTTATTGGAGGCTCCATCTAGAGCAGCACCTTAAAGACAAAGTGTCGATACATGAACCAGATGAAATGGTTGTTTGGCCATCGAATGTGCCACAAGGAGGTGACCCATTCACCTTGATAAGTGAGAAATGGTTTCTAGATATGTCAGTGTTTCATGGTCATGCTTTTGTAAATCATTTGTTGCATTTTAAAATGTAAAAGTGGTGATGTTTTTCCATCACTTGTTCAGCAACAATGATGTTTGATATTATTTTAGGTTGCATGTTAAACTTTTGAAAGTGATGTTGTGTGTCCATCACTTGTCAAGAAAATAGTGTTTGGCCTGATGATTGTAAATCATTTGTTGTAGTGATGATGTGTTTTCCATCACTTTTTGAAGCAACAATGATATGTTGGCCTTGTTTTCATAGTTGGAGTATTGTTTCCATTTTGATGTAAACATGACCGTCGAGTATGTGTTATAAACTCATGGCAAGTACGTGATGCTTGGGTCATTAGTTGGTCATGAAAGTCAAGCAGGTAATTTTCATAACAATGTATGACAGGTTGCAGAGGTTGCAAGTGTCGGCTCATCGCGTAACACTCCAAACAACAAAAGTGAAGGAGATGTAAGTGAGATGTTTCAGGACACTTGTGATGCAGACAAGGTATAGAGAAGTTGCAGATTATTTTTCATGATTTTGGAGGACCAAACGCTCCTCAGTTGGGAGGATTGATCCAAGTGGCTCGAAAGACACAAACAGGATAAAGAGGACTCAAGAAAGCTAAAAAATCAAAGTATTTAGATTATGCTTGAACCAGGAGTAAGGCGTAGATCTCATCATCCTGATTGCAGTGGTGAAAATGGTTCGTCAATCCAAGTCCAGATGAGGAAGATAGAGGCAGTCAAAGTTGGGTTGAATTTTTTATGACTGGGTAGGCTTGACAAAGACATAATTTGGCCTTTTCTAGTGGACAAAATCTAGCCAACTTTGCCTAGATTCCAGGAAAAAATGTGGCCTGGTTAAAAATAATCCTTCAACCTAAAATTCGAATTTTGAATATTCCTTATTAGTTAAAAAGGAAAAAAAAAGAGCGGTGGTGGGCTACCACCCCCACCACCCATGCCTCTCCTTACCACCACTAACCATATGAATATATTAAGGTGAGGTAGGTGGGAGTTGAATCCATCCAGCCACGTCAGCTGGCCCCCACCAGGTAGCCTCATATGAAGTACCATGCCGTCCATTAAAACAAACCCCAACCAACATAATATCAAATCAAACCATGCCACACTAAAAAAGGAATTAACTACGCACTATTTTGGATGTTTGAAACCATAACCTCCACCCTCCTAAACTACTCCACCACCAACAAGCCACAACAAAATCATTGTTAAATCAGCCAACGTTTGTATATATAACCCCTCACGTCATTTACACGGGTAGAACGAAGACAGAACGGAACAGCGAGAGAGCCAATGGGACAAAGGTTTTGTGAACAGAGTGTCCTATAACGGAACCATGATTTGCACGTATTTCAAGGCAGAATATTATTTTATCCCCAAAGATTCTCCAAGGAGGTAAAAATTATTTTTATCCAAATGTAACCAAGTTTATAGTCAATTTTCACATATTTTCATAGGGAACGCCATGGCGACGTTAGATTCACCTTTTGAGCAATAGATTTGAACATTCCCAGCAAAAGGAATCTTTGAGGAATCTTGAGGGAATCTTCCAGATTCCTTGGACGCCGAAATTCGCCAGAGTTAGAATACAAAAAACTTCACACTGATTTTTCTCATAATTCCACAAGGAATCTAAAGGTGTAGTCAGAATTTTGATCTGACCATTAGATTTTTAGAGGCCGCGGAGGAGGGAACCTTTGGGGAATCTAGGGTGAATCTAAAAGATTCCTTGAGGCCCAAATTCTCAATTTCTCAGAATTCAGAAATTTGACAGTTGATTTTGCAACTATTCGACACCACAAATCTAATGGTGTGTTCATATTTTTCATTTTCTCATTCTATTTTTTGGACACTTCTCTAAGTGGAGTGTAGGTGTCAACATTCATGTGCGAGCAGTCATTTCCATGCGATTCGACACTGTGAGATCCATAGAATGAACAGCTTCAGCAGTTTGACATTCGCTTCTTCAGATGGCCCCTGGTTGTGAGGCATATGTAGTGTGTTCATGTACTTTTTTTGCTATGCATTGTGCTGCACAGATCCCTGTTTGATGCTTGATGTGGGATTTTATTTCTTACTTGTTTTCATGATTCCTGCTTAATGTGATGCTGAATCATCTATGTGGTCTACTTGTTGTCATGATTTGCCATGTTGTGTTTTGAGATCCTTTTGTTGTCTGTTGATGGGATACTCATGTTGTCTCCATGTATGTTTGCATCGAGATCCCTTTTATGCCACATTGGCAGGATGCTCATCATGCATGTGTTTGTGTCGTACTGATAGGATTCCTTTAGACTAAGAGTTCCTGTAGTGGAACATATCTTGTCACCACTCCTCAATGAGGTAATTTTCCTTGTATGATAGTGACATCACCTCTATGTACATGATCACTATTGACAACAATTAATGCAATGGCCTACACCATCTTGACTCCGGGGCCTAGAGACATAGTCCCTCCTGGATGAACTCCATTATCAACATCTTATGTTCTTATGTTTATGATGATTGTCATGTTCCTCTTCTTTACATCATGCACATGTATTCATTTATGTTCTCTTAAAAATGCAATTTAACACATCACGAAAGTAAAAGGTCTTGGAAGGGTCCTTCGTCACACCTGGACCTGGATCATTTTGAAAGCATGGATAATTATATGATAGGTTGCAATTTTGTTCATGCACTTCATTTCTTCTTTATATATATAATTTTTTTAGGTGAATGCTCCAAGAAACACTAGCGCCTTTAGAAAAAACAGATAAAGTGCAAAGAATATTGTATGAGAGAGAGATATAGAGAAAGTAGCACTACTCTTACATATCTAACCCAATTATGGAAAGGAATACACACAAGTGCATGATTGATTATAATAATAACTCGCTCCTTACTCTATTAATATGAGAGGTAAATGGGCATTACAAAAACAAGTGGACCTAGTCCATTACAAGAAAAATTACAAGACAAAAGTAACTCCACACATGTGAACCACTCTACTCTTATTGACATGTGTGAGGCTCGAAGGTGACAATGATTAACAAGAAAGGCCTCCATGGAATGAGCACTACTCCCTAAGGTTCAACAATCCTCGACATGTCCAAAGCTCCTATGCATCTCCATGGTCGTGTGTCTCCTTAAGGACAATGCATATCTAGGGTCATATGTTGCCTTAAGGACTCCCAGACCTATTTATCCACCCCTTCAACCGAAGAGTCCATTTATCAAGTGTAAACCTCCATTCAAGAAACCAAGCAACCCAGTGCTATCTAGGGCTCAATAACCTCCTTTGAAATACCCAACTCTACTCCAAGCACATAAACTTCCTTCATGCATCAACAACATAAAGTGACCAAGCTCCATACTTATCCAACACTTCAAGGAAGAATGTCTTTCAAACATCCAAACAAGTTCTAGTATCAAATAGTAAACCACCTCCAATTTCCAAGTCCATCATGGAAGTGCATGGTCCAACCATACATTATTCACCCCACAACTTTCATTTCTTCTTTATATATATGAAGTTCTCGGGTGAATGCTCCAAGAAACACTACCACCTTAATACAATAACACATAAAAGAACAAATAAGATTGAACAAGAGAGAGAGAGAGAGAGAGAGAAAGTAGAACTTCTCTTACATCTCTAACCAAAGTATCAAAAGCAATATGCACAAGTGCATGATCGACTATAATAAAAACTCCCTCCTTCCTCTATTTGTATGAGAGGTAAAGGGGCTTTACAATAGCAACTCGACCTAGTCCACTACAAGAAAACTTGCAAGACACAAGTAGGTCCACCCATGTGAAGCACTCTAATCTAAGTAACATGTGTGAGGCTCATAGGTGACAATGATTAACAAGTAAGACCTCCATGGCATGAGCACTACTCCCCAAGCTCCAACAATCCTCCAAAGGTCCTAATATCCAATGCATCTCCATGGTCATGTGTCTCCTAAAGGATAATGCATATCCAAGGTCATGTGTCACCTTAAGGACTCGCACACCTAAAATCCACATGTTAAGTGTAAATCTGCATGCAAGAAACCAAGCAACCCTGTACTATCTAGGGCTCAATAACCTCCTCTGAAATACCCAACTCTACTGCAAGAATATAAACTACCTTCATACATCAACAACATGAAGTCACCAAGCTCCATACTTATTCAACACTTCAAGGAAGAATGTCTTTCAAACATCCAAACAAGGTCTGGCAGAAAATAGTGAACCACCTCCAATGTCCAAGTCCATCATGGAAGAGCATGGTCCAACCATACACCATGCACCCCACATCTCACAAAGCACCCGCAAGGCCCAAACATGGTGTAAAAATTTTCAAAGTAACCCGAAAATCTAAATATAATGTCCATCTCATCATAGAATCCTTTGTAACTCCATGCATAATCGGTTACAATTTTCACTCATAAGTGTCACTAATCAAAGTTTGCAGCTCATCTTTTCTATGAAAGGTGGGAAGACTAACTATAAAATTACCATTAGACATTGGAGTTGAGGCTTTTTATGAAGGCTGTCTGACAGAGACCATTTGGGTCAAGGGCAGTATCCATACTTCCTTGTTCCTCAGTTGGCATCCATACCTTGATGAAGCTATTTGTGAAGCGTGTTGTTGCATGGATTTTGGAAAAGACTATTTGGGGTAGGAAGCAACCATAATGTTGTTGATTTTACCTGAGTTGGAATCCATACCTTCTCAGAAGAATTCCTTTGTATCATATTTATTTTCTGGGTTACTCAGCTACATTTGTTCTTCAAAGTGAGTATCCAGTTCTGGTTGAAATCACTAGTATTTTATGTCATTTCTTGTCTGCATACCTTTTCTATTATTTTGTAATTATTCAAGTTTTTGCTATAGATAGGTTCTTCTTAATTTCTGATTTTTGGTCTGCTTTATTTTTCAGATTTCAGATCTAGTTCTAGAATTTTTGGATTTCAAATTCCTTGTTCCCATAATTCCTTTAGTTCATCTACCAAGAGTTCCAAATCCACATTAATGTCATTGCCTAGTTTCTTGGGACTAGGTATTAACAATGTTAGCATACCAAAATTCCTTTTTGTGCATAGCCATGGTGGAAGGTTGTATGTAACTAACACTACAGGCCAAACATTGTATGTGTTTCTCAAGTCTCCAAAAGAATTAAATCCATCTACTTCCATTGAAAGTTGTACATTGCGAGGTTCGCTAGAAAAACTAGGCCATTAGTCATCAATAGTTTTCCATGCTAGGCTATCAACAAGGTGGCATGGTTGACCATCATTTCTTGCATTCTCATGATTCCACCTCATTTTTTATGACATGTCTGTAGAGCTATAATGAAAAATATTTTTTCCATTTATATAATATATTATCATATAATAACACTACAACAAATGGTAAAGATAATACAAGAAAGGGAAACTTGAATAAAATTATAATGTTCAAGATCATACCTATACATTCTTTTTGGCCTTGATGCTATGGGAAAATATCTTAACACCTTGGCTGGAACACCTTTCCACACCTTTTGAGATTAAGCATCCAACTTCCATCAATATTTTCCATGTGTTGGGCATTTGATATTTACTTTCATAACTTCCTCGATATAAAATTCAATCATTTGTACATGCGTATATCATATCATAGTTTAATCCCAATGAATTTATCAATTTTTTGTAGCATATGCAGAATCTGGAAGTGTGTTATCTTTAGGAAGCACATCCTTTTGTAATTTTAACATTTTGTCAAAACTTGTATTAGACCATCCACTCTTCAATTTAAGATTGTAGAATTCCACAATGGTTGATAGTTTTGTGAAGTCAACACGACCTGGGTACAATGGCCTTTTGGCATATTCAATAAGCTTCTTATATTCATTAAGTCCATTTAGTACATTTGTTGATTTTAACCCATCAGTATCACAACTCTCATTGATGTTTTGATTAATACATCGATTTACATCATTCACCATTTCAAGCATTTGATCATCGACAATGGTTGCATCATCATCATCATTTAGAGGTTCACTATCTTTCTTAAACAATGTTTCATGCTCATCAACCTGATTATCATAATCATGTTCTACAAAAATCAAAATTTATGTTAATAATTTTATGGTTTTTATGAAGATTAAAATCAATGATGTTTAGTATTTACAGAGTTCTTAATACATATTTATACAAATATGTGGAAGTTATTGTGACTCTATGTAACAGACTCCACATATTGGCCAACACATACATATCTGAATATTTATTTGAAGGTTGATACTATTCTAAATTCTAACATCCCCCTCAACACACAAATATTCTCACACAAAAGCTCCCAAAATTTTGCTTACTTGTGATGGATAACAATTTGGAGTTGATTACAACTTCTCTTGCAAGTCCAGAACTCTTCTTTGTCATTCACTCTAATGGTCTTCCATCACTTTCACATCGAAAGTAGAACTTGCAGCTTGATGTAGAACTTTCCTAAGAAACCATCATTGAACCCTCAAACATTATCTCTGCTAGGATGCCCACTAGACTCTTTCTTCATGCTACATGTTACCCCTCCTTCTAGCAGGGGTACCTATAGTCAAATTCTTCACTTTTATTTAGCAGATCAGAGTCCAAACTGGAGACAAGACTATTTTTTGCCATTTTCACATTTCCCAAGGCACTTCATGGATCCCAATGCACAGGGTCCCCACTCCAAAATTCAATAAGGGCTCCTTGTGATCAGCAAGAGGCATACTTGACACGCCACATTTAAATTTTAGCAAAAGGATGATATTTCAAGGTGAATTTCATCTCTAATGGGAACAAGGGCATAGTATATTCCATGGGCATAAAGGTGGCAAAGAAAATAGACATTGCATGCATTGTATTCTACATTGCATGTAGCTCATAAGGCCTCCTATCAAGCATGCAAACCTTTTCAACCTCAAAAGAAGAGGGGCATTGGTAATCTCAAGCCCCATGCAAGCAATTTGAACTCTCCTAGCCAACATGAGGGAGTAGTAAGGTGGCCTAGGTATAACACCCTAAATCAAACATGATCAAACAATGGCTTGTGGGCATCCCCAAGCTAAAAAGTAGCCTCTCCAAGCAAAACACTCCAATCAAGCAAGACATGGCCAAAGGAAAGGGAACGTTGCTAGTCAAAGGTTTAAGGGAGTCAACTAGCTATTAGGGGTCCAGGAAGGTTCCAATTTGAAATGTGCATGTTAAAGCATCCCATGAATATGAAATGAAAAAAAAATGGCATACCAACATCAGTTCAAAACAAAGCACACATAAAGCAAACCCTTCAACCTATTTAATCAAATGAAGATGAAAAAATGCATACTTCCTAGAGGCATGTTGTCTCAGAACTATATCTAAAACCCTCAATGCATCTTGGGCTTTATCAGAAACCTCCCCTTGAATAACAACCTACAGGGCTTTCATTGAGATCTTTGCAGCAAATGTGATTTCTACCTTGAATTTATCCCCTCTATCTTCTCTTCTATTTTTTGATTACTTAATTTGACTGGAGCTTCCATTTCCAATAGGATTAATTAATTAACCACAAAAATTAAAATGAAAAAAATGCATCAACATTACACTGTCATCCTAGCCTACCAAAAATTTAACACTAGAGCATAGAAGTATGGCATTCAAAGACTCATGTATGATCCTTATTCCTACAACTGAAATTAGTGCTAGAGCCTAGGACATGAAATAATAAATTATCATGCCAACACTTTGCACCCATTTCAGCCAACATTAATAGTGAAACCTGGGGTGTTGACACAAAAGATGACTACATGGTAGTTGGCGGAATCATCCCAACAAGTGCAGACACCATGCCTGGCAGTCCAATTCCAAGTTGTTGGCATTATGATGTATGTGTTGTACTTGATGGCAACCCACTTGTACTAGAACAACTCACTTGTATATGGTAACTAGATGAAGAGATATCAGATGTGACAGAAGGCATGATAGTAGTGTTTACAGATGTGATGAAATGCAGGGTAGCTTCAAGGAATCAATTCAGAAGGCAACTCACTGAGATGAAAGATCACAGTATAAGCAGGTAAACAACAAAGAATTATAGATCAGTCTTCACAGAAAGAAGAAAGAGAGGTATACGCATGTTCACCATTAACCAAGCTATGTATACACGCAATTTCATTGTATACAAGTCATGTATACGTACACACACACTTTCACAGAAGGAAAAGCATGTATAGCTTGGAAAACTAAATTTTTGATCTGAATTATTTGGTCCATGGTATTTTGATCCATGGTATTTGTCCAAGGTATCTTGTCCAAGGTATTGACCCCAGGTATTGGGTCCAAGGTATTGGTCCTAAGTGGTTTTGTTTGATGGTATTGACAAAGGCTTAAAATTATAAAAGGAGGAGAAGATCATTAGGCCAACGTGTGCAAGTATCGAATATTTGATGAAGTGTGAGATCTAATATGGAGGTTATTGGCTTATGGTGTTGTGCTTAATCTGAACCAAGGATGAACCTTAGCATTTGATGAAAGATAAGAATTAATGATGTATTAGGATCTTAAGGCTTGAAGTGAATTATCTTTATGTGGTTTGATCATATATCTGAATAACTGGCACATGTTGTAGTCTGTAAATATGATGATCCGAGTATGACTGAAGTCTTGAATAGTTGTAATGTTTAAATCATCATTTATAGATCTGTACACGGGTTCACTTTAGAAAAGAAGTGTATGCACGTTGGTTCTGCATATCAAAGTAGCGTATACATCATAAATTTGATTTGTAGATATGTATGCTGGTTCTCTTTGAGGAAATCAAGCATGCACGCAGGTTTGACACATGGAAGTAGTGTATACCCTTTAAAATATGTTTTAGTTGCTTCTATTTGCTGTTGTAGTGTTCTGGGTTCTGGCTTGGGTTTTGGTTACTGTATTCTGGTGACAGCATTCTAAATGATCAGATTGATGGGTTGTCTAAGTGATTGATCAATTTGGTTGTGGTTGGCTCAAAAGGAGATTGGTTGATGCAGATATATTTGTGGAGTGAATGATTTTATTGATGGATCCAGTCTGAAAATTTATGAAATGTGGTCCCTGGAAGAAAAGAGAAGGTTGTAGCCTTCTATAGGCCAACACCTACGTACTAGTAAACATATCATCTAGTACAAGAGCTAGGGGGTTGTAGCTCCCTTCCAGTAGAAGATGGAGAATAAGAGAAGGTTGTAGCCTTCTACATGTAGAAGCCCGCGTACTGGTATAAGACTGCACCAATACAAAAATTGTAAATTGAATTTTCTTATTATTAAAAGAAGATAGAGATGACAACAGTAGGTGGTTTTAACCCACATTGGGTTTCCAACTTATATCTTGGTGTTCATGTGTGTTGCTTATATGTGATGCCTTATTTTTCTTTTACTGCACTGTCTAATGAATTCTGGATGTACCGATTGAAGTTTAATACATGATAATTTGTGTAAATCAAAACATCTTTACATATACGTTGGTTTCATTAAGTATAGTTGCATATACATGCTAGTTCACTGAGCTGAAGTAGTGTATACAAATCAATTTTGAAAATTAAGTTATTGATCTGATAATACTGATTCACCCCCCTCTTAGTATTATTTCCAACTATTGGTATTAGAGCAGGTCCTTCAGAAGAAGCCTGATCGCTTGAAGGAAGATCCATCATCATGAGTAATCAAGAAGGCGGGGGATCCATCAGACTGCCAATATTTGATGGGATAAACTTTGTTTATTGGAAGGTAAGAACCACAGCCTATCTTCAATCTCTTGGAACACATGTCTGGGAAATCGTGGAAGGAGGATACACATTTCCATCAGCAATTCCTACAGATATGGCAGGTAAAAAGCAATATGAAACTAATGCCAAGGCTGTCAATACATTATTGGGAAGTCTATCACAATCAAAGATTGTCAAAGTTATGTAGCTCAAATCACCCAAATAAATATGGGACAAAATCGTTCTAAGCTACGAAGGAGACTCTAAGGTAAAACGTGCTAAACAACAAGTTCTCATAAATCAATAAAAAACTCTCAAGATGCACAATGATGAAAGTAAAGCTAATTACTTCTTACGTATAGATGAGGTTATTAATTGCATGAAGAATCTGGGTGAAGAGATAAAGGAAGTTACCTTAGTTGAAAAAGTTTTAAGATCCTTATCTGCTAAATTTGAATCAAAAGTATCTGCCATAGAAGAAAAGCAGAATCTATAGACTATTACTATGACACAGCTTCCCAGAATCTTAATTGCCTTCGAGAGGAGAAAAGGAGGTCCATTAGATATGAGAGAAGTCACATTTAAAGCTTCAGCAAAAGGAAAAAAATGACTCAATGAATCAGGACATATTTTAGAAGAAGAAGAGGAAGTAAACTTTGTCAAGAAGCTTCAATGGGGTTCCAGAAGATTCAGAGGTAAACTACCTTTCAAATGTTTTGCCTGTCGTAGAGTTAGTCATTATGCTCCCAAATGTCCTCATAAAGATAAATATGATAAAGGGAAGGAATCTGCAAAATGGAATAGAAAACAAAGTGTGAGTAAAAAGAGCTACTATACTCATGAAGATAGGGATGGTTTATCAAATAGTGATGAAGATGAAAATAGTAATGACTATAGACTTCTGATGGCTTATGAAGATGATGATTTTTTGGATGCTTTAGAAGAAGATGACCTTTATGAAGAAATCTCTAAACTCAAAATCTGTTTAGAAGTAAAGAATATGATTATAGATACCTTGACATACCAACTTGCTGAAAGAGAAAAACACAATGAAAAACTAGAATGGGAAATTGTGGGTCTAAGAAAGGATCTTGAGAAAACAAAATCTTTCAATCTTAGGTTTGCTAAAGGATTATGAACCTTAAATGAAATTATCAAATTGCAACACTCTCCTCTGAAAAAGACAGGTCTTGGATATACTAAAGAAGCATCTCAATCAGAAAAGCCATCAACCTCCACTAAAATCTATCTTGATGCAACAAAGAGTAGTGGAAAGTTTGACAATCATCAGCAAAAGCATGAAGCAGATCACCAGGTAAACCAAGCTCAATTTACTTCAAGGATGAACAGAAGCCACAGTCAACCTTAGGTAAATCATACTCAATTTTCTTCAAATATAAATATCAATAGAAATGGCAACCATCGGGTCAATAGATTCGATAATCGCAGGAACCTCTTTAATGGTGAATGTTTCTCATGTCATAATTTTGGACACAAAGCTACTCAATGTGTTGCTTACAAAACCATCATGACTAGAGAAGCATGAAATCAAAGGAATGTGACAGGGATCTAGAAAAGTTCCTATAATAACTTTTCTCTTCTTGAAAATGAAATAGAATGCTCAATCTGTAACAACTTTGGCCGTGAAGATTCTGAATGCAGTAGTAAATTTTGGCAAATATCTCAAAAGGAGAAAACTCCATTAAATCCCAAAATACGGAGAAAGAAAGAACCACAAATAGAAAGATGTGGTATAGCCTTGTATGCAGAAGGACAAGAAAACCAATGGTACATCGACAGTGGATGCTCAAAACACATGATAGGTGACAAAGAAAAACTACTCTCATATAATGCCTTAGAAAAGGAAAAGAGTGTCTCATTTGGAAATGACACTCCTCCTGTCATAAAAGTTAAATGCTCTATTTTCTTGAAAGAAAAAGTTAAAGCTAGGAATGTTATGTATGTTGATTGCTTAAAGCATAACCTGTTGAGTGTGATTCAAATGTGTGATCAAGGAAATGAAGTAGTGTTTTGATCAAACGGATGAGTTTCTCGTGAGCTTGATACAGGGGAAACCATGATCAAAGGTACAAGAACTCCAAACAACCTATACATACTCAAGGGAGGAAAGCAACAGTGCTATCTAAGCAAAAATAATGAAAACTGGCTATGGCATAGAAGATTGGGACATCTAAGTTTTTCTCAAATAAGAAAAGCATGCAGATTCCACGTTGTTCTTGATGATCCATATATAGACATTCCTAAAAATACTATATGCAAATCATGTCAGTTTGGTAAGAAAACTAGATCTGACTTCATCGAAAAGGAAGGGTTAGCTAGTAATCCTCTTGAACTTGTTCATACTCATTTATGTGGATCATCAAGGAAAAAGTCACCTCATGGAGAAGAATACTTTATATTATTCATTGATGATTTTTCCAGAATGTGTTAGATAGGTCTTCTAAAGCATAAAGATGATGCATTTGAAAAGTTCAAAGCCTTCAAAGCTTTGGTTGAAAATGAATTAGATCGCAAAATCAAATGCCTCGGATCTGATCGAGGAGGGGAATTTACCTCGGATGAATTCTTTGACTTTTGTGAACAACATGGAATAAAAAGGTAGTTCTCCACCGCAAGGACTCCTCAACAAAATGGAGTGGTAGAAAGGATGAAGAAAACTATTCAACAAATGGCTCATGCTATGCTAGATGAATCTTGAACTCTTGCAACCTTCTAGGGTGAAGTTGCATTCGTCGCCGTCACTATTTTCAACCAAGCAAATGTTCGAGTGAACAACACTCAAACTCTACATGAACTTTGGTATGGTAAGACTCCTACTATAAAATACTTCAAAGTTTTTGGAAGCAAATGTTACATCAAAAGGACTGATGAAAAACTTGGTAAGTTTGAACCCATAGTAGATGAAGGTATTCTTCTTGGCTACTCTTCTCGAGGTAAAGGATATAAATGTTATAATAAAATACTTGGAAAAATTATTGAAAGTATTGATGTTGTGCTTGATGAAGCATGCAAACATCCAAAACAGATAAAAACCGAAGGTTATGACAATGAAGAAGATGAGGATCATTTTCCCACATCAAATCACATTGATTCTGAAGAAGAAACCAATGAAGCACCAGAAGAAGAGATAACGATAGAAGAAAAGACTCCGTTCATATATGTTCAAAAAAATCATCCAGAAACTCAAATTTTATGGGAAAAAGGGGCAGGTGTACAAACAAGAAGAACCATTGCCGAAGCCTCAAGCTATCTAGCATTACTATCTTCCACCGAACCTCAAAATGTAAATGAAGCATGCAAAGGTCAAGGACATGAATGAAGAACTTGAGCAAATTGAAAAGAATAATACTTGGGAATTATTTCCTAGACCTCATGATAAGAATATCATAGGAACTAAATGGATATTCAAAAACAAGCTGAAAAAAAATGGAGAAGTTATTAGAAATAAGGCCAGACTTGTTTCTAAAGGATATGCTCAACAAGAAGGTATAGATTTTGAAGAAACTTTTGCACTTGTTGCTAGACTTGAAGCCATAAAAATGTTTCTTGCTCTTTCTAGTTTTCAGAAATTCAAAGTATACCAAATGAATGTAAAATCTGCCTTTCTTAATGGAGACTTACAAGAAGAAGTCTATATTGAACAACTAGAAGGATTCATTCTTGGAAATGATGCAAAACTTGTATGAAAACTTAGAAAGGCTCTCTATGGTATAAAATAGGCTCCAAGGGCCTGGTATTATTGTCTTGACAAATATATCCACCAATAGGGTTTTTCAAAGGGGTCAGCATATAGCAATCTATATACAAAGATTGACACTGGTAAATTACTAATAATTATTGTTATGTTGATGATATCATTTTTGGTAGCAATGAAGAATCCATGAGTCAGAATTTTGCTTGATTAATGCAGCAAGAATTTGAATGTCCTTGTTTGGTGAGCTTACCTACTTTCCTAGTCTACAAGTTCAACAAAATAAAGATGGTATTTTTCTCTCAGAAACCAAATATCTCAAACAGATCCTGAAAAAGTACGGCATGGAAGATTCTAAACCAGTATGTACCCTGATGGTAATAGGATGCAGTCTTAGCTCAAATGATGAATCAACAACAGTACATCAACCAACTTATAGATCCATGATTGGTAGTCTGCTTTATCTAACAGGCACCCGACCAGACATCATGCATGCAGTGGGAATAGTTGGAAGATTCCAAGAAAATCCTAAGGAAACACATCTTGAGGCAGTCAAAAGGAGTTTCAAATATCTTCAAGGAATGCAAAACTTTGGTTTATGGTATCCTAGAGATACAGATCTTACACTTCATGCATATACAGATGCAGATTGGGTAGGAAGTGTTGATGACAAAAAAAGCACTAGTGGTGGTGCATTCTATATGGGTTCCAGGTTAGTGTCTTGGTTCAACAAGAAACAAAGTTCAATTGCATTATCTATAGCATAATCAGAATACGTGGCTGCTGCATCTTTCTGCACACAACTACTTTTGGATGATGCAAACCTTGCAAGACATTCAAATCACATGTACTCCACCCATCTCTATTCTACGTGATAACACAAGTGCCATTAGTATTTCAAAGAATCCAGTTTTGCACTCCAAGACCAAGCACATACCCATCAAAATCATTTTCTATGTGAACAAGTGCTTGAAAAAAAGGTCAAACTGGAGTATGTTCCGTCCAAAGAACAGGTTCCTGATATATTCACTAGATCACTGCCTAGAGAGTCATTTGAATATCTCAGACAAAAGCTGGGAGTAGTTTTTGCATCATCCTACTGTTAAATCCTATTTTCTTCAAAGAAACGTGGTTATACGCAAGTTCATAAAGTGTAGTCACGTACATATGCGGGTTTCTGTGGGCACAGTCGCATATATGTTGGTTTGAAGGAAAGCAGTGGGCCAGACTCAGGAAAAAGGGGTCTGCTATGGTTTTGTCAATTATCTGCTCTGTTTGATGATGGTTTCACTCTGCTAATAACATATGGAAATATATTGGTCCTCATAAAGTTGTTTATAGCTTGATATATATCTGATTGATGATGATGCTTTGATATCTCTCACTGACATATGCAATTATCAGATCTGACAGTGAACAAGTGGAATAGGTTCAGGGGGAGAACATGGTTGATAACTAATGATGGAAATATATAGGTTTTTGGTCTAGATGTTGATTGAAAAATGTTGCTGATGGTGCAGATCATATGATAGTTTCTGATGACTATCAAGGTCTTGTTTAAGATATTTGGTCTCTGTTATATATGTCATGTATATATTTTAATGAAAAGGTCATTAAAAGTCCTAATTTGTAATCCCACTATGCATGGGATGTATGATGTAATGTTTTTTTTTTGACATGTATAAACAATTGGTATATCCCCACTTGGTTGGGTGGATGAGTCAAACATGGTATATCCACACTTGGTTGGGTGGATGAGTCAAACTTGGTATATGCCCACTTTGTTGGGAGATGGATGTATGTATAGAGTCATGTTCTTCTTTTAGAACATCTTTTTGCAAACCTTACTTATGCTCAAGGGGAGCATGGACTCGATCATGGGAGTTCAATCAGCACACTTCAACATACTAGAGAATTCAGCATGCACTTAAGGGGAGCATGACCCTTTGCCCTTGATGCCAAAGGGGGAGAGTGACTTGGTGTGGTTGTTACCATCAAGTCCAAAGGGGGAGATTGTTGGCATTATGATGTATGTGTTGTACTTGATGGAAACCCACTTGTAGCAGAACAACTCACTTGTATATGGTAACTAGATGAAGAGATATCAGATGTGACAAAATGCATGACAGTAGTGTTTACAGATGTGATGAAATGTAGGTCAGCTTCAAGGAATTAGTTCAGAAGGCAACTCACTCAGATGAAATATCACAGTATAAGCAGGTAAAGAGCAAAGAATTACATATCAATTTTTATAGAATGAAGAAAGAGGGGTATATGCAGGTTCACCATTGACCAAGCTGCGTATACATGAAGGTTCACTGTATACAAGTCGCGTATATGTACAAATACACTTTCATGGATGGAAAAGCATGTATACCTTGGAAAACTAAATTTTTGGTCCAAAGTATTTGGTCCATGGTATTTTGATCCATGGTATTGGTCCAAGGTATTTGGTCCAACGTATTAACCCAAGGTATTGGGTCCAAGGTATTGGTCGTAAGTGGTTTTGGTTCATGGTATTGAGAAAGGCCTAAAACTATAAAAGGAGGAGAAGATCAATAGGCCAAGATGTGCAAGTATTGAATATCTGATGAAGTGAGAGATCTAATATGCAGGTTGTTTGCTTATGCTATTGTGCTTGATCTAAACCAAGGATGAACCTTAGCGTTTGATGAAAGATAAGAACTAATGATGTATCAGGACCTTAAGGCTTGAAGTGAATTATATTTATGTGGTTTGATCATATATCTGAATAATTGGCGGATGTTGTAGTCTGTAAATATGATGATCTAGGTATGGATGAAGTCTAGAATAGTTGTAATGTTTAAATCATCATTTATAGATCTTATGAGGGTTCACTTTACAAAACAAGTGTATACACATGGGTTTTGCATATCAAAGCAGCGTATACATCATAAATTTGATTTGCAGATCTGTATGGTGGTTCGCTTTGAGGAAAGCGTGCATGCATGCAAGTTCCACACATGGAAGTAGTTTATACCTTTTAAAATATGCTTTAGTTGCTTCTGTTTTCAGTTGCAGTGTTCCGAGTTCTGGCTTAGTTTCTGGTTATTGTATTCTGGTGATAGCATTCTGAATGATCAGATTGATGGGTTGTCAAAGTGATTGATTAATTTAGTTGTGGTTTTTTCAAAAGGAGATTGGTTGATGCAGATATATCGGTTGATTGAATGATATTATTGATGGATCCAGCCTGAAAATTTATGTAACATGGTCCATGGAAGAAAAGAGAAGGTTGTAGCCTTCTGTAGGCCACCACCTACATACTAGTAAACATATCAGCTTGTACAAGAGCTAGGGGGTTGTAGCTCCCTTCCAGTAGAAGCTCGAGAATGAGAGAAGGTTGTACCCTTCTGCAGGTGGAAGCCTGCATACTGGTATAAGACTGCACCAGTACAAAAATTGTAAACTCAGTTTTCTTATTATTAAAAGAAGACAGAGATAACAACAATAGGTGGTTTTCACCCACATTGGGCTTCCACCTTATATCGTTGTGTTCATGTGTGTTTCTTATATGTGATGCTTTATTCTACTTTTACTGCACTGCCTGATGAATTCCTGATATACTGATTAAAGTTCAATACATGATAATTTGGGTAAATCAAAAGATATCCGCATATACACTGGTTTCATTAAGTATAGTTGTGTATACACGCTAGTTCACTGAGTTGAAGTAGCGTATACAAATCAGTTTTGAAAATTAAGTTATTGATCTGATAATACTGATTGATCCCCATATTAGTATTATTTCCAGCACAAGTAAAGCTCCAGCCCCAACAAATGGTAGCATTGTTGGGGCAACCTAATCCAATAGATATCAACGATTCTGCCTAGCGGTACCATTTTCTCTTCTTCCTACAATATTACACTCACTCAACATTTAAATAGCATATACAACAAACCATTAACTATAATTGGTTCTACTACAAGTAGCAAAACATGGTGTCTTGATCGCGGAGAAAATAAAGTTTTCCTATGAGATATTCTTGAGAGTTGGCTATCTAAAGTTAGATTAATCTCAATATTTACAGATGACACTAAATATACCTTAGTATCATTCCAACTAAGACAAAATACATCAGGAAGAAAAAAATGCAGCTTTATCCTCCTTAGAAAGAGAGAGCTAATAAGAAATTTAATCATCAGCAAAGCCCTCACCACAAGGTTTTAAACAATGGATATCCATTCTACCAAGGATTGAAAGCATGCTTGATTTGTTGTATAAGAAATTTACAAGGAGATGTTTACATGAAGCAACATTACAAGGTTCAAAAAGTTTGGTAAGTAAAGTGGAGCATGCTCAGAAAAGTTCAACTTGAAAGAACCTCACAAAATTTGAATAAAGGTTTCGGAAATATGGAAGAAATAAAATTATATAAATTACACAGTAATTCAAATAATCACAGCATAATATATGAACACACAAAAACAGTAATTCCAAAAAGAGATACATAAATCTCAATAACATAATAGCATTATCCATAGTTTATAGTTTAAACTAAGAGTTCTGAATATTTAACCATTTGTCACACCATGACTTGCTTCAAAATCATAACTTATGCTGAGATTTTCATCTAATGCCTTAGTATTAAATGTGGGACTCAAAAGTAGGTTTCCTTGCTTTTAAATAAGATATTTCAAACTTCTTTCTTTCATTTTCAAGGGAAGGTTCAGAGGTTAGGCCCAGACCAACTTGACCCATCCAAGAGGTTTAGATATTATCTGAGACATGTCTTTCCAGAGATTACAACTATGCTTCTATGTTGCAAAAGGGAAGGTCAGCACCTTTACACCTCATGTCCCAATCAATCCAGTGCTTTGATTACTTCTTGTTAAAATTCGAAACTACAACCAAATTCCACTTTGGTCTGCTCCTTTGAGGAGGATTATTGTGGCATTGAATTCCTTTACTCAAGAGGTCCAAAATCGGCCTTAAGATAACCAAATTTGGATAATGAAAAATATTTATTTACTTCAAAGAATTTCTACAAGTCATGACCTTATTAAGGCAAGAAAAATGAAAATTTGAAATTCAAATTTTCCTCCAAAATGTTAAGGTCAGCTTCACCTCCATAAGGTCAAATTGTTATATATATTGGTGTCCTCCATTCTGATTAGACACATCAAATTTCTTGGATAAGGTCTGAGGCAACTAAGGTCTTGATGGAGGTTGATGGACTATTTGTTTCTGGGTTAAGGGCTGAGATTCTTCATGATAGTCAGCCACAGGTTTGGATGGATTAGTATGGGAACTTTGCTAGCCCAAGTTTTGTAGCAGAAAGGGAAGCCGAGGTTGTTTGGACTCTGGAGTAAGTGTGGGTCTATTTGAGAATGGTTCTGGGCTCAAGACTACAGATTTGAATGAGGATTGATCTCACAATAAACCTTGAAGCAAGCCACACTTATCTAGGCCACTTCCAGCCAGAACAATCTTTGTTCAAAAGGTTGAGAATCTTCTAAAGGAAGGCCATTGTTTGTTATGTTTGATCAACAAGTTGTATGGTCCATTTTTTAATCTTAGAAGGAGGTTAAGGGGCATCTAATTATTGCAAGATCTGTTTGAATCAAGGCCACAGTTCATGGAAGGTCTATCAGGTATCAAAAGGGTGTTGTAGCTGATTGTGCTTGTGCCTTAACTAGTATTCAAAACTGCAGAGTAGAAGACTCCAGCACTTGGTGTAAGATTTTCCATTTGATTGAGTCATATTCATGTTTAAGGGATTTGATATAGGATATTCATCTTGGAAAGTCAGTATTGACTTTAAATCATTGTACTCTTTCTCTCTCTCTGCTGAACATTTGATGATTAATAATAAGAAGATTTGATCAAGGGTTTTCCCCATCTTGGGGTTTTTCCCTAGGTTGTGCCATATTCTTGTGTTCTTCTGTCTTGGGTTGTCTTTAAAATTTATCATGTATGTTCTTTCATTGATTACTAGATGTGATTGTTAATGGATTAATGGGCAAGTGGATGGATGAAGTAACTAACTGAAGCAAAGAACATGTTAACTCAAAATTAACATGGTATTGGAGCTCAGGAAAATACAAGCCCAAGAAAATGTGAAAGAGAAAAGCAATGTCGAGAGAAGGTTCATTGCTTAAGAGCTTATGGGCATCAAGTGGTTGCAGGTAGCCTCTCTCATTGTGATCTATGGCCTTTCCTGTGGCCATCTCCTGAATCATTATTCCCCTTCAAGTTGAAGCATCAACCTTAAAGTTCCTTATGAAGACAATGAAGCCCTTGTTCATATTGATTATAGTATGAAATTTTGTTCGAACAGAGGAAGGCACTTTATCCAGTACAATGGGATAGCATCAAAATCATGAAATTGCCAAGGCCTGCAATCAGACCTCTGGAAAGGATAATCATGTTCTGCGATAGAGAATTTGATACGTTATCCTAACCAGAGATACTCTCAGCCTTCAAATTGCAAAAATCTTACATATCCGTGGCTTGATCTAAGGTATATTTGTGTCAATTTCAGATTGATCCCTTCCTCGAAAGATGGTGTTCTATTGCAAGCAATTCTTGTAGGTAAGTGATGGCCTTATTTCTTGTCCAAAGTACAGTATTGGATTTCGCTTGGCCAATTTTCAGTTTTCTCTGAGAAACTCTAAATCAAATGAAATTATCACATCTCACAGATGGAAATGATCTATCGGTTGTGCTATCTACAAGAGGTTGAGTTGGAGGAGCATCTTGTTTTCATATGTCTCCTCTACTATGATATTATAGGGATAATTCATTGTTTGTAGTAAGGCTAACCAGGACTCTCATGATCCCTTGTTTTGTTGCTTGATTCATTCATGATGTGATTGCACATATATCAATGATCTTATGAGGTTCATGTAGGATGGTCTCCATAAGACACAATTACATTCTTCTTGCCTATGTCAACTACAGGCGGTAAAAACTACCATGCAAAGGTCCCTGTCTTGGATACACACAGTACTAGAGCTCTATGGCCTCACACTTCCTTTTGCTTGTTTCCTAGTAGAGCTACTTCAATGAAGCCATATTTTAGAAGGTTTGATCTAAAATCTCTTCTCCAAGAGATGAATTGAAGACTCCTCCATTCTGGGTATAAATATTATGAAAACCCTCTATAAAGAAGGCTGAACTTGCAGCCCTGTATATCAGTGAAGAGGACAAAGATCTAGTCTTAAGACTCGTACTCATTTTTAGTCCAAGAATTCTCAACAAAGTCTAATCCTGAGCAACATATGGGAATAAGCTCAAAATCTGGTCTTACAAATTACTTCAGGCAGTGAGAATTGTTTCTATAAGAAGCTTTGTGATCCATATTAAATGACTAAGAAGCTGAGATTCAGGTGAAGTCAAGATCCTAGATCTCCTGGAAAGGAATGGTCTCACTGAAAGTTCAAAGACTTGAAGTTACCATAAAGCTCAAGAACAACCACATCTTCTATGCCAGGAAGGCCATATCAAAAAGCACAACCTTGTGCAGTTAAAGCTTCTTAGTTACCTCATAGGTAGCATCAATACCTCTATGCATAGTATATCAACAGGTATGCTATCTCCTATACAGCTCTACATCTCTTCTGGCCTCCTTTCAGTTTAATATTGTATGATCCATAAGCAGTGATTATATTGCAGCACTCATAAATTGATGACAAATGTATAGTCTTGTTCACAAACATAGTTGTGAACAAGACAAACATTAGATTTTCTTGATTAATGATTTTTCCTCTATATTATCTATTAGTTAAAGATATTGGAGCTCTTTTGTCCTTGGCTTCCTGGATAAGGGTTATGGCATACTTGAAGTATTCAAAGAAAAATTATTCTATTTTCTCAAGCCTCTCCTGGATAAGGGTTATGGCATACTTGAAGTATTCAAAGAACAATTATTCTATTTTCTCAAGCCTCTGTCGTAAAGGAAGAGGAGCCAAAGAAACCTGAGAAATGGACTATTACCCTGCTCTCAATTGAAGTATCTATTCATTCTATTATGATAAGAATATGTGTTGACCAATGAAGTCAATGTAATTAAATTCATAGCTTGAACAATGATGCAGTGAAAGCATAGATAACAAGGAAAATTCCCTTCCACTATGAGGAGAAACAGTCTTCTTATCTTCAGTGTCTTATCTTGAAGACCTATAGTAGAGCAGGGACACTGCTATCAATTCTTGCAAAATCTCTCTGGATATCCTGAAGCAAGTCAATAGTTCTAAACCCAAGAAATAAAATGATGATGAAGGTTGTAATATGAGCAACCTTGAAAGTTTAAAAGAACCAGGACCAGACCCTTGCAGTAGCCTCCTCATTGAAGAAGGAAACTGAGAGGACCTCGATCTTGAATCTTTGGAGAAGGATGGTTGTACTCAGATACCTCAAACCTTTGCATCATAGGTTAATAGCTTTCATGAAGTAACTGGATGAAGGAAAGGATTTCTCCAGGACCATGAAGATGATTTTCTCTCTGATCTGAAGAAGAGAATTTCTGAAATTCTCTGACTCAATTGCAAAATATCATTTTTAAAAGGATGAAGATCAGATTGATGAAGTCTGCATATCTACCTGAAGCAAGGCTTCACAGGGAGCCATTGAATCCTTGGTAAACTGTATAAATGACTATGGCACTCAGACCAAAAGCAGAATTACAGGAAACATAGCTATGACTTGGGCAAGGCCACTTTCTCAATATTTAGAGGGAGAAATGATTGAAAATGCAGTTTTAATGATGTATGTTGATATAAGATTTTCAGAACCAAGATGAAAATCTTTGATACACTATTTCCTGCACATAAAAGCCTGGTGAGATGGAGAATCTATTGATTCCTGGTTTTCTTGATAATCACCTATCACATGCCTCTAAGTCAAGATTATGGAGGTGCCTCATATATTAGATAGTTTCTTGCTACTATTTATCAGAAATTCTCTACTGGAATATAAGGCTCCATGAATATTCTGATATTGTCTCGGATAGCAGGATGATGAGTAATACACCCAATATTTCTTGAAGCTGAATGCATGGCTTATTATGAAGCCAGTTGGTTGTTGAAGCTCTTCCATAAGCTATTTGAACATGTGTTGGAATCCACCATTGTAGATTGCATAATGGGATTCACTTTTTAGAGAATCATATTGTCTCCCGCTATCACTTTATTCGGGATATGTTATAGCAAGGGACATTCCTGTTTATGGAAGAACACTACCAGGATTATGACATGTTCAATTACAAAGTGGATGGGTTTTATGATAAGTAGGATGCTAGATGGACACTTTTCACCCTAAAAAGACAAGCTTAGGCCGTGATCTCCCTGGGTAAAGAGGGAATAAGATCAGTCAATTATTTTCTTCATCAAGATATAGAAGAAGTAGAGGATTGCTAAGTGCTGTCAAGATCTCTATTATATATACATCTATATACTGCTGAATAGAGCTATGAGGCTCCTATTGATCTAGTCTTGACTTTCAGAAAGAAACTTGGCACTATTCCCTATATGAAGGGATCCTTGATTAAGAATGAATATTGAGCTCCGGGAACTCTTGGGGGTTTGGGGTACATATTGAGTTATGAGCAACCATAGGGTGAGTGGCTCACCTTCGCCTATTGGTGTGATGTGTGCAGGGTGAGTGGTTCAACTTCCCCTGTGATACCCCATAGTGGTTGACATGTGTGTATGGTGAGTGTTTCACCTTCCCCTACTGATGACATACGCGTAGGATGAGTGGTTCACCTTCTCCTATGGGATATGGGTAGGATCAATGGTTCACCTTCTCCTATGGATACCCTAGTGAGAGATGCATATAGGAATCTTTTGACATGTTAGTGGGACATGGTTCATCCTTTCCCCACATCTGGGATGCCCATTCCCTACAACTATTGGTTGACATGTTGGTGGGATGTGGTTCATCCTTTCCCCAGGATTGATTGTTGTGACTTGTAATTGTAGGATGTGGTTCATCCTTTCCTTACGTGTGATTGTGATGTGTTATTGTAGGATGTAGTTTGTCCTTTCCCTACGAGTGATTGTGATGTGTGATTGTAGGATGTGGTTCATGCTTTCCCTACATATGGTTATGAGCAGGATGTGATACATTCTTTCTGTGCTATTTATTCGGTATCATCCTACCCATGTAGTCTGGGACACATGGGAAGTACCTCTCATCTGGCCAATGAGTTGGTTAAAATGGTTAGGGACCATAACACTATTGATGGATGCATTGAGTGTTGTTGTACTCCCTATGACTAGGATGCATGATGTTCTTCAACTTGATCTGGGATCAAGTCTGATTGAGGTTTTACCTCTAGACTGACTTTTCTCAGTAGAGAGTGGTAAAGTCTTGTGACTCACTCTCGATCAATTCTTCTTCATTCATTATTACATCAGTGTTCAGCAGAGCAGAGCAGAGATGGGATTTACAGATGGTTCATGGTGTCAGGATGGCTTTATGATCAGTGACAGTGGTTGATGGTTTGATAGGTGGAATTCTCCCTAGTTGAGAGGGAGTGTTAAAATTGGAAACTAGGGCCAAATTCCACTTTGGTCTGCTCCTTTGAGGAATATTATTGTGGCATTGAATTCCTCTTTTCAAGAGGTCCAAAATCAACCTTAAGATCACCAAATTTGGATAAGGAAAAATATTTATTTACTTAAAATAATTTCTACAAGTCATGACCTTATTAAGGCGAGAAAAAAGAAAATTTGAAATTCAAATTTCCCTCCAAAATGTTAAGGTTGGCTTCACCTCCATAAGGAAAAATTGTTATATATATAGGTGTCCTCCATTCTGATTAGACACATCAACTTGCTTGGATAAGGTCTGAGGCAGTCGAGGTCTTGATGGAGGTTGATGGACTATTTGTTTCTGGGTTAAGGTCTAAGATTCTTCATCATAGTTAGCCACAGGTCTAGATGGATTAGTACACGAACTTTGCTATCCCATATTCTATAGCAAAAAGGGAAGATGAGGTTGTTTGGAGTAAGTGTGGGTGTATTTGAGAATGGTTCTAGGCTCAAGGCTGTAGCTTTGAATGAGGATTGATCTCACAATAAACCTTGAAGCAAGCCACACTTATCTAGGCCACTTCCAGCCAGACCAATCTCTGTTTAGAAGGTCGAGTATCTTCTAAAGGAAGGTCACAGTCTATTATGTTTGATCAGCAAGATGTATGGTCCATTTTTGAATCTTAGGAGGTTAAGGGGCATCTAATTGTTGCAAGATTTGTTTGAAGGAAGGTCGCAGTTCATGGAAGGTCTATCAAGTATGAAAAGGGTGTTGTAGCTAACTGTGCTTGTGCCCTAACTAGTATTCAGAACTGCAGAGTAGAAGACTCCAGCCCTTGGTGCCAAAGTTTCCATTTGATTGAGTCATCTTCATGTTTAAGGGCTTTGATATAGGATCTTCATCTTGGCAAGTCAGTATTGAATTTAAATCATTGTACTCTTTCTCTCTCTCTGTTGAACATTTGATGGTTAATAATAAGAATATTTGATCAAGGGTTTTCCCCATCTTGGGGTTTTTCCCTGGCTTGTGCCATATTCTTGTGTTCTTCTGTCTTGGCTTGTCTTCAACATTTATCATGTATGTTATTTCATCAGTTACTATATGTGATTGTTAATGGATTAATGGGAAAATGGATGGATGAAGTAACTAATTGAAGTAAAGAACATGTTAACTCAAAAATAACACTTCTATATTCCTTGAAAACATCCCAAAAATGGGTGGGGATATTGTCTATGACCCGAGCACTTTTAGGGAACCATCCCCACATGCATGGTGAAATTGAAGGGACATTTTGTGTACCCAATCAGCCCATCCATGGAGTTTAGGATTTGACCTTAATCATGTCTAGCCAAAGATAATAACTATTTTTCTATGTTGCACAAGTATGTGTCCCTACATTTAAACCTTGGGTCCCAACTAAGCCAACATTGCACGAAATTTGGTACCCATTGCAAACATATTGAAATAGGTGGGGATGCTATCATGGAGTCAAAGAATTTTTGGGGACTATCCCAACATCCCTCAATTTTTCAACTCATAGATATCCCTCTTGTTGTAGCTTTCTAATTGGGTTAAAAACTGACAAAAAATTAAATAATACCACTTGTATAACATGGATCCTATTCACTAAGAAAGAAGACTTATGTAATAAATCCTAACCTAAGTTAATTCTCTCATTTCATGCTTCATTTTACTCTCATTGAGAATCTCAAGTATACCTATGCACAAATTCATATACATCCCTCATGTTCTAGCTTTCTAATTGGGTTACAAAATGGAAAAAAATAAATAATGCCAGTTGTATAACATGGATCCCACTCATCTAAGAGGAAATACCTAAGTAATAAATCCTAACCCAAGTTAATTGTCTCATTTCATGCTTCATTTCACTGTCATTGAGAATCTCAAGTATACCTATGCACAAATTCCTTTGGTGATGCCATTCTTCCCTAATTCTCAGGGTCTCACATCTTACATCACTTGGCACATTATTATTTCTAAAAGTTCATATTTATTCAGTAGCTTATTTCTATCTCTTCATTCTTGTGTATGTGTATGCCCAAGGCATCTGCTCAACTAGTTGTTGCCAGAATTGATCGTTTGGTTATTTCCCTGCCAACAAGTGTTCGCATAGAATTCCCTCTAGTAAGGTTGACTAGTCTATGCCAATGAATTTACTAAGGATACCATGTGTAAATGTGGGGAAGCTTCCCTTGGATTTCCCCATTAGATTTTCCTTGGGAATAAAGATAAATAGATATATGATATATCGTGCTAGTTGGGTTCATCTCGGGTGGTTGGGAGTAATGATTATTATCTTCCCCACCACCAATTGAATTCCTACAATTGATATCTCTCTCTCTCTCTCTCTATATATATATATATATATATATATATATGACATAAAATTTTAATTGGGTTTATCTTGGGTGGTTCGGATGAATGATTGTTATCTTCCTCACCCCATGTTCAATTCCCGCAAGTGACATGCTGAGCTCATATACAGTATATTATTGGAATGACTTCAAGCCTTCTTGTTGTATGGCCTTGAGCCCTAAAGAATATCTCACCCTTTCCCATGGGCTTGAGAGTGGGGTGCTTTGTTACATGGTAAAAAAATATACATATACATATATACATATATATATGTGTGTGTGTGTGTTTGTATACAAATGCATATCTTTCCTACAAAATTAGTTACAAAACAAAATCATGTACCCTAGGGCCTAGATAACCACAAGTGTTATCTTTAATATAATTCTTGTAAGATAATTTTTTTACTAATTTTTACGGCTCAAATTCCAAATGCAAGCCCTATATTAATATGGGTTTTTTATGGGCTAAGCACAAGGCACATAAGTAACTCCATGATTTTAGGAACTGACATTATCACTGCAGCTAGGGAGGTCAACATCAGATGCTTACAAATTTTTGAAATCTAGCATAGATCCTTCTTAAACTCAAATCTATTTCAACTGCAACGGTTAAAAATAAAAACATGTGATAACCTCTCAAAACTTATGGATCTGAGATTAAGATGGATCTACACTAGCTTATATTTACACGAGAATTTATTTTACATTAGAGAATGGGCATCATTTTTCTCTTCTTTAATTTATTCAACCCACACTTCCTCCCAAAGAAAATTAAAAAAAAAGGAGTGATTGACCCTTCCTATACCTTAATCCTAACTTATTTATAAACAATCGTACCTTTTAGTTTGCATCACAGCGTTTTGGGTTCTCATGGAACGTTTATGAGCTTATGAAAAATTTGTAGTTATGGAAAATACCTGAGAGTTTTTAACAGGAGATCTTCTAATGGCAATCGGGAGCTCTAATTTGAAGTGTTTCTTGGGCTAATTTGGAGTGTTTCTTGACTGATTGGGATCCAAAATGCTTCTTGAATTGATTTTTTAAGCTGATCTTGGGATTAATTTAAAGTGATTCTTAAATCTGATTTGAATGTGTTCCTCGGTAGATTAGAGTGTTGACTCAGAGTTGGTATAATATTGAATTGGAGTGCTAATACATAGATTCAAAATTTCTTTTGGACTTCCACCGCCAAAGTGTTAGTTTAGCTGTATGTAGCTTTCAAAACATTTATTGTTCCAGTAGAATATTGTACAGTAGTACAACAACCATCATTTTGGCAGTCCATAGAGCATTTATGAAGGCACATTAGAAAGTATAGAGGAGACAGAGACATCGCGGGCACATGCATTGTTCTTGAATGAACACACCATCCTTTTTAATTTCCATATGATATGTTTTCCTAAATCATCAATTCAGTCATAATTCTGAATTTTTGCTTTAATTAGTTTTGCATGCACTGTTAAAGGGGATATTTCCCTAGACACACATGCATGAAGATTTCAATTTAAGTTAAGTCAATTAGATCTTTGGAAGGGTGCATGATTAGGAATAGTTGCAAGTGTTGAGATTTACCCGAGGATAATTTCAATGATAATATTTTATAAAACTTCTGGCAATATCTACTTAGTACATGTTTTGTCTTCTAACAGTCGCTTTTGGCTTAGTTGGTCCTAACATAGGTTTAGAGATATGTTTTCTAAACAAATCCCTACACTAATGGCCCTTTCGGCATGAATCTGTGGAGCGTGGACTGAAGTCTCACCCGAAGTAGTATGGGGGGATGTTGGAACCAAGTTTCCCCACCCAGAGATGATTATGATGTTATTTTATGCCCTAAACCTACCTTCACATAGATCAATAAGCACTTTAGGCTTATCGATATAACTTCCTCTTACCAACCTCTATAACTTTGCGAAGGTCTACTACTATGTTTCGTGGACCCTAAATAGGTGAATCAACCACTTACGTGCCTCTCTAATCACTCTTAAGTTTGTTATTACCCATACAATCTTAAGTTTCTGATATCTTTAGCATGCATTAAGATAATCTTCACATAAACAGATATTATTACTTGTGTTCATATAACAATGTAAACCATGCATAATCACTCATCATTACAATATTAAATCATAAACCCAATATTCATCATATGCTAAGTGCATTCATTCATAATAGAAGTAAATGGGAAAAACATAGATATTTCTAGAATAATCTCTTTATTGATGCTCCAAATTTGCTTACAGACTCAAGACTACCCTGCGCACTTAGCTGTAGGGGTCTGTGCACTGAGTTGTGGACTCTACTCTAGACCTTTGCACACACAACTGCAGAGCCTCTCTTCTACTTCAAGACTCTTCACTCTTCAACTCTAATGACCCATTACATCCACTATGAACTTAATTGAACTACTTTAGACTCTCTAAGACTCCTTTTTATACAATCCCATGGTTTGCCGACCATGGGTAGGTCTATACAAGCCGACACAACTTACATAAAAGAAGGGAAAATCCCTTTATTAAACTTACTATCTATGTGCTCCGTGACCATAACTTGTGGAGACTCTACACTTTACATCACAAAAACTTGAGTTTTGTGCCAACAAACTTGGGCTTTAGCCCCGAAACTAACCGCAGCAGACCCTGTCCCAACAGGCCCCCAACACAAATATCGTGACTTGCCCCCAAATCACTCTCCTAGCACAAAGATATTAGTGTAGAGACATCACATCTCGACTTGCACCATTGTTACCTCAACTACACTCTGCGTGGCTGCCTACTTGAGCTGCTCAACCAGCTCCTCAGTCACTCGTCCTGCACTATCTTCTTTGACCTTCTACTGTGCCCTCTGTAGACCTACCAGATTCTCTTCAATGGTAGCAGAGATAACATATGCCTCATCCAACCTCTTCATCTAGCCTTGAGGATCACTGATTTTTGTTGCACTGCCTCCACCTGTTTGAGAAACTGCTTTGCCTCATGCAACTTAGCCAATCTCTATGAGATAGTTACTATGGGCACCGTCACTTTTACTTTGTCATACTACAGCTACAATTCATGGGCCTCTCTGTTCAACCTCTATAGGTTAGGATCCTCTTACAGAGTCGTAATGACCTACATCGATTGTTCAAAGGGCACGGTGTAATCTGCCACCGCGGCATCCACTATCTCTACTGCATCCTTTAGAGTTGCCTCGTGCTGTTCTCTGACCTCCGGTGGAGTTGAAGGTTGTGACTTCAACTCGAGCTCTGTGATTATAAGGTTTATTTCAAACTAAACCTTGGCCATCTATGTCCTTGCGTCACGCACCCCTGTAGCCAATGTCCTAATCTTTGCCTCCACCAGCACTTCTTCTAGGATATGCAGCTTCGGGATAGTTTTGCATGCTTCGGCTACCACTACTACGGTGTGCTCATTCTTCTCCTAAACCTTCTTCAAGGCTTCTAGTGTGGTTGTCTTCTCCATTAATATCTATTCATTGTTGACATTTTGCTCACTGATCATGCTCAGCATGCTCTACTCTCACATGTTAAGCTTTTCAAACACACCTACTTATAGTGTGTGAAGGAATTCACAGGGGAGCATGGAAAAGTTGAGGCCAACATTCCTCAATGCATTGATAATAACTTTATCAGCTTCTGGCTCTACGCTCGGAGCACCATCTCCTAGCGTGATTGCCCAGAGATCCAAGGATCAAACCAACTCTATAGCTTGAGTGGTCCCCAGTGCCAAACTAGTTGATGTCACATCGTTATGCCCTACACCTTCCTAGAGTCTAGTTGTTTAGACCCGCAGCTTACGTAGACCCATTTCTATAGTGACCAATGCTTGCTTCTCTTGTTGCTCAAACTCCTACAGTAGTTCTACTTTTGTATCGCTTACCTCGTCACCAATATCGTCCAAGTCACCCTCTCTCAAGGTGATTGGATCTAGCGATCATTTGGAGGCTTTGGTCTTCTTTCACTAACCCTCATTTTCTTTTTCTCAATGTCGCTTTACATGGAAAGGAGTGCTCTCCAGATCTCCATCTCCTTGTTTTGACTATTCGTCATTCTCTGTTTGGGGCAAAGGATACTTATAAATTCTATCAGATCCGCACTCTTCCTGCTCCACTTGCTCCTTTGTGGTGCTCTCTGCTCCTACCTTGGCCTTCTCCTTAGTCTCCTTCTACCTCTGTCTTACCAACTGCTACACCTTCAGTCGGCCCACTTCATTTTTTTCTTCTCGGCAGACTTGCTAGTCCCTGCAGCCAAATCTGTGGGTGAGTACCAATCAACTAGCCATCGATTGAGGAGCTCTGGAATGGTATCATCCGTAGCCAAATAGGGTAGATCATACCATTTATGATCTGGATCCTTCAACGCCCGGATGTGAACTTGGTTGAAGTCCGCTTTGAACTTCACGTACCCATATAACCACTCAAAAATGGTTGGTGACAACTGTGGCTTACGGTTGATGGCTATGCAGATGCTTACCTCCATCAGCACCCAAAATATTTTTCTTTTGCCAACCCGTGCAACATCCTTTGTGGCCCATATCGAAGCAAACTTCGCTACTTTCGGTAAATCTGTCTGAGTTGGAGGAAACTGGTTGTCCCCCGACAACTCCCAAACGACCAACACAATTGATAGTTAGAGCCACAAGTAATGGAAAGTTTTACTTTGGTCCTGTGCCTCTCGGTAGTTCACGAGGAACTCTCTACACAGGTAGTGCACCCAGTTGAATTTTATGCCCTCGATGCACTAAGCTGCCAATGAGACCACTGGTGCGGACACCTTGTCAGTCCGACGCTTCCTCATCACCTTGCCAGAAAAAATTTGGGTAGCCACTTTCACTCCGAGGTCAGTAATACTAGAGATGGAATACCCGCATGCTTTCTTGACATGTTTGAACTTGTCCTTCATCTTCTCTGCGAGGTCGCACTCGCCCGTCTTGCCACCAAATTCCTTTGCTGGATTCAGTCTAGAGTGAGGGAGTAATGTGATCCTATGGATTAGCATATCAGTTATTGGTATCAGCTTACTCAACCACAAGTACCTGCCATGCACAAGGAACAACAACTTCTTAAGGAACGTCAAGCTTATGGGTGCATGGTGGTAGTGCGGCACCCATAGGAGGTTCAATAATCCTACCTTGTTTACCCCCCGAATCCATTACACTGGCTCTAGCACAGTGAAACAAGACTCCTTGTAGAACACGGGCTTCCTGAATGTATGGGTAGCTAGGTGGGGAAACCGCTTAACATTTCCCAAATCCCAATCTGCAAGCTTCAGATGTGGGATGCACACCAAACAGGGACCTTCAAATGCTATGTTTTCTTGCAGCAGAGGGGTGTTTAGGAGTAACAGTCGCTCATCTGGGTCCTTTG
This sequence comes from Pinus tabuliformis, assembly GCA_031772625.1. Lineage (NCBI taxonomy): Eukaryota > Viridiplantae > Streptophyta > Pinopsida > Pinales > Pinaceae > Pinus > Pinus tabuliformis. The sequence continues at coordinate 591,455,222 of CM062808.1, read as the reverse complement.
GGACCTTCATCTTGCCCTAGCATGAAGGGATGTACTCCGACAATGTCAAAATAGGGTCTACCCCCTCAACATATATGTCTTCCATGCCCTTTTATTTCCACTGAACCTTTGTGGCTGCATGTGTCCTTGGTGACTCATGCACTGGTAGTGTCTTCTTCTGTTCCTTGCTTGGCTTGGGAACCTCTCTCAATGGTTAGGCTTCGGCCTAGGTGACCTCGGTGCCTTAGGAACTGTTGTAGCAACCTCCATACTCACTATTTTAAGGGCACCTCCCTCAGAGGCAAAAACGCCCCTAGTACTAGCTGTCTCAGCTGGTGTACACATGAAGTTGTTAATAAGGTTATGGGTTTGCGCAGGTAATCTATGAAAAATAGAACTAGAAATGAAGTCCTCAAAGAGCTCACAGTTCTTGTGCAACAGATAGCACAACACATAAATTCTCATAATGCAAAGTGTTTCTTGCTGGACAACCATCTATAATTTTTAGGAAATTTCGAATTCAAATCCGACTGTTCCCCACAGAATCCATCCATAAATGCAAGATTGGCGAAAAATTTCCAAAGATTTCACACTTGAATTCACCTTAAATGCCTTAAGTTTTGGCGGTCGTCTCCTCTTAACGGTTGTCTGGCAGTCAAATCATGAATAGTGATAGTAACAGTCATTTTCTCACTATGTTGCACCGTCTCTCATCCTATAGTGCAACTCCCTTCATGTGTCTGTTGACACTATGACACCCTTCTATTCTGCGTAGACCCCTCATCGCATAGCTCTACAACCCAAGCAGTTTATTTTATACTCCCGCGCCTCCTTGTAGCTGCCTGGAGTGCTAAGACTATGCTACCATCATATAGTCATTTGGCTGGATCCCCAGTGTATGGCTTCAATCGGCTGCCATTTACCTTTCCAGGAAATGGATCTCCATTCAATTTCATAAGCTAAACTACTCCACCATCGGTAATATCCTTCATAACATACGACCCCAGCCAATGCATCAGAAATTTTCCTGGAAATTTATCAAACTCGCTGTCGTATAATAAAACTAAATCATTTACCTTGAAGGTGCACACTTTGATGTGTTGATCGTGCCATGCCTTTTCACACTTCTTCTGAACTTGTTGATGGAATCTAGCCAAGAATCTATCTTCCTCTAGCTCTATCAGTTATGCGAGCCTCTCTTCTAAGGCTCTACGGTTTGCCATCATTGTGAACACCAGTACACATAGACTAGGTACAATGTATTCCATTGGCATCACAACTTCTATGCCATAGACCAACCTGAAAGGTGTCTATCCAGTAAACTTCTTACAAGTAGTTCTATAGGACCATAACACCACTGGTATGCACACATCCCAATCATTACTTTGTGCACTGCAAACCTTTGTCAGTGCATTCTCCAATATCTTCTTAAACGCTTCCACCATCCCATTAGCCTGAGGATGATACAACGTGCTCTTCTAATGATAATCTTTGAACTATTCCATCATCGTGTTGATCATTTCATTAAGGAAGTGCGTACCATGATCACTCATCAAATTCTTCAGAGAACCAAACCTAGTTTTCACATATTCATATAGGAACTTCATTGTTGTTGACCGTGTATAATTATTTGTAGGTTGCACCTCTGCCCATCTGGTCAAATAATTAGTCACGCAATGATATACCACGTGCACTTCTTCTTTCCTGGAGGCTGAGTCGGTCCTACAAAATCGATTGCCCACTTTTCAAATGGTTGCAATGACACTTGCAGATTTAGAGGCATCTCATCCCTCTAACATGCATCACACGCCCTACTATATGCTTTCAAATCCTTATGTAATGTTGTCCACCACAACCCAACGCGTAAAATATTCTATGTTGTTGCTTTCCCTGCATAATGGCCTCTCGCAACCCCTCCATGAACTTCAGCTTGGATACTGCTTCCTTCAAAATCAGGCACATAGCATCATAGCATCTCGTCCAATCCCATTTTATATAAATCACCTACAATCATAGATAAGTCTACCGCACACACCACTAATTCCTTCTTTTGTTGACTAGTGTATCCCTCTACAGCCATTCCCGTATTCAAGAAGTGGATGATGTCTACAGAATGATTATCTACCATGCGCACCGGAAAGAGCTATGTGTCAAGCAGTCCTTCCTCCAAATTAGTGGGCTCCTCACCTATTTCAATGTGCAACAAATGATCTGGTTCATCATTTAATCACCCTGGCTTCACAATGACTTCGAAATCATACTCCTAAAACAATAACAGCCACCTACATATCCCCCCCCAAAAACATAGGCTTGTTGACAAGGTACTTTAATGCATAATGGTCTGTATACATACAAAAGTGTCCACTGAGCAAGTAATGCTTGAACTTCTAGAGCACGTATACCATAGCCAACCCTTCGCACTCTATCGTCGAATAGTTCTTTTTAGCCTTCAACAACTTCCTACTTGCAAATGCTATCGGGTGATCTAGTTCTCCTTCACCAGCCTATGACACTACTACTCCCAACACAAAACATGACGCATCCACATGCACATGAAATTCCTTCATCCAATCTAGGGAGACTAGGATAGGTGCAGTGACTATCTTTTCTTTTAACACATCTGAGCTCCGCTAACATTTCTCATTCCAATAGAATGTAGCGTCCTTTTCCAAAAAAATTTCCATTGACGTGGTAATCTGGGAATAACACTTGATGAACTTTTGGTAATAACTGGTATGACCCAGTTTTGTGCACAACTGTTTCACACTTCTTGGCACCTCCAAATTGATTATAACCACAATCTTAGCTGGGTCCACCATTAATCCCTGTCTACACACTACAGGACCCAACAAGATTCCAAAAGGGACATAAAATAAATACTTCTTCAAATTTAATGTGATGTGATACCTCCAACACGTATCCAACATCAAGTGCAAACTAGCCACATGGCATTTGACTAGTCCAAACACTGTCCAATCAGCAAAGTATACCTCCAAAAACTTGTGAATGAACTCTTTGAATGCTAGAATGACTACGCGTGAAAATATTTATGGCGCATTCTTCGGTCCAAAAGGCATTACACTATACTAAAAACATCCCCACTTGGTTGCGAGGGTCATCTTACTCCTATCTTCTCCCACGATCTTGATCTGATAGTATCCAGAGAACCCATCAGTAAACAAATATGTTTCTTTTCTGTCAACATTATCCAATAACTCATCTATGAATGGAGTTGGGAAAGCATCATGTACATAAGCATCATTTAGCTTCCTGAGATCTACGCATATCCTTATTTCATCTTTCTGCTTCTTTTCCTAAACTACCATGGGACTTACCCAATCGGACTCCTCCACTGGTTCAATAATACCCACTTCCAACATCTTGTCCAACTCCAAGTGAACCTTTTCTTTATACTTCAGATTAAGGTGATATGGCCTCTATTTCACAGGCTTCGCATCTTCCTTCAATGTTATCTTCATCACACCTAAATCACCCATTATCCCCTTTAGGCCTAAAAAATTTGTAGGGAAAAAATCCTCGTATTCGTGGGGCGACTTAGTGACCTTATCTACATAGCATCATCCCAATAGCCCCCTATCTTCACAATCTTTGGCTCTACCTCTATCTCAATGTTCACTTGTCAATTTTTTTGTGGCACGGCGATATCTGGATTCTCTATCTATGGCCCCTCATCTGCACGGTGACCTTCTGTCGCTCAGATATTAATGTTCCTTTGAACCTCCTCTTCTTCTTCAGTAGTCACATTCTAGCACTCCAGTGCATGGGACAACTGGGTGGTCCAACCTGGTTGAATCAAATCTAATGGATCCTATAGGATTTTGAAGATCGCTACTTTAACCTCCTGCAGCACTTCATCAATGCACCCAAATCCATCTTCAAAGTTGAATGTCATCAAGAATCTCTGTCGCAAAATATCCCATTCGTCTGTGCCATTGAAAAGCTCTGTTTCCAAGTACCAATTCATTGGTATTATGTCTAAAGTGTCACAGAAGAAATGCACCCACTCTAGTTTGATTTCTGCTCCATAAGCACAAGTCCATTTTTCCAAGTGGTCATGGGGATCACTCCTTCCATATTATTTCTCTGTCAATCGCACATTTGGGCGACCAAACTGTACCCTCATTAGTCTTTTGTCTTCACACCATCCATCGAGATTCTCTTTATGCGTACCCCACCATCTTGTAGGCGTAGCGAACAGTGCCAAGTCCAAGGCTTTGAAGCAATGCTTCTTTGGAACTTCCCTTTCAAATGCATCCAAAAAATTATCAATGTTAGTTAAACCATCATAATAAGGCAGACTTCTTACCTCTGATGATACGCAGCGATTTGGTCATCATGTGACATCGTAGAATAGACACTTCATGCAAGTGATTCTACCAGTGTTGAAATTCCTCATCTGAATCTGATGTGCAGGAGATTTTGTGTTCCATGCAATACGTCCATCTACTGTCGGATTCACCCAACCTTGATCTTGCATCGTTATCTTATAAATGTGGTCAAAATCATCATCACTTTCATAATCCTGGACCAGTTCAATACAACGTAGTCCTTATACAGCATGGAAAATTTTAGGGGCTAATGTTCGCCCAGTGGGCTAATTTTCCATGATTTGTCCAAAAAAAAGATTCGCCAATTTCCAATTTTATAAAAGACGATTCGCCCAAATTTTAGAATATAAAATTATTTTACCTTAAAAATCGCCAACATTATATAGAGACTCTATATAAAATAATTATAAATTTGATTAATTTTACAAATATATCAATAAACATTTATAATTTTCATATTAGGGATTAGTGAGATTCGCCAATGTTTTAAACTTCAAGAAAATTTTCCATCCTTAAAATTTTCCTTGTTATACAGGGTCCAAAGGTACTACTACGCGGAGTGATTTTCTTTCAAATGACATTGTTTGCTTCTTCAAATTGATCACCCCATTCATGTCAATAGCCCAATCAATCCCAAGGAGTGTGGGGTATGGACTGTTGTCATCGACAATCTTTATTACTCGAAATCATCTAATGCACTCACACCTTCAATTTCTACTGTCACTCCCTCCAATCTTCCCATGGGGATAATCTTTTGTTGATTCGCCATCCTCAATTGAATAGGAGAACGCTATAGTGTAGGTCTCCCCATTCTCTCCCATGTTTGTTTTGGCAAACAATCACATATGACCCATGATCCAAAATAACTTGGTCGATTTCATAGTCACCTATTTGTGTAGTGAGCCTCATCTCGCACCCTATGCTTGCCTTATGTTTACCAATTTTCCTTACCGCGTGTGGTCCCTCACAAGCATTACCAACACATTTATTAATCAACTCCTATAATCATTTTATGGCCATTCTATTGTGTAGTAGCTTCATACAGGTCTCCAAAAAGGTAGTAAGCATGGATGGGTCCATTTCTTCAAAATCCTTATCCTAAATTCCTAAGGTAGAAGCCTCACCGAAGCTTTTCTTCACTTCCATGAAGGTCTCTTCTGCGTGTTCTAGATAAAAGCCAACCTCCTTCTTCAGAGATTTTTGGACCCATTCACATTCTTCAGGCTGCTTTCCCTTATCTTCATCAGTCATGATTCCATTATGCAACACAATATTCACATTAGGATCCTCTTCACGGGGTTCAACCCTCATCATCTACAGGTTCTGTGTAGACTACTATGGTTACGTTACCTTTTCGCGCATCATAGCTATTAATACAGGGCATTCTTCTATCACGTGGTCAAACTGCATACAGTATTGGCACGATAGGCACATCGGGTTTGTACATTCTCGCACGTAGTGTTCTAGCCCTCGATAATTGTAGCAAATAACTTGTCCCCAACCTCGCGTAGGTACTCCTCTACCTCGGCCTCCCTCGTGCCCTAATATCCTCCTCGCGCTCCCCGAATGCCTTTGATATGGAGGCCGAGTTTCTCTCTGCATTCGATACATAGGTGTTATCTCCATCATTAACTCGTAACTACAACAATTGTGCTCTGATTCGCAAAACTTGTAGAAGAGTTGTTGCGGTGTCTGTACAAATTTATGCAGCAAGTGGTAATTATCAATCGCATGTTTTCCAGCTACCTGATAGATAGCACACCACAACACGGGCCTTGTACTTGGCCCTGCTTGAGCTTTCGGCCTCAGAGGCATCGATCCTCCTCCTGCAAAATAATTTGTGAATACATAGAAATTATCTTTATCATGCCCTTGACTCTTACATTTCAAACACCAAACATCTTCGCGCACTTCTAGCTGAGCCACTCTATCCTTCTTGAGACTTTGGAATTGTAGGCAAAGGTTCTGCAACTCCACATGAATCTACTAAAATCGTAAAGAAACATATTGAATTGGTGTCTCATGCAATCTCATTGCAATATCTAGGGCCTTTGCCTGGGTCCCAAACTTTTGCTATGATAAAGCAACCATTAGATGAGGTAAGGGCAAAGCCACAAACCATTCGTGGTGTTGGCCATCTATAAGATTCATGTTAGCTTAACAGGTCTTGCACTTCAATATCTGATCTAGCTCCCAAGGTGTCTCACCAGGCTTCATCATGATCTCCTTGAATCCAACGATTGATTGCGCTTCAGATTTGGGCCTACTCAGTTCCTTATTCAACGTAGTCTGAATGTCTGCCAACGCAGCTGTCGGATTTTCATTGTAGTAGTTAATGTACCACATTAGCGTACATTTCTATGAAGCAGTAATGTTATTTTCTTCATATGATCGTCTATAATGTTCTGGGCTTGCCACACAGCCTTCGTGACGAACTAAAATTGGTCTGGGTCCTCATTTCCCAAGCCCTTGAAAACATGCAACTTCATTGTATTCCTCATATTGAATGGTGGTGGAGATGGTGGTAGTGTGGGTTAAGGTGTATGTGGCGGAGGTGAAGAAGGAGGTGGTGTGGGCGGATGGGGTATTCATGAGAACCCTCACCTTATTAACTTGATAGCACTCTATGAGAAGCTTGTGCTGCTTCTTCATCGTCACTCAAAGGAGGCTCAATCAACAGGCTAGACTCAGGTCCTACTCCCCTTCTATCACTGAATAACTTTCCACATCACGTAGCTCCAAACATCAAGGTAATTGCATAACCTGCTTTTCAAAGATATTAAACACCTACTTCATGATCCCTTGAAGAGGCATCTCTCTGCTTCGTTGTAGTTGACCGAGTTATCGTCCGAAAATTCTGTCACCAATCCTGCAAGGACACAACCAAGCCTGTGATCATCGGCGTGTGCGATCTTATATTTAGAGGCTTCCATTCTTCGCACTAACTCTGGGGTCCACACTATTGGATTGTCAAGCCTCCACCTTCCCTCGATGTCTGCAAATTTCGCGATCCACTTGTATAATTCGACTAGGAAGGAACCAAAGAAAATTTCATGTATCTCTATGTACAGATACCTGTCCAACCAGTGTTCTTTCGTCAATCATGGATTTCTATTTTCTTGCACCATGAATGCGCAGATCTTTCTATCCAACCAATATTCAATTTCATTCTTAGTTGGATTCCAGTGATGTGACATTACACATCTCTTTATGTAGATCATGGTACCAGCAACGGAACCATTTGTTGGCTTAGAAGGTCCTGACCTAGGTTCAAAGTTAAGTTTTCCAAACAAATCCCTACACTACTAGCCCTTTCTGCATCAATCCGCGAAGTGCGGACTAAAGTCTCACCAGAAGCAGTATGGCTTATCAGATCTTGGGGGGAGGCCTCCAAGATCTAAATGATTGAAATGGATTTTGGGGTAGAGGCCCCCAAGATTTGGAAAATTGAAATGCCAGAAGAAAAATAAGAAAATGTCCAATAAACGAAACCACAAAGAATTTTTTTATTAAAATGGAAAATAACTGTAAAAGCTACATTGTGGCGTGAAAACTGTCCTTTTACAAAATGTGACTTGTTACTTATAGTATTTTTCGGTTACAATACCATTGATCAATTCCATGGGTGAATGAATACTATGGGTGGATATCCCAATACCATGGAAAAATACCATGGGTGAACGAATACCATGGGTGGATGTCACTTGCAATACCATGGGTAGATGCCACTTACAATACCATGGGTAAATTCCATGGGTGGATGAATAAAATTGGTATATGAATACCATGGGTTGATGCCATTTTCTATTCGGATCATTCCTCCCTCATTAAGAAGAAATGGTCCCCATTGTATGAAGTTGCCTCCTACGAAGCCTTTGTTGAATATGAGGAGCCACTGAGGAGAAGGGTTTTATGTGGTTAACCCATAACCATGATTAACGAAGATCCGAGGATAGGGATACCTTGTAATTCTTGTGACCAACTTTGACACTGACAGTGTGCGGCCTAGAAAATGGACTTCGATGACAAGGATTTTGTGTGGCTGACCCATAGCCATTATGTTGGTTGTTGATGAAGTAGTAGGTGCCTACATAGCCTAGGGAAGGAGGGCATGTCTCCAATGAACCCAAGCCGAATGCTTCTATGCTGAAACTGAGGAATGTGAAGAAAATGCCTACTAAAGCTGGATGGGAGGGCACTTCTACAAAGGGAACTTGCTTCAAATGATGCTCCAAAATTAAAATGTACATAACTCAGTCAATATAACTCAGAATATTTATTATAGCCTATTTTTATAAACAAAAGGACCATTTTTCATCTTCCCATGTGTTGGAAATCCTTATCTGGACATTCTACAATCTCAGATTTGCGCTGCAACTTTTCTGCCGTCACAAAGGTTCTCAAAAAATATTTGATTTCAAATCAGTGATATCTCCCACATTTGAACTCCTATTCGACCCATTATTTTTTTGAAATTGAGTGACTTTTAGAGAAGAACTTAGATCTACAATCACGTTTTTGAAATTATGCACCAAAATTTCAAAAAATAAAGATAGGAGAGCTGTCGTCCATGAATTTTTGTTAGAAGCTTTTCTGCAAACATAGTTGATTTTAAATCAGTGATATCTCCCTCATCCGGACCCTGATTTAGCTGATTATTTTTTTTTTGAATTTGGGTATTTCTTCGCAAGGTATCCAGATATGTTATTTTTTTTTTGTAAATTTTTCACCAAAAATATCATATCTGATCTGCAAACTCGTTCCCCAAAAATTTTCCTACAAAAAATGAAAAACAAAAATTCTTCCCACTTGGCCCAAGAAAATGCTCTGTGGAGGACGTAGCAGATGCCTAAATTTTGTTGAATATTGCTGGAAAATTTGCAACTAAAGTATGCATCAAACCCTCATTCCCATGGAATCATAACTTGCTCTGATAGCACTGATCCAAATCTTTGGGGGAGGCCCCCAATATCTAAAATATTGAAATGGATTTTTGGGGAGAAGCCCCAAAGGTCTGAAAATTTGAAATTACAGAAGAAAAAGAAGAGAATGTCTAATAAAAAAAACCACAAAGATTTTTTTTATTAAAACAGAGAATAACTCTAAAAGCTACATTATGGCAGACAAACTGTCTTTTTACAAAACATGACTTGTTACTTATATTATTTTTCAATTAGAATACCACGGGTCAATTCAATGGGTGAATGGATACCATGGGTGGATGTCAGAATACCATGGGAAAATACAATGGGTGAATGAATACCATGGGTGGATGTCACTTACAATACCATGGGTAAATTCCATGGGTGGATGAATAAAGTGGGTGTATGAATACCATGGGTTGATTCCATTTTCTATTTGGATTAATGGGGGGATGCTGGAACTACGTTTCTGCACCCAAAGATGATTGTGATTTCATTTTATGCCCTAAACCTCCCTTCATGTAGATCGACAATCCCTTTAGGCTTATTGATATAACTTCCTCTTACTAGCTTCTAGACCTCCGTGAAGGTCTACGACTGTCTTTCATGGACCCTAAATAGGCAAATCAACCACTTACATGCCTTTCTAATCACTCCTAAGTCTGTTATTACCCAGATCGGCTTAAGTGTCTAATATCTTTAGCATTTATTAAGATATTATTCGTGAAAACATATATTATTACTTGCATTCATATAACAATGTAAACCATGTAGAATCGCACATGAATACAATATTAAATCATAAAACCAATATTCATCATAACATAAAGGCATTCATTCATAATAGAAGTAAATGGGCAAAACTAAGATATTTCCAGAATAATCTCTTTATTGATGCTCTAGATTTTCTTACAAACTCAAGACTAATCTACGCACTCAGTGTCAGGGGTCCCCGCACTCAGCTACGAACTCTACTCTAAGCCTATGTGAAAACAGTTGTAGAGCCTCTCTTCTACTCTAATACTCTTTGCTCGTCAACTCTAATGACCCATTACATCCACTATGAACTTAACTGAACTACCTTAGACTCTCTAAGGCTCTCCATTTTATACAATCCCATGGTCCGCTGACCATTGGTAGGTCTATACAAGCCTACACAACATACACAAAATAAGGGAAAATACTTTTATGACACTTACTATCTAGACACTCCGTGACCATAACTTGTGGCGAATTTATACTTTACATCACAAAAACTTGGGCTTTTTTTCCCTAAAACTTGGGATTTTGCCCCAAAATTGACCACAGGGGACCTTGTCCCAAAAGTCACCCGGGAAATTAAACAAATGATCCCGTTGCAAAAAAAGATCAGCCTGGAAATGATTCTTTACACATCAAACTTCCATAAAATGCTCAACCCATCGAGAAAGGGAGAAAAATGAGCTTGGAGAAATCCTAAATTTAATTTTTAAAACTTACAAAACTCTTAATTTAATTTAAAGAACTGAGCAAAACTATCTTATTCTTCTAAATGGAATAAACGAACCCGTATAGAGGAGGGGAAAACCTTATAACAAATGAGGAATGAGATCAAAATGGTACCTTTTCTTGACCCTCTTGGTGGCTCTGGGATTCAAACCCGCATCCGATGTAACCTTGAAATCCTTTGTAACTTTTGAGGATATATCATCTCTCATACTATGAATCTTGTGGACCTAAAAGTAGCAATGGAGAAGAAAAACAAGAAGGGTGCCACTGCTTTGTTGGAGAATGGAAAAATTCAAGGAGAAATTCATGTATGAAATACTCTGTAACTTTCAAAGATATATCATCTATCATATTGTGAATCTTGCGGACCTGAAAGTAGCCATGGAGAAGAAAAACAAGAAGGGTGCCACTGCTTTGTTGGAAAATGGAAAAATTCAAGTACATTCATGTATGAAGACATCTTTGAATTTTAGGGATACAATTTTTTTATCGAGTTTGTGTGAATGGTTGCATATGCTTGATGAAGCCCCACATTACTATTGAGGAGACAACTTTGGAGAGTGGCCATCACGTGGTTTATGAGCAAAGATTTTTTTGGGAAGCCTATAATAGAAGTATATAGTGTATTTAGTTTGTAGTAGAATTATATTAGTTGTACTCAAAAGCAAGGATAGGATTTTGAGAGATTGGTGAATATAAATTTTATAAGGATAAAAATGTTGTTGGTGAAGGAAAAGTTGTTTCTTACTAACTCACTGAGTATGGTGGTGTAAAACCTTGCATTAAGGAGTGGGTTATAATGGGGTTAGCAAAGATGAGAGTTCAAAGGACCAAATGATCATGGAGGACACAAAAGCTAAAGAGCAAGTTGAACAAGCTTTGAGGAAGTAGAGATAACTAATTAGTAGTGATTGAACTAGATGTGAGCAAATGAAGAAGGCAATAAGGAGTTGCAAAAGGAGATTAGAGAGGAGGGAAGTAGTGAAGTGAGGGTGAGAGAGTTGGAGAATTTGAATGGGAAAGGTGAGTTGGCCAATGAATGGTTGTGAAACAAAGGGTTGATGATAAAATATAGCTCAATAAGGAGTAGTAGTAAAGGCACCTCAATGAGGTTTGATGAACACTGTGGAGATATGTGATTACAAAGTGACAGGTTGGATGCAATGTAGAATGAGATTTTGGCTAAGAAAGAATCAAATGAACTAATGGGTAACCATATCTTAAGGCCAAGGATGTGTCCCAACTATTAAGGGAGGATGCGAACCTAGTAGTGGGCATATCACTAGACAATAGCGAAGTTTTCCTAGTACCAAACCCACCCGTTATGCTTCTTAAATACAATTAGGTAACACTACACTAGCTTGTTAATAATGGTTCAAGCTCACCTAGTAGACAACTTATGGAGGAACAATAAGAATTAGAGGAAGTAGTCTTAACAATAGTGCAAGTTTGAATATTAGGAGTAGCACAACTAGGAGTTTTAGTTATTTAGAGCAAAAAAACAAGAGTTTTGTGACTTTTAGTACCTATGATGCTTTGAATTATAACCTAGGAGCATGTAAGAGAAATAATATTAGAGTTATGTACTATTTAAAAAAAAAATTCATGTGTAAATCCACATACATTTATATAAAACAAACCCTAGAAATATCATTCTTAAAATCTCTTATGTAGTTACCGGATGTCATTAAAGTAGAGTATCACAATTACTTATGTTAGTAATAGTGCGATCATATTTTTCATTCTCTTAAAGGAACTCTTTCTAGACATGCACATGATGAAGCATAAATCATCTTATGGCTATCCTCAAAAGAATTATCACCCATAGCTTTGGTGATGGTGTAAGGCTTGTATCAAAGTGAGATGAGCTTTTATGGGAGTTTGTAAATTGCTCTTTATGTAAGTCTGATCATAACTTTTCACCAACCTGAAACTTATGTGGAACCTAATGGGTTGTGTATTTACTTGTACTTGGAGTTGGCAACCTTTTACAAAGTATCATGAACTCATTGTTAAATTTGTTGGATATGTTCCTCAAAATTGGTTTCTTTTCTTACCTCATTCCAAGTATGGGAGGTGTATTCATGTGTTATTCCATGAACATAGTTCACGAGTGGATTTTTTTGGGACAATATTCTTACAAGATAGCGAAATTCCCATCCTAAGGAAGTGATCAACAACAGAAAAAAAACACATTCATTACCATGCTTGGTTGAGGGAAAACATGAAATAAAATCCATGGCCACTAACACCCAAGGATTATCTAGAGTAGGCAAAGGCCTAAACCTAGCGTCCATGGACATTTCCTTTGGCATATTATAATTCTTCCACTGCTTACAAGCTTCGGTAATAGAATGTAGTTCATCGTCATAGGTTGGGTATATATGAAACCCATGATAGATTGTTTGGCTATGATAAACTATCGAATGTTTGTGTCGTGTGGGCACTACATCGACGACATGAATGATTGGCCCGTAGGGTCGCTATTGTGTAGCCATTCATTGACGAAAGCTACTTCCCCCAAGGGATAGAAGTGATAACTGATAGTTGCAAAGGTAGGAATAAATACTGTGATCTATGTTAGGATGCCTCAAACCAAGCTATAGAAAAATATAGTAATATTCTAATTTCATAACCTAGGTTCTTGTAATCATTGAGAGGATGCATGTCATGGGGAAACTATGCAATATAATTCCTGAGATAGTTCACCATTTTGTTGACATATTGTAGGTCAAGGTTGATCTTTGGTGGTGGAAAAATAACAATAGTTCAAAACATCATTCGATCAATGCTTATTCAATAGTGGTTCATGAAAAAATCCAAGATAATCAAGCTTCTTCTACCCAAATGCACACTTCTTCATGTTCACAAATAACTTGTCACATGCTGTAAACATGGTTTATTCATCCTAGGTCTGGTTGAAAAGTAATATGTCTAAGTACACAATTAGAGTTGAGTAAATATGTGGTTGTAGAACTTTGTTCATCATCTCATGAATGTTGCAAGGCCATAATTGGTAACACTTAATGACATCAGTGGCCATGCAAGCAGTCCTTGTCACATCTTGAAGGATGTCTTCCACATATCCTTAGGTAAAATTACTAATCAATGAAAGATCTTAAGTTGCATTTCACACATAAATAATTAGTTGTCTTTGTTAATGAAATGATGTTTTTCTTTTTTTACAAGTGAAGTACTAACACATGCTAGACAGTTCCAAGGCATGATAGGCATGCCAGGATGTACTGTCAGTGCCAAGGTGTGGCGTGAATGCATGATAGGGAGTGTGAGGGCCAAGTGTTAGGGAAACACAAGGGAGAACTCATTTCAAATGCATGGAAATGAATTGTTAGCAAGTTCAAAGTGTGCTAAGGAGGGATTGAAAATGTATACGATCCAGTGCCAAGGCGTTACAAGGGAGAACTGGGTCAAAATGCTTAGAAATGAACAAATAAGAGTGTAGTGTGCCAAGGAGTGTCAGTGAATTCGAGGTGTCCTAAGGATGAAGTGTGTTAGGATAAGTTTAGAATAGGACTTGTAGGAGGCAAGCCTATGGTTTTGATAATGGTCCAGGTGGCTCTAGGGACACACATAGGACATGGAGGGCTTATGAAAGCTCAGAAATTAAAGTGATGAGAATTCTTTCGAACCAGGACCAGAGAATAGATTTCATTGTCCTGATCACAACAGTGCAAACGGTTCATCAATCTGACCATGTATGAGGGAGAATGAGCCAGCCAAAATTTTGGTCAAAGTTGGGCTATGGGCCAGGTTTAAGTGTCCTACAATTTGACTGACCCCGGGGCATGAAACCTAGCTCTTGAAAGCGGGTGAAATTGTGGCCTCTTTAATTTGTCTAATAACCCTTATGTTAGAAAAAAAATTAAAAACGCCCTATTTTAAATATAAATTAAAAAATAAATATAAATGTGGTAGTGGGCCACAACCCCTACCACCCCCAAAATAATATGTAACAAAAATTTTATTAAAACTAAGGATCAATGACCATGACTTCACTGGTCCAACCACATAACCATATTAACATTAGTATGGGGTGGGCATGGGCCACCTACGGTGGACCCGGACCACACCCCCAAACCACATTATCGCATGCTATTTTATGTGAGGCCGACGAGGATTGAACCCGCCTAGCCCACATGGGCTAGCCCCCACCGAGCGGCCCCATGACACATACCATGTACCAACAAAACACCAAATAAATGCGCCCAAACCTTAAATATTTAACGTGCCAGTTCAAGGGGTTACGGAGGGTATGGGGTCAGCCGTCCAATGCAAACCCGACCCCCAAAATACCTTAATGCAGTTTCATAAAACAAAAGAAGGTTAAACATGGAGGAGGCAGGGTTTGACCACCTGACCTCCTCCACCTAATGTGGAATTATAACCAATCCACCGAACTGGTTTCATTGATACCTCCGCCAGAAAAATTATATAAACCCTCATTTTCACAGTGCACCCAGGCAGCATGGAGGAACTAGCAGTGGGCATGAAAATCAAGATGACAATGTTTAAATAATTTTTAATGCAGGTGGAACCATGATTGAGAGAAATTTCTAGGAGGGTGAAATTTTTGCAGTGTCCAAATTGAACAAATTTTATGTCAATCTTACACCTCTCGGTGACATGAATCCAATGGCATAGTTAGTTTCCTGATCTGAGAAACTGATTTGTAGAGGACCTAGAGGAGGGAATCTTTGAGGAATCTAGGGGGAATCTAAAAGATTCCTTGAGCCCGAGATTTCCACTTTCTCAGAATTCATAAATTTGACAGTCAATTTTTCACTATACGATGCCACAAATCTGATGGTGCATTTAGATTTTCCATTTTCTCATTTCATTTTTTGGCCGCTTTTCTAAGTGGAATGCAGGTGTTAGCATTCAACATGCAAGCAATTGTTCCATGAGATTCGACGCAGTGAGATTTATGGTGTAACCTGCTTCAGTAGTTTGACACCCTCTTCTTCAGATGGACCCTGGATGTGAGGTATATGCAGTGTGTTCATGTACTTCTTTTTGCTATGCATTGTGTTGCACAGATCCCTATTTGATGTTTGATGTGGGATCTTGTCTCTTACTTGTTTTCATGATTCCTACTTGATGTGATGCGAAATCATTTGTGAGATGTAACTGTTGTCGTGATTCGTCATGTTCTGTTTGAGATCCTTTGTTGTATGTTGATGGGATACTCATGTGTCGCTATGTATGTCTCCATTGAGATCCCTTTTATGCCATGTTGGCGGGATGATCATCGTGCATGAGTTTTATGTCATAATGATAGGAGTCTTTTTAACTGAGAGTTCCTATAGCGGAACATCTCTTGGAGCCACTCCTATGTGAAAACATTTTCCTTGTATCATAGTCACATCACCTCTTATGTACATTATCGCTATTGATAACACTTAATGCAGCATCCTACACCATATTGACGTCGAGGCCCGGAGACGTAGTCCCTCCTGGACGAACTCTGTTATCAATGTATTATGTTTTCATGTGTTGATGATTGTCATGTTCCTCTTCTTTACAATATTTAGATGATTTCATTTATGTTCTTTTAAAAATGCAATTTAACACATCACGAAAGTAAAAGGTCTTGGAAGGGTCCTTTGTCACAACCAAACCTGGATCAGATAAGGTGTGTACAAAGTAGTTTTACACAAAGGGAGAATTTTGGTTGGGCACAACTATGTTTTGTCAATGAATTGGTTGGGCTCCAAACTTGCAAAAAAAGTAAGGCTGTCTATGAGGGCATGACAACTAGGGAATGCCACGGTGTTCGAGGGAATGCCAAGAAGTAGTAAAACATGTTAGACAATTACAAGGAATTTTAGGCATGCCAAGAAGTTCCAGGCGCCAAGGTGTGGTGCCAACACAGGCTAGGGAATGTTGGGGCCAAGTTACAGGGAAACACAAGGGAGAAGTAGTTTCAAATGCATGGAAATGAATGAATGAGAGTGTGATAGAGAGTGTTAGCTAGCGAGTACAAGGTGTGTTAAGTGTCAGGGAGTGCTACGATGTGCTAGGGAGTACCAAAGCATGCCAAGAAATGTAGGGGATGATAACACGTGATACATAGTGCCAAGGGATTATTAGGCATGCCAGGTGTTATGGCATGTCAAGATTTAAACTTTGTTTCTTAGTTGTTTAATTTTATGACCATGGTTGGATGTGAGCCTTGTCTTCGTAACTTGTTAAGTTGGATAAGTTGAAATTATACATGAGTAGCCTAAGATGAGTTATAGGAAGTTCTTAGGTGAACAAGGCATAGTCTATTTGTAGTAATTGTAACTTGGTCAAGCTGTTGTTATAGTCAAGTTGTTGTTAAAATAGTTGAGGCAAGATTTTTTGGGTTCCCATGTTGCAAAAAATGTAAGGCTAGTTGTGAGGTCATGATAGCTAAGGAGTGCCAAGGCGTTCTATGGAATTAAAAGGTGTGCTAACACATGTCAGACAGTCTGAATGCATGCCAAGGAGTGTTGGGGATTGTCAGGGCTAGCAACAACATTATTTTCTTAATGACTTGATTGGCTTTCCAAGTTGCAAAAAATATAAGGCTATCTATAAGCGCATGACAACTAGAAAGTTCCAACATGTGCCAGGAAATTCCTAGAAGTGCACATGGTAGACAGTTCTAAGGCATCTTAGGCATGTTGTTGGGGCCTTCATTTTGAGTTTTTGTGTGAATAGAAGATAGGAACAGGTGGCGGGGACAACCATTCGAATTGCATCAGAGCTGACAGTCGAGGAGGGGAACAAGAACCATGAGTGGTCCTACAATTGTGGAAAGGTAGCGGCGGAGAGCAAGTGCAGCCGAGAAAGTAGAGAGAAAAGGAAGCCGAATTCAAAGTCAACTGAGTAGGAAATAAGTGGAATTGGTAATCTAGGTGCAGAGCAGAGGATAAAAGGCAGAAGAAAGGATGGGAAAGGGTTGGTGATTACTAGCTGTTGATGAACCAAGCGAGCCAGAAATCAATGTAGCCTTCCTAGGTTGCGGAAGGTGGGTACACCCTTACTTTGTTGGTCTTTGATCTATGTGTTGGGTCATTCTTGTTGTTGAGGATCACACTTCGAGCCTTCTGTACTTATTTATGTATTTCCTTCTATGAAGCGTAATGAAAGAGACAGTTTGCACCTATGATGTATTCTTGAGTTCTATATTGTTTCTTTAAAAATTTTAAATATTTGTTTATATGTTGTATGATTTCCTAAGGCAATGTGAGTAGAATCGTATGGTTGGATTATAGTAGGTGCTTGATTATTATGATTTAAGATCGGTTTCAGGTTGCAGTTCCCTTGGTGCCTCATTCTACGCCCTCACACTTTAGTGATGGCACGCCTCAGGTGAGACTCCTTACCCACTTTGGGTAAGGTGAAAATGTCGACATTGTTCTAGACTACAGCGGAGGCTTGTTGGCCCCTTCTGCTTGAACCCAAGGTCTCTTCCCTATTCCCATTTTTATTCTAACACATTCTAAGTCATTCCAAGTGCTAAGGCATGCAAATATGTTCCAGGTGTTAGGGTGTGGTGCCAACACATGCTAGTAAGTGTTAGGGAGGGCCAAGAAACACAAGGGAGCACTAGCTTCAATTACATGGAAATGAATGAATATGAGTGCGTGATAGGGAGTGTTAGCAAGTTCCAAGAGTGTTAAGGAGGGAGTGACAAGGTATGCTAGGTAGTGCCAAGGCATGCTACAGTGCTAGTGAAGCATAAGGTTGCACTAGGTCAAAATGCATGGAAACGAATGAATACGAGTGTGTGGCAGGGAGTGCATCGAGTTCCAGGTGTGTTAAGTATGGAGTGACATGGTATGCTAGGTAGAGCTAAGGCATGCTAGAGTGAGAGGGCATCATCCGACCAAGATGTGCCATGTTCCAGGGGTGTGCCAATGCATGTTAGGAAACTGTGTTATAGAGTTCCATGCAAACACAAGGGACCACTAGGTCCAAATAATGCATGGAAATGAATGAGTAAGATTTTGTGACAAGAAGTGTTAGTGAGTTACAAGTGTGATAAGGGAGTAACAAGATATTCTTTGCAGTGCTAAGGCATGCTAGAGGCTAGGCAAAACAATATGCCAAGATGTGCCAAGTTCTAGGGTGTGCCAATACTGCTAGGGAGTGCCAAGGAATCACAAGGGAGTGTTAGTTTCAAATGCATGGAAATGAATGAATAAGAGTATGTGACAGGGAGTGCCAGTGAGTTCTAGGTGTGTTAAGGAGTGAGTGACAAGGTATGCTAGGTAGTGCCAAGGAATGATATAGTGCTAGGGAAACATGCCAAAATGTGCCAAGTGTCAGGGAGTGCCATGGAAAAACAAGGGAGAACTAGCTCAAAATTCATGAAAATGAATGAATAAGAGTGTGTGATAGGGAGTGTCAGTGAATTCCAGGTGTGTTAAGGAGGGAGCGACAAGGTTATATGTTAGGCAATGCCAAGGCATTCTAGATTTCTAGGGCATGTCAAGGAGTGCTAAGGAGTGTTGAAGCATGCCAAGGAATGTAGGGGGTGCTAACACAGGCCACATAGTTCCAAGGGATTGTTAGATGTGTCAGGTTCTATGGCATGTCAAGATGTAAACTATTTTCTCATTTGCTTTATGGCCACGGTTGGATGTGAGCCTTGACATGGTAACTTGTAAATTGTTAAGTTGGGTAAGTTGAAATTATACATGAGTAGCCCAAGATGAGTTATAGTTAGTTCTTAGGTGAACAAGGGATAGTATAGTTGTAGTAACTATAACTTGGTCAAGTTGTTGTAGTCAAGGAAAGAATTTGTTGGGTTCCCAAGTCCCAAAAAGTAAGGGTAGTTGTCAAGGAATTATAGCTAAGGAGTGTTAGGGCGTGCTAAGGAATGGAAAGGCATTCTAACGCATGTCGAACATTTCTTATGCATGTTGAGGAATGTTAGAAAGTGTTAGGCCATCACAAGGGAGAACTAGGTCAAAATACATGGAAATGAACAAATAAGTGTATGTGCCAAGGAGTGTCAATGAATTCCAGGTGTCTCAAGGACAAAGCGTGTTAGGAGAAGGTCATAATAGAAATTGTAGGAGGCAAGCCAATGGTTAAAATTATAAGTTGTTGGTCAAAGCAGTTTCAAACAAATGAAGGCTTTGGGTTGCACACAAAATTGATTTTACAATGACTTGGTTGGGTTCCCAAGTCGCAAAAATAGAAAATCTATCTATGAGGGCATGACAATTAGGTAGTTCCATGGTGTGCTAGTGCCAGGGTGTGGCATGAATGCATGCTAGAGAGTGTTAGGGTCAAGTGCCAAGGAAACACAAGGGAACGCTAGTTTCAAATGCATGGAAATGAAGTCTCAATGTAATGTGCCTTTCGAAATTAAACTGTTACAGGTTTATTTATTCTATAATTTCGACAATTTTTGAGGCCATGGGATGCATGTGACTTTTGTAAAAGACTTAGGAAGGAAAAAGGGGTCGAAATGTTTTGTTGGAATAGCATGGGGGCTACCCACATGAGGAAATACGCACTACCTTAGAGGGAAGTTCAAATGACTAAGGAAGGAAAGTCTAATTTCTATTTGTAGGGGGGCCACATGGGAAAATAGGGCCACAAATTATAAATACATGGGGATCAACCTCATTTGGTATATTTTTGACTTATTGAACTCAACCTTAGTTGCTCGAGCTGCTTAGCCAGGTTACTGCATTGTTTAGCACACGAGTGTCTCCGAGCGGAGATCTTAACCCTTGGTCGATGGAATTCAAGTGCCTCCCTAGGAAGGTAATTCATACTACCTTGGAGGAGAGCCAGTGGAGTTTCACAGACACATCATTCAACATTTGTCTCAACTAGTGCATGTTTTTGGAAGATGCAAAAGGGGAACGTCTAGGTGTTGTGTGTGGGTTCATTCAGGAATCAACTGTTGGGGGAGTTTAGGTATTGGAGCTATAGTGGCATCAGGAGGTTGCGGCATTGGAACAGTTCGATTTACAGTCACCTAGGTTTGCACAAAGAGCCATCATTGGGCTCACATGGGAGTTGGAGGAAGGAATTGTAGAGCTAGTACTGGCTAGGAGAAGTAGGAGATCAATTGGAGGGCAATTTGAGGAGGATTTCTGGAGTTGGGAGAGCAGAGATTGACAAGATCAGTCACAACAACAAAAATCAAAATTTGCGAGGGTCAAGCTATGAAGGGTCATTTTTTGAAGGTTGGTACCAAGGGAAACTCTTTCTGGTTTTTTTTGGGTTTTGGGTAAGGATCACTCTGTTAATTTTATAAAAAATTTTGGGCAGATCTGAGGGGTCAAACATGGGTCCCAACTCAGCCAACAACTAGAGGATCTAAGGGGAATTTGGGCCAAAATTACAAGGTCAACATTTGGCCAATTCCTTCATGTGTTACAATGGGTTTCTTTCATAGAGGCTAGGATTAATTTCCCATAATTCTTTGAGCAACAAGAAAGGCTCTAATGACATATCATTTCAAGTAGCAACACCTTTCTAGGCAGTAACAATGCAACTCTTGGGTCAGATTACCAACAGATTTGAGGAGGGTGTTCCATTGTTCATTTTGGGATTTTGCTAGCTTTCCTAGAACAAGCCTAGGTGCATACATTCTAGCACCTTATTGTACACATATTCCCATTTAATAAAATGAGTAAACATCGCAGTTTGGTTGCCGATTTTGTGGTATGATGGTTCGATTTAATTTTATGGCATTACTTTTATTATTCGCTTTGCATAGCAGTATTTCTCCTAGTTTGGAACATTACAGTCAGCGAGTTCCACATGTGCTAAGGAGGGAGTGACAAGGTATGCTATGTAGTACTTCCAAGGCATGCTAGAGTGCTAGGGAAGCATACCAAGATGTGCCAAGTGCCAAGGTGTACTAACGTGTGCTAAGGAGTGTTAGGGAGTGCTAGAGAAACATAAGGGAGCAATAGGTCAAAATGCTTGGAAATGAATGAATAAGATTTTGTGACATGGATTTTCATAGATTTCCAAGCATGCTAAGGAGAGAGTGACATGGCATGCTAGGTTGCGCTAAGTCATACTATATTTCTAGGGCAACATGCAACCAAGATGTGCCAGATGCTAGGGTGTACCAACATGTGATAGGAAGTGTTAGGGAGTTCTAGGGAAACACAAGGGGGAACTAAGTCAAATTAATGCATGAAAATGAACAAATAAGAGTTTGTGAGAGGAAGTGTCAGTGAGAAACAGGTGTGGTAACGAAATAACAAGGTATGGTAGGTAGTGCTAAGGCATGCTAGAGGCCAGGGAAACATGCCAAGATGTGCCAGGTGCTAGGGTGTGCCAATGCATTCCAGGGAGTCTTATGGATTGCCAAGGAAAAAAAATGTACGACTAGTTTCAAATACATGGAAATGAATGAATAAGAGTGTGTGACAGGGAGTGTTAGTGAATCCTTGGTGTGGCAAGGAGGGAGCGACAAGATATGTTAGGTAGTGCCAAGGAATGCTAGAGTGCTAGGGCTAAATACCAAGATGTGCAATGTGCCAAACTATGACAATGCGTATCAGCAAATTCTAGCAAGTGCCATAGAAACACAAGGGAGAACTAGTTCAAAATGCATGGAAATGAAGAGAAAAGAGTGTGAAATAGGGAGTATCAATGAGTTACAAGTGTTCTAAGGAGGAAGTGACAAGGTTATATGCTAGGAAGTTCCAAGGCATGCAAGAGTGTCAAGGACTAATAAGGTGTGTTAGGGAGTGCAAATCATGCCTGCAAGAAATGTAGGGGATCCTAACACATGCCACATAGGGCTAAGGGATTGTTAGATGTTCCAGGTGCTATGGCATGTCAAGATGTAAACTGTGTTTCTTAGTTCTTTTATGGCCATGGTTGGATGTGAGCCTTAACCTGGTAACTTGTTAAGTGGGATGAGTTTATATTGGACATGAGTAGCCTAAGATGTGTTATAGGTAGTTCTTAGGTGAAAAAGGCATAGTATAGTTGTAGTAACTATAACTTGGTTAAGTTGTTTTTGTCGTGGCAGGACTTGGGTGGGTTCTGGCCAAGTCTAAAAAAAGGTAAGGGTAGTTGTGAGGGCATGATAGCTAAGGAGTGCCAGGACATGCCAAGGAATGGAAAGGTGTGCTAAGAAATGGTAGACAGTGTCAATCAATGTTGAGGAGTGTTAGGGAGTGTCAAGGGAACACAAGGGAGGACTAGGTCAAAATGATTGGAAATGAATAAATAAGAGTGTGTTCCAAGGAGTGCGAGTGAATTCTGGGTTCCCCAAGGATGAAGTGTTCTAGGAGAAGTTCAGAATAGGACTTGTAGGAGTCAAGCCTATGGTTGTGATAAGGCATGAACAAAGCAATTTCAGGGAAAGGGAGACTTTGGGTTGGGCACAATATTGTTTTGCTAATGGATTGGTTGGGTTCCCAAGTCACAAAAAAAGTATGGTTATTTGTTAGGGCATGACAACTAGGGAGTGCTATGGTTTTCTAGTGAATGTAAGGTCCCCAAGTCGTGGAAAAATGTAATGCTAGTTGTGAGTTCATGACTACCAAGGTGCGTTAGGGAATTCTAGGGCATGCTAACATGCGCTAGATAGTACAAAGACATGTTAAACAAGCTAATATGCGCCAAGTGTTATGGAATACTAAGATGTGCAAGGGTGTGAAAATGCATGCGAGGGACTGTCAAGGAAGTAAAAGGGAGGGAGAAGTTAAACTACAAGAAAATGAACACATAATAGGGTTAATAAGTCATTAATTTAGCTTTTCCATGAGGGGCATGTTAGGCACACCAACACTAGGTTCCAGTAGGTGCCAAGTGCCAAGTGTCAGTGCATTCTAAGTGCAAAATATTCCTTTGTTTCTTCTCATCTACTCTCCAATAATTTATCTCAAATAACTTTAATATTAAACCATGCTAAAGCATACCAAGTCATCTCAGCGCATGCCAAACATGCTAAGACTTTCCAAGTTCCAACACATGCCAAGTGCCAATGTGTGCCAGTGAGTGTGATGCAAGCTATGAAGTGGCAGAGCATGTCGAAGAGTGATAGGGTGTCGTAGAGAGTTCCAGTGCATGTTGACGAGTGTTAGGGAGTATTAGAATAGCAGAAGGGAGCACTAGGTCAAAATGCATGGAAGTGAATGAATATGAGGGTGTGTCAGTGAGTGTTAAGGAGTGCTAGTTGTCATGCCAAAGAGTGAGTGACAAGGTATGTTCAGCATAGGTAAGGATCCCAAGGAATATCAAGGCATGTCAAGAAGTGATAGAGTGTGCTAGGTAGTTCTGGGGTGTGCTAAGATGTGCCAAATAGTGCCAAGGCATGCCAAATGCTAAGACATGCTGGGATGCATAGGGTGACAAAGTATATTGCCAATATGCATCAAGGAGTTTCAAGGAAACAAAAGGAATAACCAATCCAAAATGTAAGGGAATGAACACATAAGAGGGCTAATAAGATGAGACTTCATCTTTTTCAAAAGGGGCATGATAGGCACACTAATAATAGGTTCCAATACATGCCACATGTCAATGTGTGCCAAGTGCTAACGTTGGTCAATGCAATATTATGCCAAGGTGTTCTAGGGCATGCTTGGGACTACAGGGAATGCCAACATGTACTTGGGCATCCTACTCATGGCAAGATGTTCTAGGTACAAATATGCTCCACGTACAAATAAGTTCCAAGACATGCGACATGCCAAGGAATGTTAGTGTATTGTTCCAAAGCATGTTAAGGTGTGCCATGAGTGTTCAAGAGTGCAAGGTCTCTCTCATTAATAGAATTTATAGAGCTTGATTATGTATTAAATAATATAGTTCCTTCACACACTAGTGGAACTTTATTTAAAGGAAATTTTCTAGATAATAATCCAAATAGAGATGAATCATGTGTTCACTCATACAGAAACTATATTCTTATGATTTGAGGGAAATGATACACACTAATTACTTCTTAACAAATTGACTGACTAAAACCACTATGAACTTGGACACATAATGAAATAGACTCCACAAAAATGGTCTTAAATCGTTATCTTTTGACAAAAAATATAGTAACAGGTACATAGCATCATCAAAATATCATTGGAATGATCAATGACAATGAACATTTTTTTACCGTCACCAAAAGTAACCAAAAAGAGAATTGGTGAGGGTCAATAAAATATCATCACTAGAGGTGTCACCAAAGAGAGAATTAGTGGTGGTCCTTTAACGACCCTCACCAAAAGTGTCACCAAAGAGAGAATTTATGACAGGCCTTTAACAACCGTCACCAAAAGTGTCATTGAAACTGGCTTTGGTGACAAACCTTAAAGGACAATCACTACATACACTTACAACAATGATTTTTTAAAGACCATCATCATATGTTACATTGGTGACCGGCCTTAAAGGTCCGTCATAGGCATGAAGCGTCATGAAAAACTCATTGGAATGATCAATGATGATGAACATTTATTGATCGTCACCTATAGTAACCAAAAATATCATTGGTGGCAGCCAATAAAATATCATCACTATAGGTGTCAGCAAAGAGAGAATTAGTGATGCACCTTCAAGACCCTCACCAAAAGTGTCACCAAAGAGAGAATTAGTGACAGGCCTTTAACAACCCTCACCAAAAGTGTTATTGAAAATGGCTTTGGTGACAAACCTTAAAGGACAATCAATATATACACATACAACAACAATTTTTTAAAGACGTCACCATATGTGACATTGGTGATGAACCTTAAAGGTTTATTACATTCATGACCCTTAGCAATGACCTTTTTTCTTGTAGTGATCAATATATGGTTCATAAATGCGATTTGTACCTAAAAATTCTCCAGTATCCGATTCAATTTTGAATGAGTTTAGTAATTTGTAAATTAGTTCCTTCTGAGTGTCATGTTAATTTCTAAGTTTGATCAAATTTAGTTTCTGTCACTTCAAGGCCTAAAGTAGTACATTTTTTTGGTTGATTAACTTCAATTCCTTTTACATCAAAGTCTATAATAGTAGAAGTTTCAATTTCTGCTGCAGTTTTGGATCCCGATGATTTATATTTTTTGGCTTTTAATTTTTTTAACTGACTCAGTGTATACTCAACAGGGTCCCCGAGTATCCTACATGATTGTCTTGGTAATTCTACCACAATGAAAAAAGTTCAATTAATAAATTACACCTAAAGTCTCTAAAAAGTAGAAGACAACACAAAAAGTAACACACGCTAAAAAATGTACGAGTTCAAACCATACAAACTAACTCTTCATAAAGATCAATAATGAATCGTTGGTGATGAAATCCAATGTCACAGTGATCAAAGTGAAATGATTTATGGAAATGAGCGTTTGGAACCAGTTACCCTGACAAACTACTTAATGAATTAGTTCGATGCAAGTAACTCTGCTATAAACCATCCCGAGCAAGGATTACCCTCCAAAAAGTCCAAGTGAGTCTAGATAATGTTTGCTTCAGGTACAATGGGACATTCCCTCTATCATCACCTTAGGTATATCCCTAGGATTATAGTCACTAATTTCACCAAATACAACAATTTTACCTGGCGTAACAGTCCCTAATCAGACATACACGCAAGGGAAGTGTAACTAGCTCAATCCCTTTAAAGGCTCCTCCACATGATCAATCAGAGGTTTACTTTCAAGTGACCCCAAGTACCTTTTAGTACCATTGTAATGCGTGCAAATCACTATATATAGGCCGATGAAATGGGTATGATCACTTCATTAGATTCAACACATTCTTGTGCTTAACTCATGTACAAGAAGAGATTCCTAGAGAAAAATAGAAATAATTGGATTTTCTCTCCCTAACTCAAGATTCTATTGTTCGTTTGTAACTTTGGAAAGTTTACTTCCTTCACTATTCCAAAGGCCTACACTTAAGCTACTGTAGGTGGAAAGATCCCTAAAAAATGTAAAATTCTAGATGAATTTTAATTAACATTGTATTATTACGATGTTCTTTACTCAATAGGTAATCGAGGTGAAACTTATAATGTTATTACACAACTTGAAATCTTAATGCACTAAAAAATGCAATAACAACTTTCAAATTCAATGAAATCCTATTTAGAGAAAAGAAAGAGTTTCTTTGATTTTTCGAAATGAAATGCAAAAACTCACAACTTTTCCAATTTTTCTAAAGCAACCAATTTCACTTTAATGTAATGAAAATGTAGGAAACAAACCAATTCCATATTTCCCTAAATTTCAAATAAGCCAAAATACTCTTTATCTCTTATCACTCAAAACTTTCAAGAACACAGAAATCAATTAAGAGAGTTGGAGAAAACACATTTTCCCTATGAATGCTTTGATTTAATGATAATAAGAGTGTTATTGTGAGAAATTTCCAAGATGAAAGCAACAATTTCATTTATCACGAAAAAATGACCACAATTCCTTCACAAAAGCACTACGCCTCAAGAAACCCTAATTTGCAATTCAAAATGAGTTTGACCACAAATAAGAAAAAAACAAAGGCTAACTAGTATATTTGACAAAACAAAATAACAATACCATAAACAAAAGGACAACCTATCTTGTTTTGATCAATCAACAATCAACTAGTCAAAACCCTATGTAATTTCTTCAAAAAATACGTAATTTTAAAAAACATTAACAAAACACTCAAAATGAGTTTAGAAGAGACACAACATAGTCTAAACAAAGATAACGAAACTTCCAGAAAAACAAACTCAGATGTGGGTTGAATAAAAAGCTATATTTTCAAAACATTTCAAGGCCTGCATGGGTAGATAGTGTAAAACAGACCACAGGCACCCGATTGCTAAGGATAACCTAGCACAAAACTACGCTCTGTCAGCAAATGAAAATAATGGATGGGTAAAAATTCAAGGAAAAATAAACATTCAAAGAGCCAACCACAAAGATCTAAAAGGTCATTAATTTATAAAGACTCAGCTATGGATAGATCAGAAGAATCAGAAATCAACACTAAGGAAAATGACGAGAACAAAGACATTCCCCAATAGTGTTGCCAATTTATTACACCAGACAAATGCCTCTTACGGACAAGAGTGGTCTCCCTAGATCCTTGATGGAAACTAGAAATAATCAAGATAATTGAACTCACCCTTTCCCTAATTTGAACTTGTTTGAATTATAAGAATTAAATCTAATGTATTAGCGTCTTACCTATTTCACGAAATTCGAGATGAAGATCCCTTTTTGTGATTCGATGCATCCCTTCAATGCTATGTAAGACTTTCAAACATCGACCATAAAAGGATCAAAAGCACATGCAATATAATAATCCAAACATCTTAACCTAATGATCAAGAAAATTAGGAATTGAATTTTCCTTAATAAACATTATAAACAATTATAAACCATTCATTATTCCAATAAGACAAATCAATGGGAGAAAGTGTTCATTTGTATTAATCAAAAATTAAGAGGAACCTTGCAACCTTCGCCTTGATGTTTTGAGGTCTCTCCCAAATTCCTTCAATCTCCTCTTTAGATGACAAGATTTCTAATATTAAACTAACATTATAAGTTTGTCTTCTCTGAGTTCTGACCACCTCAATCTCTCTACCCTTTGGTCATTTTATAGGCCAAGAGGAAGAGGTTTCAGATCCAAAATAGGAGGATGAGGCTCAATTTAATGGATTAGGTTTCCATAAGAAGAGTGATTAAGATGCATCATCTAAGGGTTGTAGTTCGAATAGTCATCACCTGGAAGCTTTTAGTTGGAAAATATTCGACCAACTATGTTTCTAGAATGTACTTTTATTTTTTACTTTTTTGAATTCAACTGTGCGATTTTATAGTGGCAGACATAGCACATCTCTGCGCTTTTCTCAGAGTTAATTCTTGTGAAGGCATGGGAGACTCTAGGAAAATCAGTGCAAGTGGAACTTAACAAGATGTAACAACTATTTTCCCCAAATTTCTCACCTACTTGAAGATATTTTGGGTTTTTTGACTTTTGAGGGAGATGGTTCAAACATGTTCATGGATGGTAAAAAGTCCCATGAACTGATCAAGTGTCATGGCGACAAATTGACATGTAACATGGTGGGAGATAAAATATATTAAATCAAACGGTTGTAGAAAAACACCAAAAAAGGGTGGGATAAAGTGTCGCAGGAGAAAAGGCGGGCTTTAAAATAAAATAAAAACTAAGAAAGAAAGCCTAGGGTAAAGGGTGGGTAGACCTTGAAACGTGAGACACTACTTAGGAAATATATACCAGGGAGGTAAACACTTAAAAACACCTTTTATGGAATCACAAAAGGGATTGATTTGGCAACAAATCTCTGATCGAGAAAAGGCAGGCTTTAAAATAAAATAAGAAAAAAGAAAGAAAGCCTAGGTTAAAGGGTGGGTAGACCTTGAAACGCGAGACACTACTTTAGGAAATATATACTAGGGAGGTAAGCACTTAAAAACACCTTTTATGGAATCACAAAAGGGATTGATTTGGCAACAAATCTCTGATCGAGGAGAACTGGAGGATCGATTCATGGTTGGGAGGACAATGCTTTTTCCAAGTACATTTTTAGCAGTAACTATGGTTAGAAAATTGGTTAAGTCTATCTTTTTTGGAATGGTGTAGTTTCAATGAGAATTTACTACAGTCAAGTTGCAATAATTAATCATTACAGCCAAGAAATTGTATGTTATTGGTTTATTTTTATGACATGTGAGTAATGAGTAATTTAATATTATTCTTTAGTGGTAAATTCATGAAGAAATCGTATCTGGATGGGGCTCGTTGACAATATCATAATTTTTATGATGCGTAAGTGATATAAAATGGTATTGTTATATTAATTTGGTTTGAGGTGGAAATACGTTGTATATTGTAAATGTTACTTCTATATTTGAAGCTAGTTTTAATCCTGCAAGGGAGTAGGATCGGACGAAACAAGATGTTTGTTAACGATGAAGTAGACAATTAATGGTAAAGGATCTGAGAGTGAAAAAAAATGTCTTTTAGGGGGTAAGTTTAATCGAACATACAGTAGATCTAACTTTCCTTTTCTCGTTGAAGTTTCTATTTTAAATTAATAAAACTGGTGGGACTCGTTTTACAGTTTGTTTATTTTATATAGCCTGTAGTGTCCCACCCAAGATATTGTACACCATGAATTAAGTTTTCGTAAGAGAAATCTTACGGTAACTTATCCCTGGACAGGAGTATTGATTCAAGTTGCAGGTGATGTGAGGGTGAGTTATTTATCATCGTTCTAGTGATTGAATCCAGTTGAGCTAAATCATGTCATGTGTAAAATTAATCCTAGCACTTAAAAGAAATATTATTCATGACTGGTATCATAGTTAATCCCAATACAATGGCCTTGGTCACAAAACTTACTGTAAATGGTTTTGGACGAGGGACTGAAAGTATTAAAATGATACTTTGGAACAGGGTAACAAGACAAATATAATAAAACACATACCTTGATATCTCAGTATCAAGTAAGAGGAGGGTTGTAATAGGAAAAGAAATGCTATGTACCTTCCTTCGCTCAGAAAATTTCTACGCCATATGAGGAAATTGGTTTTTTAGAAGTATATTACATTAATTTGGAATTCCAAAGTGGAACCCTAGATGGAATCAACACGGAAACGGGTTTGGAATAAAAACCAGTCAAGGTTAGGGGCAACGATTGAGAAGGGAGGCCACTGGAAAACGAGTAAGATATGTCTTCAACGAAATTAATCATAAAGGGCAGTGCCTACATAGTTTATTGCAAAGAACATTCAAATTATAATTAACCAGGTGACAATGAAATGGGTAGATATAACTTATAGTAGAGGATAAACCATAGATCGAAAGTACTTCATCTCATCCTTGAGTAATAAGGATTGATCGCTAGATGTTTAACCGCAACTTTAACTCAAAGATAAAATTTACAAAAAAATAGATATTTCCTAGAAGTAATGACGAATTCAAACATAGTAATAAGCAATTACAGGAACCGATTTTACAACTGTGACACCATTAAATTCCAAATAGACATCATTAAGAGATATTTCACAACCTTAAAAGAGGTTATTATCACATATTACACACAATAAGTAACATTATGAATAGAGCATCGAGACAATACGTTTCAGACGATTCCAAAAGCACAGGAAACTAAAAGAAACTATAATTATGAAACAATGGGGATATGTATAACGTTGTAAATATCTTTTTTTGTAAAAGAAAAAAAAACTACTCATACACTAAACCAGTAATGCGATGAAAGGTTTAACTCATGGTAAAGTTTTAATAATATTGTAAATAAGTATATTATGGCGTGAGAAGACTGAATAGAACATGGTCCCTTCCAAATTCATAAATAAGCAACGTACAAAAATCATAGCTTCAATCTTGAGCAGCCTTGGCTACCAATTTTACTGAATCCTTAAAAAAAGGGGAGGAGCCCTTTGAGAAACAAATTTAATCTAGGCCCTAAGATGAGTTCATAACTATTAAAAAGGAGTACAAGACAAAGAGGTCGAGCAGAGACCGACCTGTATAAGTGTAGGAGATGGTCAGTGGATTAAGAGGTTGATGTTTATGAGACGTAAGATCTAGAAGGACCGACTATACGCACTTGCATAGAACAAAAGGAAAGAAATCATAAGAAATGAAAATAGTGGGTGAGAAGGAATTCCATAAATGTAAGCAGTAAAGTGAAGTTAACTAACCTAACAGTGGAGAGAGCGTTATGGACAGAGACCTACTTCCTCATGAACAAGTTAAAAAATAAATAAACGGCTATTTGAACTATAACAAATCAAACAAATAATTGAATTAGAAACCTCGTAAGGTCATGCGGGAAAACAAATAAAAAAGAAATAACTATTATTGTGAGATAACGGTGGCATTGTAACTTTCAGCAAAAGCATAGCGATGGAAAATGAAGGGAAATTTACCCCAAGCTATACCATAAATACCATAAGTAAAGATGAGGTTACCTGGTGGACAAGTGAAGAGTTTGACACCGTAGTTACTGAGACCCTGTCTGGGCTTACAGGACTTGAAACCAATAATTACAGTGGATTAAAAAAATAATGATAACAGTCTAGAATATAAGGGAACGAAAAATAAGAAAATTTTAAATCTAGAGTATTGAACCACACCCCAGTAGCTTTTAGATTAATAACTCATGGTGGAGGAGTCGAAACTTCCACGACCTGGCATGAAATTCATATGCCAATCTCCAATAACGCATGACTGTAGCCAACAAACCATTGTCTGAAATGCGTTAACAAAACTCCAAATGAGGCACTATCCAAGTGAAGGTGAATTGTTAGTTTTTGACAAGTCCTATCTCCATCATTCGATCTACCTGTTTAGATCATCATGGTTCAATTAAACTGAGCTGACACTCCATGCGATTATCACATAGATAATGGTAACGTGGTTACTTACGATTTGAGCTCCACCTCCAAGAACTTAAATAAGTTTCCATGCCTCGAGCCAAGAGACTCCACTCATATGGAGGGAAAATACATATTAAATGGAACATTAATCTTCAGTTCATGTCACCATATGTGTAATGATGTGGAAATGTAAAAAGGCACATTTCAATGATATTATAAGTGCTATATATCGCTTAGGAAGGAAGGGGTGAGTAAATTTATATGTATTTTCCCTAGGAAGGGAGACAATATCAATATACATGATTGTAGTAACGATGCCATTAGTGAAGTGCATGTGAAAAAGTGTAAGTCCATGTTTGGAACTATAGGGCACAAATATATATGTTCTATGAATGTAGCCAATGTTTAATTCAACTCTTGGAATTCATGTACATTGGAATAAGGCTACGATGATGGTTTATTTACCCCTTACAACTATCTGTACCTATATAATATTGAAAACAATATTTCAGTGCCAAAAGATAAGAGGAAGGAATAATATATGTGTGCGCTGAGATACCAGAAAGTTGATTTTAAGACTAGTCACTTCGTATTGGGTTTAAAAATAAAAAATCAAGTTTATGAGTTTAGAATGCTATCTTACTATGTGACCACCATGATTAAGTTTGATATTGAGAGCATTTTTGTCACAGTGTGGCATTGCAACTTAGTTGACTATGTTTTCTTTTCATATTAAGACAATCTTTGTCATAATGTGACCTTAGACCATTGTTGTCACAATGCGGCATTAGACCATCAGACAACCTTCGTCACAACATGACCATGGTTATGGACCATGGTTAACCATGATTAACCATGGTTCGCCATGGTTTATTTTTATATTCAGACAATCTTTGTCACAATGCGACATTGGACCATGGTTGACTTGGCTTTACACTTGTTGATTTTCATATTGAGACAATTTTTGTCACAACGTGATGTTGGACCATGGTTGACCATGATTGATTTTTATATTGAGATAAATTTTGTCAAATGAGATGTTGGACCTGAGTTTACCATGATTTATTTTCATATTGAGACAATCCTTGTTACAGTGCACTATTGGACCATGGTTGACCATGGATGACCATAATTATTGACCATGGATGACCATGATTGACCATGGTTGACCATGGTTGATTTTAATATTGAGACAATATTTGTGAGAATGTGACATTGGACCATGGTTGGCAATGGCTGAAGATGTTTGACCATGGCTGTTGTTCGTATTGAGAAAATATTTGTCGTAATGTGACGTTGGACCATGATTGACAATGAATGGCTATGATTGATTTTCATATTGAGACAATATTTTTCACAATGCAATGTTGGACCGTGGTTGACCGTGGTGGACCATGATTGACCATAGTTGACCATGGTTGTTGAAATGTGATGTTGGACCATGAGATAATGTTTGTCACAATGTGACCATGGTTATTGACCATGGTTGACTATGATTAATTTTGATATTGAGAAAATATTTCTCACAATACGACATTTGATAGTGGTTGAGCATGCTTGATATTCATATTGAGACAATATTAATCACAATGTGGTTTTGGACCATGGTACACCATAATTGATCACATTCGATCATGTTTGACCAATGTTAACCATTATTGACCATGGCTAATCGTGATTGACCATAATTGACCATGATTGCTTTCCATTTTGAGAAAATATTTGTCAAAAACCCATATTGGGATTATTATAAACCTACGGGACTAATAAGCTGAAGGAATTAATACTAAAAACCCAAGGTATTAATAAACCCAAGGAATTTATAAAACTTATTCTTGGGCCTACTATAAACCATGTCAATAATATTATATGATAGGAATATGAACCCTTGGATTAATAAACTCGAGAAATTGATATTATAAACCAAAGACACTAAGAAACCCAAGTGATTAATATTTAAAACCCAAGGGAATAATAATGGTAAGCCATGTTTGACCATTGTTGACCATGATCGATTTCAATATTGAAAAATTCTTTGTCACAAACCCAAGGGATTATTATTATAAACCCATAGGATATAAACCTTAAGATAAATATTATGAACACTAAGATGAACATGAAATCCTAACATCAATATTATAAACCTTAGGATTTATATTATAAACCAAAGGGATTAAAATAAACAGAGGGGATTAATATTGGAAACCCAAGGAAATATAAACCCAAAGTAATAACATTGAACCCTAAAATTAATATTAAACCATAGGAATATAAACCTTAAGATTAATCAAACCAAGGGATTATTATTATAAACCTAAGGGATTAATAAACCTAGGGGATTAATATTGAGAACCCAAGAGATTAATATTATAAAAGTAAGTGATTATTAATATTATAAATCCAAGGGATTAGTAAAGCCAATGAATTTATATTACAAACCCAAACGATTATAAACACAAGGGATTTATATTAAACCCTATGATTATTATTATAAAACCTATAAATTATATTATAACCTTAGAATATGAAGCCTTAGATTAATAAAACCAAGGGATTGATATTATAAACCTAAGGAACCAATAAACCCATGGGATTAATATTGTAAACCCAAGGAATATAAACTCTAAGATAAATATTATAAACCTTAAAACAAACATGGTTGACCATGGTTGATTTTCATATCAAGACAATATTTTTCACAATGCGATGTTGGACCATTGTTAACCATGATTGATTTTTGTATTGAGAGAACCATTTTCACAATTTGGTGTTGGACCCTCGTTGACCATGGTTTATTTTCATATTGACACAATTTTTGTTACAATGTGATGTTGGACCATGGTTCACAATGGATTACAACAATTGTCACAATGTGATATTGGTCCATTAGACAATCTTTGTCACAATGTGACCATGGTTATTGACCATGATTAACCATAACTAACCATGGTTGATTTTCATATTGAGACAATCTTTTTAACAATGCAATGTTGGACCATGGTTGACCATTTTTTATTTTGATATTGAGATAATCTTTTTGATAATACGACATTGGAACATGGTTGACCATGATTGAATTTGATATTGAAAGAATTTTTTTCATAATTCGACGTTGGACCCTAGTTGACCATAATTAACCATGGTTGATTTTCATATTGAGACAATATTTGTCACAATGTGACATTGGACCATGGTTGACAATGGATGACGATGGATGGTCATGATTGACCATGGTTGATTTTTGTATTGAGAAAATCTTTGTCACAATGTGACGTTGGACTCCAGTTAACCGTTGTTGACCATCGTTGATTTTCATATTGATAAAAACTTTGTGACAATGAGATGTTGGAACATTGTTCACCATGATTGATTTTCATATTGAGAGAATTTTTGTCACGTTATGACATTGGACCTTAGTTTACCATCGCTGATTTTCATATCGAGACAATCTTTGTCACAATGCGATGTTGGACCATAGCTGAATATGGTTGACCATGGATGGCCATGGTTATTGACCATGGATGGCCATGATTAACAATGGTTGATTTTCATATTGAGACAATCTTTTTGAGAATGCAACATTCAACCATGGTTGACAATGGTTAACCATGGTTAATGTTCATATTGAGACAATCTTTGTCACAATAAGACACTGGACCATGACTGAGCATGATTGATTTTCATATTAATACAATCTTTGTTACAATGCTCTGTTGGACCACGGTTGACCATGCTGGACCATGACTAACCATGGTTGACCATGGTTGATTTTAATATAGAGAAAACCTTTGCCCAAATGTAACATTGGACCATGGTTGTTGAAATGTGACATTGGACCATGAGATAATCTTTGTCACAATGTGGCCATGGTTAATGATTATGGTTGACCATGTCTAATTTTTAGATAGAGAAAATCTTTCTCACAATATGACGTTGGACCATGGTTGACCATGGTCGATATTCATATTGAGACAATCTTCCTCACAACATGGTGTTGGACCATGGTACACCATAATTGACCATGGTTGACCATGTTTGACCAATGTTGAACATGATTGACCATTGTTAACCATGGTTGACCATGATTGCTTTCCATATTGTGAAAATCTTTGTCACAAACCCATATTTGGATTATTATAAACCTAAGGGATTAATAAGCCCAAGGGATTAATACAAAAAGGCTAAGGGATTAATAAACCCAAGGAATTTATATTATAAACCCAATGGATTATAAACGCAAAAGATTTATATTAAATGTTATTAGTAATATTACACCCTAGGAATATGAACCCAAGGAACTAATACTAAAACCAAAGGGAATAATATTAAACCCAATGGATTAATATTATAAAACCAAGGTATATAAACCCTAAGGTATATATTATAAGCCCTAAAAAACTATGGTTGACCCTGGTTGATTTTCATATTGATACAATATTTGCCAAA
Organism: Pinus tabuliformis; assembly: GCA_031772625.1. Classification (NCBI taxonomy): domain Eukaryota; kingdom Viridiplantae; phylum Streptophyta; class Pinopsida; order Pinales; family Pinaceae; genus Pinus; species Pinus tabuliformis. Next base: position 591,418,703 of record CM062808.1, on the reverse strand, counting down.
ATGTGAGGTTGAATCATGGTTGATCACGTTTCATAATGATTGATGATGGTTGATCATAGTTGATTTTAATATTGAGCAAATCTTTTTCATAATGCGACATTGCACCATGGTTGCCACAATGTGACATTAGACCATTACACAATCTTTGACATAATGTGACCATGGTTATTGTCCATGATTGACTCTAGTTGATTTTCATATTGAGACAATCTTTGTGACAATGTGACATTGGACCATGGTTGACAATGGTTAATGGTGGTTGAAAATCTCTCGCAATGTGACATTGGACCCTGGTTGACCATGATCAACGATGGTTGACCATGTTGCCCCATCCACCGAGGGTCGAAATAGAAATGCCTAAAAACAAGGCCAGTTTGCGTGCTAGCTATATCTAACACTTCAAACATTCCCGACTAAAAGCAAGTTCCAGTTATATCTCTAACATCATAACTGCCACTAGTTATGTGTAGTGGGAGTAAAGATGAATAGCCCCGGAGAAGACGAACTATAAGCAAGAAACTATGGCAATGTCAAGTGTAGTGGGAGAAAAGACGAATGGGCCTAGAGAAAAGGAGTTACAACGAAGAAACTATAGCCATGTTCCTGAATTTGATAGTAACACCAAGCATATGAAAAGTAAAAAGGCGGCCAATAAATTCAATATAATTCCAACCAGTCACTTCAATTTTCTCTTTATTTTCTAATTGAACTTATCCCTGTATCCTCTAACTTTGCTTCATCAATCCAACAAATCAATACCAAAAATATCAATGTATAAAATTTAATTAGTATTTATTTCAACTCCTTGTTTTTCTATTCCAAAATGTAGAATAAATTCCTTGCTTTTCCATTTCAAAATCTAAGCAAGATTGCTACATTCACAACCCCACTTATTAAAAGTTTAAATTTTTTTATAATAATTTGATTTATTTTAAGTATGTATATTATTTTATTTTTTGTTTATTTATTATATATAAAATATATTAATTATATGTATACAAAAATTTACAAATAATATTTTTAAATAAATTATAATATAATTAATTCATAGTATATTTAAACTGAAAAAAATAAAAATTCGAATATAATCCTTATAAATTTTAAGTCACTTTGTATTCATTTAAGTAGACTTTCTATTACTTAGAAACTAGATAAAAGTTCCTTTAAATGCTTTTGCTATTGAAACTTGAAATCTACTTTATCTCATACGGTCAGTAAATTGAAAATAATTACCATCGCCGAGGCTCTCTCATGTAGCTTTAGCCCCACAAATTACCAATGTCAAGGATGAGAAATAACTGATGTACAACGTGAACCTTGAAGGATTGCATCCTTCTAGCATTCGTTCCGTGTAACATGGGGTTTTACAAATGTTTTTCATATGATGTATGTCATGCAGCTATGGAAATGTATTATTAGGCAGGTTAAAGTGAAAAACCCACCGATTTTAAAGAGCTCGATCCTAACTAAATCTACCAAAATATTATCGATTCAATTGCACAAATATCATACCACCTTATAAATCGAGAAAAAATAATTTTCACTCTCTCAAATCTAGTGATATATCCTGGAAGGGATATACAAATAGGCCATACTTGTTCCAAAATATTTGGAAAATAAATTGACAAATGGTGTTTTGATGATTTTGAAAGTAACACGTACAGAATCTAAATTGACCAATGGGATTTTTTTTGAATTTGAAAGGAACACTACAAGTAAAACCGTTGCATGTTGAAACCATCGCCCGGTAAGTGGAAACCATGGTCTACCAACAGAAACTTCAACCATGATGAAACCATGGTTTACCTAGGTGCCCAAGCCCCCAGTTTCGAGGAGCAAAACCTGAAACCACGGTCTACCAACAAAAACTACAACCGTGACCAAACCATGGTTTACCCAATCCCCCAATTTTGACGAGCAAAACCACGTACCCTATCGCCATACTGCTTCTTCCTCTCTATAGGTATCATACATGTCCAGATTCTACAATTCACATATGCAATTATGATAAAGGTTCGCCATTTATCGTGTCATTTCTTTCTATTTTATACCAAACAAATCAAATTTGAGGGACGAAAAAGCCTTATTTGTTTTGTTTAGAGTAGGTTAATTGATAATGATAGTGGAAATGAAGTTTCGTTAAATTAAAAGTTTTGGGTTCAAATTTTGTGCGGTCTTATATTAAATATAATAAGGATAATAGTCTTATCAAGGTTACAAAAAATTTAGATTTTAAAATAATTTAAAAAAAAAAATCAAAATAAGACTCTGGAAATAAAGTCTTTACCCAATCAAAAATCTTTGATTCAAATCTTATAAAATTTCATATAAATATGATAAAACTATAGTTTTACCAAAATTTAAAAAAAAATATATATTTTAAACGAATTAAAAAAATAAATAAGAACCTGTATATGTTGTTATGTTATGCAACCGTGGTTAGCAAGTAGGGCAGCCTTCCATCGCAAAAATTGCTATAGGGACGATGGCGGCCTCGTCGGGAAGAATGAAGATGGGCATATTGAGATCTAAGGAGTGGCTCATTTTAAAAAAAATTGGCTACCATGCCAAACGTGGATCCGCCGCCGGGCGGACCGGTTCAATTTCATTAAAAAGAAAAGATGAACCAATTTTATTAAAAAAAATTCAACGTAGCCCGAGCGGGGTCAATATAAAAACGCTTATGGCCGACCAGCTTTAGTATTTTAATTAGATTGTTTTTTGGGAAATTTTAGTCATATTTTGAAGAAAAAAAATGGTAGAGTTTTTTATAAATTTAAGTAAAAGCTGTTAAATTTCATAGTTTTAGGTGACTCAGAAATTCTTGACGATGCTGAATCTATTTCTAATATAAAAAATATGATTCAAACACTACCTTTACAAAAAAATAAATATTTTTACCCAAATTCTAACCACTCTGAAGGCTCCTAACAATTCTTCGGGGCTCCGTAGACGACTCAGTTTAATACTGGTTCATAATTTACACGTCATGCATAAATATTTTATGAGCATTCCACAAATCTACTTTGAAGATTTCACCTCGTGCAAAAACTGAAGACAAATTTATAACTAGGCTACATATAACTGATAATGCAACAATCATAGAAAGAAAGTTATTCCAATCCACGCTATAAAATTATCTGCAAATAATTCCGAAACTCCATGTAGTATCAAGAAATTTTTTGGATCATGCGAGTTTTATTTTTTAATACAAGAAAAAATTATGTTTTATTTACTCTGCCCACCGAATCTATAAATATAAAATCGAAAACTGTGGCCGCACGTTGTCATAGCCCAGAGTGATAATACTTTCGGAGTTGTCTATAATACTTTCCACTAACTTTATTTAGCAATGGACTCTGGGGCCTGCTTGGCCATCAAAGTAGCAGCACTTTTACATATTTTAATATTAGCTCCGCGAGTGTAACCAAATATTTTACATATTTTAATATTAGGCTAACCAAAGAAGAACGGCGGAAAGTCGATGAGTTTGAATCTTCTCACATTTTATATGTTTTCACAGGTGGTCTCTACTTTCGTCGATTCCTCGGCTTCCATTCTTACAATTTCTTTGATTTCAAACAGTATCCTTTCCTCTGTTGGATTCTTGATCTTCCACTGTCACGTTATTAAGTAGGGTAATACTATTGTTGAGTTCCGGGTCTCCAGCCTGGATAATATTATTGCCAGATGCCTCGTCATCCTCGGTTTTCATATCATGCGTTTTACCCCAGAGTGCAGAATAGAGGCCCACAACGATCAAGACTGCTCCGACAACACTGCGCAGTTTTTTTTGTAATCAACATCAGCAGAATCAATCAACATCTTGAAATACACTTAAGCCTGGCTGTATTGACTTACCTTCCCACATGAAGGGACACATGGACAAAGATAATCTCCAAGACTGCTGTTACAATCGTGCCAAGTGGATTGAAAAGTGCCACGAATACAGGGCCCCTTTTGCTTATACACCAAGCTAGCAAAAACATACCCACTGCGGAACATACCACAGCCTGAAACATGCAAGATACGTGTCATGGTTCTGCTGTTTATTCCAATTAGTATCCTGTTATTATATTCCATGTGTAATGTTTTCAAAGTTATCCCAATGTTTTTTTCGTTGAAGGTTCGAGTTCTTACCGAGTATACAACGCTCAGAAGCTCAATATTCCATCCTATGGCCCAGACATTGGGCTTCTTATACTCCAGGATTATAGCCATTAGAGCAGATTCAACTGCTCCAATAAGGCTCATCAATGCTGTTAAGGATAACTGAGCGGGATACCTCTTCAGAATAGGTGCCTGTATCCAGTTCCATCCACGCAAAATAATGTAAGTAGAATAATATTGGAAAATGAATATATAAAATAATTAAGTTTACTTTAGTTGTAGAAGTAATAACTAAAGATAATTTAAGTTTGTTTTTTGTTTGGTTAATATGCATATGTAAAATATGCTCATATAAAGAAACCACATGTAAACACCAGAACGAACTAAAACCAAAATATCATATACAAGAGCTGGTATTAACTAATTAAAAACCCACTAGGTGCATGCACAATGAAAATACTAGGTAAAATAACTATATAATGATTGGTAATAAACATCACCTGAAAAGCAATACATGCTGACCAAGTGAGGACGCTTCCAAAAATCAGGATGGCGCCCAGTAAAATATTGGGCTTAGAACTGTATCTAGTTCGATGGTTTTTTACATCAGATGATAGAACATGAAGTGCAGGACCTTTGTATAACGTCATGACCATTGCACCACAAACACATATAATTGTGCCAACAACCTTTGCTTGTCCTCCCAAACTTCTGATATTAACTTTCTCTAGTCTAATCCAAACAACAATCAAGTTGAAAAAGAATGGTAAATAAATTGCATCTCAAAAATTAATCCCTGCAGATCAATCATCGCAATTCAGAATCAATAGAATCATATATTACAAAACACGAAGAATCTAACTACGGGATTGGTACTAACTATTTCAAAAAAATTCAGTGCCACGATATAATAATATTGATCACAGGTTCTACCTTAGGCATGTGGCCATTACAAAGGTGAGAACAGGTACTAGATTAAACGCTGCAGACCCAAACGTAGAAGAAGTGTAGTACAATCCAGGAAAGATGCAATTCAGAGTAATTGCAAGTCTGTAAAACGGCGTTCAAAAATTTGTTTCATATGACTGTATCAGGTCATTTATATTTACAATCTGAGCCAGCAGAGAATAGCAAAGCTAATATATGTAGAAGATGCTTACCCACTTCCGAGCAAGAAAATTTGAAATATGATAGGCCATGTCAAAGGTTTGCGTTGCTTTCTGCAATGGTGGATGAAAAGATTAAATCACATCTATCTAGTTATTATAATATCTCAACTACTGCTCACTTGCCCTCCAATTCCAGAATTCACGATTTATTTTGTATGTAATTCACTGATATCATGAAAACATTTTAATCTAGCTGTAAACATAGAAATGAGAATGAGTGTACACTACCTCTCTAAAATGTAAGCGAAAGGAGCGATAGTTAATGATGCAAGAGCCATTCTATATGCAACATAAACAGAGATACTCATTCCATCTATTAGAGCAGATCTAACGATGATATACATCCCTGCAAAAGTAACCTGATTTAAAATCTGAGAAAGATGGGGCTTAAATTTCTCAATTCGCTGGAAAGAAACCATCTTAACAATATTGTCGATGGACCTAGCAGGATCCTTGAACGCTCTAGTAGCTTTCTTCAAGAAGATTGATTGGGTAGCCTTCTTATACCCATGGAAGGAGAACCTTTTGTACCGACTAAAAATAAGATTCCAAAGTGAAATGATTAGATTTTAGGGGAATATAGTACCAAGTGGTTAATAGAATAAACTTCAGAGAACAGACATAAGAAAAGAATATTGACTGGCAGGTTTGATTAATGTGTCTGCTTGTATTTTGCCTATAACCACCCAAAAACTGTCCTGCTTATAAACTCTTTGTGCCAAGTATGACACGTAAAGAGAACAACATGACGTGGAAGAACACCATGACCTAAAGATACCTGCGGGCACGAAACAGTGCTAGTATATTATTTCGGGCAGCCTTTATCGACAATTCGTGGTGCTCGTGGGAGAGTGCGGTGCGGCCAGAATTCTTGAAACGTATTCTGAAATACAATCTGATTATTAAAGAATGGGTTATTGTTATTAAACAATGGGTTATTATTGTTAGTTGCATCGTAAGTTGCCCACCAGAATAATTAAATTTACAATGGCTGGTTGTTGTTCGTTGCATCATAAGTGACGCACCAGAATAATTAAATCTAATCATAAGATACTTTTAATGAAAAATATTTCCTTTTCATATTTCACTTTGGGATAGCTTTTGCTTTAATGCATCTTTTCTTTTAATATTTCGCTTTGGCGTAGCTTTTGATTTAATGCATCGGTTACTTTGCTGTAGTCTCTTAGAAAAACCAGCTTTGGCATAGCTTTTGCTTTAATGCATCTGCACTACTTTGGTGAAGACTAGTTCTTATAAAAAATATTTAGTTTTCGCATAGCTTTTCCTTTAATATATCTGAAACCCTAGTGGAATATTTTAATTTCGAGTTTTCTTGGTTTTTGGTTTAATCGTTGAGGTGGATTGTTTCTGGTTTAACGGTGTGGTTAAGTTTGTACATCTGAGATTTAAAAATAATAAAAATTCGTTGTGGGCTCAATAAAATGAATTGCTGGTATTCGTATTGGTAGTCGTTTGATTCAGGAATGGCTTTAAATTTTACATGCTCTTTGAATTGGTATGAAACTTATCTTACTTATGTTTGTATATACTTAAGTGAGAAACAGTTTATCATTCTTTCTTTGTGGTTTAGTTTTAAATTTTATATGCTCTGTGAACTGGTATGAAACTTATCTTACTTGTGTTTGTATATACTTAAGTGCGAAAACAGTTTATCATTCATTCTTCGTGCTTTCAATTTTTGTAAAGTTTTCTGTTGGTTTTTTTAATGATAATTTTAAAGAATAGATGCTTCTTTATAAGCTATTTTTTTAAGGAGTTGTTAGATATGGGTTTATAGTGGTAATGGAAAAGTTTAATTGTGGTATTTTTCTAAATTAGGAGATTTCAACTCCTTTTTTTTTAATTACAATTGTTTGAATAAATTATAGTTTACCATGTTTACTTAAGAAATTTATATTAATGTTAAATTTAAATGTATATTACAATGTAATGAGTTCGATTTATGGTAATTCAAATTTATGATTTAATTTAAATGTATATTACAATGTAATGAGTTCGATTTATGGTAATTCAAATTTATGATTTAGGTTTGATTATAGATATAGGAAGTAATTCAAAAAATTCATTATATTTAAACTAAAAATATATTAAAATTGAATAATAATACGTATTAACATATATATTAAATGAATATTAAATATGGATAGAAATCAAAACATTTCGAAGATTTTAAAAAATATATTAAAATTGGTTAATAATATGTATTAACATATACATTAAATGAATAATAAATATGTATAGAAATCAAAACATTGAAATTTGAAATTTTAACTTTCTAAGATTCAAAAAAAATAATAAAAATTAACAGAACTTTAACTTTATTTTATATTATTACTACTATTAATTATAAATAATAATATTTTAGTGAAATAAATACACATTTTAAAAAATTAGAAAATTACAATAAAACAATAACAAAAATTCAGTTTTATTAAAAGTATGAAAATCTATTTTTAAATATACATTTCTATCAACATAATTAAAATATTATGAATGGTATTATCTAAAAATACACATAAATTTTTACTTTATATTATTATTACTATTAATTATTAATTATATATATAACGCAATAATCCAAATTTACCTATTAATTAAAAATGTGACAACTTATTTCTAAATAAACATATTTATCAGGATAATTAGAATATTATAAATGATATTATTCAAAAATACAAATAATGTTGAATTAACTCTTAACTTGATAAATTTTGAATTGGTATAAAAAAATAATTTTAAGTTCAAGATATTGATAATAAAATATTTTTAAAACAATAACACTTTTTTGGATGAGGAAATGGAGGGATTCTGACTCGACTGAGCGATGAGGGTTTTGAACAAGGGGCGACAGAAGGGAGTTGGTAACTATGGAGGGGCATGGAGGAGGGAGCTCTACTCCCTCCTACAGTGACATGGTTTCAAACAAAAGCAAAGAGACGTGTCTGAACAATTTCCGGAAACCAACAGAGGCAGAGACAAAGACAACCAATAGTCAAAAGCCAAAAAGCAACAAATCCCTAGAAAAGGAAGGGACCCTCAACCAAAATCTGAAGAGAGCAGTCAGAGAATGGAGAATATATCTACGACAGGACCCTTCGAGCCCATGTCTAACATTAAACCCCAGGTGGTCTTAAATGAACCTGCACTACAGGTGCACAGAGATGACATGGCAACTTATGTAGGCATATGCAAGTTTATGGTTATATGGCCCACGGAGAAAGCGTTCTACACATGGATACGAAACAATTGGAAACCGAATGGAGAAATAAATCTACATCTTGGGTCCAATGGTTTTTTCACAGTGGTTTTCACTAACCTGGAGGACAAAGACACAGTTTTCGAAGGAGGACCCTACTTCTATGTGGTTGCTGGCCTTTACATGTGACCTTAGATGATGAACTCTATTCCAAAGTGAGAAATGTTCACATTGGTCCTGATCTGGATTAGATTATATTCCTTACCTTTATATTATTAGCTGTTGGAATCCTTAAAAGCTATAGGTAAAAAATTAGGGCATTTTATAAAGATATCAGAGGCGACTCTTTGAGGTAAATATACCTCCTTCGCCGGCATATTTGTAGAAACGGATTTATCGAGAGCACTCCCAGATGAAGTCATCCTAGAGGTATATGATGAGGAATGGGTACAGGCGATCGACTATGAACACATCCCATTTAGATGTCGTAAATGTCATGAACATGGGCACCTCTTTAGAGACTGCCCAATCAACAAAAGGGAGGAGAACCTAAAAACCAACACATGAAAATACCTTGAAGGTTTCACCAAAGTGGGAGGAAGAGGGAAAGGAGGGGGAAAAAGTACCAAAATAAACCCAGCAAGAACAAGCTACCAAGTCATAATAGTTTCGAGATTTTAGAAGAAGAGGGGGGGAATGGAACGAATAAGGAACCGGAGGACATTCATACAGGGAAAGAAAAAGAGGATAGCATGGAAATCATACAGGAATACAATGAATAAAAGGAGGACCCACCAAGCACTATGGAACTTGGCAGGGACCATGAGATGACCCCAAGCGAAGGAGGTACGGAGGAACAAGACCTACAAGAGATTCTCGAGAGGGAGAACCTTGAACTATAAAAGTTTCTAGAGCAGGGAGCCAACAGAGGGATTGAATCTCTACCACAAGAGGAGTTTGACAGAGAACAATAGTTATTCCTCCGAAGGTCTCAAACAAAAGTTGCAAGAGTCAAAAGGAACTATGACAACCAGGAGAATATAGGGGTTAAATCAATGGAGATTACATCAGGACACTACACCAAAAACCCAGGAAAGAAAAGAGGAAGAAAGAGATAGAATGAACTTCTGTCAGAGTGTGGGAAACTCATGATTAATTTAGGTAATATGAAAGATCTCACTAGTTACTCTTTCATAAAAATTAGAGGACTGGGAAGTAAAAAAAAAGAAAGAAATCTCAGTAACAGAATAAAAGAAGAAAAACCAGACATGGTGTTTATATAGGAAACAAAATGCTCAGTAGACAAGATCAGAGAAATACATAGCAAATGGCTTATAAAATATGAGTACCTAGATGTCAAAGCAAATAATACAGCGGGGGAATTCTTACTCTATGGAATCCTTAGAAATTTGAGATCCTGGATGCTGAGGCATCAAGAAACCAACTTTCAATGGTTATACAACCTTTTGGGGACAAGGATTGTTACATGATCACAAATGTATATGGCCATTAACTTCTTAAAGACAAACTCAGGCTACTCGCCTCTCTGGGGGAGCTGAGAGAGAGACACCCAGTAATCCCCTGGATTTTGGGAGGGGATTTTAACATGATAAAATCGCTCACAGAGAAAAAAGGAGGGACTAGAATGCTTGGACGAGACTCAATTCCCTTTTAGAACTTCTTAAACAACATGAGACTGGTGGATATGGACACAATAAATGGTGCCTTCACATTGAATAACAAGAGAGGAGGAACTTCCCAAGTTGCCTCGAAATTAGACAGATTCATAATCTCGGAGGATATCCTTCTCTCCGTTCGTATCATGAAAACTTTTATCCTTCCGTTCAAAGGCTTGGACCACTGGCCCATCCAATTGGAAGCTTCATTTATTGGCACCTAGAGGAACAGACCTTTCAAGTTCGAAAATGTTTGGCTCACTCACCCTGATTATTGGAAAATGGTAGGCAGAAGACATGCCACCCAAGGCACAAAAATGTTCCTCCTACAACAGAGACTCAAACACATCAAGCTAAGGCTCAAAGAATGGAAAAAACATGAGTTTGGCAATATTTTTGAAGCCAAAAGAGAAGTGGAGAAAAAATTACAGGAAACTAATCAAATTCTCAACATACAAGGCTTCACAAAGGAAAGGAAAATGCAAGCAGACTCTTTTCAACAAGAATGGGACAATAGATGCCAATAGGAGGAAATATTCTGGAGACAGAAATCAATAGTACAATGGATTAAAGAAGAGGAGAGAAATACTAGGTTCTTTCACAAGTCTACCATGAAACACATGGCAAATAATCGGATCACAAAACTCATAGATCCTCAAGCGAAAGAGCTAAATACTCACAAGGAAATGGAATCTGTTCTGGTACAACATTTTCAAAACATAGCAGAGGAGACCATTGTAGACAGATCTCAATTCACTAAGAGCTTCGCTCAACATATTCCAAAACTGGTAACCAGGGAAGATAATTATAATCTCAACATGCCAGTAATGGAAGAAGAGGTCAAGGAAGTAATCAAAGAGATGCACAACGACAAAGTTCCATGCTCAGATGGTTTTGAGTGTAGACTTCCTCAAAACATGATGGGAAACTATCAAACAAGACATTCTTGATGTGGTGGAGGACTCGAGAAAGTCAAGAACACTTCTGAGAGCGCTTAATGAATCCTTCATAGCATTAATCCCTAAACAAGAAAAAGCCATGACACCAGACAGATTCAGACCCATAACTTTGTCTAATGTGGTGTACAAAATCATTTCCAAAGTTATTGCTAACAGATTCAAACCTCTTCTTCCAATGCTCAAGTTAGAGGAGTAGACTGGAGATGTCGAAGGTATACGAATTCTCAATCATATCATTCAAGCTCATGAAGTGGTTCATTCCCTCAATACCAATAAGCAAGTAGGTATGATAATACAACTGGACATAGCAAAAGCTTATGATAAGCTATGCTAGTCTTACATCAGGATAGTTCTTAAAGCTTATGGCTTTGACCACAATTGGATAAAGTGGGTCATGGCCCTGGTTACCACTGCTAGTAGTTCAATCCTTCTTAATGGCTCTCCATCCAGAACCTTCAGGCCATCGAGAGGCCTCAGGCAAGGAGATCCTCTCTCCCCATTCCTCTTCATTCTCATGATGGAAGGATTGGGTAAAGCGATCAATTCAGCCAAGGAGGAAGGAAGAATCCACGGACTGAAACTTACTCAGAATGGGGACACATTGGTTGATCAGCAATTTGTGGATGACACTATGCCGCAAGGCATACCCACAGTCAAGGAAGCCAAAGCTCTCAGACAAATCCTGCATGACTTCTAAATGGCTGCTGGCACTGAGGTACGCCTCACAAAATCAAAAGTTTTCCTTTTCAATACTGATATTTCTATTCAAAGAAATCTCTACAAAATTCTTGGCTTTCAAAGAGATCATCTTCCCTCCAAATATCTGGGAATGCGTCTCACTGATAAACCTCTGAGTAAGGATGTTTGGGAATCAGTTACAAATAAACTAAAGGACAAAGTCAACAACTAGACTAGTAAATCCTTGAATTTAGCAGGAAGGCTAATTCTCACAAAGGCTGTACTACAAACCATTCCAATTTTCATGTTTTCAACCCTTCCTATCCCAATAGGAGTTTTACAGCAAATCCGAAATATTCGAAGAAATTTTCTTTGGGGTAAAGGGGAAGAGAAAAAGAAATGGGCTCTGGTAGCATGGGACAAGCTCTGCAAACCTAAAACCCATGGTGGTTTGGGTTTCCATGACCTGGACACTCTAAGCAATGTTTTGGGGGAAAAGATTTGGTGGAGATGGCTAAAGGAAATGAGAAACCCCTAGGCTAAGCTTTGGAAACAAAAATATGCAATGGACTGGCAGGAAAGGGACCACATTCGAATGATAGGACACATCAGGGGTTCCCATATCTAGAACAATGCTTGGGAGAATAGAGCCTTAGTTCAAAAACATAGTTTCTTGGAGATTAGAAATGGAAATCTAGCTTGGCTCTGGGAGCACAACTGGCAGCATGAACATAACCTCTGTAGAGAAGGACTGGACATCATAAAAAATGATACCATTACTAAAGGAATGAAAAGGGTAAGTGACTTTTGGGATCAGTCAAGAGACGCAAGTAAATGGAGAATTTGGAAGGTACGAGATTACAATGAAGAGACCCCTTTGAAGGCCCAAGCTAAATTTCTTGAAGTGATTCTAGAAAAGAGGAAAATTTTGACCTCAACCTCAAATGATCTACTAGGATGGGGGAGAAATAATGAGGGCATCTTCAACCTCACAGAAGCCAAAAGAATAGTCACTAGACATAACTATCCAAGCCCTAAGAAGACTTGGAAAGACCTTTGGAACAACCCCCACTGGATGAAGATCAAACTATTCATGTGGCTAGTACAGCCTAAAAAGATTTTGACTTGGAAAAGTCTCAGAAAGGAAGGTTTTGCTGGTCCATCAAGATGCCAGTTATGTGGTCTCCAGAAGGAAACTATGGATCACCTTCTCAACCTCTGCTCTTTCACCTCCACCTGATGGAATGGGGTGGCCTCTATCTTCAACCAAACAGTTAGGAACGAATATGACATTACTGAAACTTGAAAGAATTGGAGGAAAGACTTCTCAGATAATGAGATAGTAAATTTAGCCTGGACTCTGATTCCAATATTTTTCATCTGGTATGTCTGGAAAGAACGCAACAACAATATCTTCAAAGCTAAATATTGTTCAACACAAAGAATCATGGCTCAGATCCTAAATAGCTCAAAGAAACAGTTAATGTCCTTCTGGAGCAGGCTCTTGAGAAACCCCCTGGTCAATGGGTGCTCACATTCTTGAACTGCTGGGGATCCAGTGACATGTTCCTCAGGGCATAAAAGACAAAACAAGGCACATATCAGAGAGAAAGGCTTTCTAGCAACCCCCTCCCCATGGCTTTCTGAAATTCAACATAGATGGAACCTCAAAAGGAAACCCCAGGGATGCTGGTTACAAAGGAGTCATAAGAGATGAAGAGGGCAACATAAAATTCATCTTTCACAGTCATTTGGGGAGGGAAACTAACAATATGGTAGAACTCATGGCCATTGAGCAAGGCTTAGAAATTCTTATTGATCAAAATTTACATAACACAATCATAGACGTAGAGTCGAAATTAACAATTAATGCAATCAAAAGGATAGGCACTCGCACAACACCAGACAAAGTTTCGAACCACTGGTGACTTTCGTAGGTCTATCACCAAATTCAATCTCACCTAAGAATACTTAGAACTCTTAGCTTTGCTCATGTGCACAGAGATGCCAAAAGAGTGGCGAACCGGCTAGCTAATGAAGGGGTTCTATGTACAAGAGACAACAAGTACTGCTCGTGGTAGTTGGTTCCTGCAGGACAACTACGTGAGGATTGCTACACTCTGGCTCGCGTAGAGAGGGAGCACTATGAGTACATGAAGGGGAGATAATCAGTTGAAAATGAAGAAGATGGATGTTAAGAGTTTAACAAACAGGTGACCCGAGAATTGGTATATTTGGGTCTTGCATATGGATAGAAGGCAGAGGAGAAAGAGCGAGAAACCAAAAGGTGGCAGCAACAGCTTTGCTATAGTACATGGTGGTTTTGCTGCAGTTACAGTGGTTATCGGGTGTCCGCATTACAATAAGTGGTTTTGCAAAATTTCTTCTGATGCCACTAACCATTCAACACGTGGCTAAGGGAGGAGAGAGAATACCATCTTCATCGGGTGGGCATTCCTCGCTCTTCTTTCCAGCTCGATATCCTTCACAACCATAGGATCTACTCGTAGCAGATCTACGACTGAGGTTTTTTGTGCTTGTTGGTGGGACCAGGATATCTTCCTTGCACATTCCTGCTCAGGAGCGGGTTAGGGGAATTTCGGGTAGAACCACTGCTCGATGGTTATCTACCTTGCGGATCCAAAATATTTTCTCCATGGTCTCTGTTTCCTCATCAGGTCCGCTTTATGACTTCTTGATTTCACCTGGGGTGCCAGTGAACTTTTTCGCATTCTGCTCCTTAGGGGTGTTGTATTTTATTTAACCAATATTTTAGGTTTATATGAATTGAAGGTCCAATTCTTGCTTCAACAAAAGAAGATAATAAAATATCTTTAAACTTTCCATGGGTGTTGGTAGCTATTTTGGTGAATTCCAAAATGTTGTAATTTGAGATTTGATGGTAAGGATTATTTTTATTGAAAATAGATTTTATTTTAATAGGAGAACGTAAAATGTTTTCAAAATTTTCTTTTTATTTTTTGAAATTATATATAGAATGGGTTGGTCAATTTTATAGATCAATTCTGGTTGGTTGCAGTATACTTATTATTTTCTCGAAAGAGAAAAAAAAATTGTTCACACAATACTTGATATTAATCTTAAGGTGATAGTCACCCAACTACAAAATTTTAGATATATCTTTTAAATAAATATATATTTTATTAATTTTAATAAATTTGATATCTATTTTTTTGTGTATTAATGTAGGTGGCTTTTCATTAACACAAAATCATAAATAATACATTGTTTAGCTCATATTCTAATCTGCCTAGAACTAGGATTGGAAACGTTCGAATTTAGGTTTTTAGTAACAAGCAGAACGTATGGACCTGCTCCGAAATAAATAGTGCCAAGAATTAGTTGTGAGTTTTGGAATGATTTTGCAACTACCAGATCGATCACCGAAAATGCATTCGGTTCAAGAAATAGATGCGGGCCTACAGTTCATTGCAAGAACGGATAGATAATGTTTACTTTTTCCCAAAGTCCAGCGAATTGAATTTGCACGTATTTGTAGGAATGGACTTCAGTGATAAATAGATTCTTCTTATTAATGATACATTCATTCATGAAAGTCTCGGTTTCATGCCAATGTTAAAATGGAAAACCCCATCTGTATAGGATTTATGGTTATCAGTTTATTTCTTACAATACTGTAACTGTTTTTAATGCAAAATGCATAATGTGTCGATAGGATCTCAATGCCATGCAATAAGTAGCAGTAATTGGGAGGAATTCTACGACATTCTTCATCTGTTGGTGTCGAAAACTGAGGGAGATTCGTGCGAAGTCTAAGAATGCACGTGGTTACAGTGAATAAGAAGAAAGGTCTAGGTGATTTCACGTTGGTCTAGCATTTAATAAATGCTGTTCCAACTAATAACAACAATCCCGTCACCATTAATATGAAAGCAGGCACTCATACGCCTGAGCGCAGAATACATTCCAACACTCGACAGGTTCTTCCAGGCTTAGTGTATAAGCAAAAAAAACTACTTTCGTGGCAATCCTGAGCAATGTGGCCACCATTGTCATTGTAAATTTGCATTTATCCAATGGAAAGTCTGTCCAAAGTTTCACTAGTGACTGACTCTGTAATAGAGTTTATGGTATGCATGTTCTAACCTTTAGATAGTGAATTATTATATGGGCATGCACGATCTGAATTAGGTTATTGACATGCTGCTTGCAAGTGGATATTATATATATAATTTATAATAGGTAAATACAAGAGTAAGTTTATAATTGTTTTTGCAACTAAAATTTGATCTCTAGCAATGCATTTGTCAATGCATAAAATGTTTCTAACTTTTCATTGGCTAATGCATTTGATTTTACATTATAATGTAATCATAGTTTTGTTAATACATAGGATCTTGTATTTACAATAAAAAAAAAATAACCATGTTTTTTATAGGTATATGTATTTATTTAATGCACTTGAAAGACAGATAATTATATGTATTTGTATGTGAAATAAAAACAACAATATTAACTTTATTTTATATTGTGAACACATGATTTTACATTTTTAATAACAAGAATGGTTTTTTTATTAAAACCCAGCAGAAGATTGTTATCTATGGTTTTGTAGTAAGTACCTAGAAAATAATACTATGGTTTTGTAAATTTATTTTCATGATTTGGCATTATGTTAAATGTAATAAAAGTATGATTTTGTAGAGATTAGTTATAATATTTTATCTGTTAAATAAATATTAGTTATGTTTATGATTTTATTTTTTATGCATGTGCAATAACTTTTTTCATGTAAATATGTAAGTTATTTTTCATGTAAATATATATAGTGCATGGAGGATTATTAGTGATTCTAATCATAAAAATGATAACTTATAGAGATTCAATATTTGAGATAGAAATATCTTGGTTCTCTCACATTATATTTGGTGAAAAATCTATAGTATTTTGGGTTTGGATAACTTGATATTTCAAGATTTGTAGGAAATCATGGTATTAGAGTGTTTATTAACAATATTGTTTGCAGTATGGAATCACTACTTTTTGAAAGAATTTAGTGATGGTTTGTAAATCAATATCTTTTATAGCGGTAAAACGAACTATTATAACTAATAATATTATAGGCAATGATGTCATTATACATAATTATTGTTACATGTAGAGTGAAAGATTGTCAAATGTAGATTACAATGGGAAACTTGGTTTAGTAAGACATATTATTGATAGGGAAGAAGTTATTGTGGTAAACAACAAGGCCATGAAGATATTGTGATTTAAGCACTGTAGGATAATGTGCTTTAAAAACATGGGAGCATGTCTAATGTATGGGTCTCTAGTTAATAATTCTTCAATAAAATATTACGCTTCTTTTGTAAAATTCAACAATGGACAAGTGATGGACTACCTTGTTTCCATTGAGTGAACGATGAACTTCCCCACTAAACATGTAATAAATAAACGATTACATGTATTTACCTTGGGTTTCCAGTGTAATATAGGTGTTCATTTGAGTGCTTAAGTAAATTTTTATGTTGATGATGTTGTCACCTTGCATGATGTTGGAAATTAGACCATTCATTATTTTTTTATGAAGCCCTCATTAGTTGAACAACGATAATGATGCAAAGCTACAATTAAATGCATTTTGTTAATAAGTTGCACTAACGATATTTATTTTACCCAAATAGTTATTCCATTTCTACAGTTACTTCACTTAATGATTGTGATTATAATATTTGATGATTAGATTAAGAGTAGGTGATAAGTCATTCATTTCATGCTACTAGCATGTAAAACTTGTAAAAATACTTAATCTTGTGTATTTTGTACAAGATATACTGAGGGATGTGACACATTTCTTCCATCAAGAATTTTCACCCAATCATCTCTACCTGGACAGTTGGAAAATAGGTATTTTGACCATCTATTAACTGAGTAACAATTCTGAAACTATAATAATAACAACATTTTTGACCTAACTAGAAAGTCTGAAGAAACATCAAACCGAAAAACATTCGTAGAGCACATCAATCAACTAAGACTTTAAAGAGGTAACTTGAGATGGGTGTTTTGCACTAGATCTTAGAGGGGCTGAAGATTTTATAAAACATGGGATATGGTGGTTGAGTTGGGTTATGTGGTTTTCCATTCATTCCATGTGAAAGCTCATATAATTTTCCTCCCTCTTAACGTCAAATGAGTTAGGAATCTTTTTATATTAGTCCACTCGCTACTCTAAAGGTTTCTATCCATCAAACTATTTATTTTCTAGTAAATGAAAAAGGCCTAAAAATATTGCTTCCTATGGCCCCTCGTATAATGAGGGTATGAAACAAAATTCCCAAATTCCTCAAGGAGCTCTAAGTTTGAAAAAGCATGGTGGTATTAGGGAGAAAAATTCTCCATGTTTTGCAATTCACTTCTGACATCCATAGGGACATTCTCTTAAAAAAATTTCACCGCCTCTTGGGTTTATGAGTGGACTTGGTTATTCCCTTCAGGACCAAGACCACCTCCACCATGTACACGGCTCGTCATCCTCTAACGTGGCATTTCAACATCCCTACAAATTGTAACCCAACTTTTGACAAGACATGAAACGTATGTGCATGGGTTATGTTGCGAAAGGCTCCAAAGTTCTCTAAAAGTTATATTCCCAACTATGTATACAATGTTTCAACTCCCTATGTGACAAAGGTCAATAGATATAGAAAAACAAAATTGTAAACCACAATTTTCTACAACCTTATGTTACCCCACATTACAAACAAACGTCACAAACTCACTAGCAATTACAAGCTCAATAGTAAAGCTTTGGGAATTAAAACCCCTCCTACAAAGAAACCATGGGACTGACTCTAATGAAAGACTAGCTTCACAGGGATTTGAGAAAAGATTATAACTTTGAACACAAAAGCCCCTTCTAATAAATTTTAAAGTTTAATTAAATAATTTTTCGTTAATTTTTTAAATTATAAAATTATAAATTATATAAAAATGTATTTAAAAATAAAATCTTAATTGTAATATCTGTTTATTAATAACCTTTTTTCAATATTAAAATAATTTAAAAATCTTAAAATTACTTATTATTTTAATAGAATATTTATTTTTATAACCTCTCTCGTATAAATTTTAACTTTATGTAATAAATGATCACTACTAATTAATTAGTTTTAACTAAAAACGAAACTAAAAACCTTAAACATTAATCATAACGTATTAACATTACATAATGATAAAATAAAATCATTACAATTAAAATTTTAAATATATTTCTAATTTATTCTAATTAATAATTAAACAAGTTTAGACTCATTTTAATTTTGGATAGTTAGTGTTAAGAGGAATCAAATATTTTTTTGCTTTAAAAGAGGTTAGGGCGAAATTGATCCTAGTGTTTGGTAGAACCATAATTAAAATGGATCTATAATAGTTTAAATATTAATTATAATTACGTTTCTTTTGTTATTTTTATTTTTATTTTATTTTGAGGGGGTCAAAATTTTAATCATCACAATATATCCACCATACTAGGATCATTTTTTTACATAGGAGTTAAGTTTACTTATGAACCATATATATAAAGATTTTTTATAATAAAATGTGAATCAAGTCAGAGGAAATCTTGGATAAAATATAATATCAAAGTATTATATTTTACCCAATATTTATTAAGACTCCCACCTAGTCAAAAGTGACATGGGGTATGAGTAATTACTATGTAAAATGTAATATTATTACATTTTACCTAATATTTCTCATGACACCTAGCCTAAATATTACATTTTACTCAATATTTCCCCTCAACCCTCCTAGTCTTGTAGTTTAGTTTGCTTACTTTTAAACCTAAAGTATAAAGAAAAATTACAATAAAAAGTGGATGAGTTTTGGGGAAATATTGGGTAAAATGTAATATTATAGTGTTATATTTTACCCAATATTACTCCTAACCTAGTCAAAAGTTGATGACGGTAGGCAAAAGGATTAGATAAAATTTTATAATTATGTTTTAACTAATAGTTTTCCCAGCTCCTCCCCTCACCCCAATACACTTTCATAATTATCTTATTCATTTTCAAACTTATCATCCGAGATCCATTAGAGCTTCATTTCTATAGAACATTGCTACACATAAATAAATAGAATATGATAAAAATATTATATTAAAGCAATCATCAAAGAATGCATTATAATAAAGCATTAGAGAAATTTTGAGGTTTGAAATGGGCCTCAAAACAAAAATATACAACCAAAATCAAATTTATAAGAACCAATAGGATTCAATATTATGATGTTAGCCATGGAGATGATTCACCATTTTTGGAGTAAAAATTTAAAATGATAGAAAATAAAAAACAAAATAAAATAAAACTATTTTTTTAAATCATATTTTCAACTTATCTCCCTACGATTTTATTCAAATTTCATGCGGGAACACTAGTTGGATGTAGAATTTAATTCCTCATCCAAGGAGCAGTCATGTTGCATATTTTCGATGACCCGGACTTCACAAAAAATTAGAAATACATGAAAAACATGATTTTTTTCATGTATTTCTAACTTTACATTAATGAGGCTTCATAGGAAGCATGCAATATGGAAACGTTTTGGATGAGGAATTAAATTCTGCATCTAATAAATGCCCTTTGTCAAAATTTGAGTAAAACTATAGGGAGATAAGTTGAAAATATGAGTTGAAAAAATAATTTTTTATTTTCTCCCTATAAAATTTGACGATGTTATTTAATATTATTTTTTATTTCCACTATTATTTTGTAATATTTTTTAGGAGGCCCATTTTAGACCTAAAAATATCCCTGAAGAAGTTTTGAAGCATATATACACATTATATATACATATATTCAATGATCGAAATAAAACACACAAAATACTTAAGCTGACTTAAGAGATCTACAAAACATACAAATATAAATAAGGCCACTGAACATATCCATGAAAATTCCATACACAATCATAACCATAGAAACATTTTACCTTTACACACTATATGGATTCAACTCCATCATTTTCTACAACTTATTATGTATCTAAATATAACATCAAAATAATATGGATCGAGACTAGTTTAATTTCCCCCTTAAATAGGTCATAATTCAGATGAATTCCAAGGGTCAATATCATGAGTTAACACCATGTGGCCTTTTTATTTTTTTACTATTTAATTTTAATAGGGTTATATTTATTTTCTTAATTTGTTAATTTATATTTTTCAATGATTTAAAATGTTTACATTACTTCATATTACATTAAGCTAAACATTTGTACCATATTTTAATTTGATTTTTAACGAGTCAAAATGTTTACATTTTGTTAGCTTATATTACACATCACTAGCACGATAGGTTTGAGAGCACCTCTCAGCCTAATAAAAAATGAGAAATTTTATTTAAACATATAAAAAATACTATATTACAATTTAGAATAAAAATATTATATTGAAAATCGAGGGTCCAAAAATTATTAGTTTTTTTTTCTTCTTATTCATATATTTATATAATTTGATTGAGTGAAAATGTTAAATAGAATAGAACGTAACAAGACATAACAGGACATTGGAACATCTCTATCATACTTAACCTCTACCTTACTTAGCTAAACAACACTTCCCAATGCATTAAATTGAAATTTAATTTTTTTCTCTAACATTAAATTATATTTTATATCCAAAACATAATTAAGAATAACTTAAAACATGCATTTACATGAAATTACAAAAAAACACTGCAATCAGTATGATATATATATATATATATATATATATATATATATATATAAAATTGATATTCCATTCTATATATTGAATTTTCTTTCTAAAATTATAATATTATATAATTAAAATTATTTAATTATATATTATTTTAAATTTATAATTAGGATGATTATTTCAATAAATGTAAAATTAAGATAAATTTTCAACTAGATATTTTAGAGACACCTTAAAATCATTGTTTTGTAACCCATTAAAAGTGATATTGAGAAGAGTGAGTTTGTTGAGTAGTTATGGGTTTATTTAATGTATGTCATTGGTGGAGGGTCACTCAAGATAAATATCCAAATATTAATATCATTATCAAGGCTGTAAAATGTGTACAAATGTAATTTTTTTCAAAAAAAATTCCTTCTTACTCTAGAGTATATATATATATATATATATAAACTCCTATCCACAATAGTGAACCTCCTTTCCTCATCGTTCCATAAAAATAAACCAACCTATGGCGCTCTTGCTTCAAAGAGTAGTTGACCTAAACACCATTTTGCATTTCTTAATTCTAATCATATTTATGTCATGGCTAAATCAACCTTTCCACCTTGCAACTTCAACATACCTTGTATATATATATATATATATATATATATATATAATGCATTACATTACATTATAGTGAATTAGGTAGAGCGATATCATGGACCTTGTATATATTGCATGCTCGTCCCTGTGTCCAATATTTATAATTGTCACCCACGCCTAACCTATATTCACATAGGTTCGAGAGAGTATTTTGTGATGGTGGTAAGATATGACAGTGATATATTACCATGCTCATGTTATTTGATTTTTCATTTTAAATTTTCATGGAACGTCAAGACCTATGGAGTAGATGGAATTTCTTCATGGCCACTTTGAGTGGCACACCTAGACTCGACCACATGAAATCAATAAATTTGATTGTATCAACCACTTGTTACTATGTGGATGATGTGTACGCTCATTGAAAGTCTGAATAACTTGGGTTTCAATAGACGATGGGATGTCTTTAGGGTTGGTTTTGGTAACTACTTTTGACAATATCTCCACCATTTCGACTCATTTGCACTTGTGTTAGTTAAGGTTTCAAACTCTGCAATATTTCATTTAAAGGGAAACCATAGTGGTCTTTTCTTCTTAGTGATTAATTCTGTATGGTTGAACTTACTTTTTTGTTCGAATTCACCCATACGAAACTTTCTAGTACACATGACAAGGTAATTACTCTGGTAGAAATTACTCAAATATTCTTTTGTCAACTATGGTTCTCGGTTATTTTATTGTTCTTCTTTCTGCTAATAATTCTTTTTCCATGATTATTGTTTCCCTCTAATTATCTATTTGGTTATGTTTTCAAGGGGAAATCCTAGGCTGGGGTTCCTATAAATGATGTTTATAACTTTAAGATGCCAAGGCATATGTGGCTTCGTTTAACTCTCGCTAGGTAAATTTTATTCTTTCATGTTAACCCTACCTTTTCTTGTTTGAGTTTTTAATTTTCTCTCTATAGAGAGGGATTTATTTGTGAGCCACACTAACCACATCTCTCTCTCTCTCTCTCTCTCTCTCTCTCTCTCTCTCTCTCTCTCTCTCTCTCTCTCTCTATATATATATATATATATATATATATATATATATATATATATATATATGTATATATAGTTTCATTTGGAATATGGTTCTGGGTCTTTGAATTTTCATTACATGAGGATGTATAACCCTTAACTTCTCTTCCTAAACTCATTATTTCGATGACCTTGTCATATACCCTAACTGAAGTCCATGTATCTTTTTGTTTGCAGGTGTGTTATGGACACGAGTGTCTATGATTTTTGAAGACCCAGTCATATAACCTAACTCAAGTCCGTGTGTCCTTTTATTTGAACGTGTATTATGATTATGGGTATCCTCAGAGATGCCCTTCCTCTAGATAAATTATACTATAAAATTCTACAAGTTCTCAAACTTGATAGAGGAGACCACTCTAGGATTCTAAGCTTAGGGTTTATATCCATTCAAGAGGGATTTTCACTAGCCAACTTTATACAATTTCTCCCTTGATGATTAATACATTAAGAAGCATAATTGTATATAGTTATCATCAATCGGTTCACTATAATTATTCAATTCACCATTGGAAACTATGTTTATTAGTCCCTATCATAGGCACGATTAGGACTATTGTAATCCATATAGTGAGGTTAGCATTAGCTGAGTTGTTTGTTAATCATGTTGATCATGTATAACCAAATATTTTCGACACATACTCATTTTTCATCTTATTTAGCCTCTTCCTTAGGCTAAAGGCAAAACCATAGGTTATAATTACTAATTTGTTTCGCATTTTGAAACTAATAAATTCTAGATAAAATAATGTTAGCATTAGTCGAGGGTATTAAATGCTCGTTGACGAACATGCGGGGAAAGTTTAATAGACATTGCCATTTCATTCCTTTTAGGTCTTTCATGTCCCTTTCTAACACTTAGAGATCTAGATATTTCAGACACTCTAATTTGGTCCTTTGTAACACTTATGTGGCTAGCACATAGGGCCTATTCCACTTCCTTTGCCTCTGTGAAATAGGCTACTATAACTCAATCTTCGAGTAGAGACTAAAAATTGTGTTGTCAATGTTTTTTCTAAGATGTAACCGATCGTGAAATTTGAGTATCGGAGGAAGGCTTCCAAACATGTGAGAGATTGTGGTAACAGAGATGCGAGTTGTATAATGTATGGTTTTATCTTGCAGTTTGCAAAAGAGACCTGAGTGGGTGACCATAGTTGGCTTGGTGAGCTACACATAAGCCATAACACCAGTACAAAATGCCTAATTAGTTACTAAAAAAATTACTAAAATTTGCATATAAACGACAATTTTTCAGTCAGTGACCAATAATAGCCAATTTACAATATCTTATAACGGTACTAACTTTTAGTTGTATTTAGCTTAGTCATTAATTGGTTTTCTCAATTTTGTCATGTAGTAGTATATTTAGGCATTTAATCATTAATTTAGTCATTGATTTAATCGTTAATTGCCACAATTAATGACCAAATATGCAACAAAATATACTACTACATGATCACCTGAGAAAACCAATTAATGACCAAGGAAATATGACCAAAATGTTGGTCGCGCTATAAGATACTATAAACAAGCTACTAATAGTCATATATATGCAAATTTTAGTCATCGTTTGAAATCAATTAATGACCAAAGAAATATGACTAAATTTTGGTTGTGTTATAAGATATTGTAAATTAGCTAATATGAGTCATATATATGCAAAATTTAGTCGTCATTCATAACCAAAAATTTATCATTTACAATAGTCATTTATCTTTTTTTAGTAGTTTCATATTCATCATGCAAATGATTGATTTAGTATTTTATATTCATTTCATTTACTTTCACTAATAATCATTATAAACGACTAATTTAGTCATCGTATATTCATTTTATTTATGTTCATCATTTTTCAATATCAACTACTAATTTAGTAGTTTTAGATTGATTTTATATGTTCATTTTAATCAACATAAATTAATTAGTATTACTTTGTGACTAAATTGAAAAAAAAGTGTCATACAATGTGCATGTTCATCTAATATGAGAATGAAAAATTACATATGTTAATTACAACATTAAAGAATATCAAGTATAACTATAAATAACTTCCACAACATAAATTATATTTTTTGAAATTTCAAGTATTACAATACGAGTTTCCAACTTAATATTGGTTGGACTAGAATTTACAAATGAAATATTGTTTATTTTTCAAGGCATTGCAGATGAATTCACCAACTCTAAAGGCTTGACCATTAGTCTATATTTGTGTGTCTCATGTAGAATACTAGCTTTGAGGGTATCACTAGAGTGCTTCTCTTCATTCTCTCTTTTTGTATTTATCGCTCCAGTGTTATTAGTCTCATATTTCTTCAATTCCTGCTTCGATATCATGTGCAAGAAGGGTCATACTCTTGCTTTATTCCATATTCCATAGATCCAATGACTACAATCAAACATAATAAATATCAAGAAATCACATATCTCAATTATCTATCATTACCAACTCTTACTAGGAAAAATCCCAGATTAAATAAGTAATAGTTTTGAATTCAAATATTGAATGTGACTAGCCTCATAGAATCCAATTAACAAAAGTTACCAACTCTTACAAGGAAAAAACCCCATATTAAATAAATAATATTTTTGAAGTCAAATACCGAATGTGACTACTTCATAGCATCCAATTACCAAAACATTTGGATATCTTGGATGAAAGCCACATGAATGGAATTTATTTCCACTAAAACTTAGTTCATGTACACATTTACCACCTTTTTTACCATGAAACACCACACCATAACATAATCCTCACTTACAACTCCGAAATATTCTCCACTTGTATCTCAAAAAACTAAGTGGACGGGGTTTGTATGCCTCTGAAATAATAAATATATTAAAGATACCAATCATTTCCAAGAATTTATTTATCTAAATCTAATAAATGTTTACAATCAATGAAGATATTTCTAGAAAATATTTAAAAAAATAGAATATATGGGAATCACATGTGGAAACTGCAGATACCTTAAGTAAACCAATTTAAGAAAAACTAAGTGAATCGACAAACTATGAAGGTTCATCCAATATTACTTAGAATTTTAGTGTACATAATAAAAGAACGAATGTGAGTGGCAAAAGATAACACAAAAAATACATGTAAAGAATGCAGATTGTACCTCCACCTCGGAAGAGGAATTTCTCCCCTTCTTTCCTCAACCAATGTTGATTTGGTTTTTCATTATTGATCCATTTATTGACCGATCTATAATTCTAAGTGATGAATGCACCCTCTAGGTTCAATATACTTTTACACATATGCACACAATAAGTGTTTTGATACATCACCCCCACACTAATTAGTTACTAAAAACGTGGGAGATATGGCGCATTGTCAAACCGAGTTGGTCCTGATGTTAGAGTAATGCATGACTCAATATTGAATGGTTGGGAAAATCATTTTTTGTGATTTCAATATTTTTTTTACACCCACCTTTTTTGTGTACACTACAAAGTAAAGATTTGAGCTTGGAAGTGCTCAATTGAACTAAGAATGTAGTTCCAAGTGATAATATTCAACACTAAAGTATGTGTATATGAAATTTCAAAAAGAAAATAAATAGTAAAAGGAAATAGAGATACACTCTTATATCTACATGTCTTCAAATGGAATGCATGGAACCCAATTCATTTTAATTTCCTTCATTCGTACTACTTTTCACCTTACATTTGAACAGACTTGATTCCAATTTTATTAGACGGTGGAAATGGGCATGTAACCTATGCAGAGAAATGTCAGGTTTGTTTGAATACAAATTCTAATTTTACACCCCCATCCAAGGTATCTAACAAAATTTACCCACTTGATTTTCTTCTTTAATATTCATTTACATCCTAAAAGATATCAGTTTCAAAAACCAAGACAACCCCAATACCTCTATATCCTAACACACATCCATATTTTCCACGAACCATAGGAATCAATACTCTCTTACAATTAGAACACCAATTTTAATATAGATTTTTTCTTCTTTCCATTCTCGATTCACATAAACTGATCTTCTATTAGTTGGTAAATAAGCATGCATATTCAAAGACCAACATATTTTTTTTGGTCAAGTAAGAGTGGAGCCTTCAATTAACTACAAGAAATATTACATATGATACATCTATATACAAGTATAAAGATCAGCAAGGGACAAACCCTTTAAGGATTAACCATCAACAGGGTCAACAAAACCCAAAACCTTACACATAAAGCTTACTTATAAACCTTCGATCATTATCCCACCCAATGGCCATTCGATAAGAACCCCAGGTCCTTCAAGAAATCACATCGAGGAATTTTGCGACCCTTACTTGCTTTACGTAGCTGACACAGAAAATAAACTGTCAATGTATAAAACTCTGGGTCCATTCCTGGACTTAACCTCCTCCCATGTTGAAACTCGATATCCTTTCCATCAGGATCCCATAAGATTCAATGGTCATTAATGATATCGCCCCAGCAACATGTGCCTGTTTGACTCGGTTCATGGATCCGATAAGGATTATAAGCCATTCATTTATAAAAGTTTGAGTCTGGTCTAAGACTTAACATCTGATCACTTTTAAAGCCCAATATCCATATGATCAAGCCCTTGTTGATATGACAATCTTCCGAGATATCAGATTGGAAGCTGGCACAATATTTACCCTCTTTACGGATCCGATAAACATTATAAACCGTTGATCTATAAATCTTCGGGTCTGCTTGAAGACTTAACCTTCGATCACTTTCCAACTTGATATCCATTCGATGACAAAGGCCATCAAAATGTACGGTTGGCAACCTTCCAACTAGCCTGCTATTTACCAAGTACTCCTCCTGTGTAATTAGCAATGCTTTAAGCATTCTTTGTGGGATCAATGGTTATGATTGACTTCTTCTTGCTCTCTCCTGCTTCCACTAGTCTTCCTTCTACTCATTCCTCATGGTCTGGAAGTGCTCCATATCTTTGGTCGCTTCTCTTTGACAATCATCACGTCATTTTGCCAAGGGTTTCAAATGCCAATCATACCTACTATAAATTTCCTTGAAAAGCACTCCTTCGTTCGCCAGATGATCAACTAGCATATTGGCTTTTCTTCACACATGAACAAAGTTGACCTTCCTAGGGTTCGCAGGTGGGAATGAATACACTGAAAGATCTGTAATAGAAACCAACATTTTGAAAGTTTTCAGGTGTCATCCCATTACATCTCTACTTGGCCACATTAATTACCAATTCAGGGTCCTGCTTCAATGATGGCATTGTGTAAATTTGACTTGATCAGTATTTCCAGGCACTCCTCTAAGGCCATGAGCTCTGTGATGTTATTAGTGGTAGTCCCCAAATGACTATGAAAGATATCCTTTATGTGCCCCTACTCATCTCTTATGACCCCGCCCAATCCAACCATCCCTGGGTTGCACTTAGAAGCTCCATCTATATCGATTTTCAAGAAACCATGAGGAGGAGGTTGCCAGAAGTCTTTTCCAGCAGTTGTTTCACTCACACCCTTGTTTATGTCCTGGGGAGCTAGCGAATGGAGATCAAATACAGTAGTATGCAAGCATCTTGAGGCAAAGTAGGGTCCTTAGGAGGTTTCCACAAAAGGGCTCCAACATTGTCTTTGACCTGTCGTAATATTTGTGCAATAATGTTTTGGGTTGAGCTAGTTTGTTCTTAAAATCCTGTCATTGTGTTCTTTCCAGACATCCTAGATTATAAAGCCTCGAACTAGAGTCTAAGATTTGTTGATGATTTCATTGCCTAAGAAATCTTTCCTCCAATTCTTTAAAGTGATGGTGATGCTGAGTCTATCCCTGTCAGTTTTCTTGAAGACTGATGCCACCCAATCCCAAAAGGTAGAGGTGAATGGGTAGAGGTTTAGTAAGTGTTCCATCGTCTCCTCTTGTAAACCACATAGATGCCATTTGGATGGGCCAAAAAAACCCCTTTTCAGAAGATTTCCCCAAGTTATAATTTTCTTTTGTTGAACCAAACACATAAACAACTTTATTTTCATCCAATGCGGGTTCTACCAAAGGTCCTTCCATACCTTATCAGGGTTTTGATAATCAAACCCTCGAGCCATTTTTTTAGCTTCTTTGACGTTAAATTTACCTTCTATGTTTCTTCCCCATCTCAGTTGTTCAGACGAGAATGATACCAAAATATTCCTTTGTTCCAAGTCTAGAGCATGAGAGCTTGCCTGGGCCTTCAAAGTGCTCTCTTCACTCTAGCCCAAATCCTTCCATATTCTCCATTTAACATTGTTCCTTACCTGATCCCAGAAGTCACTTACCATACGTAAACATTTGTTTTTAGTGTCATTCTTGAGAGTGGTTAGTTCTTCCCTAAACAAGTTTGGTTCCTGTTGCCAATTATCCTCCCAAAATCTTGCTAGGTTCCTAGCTCAGATCTCCAAAAAACTATGCTGCTAGACAATGGCTCTATTTTCCCAAGAAAGATTCCAAATGTGGGAGCCCTTCATAAGCCCTGAAATTCAGATATGATCCCTCTCGTGCCAATTTTTTGCATATTTCTATTTCCAAAGCTTAGCTCAAGGGTTTGCTAAATAGTTAAGTCACCTCCACCAAAGTTTCGCACCCGAAACTCTGCTGAGGGTGTCAGGGTCATGAAGCCCCAAACCACCATGGGACTTAGGTTTACAAATATTGTCCCAAGCTACCAAAGCCCGCTTATTTTTCTCTTCCCCTTTGCCCCGAAGAAAATCTCTTTGAATATTCCTAATCTATTGCATAACTCCTTTAGGAGCAAGAAGAGCTGAAAACATGGAAATGGGAATGGCTTGAAGGATGGCCTTTGTAAGCACAAGACGCGCTACCAAATTCAAAGACCTGCATGTCCAATTCCTGACCTTGTCCTGAAGTTTGTTAATTACCGGCTCCCACACTCCCTTGCTCAAAGGTTTGTCCGTAAGAGGCATTCCAAGGTACTTAGAAGGTAATTGACCCCTTTAAAACTCGAGAATTCTGGTGAGGTTCCTTCAATAGCAATGTTAGTGTTAAAAAAGAAAAATCTTTATTTGTCAAGGCTTATCTATGTAGCAATGGCCATAGCAAAGTTGTTCAAGATTTGTTTGAAATATTTGGCTTCCTTGACCATCGGAATACCTTGCAGCATAGTGTCATCTAGAAATTGTTAATGAGTCGAAGCAGCGCCATCTAGGGTAAGTTTTAGTCCCCATATTCTTCCTTCAACATTTTCCATTTTGATTGCTCTGCCTAGCCCTTCCATCATGAGCACAAAGAGGAAGGGAGAGAGCGGATCTCCTTGTCAGACACCCCTAGAAGGCATAAAGGTTCTAGAGGGTGAGCCTTTAAGCAGGATTGAAAAACTAGTTGTAGATACAAGGGCCATAACCCATATTATCCAATTATGGTCAAAACCATAAGCTCTTAGCACTGCCTTGATGTAAGTCCAACTTCGCTTATCATAAGCTTTTGCTAGGTCAAGCTATATGATCATACCAACTCTTTCTTATTCCTCTTAAGAGAGTCTACCACCTCGTGAGCTTGTATGATGTTATTGAGAATTTGTCTTCCTTCGACATAACCAGTTTCCTCCTCTGAGACAAGAGCTGGAAGAAGGGGCTTCAGTCTGTTAGCGATCACTTTGGAAATAATTTTGTACAACACATTACATAAAACTATGGGTATAAATCTATCTAGTGTCATAGCTTTTTCCTGCTTTGGAATCAAATCTGTGAAAGACGCATTAAGAGCCTTCAAAACCGTTTTGGATCTTATTGATTCTTCCAAAACATCAAGGATATCTTGTTTGACTATTTTCCAGCGCGCTTTCAAGAAGTCCACATTGAACCCATCTGAGCCAAAAGCTTTCCCATTTTGCATCTCATTGATAACTTCACTGACCTCATACTCGGAAACTTTCCTGTTAATATTGTGATTGTCTTCCCTGGTTACAAGCTTGGGAATGTACTTTGTGAAATTGTTAATGAACCAATATCTGTCAAAGAGAGGCTCCCCTTCTATGCTAAGGAAACTTTGAACTAGGACAGATTGCATTTCTTTGTGGGAGATGAGCTCTTTCCCTTGAAAATCTCTAGTTTTGAAATTCTATTATGTGACCTGTGATCCAAAGATGATTTATGAAAAAAAATTGTGTTTCTTTCCCCTTCTCTAATCCATTGTACCCTTGATTTCTACCTCTAAAAAATCTCCTCTTGCATGCACCTATCTTCCCATTCCTTCTGAAGAGAATTGACTTGAGTTTTCCTTTCCTTGGTAAAACCATCTGTGATGATGATTTGATTAATCCCCTGGAGTTTCTGTTCAACTTCTCTTTTGGCTTTAAAAATATCACCAAACTCTTTTTTGCTCCAATCTTTAAGACTCGATTTGATGTGTTTAAGTCTTTGTTGCAGCATGAACATTTTAGTGCCTTGAATAGACATATCTTCCATCCATGATTTGTCAGTATTGCTGGTGAAGTCAGGGTGAGAGAGGCAGACATTTTCAAACCTAAAAGGTTTGTTCCTCGGCGTGCCCATAAAAGTGGCTTCAAGCTCGACAGGCTAGTGGTCCGAGCATCTAAAGGGAAGGATTAAAGCTGACATGTCAAGGTCTGTGAGAAGGAGGTCCTATGAGATTATGAATCTATCTATTTTAGAGGCAACTTGAGAACCCCCTCCCCTCTTATTGTTCCAGGTGAAAGTGCCATTTATTGTTTCAGTATCCACTAGTGCCATATTATCTATGAAGTTCTAGAAGGCAAGCAGTCTTTGCCTAGTATTCTGGTACCACCTTTTTTCTTTGTAAGAGATCTAATCATATTGAAATCCCCTACCAGAATCCAGGGCATATCAGGACATCTCTCTCTCAACTCCTCAAGGGAGGTGAGAAGCTTCAGTTTATCTTCTAGTTGTCGAGGACCATAGACGTTTGTGATCATGTAGATCTCCTTATCACCCAAAGGTTGAATCACCAGTGATAGATAGTTCCTAGACGCTTCAGCATCCAAGATTCCAAGTTTCTAGGTATCCCAAAGCGTAAGAATCCCCCCCTGCCAAGTTGTTTGCTTTAACCTCTAGATACTCATACTTGATTAACCATTTTCTATGTATCTCTCTGATCTTGTCCATTGAACACTTTGTTTCCTGAATAAAAACCATATCTAATTTTTCTGCTTTTATTCTACTACTAAGATTTCTTTGTTTCATTTTACTTCCTAGACCCCTAATGTTCTAGGTTGTAAGCTTCATTAAGAAATGTTTTTAAAGGAGTAACTGGTGAGATCTCTCATCTTATGTGAGTTAATTATGAGTTTCCCAAATTCGGTCAGTAGCTCATTCTATCTTTTTCTTCCTCTTTTCATAACCGGGTTATTGGAAGAATTCCCCAGTGTTTGCTCTATTGTTTTCATCCCTTTATTCTCTTGGCTATCATGGTTTCTTTTGACTCTAGAACCCTTCGATTGGGATCTCCAGAGGAACAATTGTTGAACCCTGTCAAACTCCTCTTTTGGTAGGGAGTCAAGCCCTTCGGTAATTCCCTGCTGTAGAAACTTTTCTAGATCTAAATTCTTGCTCTCTAGAATCTCCTGTAGTTCATGGTCAACCATTCCCGCCTCACTTGGGGTCATCTTATGGTCCCTATTGAGCTCCATAATGCTCAACAAATCATCCTTTTGTTGGCTGTTCTCTGGTATATCCTCCATGCTAGCATTCCTTTCCTTCCTAGTGGGATTATTCTCCGATTCCTAGTTTGTCCCATTGCTTCCTACTTCTTCTTCTGAGATCTTGAAACTATTGTGGCTCGGTTTCCCATCCTCGTTGATTTTATTTTGGTACCGCTTTCCTCCTTTCCCTTTATCCCCCACCTTAGTGAAACCCTCGGGATCTTTGCCTGTGGTGGTTTTCATGTTTCTCTCTTGTTTGTTTGATGGGCAGTATCTATATAGGTGCCCGTGTTCATGGCACTTACAACACCTAAATGGGACGTGTTCATAGTCCACCGCCTGCACCCATTCGTCATCATAGACTTCTAAAATGATCTCATCTAGAAGTGTCCTAGATAAGTCCATTTCCACACATCCAGGCGAAGGAAGTGTATTTGCCTCTTAGAGTCACATCTGATATCTTTATAAAATGCCCTAGCTTGTTGCTGATAGCGTTTAGAGACTCCAGCAGCCAATAATCTAAAGGAAGGGAGTAAAGTCTTATCCATACCAGTACCGATGTGAATGTTTCTCAATCTGGGACAAAATTCATCACCCATGGTCACATGTAAAGGCCTGTAGCAGCGTAAAAATAAGGTCCTCCCTCGAACACTCTATCTTTATCCTCTAAGCTTGTGAACACCACCATAAAGAAGCCCTTGGACCCAAGATGAAGGTTTATTTCTCTCTTTGGTTCCTAGTGGTTCCTTATCCATGCGTGCAACGTCTTCTCCGTTGGCTAAATCCCCATAAATTTACATATAACCGCGTATTCCGCCATGTGATCTCTGTGCACCTGTAGCACCAGGTCACTTAAAACTACCTGAGAAATAATGGTCGACTTGGGTTTACAAACCCCTGTCGCATTCATAGGTTTCTGACTGCTACCCCCTGTCCTCTTCTCCATTTTAACTTCCTCATGATTCTATTCCTGTCCGTGAGGTCTGATATTTCATGTGTTAATATCCTCACTTGCCACCTTCGTTGGTTTCTTGAAGCGATGCAAACCATCTCCCTTGCTTCTGTTCGTAGCTACTTGACTCTAGGAGAGAGAAGAAGTCCCTCCTCCATGTCCCGCCATGGTTACCAACAACCAAAACCTAACACAAACCCTAGTTGAGATTGGAGAGCCACCAAAAACAATAATCGATGTAAAACTGTGATTTACTATCGGAATCATATTCAAAGACCAACATTAGCTCATAAATGATTTTTCATTTCTAATGTTTGTATTCTTTTGACAAAAGGTAAAATGTATACGTTGTTAGTCATAGGGGCAAGGGCTACAACATGATACACTTTTCCATCAATTTGTGTTGTGCATACTGCACCAAATTGTTCATGTATATGCCACAAAGGGTTAAGATGTGGCTATGCTTCTCTAAAAGGAAAAACCCTGTTGAAAACCACTTTACAATTTCTTAAAACTTATTTTTGTGTAGGTACAAGGAATTGCAAGGCATCCACTTCATGCAATTGCTTATTTGAGAAAAAATTATGGTTAATTATCTCAATCACCTATGTTTGAATTGAAGGGTATATGTGTTAGAAACACAACAATACAATGTCGACTCAAGAAATATCTCTAAATTTTGTGTCATGAACATAATGTGTGTTATATTTTTATTTTTAGCATATCACCGCTAAAGAATATGTCAGTGTTCCATCCTCTAGCTTCTCATTAATGTATATATGAATGGGAGTCTCTCTATTTTAGGAAAAGTAAGATATATGTTTAACCACCATTTTTGAAAGAAAAAAGTTAACAACTATAAGGTCTTGATTGGACACTAAAAAATAATTGAAATGAACTTACCTTTCGACCACAATTAAATTATATCTATGATGAGGCCAAACCCTTGCAGAATGATCAGTAATTAAAAGTCCATATTCCATTCTAAAAACGCCATCTATATCTTTACTTTCAAGTAGCTTATCATCTCCATCTAAATCAGCCTCATTGCCCTTCACAATAAAACGACATGTAAATAAAGTTCATGTGGGATCAAGTACTTTGGCCATCTCTATGGCATAAACTTTATTGCCCATTTTCTAAACATGTTGTTCATACAACTTTATTTCTTAGAACATAAATGATCAAAGAATGAATTAGATGAAATAAAAAATAGATTTATCTATTGACATACATAGAAGTTTCCAATTCCACATTGTAAATCGAATAATACCTATAAAAACTACAATTTATAAAGATGTTAATAGTTCAATCCAAATTATAATAACCTTGTTCAGCACTTTTGAGATGTTAGACCACAATTTAGTCCGCATTCCCATATAAGAAAAGAAAAAAAATCTAATATTGAGGTTTCTCTTGCTCTTGTTCGTCCTCCTCCCTTAGAATTTCCTCATGCACATGATATATTTCAATAAACTGTTGGACAGAAAAATCATTAATTAGGGACGTTTATATTCTCATATTACTATGAACCCGTTCATTTACTTCACATCCTTCTTTTCCTAAGAATAGCCCAGAATTATAACAAGATGGTTTATACTTAATAAAACCTTACCTAAATTTAGAAGTGTCTAATTATGGCCCAAAACAAGCCAACATTTCTCGGCACTAAACATCTTAGTTTCAAACTTATCAACCTAGATCCCTCTCTTCACTCTCCCTCGCGCCAAAGTCATCCATCCGCGCCTCAGAGAAAGCATATTCAGATCTAATTGCCCAGAATATTCCAAATATATTCCCCAAGATTAAATTCGGTTCGTCCAATTTAATTTTGAAAAAAACCAAGATGGCCCCATCCACCCGGGGTCAATATAAAAACGCCCGGGGCGGCCAAGCTTCGCTTAGTTTAATATTGGTTCATAGTTTACACGTAACGCATAAATATTGTATGTGCAATGCACAAATCTACTTTGAAGATTTAACTTCATGCAAAAAAAACTCAAGACAAATTTTTAACAAGGCTACATATAACTGATAAAGAAACAAACATACAAAGA
This sequence comes from Pinus tabuliformis, assembly GCA_031772625.1. Classification (NCBI taxonomy): domain Eukaryota; kingdom Viridiplantae; phylum Streptophyta; class Pinopsida; order Pinales; family Pinaceae; genus Pinus; species Pinus tabuliformis. Next base: position 591,382,871 of record CM062808.1, on the reverse strand, counting down.
AAGGAATATCAGTCCGCATAATTTTTTTTTTACGAATAACCCCGAAATTATCAAGAAATTGTTTTGACAATGCGAGTTTTATTTTTTAATACAATAAAAAACTATGTTTTATTTACTCCTATGCCCACCGAATCTATAAATATAAAATCATACGTGATACGAAAACTTTGGCCGCACGTTGTCATAGCCCAGAGTGATAATACTTTCCACTAAACGGCAACTTTATTTACCAATGGACTTACGGGCCTGCTCGCCAAACAAAGTAGCAGCACTTTTACATATTTTAATATTAGCCCCGCGACTGCAATCTAGTAATTTAACGGTGCAAAAGTAATACAAGGGTGGTTTTTTGGGAAGTTTTGTTTGCGTTTAATTTTTTTAAAATATCAAGAATTTATTGAAATTTGCACAATTTAAATGTTTTAAAATTTTTGAACGGGGAAAATCAATGAATTTGAATCTTCTCACATTTCGTATGTTTTCACAGGTGGTCTCTTCTTTCGTCGATTCCTTCTATGTTTTCAAACATTGTCCTTTCCTATGTTGGATTCTTGATCTTCCAACGTTGGATTCCTTATCTTCCACTGTCACATTATTAAGTAGGGTAATACTATTGTTGAGTTCCGGTCCTTCTCCCTGGATAATATTATTGCCAGATGCCTCGTCATCCTGCAGTTTTCATATCAGGCAGAATAAAGACCCACAACGATCAAGATTGCTCCTACAACACTGCACAGTTTTTTATATAATCAACATAAGCAAAATCAATCAACATCTTGAAATACACTTATGTTTGCAATTTGCAAGATCGGGGACGCATGTTATAGTGAGTTAATGGACGATGTTATGCCTGTTAAGGGATATCAAATAGCCTATGATTCCGAGTTACTGCAGTCTGCCTGTATTGACTTACCTGGCCACATGAAGGGACGCATGGACAATGATAATCTCAAGACTGCAGTTAAAATAGTGCCAAGTGGATTGAAAAGTGCCACGAATACAGGGCCCCTTTTGCTTATACACCAAACTACCAAAAACATCCCCAATGCGGAACATACAACACCCTGAAATATACAATATACGTGTGATGGTTATGCTGTTTATTCCAGTTAATATCCTGTTATTATATTCCATGTGTAATGTTCTCAAAGTTAATCCCAATGTATTTTTAGTTGAAAGTTCGGGCTCTTACCGAGCATATAACGCTCGGAAGATCAATATTCCATCCTATGGCCTAGACATTGGGCTTCTTATACTCCAGGATTACAGCCATTAGAACGGATTCAACTGCTCCAATAAGACTGGTCAATGCTGTTAACGATAACTGAAGGGGTTACCCCTTAAGAATAGGTGCCTGAATCCAATTCCATCCAAGAATTGAAGAATTTCAAAATAATAAAAATAGAACAATATTGGAAGAATCAATGTTTAAAATTATTAGATAACAGATAAATATCCAGCTGAAGAATGATAGCCAGAATTGAAAAAAAAATTGAAACAGAAAATGAATTTGGCTACAGAATATTGATTAAATTAATCTTAATTATACATATGATAAATAAGGATAATGAAAACTAACTGATGTTAAATATTTGTTAGTATACACATACACTACCTACAATAAGTAGAGCTGAAATGAAACTGAAAGTACTTGAGGTTAACTACTTACATGTATACCAACAAAATGGGTTGAATTAAGTAGAGTTGAAATGAAACTGAAACTAATTAAGGTTAACTAATTACATGTATACAAACAAAATGGGTTGAATTAGGGATATAATAACTGTTAATAAACATCACCCGAAAAGCAATGCATTCCGACCAAGTAATGACGCTTCCAAAAACCAGGATGGCACCTCGTAAAATATTGGGCTTAGAACTCTAATAGTTCGATGGTTTCTTACATCAGGTGATAGAACATTAAGTGCAGGGCCTTTGTATAACGTCATGACCATTGCACCACAAACGCATATAATTTTTCCAACAACCTTTGCTTGTCCTCCCAAACTTCTGATAGTCTAACACAAAGTTCCAAACAACAACCAAGTTGAAAAAGAATGATAAATAAATTGCATCCCAAAATTAGTCCGTGCAGATCAATCATCGCAATTCATAATCAATAGAATTATATATTATAAAACACGAAGAATCTAACTACGTGATTGGTACTAACTATTTCAAAAAATTTCAGTGCCACAATATAATAATATTGATCACAGCGTCTACCTTAGGCATGTGGCCATTACAAAGGTGAAAACAGGTATTAGATTAAACGCTGCAGACCCAAACGTAGAAGAGGTGTAGTACAATCCAGGAAAGACGAAATTCTGAGTAATTGCAACTCTGCAAAATAACGTTCATAAAATTTATGTCATATGACTGTATCAGGTCATTTATATTTGCAATATGAGCCAGCAGAGAATAGCAAAGTTAATATATGTAGAAGATGCCTACCCACTTCCGACCAAGAAAAGTTGAAATATGACAGGCCATGTCAAAGGTTTCCCTTCCTTTCTGCAATGGTGGATGAAAAGATTAAATCTCACCTATCTAGTTGTTACAATGTCTCTGCTACTGCTCACTTCCCCTCCAATTCCAGAGTTCACGATTTATTTTGTAAGTAATTCATTGGTATGACTGAAAATATTTTAATCTAGATGTAAACATAGAAATGAGAATGAGTGCACACTACCTCTCTAAAATGTAAGCGAAAGGAGCGATAGTTAATGATGCAAGAGCCATTCTATATGCAACATAAACAAAGTTACTCATTCCATCTATTAAGGCAGATCTAACGATGATATACATCCTTGCAAATGTAACCTGATTTAAAATCTGAGAAACATGGGGCCTAAATTTCTCAATTCGCTGCAAGGAAACAATCTTAACAATACTGTCGATCGACCAAGCAGGATCCTTGAAAGCTTCAGTAGCTTTCTTCAAGAAGATTGATTCGGTAGCCTTCTTATAACCATGGAAGACTGGTGTAGAAGGAGGAGGCCCTTTTGTAACAAATGAAAATAAGATTCCAAACTGAAATGATTAGATTTTAGGGGATTATAGTACCGAGTGGTTAATAGAATAAACTTCAGAGAACAGACCTAAGAAAAGAATATTGACTGGCCCATTTGATCAATGTGTATGCCTTGTATTTTGCTAATAGCCACCCCAAAAAAAGGTCCTCATAACCTCTTTGTGCCAATATGACACGCAAAGCGAATAACATGACGTGGAAATTATTTGGTGGCAATAGGACTGAGAGCACCATGACATAAAGATACCTGCGGGCACGAAACATTGGTAGTATATTATTTCGGGCAGCTTTTATCGACAACTCGTGCAGCTCGTGGGAGAGTGCGGTGCGGCCAGAATTCTTGAAATGTATTGTGAAATACAATCTGATTACTAAACAATGGGTTGTTGTTTGCGTCATAAGTGATGCACCGGAATAATTAAATTTAATCATAAGATGCTTTTGAGAAATATTTTCTTTTGACATTTCGCCTTGGGATAGCTTTTGCTTTAATGCATCTTTTCTTTTAATATTTCGCTTTGGCATAGCTTTTGATTTAAAGCATCTACTACTTTGGTGAAATCTCTTAGAAAAACCAGCTTTGGCATAGCTTTTGCTTTAATGCATCGGCACTACTTTGGTGAAATCTTTTAGGAAAAAAGACTAGTTTTTATAAAAAAAAATACTTAGTTTTTGCATAGTTTTTCCATTAATATATATAAAACTCTAGTGGAATATTTTAATTTGGTGTTTTTTCGTTTTTAGTTTAATCATTGTGGCAGAATGTTTCCAGTTTAACGGTGTTGTTAAATTTGTACATCTGAGATGTAAAAATAATAAAAATTCGTTGTTTGCGCAATAAAAGTAATTGCTGGTATTCGAATTGGTAGTCGTTCGATTCAGCAATGGTTTTAGAGTTTATATGCTCTTTGAATTGGTATGAAACTCATCTTACTTATGTTTGTATATACTTAAGTGAGAAAACAGTTTATCGTTCTTTGGTTTCAATTTTTGTAAAGTCTTCATAATACATTCATTCATCGAAGTCTCGGTTTCTTGCGAATGTTAACAATGGAAAACCCCATCTGTATAATTTATGGTTATCAGTTTATTTCTTACAACACTAAGTGCTTTTAATGAAAAATGCATACCTTCTCGATAGAATTTGAATGCCATGCAATAAGTAGCAGTAATTGGGAGGAATTCTACGAAATTCTTCAGCAGTTGGTCTAGAAAACTGAGGGAGATTCTTGCGAAGTCTAAGAACGCACATGCGGTTACAGTGAATAAGAAGAAAAGTCTAGGTCATTTCACGGGGGTCTAGAATGTGATCAATGCAGTTGCAACGAATAACAAGAATCCCGTCAGCATTACAATGAAAGCGCGTATAGGTCCGAGAGAAGAATACATTCCAACACTCTACAGGTTCTTCCAAGCTTAGTGTATAATCTAAAAAAACTACTTTCGTGGCAATACAAATTTTCACTGGCGACTCACTCTGTAATAGAGTTTATGCTATGCATATCCTAACATTTAGATAGCGAATTATTATCTAGGCATGCACGCTCAGAATTAGAAGTTATATGAAATGACTTATTTCCAGCCAAATGAGAAAACAGTGCTATGAAGAAAAAAACATATAAAAGATAAAACAATTAAAAAACACAGTGACTGTGTGAGCCAAGAAATGCTGCAAATCTCATATATTAAATTCAACTATAAACTACATTCTTAAATAGTAAAACTATTACTAAAATATTTGTCAATCAACTCTGCAATCAATCTACTGGCATTACAGCGAATTTCCAGCAACTTCCATCCTAACAATCTGCTGCTTTAATTTTACAGACAACACAAAATCTGCTCCCTACTTTGTCAGCAATTTACATAACTAATTAAGAATTATTTCCAACACTCCCCCTTAATGATTAATGAGGATTTACTATCTTATCTCGTAATGCCAAAAACTGATCTTTTGCAACTGCTTTAGTGAATATATCTGCTAGTTGATGCTGAGTATTTATATGCTTCAATTCAATCTCCTTTTTCTGCACCAAATCTCTTATGGAGTGATATTTGAGGTCAAAATGCTTTGTCCTGCTGTGATGAACTGGATTCTTTGCTAACTTGATGGCACTTACATTATCACAATAAATCACTGTAGACTGAACTTGTTTTTCTCCAATTTCTTCGAAAATTTTTCTGAGCCAAAGAGCTTGTGTACCTGCTGAGGTAACTGCAACATATTCCGCTTCTGTGGATGAGAGGGCAACAATGCTTTGTTTTTTTGAGCTCTATGTAATCAAACCAGAACCAAAAGAGAAACAATTTCCAGATGTGGACTTACGGTCATCAAGACTACCTCCCCAATCTGAATCACTAAATCCAACAAGATTGAACTTTTCAGAAGAATAGTAATGAATAGCAAATTTTAGAGTGCCTTTCACATACCTTAAAATCCTCTTGGCTGCCTTCATATGTATTTCAGATGGATTTGTCATATACCTTGAAACAAGTGAAACTGAATATATAATATCAGGCCTTGTGTGGGTTAGAAAGATCAAGCTCCCCACAATACTTCTGTAAGTTTTCTCATCAACTAAATCAGCACCATCATCTCTACATAACACCTCTCCATGAGCACTTGGAGTAGGGGATGGATGACAATCAAGCATATCAAATTTATTTAGCATATCCTGTGCATACTTTGTCTGACAAATGAAAATCTCATCCCTACTTTGATAAACCTCCATTCCTAGAAAATATTTCATGATGCCTAGATCTTTCATCTCAAATTCATTCATCATAGCAGCTTTGAATTTTTCATTCATCTTAGAACTACTACCCATATACAATAGATCATCAACATACAAACTTATGATTAAAATATCAATACCTTCTTGTTTGTAGTAAAGGGTAGGATCATTCTTACTTCTCTGGAAGCCATTTTCCTGAAAGTATCCATCAATCCTTGCATAACACGCTCTTGGTGCTTGCTTAAGGCCATACAAAGCCTTCTTCAACTTGTAGACATTATTCTCCTTTCCTTCCACTTCAAAACCTTGTGGCTGCTCCACATATACTTCCTCTTCTAAGTACCCATTCAAGAAGGCACTTTTCACATCCATATGATGTATGCTCCACCTTTTATGAGCTGCTAATGAAATCAACATTTTAATGGTCCCCTGTCTTGCTACTGGTGCAAATGACTCTTCATAATCAATTCCATACTTTTGTGTGAATCCTTTAGCAACTAATCTTGCTTTGTGTCTTTCAACACTCCCATCACTGATAAATTTAGTCTTATAGACCCATTTGGTGCCAATCTTTTCCTTGTCATGTGGAAGCTCTGTCAACTTCCAAGTGTCATTCCTTTGAATGGAATCCATCTCTTCTTGCATGGCTTGCATCCAAACCTCATTAGTACATGCATCTTCAAAACATGATGGTTCAAATTCAGCCTTAGCTAATAAAGCAAAATTGACTATCTCACCTATTGGGCTTTCTTCATGTGCTTGATTTGCACTCCTCTCATAAATATCACTCAATCTTCTTACCTTCCTTGTAGAACTTGGAGAAGAAGTTGGACTTGAACTTGATGTTGAAGAAATTGATGAAGGGTTGCTTGGTGGAGTTAAGCCACTAATTACAGAAACATTATTTGGCTGCTCATTATCATTATCAGCAATTATATCATTCAAAACAGATTTTGTCTTCTCAACATGGCCTTTTTGATGACCATAAACTCCCCCTTCATCAAAAATTACATCTCTTGAGACAATAAGCTTGTTAGTTAGAGGATTATACAATTTATAAGCCTTGCTTGTCTCACTATACCCAATAAAAATACATAACTCACTCTTTGCATCTAACTTTTTTCTATTCTGATCAGGTACATGCACATAAGCCAAACAACCAAAAACTTTGAAATGATTAACATTAGGCTTTTTTCCATACCAAGCTTCATAAGGAGTCATATTTTCCAGTGCACTGGTGGGGCTACGGTTCAGGATGTATACTGTTGTAGCAACTGCATCTCCCCAATAAGTGTTGCTCAATCCCTTAGTTTGTAGCATGCATCTTGCCATTTCAACCATAGTACGATTTTTCCTTTCAGCTATGCCATTCTGCTGGGGTGTGTATGCTGTAGTATGCTGCCTCCTGATGCCATTCATATCATAATAACTCGGGAAAGCTTTTGAGCAGAATTCTCCTCCACGGTCAGTCTGCAAACATTTGATCTTGCACCCTCTCTCATTTTTTACAAGGGCTTTGAACTTCTTGAATGTATCCAAGGCTTCACTTTTGGCCTTCAAAAAATATACCCAACAATTTCGTGAGTAATCATCAATAAAAGTGATGAAATATGATGACTTACCCAAACTCTTAGTCTGCATAGGACCACATATGTCTGAATGAACAAGCTGAAGTGGGTGACAAGCCCTCCATGCACTACCCTTTGGAAACCTTTCCCTTGCATGCTTTCCTTTAGCACATCCTTCACAAACCTCCTTATGCTCTTCTACCTTGGGCAAACCAAAAACTAATGCATGTGAGGTTAGAAACTTCAAACTGTGAAAATTTAAATGCCCATACCTGAGATGCCATAACCAACTTGAATCCTCATAAGCCATATTAGCAAGATTGCTGTTATGTTCATCAAACCTCAAGGGAAACATCCTATTTCTTGTCATAGGCACAACAGTGATCACCCTATTTCCCTTATTCTTATCATAGATAGTACATGTCTTATTTTCAAAGACTACTTTATAATTTTTCTCACATAGTTGTCCAACACTCAACAAATTATGCTTCAATTGTGGAGTATAATAAATGTCATGAATACTCTTTATACCTTCTTTTGTTTGGACCTCCATAGCTCCTTTGGCAGCACCCTCCAATGATTTATCATCACCAAGCTGGATCTTGGATTTGAAACTTCCATCCTTTGCTGAAAACAACTTCTCATTCCCTATCATATGGTTAGAGCATCCAGAATCTAGGTACCAAACATCTTTACTAGTATTTTCACCTTTGGCATAAGATAAAAATAAGTGATCTTGAGGATACTCACCACTTTCATGAGCATAATTAGCATTTTTACCTTCTTTCAATCTGCATTCTCTTTCAAAGTGACCATACCTGTTACAATGGTAACATTGAACATTTCTCTTATCAAATATACCTCTACTTCTTCCTCTGAAACTACCTCTTCCACTTGAGCCACCTCTTCCTCTACCTCTTGAATAATTTTGGCTTTGCCATTTACCTTGACCTTGATGGCTTTTGGTATTGCTGCTACTTGCATCTTCATTCTTTGTAATTTGTAATTTAGAGGAAAAAGCTTTTTCTACAGCTTCAAAACTTTCCTTCAATCTTTCTTCATGAGACATCAAAGATCCAACCAATTCATCAAACTGTAGTTTTGTTAAATCCTTACTTTCTTCCATGATTATTGCAACATGATTCCATCTATGTGTTAAAGACCTCAATACTTTTTTAATTAAAACTTCATTACTTACAGCTTCTCCATGTGTAGCCATTTTATTGACCACATCTTTGACTCTCACACAATAGTCACCGATACTTTCAGCTTCTTGCATCTTCGAATTCTCGAACTCTCGCCTCAATGTCTGAAGCTTGACCACCTTAACTTGATCACTACCTTGGTAAGCTTCTTGTAGAGTCTCCCAGGCAGCTTTGGTAGTTTTTGCTCCAGATATTCTTGGAAATAAGCTCTTATCAAGAGCTATCTGAATGTGAAACAAAGCTTGAGCATTCTTCTTCCTTGCTTCCTTTCTTGCTGTTCTTTCATTGGCTTTAAGAGCATTCCAATCAGCTGGCTCTTCATATCCTGATTCAACAATCTCCCACAAATCTTTTCCAATAAAAAAGGTTAGCATCTTAATGCACCAATAATCATAATCGTTGCCATCAAATTCTGGAACTAGCATCTGCTTAGAATTCGACATGATTAACTTTGGCGAAATTCCAACAATACAGCTTTAACCCAAAATTTTTTTTTACCTGCTCTAATACCACATGGAGAATATGAAATGACTTATTTCCAGCCAAATGAGAAAATAGTGCTATGAAGAAAAAAACATATAAAAGATAAAACAATTAAAAAACACAGTGACTGTGTGAGCCAAGAAATGCTGCAAATCTCATATATTAAATTCAACCATAAACTACATTCTTAAATAGTAAAACTATTACTAAAATATTTGTCAATCAACTCTGCAATCAATCTACTGGCATTACAACGAATTTCCAACAACTTCCATCCTAACAATCTGCTGCTTTAATTTTACAGACAACACAAAATCTGTTGCCTACTTTGTCAGCAATTTACATAACTAATTAAGCATTATTTCCAACACGGCATGGGAAACCTGTTTCATTGGTTCCTGAGGTCTTGGAAATTTTGGAATTGTATGGGTATATTCTTTTTTCAGTGGGAGTTTGAATAGAAGTTTGGGAAAGTTCCCGGAGCTTTGAAGACTGTTTCTTTTGGAGTTTCCGTGTTCTGTACGGTTGGGGAATACAAAGCTTGTAGACAAATATGTTGAACTCCCACAAAACATGAGCCTTTGTTGAAACCTCAATAGGAAGAAAGGCCAAAGACATCCTTAACACGGATATCCTTAATTGAGAAACTGAAGCAATCCCTTGATAAGTTAAGGAAGCATGTGGCACCTCAATGTAAGGGCCATATCTGAGATGTCATGCGGATGAGTATTTATTTTGTTGTTTATGTATATATATCACATAAGATTTTTTGCATAGTGTGCATATTGTATGTGGCAGTTAATGCTTAAACATTAGAGTTTCTTTACCTTTTCTCTTAAGAATAACTAGAGAAACATAGGTAAAATTGTTCCTTCCTATTTTTATGTTAGATTGTTTCAAAGTGAGAGAACTCATAATGAACATGACATTTTAATATTTCATATATATAAAAGGGAGAGATTGGGGGAGAGACACCCATAAAATATATTTATATATAAGTGAGATTATATATTTAAATTGATTTTAATATTTGAATATTTTGATTTAATATTAATTTTGATCATTATATAAATTATATAATTAAAAATATATTTTTTAAAATTTTTTATTATATAATATTACCACTCTCTATTAGGCATTCTTGTAAATTTTGGGGAAATCTCTAGCGTTCCCAATAGGCGTACCCAAGTTGCCAACGTTCCCATGTTCCCAAAAACTCACGCATAGGGTTATTGAGACTCACGCATAGGGTTATTGAGAGGCTTCTTGCAAGAAGGTATATGTTTCAAATGGATATGTGTATGTTTTTTGTTTTTTTATTGGTAAATATATTTATTTACAAGACCCTTGCAAGTGTATATTATATATACTAGTATAATTATATTTAATTAATTAAAAATAGTTGAGATACCTTGATCAAATAGATTATAGTAAAAATTAATATTTATTATTAAATAATAAAAAAGTAATATAAATATAATTAAAAAATAATAATACAAGTAATAATTATAACCATATAAAATTGTTTAATATTGATAGTATAATTATAAAAATTATTAATATTAATATTTTTCATATTAATATTAATATAAATATTAATAATTATAAATATTAAAATAATAATAATAATTATTATTATAAATAATAATAGTAATTAATATTACATTAAATAATATTATAATAAAATGATTATATTATTAATAATATTTTTTTCATATAAATACTCATGATGGGTGACTTACCATGTATACAATTGTCATATGATAGGCCATTAGGACTCGTCCCACCTCCACTTAGTCATTAAAAAAAGGATAATCTGTTGACCCTGCATTCAATACATATGAATGATGAGCTTGCTCAAACATTCCGCAGTTAAATACATGAGTGGGCGAGTGTTGTGCTCCATACTTCACATTTGGGCAATAAATTTGGGTGAGGAGGAGAGTAGAGGCATGTGAGACAGGTCCCATCGTGACTCAATGGGGTCACAACCTTGGTTGAGTAGTGAAGTGGAAGCCTGTGTTAGTTTGGTTTGGGTTGGGGTCAGAATTCTGGTTTTTCCTTGGGATCTAGGCACTCAAGCGGTAGTGGTGTCGTAATGTCTCCACGCCGTTCTTGGGACAACCTACCACATGACTTCAAGAAGGAAACAAAATCTCGAGGAAGTCCCTTCTACTCTGTGGGGTAAGGTATCAATATCTACAACTTCTACAACTTTTCATAATAGGTGAGCAGATTTGTCTTTGTTTTTTTGGGATCGCTCCATTGTCACTTCTCTTTTGGGTATTACCTATAGTTTTTATTCGTGGTTGGGGGGTGCTACCCCAGTCTCTGGTTAGTTCTGTTAGTGGTCTGGGTTCCCATTAGGGATAGGTGTCACTCATTTTATATTATCGTTCACTTGGGGTCATGTTGTTGGTTTCAGTGGGTCAATTGGGTGGTGGGTGGCGTCTACCGTACATAGCTCCTCGGTTTGGATGGACATTTTCTCTTCCTATTTTAAAGTTTGTGGTTTCTGGATGCTGATATTCACCCACCCAGGGCATCATGTTCTTCTTCTCAGCTATTGTATTTGTTTTTTCAACTTCTATGAAGACTCTTCTATTGTAGCTCCTAGAGAAAACCTCTCGGTTGAAAGGAGACCAATGCTTAGGACATTTTAATGAGTGATTTAAAGGATTTGTTGAGATTTTCTATTACACTTCAGTATTCAACATATTTGGGATGAAATCGATTCAAAACCTTCCTTAAGAGGTGAAATGCAAAGATGGATTTAAAATATTACTCACAAAAGCGTCAATAGCTGACTTTAGCAGCCTACATCACATGAACATACAATTTTATGAGTTGTTTGTAATAAATCGAACAAAAGAATCAAGGAGGGAAAACCAGCACACATGGCTTAAACTAAGAATCCACTACATTGAATTCAATAGGAAGTGGATGAGAAAAACATGCAAATGAGATGCTAAGGTACATGGAGCGCATTATTAAGGATAATAATTCATATCAATTATAGGAATATTTAATCAACATTGGATGCAGATGAATCCATAAATCCATGAAAAAATATCCATGAACTACTATTACATGTAATTTGAGAAGAAGACTGAGAACACATGGAACAAAAACAAGACGGAATACATACTGCACATTTATATGATTTAGAATTTCCAAAAGCTTCCATTAATCTTCCATAAATCATACATTTCATTGACAACTTGTAGAGCTTATCTCCTAGAAAACAAAACTTTCAAACCCTTGGTTCTATATCATGAACTATTTTTATAGGGCCTGAGAGGAAGAGCCCATTACAAAATATTCTTTTTTGATTTAGCAGTGAGTCATCATAACAAAATATCAATGTGCTTAGTGTCACAATTGTACTAACATGATTCTAACTAACTCGCATTGTTTCTTTTGAGATAAAATATTTACATAAAACAGAAAATCAAAGTGTAACAATCGACATGATTGACAATATCTTTAGTCATGATAAATAGGTTCTAGATGCAGTGTCACAAGGTTCATGATCTGGAGCACAAGAGTATTGATGAATTGTTCACACCTTTTCCATAATGCTGGAGGTGATAAAGGAGTGTGAAATAATTGTTGAAATGTGATATTGAGATTTGTGACCCCTATATAGTTCAAACTAGGGCAGAACAAGGTATTTACCAACTCCAACAACTCAAAATCCTTCTTCAAATAATTTACTACTATCTTACCCTTAAGAGTGGAAGTCCTCTCATGAGAGGAATCCACCTTTCTCTTGGCCTCTACTAGCCTTTGATTGTATTGTTCGCACTGGATAAACACTCCCACAAAGTCCCAATAGTTGGGAACTCCTTCTTTAACTATTTCCTCAAAATCAACCTTGAAAGTGTCCAAATCTTTCAGTACCATACCTAGGCATTCCACATGTTTGACTCTAGCCTCCTCCTTCTAGACTACTTTAGAGATATCCATGATAGCAAACACTCTATCCACCACATCTATGGGCCTCAACAAACTAAGTGGCCTTTCATTAACAAATTGAATAAACTTCTTGGCAATATGGGAGCTATTTTCAGCATTTTCTTCGTAAGGTAGGATGAATAATTCATAATCCTTGATAACAATATTCTGTTAATCCATCAGAGTTATGTATTCCCATTTTCTTTTCATTTCTATTATGATGTTAACCCATACAAGTTTCTTGGATTACAGGAGAAACATGTTTCATTTCAGCTAAAAAATATCATGTGTTTCTCCCTCTAAGTTATTATTCATGAGGTCTGTGTCGGTCCTGGACGTCTCAAGTTGTTTTTCTCTACGTTCTATGTTTCTCTAGGTAGTGGCCAAATCCTTATGCACCTTCTTAAGATCCCCTTACAAAATATGGAGTTTCGTGAGGGTCTTGGTGAGCTGTTATGTATGATTTTGGGAGTTTTTAGGAACAAGGAGTCCACAAATGTGCATGTCTATCATCGACTGAAGTTTTGTTGCCTCCTGCTTGAGGGATACTATTTCATTGTTTCTTTCCATCAGTGCTTTGGCATAGATTTCTTTCTCTCCTTCCACCTATGCAAGTTCCTTAGATTGCACATGTTCGCTAGCTGGAATCTTCAGTTTATGTCTTAACTCATGTATTTCTACTTGTGAATATTGGAGAAGGGATTCGAATGCATCTTTGTCTTCTAGGTTTACCCCCAACTTCATAATTATCTCTTTGAAGCTCCCATTTTGCATGTGTATAGATATAGAGTTATCTCTCTCCTATTTTAACCTTGTTGCAACATTCTGTAGCAGCTTGTCAGCCTTGTTGATGGAGATTCCATTTTTATTGAGCTCACTAGCAATATTTCTCCCCCTTTCCTCTGGAAGTTCATCTTATTTGGAAGAGGGACACTTGTTAAGTCCAACAAAATGTCAAGGGCCTTGAAATGAGAGCCCGAAGGTAATGAGCGTGATAGTGGGTGTTGTAGCGAGAACTTCATTTGATTTCCCTCTAAGTCCATGGTAGCCAATAGTCCGGTATGATATGGTACTGAATGAGATGTCATTTGCTACTGCATCTCTTCCATTGTCTCCTTATTTCTTTCTTCAATGGCATTTCAGGTAGGGCATCTTCGCTGAATAGAAAATGCACTTCCTTTTGAATTTACAATAGCTATCTTTGAAGAGGATGAGGTAGCATTCTGTAATGGGTGTTGCAAAGTCACCTGTAAGCCTAGTTGTTCTCATCTTGTCTCCACTAACCTGGTCTCAATTTATACCCCCTCTATCTCTTGGGTCTTTTTCTTTTTACTAGTGGGTACATCCTGCATATCAACATCTTTAGTTTGATTAATGATCCTTCTTTGCACCTTGCCCTTCATTGTTGGAGTCTCAATCTCCACCTCTATGTTAATAGGCCACGAATTAATGTTAGCCTTATATTCGATCTCAGGTATATTTTCATGATAATAAGTTGAAGCCTTTATGCTCTCCCTTCTCTTGGAAATGACACCATGAGGATCAAAATTCCATACCGCCACTAAATCAAAATTCATCTATTTGAGTAATTCCTCAGTTGTCCTGTGGGTCTCCCTAGAATTGACAATAAAAGGTCCCATAGACTAGACCAACTTAAACATATATCCCTTCTTAGAAGGGACAAAGTGAACTTTGTTAACATTAAGATTGTGTTTGATGAATTCCAAAGCGAAAATCCTCATGGGCTTAAACACAGGCAAGCGGTAAGGAGGAAGATCACACCCATATACCCTAATTTATGTGAAATACCCTTGGAGGGGAAACGCCATGGAAATTTGATAGGAAATGGTCATATAGGAGGATGTATATTGGGAATATCCATCAACATATAGTCTCTTCCTAACAATAATGTCGCAGTCGAAAACATACTTCCGTTGTTTCTTGCAACCCACCAAACTAATACTTAGGCAGTCGAACTCATCTACATGAGTGTACACAAACAAGAAAAAAAAAGGAATAATATATGAAATCGAAGATGGTGGGGGAATGTTGTAGTTGTAATACTATGGCTCTGGCCAGGTAAGCAGGAATGTCAAAAAAATAGCCAGGTTGCATAATTTTCCTTAGAAACATTAAAGAGGATTTAGTAGCTATATTGGCATCGTCATCCCCAAGCACATGAGAAATTAGGGACAATATCGGCTGAATAGGCTCTTAAAATATGGTTATAGGGACACTTGCAACGATAGCCAGTGACTGTACGCCAGGGTCGAAGACCATTTGAAGAAAGGATTGTCGCTAATCAGCTGAAAGAGTAGTGTAATGGTAGACCAATGTGGCTTTTGTAAAGTGTTGGGGTTCAGGGGAGATTTGGAAAAATAAGGAACTTTAAAATAGCTCTAGGGCCACTCAAGGATTTTGACACTCGTTGAGGAGAAAAAATAGTTCTTCTCATCTATGTAAGATGTTGTTAACTAGGAGATGAATTTAGCGAAATAGTATACTAAGGGTGAAATTTAGTAGTACAAGATTGAGTTGACCACCCGGAATGGGTTTTCTCCTATTATTTGGTTACTATATAAGTTGAATCGAAGGTCAATGAGGTGGTAGTAGCTAGAGGGATCAACAATGTGTGCCTCTGTGCCCATGGGATGTTCAACACTGGAGGAGGGTTTAACCCCTTGAGATTTAGGGGTCTTAAGGAATGGTTTATTCATGTTTCAGTGAATGTTAAAATAATTTGTAGGTCAAAGGGACTGACTAGTTACCTAGTTGTCTTGGACATAGCTGAAAATGGTTTTGGAGGGATGTTATGGACTAGATGAGTGATCGAACAACGTTTAGAAAACGTATGAATGACAGGAGACATTTTCACGTCGAAGCAATACAAAAATTTTAAAAATTTAAGGTGGTAAGGGTTTTTATAGGTAGAGAGAGGAAAATGATTGTTCAGCATGGGATGATATCATGGGAGGAGAAGTAGCATTAGGGGATTGGATGGTGATAGATGATAGGTGAACGGGAGTAGGGGGAAGAAATGTTACATTTCATTTTTAAATTCCTTGTCGAATTAGCGCCGATAGACTGATAATTGTGGCAAGTTCTCCCCACCATCCTCTAATAGGTAGGAGTGCGGGAGGTTGGATCCATAAGTTAGCCCCGAGAATCAATCTGCGCCATTGTATTAGCGGGTCCATAAATTTGACTTTTCAACACTAGGAGATAGCACCGGCCAATCAACCGCGCATGTTACCCCCCTGAGTTGATTCTTAGGGCTAGTTAGATGGATATGGAAAATGATCCTCCCCTAGCTACTCATACTTTAATCAAAATTTTGTGCATGTTAAAAAATACCCTTTTAGCCTATTCTGATTACCTAGTAGGGGCTCCATGATTTCGGGTTTTAACCTTAGACCTTCTGTCATGGCACAAGGGCTTCATAGTTGCCCCCATTATTAATTTAATTTATTTTTTAGCTAGGATTCTTTAATTTGAACTCTCGACATTCTATTATAAGCGATAAAGGGAAACAACATTGGCCTCAACTGGGGACAATGTATTGTATACAATGCATTGAGAACCTGCAGATTTGCGTCTCACTCCCTCGTTATGGTGTCCTTTTATTGAAACCTCCATAAACAAAAAATTAGTCAATAAAACAGAAAACAATGCTATTATTTACAATGGATCACAGGTAATTATAGTAATTGAGAGTGGGTTTCTTCTATGCTAGAAATAAATATTTAGAAATTTTCTATTCATAGGAAGTCCAAGCACTTCACCATCTAGATTTTTCAACAAGAAGGTATTGCTCCCTTTTGCTTTAACGATCCTGAAAGGTCTGAACTTCAAATAGGATCAAATTTCCCATTTTTTCCTTTATCTTCCCTTCTGAAATCCCACCTTAGTACTAAATCGCCTTGTTGTAGATACCTGTATTTTTCCTTTCTGTCAAATAGGGACATCATTTTTTCCCGATAACTGATCAAATTTTGATTCACCTATTCTCCACTCTCTTGAACTTGTACCAATTGATTTATCCTTCTGATTAGATCATTTTTCTCCTCGTAAATATCTTGTAATATTTTAGCTATTGGCATAACTATATGCATGGGGAATATTGCATCCTTCCCATAAGCCAAATCAAAAGGAGACTTCCGAGTTGACCTCTTGGTGGTAACCCTATTGGCCCATAGGGAAAATTTCAGTTCGGAATCCCAGTTCTTTTGATTTTCTGATATTGTCATCTTTAGAATCATTACTAATCTTTTATTTAAATATTTATCCAATCCATTCCGTTATGGGTAATAACTAGTAGAATGACCTACTATAATGTTATATCCTTGGAAAAAACCAATGAAATTGGTTGACTTAAACACCTGAGCATTATCAATGACAATCTTCTTGGGGTAACCAAACCTGTCAAGGATGTTTTCCTCCATAAGCTTAATGACTACAACACTAGTTTCACTTCTGGATGGAGTATCCACTTGCGCTGACCGCTAAAAGGTGGGTGTATTTCCCCAATGAAGTCCAACACACACTACTTGAAAGGTTCTTCAATGAAAACAATGATTAAAGTAATAGGTGATAACTTATGTTTTTCTGCAAACCTTTGGCACTTATGATAGCCAATAACATAGGTAGACACCTCGCCAAACAACATAGGACAATAAAAACCTTCCTTGAGGATTTTGTGTGTTATATTTCTTCAACTATAATGTCCTGCACATAAACAATTAAGGAATTCATCAATCACATTGTGGATTTATTCTTCAACCAAACATAGAATTAAAATACCTATTGGGTCCTTCGAATACAATTTTCCATTTGAAGTAACAAATCTATGAGCTTGTTGCCTTAGAGCCATGTACCTAACTTTGTCAAAATTTATCGGGCACCTCAAAAAAAAATGATAGTGGACAATCTCTATATACCAATGGGACACAATGTATTTCATCTATATTTTCTTAGTTGAGGTTTCAATCCCTTGTTCTTGATCCAATTTTCCACGCTCTCTGTCTTTTCCAGCTAGTAATTTTATGCCCGATGCTTGGCAATTTGCTTCAAACACAATTTTAGCTAGGCCCCACACCTTGACCATATTGGTAGTCTTGATATCTGTATCATACTCATGTATTTTAACAACAAAATTGCCTTTCTTTCCCTCACTATCAACTTGCACCAAGATATCTTTCAAAACATCTGTAGGAATGTAAGAAATTATATTTGGTTGCAGGACATAGATTCTAAAAGCCTTCAAGGCTATGACCAAGGCATAGGTTTGTTTCTCAAAAATATTATATTTTAGCTCAGTATCTCGCAACACTTGACTGAAAAATGAAATTGGTTGCTCATTCCCTTCATAATTTTTCTGTAATAAGACAACATCCATTGTGTGAGGGGAAGAGAAAGAAAAAATAAAAAATGGTTTTAGATAATATGGGCTCACTAATACAGGAGCTTATGCAAAAGCCTTTTTGATTCTAGAAAATGTAAAGTGGGCTTCCAAATTCAACTTCACTTCCTTGTCCTTCTTCAACATCTCTGTGATTTCTTTGACTATCTCAACAAAATTTTGTATGAACCTCCTTAAAAAATTGATTCTGACCAAGAAAACCTGGATCCTTTCTTATTTATTGGCAATGGTATTTTTTTGATGGCTTCCACCCTTCTGGTATCAATATTCACCCCCTCCTTTTCCACAATGTGCCCTATAAGTTTTCACTCACTTAGAGCGAACTGATATTTCTTGGTATTTAAAGACAAAAAATACTTTTTACATTTCCCAAAAGTGAACATTAGATGTTCAATGTGTTATTGATTTTTTTTTAAAATAGTTATTTCATCCACGTAAATTACCACAATGTTTTTTGTTCTCCGACAAATGCTATATCCATGGCTCTCTCAAAAGTGGCTCCTACATTTATGAGGCTGAAGGACATTCTGACATACATAAATTTTTTGGAGGGCATGGTGAAAGAATTTTTCTTCAGATAATCAGGGTGGACAACCGCTTGATTGTATCTAAAAGAGCCATCCATCATAGGCATCTAAGTGTAACCTACCACCTTTTGTAGAATGTAGCCTATTTTAGGCAGTGGGAAATTATCTTTTAATGAAGCTTTGTTTACATTCCTAAATTCAACACACACCCTTATTTCTCCATTCTTCTTTTCGACAGGGACTAAATTTTCCACCCAGACTAAATACATAAAAGGTACAATGATTTTGACTTCGAGCAACTTCCTTACCTCTTTTTCAATTGATGGAGTAACAAAGGATTAATTTTTCTGAGGTTCTACTTATATGGTTTCACCCTGCCTTTAAAAGGTATCTTATGTTGAATGAAAGTAGTATAAAATGTTTTTAGGTCATCATAAGACCAAGAAAATACATCCATATAATGTTTAAAATGGTCTAGATACTTCTTCTTGTACTCATCAGGAACTCCTTTTGCCAAATTTAGCATCCTAGGGTCTTGTTTTG
Source organism: Pinus tabuliformis (assembly GCA_031772625.1). Taxonomy (NCBI): domain Eukaryota; kingdom Viridiplantae; phylum Streptophyta; class Pinopsida; order Pinales; family Pinaceae; genus Pinus; species Pinus tabuliformis. Next base: position 591,363,400 of record CM062808.1, on the reverse strand, counting down.
TAACAATGTTGAATTCTTCCACCTGTTCTTCTAGCTCTTGCTCAATAGGCTTGGAAGCCACATCGTTTGGGTTAAACAACATTTATAATTGGACCAATTCCCTATGGATGGTATAACCCTCTACCTATAAAATCTTGTGTCCAGCAATAGTTTCTCCGTAACTAACCTGTTGCTCATTTATTATTTCCTCATCCTCCTCGCCAATCACCAAGTTTGAAAAATCTCCAATAACTTCCATGAAGTGCTTGACTTTTTCCTCATCCTCAAACACCTCGTAATACTTAAAATTCTTTGGTATTAAAGGCTTGTATCTGACTTAAACTTCTATATGAGAAAGGGGTTTTGAGGATGCTTGATATTACTAGGCACTACTGCTAAGGAGTCAACCATCTGATTTCTATCTCTAGGTAGAAATAGGATATTAAAGGCTAAGTATAAACTATCAATCATATCCCATACCTCATTTTGGTAACCATTCAGTCTTGGATGTTTAGCTTCACATTGATTTCTGATTTTCTTCACCAGTAACTCTAAGTCTCTAAACACTACTAAGAACCCGATATTGAGGTTCCTGGAAACTTAGATTCCTAACAATAGAGGTTCATACTCAACAACATTATTAGTGGCTTCAAACTCAAACTTGAATGAAAGAGGAATCAGGCTGCCTTCTGGAGACACCAACAATACACCTGATCCATTTCCTTCCCTCAAGTAAGCAACATCAATGTGTAACTTCAATACTTTATTACACTCCAGTGATTTTTTGTTTAGCTGGATAGAACACTCCACCTATTTTTCATCTAGGATTAGATCATTTTCCTCTAATAAAAAACATGATAAATATTCCTCTTTACCATACACAGGGGAATTATTTGAACAAACACGCCTTGTAACTTTCTTTAAAAATCTTGATTCTCTATATATTCATATTTCCTCCCCACCGAACACAAGGATGGTAGCATATGTTAAATCTAATTTGATAGATCCTCCAGTATTAGACCCACATGACCTCGACAAGAGCATACCAAACCTTGAAGGGATATCAACAACCACAATGTCCATTACTACACTTTTTATAGGAATCTTAGGGAAATTGACCACGGAATATTTAATCATCCCCAAACATTTTATTCTCTTGGAAGCAAAGGAGTACATATGCTTATATGGTTTTGTTATTTGCATCCCCAACTGATCCATCAAGGACAATGGCATTTGAGCGTGAGAATCTCACGAGTGAAGCATGCAGTTGTGTAGTAAGAGCTCATGAATCACTAAGGTAACATAGAAATATGTAGTGGAGGAGCCTTTCTCCTCAACATGAGTTCCAACCACAACCATAGCTATTTCTTCTTGGAGGTTCAGGCTATCCTACAAAGGATCCATGGATTATGGGCACATGAATTAAGATGATTGGGCTTTATAATGAGGCTTCTTTAATAATTTGGTTAGGGAATAGATATTTTAACTTTTTCCAACTCTTTTTGAATATTAAATGTAGAGGGGCTGCTATAATTTGTGGCAACATCATCAAGGTATTTCCCCTTATCACAGATGAGATTGGATGGCTATGGCGACTACTCTATTTCAAGAAATTTAGGATTATGGGGAATGAAATCTGAAGATTCTTTCTTTGTTGGTGAGACTTGGTCGAGAGTCTTCCTTCCTTTCTTTGTTGATTTCAGAGAACTTGAGGGAGGGGGCTACTCATTTTGGTCTTGCATTATAGATATTTCCTGGAAGATATAAGATTATATTTTATGTGTAATTAAGCCCCCATGAAGTCAAAAATTTGTCTACAATAGTTTCCAATATCACCATCATATAGTGGGGCATCCAAATCATCCCCTTCTTCCTCTTGTGCTTCAATTTCATATTCCTCCTTAGAGAGAGAAGAGAAATGGTTTTCTTGAACTTCCATGGTTTCTTCAACATGCTCCTATGGATCATCTTGCAAATACGAAGGAGTTGAATGTGATATTATTGATATTTTCTCTCATTTTGTAAGAACTGAAAGGGTGGTCTCCTATACTAGGGGTTGAAATTTCAATTAGGCGTTGGTTGACTCTAGCGAGGAGGGCTTTTGTTTTCTAAGTTCATTTTTACAAGATTGTTAGACAAATCCGTTATCAAATTATTTGTCTCCTCAAGTTTTGTTGTTGGGTTTGCTTCCCATGGCTTGAAGAGTTGGCTTCCTCCTTGCAGCTTATCCTATCACCATATTGAGTTTTCCCTCTCCATTTTTCCGTGGAAGTAAGGTTTTCTTCAACTTCTAAACAATCTATTTAAATCTGGTCTCTGGTATGAGACTTTCTTTCTCTAAGAGTGAATCTGAATTCAAGTTCAGAAACCCCAACAAACACCACTTTAGCAACAACTTGTGGAGGTTTGATTTCAGCTAGAAGGTTGTTGTATAATTTGTTAAGACTTTTTATGAATTCTAAAAATAATTCATTATGTTTTTCCTTCATTTCATTGAATTTAGTGAGGATGTACCCATGGTCCCTTTTCATTCCCCATTTGTGCGTAAAATGATTCTCCGTCTCCTCCCAACAAGTGATTGAGGCATTTGTGTTAGGCATGGAATGCGCCCCCAAGACATGTTTTGGGGCTTAAAGCCCAAGTTTTGACTAAGTCCATTGTAAAGACTCGACAATTTGTGGGCGCGGAGCATGAATTCATAATAGAGTAACAAGTTTGTCCACCCTTGTTTTTGTAATGTAATGTTCGTTTGAAATATCTACCTATGGTCCGTGGAGAATGGGTTTGTATAAATAGAGCAAGGCTCTAAGTGTAGAAAACAGTTAATCAAATCTAAGCATGATGAGTCTAAGGAATTGATTGACTCCAACTCTAAGTTGTGTCTCTGGGTCATAGAGTAGGAGAAGGCTCTATAGCTGCACGTGCAGAGGCCTAGTAGTCCGCAGCTGAGTGTGTGGATTGCTGCAGTTGAGTGCGCAGGGCAGGTCGAGTCTGTAATCATGGGAAGAATTAATAAAGAGAAATTTTACGATATTTCTATGTATCTTTTCCTGTTTTATGTATTATTGGGTATGAATTGCAATTTTACTATTTATTTGCCACACGAAACTTATAAGAAGATAAGTAAGATCTCCAGTTTGACCTAGGGGAATAGTGCAGAGAGTTGTTGCAGCAGTGCGGAAGCTCCACAACCCCTGGTTAGGGATACGCGAAGGTGAATATATCAGGCCGTGAAGGCCGAGGAAGTGTGCAAAGCAACATATGTGCAGGGACTAGTAGTTGGACCGAATCAACTGCTCAGACATCTCAAGGGTCCGGAAACCTGGTTTCAGCACCCCCTGGTACTACTTCGGGTGAGACCTCAGTCCGTTCTCCGTGGAATGTTTCCAAAAGGGCTACTAGTATAGGGATTTTTTTAGATAATTAACTCTGAACTTGGGGCAGGCCCCAATCAAGCCAACAAATGGTTCCATTGCCGGGAGCAGGATCTACATAGAGATGTCTCATGTCGTATCACTAGAATCTAACAAAGAAAGGAATTGAAGATTGGTTGGATAGGAAGATTCGTGAGTTCGTAGCGCAGGAGAACATGACTCTGTGACTATGAAAAGAAGAGTGGTTAGACTACTACACATAAATCCATGAAATTTGTTTCGCATCTTTCCTTATCGAGCTATACAAGTGGATCACAAAGCTAGGAGATAGCCAAGGAAGGTGTAAACCCTACATACCTATTGTGTGGGATCTAGAATTGGTGTGCATATTGGAAGCATCGAAGGATAAGATCTTGTGTGCTATTGATCACTATCTCGATCGAATTATAGGAGGATTCATTACTGATTTCACGGTAGATATTTCAGTCAGCCACAACGAGGCAGAGCGATGCTTCCTTAAAGGAACACGAGGTAAGTGTGTTAAGTCTTTGAACACTTGGATTAAAATTCTACTGTGTGAAAAGTAGGTTATGTGAATAAGTTGATGTTTGGGGCTACGCGAAGTGGGAGAATTTAGAAAGACGAAGGAAGTGCAGAATTAGAAATTAGCCCCTTGATTTCACCTCCGCGAGGGGACGAGGAAGAGCTCCTGAAGGTCTCACCAATAAGTGTGATCAATTTGACAAGGTAGAGGATTCCACGCATACCACCCCCACCACCCACACCACTGCCAGTTTCACCGTCTTCACCCCCATCTTCGCCCATACCACCTTCACCACCACTGCAAATCAATATGGAAAGCACGATAAAGTTGTTAGTGTTCAAGGGAGTAGGAAATGAAGATCCATAGCAGTTTTGGTTCGTAATATAAGTTGTATGGGAAGCACAGGGAGTTATAGATGAAAATATAAAGAAAGAAACATTGGTCAGCGCTCTGCAAGATTGTACGATGACCTGATACATTAAGCATTCCAATGACAATCTGAATGCTGGGATTGCGGATATCAAAACTACGCTGAACATATAGTTTAGCAGGCCGAAGTCAAAGGCGTTGTTGATAATTTGGTTCAAGGAAATCGCAATGCTACATACAAGACCCCTTGGGAGTTGGATTAGAGACTGAAGTTCACAATTTGTGAGTCTAACATGACTTTGAGGGATGGATAACACCGAGAATGGTTTGTAGCATCGTTAATGTTGAATCTAAGGAATGCGTTGTCACAATAGAGGCTAGAAACTCAAGCCAAGGCTTTGGAGATTGCGATGAGACTACACGAGACCTTGATATAGGATCCCAACCTGGGAGTTCAGCAAATTCACACCCAATTGAAAAACTTGTGCCTTGAGATGCATAGTCTGAAACAAGACAGGACAGCTCACCGAGAACTGCGCAACGAGGTATGGTGTGTAAAGTGCAAGGGTTAGGGACATGACAAGGACCACTGCTTGGTATTCATGAATTACCTCATGGGGGGAGGACCAATGCCATTAAGACCAGAGGCATAAGTAGGACCTAGCATAGTTCCTATGTTGTGGTGCATGATTTGTCAAATAGGAGGAAAGCATGCTATGGATAATTGGCATTTATTGCAGAAGTACACGCAGAATTCACAGTGGTTGTTCTGTAATTTTTGTAGGTCAGTGGGACATGATGAGCGCATCTATAGAAGTTATGAGCTGATTATGGATAGGACTCCTACCTATAGAGTTCAGGCCCAAACGTGGCCCCTTGACCAAAACGCAAGGATGACACGAACTAGATTTCAAGGGCGCAGACAAGGCCAAGGTGGAGGAGGACCTAGAAGAGGTCACAGACAACTGATATGCTACAATTTCGGAGGGCTAGGACATTATGATCGCGGTTGTACGAATCTAACTCATCGACCATTCTTGTATTATACATTGTTTGATCATGAGACGGAGGATTGTCCCACACTGATAGCGCGGTTGCATGACAAGGGAGCGCTCTAACCTCCCCCAACCCAGAACCTGCAAATGATGAGGTCTGAGCCACGTGCGGAAGACCCTAATGTGAATATTGTGCTCTGAAGTGTAATTACGATAGGGGATGACATAGGCAAGTAGCCTAAAGATACTACTTGGGTTCACAAAGGCTCCGACGAAGGAACCAGAGTTTGATTTGCATCACCCTAAGGAAATCTTCATCGAGGTCAGGAAGAGCTTCACTAATGCATCCACCTCAGGAATCAAAGATAGACCAGAGCCAGAAATGGACCCATCGATGCTCATGACATTCTTGGAAACATGCTTGAAGCTGTTGAACAATAGCAAGGTTGTAAAGGGGCTGCAGGAACTCATAAATAGATGTGCTAGGACCACGCCGAGAGAACCACGCATAGTTCAAAGGATTGGAAAGCACGTGATGAGGACATGAAGGGAGATGAGATTGACTACGTAAATTAGGGAATACGAGATGGACCAAGTGATTCTAGACCTAGGATCCAACACAAACGTTATGCTAAAGCAGACATGGGAGCACATGGGGAGGCCTACGCTGAAATGGTATCCTATCAAACTATGAATGGCAAACTAGCAAAATATCGTAACAATGGGAAGATTGTAGGGAATCATAGTGGATATCAATGGGGCCAGTGCGCGACTATGAAAGCTATGACGACTTGGAGTGCATCTACAAGATAACCGCGCGAGATCAAGACTGGGTAAATCCAATGGCAGATGGACGAATATCATGGGAGAGTGAAAGCTCCTTCACATTGGATTCTGATGAAGAGATAGAATGATGGCAGAACCAGTTACATGAGGTAACCATGTTGAACTGCAACATGATGACAAGATCGCTGCAATATGTATCAATGAAGGTAAGGGATCTGCCTATGTATGATGGGTTAAGCGAGGTATATGACTTCCTAAACAGATTTGAAAGAGAGGTGCCAGAATAACAATGTTTTGAAGCTTTGAAATGGGTATTGCAAGCTACGCCCATGAGGTGGTGGGGTACGCACCAAGGAAGCTTCAAGGACTGACGCGAATGCAGGAGAATGATGCGCACGTGGTTTGGGAAACCTAAGATGTGATTAACAGACAATATTACTAGGCAAAATGATCCACGCATGCACCTGTCTAGATGGATAGGAATATTTTAAAAAACATACGCGGATGCACATAAAGTTCGCGATGGGAGACAGAGTCAGTAAGCATGTGCGGGCAAGGTAATGGTGTGAATTACCCCTCCAGCTGGAACAACGAAGTATGGAGAGACCAAGTGCGCCAAAGGTTATCCACACCTAAGCCTTGAACGAAGTATGAGAAGCACTGAACAAGGTACACAATGTGCAACAAACTGATTGGGACCTATGTGTACCAGTGGTTCTATGGGCTTATAGGACCATGTACAAGAAATTGATGGAGTAGGCGCCTCCAAGGCTAGATTATGGAGTGAATAGTGTAATCCCCATGGAATATATTGTGCCTAGTCTGCGCATCGCAATGCTCAAATATATGATGGACCGTGGAGCCCTAGAGGAAAGGCTCGCACAGTTGGAAGAATTAGAACAAGAATGATTCCTGGCTAGCTTCCATCAGCAGGTACAAAAGCAACACAAAAAGGCCTGGCACGATCACCACATTAAGTTGCGCACCTTCAAGGTAAATGATTTAGTGTTACTGTATGACAATAAGCGTGATAAATTCCTGGGAAAGTTCAGAATACATTGGATGGGACCGTATGTTGTTAAGGAGGTCACAGATGGAGGCACGGTGCAACTGGTAAAGCTAAATGGAGAACCTATCCCAAGCAAAGTGAATGGCAGTAGATTGAAGCCATACATGGGTGGCCCGATTATTTTACTAACCGACAGAAGCACAATATTCGCACTCCAATTAGCTAGAAGAAGGCATGGGACTATAAACAGATGCAGGGGGCACATGAACAGATCTAGGGAAGTAGTTCCAACACCGCGGTCTCGAAACAATGTAAACAAGAGATTCAATGGGCCGCTGCTCAGTGCCCTGTCGACCTTGCAGTGGTTTGAGTAGAGTTGGAGAGACTTCGCGTGAAGATCTCCACACTGACAGACTGACTCGAGGGCGAGCCACGATGTTTGTGTTGGGGGTGTGTTGGGCGTGGAATCCCCCCCAATGCATGTTTTCGGCCTTAAAACCCAAGTTTTGACCAAGTCCATTGTAAAGACTCTACGACTTATGGGCACGGAGCGTGAAGTCATAATAGAGTCATAGTGTTGTCAACCCTTGTTTTTGTAATGTAATGTTGGTTTGAAAGATCTACTCATGGTCCGCAGACCATGGGATTGTATAAATGGAGCGAGGCTCTAAGTGTAAAAAAAAATTAATCAAATCCAAGCATGATGAGTCTGAGGAATTGATTAAGTCAAAGTGTAAGTTGTGTCTTTGGGTCGTAGAGTAGAAGAAGGCTCTGCAGGTGTGTGCGTAGAGGCCTAGTAGTCTGTAGCTGAGTGCACAGACCCCTGCAGCTGAGTGCGCGGGGCAAGTCAAGTCTGTAACCATGGGAAGAATTAATAAAGAGAAGTTTTACCATATTTCTATGTATCATTTTCTGTTTTATGTATTATTGGGTATGAATTCCAAGTTTACTATCTATTTGTCACGCGAACTTATATGAATGTGTTCTATAAATAAATATAACATAAGGCATACATTTATGTGAAGGTAACTAACTGGTGTAAGAAGATAAGTAAGATCTCAGGTGTGACTTAGGTTTCGGCGAAGGTGAATATATTAGGGCGCGAAGGCCAGGGAAGTGCGAGAAGAAACCTACATGTAGGGACTAGCAGTTGGACCGAATCAACCCCTTAGAATTCTCAAGGGTGCGGAAACCTGGTTCCAACACCCCTCGATACTACTTTGGGTGAGACCTCAGTGTGCGCTCCACGGACTGTTGGCAAAAGGGAAAATAGTACGAGGATTTTTTTGGCTAATTAACTCTGAACCTAGGTTAGGCCCCAACAAGCCAATAATTTGGGAGGGATTTGAACCATTTCCGTTATTTTCCATCCAAATATTGACCAAAATGTCTCAACACCACATCTAATTGTTCTACATACAACTTTTATGCAAATGCACATAAATTTTTATTTCTTTGTGTTGAAATATCATCTTCTCCAGTGAACCTTGGAAAGAGCTTAATATAGTCTTGTGGCATACCGTTTACAGATTGTGGCAGGTCCAAAAGGACATATTTATTTAGGATAAAACTAGGGACAACCATGTTTTGCAAAGGAGGTGGTAGGAGCTTTATCGCGGGGCCTTACTAAGGATTTTTTTGAATTGTAGCTGACTGGGGCTAAGTTGGAAAGCTATTTGCACTTTGTGTTGGATTGTTTATGAGAATGTATTTAACCTCCTTAGGTTTTTGGATGGTATAAAATGTGAAAGCAGGAGAGCTTATACAGGCTTCTTTGAATTTGACTCTTGAGGAAAATGGGCCAAATAATGCACAACATCCCTTGGGATATTCTAAGATTTTGGAGGGATAACCATAGTAATTTATCACAACATTTTGAGAGCTAGAGGATGATTCTTTTGGAAAAGAGGTCACAAGGACTAAGGTGGTAAGGGTTCTTTCTTTCCATATCATTTTAGATACTATATTTTTGGGGTAAAACATAGGAGGGGTTTCTTGTTGTGAGGTATTAGATCAAGTGTGTGGCTTTTTTAAAGTTAGGGTGCTCAAAATGAGACTTAAATAATGGAGTCGCCAAGGTGAGAGATCTACAAGCCACAACCCTTATTTCTCACCTTATTAGAGTCATCAAAGTTGAGAGATGTGAAATAACACCAAAAGATGTTGTACCACCTAGAAACAACCTTTGTGTTGAAAGGAGACTAGTCTGTAGGACATATCGATGAGTTCTTTAAAGGATTTGTAGAGCTTTTCTATTTCACTTTAGTATTTAACATCTTTGGGATGAAATTGATTATGAATCTTCCTTAAGAGGAGAAATGTAAATATGGATGTAAAATAAAGCTCACAAGAGCATCAATAATTGACTCAACCGGCCAACATCACATGAACATGTAGTTTTATAAATCATTTGTAGTATATTAGATAAAGGAATTGAAGAGGAGGGAAAACCAATGCACGGGGATTAAAATAAGAATCCAGTGCATTGAAGTTCAGTAATAAGTGGATGAGAAAAACAATCAGATGAGATGCTAAGTTACATGGAGCACATTATTAAGGATAATAATTCATATTAATTTTAGGCATCGTTAGTTAGCATTGGACATAGATGAATCCATAAATCCATGAAAAACATATTCATGAGCTATTGTTACATGTAATTTGAGAAGAAGAGTGACAACATATGGACCACACATAAGAAGGAATACATATTGCACATTTATATGAGCTAGAATCACCGAAAACATTCATTAATATTCCACAGAGCATACATTTCATTGAAAAATTGCAGAGCTTCTTCCTTTGAAAACAAAAATTCCAAAATATTGGTTCTATATCATGAACTATTTTTATAGGGCCTCAGAACGAGAGCTCATTACAAAATATTCTTTCTTGATTTGGTAGTGAATGATCATAACAAAATATCAGCTTGCTTTGTGGAAAAAATGTGCTAACTAGATTCTAACTAAGTGGGATTGTTTCTTCTCAAATAAAATATTTACATAAAACAAAAAATCAAAGTCTCATGATCTACATGATTAGTAGTATCATTAGCCATGATAAATAGATTTTGGAGGCAACATTGATAGGTTGATGATTTGTAGCATAGGAGGATTGAAGAGATATTCACACATTTTCCATAATGAGGGAGCTAGTAAAGGAGCATGAAAGAATCATTAATATGTGATGTTGATATTTTCCATCCCTGTATATTTCAACCTATGGCAGAAGAATCCCTTAACCAAATGCAAAAGCTGAAAATCCTTCTTCAAATAATTTACCACAATCATTCCCTTTAGGGCGTGAGTCTTCTCATGAGAGGAATCCACCTTGCTCTTGGCCTCTAGTAGCCTTTAACTATATTTCTTCGACTTGATCAATGCTCCCACAAATTCCCAACAGTGTGGCATTACTTCTTTTACTATTTCTTCAAAGCCATCCTTGAAAGCAACCATAACTTAAAGTAATGCACCTAGGCATTGCTTATCTTTTACTTTGGCTTTTTCCTTCTCAACTACTTTAGAGATCTCCATCATAGAAAGCACTCTATCCACCACAGCTATGGGCCTGAACTCACTGAGTGTCCTTTCATTCACCAACTAAATGAACTTCTTAGTAATGTGGGAGTTATTTTAATAATATTCATTGGAAGTTATGATGAAGAATTCATAATCCTTGCTCAAAATATTTTCTTTATCCATTAAATTTGTGTATTCCCAGTTTCTTTTAATTTCTATTATGATTTCAACCTAGACAAGTTGTTTGGATTGTAGGAGAGACATGTTTCCTTTCATATTTCCTTTTAGCTCAGTAATATCTTGGTTTTTTACCTATAGGTTCTTACTGATCAAGTATGCATTAGTCCTGGTTATCTCAATCTATTTTTCTTTCTATGCTAGGTTTCTCTAGGTAGTGTTGAAATCCTTCTGCACCTTCCTAAGCTCCCCTTCCGAAAGTTGGAGTTTGGTGAACGTCTTGGTGAGTTGTTATGTGGTATTTTGGGAGTTTTTAGGCACAAGCACTGCACAAATGTGTATGTCTATCCTCAGCTAAAGTTCGTGTCCCAACTTCTTGAGGGCTTCTATCTCATTGTTTATTCTATCAATTCTCTATACAATATTTCTTTCTCTTCTTCCACCTATGAAATTTCCTTGTACTGCATATTCTCACTAGCTCACATCTTTATTTTGTGTCTTAAATCTTGTATTTCTCCTTGTGAACATTGGAGAAGGGCTTCAAATAAAGCTTTGTCTTCTAGATTTACCCCCAACCTCATAATCAACACTTTGAACCTTTCATTCTGCATGTGTATAGCTTTGGAGTTAGATCTCTCCTGTCTTAAACTTATTGCAACCTTCTCTATTAGCTTCTTATCCTTGCTGATGGTCAGTGCATTTCTATTGAGCTAACTATACAACATTTCTCCCACTTTCCTGTGGAAGTTAATCTTATTTGGAAGAGGGACACTTGCCAATTCCAACAAAACGTCCTGGACCTAGAATTAAGAGCCTGAAGGTAATGATTGTGCTAGTGGGCATCGTTGCAAGAACTTAATTTGATTTCCTACTATGTCCATAGTAACCAGAGGTATGGTCTGATATGGGACTGAATGAGATGCCATTTTTTTTGCATCTCATCTCTTTCCTTCTTGTTTCTTTCTTCAATGGCCTTTCTAGTAGAAGAACTTGGCTCAATAGTAGTTGTAATTCGTTTTGAACTTAAAATAACTACCTATGAAGAGGCTAAGCAAATAGTCTGTAATGGGTCTTCCAACAACAACTTGAAACTTGGTTGATCTGGTATTGTCTCCATTAACCTAGTCTCAATTTCTTCTTCCTCTATCTCATAGGTCTCTTCATTTTTACTGATGTGTACATCCTCCATCTCAACATCTTCATTTTGATCAATGGTGCCTTTCTATGCCTTGTCCTTTGTTGCTAGAGTCTTGATCTCCATCTTTGTGTTAATAGTCCAAGCATCAAACTTAGCCTTCCATTCGATCTTAGGCCTATTTTGATGCTCATAAGTTCAAGCCTGTATGCTCTCTCCTCTGTTGGAAATGACACCATGAGGATCATAATGAAAGAACTCCTCGAGATCAAAATTCATTTGTTTGAGTAATTCCTCAGCTTCCCTTTGGGCTTGCCTAGAATTGATAGTAAAATATCTCGTAGGATTTCTAAACTTAAACATATATCCCTTATTAGTAGAGATAAAGTGAACTTGGTCTAGATTGAGGATCTGTCTAATGGATTCTAGAGAAAAAATCATCATGGGCATAGACACAGGAAAGTAGTAAGCAGGAAGCTCACACTCGTAGACGTTAATTTATGTGAAATCCTCAAATAGGCATGAGTCCCCCACCTTGGTATCCTTCCTAAATTAGAGGATTCCTTTTTGTTGAGGGATAAATCTAAGAGTGGAAACACAATGAATAATTTTATAGGAAATGTCCATATAGGAGGATATAAACTCGGAATAACCATCAACATCTAGTCTCTACCTATCAACAACGTCCCAATTGAAAACAAACTTCCTTTGTTTGTTGGAAGCCAACAAACTGAGGCCTAGGCACTCGAACTCATCCAGATGAGTGTAGAAAAATAAGAAAGACAAAAAGGAATAATATATGAAATATAAGGTGGTGGGGAAATGGCGTAGCTGGAATCTTATGGCCTCGACTAGGTAAGCAAGGATATCAAACAAATTGCCAGGCTGCATCATTTTCCTTAGAAAACCTAAAGAGGCTTTAGTAGATATATTGGCATCTTCATTCCCAAAAATATGATAAATTAGGGATAGGATGGGATGAATAGGCTCTGTGAAGAGGGCTATAGGGACACTGTCAGAAATAGGTAGAGACTCTAGGCTAGGGGCCAAGACCATGTGCAGAAAGGATTGTTGTTGATCAACTTAAAGCGTAGTGTAATCGTAGAAGAATGTAGTTTTTGTAAACTGTTAGGGTTCAAGAGAGCTTGGGTAAATTAGGGATTTTTGAATTAGCTCTAGGGTGACGTCAACGATTTTGACGCTAATTGAGGAGACAAAATAGTTCTTCTCATTTATATAAGTGACTGTTGACGAGGAAATGAAATTAGGGAAATATTGTACTCAAGGTGTAATTTGGTATTACAAGCCTGAGTCGACCACCCAAAGTGGATCTTCGCCTCTTATGTGGTTACCATATAAGTTGAGTCGAAGGTTTGTGAGGTGGTAGGACCTAGAGGGGTCAATGAGTTGTGCCTCTCTGTCCATGAGATATTTGACACTGGAGGAGGCTTTAGCCTCCCAAGATTTTTGGGTATTAGGGGATGCTCTCTTCATGTTCCAATGAATATTCAAATAATTTACAAGTGAAAGGGATTCATCGGTTACCTTGCTATCTCGAAGATTGTTGAAAACGGTGTTGTAGAGAGGTTCGAGACTGGTTGAGTGATCAGATGATGTTTATAGAATAAACGAATGATGGGAGGATTTTACACTGGGAAGCAATACAAATCTTTTAAAAATTTGAGGAGGGAAGGGTTTTTATAGGCATAAAGAGGATAATGCTCATCTAATGTGGGATGAAATCACTAGAGGAAACGTGGGAGAAGGGTATTGGATGGTGACGTATGATAGGTGGACACGAGCAAGGGGTAGAGATGTTACTGTTTAATTTTTAAATTTCTTGATCGCTTGAATTTGTGTTGACATACTGACCATCGGGGTGAGTGGTACCCACCATTGTCTGGCAGGTAGGAGAGAGGGAGGCTGGATAAATTGGTTACGTCATGGAATTAATCTAAGTCATTCGATTGAGGGGCCTACCAGTATGATTTGTTAAATATAGGAAATGCTTCTAGGGGATGGTTGACCAGAGATGGATGGTGATCTGCCCCTCACCTACTCAGACTTTAATCAAAATGGTGTACCTATTAAAAAATCCTCCTTTAGCATGTTACACTTACCTGGGAGGGGCAACATGAGTGTATGTTTTAATATTAGATCTTTTTTCATGGCGCTATGGCTTGGTAGTTGCCCCCATCACTGATTTAGATGATTTTTTAGTTAGGATTCTTGAATTTGATTTCTTAGAATTGTTTCTTAAGTGATAAATTGAAACAACACTTTCCTCAACCCTCTCTTCCAATTGATGGTTCCCTCTTACGAAACTGATTATGGCCTGCCAACGGGGTTGACCTCGCTGAGTGGTGGGGCAACACTTCTGTTCAGGGTGTCCCAAGCCAAGCCATAGTTCGTCCTCTGACAATTCGGTTAGTTTGAAAATAGAGGATGTTGTAGCTCACTCTCTAGGTCAAATATTGGTTCCTGCTACAATGGAGTTCATCGCTGAGTAACTTTGCAATATTCAAATCAACATGGACATTTTAAGGGACCACACATATGAAGATCACAACGAAGTTGTGGCCCACCTCAACGATATTCAATACAGTCAAATTGAAACTATGGAATAATTGAAGAACCTTCGTCACAACCACTGTCCCACAAATGATCACTTAGGTAGCCTGGAAGTATGAGTGGTACATATAAATTTCCATATGTATGATTGTGTTGGTTATTTTTCAACTCCCCCTGTACTACCCCCCAATCGCCCTCCGTGATGTTCTGCTATCATTTCTTGTCCTCTTTTCATTTCTTCCTAGTACACTAAGGTTACAATACCTTGCAAAAATAATGATTGTCAAGTGTTTTCTATGGTATCCTCGAGTCCCCAATCTCAACAAGTCTGATCAGAATGAGATAAAGGGGACTATTGAGACTAGCTTTGTAAGCAACACTTTCCTAAAAATAGAATGAAAGTTTTTTTGAACGAAATAAATTCTTTCATATAAATAGAAATTAAAAATATTAAAAATAATATTATTAAAAACCAATAATTATATTAACAAAGTATTAACTCATTCATTTAATAAAGAATAATAATAAAAAATTTATTCATAATATATTTATATTAATAATAAATAATATATTCATATAATTAAAGCTACATTAGTAAATGTGGTTTATATACTACGAAGGAATATAATTATGATTATTAAGATTATTATTATTAATTAATATTACTACCATTATTAGTTAATTAATTAGTTAATATTATTATTAGTAATTTTATCGTAAACTTAGTTTAATAACATTGTTAATTAATAAATCATAATAATAAATAACTATTTTTTATTATTATATATTTATATTCTTTTATTAATATAAATATTATTAATTAATTATTAATTATTATAAATATGGTTAACATTGTTAAATATAAATATTGTTAATAAATAATAGTAATGATAATAATAGTAATAGACTAATTATTATTGAGACAACCTTTTCCACAAAGCGACATTGGACCATGGTTGAGCATGGATGACCATGGTTGTCACAATGTGACATTGGATGAAGAGAAAAACTTTAAGATTAATTCTAAAACCCTACGTTGATATAAACCTAAAGGAATAATATTAAACCCAAGGGATTAATTTTATAAACCCAAGGAATAATATTAAACTCAAGGGATAAATATTATAAACCCAAGGTATATAGGCACTAATATAAATATTCTTTGTCCTAGAATATGCATGGTTTACCATGGTTGACGATGAATAATTTTTGTATTGATACATTATTTGTCCCAATACAATGTTGGACTATGGTTGACCATGATTTATTTTCATATTGAGAAAACATTTGGCACAATGCGACATTGGACAATGGTTGAACATGGTAGATTTTCATATTGAGACAATCTTTTTCATAATGCGAAATTGGGTTATGGTTGAGCATGGCTGACCATGGTTGCCACATTGTGACATTGGACCAAGAGACAATCTTTGGGATTAATTCTAAAACTCCAAGGTATTATAAACACAAGGGAATAATATTAAACCCAAGGAATTAATATTATAAACCCAAGGTATATAAACCCTAAGATAAATATTATAAACCCAAGGGATAAATATTATAAAGCCGATGGAATACTATTAAACCCAAGGGATAAATATTATAAACCCAAGGTAAATAAGACCTAAGATAAATATTAAAAACCCTCAAGTAAACATGTTTGATCATGGTTGACCATGACTAATTTTGATATTTACACAATATTTGTCAAAATGAGATGTTGGACTATGGTTGACCACAATTTATTTTCATATTGAGATAACACTTGGCACAATGCGACATTGGAAAATGGTTGGCCATGGTTGATCATGGTTTATTTTCATATTGAGACAATCCTTGTCACAATGTGACATGAAACATGGTTGACCATAGATGACCATGGTTGTCACAATGTGACATTAGACCAAGAAACAATCTTTGTCACAATGTGACATTGGACCAAGAAACAATATTTGTCACAATGTGACATTGGAACATGGTTGACCATGGATGACAATGGTTTTCACAATGTGATGTTGGACCAAGAAACAATTTTTGTCATGATGTTACGATGGTTATTCACTATGGTTGACCATGGTTGATCTACATATTGAGACAACCTTTGACACAATGTGACATTGGAACATGGTTGACCATCGTTAATTTTCATATTATAAACCCAAGCCAATAATATCAAACCAAAGGGATTGAAATTATAGAACAAGGCACACAATCCCTAAGATAAATATTATAAACCAAAGGGAATAATAAATCCAAGGGATTAATACTAAAAATCGAAGGGATTATAAACCCACGGGAATAATACTAAACCCAAGCGATAAATATTATAAACTCAAGGTGTACAAACCCTAAGATAAATATTATAAACCCTAAAATAAACATGGTTGACTATGGTCGACCACTGTTGATTTCCATATAGACACAAGCTTTGTCACAATGTGACATTGGACTATGGTTGAACATGATTGATTTTCCTATTGAGACAACCTTTGTCACAATCTGACATTGGACAATGGTTGACCATGGACGACCATGGTTGTTACAATGTGACGTTGGACGAATAAATAATTTTTGTCACACTGTTTCCATGGCTATTGACCATGGTTGACCATGGTTTATTTTCATATTGAGAAAATTTTATCAAAATGTGATGTTTGGCCATGGCTGATTTTCATATTGAGATGATCCAAGTCATAATGCAACATTATACCATAGTTGACCATGGTTCATTTCCATATTGAAACAATCTTTGTCACAATACGATGTTGGACCATGGTTGACCATGGATAACAATGGTTGTCACAATGTGACGTTGGATCAAGAGGAAATATTTGTAAACCCTAAGATAAATATTGTAAACGATAAAATAAGCATGGTTTATCATGGTTGTGCATGGCTGATTTTCATATTGACACAATCTTTGTCAAAATGCGACATTGGACCATGGTTGACCATGATTGAATTTTCCTACTAAGACAATGTTTGTCACAATGTGACATTGGACCATGGGAGTAATACTAAAACCCAAAGGGATTATAAACACAAGTGAGTAATATTAAACCCAAGGGATTTATATTAAACCATAGGATTAATATTATAAGCCTTACGAATAATATTATGCCCAAATAATATGAACCCCTAGATTAATAAACCCATGCAATTGATATTATAAACCAAAAGGACTATTAAACCAAAGGGATTAATACAAAAACAAAATGGATTATAAACATATGGGAATAATATTAAACCCAACAGATTAATATTATAAACCTAAGATATACAAATCCTAACATAAATATGCTAAACCCTAAAATAAACTTGGTTGACCATGGCTGATTTTCATATTGGCACAACCCTTATAACAATGCGACATTGGAGCATGGTTGACCATGATTTATTTTCATATTGAGACGCTATTCATCATAATGTGACATTGACCATTGTTAATTTTCATATTGAGAGAATATTTGTCACAATGATATGTTGGACGATGGTTGACGATGGATGATGATAGTTTTCACAATGTGACTTTGAACCAAGAGACAATATTTGTAAACCTTAAGATAAATATTATAAACCCTAAAATAAACATGGTTGATTTTCATATTGACACAATATCTGTAATAATAAGGCATTAGAACATGGTTGAACATCATTTATTTTTATATTGAGACAATCTCTGTCACAATACGATGCTCAACGATGGTTAGCCATGGTTGACGATGGGAGTAATACTAAAACCCGAAGGGATTATAAACCTAAGGAAATAATATTAAACCTACGATTAATATTATAAACCCTATGAATAATATTATCCCGACGAATATGAACCCCTAGATTAATAAACCTAAGAGATTGATCTTACAAAGCCAAGCAAGGAAAATTTTAAGGATGGAAAATTTTCTTGAAGTTTAAAACATTGGCGAATCTCACTAATCCCTAATATGCAAATTATAAATGTTTATTGATATATTTGTAAAATTAATCAAATTTATAATTATTTTATATATAGTCTCTATAATTTTGGCGATTTTTAAGGTAAAATAATTTTATATTCTAAAATTTAGGCGAATCGTCTTTTATAAAATTGGAAATTGGCGAATCTTTTTTGTGGAAAAATCATGGAAAATTAGCCCACTGGGCGAACATTAGCCCCTAAAATTTTCCATGAAGCCAAGGTACTAAGGGAATAATATTAAACCCAACAGATTAATATTATAAACATAAGATATACAAACCTTAAGATATAACATTTAAACCCTAAAATATACTTGGTTAACCATGGTTGATTTTCATATTGAAACAATATTTGTCACAATGTGACATTGGACTATGGTTGACCATGCTTGATTTTTATATTGAGACAATCTTTGTCGTAATACGATGTTGGACCATGGTTGATTTTCATATTGAGACAACTGTTGTCACAATGTGATGTTTGATCATTGTTGACCATGGATGACCATAGTTGTCACAATGTGACCATAATTATTAACAATGTTTGACCATAGTTTACCATGATTAACCATGGTTGACCATGGTTGATTTACATATTGAGACAATCTTTGTCACAATGTGACATTGGAAAATGGTTGAACATGGTTGCCCATTGTTGATTTTCATATTGAGACAATATTT
This sequence comes from Pinus tabuliformis, assembly GCA_031772625.1. NCBI lineage: Eukaryota > Viridiplantae > Streptophyta > Pinopsida > Pinales > Pinaceae > Pinus > Pinus tabuliformis. The sequence goes on along the minus strand of CM062808.1, from coordinate 591,344,305 downwards.
TTCACAATGGGACATTCAACCATTGTGATTATTGACCATGCTTGATTTTAATATTGAAATATGTGATAAGAGATCATCACATTGAGACAATATTTGTTGCAATGTGACGTTGGACCATTGTTGACCATGATTGTTACAATGTGATGTTGGATCAAGAGACAATATTTTCCACAATGTGACCATGATAATAATGGTTAACCATGGTTGATTTACATGTTGAGACAAGATTTGTTAGAATGTGACATTGGACCATGCTTGACCATTCTTGACAGTGGTTGATTGTCATATTGAGACAATATTTGTCACATGGAAAGTCTGTCCAAATTTTCACTAACAGCTCACTTTGTAATAGAGTTTATAGTATGAATATTCTAACCTTTAGATAGTGAAATATTATATGGCATGCATGCCTTGAATTAGAGGTTATTGATATGATACATGCAAGTGGATATTATATATATATAAATGTTGTTTTACTTTAGTGAATATATTTATAATAGGTCAATACAATAGGAAGTTTATAATTGTTTTTGGACTTACAAGTAAAATTTGATCTCTCGCAATGCACTTGCCAATTAATATGTAATAATAAAATAGTCCTAACTTTTCATTGGATAATGAATGTGATTTTACATCCATGAGAATAATGTAATCATGGGTTTTTCAATCCATATGATCTTGTATTTACAACAAAACATAACCGTGATTTTATAATTATATGTGTTTATTTAATGCACTTGAAATATGGATAAAATATATGCGTATGTGTTTGTATAATGCATTGTAAATAAAGACAACAATATTAGCCTTTTTTTATATCATGAACCTATGATTTTACATTTGTAATAACAAGAATGATTTTTGTATTAAAGAACTAGTAGATTGTTATCCATGGTTTTTCAAAAAGTAGAGTAATTCGAAAATAATACGATGGCTTTGCAGGTTTATTTTAATGGTTTTTCATTATGTTAAATGTAATAAAAGTATTATTTTGAAAAGACTAGTTATGGTATTACATGGGTTAAACAGTTATGGTTCATTTAAGGATGAAATATTAGTTATTTTTATTGTTTTAGTTTTATGCCTGTGCAAGACGTTTTTTCATGTAAATACATATAGTGCATGGAGGATTATTATTGATTCTAACGATAAAACTGATAACCGATAGAGATTAAATATTTGAGATAGGAGGATTTTGATTCTCTCACATTAAATTTCGTGAAAATCCATAATATTTTGGGTTTCGATAATTTGATATTTCAACCTTTGCAGGGAATCATGGTATTAGAGTGTTTACTAACAATAACGTTTGAAGTAAAGAATCACGACCTTCGCAAAGAATTTAGTGGTAGTTTCTAAATGAATCTATTTTGTAGCAGTAAAACGAAGGATTATAAGTAATAAGATTATAGGAAATGACTTAATTATATATAATTGTTGCTACATGTAGAGTGAAATATCGTCAAATGTATATTACAATAGGAAACTTGGTTTACTAAGACGTATTATTAATGGGGAAGAAGTTATTGCGCCAAACAATAAGGACATGAAGATATTGTGCTTTAATAATTATTGGGTAATGAGCTTGAAAAACATGACAACATGTCTAATGTATGGGCCTCTACTTAGTAATTGTTGAATAATATATTATGTTTTATTTGTAAAATTAAACAATGGAAAAGTGATGGACTTTGATGTTTCCATTGAATGAGGGATGAACATCCACAAGAAAAGTGTAATAAAATAAGAAATTAATTCTCTTTCCCTTTAGGGGTCTCTGAGGTAATACAAATGTTCATTTGTGTTCTTAACTAATTTGTTTATCTTCGTGATGTTGTTACCTTGCATGATGTTTGAAATTATCTCATTCATCATGTTTTTAATAAACCCTCATAATTTGAACAATGTTAATGATGCAAAGCTGCAATTAAATGCATTATGTTAACAAGTTGCACTAATATTATTCCTTTTACCCAAATAGCTATTCCATTTCTATGGTTACTTCACTTAATGATTATGATTATAATATTTGATGAGCATATCAATATTAGGTGATAAGTCAATCATGGCATGCTACTTGCAGGTAAAACTTGTAAAAATAATTAATCTTGTCTATTTTGTACAAGGTATATTGAGGGATGTGACAATTTTCTTCCATCAAGATTTTTTACCTGATCATCTCAACCTGCTAGTTGGAAACTAGATATTTTCACCATCTATTAATTGAGTAACAATTCCAAAACTATAATAATGACAACATTTGTGACCTAACTAGAAATTCTAAATAAACATCAAACCAAAATTGATTAGTGAAGCACATTAATCAACTAAGACTTTAATGAGATAACTGTAGTTACGTATGTTGTGCTAGATCTTGGACGGGCTATTTATTTTATAATACATGGGATATGGTGCTTGGCTTCAGTTATCTGGTTATCCATATGTTGCATGTGAAATGTCATATTATGTTCCTCCCTCTTAACGCCTACCAAGTTAGAAATGTTTTTATACTAGTCCACTTGTTGCTTTAAAGGATTCTACTCAGCAAACTATTCACTTTCCAGTAAAGGAAAAGGGCCTAAAAATATTGCTTCCTATGGCCCCATAGTATAACAATGCTATGAAACAAAATTACCAAATTCCTATGGGAGCTCAGAGTCTAACATATCATGGCGATCTCTCGTAAAATAATTCTCGATGTTTTGAAATTCACTTCTAACATCCATAGGGATAGTCTCTTGAAATATTATTGCTCCCTCTTGGGTCTGTGAGTGGTCTTAGTTATGTTGTTGATGACCACGAACAACTCCACCACATATGTGATTGTACATCCTATAAATTTGCATTTCAACAACCCTAATAAGTATAACCCAACTCTCGATAAGACACAAAACATATGTGTAGGGGTTTTGTTGTAGAAGGCTCCAAAATTCCCTAAATATTATATGCCCAATTATGTACACAATGTTTCAACTCCCTGTGAGACAAAGATCGATAAATCTAGACAAACATAGTTGTAAACCAAAATTTTCTACAACATGATGGTATCCAACATTCCTAACAAAGGTCATAAATTGACTAACAACTACAAGCTCAATGGTAAAACCTTGGGAATTAAAACTTGTCTCATAAAAAAGCCCTAGGACTCAAAATGATGATAGACTCACTCTATAGAAATTTGAAAAGAAATTATAACCTTGAACATAAAATCTCATTCTAATCATTTCTTAAGTTTAATTAATTAATTTTTAAATAATTATTTAAATTATAAAATTTAAAGAATATATAAACTATAAATTATATAAAAAATTATTAAAAAAAATATTTGTAATATTTTTTATTGAAAAATTTTCTCAACACTAAGATAATTTATACACTAAGAGTCAAAATGTTAATCATTACAACATCTCCACCATACTAGGATCAATTTTTTATGTAAGAGTTAAGTTTAATTGTGAACCTCATATATAAATAAAATTTTTAATAAAATGTGAATCGGGTGAGAGGAAATCTTGGATAAAATATAATATTAAATTATTATATTTTACCAAATATTTTTTTACCATTTCCACTCGGTAAAAAGTGATATGAGGTAGGGGAATTACTAACTCAAATGTAATATTATTACATTTTACATAATATTTCTCATGACCCCTAGCCTAAATATTACATTTTACTCGACATTTCCCCTCCACCTTGCTAATGTTATAGTTAAGTTTGCTAACTTTTAAACCTGAAATATAAAGAAAAATTACAATAAAAAATGGACCAATTGAGGGGAACTATTAGGTAAAATGTCCCATTGTAATGTTATATTTTACATAATTTTTATCCCAACGTTTAAAAGGTGGATGAAGGAAGGAAAAATATCAGATAAAATATGATAATTACATTTCACCTAATATTTCCCTGACCTCCACCCCTTACCCCAGTTCACTTTCATTATTAGATTATTAATTTCTAAACTTACCATCCTATATCCATCAGAGCTTCATTTCTATAGCACATTGTTACACATAAATTAAGAGAATATGATAAATATATTATATTAAAGTTATTATCAAAGAAACTGTTAGAATCAAGCATCAAAGAAATTTTGATGATGAAAATGGCCATGAAAACAAAAATGTACAAACAAAATCAACTTTATAAGAAAAATAAGATTGAAGATGACGATGTCAACGATGCAGATGATTCACCATTTTTCAGTAAAAATGTTAAAAGATAAAAATAATAATAATAATAATAATAATAATAATAATAATTTCAACTCATACTTTCAACTTCTTTCCCTGCATTTTTTTTCAAATTTTGAGCAAGAGCACTTGTTGCATGCAAAATTTCATTCCTCATTGAAGGAATACCCATTTTCCATATTTTCAATGGACCTTTCTTCAAGAAAAATGAGAAATACACGAAAAACATTATTATTTTTCATTTATTTCTCATTTTATGTTAATTAGGCTCCTTAGTGCTTTTGCTCGATATTTGAGTAAACCTGTATGGAAATAAGTTGAAAATACAAGTTAAAAAAGATGTTTTTATTTTCTCGCTATAAAATTTGATGGTGTTATCAAATATTACTTTTTTATTTCCATTATTACTTTATAATATTTCTTAGGAGGCCAATTTTAGACCTCTCTATATGTACATCTCTTTAACGATAGAAACAAAAAACACAAAACACTTAACATGACCAAAGAGATCCACAAAACATACAAATTAAATAAGATCACTAAACATATCGATGCAAATGCTCAACACACTCATATCCATAGGAACGTTTTACCTTTACAATCTATATGGATTCAACTCCATCATTTTCTAAAGATAATTATGTGGCTAAATGTAACATCAAATTAATATGGATCTTGGCTAGTTTAATTTCCCCCTTAAATAGGTTATACTTCAAATGAATATCAAGGGTCAATATCATGGGCCAATACCATGTGTCATTTTTGTTTTTTTATTATTATTTAATTTTGAGAGGGTTATTTTATTTTGTTAATTTGTTAATTTATATTTTTTCAACATGTTAAAATGTTTACATTATTTCAGATTACATAAAGTTAAACATTTGTACCATATTTTAATTTTATTTTTAGCAATTCAAAATGTTTACATTATCTTAGCTTATATTACAAATCACTAGGATACTAGGCTCGGGAGCACATCTTAGCCTAATAGAAAATAAGAAAGTTTATTAAAAAAATAAAAAAATATTATATTATAATTTAGAATAAAAATATTATATTGAAAGTCGAGAATCCAAAAATTATTAGTTTATTTTATTTATTTTTATTTTTATTCTTATTCTTATTCTTATATTTATGTCATTTGACTGCGTTAAAACGTTAAACATGACAGGACATAACAAGACACGACAAGACATTACAACATCTCTATCATACTTAATCTCTACCATACTTCACAGGGGAGTACTCCTAGCACAATAAATTGAAATTTTATTTGTTTTTATAACTTAAAGTTTTATCTTATATCCGAAACGTAATTAAGAATCACTTAAAGCATACATTTACATGACATTACAAAAAAAATCTAGTACATACATAAATATATATATTCATATAATCGAACATAAAATATTGAATTTTATTTTTAAAAGTGTATTGCTGTATAATTAAAATGATTTATTTATCATTTTTAGTTATATATTATTTTCAATTTATAATGAGGATGATTATTTCAATAAATGTGAGATTACAAAAAGATCTAGTAAGTATGGTATATATATATGTTTGTTAATAATAATATATATATTCATTGATATACCGTTATAAATAGTAATGGAATATGAAATATTGAATTTAATTTTTAAACTTGTATTGTTGTATAATTAAATTATTTATTTATAATATTTAATATATATTATTTTAAATTTATAATTACGATGATTATTTCAATAAATGTAAAATTAAGATAAATTTTCATGCGTTAAAATCATTATTTTGTAACGTATTAAAAGTGACATTGAGAAGTGTGGGTTTGTTGAGTAGTTATGGGTGTATTTGATGTATGTGATGAGTGGAGGTTGACTTGAGATAGATATCCAAATGTTGATATCATTATCACGGGTGTAACGTCTATACAACTGTAATTTTTTTTCCAAAGAATTCCCTTTCTTACAATACAGTTACTTGTATTTATTTTTTCTAATTCCTAAAAATAATGAATTTCATCTCCTCATCGCTCATGTAAAAATAAACCAACATATGGTGCTCTTCCTTCTAAGAGTACTTGACCTAAACACCATGTTGCATTTCTTAATTATAAGCATATGTATGTGGGGGCTAGCTCAACCTTTCCACTTTGCAAATTTCATCGAGTATTTTATATATATATATAAAACTCTAATACATTACACTGTAACGAACCTTTCCACGTTGCAAATTACATCGAGTATTATACATATATATCTATATATAATACATTAGACTATAGCGAACTAGGTAGAGCGATATTATCGACCTTATATATATTACATGCTCGACCCCATCTCCAATCTTTATAATTGTTACCAAGGCGTAACCTATATTCACATAGGTTCCACGGAGTATTTTGTGATGGTGGTAAGATATGACAGTGATATATTATCATGCTCATGTTATTCGATTTCTCATTTCAAATTTCCGTGGAACGTCGAGGCCTATGGACTAGGTTGAAGTTCTTCATGGCCACTTGGGTTTTCATGGCTACTTGGATGAACGTGGTGGCATACGTGGACTCGGCCACATAAAATCGAGAAATTTGATGGTATGAACCACTTCTTACTCTGCGGATGATGTGTAGGCTGATCGACTGTCCAAATGGCTTGGGTTTCAATGGACGATGGGATTGTTTTAGGGTTCGTTTCGGTAACCACCTTTGACCGTATCTCCACCATTTCGGCTAATTTGCACTTATGTCAGTTACGGTTTCGAGCTCTGCAATTTTTTTTTATTGATGGGGAAACATCGGTGGACCTTCCTGCTTAGTGCTTAATTCTGTATCGTTCAACTTAGTTTTTCGTTCGAATTCACCCACAGGGAACTTGCTAGTGCACATGTCAAGGTAATTACTCTCTGGTCTAAATTACTCGAATATTCTTTTGTCAACTGTGGTTCTCGGCTATTTTATTATTCTTCTTTCCGGTGAATTCTTTTGTCAACTGTGGTTCTCGGCTATTTTATTATGCTATTTTATTATTCTTCTTTCCGGTGATAATTCCTTTTCCATCGTTACTTTTGCCTCTAATTATATATTTGGTTAGGGTTTCAAAGGGGAAGCCCTAGACTGGTTTTCTATAAATAATGCCTCTAACTTCAAGATTCCAAGGCGTATGTGGTTTCGTTTGACTCCCGCCGGGCAAATTTTGTTTGAGTTCTAGTTTTCTCTTTGCACAGAGGGATTTCTTTGTCGGCAACACTCACCGCTTATATATATATAATTTCATTTGGAATAGGGTTCTGTGTCTTTGTCTTCGTGCTATATGAACATGTATAACTCTTACTTTCTCTGTCTAAACTCATTATAGTGCTCACAATAATAATTTTTTCGAAGACCTTCTCGTATACCCTAACTGATGTCCGCGTATCTTTTTGTTTGCAGGTGTGTTATGAACACGGGTATCCTAGGAGACCCCCTTGCTGTAAGACCTTGTCGTATACCCTAACTCATGTCCGCGTATCTTTTTGTTTGCAGGTGTGTTATGAACACGGGTATCCTAGGAGACCCCCTTGCTCTAGACAAATTATACACAATCTTTTCATCTCAGCTATGCCATTTGCAGGTTCTTACAAACATTTTATTTTCTATAAAATTGTACAGGTTCTCAAACTTGATGGCCGAGACCACTCTAGGATTCCAAGCTCAGGGTTTATATGCATTCAAGAGGTCAGTGCTGCTGCACAAGATTTTCATGGCCGAGACCACTCTAGGATTCCAAGCTCAGGGTTTATATGCATTCAAGAGGTCTTTGCACTGGCCAGCTTTATGCAATTTTTCCCGTAATACCTTAAGAACCATAATTGTATATTGCTAGCATCAGTCGGTTCACTATAATTATTCATCTCACCACTTGGAACTATGTTTATTTATTTATAAATATTGTTTTGTTATAGCTTTATTTGGGTTTGTTGTATTTGCATTTCTCTGTATGTGGTTAGTCTTGCATGGTCGGATTATATAAACTCTTTATGTTTATATATATATACACTTCGGGTCTATGAGAAAACTATATACTGAATTCAAATCGAACCCTTTATGGTTAATATTTGATAAAGCCCAACTATGCATTTTCTTTGTTTATTTTAATGCTATGTATAATTACAAGGTATGTTCATGGTATGTTCATGATCTTAGTCTAAATAGGAAGGTATTTTGAAATATTTATTTGATAATGAAGAAGCATTGATTTTATATTTCCTCCACATGGAAAATAATATTTTGTAGCTTATATTTTATAGCTCATTTTTTTTCCTTAATCTATGATATTTCTATTGTATTCTATGATATTTTTATTGTTCTTTTTAGTTTCAATAGGTTTGTATTACCATGTATAGTTGTTTTTTTTTTCATTTCACATTTGCAATTACTTTACATGTTATCTAAATGGTTTACATACTTTTCCAATCATAGAAACAAAGTTTTATTTTATATTTATTTACTCCCCCACAATATTTCTAGGCCAAAGGCTTCACAAATCTTGTTAATGGAATCACTAGACTTCTTCTTAGCTCTAATCTCCCCAGTATTTAGGACTGATATTCTTGGGTTAGATAAATAGGGTTCTCCTAAACCCTGGAGCTTCTAAGATGAATGCACTCTTATCTAGGATGACCCTAGAGACCCTAATATTAATGTAATTAATTATATTTTATTCAAAAGTAAACTTCAGCCTATGAATATTATATTTTTCTCAATGCTAATTCTACTACTTGTTTTGTCCATAACACTCCAAATATTTTATAAAACATATAGGACTCTCCATCAATATTTTTGGTTAAATCATTTACTTATTTCTTTTATAAAAATTTCAATTTTTTTGATGATTGTTTTGGTGATTCTATTTTTTTATTATGTAAATTTCTATATATTATATTTTCATAAATTAAAAATAAAATTCATTTTTATATAATAATATAATATAACTAATTTAGTTTTAATTGATTAAATTAATCTAATTTAATTTACTTAACTAAATTCAATTAATTTCTAAATATAATTATTTAGTTAATTTTATTAGTAAATTATAATATGTAATTTAATTGTAACTTGTTACAACATAATTTACTTCCAACCTTTTAATAAAACTATTAAAATAAAATAAAATATTATAACAATATCATATAATAAATATATATTTGATTAATAATGGGTACATTGAAAAGAGCTTTGGATGTATTGGAGTTTATGATCCTGAAAGAAACTCAATAGTGCTCCCCGGATGTTTCTTCTACCATCATAAGCCTAGAGACATTGATAAGAGCTTAACTTCCAAGAATTCCCATGCCATTATTCATTAGAGATCATTGCTGAAGGAGGAGGGTCATAATAATAAAGGAGGAGACATAAGCCTAGAGACATTGATAAGAGCTTAACTTCCAAGAATTCCCATGCCATTATTCATGAGAGATCATTGCTGAAGGAGGAGGGTCATAACAATAAAGGAGGAGACATGTATGGTATAATGTTTTGAAAAATGGTGGAAGGAGGTCCCACTCGCATCCATGTGGCTCTCCTACCACATCCTCACCTCCAGCCCCCATCTCCAACCCCCATCGTTCTTATAGGATACCCTACCCCTCCACCCCATCGTTCTTTGCTTTTTATTTTTATTTATTATTTCTTTTCATTTTATTTTCTGTTTATTTATTTTTATAATTTTTTTCCTTATATTTTAATAGTTTAACTTAATAAAAGTTAATAGTTATAAAAAAATAAGTGTAAAATTTTGTGAATAAAACTATTTTTTTGCAACAAGAAAATAATTTTTGAACCCACATTTTGGAGGCCAATATAATGATTTTTATTATATCAAAAAATACAAGAGATAATTAGAAATCTAATTCCACGGAGAAGGATCTAGAAGTGATCGAATGACCAGATTTAATCATTCAATACTCCAAAAATTAGCAGAAGCTACAACTCTAAATTTGCAACGAAAAATTAATTTCCCTAATCTCTTTTAGGAATTTTATGAGCTAGGATAATCTTATCATGACAAATTCCTTTTATATTACTTGTTTACTAGATAAATACCTATAGGGAACAATCGTAAGCATATAAATTCTTTAATTTAGTTTACTAATTTTAATTTTAATTTGGGAACTTGTTGTGGAAGTTTTAGATCTGGATTGTCTATAATTTTAAGTGGTTTGTAACTATGTTTTTTCATTATTTTTGTTGAGATGTTGTTAGAGGGGAGGAGATCGAGGAGTCTTGGAGCAATAGAATTGGACTAGCAAGAAGAAAAATGGGATTTTTCTGGTTCTAAAAGGATAGATCAAAACTTCTTTTAATAACTCTCGTCTTTGTAATTAGAAATAAAAAATTGGAGCATGAAGAGGGGGTTCCTTTCTTTTGAAAATAGGAGACTCTTAGCAATTTTGTGAGGATGATTTTTGTTTTAGGTTTATGGAAATATTCCTATATGGGCTTTAGGATTTTCCTTTTAGAATTATACCTTGGTTGAGGAGATACATCTAGCACTATTGTTTCTCTATTCTTTATTGGTAGAGCTGAAGCTCTTGGGAAGATTGTTGGAGAATTTTTTTGTGAAAAAGAGCACAAGATCCAATTTTATTAATTTATTTTAAATACAATTATTTCCTTTATGGTAGATTTGTTCTTATAACTTCATGTTATAGAAATATTGTTAGCTATGTGAATTAGTGTCTATTTTATTGGCTATCTAATCTTATATCCCATGGATTTGCTAGTGATGTTTTGATTTTCTCTTACATTTAACCAACTTTTTGAGTAACTAGTTTCTTGTCAATTTGTTGTTAAAAATAACTTCAATTGTCATTGAATTGTATGAACTATTTGTATGATTCAATTACTATTTTATTATCTCTAAAACAAAGTTTGTGTTGTAATAAAAAGATTATGTGTTAAAACTTCTTATCCAACTCAATATTCATCATTAAGAGTTATCTCCTAAGTATAAATTTAATGCAGTTTTCTTTATTTTTCCAAGAAACATACTTATGAAAGGGAAACATCATTAGTAGCTTAGATGAGTCTTTGTGTAAGCTTTAGGACTGCGCTTTAGGATTGCTTTCTTGCAGGAGAGGAAGTATGATTTCCTCTTCTTGTTTATAATTAATTTGAAACATCACAAGTTAGTAGGAAGTATGGTTTTGAACTAGTATCACCATCGTGGATGGAAGCTAGTGATAGTGTTAATTCCCTATTGTTGATTTCAGTCATTTTTAGCCATAAACATTTTTGGCACTAGAAAAAGGGTTGATGAGTAGTTCTTTTAGATTATTGTTTTTAAAAGTTTTATATATTTTCAATGGCTACTTCCAAACATCCTATTTGGCATTTCTTCTCTAGAAATGCACCTACCATACCTACAACGACACTAGTAAAACACTTTTCAACAATGAATTTTAATGGTAAGAATTTTTTTTCTCCTTTTGAACATATTATTCATTGTATTTTAAATTATAATGATTGTGTTATGGATGAAAGTGTAATTTGTAGTACCTTTACTCTTACCTTGATAGGACAATCCAAATACCTTTATAGGTAGTTGGCGTCAATTGGCAAGAATGTTCTTGCACACATTCAAAGCATATGATTACAATCAAGTATGTTAGGAACTTGAAAGTATTCAGAGTTTTGAAGACTAATCCTTTCAAATTTTTCTTATGAGACATAGATAAATTTATTTATAATTTAAATTTGAATATTTTTCTTTTGAAATCAAATTAATGAGATAATTTCATTAGATTTTATTTCTTCATTGTATTCCAAATAAACATGAAAATATTAGTTTGATGAGTATATTTACTAGTGTTGATGAATGAGTTGATTACATCCAAACTCAAAATATAGATCTTATAAATGAACCACCTCACTAAAAAATTAACACATCTAATAAAATTAGTGTTAATCCTGAAATTATTTTAAATTAGGATGCTTATTATAAGAAAATTGTCAAGCAATTATTCAAAGTTAAAATACCAGTAGTAATACCTATTTTAAATTCATACTTCCTTCAAGTAATTCACTTGAGTTTGTTGATGATGTCAATTAATATCAACCATATAATTCATACCGTTTAAATTTTAATTCCCAAGAATATAAATTCAGTGCAATATAAGACATTCCTGAGAATCTTTCAAGTAATTTTAAATCTGATTTATGTGCTAAAGATAATAATGATGAAATAGAATAGAAAACTGAAGAATAAATTTATGATTCTAATAATCATTTTAATAAAGTTGAGGCATTTCATCACATCTGTTTGGATAGTCATTATGCCCCAAACATTGATCCTTTTGTTGATTTGTTTGATGTTCATTTCATAGTCCCTCTATCAAAAAAATGTTCTTCTAGAAAAAGGGGGAGCTATTATAATTTTTTTAAATGACCAATTACCATCTAAGTTGGATCACAGAAATGAATTATTAAATAAGAATTTACGCAACCATTTTGAGGATTTTTATTAGTTTGCATTTGATTATTCTTCTTGTTCCAAGATGTTGAAGAAACTTAAGTTGATGACTCAACGATTGAGAATGTTGAGGCACTTTACCCTCTAGCTATGGTTATGTCATGTTCTTATATTCTTAATGTTTCAAGCCAATTTATATTTGAAAAGGAGAAATGACCTAATTAAACAATTATTTTGATAAGTTGTCATTCTCAGACTTTTAATTATTATAATGATTTCGATTTTCAAAAATTCATTCCAAATTATAATTCTGATGATGTTCAATTTTTTTATAAGTATTTTTGGACAAGTGTACGGAAATTCCTATTCTCATTTAGTTGTGACAGTCCACCTAACAACATGGGAAAACAAAAGAAAACCTATCAGTATTCTTCGGATCTGTAAAAACATTGTTAAGCCCCTGCAAAATAATCTGCAAATTTTAAAAAATATATGAAAACAATACACATAAGAAACTGAATGAAAACAAATTTATTCTTACTATTAAATAAGTAATACACCTGATGGAGAAGAATGTAGACTTGGGAGTATAGCATCCCCTCCGTGGGATGGGTACTTTTCCTCTCTACTCTTCAGTAATTGTTCTCTCTCTTGTTGGTTGCAATCAACAATATGAAGAGTGAATGAGTTAACATAATATGGGAGCTCGAATTGTTTAGGAAGATCACGATGACAATGAAATTGCCATTTGTGTAGAGTGATAAAAAAATCTCTATGTATAATAAAATTCTAAGATTTATTTAGATCTAGATCTAGAAGTACCTTAAACCCACTTTAGCTCCATATATGCCAAGAGGGCTCAAATATCTTTTCATTCTAAAATAAGTTTACACCTCAAGAGATTTGATCCCTCTCGATGCTTGGTAGATATAGAGTTAACATAGATCGATCAGGATTTTATTATTAATTATGATTATAATTATTAATTTTTTTTATATTATATTTCACTCTATTTTATGTTTTATATAATTGGACCAATTCTAAATGTTTTATTGATAATTATGATTATTAATTTTCTTGTTATTTTGACTAGGTCAAAATGTTGACAAGACATTACAACATCTCTAGGTACTCGTTAGGGAGCATCTCTCTAGGAAATTACTTTTAAACCTTTTTTTTTTTTTTTTAAATGAGCCCACATCTGAATGTTTACAAAAATTTACACCACTACAACATCTCCGCCGTCGCTTTTTTATTTTAGATCTAATTCAAAAAATATTATAATATGAAATGAAAATAAATTATTTATAAGTTTTTTACTATTGAAATGAGTTATAAAGTGGTAATCATAATCTATGGTATTGTGACAGAAAATATTTATAAGTTAATAATATCCATGGTAAAATGGCTTTGAATATCCATGGCTAGGAATATTTTTATATTTTATACTTGTTGTAGGTATTATGTTTTAATTTTAAAAATGTTATAAAATTAAATTAAAGTAAAATATTTATAATTTTGTTTTAATTTTGGAGTGAGTTATGTTTTTTTGGGTATTTAGTATTGATAAGCATGGTATTGTGACAAAGCATATTTATATTTGTTGTAAGTATTATGTTTCAATTTCAAAAATGTTATAAAATTAAAGTAAAATAAAATATTTATAATTTTATTTTAAGTTTGAAATAAGTTACACTTTTTTGGTATGTGGTATTGATAAGCAATGGTATTGGATCACTATACTATAATAAATCCTATTTAAATGTTAATAATATCCATGGTAGTATTCATGGTTAGGAAATTTTTTTATATTGTAAATATTAAATATTTATGCGCTTATTGACTAAATATAAATATGGCTACAAAAGCATTATTTTACTTTCTATGGTAACATTGATGTTAATTTATAACTAATATTTATATGTTATATATTTTAATGTCATGCGTATATTCCGATTTTATTTTATCTAAAAAATTGTTCATAATTTTATTAATAAAAAAAATTACAATATAAAAGATTGAATTTAAAAAATATTTACACGTAATGTATAACATCTAACGCATAGAGGTATGGCCTGTATTATGCTATATAGTGCCTTTTGGCAAAAAAGTAATAAAATATTATTAGATCAAATTAAGAAAAAATCCTTAGGAGTATATTATTATATTTTAGAGAGAAATATTTTTGAAATAGTAAAAAAATATTTACTTAGTAAACTAACTCAAAAAATAATGTTTTATTGCGTTAATTAAGGAAAATGGTTCAAGTAATTAATAAATAAATAATTATTTATTAATTCTTTAAGGAGATCTCATCAAAATGATTTGGAAAAAATGATTTAATAATTATTTCATAAAAGAAATATGTAATGATTAAGGAATAATAAATAAATAATGGTTTTTTTAATTATTCTTGGGTGATACAGTCAAAAGGGGTTATAAATAATTAGTAATTAATTATTTCAAGGAGGGGAAATTAAGTAATTGACGAATAAACAATAAACAATGATTTATTTGATTATTCCTATATATGAGTGAAAAAATTTTCAATTATTTGACTACATTGTTAGATATGAAAATAACATGAAATTTATTAAATGAATTTATGGGTTATCTTCAATTAAATAAACAAAAATAATTTAGGAGAAGTGGTTATCTAAATTATGTCCGAAGGTGAAAGTGGATTTTTAGGTGAAAACCCCATACTATATGGTGCATTTCAATGATCCTAATGGAAAATTCCTATGTGGTCACTTTTTAGGTGATACCAAATTACCCACCAATTTATGGGTGTTAGGAGCACATCATATGAATGAAATATATAGCAGGTTAACTTTCAAAAGACACCATTAAATGAGAGAGAGAGAGAGAGAGAGAGAGAGAGAGAGAGAGAGAGAGAGAGAGAGAGAGAGAGAGAGCTACTGTAGTGAAGGGAATAACTAATACCAATAGAGGTGAGACATTATTTTCAGAGATAAGTATCCTTTATGATGCATACATGATCTCAATGAGGTGGGGGATGCATACCCATACCCACTGACATAAATCAATACAAGTAACAGTGGTGAACCCAACAATGTGGGTATAAGAAACATAATACATCATCCATGATGTGATGGCATTAGTGGGCAAAAAATGATATAATGATAAAAAGAGTCCCATTTACATATGTTTCTAGAATACAGGTGCCAAGACTAATACAATGACTATTATTGAATTGAGTAGAAAGGAAAAAATGCCCCCAAGCTGATGTGATGGGAAGATCACAACCAGAGAATCCCTTTTGAATAGGAAAGGTCTCTGAAGATCTGAATAAACCATCTGAAGGAGTGTCTCATGTTTTGGGCTCTGTGGTTGGTGGAAACTGAGCTACTAAAATATTTGGAACTGTATCTAAGTTTGGCTCATGATTTTTTTATTATCGAAAATGTGGGAGTTACTTGAAAGGCCACCACCTCATAAGGTATTGAACATGTCACATACGCCTAGTGAATATTGCGACAATTTATTGAATCACTCGACCATCAAATATACAATTCTCAATCATGCAATAATGAGATAGGGTTGAGCATAAGATAAATAGCCAAGTCAAAGGGAAATAAGGGTTTCATTTTCTTGACTAGAGGCACCAAAGAATGAAGAAGTTGAATCCAATATACACCACCCTCTAGGCCACTCTATTGGGATAATTGTGATAGAGTCAATAGGTGAGGGCCTCATAGAGTTAAGGAAACGAGTATTCCTTAACAAAGGCACGAGGAACATAACAATGTGACTAATTAAGACTGACATTATGGGGAATGATGGGGATAATAGGTGGAATTATAAATTCCTTTTCTAGTGCATAATATGCAATGTTGACCAAGTAGTGACTGATATGACATCAGAGAGGATGGTCAATTACTGAGACAAAGGCCTCTCAAAGACAAATCAGGATAGCTAGAGGCCAAATGTGGGAAAGATAGGATGAATGCAACACATAGAGGAATAATATACCATAACAAAGGTCAATTTGACTCCAAATAGACTCTTTGGGACATAAAGATGAGTCATCTTTGATGTTATAAACAAGGGTTACTCAATGATGCTACCACAAGGAAAAGGCCTAAAGTGTCCATTCTAAGATGAGTAAACAATGGCTATAGATGACAAAATTTGACACATAATTTGACAGGTCCAAAGAAAAGGTGGATCCAGTGTGCGAGCAACTCATACGAAGAGATTTTATTTTAATAGGAAACTAAGTGAGATGTCATGGAAAAAATAGCTTCCCAATGAAATTTCAAATAACCAAAAGTGAAGAGAGACCCATAATCGATATCGATGAGAGCTTTCCAATAATTAAAACATTTTGTTAAACCGAGCTATGATGAGCCAGTAATGGTGAGGGGTAAAGTTAGAGTTTTCTTACAAAAGGGGTTTTTGCCCCCAATTGAAATTCATTTGTGCATTATCATATTGGAGAATTTAGAGAGGAGAGAGCCCAATAACTTGGTAAGCCTATAGCAGATAAACCAACCGATATATTGTAGATCTTGTGACTTTTAGCTAGGTTGACTTGTCTAAAAAAGGCATTAAGGATTCTTGGAAAGCTGGTGCATGATGAATAATTAAGGTAAGAATAATATAGGAATGATCTACTAAAAAAGGTCTAGGATCATATGCGCTCACCAAGTCAAAACATGGGGACTAGGTGGTGAATGTCGCATCACATACAAGAGAGTGTTTGAAGATATGGTATCAATCAGATACCATATGTGAAGCATATATGGCTTACTGGAGAGACCAGTTGGAAAAAATATTCAGGAAATCAAAGGATAATTGGGCATCCCAAGAGTGTTTGGGTGTAAATTGATACTGAAGTTAATCAAGTGAGAAGGTGGCCAGAGGGGCCATCATGCCCCCAAGGATGAGATACTACCGCATACACATGTTGATGGGGGGGACTAATTGGGCATGAAAAGGTGGGAATGATACTCCCAATTAAATGTATATATAACATGTTATGTACATCCCAGATGTATTCAGAATGTTGGATTCCAAACACCTTTATGGATTTACATAATATGATTACGCAATATGTTGTGTAGTCTTCGTTTATTGCTATGGTTGTCTTCTTATGGGAATGTTGGCAATATGGCTAATGTGTTGGCCTTGATGCAACCTAGATGTTGCATTTTGACTTGGTAGAAGATGTCATATCATCATGTTTACATGTTTCATCTCTTGTTTGTATGTCTTCATGTTTTTTTAATGGTCCACAATCATAATGAAATATTGAAATTTCAAGTACATGGTTGAAGTTTGATTGCAGGAAGTTGTAGAGGCTTAAGTGATAGGTGTTATAGCGTATCCAAATGCATGTACAAGTGTTTTCAGTTATGAATAAGTATCCTTCCAAGGTTTAGAGCAGGAAGAGAAGGATTAGGATATATCAAGCCCCAACTGGATGGACGAAGGCTCATTAGGGAGAAATAAAGCTTCCATCCACACAAAATATTCATTCACAAGGTGCTTGTGGCTACAAATTTGCTTCATCGTGCATGTGGGCATGCATGTAAGTGGAAAAAATAAAAAATAAGAGTGAAAAGAAGGTTTACACCCATGGAATTATGCACATGGCACTGGATTGATTTGATCAATCATCTAATGAATTAAAACCATAGTTGTTTGACTTGTGGTATTTTGGATATTATTAGTTTTTCCTATGGAATTGATGGGGTTTATTACTATAAAAGGAAATTGAAATAATAAATTTGGTGTTCATATCTCTTTGAGTTTTCATCTGTACTATTTCTTACAAAAGCACATGATGAGATTTAGATCTCAGAGATATGAAAGCATAGATCAAATATAAGAGGGAGTGATGATAAATCTATTTGTTTAATAAATGATTTACTCATTCATTGTAGGTATTAATATATGGTATAATGGTAGGGTATTATGAACAAGTTACTGAGCCCTAGATGAAAACATTTATTGCAGAAGTTAGTTATTGTTAAACTAGAGTAGCAGAGTACTCCTAATGCATGATGTGTTAGGAAGATTATCCAAATTAACAAAAAAATTGATTACCTTTTGTTATGTAACCAACTCACAAAATAGAAGAAAATATAGATCAACGACTTCAAAATCAGCCTCCTCGAGGGGGAAAGCTCCTTTACATTACAGGAATGAACAATTCTTAGATGCTACAAATGATAAAACCTCCTTTCTATATATAGGAGTCTAAGGGGTCACAATATAATCAAAGCTGACATAACAATAATAATATAAGGGCACAACGATAACAATAAGGGATACAATGAAAATAGTATTGGGGGAATCACTAGTATTATGGGGGCTCAACATGCCCCTCTCCTTCAAAAATGTGTTGTCCTCAACACTTGAGTAGTTCTAGATTCTTCTCTATATTTTAATTTTCAAGAACTTTTCTTGATTTTTTTCAGAAGGAAAGGAAGTTGAATTAAGGGGTATCATAGGGAAAATGGGAAAGATAATTAGCTCTGATACCAAATGCTATGCAACCAACTGACAAAATAGAATAAAAGATAGATCTACAACTTCAAATCATCCTCTTCAAGGGGGAAACCTCCCTTACATTACACAAATGAACTATTCTTGGATGCTACAAATGAAAAAATATCCTTTCTATATATAGGAGTCTAAGGGGTCACAATATAATCAAAGCCCACATAACAATAATAATATAAGGGCACAACAATAACAATAGTTGGCTTCTATGGGGCACAATAATAACAATATGGGGATAATATGGGAGCACTAATAACAATAAGGGCTACAATGACAATAGTAATGGGGGAATCACTAGTATTATAGGGACCTAACACCTTTCCTCTCATTGTATCCAGAGAATGTATTGATATTATGATAGTGGATATGTATCCCAAATGACTTATTAATTGAACTGAAAAATTGTTGAAGGTTGTGACTCTCCTTGAATAGAGATCTATGATTCAAAAGTTAGTATGACAAATGTGTTTTTTAGTTTCCTTTTAATCTATGTGCATGGGTGAGACACAATATAAAAATTTTTATATGTTTCCTTCTATCTATTGGTTGATCTATTGGCTAATAGAGAGATCCATAGAGCTATGACTTGATTTTTGTTCGATCTACCTTATTTATGTGATGATAGTAAATGTTGCTCCTTAATTGTGTATGTAAATGTTTTCATTTTGTGTAGGGACATATGATTAAGTGTATATTAATAGAGAATATATGTGCTTTTAATTAATATTGGAAAGCTCTCTAATATATATTTGGTAGTGATACTTATCTCTACTTGATATCATGATGAATATTGTATGCTAGTAGAGACTTGAAGATAGATCTGGAATCAATGTTGAATATTTGATTGTGATCAAAACTATGAACAATGTTTTCCAAGAGTTAATAATGTTTTTTATAGGGATCCATAACAAAGTAAGCCCTTGGTTTAATTACAACATATGTTTTTTATTTGATTAAAAGTATTTTCATGACATTTGACAAGGGTTTATAAGCGACTATTCCATGACAGATGATAAAGAATCTAATGCAATTAATGTTGTTGCTTGTCTTCTATTGAAGTTTTAAGAATTACTCTTGCATTAGGGTTTTATACATGTTTCTAACTAGGTATGGAAGATCTAGTTATGAGAAGGTTTTGATGATCATATTAATGCTTCCTTCACATGGATCTATGAATTTGATGAGGATGTTACTATAAGAATTATGCAAAGGAAGCAATGAAAATGATGTTTCTTTCAGTCCCATGGATTGTTGCAAAGCTTTTTGAGATAATCTTGGATGATTAGTGTTAAAATATGAAGCACGAAGATTTAAAGTTGATGTTTGAGTACTGTTGTACTTCCATAGGTTATATGTGATGCTGATTGATAGTGGTAAGTTAGGGTTTGATAGGTAGACTTGGTACTTGGAAATATTTATTTGGCTTGTTATGGCTTGATAGAGTTATCACTTGATTGTCTTATTGGTTTAATTAGTAATATGGTTGTAGTGTTGTAATTAATATACACTTATTCATATATTTATATTTAGTGATTCACTGATCTAGTATTCAGTTAATCAATTATTCAGCGATTCAATGATTCATTGATTGGTATTCAATAATTCATAGATTCAGTGATTCAAAGTTTGGTATCTTGTATATTTTTAGTGTGGTTGGTGGCATGCATGTTTTGATGGGTGATTGACAGGGGATCTCGTATGAAAATTTTGAAACACAGTCCATGAAGGTTTAAGGGTTGTAACCTTCAGTGAGGGAGTATGTGCTTCCTTTCACTAGGAGCCAATAACATTATTAGGGAGCAGTAGCTTCCTCCCAATAGAAGCTGGAGTAATTTTGGAAGTTGTAGCCTCCTACATGTAAGAGACTCCATGCTTGCAAGAGTCTTCACCAACAAAAAAATTTAAGAAGACCTTTTTTACAATAAAATAAAAAGACATAATGAGAGTAGCGGTGGTTTTCTCCCACATTAGGTTTCCACCTAAAATCCTTGTGTCCATATGTTTTGATTTGTTGATGTTTTATTATTGTCTACATGCTTTTATACTCATGGTTTACAGAATAATCTATAACACTGTGTTCTGGTAGTCAAGTAACTGATCAAGACAATTTTGGAAATGAATGCATAAACTATGTAAATTTGAATTGGGAATTAAATATTTATTCACCCCCCCTACCGCTCATTATTTCTAATATTTGTAAAATAGGTAGGCCCCTGAAAATAAGCTTGATATCTTAAGAGGAATATCTAACAAGATGAGCAGTCAAGGTGGATTATTTTGTACCAGGGCACATTTTTTAATGGAACTAACTTTATGTTTTGGAAGGTAAGAATGTGATCATATGTGAAACCAATATGATTTGATATATGGGAAGCTATTGAAGGTGGATATCAATATCCATCCTCCATTCCAACTGATGAAGTAGAAAATAAGTGGTATGAAAACAATTCAAAGGCAAAAAATTATATCCTTAGAGGACTAGAAGAATCTAAATTCATGAAATTCATGTAGCTAAACATCACAACATATATTTGGGATAAGCTTGTCCAGAGCTATGAAGGTGATACTAAGGTAAAAAGTTTTGAACCTAAATACTATAGAATTCAGTATGAGTCCCTCAGAATGCATGATGATGAAATAATTGCAAACATTTTCCTTATAATATACAATATTGCTAACACAATGAAAGGGCTTGGGGAAAACATAGAGGATTCTACTATTATTGAAAATATTTTGAGATCAGTAACCTTGAAGCTTGATGCAATTTTTTTTTCCATTGAATAATTGTAGGATTTGAATATTCTTACTCTAGAACGACTCTGTGGGATCATGACAACTTATGAGATGAGAAAAAAAGAGAATAATTTAGAAAGTAGAGAATATTCTTTCAAAGACACATATAAAATAAAACAAAAGGATAAGCATAAAGATTTTGGTCATATCTCAGATGAAGAAGAGGTAAATTTTGTAATGAAGATGTAAGTGGGAATTCACAAATTTAAAGGTAATCTTCCCTTTAAATATTTTTCTTCTGGAAGAGTAGGTCACTATGCATCCAAATGTATATACATAAAAAATCATGATAAGAAAGAAAAAGGACACGATGTATCCAAGAAGAATGTCAAAAATAAATTCCCTACAAGGAAAAACCTTTATTTTGATGAAGATAACGAATGCACGTCTAAAGATCAGGTAGATTCTGACTCAGATTCTAACGCAAGTTAGAAAATACATATGCCTCTTAAAATAGTATATTAGTGAACCAATTAATTATGAAGAATATCATTTAATGAAATAACTAAGAGAACACGATAGACTTAGGAATTCAAAAAAGGAACTAGAAACTAAAGAAAGAAGTGTTTTCAAGGAAATAAACTTGTTAAAGTCTCATTTAGAAGTAGCCAATAGAAGAGAGGAATTCTTAACAAAACAACTTCATGAAAAAGGAAAAGAAATTTGAAAAGTTAGAATAAAATA
This sequence comes from Pinus tabuliformis, assembly GCA_031772625.1. Taxonomy (NCBI): domain Eukaryota; kingdom Viridiplantae; phylum Streptophyta; class Pinopsida; order Pinales; family Pinaceae; genus Pinus; species Pinus tabuliformis. The sequence goes on along the minus strand of CM062808.1, from coordinate 591,321,666 downwards.
TTGTGACTCTTAAAGAATATTATTAGAAAGTAGAATCATAGTCGATTTGGAAAACAAAATGGGTAGATGCTTTTGAATCACTAGAGGATATTATTAATGAACAAGGTTGTCCTCTAATTAAGACATGTCTTTGATATAACCATAATATTTTTTGATCCAAAAGGTAATGACAAAAGCTAATAGAAGGCTCTTAAAAAAAAAATGAATAAAGTCCTGCATCAGAATCTAAACCATCAAGATTAGAGGTAAGATCATTCCTCAGGTATAAACGATGATTTTATGGATATTGTTCTACTTATAACTTATTTGGGCATGAGGCCACTAATTGTAGGTCAAGTGGATTTAATGGAAGGAAACAAGATTTTGGTTACAGGAGAGGGTATAAGTTTCACAATTTCAGACACATGACCATAAATTACAAATGGATTTGGAGGAATAAGGAACAACAATCAAAGAAGTACATATGATAACCCCTACTACAGACTATTGTACTTAATGAATACATCTAACAGGAATCAAAAAGCTAAATGTGAGGTACACAGGCTCATGGAAAGCAGAGAATGAAAATCTCGTCCACAAGAAATGTGGTGCATGATCTCGGGGGGAGTTTTGCATTCATGACGATTTCATATGTTGTTCATTTGGTGATTATTTATTTTACCAATGTTGCATATGTGATGATTAGGATAAAATATGACATGTGCACAGGGACTTTCTCATTTGATGCAACAACTCATTGTTGGAATTAGAGTTTCAACATTTATTTATTATAATTGTTAATCTAATGTTTGAGTGTGATGAGTTATGCGTCTTTTGTGATAATTATTAGTGATGAAGGACCAACACAGGTTTAGGGGGAGCATCTCCAATGCCTCCATTGGTTCATTATGACTAGCATAGAAAATTCTTATCTCATGTGATCTATGGTTATTTCTATTGTGATCAGTTTACTCATACTGGTACATTTCTTACTATAGGAAGACAAACCTTGTTGTCATTATGTTGTGCTTGATGATTGATCTATAATAAGTTCATTATTGTCGTTGATCGATCTTCCTATATTTCTTATTGTTAATTGGCACCTTTCTTGATAAGAAGAATTTAATATGATATTATGACATGATATTTTTGAACTTCTATTTTTGTTGATATACTACATGGTTATTAAGATCTAATATGCTTCCAAGGATTTTCACTATGTCATAATGATGGTTGGTTTCTAATGTTGCTTCAGAGCCCCACTATGTTGATGTATTTTTCTGATGGATGTGTATCATCATTATTCCATTATTCAGTCATGGTTATTGAATGCAAAATCACATTGAAGTAACATCCATATATATTCTACAATAAGCCCTACATTTTCATTGTATATCATTAGAGGCTCTAATATATGATCATGGGGGAATGGTTCACATCAATGGTTCTCTGAATCATAACTTGTTTCACACTAGAAGATCAAACTTATAGTGTTTCACATGTTATGGGGATTAATTCTCTCATTCTGTCTTTACCCTTTTCCCTTGATGTCAAATCGGGAGTCAAAACTCAGTGATTTGTAGAATGTTTCCATCAAGTCTAAAGGGGGAGATTGTGAGAATTATAGATAATGCATTAGTGTTGATGTCAGCCTAGATGTTGAATGTTGACTTGGTGAAATCATATCAATATGTTCACATGCTTCATCTCTTTTTAATATGTCTGCATGCCACTTTGATGGTGAAGAGTCATAGTGTAGGACGAAAATGTCAAGTGTGGGATTGATGCTTGAGTTAGGGAAGTTGAAAAGGCTTAAATGAAAGGTGTTACAAAGACTCCAAATCCATGTATAGGTGTTTTAGGTTATAAAGAAGAATTATTCCATGTTTTATACTCGGAAACAAAGGATTTGAGCTACATTAAGCCCCAGCTACATGGAGGAAGGCTCATCAAGGAAGATGAAAGCTTCTAGATGCATGAAGGATTGATTCACGAGATAGTTTCAATTGATACTTCCCTTAATTATGTAGACAACCATTTATGTGTGTGGAAAAAATAACAAATAAGAGTGAAACCAAGGTTTTTGCCAATGGAATTATGTGCGCGGGGTTGGATTCATTTGGTCAAGCATCTAGTAAATTAAAAGCATAGTTGTTTAGACTATGGTATTTGGAGATCATTGTTTTTATTCTATGGTATTGATGGGATTAGGTGCTATAAAAGGTGGTCGAAATAATACATTTGAGATGTGCATCTCTTTTATTTTTCATGTGTATTGTTTCGTACAACGATGCATGAGGAGATTCAGATATCAAAGATCTCACCGCTTTGAGAAGATACAAGAGGGAGTGTTATAAATATATTTGTTTTCTAAATTCTTTTCTCATTCATTGTAGGGATTAATATATTTCATACTGGCTAGGTCTTGTGAGCAAGTTACATAAGCCTAGATGACAAAAGTTATTTTAGAAGTTAATTACTATTAAACTACAAAGGGGAAGTATTACTAATGTGTGATGTGTTAGGAAGATGATCCAAATTAAGTGAAAATTTTATTTCCTTTGATGTAATTGTATTTAGAGAATGTATTAATATTATGAAAGTAGATATGTGTCTCAAATGACTTCTTGGTTGATTTGCAAAATTATTGAAGGATGTGACTCCCCTTGAATCTAGATCTATGATGCAGGGATTAATATGAGAGAGGTGTTTTGTAACTTAGTTTTGATCTATGTTCATGGGGAGAGACACAATATATAAATTTTGATATGCTTCCTTCTCTCTAATAGTTTATATTTGACTAACAGAGAGATCCATATATTTATGACATGATTTATGTTGGGTTAACCTTTTTTTATTCTGATGGCAGTAAATGTCTCTCCTTGATTGTGTATGCAATGGTTAAAATTTTATATAGGGGCATATGATTCAGGGAAAATTTACAAACATTATATGTGCTTTGAGTTAGTATTGTGGAGGTATGTAATGCAAATTTGATAGTGAGACATTTCTTTGGTTCATATCATGGTGAATCTTATATGTTGGCATAGACTTGAAGACAACTCTAGAAATAATGTTCAATATTTGATTATGATTTGAAATATAATTATCGTTTTTCAAGAGCTAATCATGTTGTATGCATGGAACCATAACTAATGATGTCTTTGGTTGGTCGACAAGATATGTTTCCTATTTTCTGAACAATATTGGCTTGACATTTGATAAGGTTTTAGAAGTGACCAGTGCATGATAGAGGAAAAATAATCTATTACAATTAATGTTGTTTCTTATCTTCTATTGAATCTATATGAACCATTCTTGCATTAGGGTTTGATACATATTTGTAATTAAGTATGAAAGATCTAGTTGTGAGAACGTTTTGATGAACATGTTGTTAGTTCCTTGACATGGATCTATGAAGTTGATGAGCATGTTTCTACAGTTATCATGAAAAGAAATACATGAAAATGATGTTGCTTTTAGTCTCATAAATTGTTGCAATGTTTTTTTAGATAGTATTGGATGATTAGTATTCATACTCAAAGAAAAAAGTGTTAATGTTGATATTTTCATACTATTGTACTTTCAAAGATTTTGTGTGATGAATGATTCATATTGGTTGGTTAGTGTTTGATGAGTAGAATTGGTACTTGACAATTTTGATTCGTTTTTATGGTTTGACAACAATATGTCTTGGTTATCTTATTGGTTTATTCAGTAACATGGTTGTATAAGCGTAATTCATATTAATTGATTGGTATGTTGATACTCAGTGCTGTAGTGATTTAGAGATTGGTATCTTTGTATATGGCTAGTGTGAGTGGTGGCCTGTGATCTTTGATGGGTGATTGATAGGTGGATCCAATATAGAAACTTTGAAATGCAGTCCACAAAGGTTTTGAGGGTTCTAGCCTTCAATGAGGTAGTAGGTGCTTCCTTCAGGTAGGAATTGGTAAACATTTCAAGGAGTAGTAGCTTCCTTCTAGTACAAGATAGAGAACTTATGGAGGTTGTAGCCTCCTTCATGAAGGAGCTTAGATGTTTGAAATTGCATTCGCTAGTAAAAAATGTAAGAATAATTTATTTATAATAAAATAAGAACACAAAATGACAACAACGATGGCTTTCTCCCAAATTGGGTTTCGAAAAAAAATCCCTGTGTTCATATTTGTCGATATGTTCATGTGTTCTTATGGTTTACCTCCTTTCCTACTCATGGTTTGTTGAATAATATATATATCATTGTGTTATGCTAATGAAGTAAATGATTAAAGAAACTTTTGGAAATGAATGCATAAATTAAGAAAATTTGAATTGGGAATGAAATAATGATATAGCGCCCCTTCCCCCTCTCTTGTTATTTTGAACAATTAATGGGCGAATGATGTAGTATGATAAGGGAACTAATGGACTGTTGATATCACTTAGGACTGCATACATGAATCAAATAGACTAATTTTTTTGGTTCGCATACATGTTGTCATAATACCAAAGAGTGGTTTCAGATATAACAAATTGATGCTCACCTAGACTACATTCTAGTTGAATGACAACAATGTCTAAGGGACTGGGTTTTTGAGGTAAGATGTAGGAATGATGAAAACGGTAATTCCTGGGGTGATCTAGAGTATAATGGGACTCTATAAGTTTCTTAAGTGGGGAAGAATAGTGGTACAAGTGTTAAAACAAATCGATATAGTAGGAAGGTTCAACAAAATTGCTTCTCCTCCACTCTTGAAAATGGATGCTTGCTTACCTAAATATTGTGTGGAAATGGAATAGGTACAAGGTGGATGTGGTTTGAATTCTTGGGTTTGATGATCCAGGTGGATATTGTTGGCTACCCGCTAAGTCCACTTGGACCCCCACTATTGTTTCTTTCAACTTTTTAGTTTCCTTAATTGTAGTACAATTTACTATTTTTAGCAATTTTTTGGGTCCTAAACTTGCGGAGCCGTTTCGAGGCCCTAAACGATTTTTTTTTGGGAAAACTAAAAGCAACATGGGTCCATGCACCCATGTTGCTCTTCCCAAAGCTATATTTCTCAAATGGATATTTCTAAGGAGATAGTGTGCATGTAAAATGAAGATTGTATGCCAAAGTTACGATCTCGGGAAGTTGATCTACCAAGTTACCCAAATAGGGCCTACAGTTTGGTGTTTCATCTTCTAGGGTTAGGTTTTCAGATGTTTAGGTGTTCCATTATTTCTCAAAAATAAATAGGCCTTCCAACCTCATTGTAACATAGTTTAGAGGCATGTAGCCACAACTTCTCTTCTTAGAGGTAAACTACCATCACCCTAGCTGGTTTATTCCATTTCCATTTGTAAGCATATTTCAATATTTTACATTAATGAAACGAATTATTATTTCTGCTACAACTCCATGTTTATGGTTATCTCTGTAATTTTTTGCATTCCTATTTAAATCCAAATTGCTGGTATCAGCGTGGACTGCTTTTTCTCTGTTTTTCTTTGCATGTCCCCAACAAGGTTGGGATATAAGGAGTTAGGGATTGAACTGGTTGAACCTTTGCAAGACCAGTCTCGGAAATCTCGATAGCCTCCCATGGCAAATGAAAAGAAAGATGAGGGGGTAAGATATCCTATCAAAGTCTTGCTCGAAGAATCCCTCGAGTGACAAAGGAATGCGATGATGGACAACTTTGCCCAGATCCTTCAACGACTACCTAGGGGTGACGCATCGACTTCCAATAGCTACTTTGGAAATGCTACACCATTTGAGGTATAAGTTAATTTTGAAATCCCCATATTTGAGGGTTAGATAGGCAGATACCATCAATAAATGGTTAAATATGCTACAGGGTTATTTTTTTGTTCATGATTTTTCAAGTCGGTAAAAGATTATTTTCACTCTTCTCAAAGAAGCCCCCCACGTCAAGGACTGGTGGGAAACCTACTACGAGTAGAAGGATGAAAGTATAGTCTCACTATTTTCAGTTGCACCCACATGGAATTCATTCCAGGATGCCATCAAGTAGTAGTACTAGCCTATTGGAAGCTACGAGGATCAATACATAAAGTGGACCACGCTGTGGCAGGGAAGGGACCAAGACGTGCCAGAGTTTACCATTATTTTCCATTCCCTTAGCACAAAGTTGGGTGTCAAGTATTTAGAGTAGTATTTGGTGCTCAAATACCACGGCTGCCTGCAAAAGTGCATCTAGGAAAAAATAGAATTCTTGAACATATCCTCACTCGGCATGACATACCGATATGCCGTCAAGGTCGAGTAAAATATTAAATAAAAGAAGCGAGACTTTGGATTTGCAAATCTGAAGGAAGGGAAAAGTGCCCCTGAACTATAGAACAAAGGACAAAGCCAAGGTGGGGCAGCCCATGACAACCCACCAAAGCTACAAGCAAAGAACAACATCGCAAAGCCGAAAAAGGACACGGGAAAGTGGTATGAGTTCCATAAGAGCTCCACTCACAACAGAAGTGAGTGTCGATCAAAGCAGTCATGGGTGGCCAAGTTAAAGGTTTTAGAATTAGATGCATGTTTCGACTCTAAGTAAGAACCTGACAAGGGGAATGACAAAGTGAAGCAGATTATCGGTGTGGAGCCCAATGCCACTGTTGCCACCATGAAGATCCAAAAGGAGGAACCTGAAGATCCAGAGGAGGAGGAGCATCTCTTCCACTGCCAGATGTGGGTAAAAGGATTCCCACTACAATTAATTGTCAATAGAGAGATCCAAAAGAACCTCATTTCGAGAGAGGTAGTGAAGCGGCTGGGTTTGCCGACCACAGAACATCCACAAACATACACCATTAGGTGGCTTCACCAAGGAAGAGATCTTCGCGTGAGCCAAAAGTCTCACCTTCCATACAACATCAAGCCCTTCACGGATGAGGTATTGTTTGACATTGCTCCCCTTGAAGTTTGTGATGTATTATTAGGACAACCATACTTGTGGAAGCACCATGTTGTGTATGAATCAAGGCCCCGTGCTATTATTGTTACCTTGGGAAATAAGTTTTACAGGATACCAGCGGTAGCACTACCTACCACCATCTCTTTGGTTACTGCAAAAAAATGCAGTAAGCTCATTTCCAAAACTGAGAAATTTGTTTTCCTGATGATACAACCTCAAGGAAAGAAGAAGACAATGGCCATGACCTCTAGACAGGGCCCCTTCGCATGACAACTATAGATGGACAAGGTCACGGAGGAGTACGAGGATATCTTCACCTCCTCTGCAGGGGCTCCTCTACACTATCAGGTCAAGCACTCCATTGATTTGACCCCAGGTGCACTACTGCCCAATGGACCAATCTATCTGTGCTTCATTTTGGAGAGTGATGAAATCAAGAGGCAGATTCAGAAGCTGCTGCAGAAAGGTCACATCGGTCTGAGTTCATCGCCTTGTGGGATCCCAATCGTGTTGGTACGGAAGAAGGATGGGACTTGGAGACTTTGTATTGACTATCAGACTCTAAAATAGATCATTGTCTATAATAGGTACCTAATCCCACGAATTGATGACCTCCTATAATAATTGAAGGAGGAAAAATATTTCAGCAAGATCGATTTGAAGTCAGGATATCACCAAGTACAAATCAAACCCTTTATGTGTGGAATACTACCTTCAAATCCAAGGAGGGCCCTTTCAAATGGTTGGTTATGTCTTTTATATTGAAGAATTCTCTTGCAACCTTCATGAGGCTAATCGATGACATCTTGTGGCCATTCGCCAACTCATTTGTAGTGGTATACTTGGATGACATCCTGCTCTTTAGCCAGAGTTGGGAAGAGCACCTCCACCACATCCGACAGGTTCTCCAAACACTACGGTAACACAAGTTATGTGCCAATTTGGAGAAATGAAATTTTTGCATGACCGAGGTTCAGTATCTGCGATACATTATTGATGAACAAGGGGTGCATGTGGATGTAGCCAAGATCCAAGTCATTCAGGATTGGCCATCTCCAACCACTCTAACAGAGCTCCGTAGCTTTCTAGGTCTTTCCAACTTCTACCATAGGTTCTTGTTGGGATTTTCTCATATCACTTGGCCCTTGAGTCATGTCACCAAGGGAGGAGCGAAATAAAAATTATTTTGGTCTAAATCTCAACATAAGGCATTCACAGAGTTGAAAGATCACCTCTACTTGGCACCAATCCTTGCATTACTAGACATGCAACAACCATTTGAGGTCGAGACAGATGCCTATAACTGTGCTATTGGGGCAAACCTTACTCAACATGGGCATACAATGGCATATCACAGTGTGACACTTTCAGACACAGTTCGAAAGTATCTTGCTTATGAAAAAGAGATGTATTCCATTGTGTAGGCATGTTGACAATGGAAGCAATAATTTTAGCGGAAGGAAACGGTCATCCACGTAGACCACCGACCCCTGCAGTTCATACAGACCCAAGGGAGATTACAGAATGATCGCCATCAGAAGTGGTCCACATTCTTGCAACAGTTCCATTTGAATATCATGTATAATAAGGACAACACCAATAGTGTTGCAGATTGCCTCAGTCAACCATCAATCATGGCGTTAACCATTGTTCTCAACTCTTGTGGGCATGAGACTTTTGATTGGCCACTTCTCTACAAAAGCAACCCAGAATTTGACCACACATACTAGACACTCTTGGAGAGTTAGCATGCTCCATATTTTCACCTCCAAGATGCCCTATTATGCCACTTCGGTTACCTTTGTGTTCCTTCAAGTGAGTGTGCCAAGATGATTTTGGAAGCACACTAAAGTTGGGTTGCCAGGAATTTCGGGGTCGATAAAATGGTGGAAGTACTACAGAAGTATTTCTATTGGCCACATATTAGACAAGATGTTGGGAAGTACATCAAATCATGAACTCCCTGTGCCATTACCAAACCGACCATTAAGAAGCATGGCCTCTATACCCTGTTGCCTACCCCTAGTTGACCTTGGGAATTCATCTCCATTGATTACATGTCAAGCCTTCCTTCCACTAAGCATGGAAATGACTGTGTTTTTGTTGTCATCGACAGGTTCTCGAAGATGGCCATTATGGCAGCCTGCAAGAAGAATATCACAACAGAAGCCACTGCTAAACTCTTCTTTGAGAGAGTCCGGATACACTTTGGGATCCCACAATCTATCATCTCAGATCGGGACAACAGGTTCCTTACTACATTTTGGTCCAGTATCTGGTTGATGTTGGATGCCAAACTCACTAATTCCACAACCTTCCATCCTCAAACTGATGGCTAGACAGAGGTTGTCAACAAGATGATCGTACACATTCTGTGCATGTACAACTCAAAGCATCCACACACATGGGATGAGAGCCTCCCCTATGTTCAGCACAACTACAACCGGTCTCTCCACACCTCGATTGGCCACAACCCTTTTCAGGTGGACTTGGGCTTCCATAAACTATGTCCCATTGATGTGGCCATGCCATTTTCAGCTACTTATGTAGATTCAGCTCATGTCTAGTCCAAAATAGATAACGCAAACAACTTCATTGAGCACATTCAAGATATTCGGCAATAGGTCCATGACATTCTGGAGAAATCAAATTCCAAGTACAAGCAACGACATGATCAACATCAAGTGCCACACAAGTTTTAGGTTGGCGACATAGTCTGGTTGCATTTGGAAAATGAATGCCTTACCGGAGCCTATTTGAAACTTAGACCACTCTGATATGGTCAATACACCATTACCAAGGCTGTGGGAGACAATGAATTTGAGCTCAAAATTCCGCCATTCCTTGGTCTCCACCTAGTGTTCAATGTTCACCGCCTTTGGCCAGCTTTCCACCATTACTAGACACATCTAACATTGCAGAATAGCTCACACCCATAGAGTTAAATCCAGATTGCATGGAAGAAGATGCAATTGATCGGATCATGTACACACATATCAAGCACATTCGCCAACAAAATATCCAATTGTATCGAGTTGTTAAGGAAAGCCAACTCCTTCACTAGGGAAAGTGGCTCACCAGGGACCAAGTTCAGCAAAAGTTTCCTCATCTCATGGATATTGGTGGCCAACCGCCAAGTCCACTTAGGCTCGCACCATTGTTTCTTTCAGCTTTTCAATTTCCTTAATTGTAGAACAGTTTACTATTTTTAGTAGTTTCTCAGGTTCTGAACTTCGAGACCCATTTTGATGCCCTAAACGACGTTTTTTGGGAAACCTGGGAGCAACATGGGTCCATGGTCTTGTTGGGTTGTGTTATATTCTTTCCACGTAGTTAATAGGGGGTTTGAAGGACACCCGTAACTCCACTCAATGGAAAATTTTGGTTTTGGACCATATGTTAGGTTGGGCGGACCCACCTATGGTTTTGTGCATGATTTTCGCACATGTTTTTTTGGACGCGATGGTTTTCGGTCCATGGTATTGGACGTGATGGTTTTCGGTCCATGGTATTGGATGCTTCGGCATGTATAAATATGTATTGTAACATTGAAAGGAACATAATGGAAAATCAAGTTGGTAGTCCCGGTTTTGGGATCCAGGGAAAAATCTCTGTGCATATGTGTTTTATGGGTTATGCTCTCGCATTGTTTATTTTCTTTGTTTAAGAATTCTTATGCAGGTAATTTCTGTACAGGGTTAAAACCTACATTTGGTATCAGAACTGTTTTGGCTTCAAGGGGACGCCTTTGTTGCTGAGGGGTTTCGCTCGGGCCTGTGGTAGACCCTGTTCAGTGGGAGATCTGCGAGATCGATTTTGGTGGTGAAAGAAGATGGCGAGCAGTGGAAAGACAAAGATTGAGAAGTTCAATGGTCAGAATTTTGAGTTGTGGAAACTCAAGATGGAGGATCTGTTGGTGGATAAAGATCAGTGGATTGCGGTAGATCCGGGTACTAAACCATCGCGAGTGACCGATGAAGAATGGAAGAAGTTGGATCGGAAGGCAAAGAGCACAATACGATTGTGTGTCTCGGATTCAGTATTGATGAATGTATCAGGGGAAGCTACGGCAAAGGCTTTGTGGGTCAAGTTAGGGACTTTGTACCAATCTAAGTCTCTGGTGAATAAAATGTTCCTACGGAAAAAGCTGTATAACCTGAGGATGAAAGATGGAGACTCGGTGACAGAGCATTTGAATGCGTTTAATACTATGGTAAGTCAGTTATTATCTGTTGATATTAAAATTTCAGATGAAGATAAGTGCATCAGTCTATTGTGTTCTCTACCAGATTCGTGGGATAGTCTGGTTATTGCAATAGGTAGCAATGCAACTGCTTTGCAATTTGATGAAATAGTCTCAACCTTGCTGATGGAGGAGATGAGACGGAAAAATATGGACAACCATAATGGTGATGCCTTGTCTATACGAGGACAGTCCCAGAACAGAAACAAAAATAAGTCATCGAGTGGGAGATCTAAATCTAGAGGGAGATCTAAATCTCCAGGAAAACCTACAAAGGTGGTGTGCTGGAAATGCGGAAAGGAAGGGCACTTCAGAAGGGATTGTAAATCTAAAGCTCTTGATAAAGGAAAGAGATCTGATGATGCTCCTTCTGTAGAGGCGAAAACCACCTCAGATGAAGGTGGGGATGTGTACTTGGCTTCTTCAAGTACACATGTAGATCATGAGGCATGGTTGATTGACTCAGGTGCATCCTTTCACTTCACTCCCCATAGAGAGTGGTTCTGCGAGTATGAGAAATACGATGGTGGTGATGTCTTCTTAGGAGATGATAGGAAGGCTAGAATCATTGGTCGAGGAAAAGTAAAGTTGAAGTTGCAAGGTGGAAGGGTTAGAACACTTCCGGGTGTTCTACATATTCCTGCATTGGCCAGAAATCTGATTTCTGTAAGCAAGTTGGATGATGCAGGTGTAAAGACGGTGTTCGAGAAAGATACCTTCAAGATGATTCGAGGAGCACTGATATTAATGCGGGGAGTTTGGATTGGAACTCTGTACAAGCTTCAAGGTAGCACTATTGTTGATGGGTGCAATAGTTCTATGGTTCTTGAAAATGGAGTAGAGAATCTAGTGGTCTCTGGAGAGAAGACCATGTTGTGGCATCAAAGGCTTGGACATATTGGAGAGAAGGGCCTTCAAATACTTCATGGTAAAGGTATGGTAGAAGGTATGAATAATAGCTATCTGGATTTTGATTTCTGTGAAAATTATGTATATGCGATGCAGAATCGGGTGAGTTTCCCCTCTGGTGGTAAGAGGATGAAACAGATATTAGAGCTTGTGTACAGTGATGTGTTTGGACCTGTGAAGGTTCCATCACTGGGTAAGTCTGTGTACTATGTATCATTCATAGATGACTTCTCAAGGAATACATGGATATATTTTCTTAAGAAGAAATCTGAAGTCTTTGACATGTTTAAAGAATTTAAGGCTCTCGTGCAAAATCAGACAGAGAAGAAGATAAAGGTGCTAAGGACAGATAATGGTGGAGAATTTTGCAGCAAGGAATTTGAAGAATTTTGTAAGAAGTGTGGTATAGCACAGCAGAAGACTACTCCATATACACCTCAGCAAAATGGAGTCGCAGAAAGAATGAACAAGACATTGATGGAAAGGGCAAGAAGCATGCTCAGTGGTGCCGGGTTAGGACAGGAATTCTGGGCAGAGGCGGTGGATACTGCATGTTACCTCATCAACAGATCACCTTCATCAGTGTTGGAGGATAAGACTCCACAAGAAGTATGGACTGGTAAGAAACCCTCTCTTTCACATCTAAGGGTATTTGGATGTGATGCATATGTACATGTTCCAAAGAAGAAACGAACCAAGTTGGATAGTAAATCTGAAAAAGTGCATCTTTATTGGGTATAAGGATGGTTTAAAGGGTTATAAGCTTTGGAACCCAGTCACACAGAAGGTTGTGTACAGCCGAGATGTGTTGTTCAGAGAGGCAAAAGATGTTATTCAACATGAAGTCCAACCAAAGGAACTTGAGAAGATAGAGTTTGAGCCAAAGGAGGAAGAATCAGACTCTGTAGCAGAGGAGGAATCAGAAGATGAAGAGCCAAAAACTCCGGCTGTGAGAAGATCAGTTCGAGAAAGAAGGCAGCCAGAAAGGTATAGTCCATCTGCTTTTAGTTCAAATTTTGCTTTGTCTGTTACTGATGATGATCCCAGAACTGTGAAGGAAGCAGTGGATTCAGAGGATGGAAAACTCTGGAAAGAGGCCATGGTCGATGAAATGGCATCTTTGCACAAAAATGAGGCTTGGGATCTGGTGGAGTTGCGGGCTGGAAGGAAAACCATTGGCAGTAAATGGGTGTTCAAGAAGAAGACAAATGCAAAAGGAAAGGTGGAGAAATACAAAGCTCGGTTGGTAGAAAAAGGTTATTCCCAGGTGTCGGGAATTGATTTTGGTGATATTTTTTCTCCTGTTGCCAAGGTAACTTCTATTAGATTACTTTTATCTGTTGTTGCTGCTTTTGATTTTGAGGTAGAACAGATGGATGTGAAGACAACATTTCTTCACGGGGATTTGGAAGAGGAAATCTACATGAAGCAACCTGAAGGCTTTGTGGTGAACGGTAAGAAAGAACTGGTATGCAAGTTAAAGAAGTCTCTGTATGGGTTAAAACAGTCACCAAGGATGTGGTATCAGAAATTTGATACATTTATACGGGGACTTGGCTTCACCAGAAGCAAAGTAGATCATTGTGTGTATTTTAAATTAATTGGTGACCGTGTTATTTATTTGGTCTTGTATGTGGATGATATGTTGCTGGTTGGAAATGACAAAGAAATTATCTAGGATTTGAAGACCCAGTTGTCCTCCAAATTCGACATGAAAGATCTTGGTGCTGTAAACTATATTTTGGGCATGGAAATTAAAAGAGATCGGTCAAAGAGGAAGCTCTGGTTAAACCAGAGGAAGTATGTCGAGACAATACTGCAGAGGTTTAATATGCAGGATAGTAAACCGGTGAAGGTTCCTATTCCTGTAGGTGTGAGGTTATCTGCTGAACAGTGTCCCAAGACACAAGAAGAGGAAGAGGACATGTCTCGTGTTCCATATGCAAGTGCAGTGGGTAGCCTGATGTATGCAATGGTCTTTACTAGACTAGACATTGCACATGCAGTGGGAGTATTGAGCAGGTTTATGTCAAAACCTGGGAAGGAGCACTGGACAACAGTGAAGTGGGTTTTTAGGTATTTGCGTGGCACTAGTGATTATGGTTTGTGATACCAAGGAAGACCAGGATTGGACAGAGTGTTGGATATTCATGGCTTTGTTGATGCAGACTGGGCTGGAGATCTGGATCAGAGAAGATCTACAAGTGAGTATGTGTTTAACCTATTTGGAGGTGCAGTCAGTTGGATGAGTAAGAAACAATCTGTAGTGGCACTATCAACTATAGAGGCAGAATACATGGCAGCCACTCATGCAAGCAAGGAAGCAGTTTGGTTGCAGAGATTGTGTTCAAGTATGGGGTTAGTACAGGGAGCTATAAGAATAGACTATGACAGCCAAAGTGCAATTTTCTTGGCAAAGAACCCTGCTTATCATTCAAAGACAAAGCACATTGATGTTCAGTATCACTTTGTGAGGGATATGATAGAAGACAGGAAGGTGTTGCTGGTAAAGGTGGACACTTTGAAGAATACTGCAGATGCATTGACAAAATCTGTGAGCTCTGAGAAGTTCTCTTGGTGTAGAGAAGCAATGGGAATCTCAGGGCTGAAAAAATGACTAAGCTCTCCTGTGGCCGCCTGTGGAAAGAAAACACTAAGTGGGAGATTGTTGGGTTGTGTTATATTCTATCGACATAGTTAATAGGGGGTTTGAAGGACACCCGTAACCCCACTTTATGGGGTCCGGGGCAGCACCCCGGAAAATTTTGGTTTTGGACCATATGTTAGGTTGGGCGGACCCACCTATGGTTTTGTGCATGATTTTCACACATGTTTTTTTGGACGCGATGGTTTTCGGTCCATGATATTGGACGCGATGGTTCTCGGTCCATGGTATTGGATGCTTCGGCATGTATAAATATGTATTGTAACATTGAAAGGAACATAATGAAAAATCAAGCTGGTAGTCCCGGTTTTGGGATCCAGGGAAAAATCTCTGTGCATATGTGTTTTATGGGTTATGCTCTCGCATTGTTTATTTTCTTTGTTTAAGAATTCGTATGCAGGTAATTTCTGTACAGGGTTAAAACCTACAGGTCTAATGTTTCTCTTCCCAAATATGTAGTTCTCAGATGGATCTTTCTAGTGAGATATTGTGCACGTAAATCAAAGATCATATGTCAAAGTTACGACCTTGAGAAGTTGATGTACCAATTTACAGAAACAGGGCCCACAGTTTGGCATTTCATCTTCTAGGGTTAGGTTTTTGGATGTTTAGGGTTTTCCATTATTTCTCAGCAGTAAATAGGCCTTCGAGCTTCATTGTAAGACAGTTCATAGGCATGTAGCTGCCACATCTCTTCTCAGAAATAAGCTACCAAAACCCTAGCTGGCTTATTTCCATTTCTGTCTGTAAGCATATTTCATTATTTTACATTAATGAAATGAAGTATTATTTCCATTGCATCTCCATTTTTATGGTTATCTCTGTAATTTGTTTCATTCCTGTTTAAATTTGAATCATTTGAAGTAAGGGTTGATGGAACCAATCGTCATCATCAGAGACATGTTTCACATCCACAATATTGTTAGGAGGAGACATATAACAAGTGGATTTAAATTCCACCAATGTTGAGACGAAGGTAACTTCAGAAGATGAATGTAAAGAAACATATTCATATTCTCCCAAGGAGTCTAGAGAATTTGATCCCATGGATAGTGACGAGTAAATAATGGTCACGGAAGTGTTTTCCATTTTGAAATCAGGAGGAGGAATCACTATAGTGTCTTGAGTACCCTTTTCACCTGGCAACAAAGTGATGCTAGGGTCCATTGGTAGAGAATGAGAAGGCTCACCACAAGAGGAATTCATTTTGCATCTAACTGAAAGAGCCTCATGAGAATGGTTCATATGAGGAAAATGGTGAGAATAATTTCCACAAATATTGCACAAAAGGCATGTGTGATTTGTGTGTAAATATTTAGTATTCTTGGCAAACTTAGTAAGGTGATGTGCATCTCAGTGATGGTAGGGTTTTCGTATAGTTTGACTTCTAAAATCATTCTCTCGATATAGTGAAGATCGGGTAAATTTCTAGTGGTGTTACAATGAAGATCACATAAGCCACATATAGGAGTAGGATTAGGTGAATTAGATGAAGTGGTTGTCACTTGGAATGCCATATCCTTGGAACCCTTCATGCGAGATTTTCCCCCTTCACTAGATGCTTTCAAAACAAGAGTATTTTCAATTTTAGGTTGTTGTGTAACTAAAGAAGATATACGGGTAGTGGAAACTAGTTATACCAGAGTCAAATCCACCTAATGTTTTAGCTAATCAGCAGGGGTTTTTGGAGGAGGATCAATATACAAAAATGGGATCCCCAAAGAAAGGTTAGGTTAACATACAATAATTATCATAGGGGTGGATAACACTCCTAGTTTCATATGTAAGAAACTTATTTTTCCAAATGAATGATGTCTAGGAGGGTCTCCTCTCGAGGGAGTAGATAAGTCTTGAGAAAGAGGTTGTGGTTGATTTGGCTACTGGAAAGACATATTGGAAGGATTTTTGGTAGCCCTTTATGCTTTAGGTATGTAAACATTGGAAGATTGGGCTCATATTAAATATGCAGTGGGTGATAGTAAGCCTCTAGTAAGGAGGAATATTTATAGACTCCTAGGCTTATCTTGGTTAAAGAAGGCAAGGAATTATTACTTGCCATTGAACAATTGATATTGTAAAGAGATGTCTAACACTAAGGATTGTAGCAAGTCAAATGATCAATGTTGACTATATTCCCATTGTGAGGGAAGCACATGGTAATAAAGGTAGAGGATGTGATCGCTTTCATAGAGTACATGAAACAATGACCAAGCAAGAGGTTTTTATTGAGAGGTGCATCAATGACTTTAACATCAATTATAACCTCTTTGTCAACAACCCCAATGAGACAATTATGGTAGATACTAAGAGTAATAGTCGATGATGAAAGGTTAGAGTAAACAAGTTACTTCTAGATAGTATCAAACATCACACAAGTCGATGGGCCTTCATCAATGGTACATTGTTGAACCACGATGCTTTTAATGTAGACTAGTATCTAAAAAGAAGAAAATGGAGGGAGATGAGGATGATCCATAGCGTCAATGTCAAAAATCATCATACGATCATGTGAATGGTTCACAATTCCTAAGGAAGATAGTATAGTTATTATTTGATATCAACACATCTAGAGAACTTGTAGCGTTGACATAGTGGCAAGAGATTGTGCTAAGACATCTAGTGTGATATAGGTATGGGAGACACAAAAATTGGCGAAAACATAACATACCATTGGTCAACTTATTTGGACCCTCTACCTTAGGTGGAGTGATATAGAAGGTATTATTGGGTGACGAAGGAGGGTCTATGGATATTTGAGGTTTTGCACCAGTTATTGAATTCTCAGGAGATTAGTCCTATTGGCACAACTAATTTTGAATGTTGACTTCTTCAGAGTTCATCATAAGAATTTGGTAAGACTCATTCCCTAGATTTTGAGAGGTGCTAAGTGGTGTTTTTTTCCCAACTTAGGAGGCCACAAATCCTTCATGATGGAAGGGGTTCTTAAGCACTTCTAATTATGTGGATGGAGGAGCGGACTGAGGATAGGATACTTCCCTCTAGAGGAAACTTCTTGATCTTCCCATGCTTTACACATCTAAGGGACAAGGGGGCACTCATGAGTATAATTAACATAAGTAATTCAACAAAGGACAAGCTTTAATCATTTGAAGGACCTTTCTCTGCTTGAGTTGTTTTTCCTCTTGTTCGGTTGTGGTATTAGACAAGTCACCCTTATTTGGATTAGGTTGATGACCTTAGTGTCCTTGGCTTCACTAAGATTCCTAGTTTTAGTTTACTTTCCCTATGAACAATGTTAACTTTGAAATGGGAACTATAAACTCAAAATAGGACATCTTGCCAAAAAACCCCAAAAACACATCGAAAACAGTGCTAAAAATGAAAAGTGTGTACACTGGAATGATGGCTTTTTTTTTAGGGTCAATTTTGAGCATTTTAAAAAAATGGCAGTGAAAGCGAAATTTTCATGCAAAGAACACCCTAAAAACGAAAAGTGTTGATACTGTAATGATGCTCTTTTTTCTTAGGGTCAATTTTCAACATTTTCAAAAAATGCTAGTAAAACCGAATTTTTATGTGCAAGAAAACAATTGTTTATGAGGAAAAAACACACTAATGTTTTTGGTAGAATAAAATTTGTCATTCCTAAATATAAATTCAACATGTTTTAGTAATGACCATAAAGATAAAATAATGGGATCTGAAATACATTAAAATTCTATTAGTTTTCATCCATTGTTATTAAACATATAATAACATCACACTAAAGATTGCTAAAATTTTAATCAATTTCAACGCTAACGTTAAAGATATAAAAGAAAAGGATTTTTTCAACCATAAAATTAAAAAACCATGACATTATGAACAAATTAAATGACTAAATTAATCAAAATGTCATTATTTGTATATTGAATGAAACATACATTATATCTCTAATTTAATCTTCCATTGTAGATATTCTAAACAATATAAATCATCATAATTAAGACATATAGTCCAACAACATAAAAATGACTCACAACTTCTGATTTAATGCCATATGGAGATCAAAATTTTTATTTCAAGATACATTGCAAACATCAATTATATAAACTGTCTTAGACAATTATTCAAAAAGACTCATATTTTCTTACACACCATCAGAATTCACATCTTGAGATGAATGAATGCATGTAGACGAAGATGTTCCATATTCTTCTCTTTCATCAACTAGTGCTCCATCTAAGTCCACATGTATGCCCACCATTCCAGGTTTCAAAATTCTTCTAGATCTATGACTGGTTTCAGCAGACTCCCATCTCAACACTATTCCTTATAGTAACAACCTTTTCAGAATCTCTATCATCTTGAAGCAAAGAGTTCCTCTATTTGTTAAATTGGAGTCATAAACAAGTATGTCAACGCCCTCCAATTTTAATAGGTCTGTGCAGCAGTGATTTATATTTGTACCCTTTCTTTTTCTCTTCCCACCAATTTTTTTTCGAGTACAATCTCTGGCTTATACACACTATTGAAATGGTGTGTATTTGTGGCATACCATGTACTTCAACACCTCTAACATCCTCATTTTCTGTAAAGTCCCTAATAACCTCAGCAACCTAGAATGGATAGCCATTGGGATCTCTATCTGCTAGGACTGTGATCATGCAACCCTCGTTAATATCCTGTAATGAACCCCTGTAAAGGTTTTCCATGGCTTCACGTTGTGCATGAGATCTTCTGGAACCAATATACATCTCTCTTTCCTTTTCCTGTGAAGAATTAGTAATACCTTGATATTGTTACTGTTCAAAAATGTTTATTTCCTCATGTTCATTTAACACATTTTGTGGCCAAATAAATGGATTTTTCAAAGGTATGTCTTCATTTATCGTTGTTGAAATTATATCACTTTGATTATTGAAAAATGACTCCCACCAAATTGAATCAACAATGTCAAATTACTCATATGTATATCTAATATAATTTTTAATTTCTTCTAGGAAATCAAAATAATTTATATCTCTATTCTGTGTGTGTGCATTATGAAATTCACCAATTGATTGTACTAACAATATGTTTTATGCATATATTGGATGATCTGGAATGAGCTTCAAAAATTCCAAACATGATGATGGTGCCCATTGTGCAGTAGCTAAATACCTCTTGCCCCATATTAGTGTTTTCCCATCAATTTTTTTGATACGAAATTGATGTTGGAAGCTAATGTCATTAAGTTGTTCAATGAATTTCTCCTCACCAAGAAATCTGAGAATAAACCTTCGCATGCCAACAATTTCTTCCAACACATCAAAAGTAGGCTCTAGCATGTATGATTTGTTAATATATTCAATTAATGATGGCAAACTCCTAACTTCCTTCCTCCTCAATTTGACTGAAAAACAACTAAACATGTAATCAGTATGGTCATGAATGTGCCCAATAAGAAGGAAACCAACCTTTACCTTCTAAAAAATTCTCAATTCAACAAGCATGTTTAGATATCCAAAACCAACTTCATTTTTGTTTTCACAGCAACTGTTGTCCAATTGTATATACAAAACTTCAGGAAGATTACCAAACCAATGAGAAAGCACATCATGAATTTTGGTTAATGTTAGATTTGCATCATTATGAATATTTGGAGTTGTTAAGTACACCCTTGGCAACATTTTCCCATTGAGGACCATATGACTGACCAAGCGATAGTGAATAAAATTTCCCTCCTGTAAACATTTGGGTGCGCAGACAAAATGTGGTAAAAGTGTTTTCTTTTTGTCCATACTATCAATTATGAGACCAAAATATTTATTCAGATTATCATAACACTTCTTTAGATGCTTGTACAACTTTTACCTTTCACTTGTTTGCTGTTCATGATGCTCCCGAAGTTCTTTGACAGTTGAATCTTCACAACATAAAAGAAATCCATTAAGAAATACGTTTTCATAGTTGATGACTATACAATTTTAAAAGTTAAAGTTATGAATGATTACCTCTTTCTGACCTTTAACATTTGTCTATTTTCTTATTTAAGAGAAGCACATGTACTATAAATCCCCATCCTTGTCTTCTTAGGAATACGTACATTGTTGAATTCTTTCTTCCATACCTTCACAAAATATTGATATGTAATAAACTGACCATGACCCTCAAAACCTTCTGCATATTCTTTGTATAAGTTGTAGATTTCTCATCTTGAAAAATTATCTGATATGATAATCATAACTTGACAATGTAGATTGGATGCACCCAACTAAATATGAAATTTGCATGCTTTCATTCATTGACAAATATCTCTTACTTTTCTCTAATGAAAATTTGAAATCCATATGTTTCAAGCAATCTTTTTGACAACATTCACTTGAAATGAGAATGTTGATAAACCTTCTTCTCGTTAGATATTCTACTCTACCCCTTGTATAATTAGAACATCTTGGATTGATATGAAAAGGTCTGCTCCTACTCCTCAATACATATTTCTTGGCAACATCTCCATCATAGGATCATCATTTGTATAAGAATTTTCATCATCACTTTGAGGAATGTTATCTAGGCTATGATCAGTTGTGCTTTTCAAATGATGACTTGGAGGATGTTCTTCATCTTCCCCTTCTTTAGTGCTACTGTCATAGTCCTTATAATTGGGACTAAATGGAAAATTTGACTCGATGTTCATTGGATATTCTTCCTCATGTGCACTATGAGTGCTGCTCTCATAGTCCATAAAATTAGGACTACGTCTAAAATGTAATTGTTTACTTACTGAAAATGCTACATCCTATCCTTTGTCACTACTACTCTCATAGTCCTTAGGATTAGGACTAAGTGCTTCATCCTATCCTTCATCACTACTACTCTCATAATCCATAGGCTTAGGACTAAGAGGACACCGTGACAATCCATTCTATTAAAATATTTCATCATGCTCTTCATCACTGTTGCTCTCATAGTCCATAGGATTAGGACTAAGTGGACACCGTGACACTCCATTCTTTTGAAATTCATGATCATGTTCTTCATCATTGTTACTCTCATAGTCCATTGGATTAAGTCTAAGAGGACACCATGACACTCTACTCTTTTGAAATTTTTCATCATGCTCTTCATCACTACTACTCTGATAGTCCATAGGATTAGGTCTAACTGGACATAGTAACACTTCGTTCTTTTGAAATTCTTCATCACTGTTTCTTTCATAGTCCATAGGATTAAGACTAACTCGACAATGTGACATTGTATTCAGTTGAAATTCTTCAGCACTGCTACTCTCATAGTCCATAGGATTAGAACTAAGAGGACACCGAGACAATCCATTCTTTTGAAATTTTTCATCACGCTCTTCATCACTGTTGTTGTCATAGTCCATAGGATTAGGACTAACTAGACATCATGACACTACATTCTTTTGAAATTCAAAATTATTCTCTTCATCCCTTCTACTCTCATAGTCCATAGGATTAGGACTAAGAGGACACCATGACACTCCATTATTTTGAAACCTCTAATCTTTCTTTTCATCACTACTGCTCTCATAGTCCATAGGATTAGGACTAAGTGGACACCGTGACACTCCATTCTTTTGAAATTCGTCATCACGCTCTTCATCACTACTGCTCTCATAGTCCATATGATTGGGACTAAGTGGACACCGTGACACTCCATTCTTTTGAAATTCATCACCATGCTCTTCATCACTACTACTCTCATAGTCCATAGGATTATGACTAGGTGGACATTGCATGTTAATGTGTCTCATTATATGGCAAAAGCAAAAAAGTACTCAAATAAAAAAAGATAAAAAAAAATAATATAAAAATATCAATTAAATGAGTTGAGTTTCATACTTGTTAATTATAAAAAATAAATGCTAAATTTGTAACAAAGCTAACTCACAATAAATTTTGGTAAAAGCTATAGTGAACCTATTTAATGGGTTTAGAAAATATAAATAATGTTATAAAAAGTAAATACTAAATTTGCAAATAAGTCAACTGATAGTAAATATTGGTAAAAGCTATGGTTAATCACTCACAAAATATAAATAACTTGATGTAAAGTTAAATGAAATCCTAAAACCCTTTAAAACCCTTTATATATATATATATATATATATATATATATATATATATATATATATATATATATATAGAAGTAGAATTTCTAAACAAATAATTTTATATATTATATTTTGAATAATATAAAATACATTATTATAATCATAATTAAAAATTTTATTATAAAAAATATAAAATATATTTTAAAAAATTTCAAAAAATAATTTTAACATTTTGTTATATGTTATTTTCACATTTCTATTAAAAGAAAATGATTTTATAAACTTGAAAGGGTAGTTTCTTGGGTCGCGGTTTTATATATACGAAAATATGATCATTTTTACTAGTATTTTAATAATAATTAAAAAATATGATTACTTTTTATTTTTAAATTTGTTTAGCAATCTTTAGAATGTTTACAACACATCTCTTAAAGAAATTGGAATTAAAAAACATAAATCAATAGAGAAATGGGGGGTCGCGGTTTTGTCACTACTTAAAAATTTATGTAAAATATTAATGATACCTAAAGAAAATGAATAAATTAGATAAAAATTATATATTAAATTTTAGAAAAAATATGACATGAAATTGAATTTAAATTGACATGTTTTGTCTTCTTTTACCACCACCTAGTTTTTGATGATTTTGTGAATTTAAGAGTAAACATTCCAACTCCATTTATTTTTATAAAACTTCTTTGCCACAAAAAGGGAAAAAGTGATACACATTAACATGCTTTTACCGGCACCAATCCATTCTTTTGAAATTCTTCATCATGCTCCTCATCATTGTTTCTCTCATAATCCTTACGATTAGGACTAAGTGGAAACTGTGACTCTTTATTTATTTGAAATTATTCATCCATTATTTCATCAGTGTTGCTCTCATAGTCCTTCGGATTAGGACTAAGTGGAATAACTGACTCTCTATTCATAGCGAAAGAATTTCTGTTATATTCATCAATATGAATACAATTGTTACACGACGATGATGTTGATGCTTCACAAAGTGAAACTTCACTATCAGAAGAATCCATCGATTTCAAATAGAAGAGGTTGAATGATACAAATGTTGACTCTCTTAATGATATTATATAGCTTAAATAATGAAATTGACCTCCAAAATTTTTCGCCAAAATTTTTCCCTCCAAAAAATTTGTTTCATGTATTTCTCTCCTTTATTTTATTCTACAATTTATTGAAAATTTTCAACTAATTTTTTTTATGAAATAAATCTTTAAATTTAAAGTTGTAAACTAAATATTTTACCTAAATTAGTTTAATATTTAAACTATATAATATTTACTAGACAATTGAATGTTTTCTTAATTTTTATAATACCTTCTAAGACAAATTAATCCCACATTCACGATGTTGTAAAACAATTCCATAATATTCGCTTTGTCAAGTTTCCTATATCGCAATTACAAAATTAACATGTTAAATTTATTTAAAAACAAATTAATCCCACATTAACCACACGGTAAAACATTTTCGTAATTTCACCTATATAATAAATTTCATTATCACCATTATTCACATCACGTCAAGGTTTTATGAGGTTCATTAAAAGAATCGAATGAATTTGTTGAGAAGCTACATTGCTATCAACAACATATTCAACAGAGGATTCTCACATTTGAAAGGTTAGTTAATTTTTCTACTTTGCAAATTTTAAAATTAAATAAGTTTAATGAAGTTTAATTTTTTTTTTTAAATTAAATTTTTTTGTTGGCCAAATTTACCCACTACGTCCGTAGTAGGCATGGTGGGCCTGGTAATGCTCATGGCGGCCAAACGGGCCCATGGGTTAGGGGTGGTGGGGCTGGCTACGTGGCACCTCGCCCCACCCCAAAAGCCAAACAGCCCTCAAGGGTGGCGAGCTGACTCCAGGAATCAGTAGCCAGCCCCACAGGTCATTAGGCTGCTGGAGTGGGATGGGGGTTGGCCGTAGCCCCCTGCTCCACACCAATGGGCGAATGAACCTTGGGGGTGGCGGGGTGATTCTGGGAATTTCCCAGCCACCCCCGCAGGCCATTAAGCCACTGAGTTGGGGTGGGGCTAGGGTTTGAGAGGGCAGGAAGTTGTTGGGCTGCCAGGGTGGGATAGGGGGGCCGGAACCAATGACCAGCTCGGTTGGCCGATCGATTTTCTGGGTGGCATGGTAGGTCGATGTATTTTTTAATTTTTTTAATTTTTAATTTTTTAAATTGTTACGGTTTATAAAATTAATTATCGTTTATTGTTTTCGTTGTAAATTTAAGTTATTGTTTTGTGATTTACTAATTTATATGTGTCATTTTTTCTGAGGAAAATGGCATCAAAAAAGATTTCTATGAATTTTCCTGGACCAAAGACTCTTAAAATTGGATCTTCAAAAAACATTAGTGAATGAACCCCACCTGAGTTGATGGTTACAAATCTTTCAAGTGCCTCAAATGATAAGACAATGATTTCCTACTGGAAGAAATCAAAAGAAGTGAAATTTCCATCAAATGTCTGATATGTGAAAGAAAGACAAAGCCAAAATGTGCAGATATATCTATATGTTGATATACCTAATGATAATGGAATTTATGAGGTGATGGGAAAGGTCATTGACATGTGTTTGGTACTGGACAATGAAGTTTTTTACATACTTACAAAACCTCCCAAGTCACTTGAAAGGATTAAATACTAGTTATCATATTCATTGTATGACATGAGAGAGGTATCTACATATTTATGTAAACAAATCATAAATGTGATGACACAAAATATCATAAGTATTGTTATTTATATTTGTGTTTTGGGTTCTTATAATTGTATCACTATATTTTTATAACTTTGCTCTTATTGACATATGATATTTTGTTTGGCAGAATTTTGTTGAAAGTTGTTCAATTAGGTTGGGAGGCATTCATTTCATAGATCATGATATTATGAAAGTTGTCAGTAGTTTCTACTTAGTGTCAGAAGAAAATATCGTAAACAAGAAAAATTTAGTAATTCATGATGCTACAAAACTACATCCAAGGGATTAGAAAAAATGCCTGTAGTGGATAAATCTAGAAAAGGCAGACAAGTTACATTTTGAAGATGAGGAATTTGAAATTGGCAGTGAAGAATACATTGTCATTATTGAGGATGATATTGGAATTGAGAAGAGCCATAAAAGACCAAAAGTAACAATGCCTAAGAATAAATCTATTCCAGTTAATGATGATAATGTTATGAGAAAGAAAGTAAAGTTGAACATTTTAAAGTAGTCATTATCAAAAATCAGGAACCTAGTGAAACTTCAAAAGAAAGAAGAGAAATCATTATATTGGGAGCTGATTTAGAGGGTGGAATTATCAAAACAAAGCAAAATGCCATTCGACAGAACTTGACAAAGAGAAACATAATTGAGGGAAGTCATACATTTCAGCTTAATGTCAGAGAAATCTATAAGGCAAGTGAAGGACAATGTACATATCAAATTAGAAAGCCACACCATCTGCATGTTCACAACTTGAAGATATTGATGAAGTACAATGCATATGCTCATGTGGTTAGCTATGTGCCTCTTGTTGATCCAGTTTAATTTCCCAAGAAAGAAGAATTTGATAAGTCAAAATGTTTTGAATACCATTATTATGTGCTTGGGGGGAACCATTCTATAGAAACTCAAAGACAATTGGTGGAGGAATATCCCAATAACCCACATTTTGAAACAATTAAATGTATAATTTATGTTGGTTAACCAGATACAAAAGCAATGTTAGTGACGTGGAATCATAATTCAGATAATGAATATAGGATGTCTATGACTTTCATCCATGTTACAGGGAAAAGTGTCTATTTAGAACTGCTTTATCCCACTAAGGTGTGACAGTTTCCTTAGAAACAAATAGAGAAAACCTACTTTTGTATTTCCTTTATGAGTTATAAATAGAGAGGAATAGAAAGAACCAACCTGTGTCTTGTGCTAATCCTTTGATCCAATCCCTCTCTTCTTTGATAGTCTTTAGTTACCTACTCCCTTACTTGCCCAGCTTCACAAAGTACCTGTAAGATCACAGAAGAAGAACACTATACAAAGACATGGATCTATATTCATAAACAACTTAGGATCAGATTTAAGTTAACCATACAAATGTAACAAGCATCAATGATACAAAAGCATGAAGGAAAACTCAAATAGTTTTTATTGATAAACAAGAAAAGATCCAGGAGGAGTTACAACCGGTAGTTCCTGACCCAGCATCAACCTCCTAGCAAAGAAGCCCCTCTTCACCTCAAACAAAGCATAGATCACCCAATACTCTGATGTTTGTCTCAAAAACCAACAGCAATTCCTTACAATATGCAAAATTCCAGCCTCTGGATCTCTGAGATGAGGGATCCATATATAGATATGTGTAAGGAGGATGAGTCAGCTTGTGATTTGATTAGTGTCTTCTCTCTGTCAGTTCTCGCTTCCACTTGGAGACTGAAGGCCTCTTACTCATCCTTGGTCGAATTCAGTGAGGCAAGTGTCACAGGAGAAGATTCTGGAAGCTTCCATTGTCTCTCCACCTCGTGGAATGACACTGCCATTTGTAATTTCTCGCCCATCGCACCCCACAGAAGGGACTTTTGAAATTCAATGCACCCTCACAGTGTATTTAGGTGCAATGCAACGCACCTAGCCAGTGGAGCAGCTAAAATGATCCTGTTTTGACTTATTCTGAGCAGTTTCTGGTGGAGAACTTCTGGGAGAAGCTGTAATCTGTTGACCTTGTTCCTTTAGGGGTTAGAACAACACTTTTAGGGACTTAGGAGCCCTTGGTTTATGGACATTTCATGCTTGGAGTTGTAAGGCACAAAAATGTCTATAACAGTTGCCCCCTAAAGTATGAGGCCGTTAACCTTTTGGTGTCGGGTGAAATGCTTTATTATGAGGATACGAAGTTCTTTCAATGCTGGGAGGAGACATGTCATAAGATACAATACAATACATTATCTTCATACAGTTTTCATGATCTAGCTGAGGCAGGCATTCCCATGCTCAGCTTTATAAATTCATTTTTATGTACATAGGACAGACAATCGTCTGAGTGTAGACTGATGATTCTGATAGAGCCATCATCCTTTTGGTAGGATGATTACCTGTGCTGCAAAGCTATACATTTGATGTCTTTATTTCCCTGAATATATATCGCAGCCCGGATGGATGAAACAAGATCCGGGGTCTTTAATCTCGTCCGATCTTTACTCGAAGTACAAGTCGATCCATGTGAGAAATGTTTTGAAGTCGAACATGGAAAGACATCGCTTGATTACCAGTCAATGATGTAAACTATTAACAAGCGCGAGAGGAATCACCGATAATGATAATGATCCTCAAGGTACTGCAGTACAATCCACGTGGTGTGAATAAAGGACTTGGCGTCGAACACCACGCAAATTCTTTCGGTCGAAGGCCATTGATGTAAACCTGTCATCGGAAGTGAGAAACTTGCCATTAAGGCATACAAGCTTCAAAGTACTGAATGGGGTGTTCCTAGATCAACTTCTTGGATAATGAGCTGATGTCGACAAGAAGTGATCCGTCATAGGAGGGCCTTAATGAATCCCACATCAATGACATGGAATAGAGCAAATGATTTTGATGGAGGTGAAAACGATCTGATGATATACGGTTCAGGGTGCAGTCATGAAAGAATGGAGTATAATGTATGGTAGTGGGTGAGACACAGGTGGCTTCTCCGGATGACTTCTCTTGAACATGTCGGCGACACTGATGTGATGGATTGGTAGCATCAACCCCAAATGTGGATGGTATGGTGTGACCATGGCGATGTGGACGGTGAATGAAACAACCCAACCCGACTTGGACACGGAGTGGAAGTGTCATGTTCAAGAGTGACTTGATACCAATAAAGATTATTTGAGTTTTCTTCCCAATTTTTCCCCAGTCATTGTTGACTAGTACCTCTTTATTTTTGTCAAGCTTGAGGAGGATAACATATGCTTGTTCTATAATTTGCCCTTCGGGCAAACCGATCGCTATGTTTTAACGAGCCTAGCGATAGTGAAACTCGTTCTCGTCTAAAGACAAGTTTGTCGCTATTAATCTTTTTAACGAGTTTAACGACAAAGATAACTCGGTCCTTTTCAATTTTAGAGAGTCTGAAAAGGTACGTAAAGGTAACTCCAAAATTCCTTTTTCGTCATCTAATCCCTTAAGTCCAAAAAAGTATAAAACAATACAGAAGGGATGAATTTTCGATAGTTTTAACGAGCCGAACAAAACAAGCGCTCGATCTTTTTGTGCAATAATCCCTCAGGTCCAAAAAGATTAAAATCTAGATGAGGGATAGCACTTCCTGGCCCTTTAATGAGCTGGAAGGCCAAGGACTCGGCAATCTTTTCATATTTTACGAGTCAGTTGAAAAGAGCTTAAAGGAGACTCGTCTTTTGAGGAACGAGTGATAAAACGGGTAGCAACTGATTCCAGGTAAGGTTTGGAATTTTCCAATCACGGCAGTGTCACAAGGATGGCTAATGAAATCACTCTTCGTAGCTGTTCCTCAAAATGGGTAAACAATCAAGTGGAGGTGAATGATCGGCCAATGAAAAAAGTGGAGGTGACGGTGCAAACACGACCAAGGCTTTAATGGCTGAAGTACTACATTCACGGTGGTTATTTACTGGGGAATAGTTCATTTTTTAACGAGCTTAAACGCGGGTGGAAACATTTGCTCATGTCTTATGTTTATTTTTTAACGAGCTTGAACTATGTCCTAAAACTGCTCGATGCGGGTTAATTTTTTAACGAGCTTGAACCTTGCGGTATCACTGCTCGATCAATCCAGTCGTGTGATAAGAATGTCTCATATAAAACGGAAACTTTTAGAGTTTTGCCCACATCCTTTCTTTATGAAAGTTAGGAAACAACCAATCCAAAAAATAGATAAATGATCGCTCTTTGCTTGCACTCCAAAAGGTTTGCATGCCCCCGGGTATAAAGCACAATTTCAAGGTTACCCCTTCTTTAGTCCGTTAAAACATTTTTTTTACCGAGAGAGGCCTACCTTTTACAGGTTACCAAAGATTGTTCTATTTACAGTGCAAACAAAACACTTCCTCGGTGATGTCTACCGAAATAGACAAAGGTGAGTGAAGGAGGCTACTCCACTCACATAACTTTGACAAGAGAATCTTGTTCTAGAATAACCCCCTCTTCCAATCACAGACGGGGATACAGACTAGTCATATTCTCGCGCGGAAACCTACCATATACCCGAAGTTTTCCTGCCGAAGCAGACCAGGGTGCATGCCCCCTGGGTTTCAGTCATGTCCCCCCGAATCACTTGTGCTCATCGGGAGGACGGACTAGAGATTGAGACATTTCTTGCGTGAAAAGACCATTCAGGGATGGTATATGACTATTTTCTCTGTATGATCCGGGAAATGAAAGCTGGTCCACGAGCTTGACCACTCTTCCTTCGTGCGGAAAACACATTACTCTAAAGAGTGAGGAGACAATTGCTCCCATGCAATAAATATAGTCTCGTCCACGGAGTAGATTGTAATCCAGGGGTCCTTGAACTACCATTACGTTCATGTGAACTGTTTTCCTTCTCAATGTGATGGGCACATCGGGAAGGATCCCTAACGGTCGACTGGTTCCTTTATCAAAGCCTGTCAGATTTCTCATCTCAAGCAAAATCGATGGCGAACCAAGCGCTTTCCAAGCAATTGAGGAAAAGATACTCACAGAAGCCCCCTCATCTATGATGGTACCAGCCATGACCATTCTATATATTTGAACAATAATTCGGAATGGTACACTAGTTGGTCAACGGGGTCTGCCTAGTTGATTCCAGTTGAAGGAGACAACTAGGTTGCTTGGAGGTGGGACCGAATAGACGGTCGGGTACGGCTCTGACGAACTTCCTTCCTGTGGTAAAGGAACGGGTAAATTGCCCCCATGTTCGTCGGAGTCTGTGTTTATGAAGAGAATTTGGACGGTGTCATCCTTGTTCTCTTCAGTGACTGTATCATCTGAAGATGGAACTTCTGAAGGCAAAACTGGGTCAACTACCGCCTCGACCTTTTGACTTTCGTCTGGTATGGATTCAGATGGTTCGTCTCCAATGACAAATTCTTTGGCCGACCACCTGAGCGGGTCAGCCGGATTTTCGACTAGTTACGAACTCGGCAAGAGTTTTTTATATCCAGGAGGAAGTTGTAACGGTGAAACCGGACGATCATCTAAAACTCTTTTAGCTTCGTCTAAGAAGGGACAACGGTGAATGGCATGATCGCCTTCACACAGTTTACAAGGGAATCTGCATTTCCCTTTTTGTCCTGGGGCTTCACTTTCACTAGTTAACGGTGTGCTTTCAACATTATCGTCAGAGGTTGACGACACCGGGTTGTGCAAATGAGGAGACCAGTCCCTTAAGATCCGAGGGATGCAAGGACAATCTCTGTGAAAGTGGTCTCCTTTGCAAATGACACATGGTGATTTAGGCCTGGTCGGTGTAGTGTGTGGATTTTCGTTAGACAACACTCGTTTGCCCCCATTCGCTTTTGGCTCCTTCTTTTTCTTCTCTTTCTTCTTCTTTTCCTTCTTCTCCTTAGGAACTTGAATTTTGGCTTTACCAGCCCCATCAAGCGAAGAGGAAGGAGGAGAGGAAGAATTAGAGGAAGTAGAAGGTTGGTGGGCTACTCTGGACTTGTCTAATTGCTGATTCGATTGTTCAGGAATAGTGGTGTTCTGAACGACAGTGGTTGAGAAGAGCCATACAGGAAAACCAATTGTAAGTCCTGGAAGCGACAATGTGGCCATATGGGGTGCACCAACATCTCCCCAAGAGGGGAAAGGACTAGGATTTCCTCCAAGGGGAATTCCTTGGTTGGTCGACTCCATTTTCTCAACCCAAGATCAATGTAGGAAAGGGGTAATGAATATTCCATTTAAAATAAATTTTTATACGCTTTGACACAACTTGTTTTTTCAGTTTTTAAGAGTCGAGAAAAAACAAAAGATGACTCTAGTCGCCTTCGATTTTTAATGAGCCTGAAGTGACAAGTGCTCAGATGGACCATTTCCGTTAAGGAGTCTGAAAAGGAACGAAAGGGACTACTCTGGAGGTCTAGGTAGAGGGAGTACCAAACCAATCGCAAAAATGCAGAATACTTTTTACGGTATGGAAGTCAATCTTCCTGAATGCTATGTTCAGTGCATTACGATCGATAAGGTGGCAGACACGGCTTCCTAAGGATAAAGGATTTAAGCCTATAGGGGTCTCGCAAAATATACTCGACGGTACGTGGGAGCACAAGTCCGTACTGGCACTTATCGTCTCAAAGTGGAGGAATCACCCAACCATCAGTGAGGACAACAGTTACCAAGCTTTACGATGCCGGAATATGTCTCTAGCCTAGACCTCTAAATGTTGCGCGTTAAGTTCCAAAGCGTTGTTAGATTCATTGAATTTATTTTAAGTTGATCTTGCTTATGAAGTTTGCCTTTTGGGTTCACCACGAGATGTAGATGTAATTCCTAAAATGCAATCTAAAGATGATAAACAAACTTTTATCTCTTTTGTGCAATGAAAATCCTAGCTACTAGAGGAAAAGAAAGACACAATCTTTTCACAAAGAGCAAAGAGCACGCTGTAAATGCACTTTCTTAAATCAAGCCAAATAGACTATCTATATGCAAATGCACATGCATGTATTTGTTTTCGACTTTCTTAGTATTGATGCTAAAAAGAAAGTTGATGTACAAATCTGAATTTCTTTTCAAGCGACAAATATAAACAAGCTCTTTTTCGAAATCAAAAACAGAGATGATTACGACACCTTGCGATTTTGAAAGGAACACTTGTTCTTGACACTAGAAAATCACAAATTTAGACCAAAGGCAATAGTAACAGTATAATCGACCATCAACAGCAATCAAAATTTTTCCTATGATCGAAATCGACACTTGCGACAGATCCAAATCAAAGGATGACAGTACGACTATTCTACTTTTGCAATGGAAAACTGTAAACGACTCAACAAA
This sequence comes from Pinus tabuliformis, assembly GCA_031772625.1. Taxonomy (NCBI): domain Eukaryota; kingdom Viridiplantae; phylum Streptophyta; class Pinopsida; order Pinales; family Pinaceae; genus Pinus; species Pinus tabuliformis. The sequence continues at coordinate 591,288,945 of CM062808.1, read as the reverse complement.
CACACAAAAACATATACAATTATTTTGTACAAAGGAGGTGGAATAACAGCAAGGAAAAGGGGTTTTAAAGAGAAATATACTGATGACAGGCAGCAAAATTCAGAGATAGAACTGGAAAGAATGAAGCACAAGAACCACAGCTACACAGGGCTAGTCTGATCAGCGCACCTGTAACACAGAGAATCTGAAATGCAGCGCAGGTTGCCCTTTCGGGAAGTGCACTGAAATTCAGGATCTCTTAACAGTACCTATGCTGGGCCAGAAACGAGAATTTGTCCGGGTTCTGGGTCACAGTTTGCAGTTCAGTCTTTGGTTTTTGGCCGAGTAAAAGCAATCAGTAATGCACAATCAGGGGTAGATCTAAGGAGGGTCTAAGAGCTATCACAAGGGCAATCAGATAGTTTGTGAATCAGTTGTTTAAATCATAAACAGATCTAGTGAATGGATTGAAGTAGCGGTTGTCTACTTTGCATTTGTTATGGCAAATGCAGTTCGAAAGCTACTTATATGTTTATGAAATAAACAACAAAGAGATACACAAACAAACTAATTAGACATTCCCCAGCGGAGTCGCCATTTTGTTACAGGGAAAAGTGTCTATTTAGAACTACTCTATCCCACTAAGGTGTGACAGTTGCCTTAGAAATAAACAGAGAAAAACTACTTTTGTATTTCCTTTATGAGTTATAAATAGAGAGGAATAGAAAGAACCAACCTGTGTCTTGCGCTAATCCTTTGATCCAATCCCTCTCTTCTTTGATAGTCTTCAGCTACCTACTCCCTTACTTGCCCAGCTTCACAAAGTACCTGTAAGATCAATGAAGAAGAACACGTGTCTTGCGCTAATCCTTTGATCCAATCCCTCTCTTCTTTGATAGTCTTCAACTACCTACTCCCTTACTTGCCCAGCTTCACAAAGTACCTGTAAGATCAATGAAGAAGAACACTATACAAAGACACTGATCTATATTCATAAACAACTTAGGATCAGATTTAAGTTAACCATACAAATGTAACAAGCATCAATGATACAAAAGCATGGAGGAAAACTCAAATAGTTTTTATTGATAAACAAGAAAAGATCCAGGAGGAGTTACAATTGGTGGTTCCTAACCCAACATCAACCTCCCAGCAAAGAAGCCCCTCTTCACCTCAAACAAAGCATAGATCACCCAATACTCTGATGTTTGTCTCAAAAACCAACAGCAATTCCTTATAATATGCAAAATTCCAACCTCTGGATCTCTGAGATGAGGGATCCATATATAGATATGTGTAAGGAGGATGAGTCAGCTTGTGATTTGATTAGTGTCTTCTCTTTTTCAGTTCTCGCTTCCACTTGGAGACTGAAGGCCTCTTACTCATCCTTGGTCGAATTCAGTGAGGCAAGTGTCACAGGAGAAGATTCTGGAAGCTTCCATTGTCTCTCCATCTCTCGGAATGACACTGCCATTTGTCATTTCTCGCCCATCGCACCCCACAGAAGGGACTTTTGAAATGCAACGCACCCTCACAGCTTATTTAGGTGCAATGCAATGCACCTAGCCAGTGGAGCAGCTGAAATGATCCTGTTTTGACTTATTCTGAGCAGTTTCTAGTGGAGAACTTCTGGGAGAAGCTGTAATCTGTTGACCTTGTTCCTTTAGGGGTTAGAACAAAACTTTTAGGGACTTAGGAGCCCTTGGTTTATGGACATTTCATGCTTGGAGTTGTAAGGCACAAAAATGTCTATAACAATCCGAAGGGTTAGATTTATTCATAATGAATTTGAAGAAAAATTTGGTGGGGATAAGGTAAACATTGTTGTAGATTTCTGAAAGGATTGTTGTATGGAAATAGTATATTAAATTGATGAGAAAATCAATTCAAAAGGTGGCAAAGATGACAAAGTTCGTGATTTATTCATAGGTGTTCATAACATTTTCTAGGTGGCATTTAGAACTAGAAAGATATGGGAGTTGATTAATGAGATTTTTAGAATGTGGGAGAACATTGACATTAAAAACCAAAAGGTTAAAAGGTCTAAACCATTGATATGTAGCAACAGTAAACCAGGTCCTGAAATGAAGCATCTTCGAGAAGATATGACTATCACACCTTCGAGAGAATTTCAAGGATTGAAGGATGAAAAACTTGTCAAGGAAATATTATCTCGTGTGAGGTCAGGGGAATTATCATTGGAGGAAATGTCTGAGGAATTTCAAAAGTAAGTTTGTTGAATTATTTTTATGTATTTCTAGATTATAATTTTCTTTTAAATATTACATATTGTTTTTTTTTTTTTTTCTAGATCAGCATTTCATATTAGTTCATAGAATACATAGAGTACAAAAGGTCTGCTCATGCAGACTGAAGAGAGACACCCTTGCCTGATTACAACAATTAAAATTCACATAGACTGTCAAAAAGACCCCATGGCACACCATGCAGGGTGGCAGAGAGAAAGGTTGGGGCCAGCAAAACAGAGTATCCATCTCGGCATCTGGAAAACAAAGATAAAGCAGACCATATGGTCCTCTGAGACAGATAAAGACAAAACATGTAGAAGACCATTTAACATGAGAAATAGAGAAGCAGTTAGGTGACCAGTAAACTTGCGAAATAGAAACAAAATAAATGTTGAACATCAAAATAAAACTGAGACAACCACAACAAGCCATTACAGCTCGAGAATGACATAATCCTTGGTGGTGGTATCTTGGTTGGCCAAAGTAGTGGGTTTACCAGACAGAGGTGGGTGCTCAGATGAATGCTTCCACTGGATGGTTCCCATGGCCTCCTCTGCACCATCCCCCATAACAGAGGAATCCTAGCAAATAGTGTGCTTCAGAAGACTAATCAGCATAGTCATCTTTTTGGAGATATTGCCAAATTGCTACTCCAGAGAACTGAGTTTGAAATGCATGACTTCCAGTACCGCTGTATGATCTGTGAATAAAACTGAGATGGATTGATGAGCCTGATTAAGTTGTTCTCCTTACATACTGATAGGCTTTGCTAGCATTGTCTTGATGAGCCACATTTCCACCTGTGTGCGAGCAAATTGGGTTGCCCGAGTGGTAGTCATGCCGGGATAAAAATATTACATATTGTTAGCGATAGTATTCGTTATACATATCATTATATTAAATCTTTTTAATTTACCTATGTAGTCACAAAGTTTACATAAAAATTCAAGAACAAATGGTTAAATTGTTGAATGAAGATAGTTGGGATGATGTTGTACGCAACTATCCAGATTCAAGTTCTACATCAACATTTTTTTTTTATCTTGCATTTAAAAAGGTATGTTGATTTATACATTCATTTATATTCATTTGTATACTATTTTTAATTTATAACTTACACAAATAATTGTTTTTTTTATAAAAGATGAATAAGGATGAAAATGGAGCATGAGATAGTTTCAAAACCTTTATTGAAAAAATGAATATCAAAAGACTGGAGAAACAACATCTTAAGAATGTTGAACTTGATCCAAATATTACTCATTTCATTTGGAATGGGCTTGACACTATTCAATATCCAGTAATAAAAGGTGACTGTGAAGACATTGTTAAACTCATACCTAAAAGGGATTATGCCCTAGTTATTGCAGATATTCCCCACGGTTTCAATATTCCAAACATTGACTATGATAGTGACCCTTATACTTATCAAGCTCTTATTAAAGTGGTTGCGAGATTTCTAGAAGTCATGTCATCACCATTATGGAGATTTGTGACATTTCATTCAGACACACAATTGGCAATGTTATTGTCGAGATTCAACAGGAAATGAAATCAAGGATGCAACTTACATGGTAAGATGTTTAAAATGTATATTTGATTAATGTTAAAAAATTCATTTATGTACAAGTTAATTGAACTTTTACTATTTCATGTTACAGGAAAAAGTCAAATCTTCTTAACCATGAAGATCAACCATTTATAAATGAAGGTGAGTTTATCCATATTGATACTTGGGCAAAAGATGATAGCTATATGTATATGATTTTTAATCAAGTAGATGGAAAGAGTCATAGCCAAATACTGACTTATGATGTTGTTGTGAGAAAATTAACATATGAAGACAAAGAAGCAAAATGAGAGATAGTTAACATTTATCAAAAATCATAGTTATTGATTAATTATGTTATAGACACATGCTCAAATGAAGGAGATTGGGTTTTGAATTTATTTTCTGACTAAGGTAAGTTTTATTATATGGAATTGAATTTCAATATGTTATTTCTTAATTTATATGTCATTGTACTAATTTACTTCATCATTTATTTTGTTCTGATAATTAGGTACAACACTGGCATGTTGCCTTCAGAAAGGAAGAAATTGCATTGCCATTGAAAAAGATCCAATAAAGTCCAATTTTATTTAGAAAAGAATTAATTCTCTTCAATTTCTTCCAGATGCAATGCAAGAAATTGGGTTGGAGAAATCGGACTTTAGTGAATCATATGTGGGAAAAAAGGCAAAGGAACCCCAACCACCATTACACAGAATGATTGTAGAGGCATACATTGGGAGATTTACAGACATCAAAGATCCATTAGAAGAGGAAAATGAGCAAAATGAAGAAGAAAATATTATGGAAGAAGAAAATGATGAAAATTTAGAGGACGAAGAGTTTGGATTACGTGACATTGTTCATTAATTTAAGTTATGCTTGGAAATCAAGCTCATTTTTGTAACTATTAATTAGTTATACTTGTAATGTTTTGACTTTGAAATTTTATGAGAAGAATAAGCACTCAATTAAGGTTGTTATGCATTCAATAGTTGTATTATGTGCTTTTCGAATTAATTTTTATGTTAATCATTATTTTTTGAAAAAAACTGTGGTTATTATCTTTTTTTGATATGAAATTCATAAAAAAAACTATTATTTAACCATTTTTAGTTAAAAGTTTCCTCTAAAAATTGTGATTTTGACATGTTATTTCGAGCAAGCAATTACAAAAAATTATCAAAATATGTAGTTTTTTAGTTATATTTATGTTGAAAATAGTTATTTTTATGTCAATTGTTCAAAATTATTATTTTTTAGAGACAATTATTTCATGTGGATTGAAAAATTAATGATGTATAAATATGTAGAATATCGAAAATTCAAAATATTGACCTTCTTCTTTAAATACTAGTGATCCCCCCATTACTAGACATTCTATCCCTTATGGTTATTGTTGTACCCGTATTGTCCCCATATTTTTATTATTGTGCCCCATAGAATCCCACTATTGTTATTTTTGTGCCTTTATATTATTATTGTTAGGTCGACTTTGGTTATATTGTGACCCCTTAGACTCCTATATATAGAAAGGAGGTTTTGTCATTTGAATCATCTAATAATTGTTCATTTGTGTAATGTAAAGTTGGTTTCCCCCTTGAAGAGGCTTATTTCTAAGACATTGATCTATCTTCTCTATCTTTTTGTGAGTTGGTTTCATAATGGAGAGGTAATTTTAAATATGATAACAAGGAATTGATGAGAGTCACAAATGTTGAATGGGATGCATGGAGTTAGTATACATACCATTTTACGGAAACTCCAATGAGGGTGGATTGAAAAAGGTGTAGATCAATGGAATAATCTGTGATAGAATTATAAGAACACCGCATGTGAAACAAGTGCACATGGTTGGTGGGATCCTCTCTAGAATTCCCTTCTAATTTTGGTTCATAAGGTGGGAGTATGGTTGACATAGGTGGCCAACTTGGATCATGGAGAAGAGGATAATTAATAAGTTGGTTCAAATCTGGGAGACTAAGACCAACCATATAAGGGAGAAATGGTTGACAAGAGTCCATTCCATGTGAGGTTCCAATGTTACCTCCAATAGGAGGACCCTGACTCTTACTAGTGTTAGCACCGATATTACCTCTGGCATTGGTGACCAAATTTGGAGCAATGTTAGTATGAGTGTTGTCACCAGACATGATACCAACTTAGGGATAAGAGGAATTGGAAATAGAATATGAATTGGATGAATAAGAAATACTAGAGCTTGTATGTGAAGAAGGTAGAGGGACCTTGACTCGTCGAGTAAGTGTTAAGGGGTGTCCTAACATAAACTGAGAGTGAAGACCATAGAGTCTCTGTGATAAATACCTAGGTGATGCAATGATATTAGGAAGAGGTAAACACTTAAGGCTAAAGGATATGGTGGAAGAAAAACAATAATGAAGAGTAAACAAACACCTAGTATAGTGGTGCAAAGTGTAAGATATCCATAATCTATCGCTACTCTAATTCAAGCAAGCTCATCATATAAAGAGAAAGATGACTCCAAGCCTAAAATTTATCTAGTCCTAAAATAAGCCCTATCACTATGTTTCTGATGGCCTTCCAGACAACTTCGTACTTTCATAATCACATCCCCGCAAGAAAAGTGGTTGAGGAGAAGTTAGGGTAGTGGAATGGTTGCATCATACACCCACCACCTATAGGGTGCTTATCCTAAGATTGACCACTAAGCTACCTCTATCTATCAAGGGTGAGTGAATCTTGAACTTCTTGGTACTTAGCCATCGGTACCAAATTCTCGACCCCCATTTGGGTAGTCTCGAGGGGAACCACCAACACTGTGACCTAGGTTTAACTCCCTCTGACACAAATTTCTACTCAACTCCATTTTTAGCTGTTAGAAGCTAGAGGATTGTAAATTCCTTAAAAGGATAACTTTTATGTCTCAATGTAAATGATTGATGCTTGTTATTGGAATCCTATCCCACAGATCCTACGTTAACTAATAGATTATTTTGGCCTTGATGCCCAAGTGGACTTAAATCTATGGGTGTTGTTAAGTTATTAATTTGATTATTTAAGAGTCTTGGCTTTGTGGAATGAACCAATATTTAGGTGTGTAAATGTCTGTAAGAGTATGTTTAATGGGTTAATTAGAGCATGTTTTGAAATGTCATGTGATTGTTGGAAAATAAATCATGAAACTATAAATTATACCTGAAAACAAACAACATGAAAATGATAAATTGAACACATTATTTCCAACCAAAGAGGCTATAAGGACAACATAAAAGGACTATGAAAAAAGTAAACACAGAGAAAAAAGAGAAGGACAGATCAAATGAAAGGCGTGTCTAGGATATAAGGTCAATGTTATTAAATTTGTGTAGTAAGCACCAACAAATAAGACTATCTAAATCATAGAAAAAAACCACTAATAGAATGGAAATCAGAGGATGCCTAAAAATATCCTAGAAAAATGATGCAACGGAAGGTTCAAAGGGAATCCAAAGTGATGCTACTAAGGCTTAAAACGCATTATCTCAAAACATTTGTTATGGTAGAAAGTAGTGGCTATAAATTCTGAACACTCAACTACGTAACTCAACGAACCCTCTATCAAGTGGCAGAGTCGTACTTTGAACCCCAAGGTTCTATTTTCCATTCCTCTTAAACAAAAGAAAAACAAGAGTACTAAGGCCTATTGATTTGGACGAGAATAGAGGAGGACCCCCATAATAGACAGATAGAACTCGGACTCGAAAAAATATGGAAAATATTTAAGATGGTTGGAAAAATGATAACATAGATACATACATGTTTCCTACAATGTAGTGCAAGTTTACACATAAATATTATGTGTCCAACACAAAAGAACTCCATAAATGTGTGTTGGGATCCCAAGACTATCACTTCAGATATCCGTAACAAAAATTTCCATCTCCTACCCAGTGGGTGCTTGTGACTTGCTAAAAGTAAGCAAAAGCATAAAAACAGTGATTTTTTTCCGAAAACCACTATAAATATAAAAATAAAAATAAAAACGAAAGACAGAAAAATGAGGAAATGTAGTCGTCATGTATCTAAATCTATAAACCATTTGATTCACCATTTGGTGGTGCCTAAAGGCCCAGTAGAATCACCATTTTTTAGGAGAGGATTTTTTAGCAAGTGTACCAAAAGTCCTCTTCTTATTTCGTTGCTGAAGATCAGCCTAACATAAAGGGAAAATAAAGGAAAATATGGGGGTATTTTTCAAAAGTATAAAAAAGTTGTTAAAACCCCATAAAAATAATCTACAAATACTGAAAAACATAGGACAATAATGCAAATAACAAACCTAGTGGAAGAAAATATATTATTATTAATATAGAAGTAATACATGTATTGGAGAATAATGTAGACTTTGGTCTATAACATCCCTCTATGTGGGATGGGATCTTTTACTCACTACACTCTGGCAGTTGTTATGTGTCTTGTTGGTTTCAATGAGCATAATCAAGAGTGAATGAGTGAAATCAAAATGGGAGATTGAATGGCATACGATGATAGTGACAACAGTGAAATGATCATGAGTGTAGAGTGAGAAAAAACCTCTCTATTTATAATTAAATTTGACGATAGATCTAGATGTAGAAAAATAATAAATTATTATTAGACCAAATCAAGATCCAACACTTAGGAGTATTTTATTAAATTTTGAGAGAGGATATTTTTTTTGGAATGGTCAAAAAGTATTTATTTTGTAAACCAACCAAATAAAATGATTTATTGAGTTAATTAAGCAAAATGGTTAAAGTATTTAATAAATAAAAAAATATTTATTAATTACATTAAGGAGATATGGTCAAAATGATTTGGAAATAATTATCAAATAATGATAAATAATAATTATTTTGTGGGATAATTGTGTAATGGTTAAGGAATGAAAACTAAATTTAATGATTTATTTAATTATTCATAAGGATGAGTGAAAATATTTCTAATTATTTTCACTAAATGGGTAGTTATGGAAATAAAATGAAAATAATTAAAATAGTTTATAGATTATTTTGAAGTTGGTAGATAGAAATAATTTACGAAAGGTGGTTCTCTATATTATTTCCTAAGATGAAAGTGTGCTTTTAGATGAAAAGCCCTTACTACATGGTGTATTTCAATCATCCTAGTGGAAAATAGCTAGGTGATCACTTCTTAGGTGATAACAACATTTCCAATGATAGTCATGTCCTTGAACATTTTACAAAATCTTATGCTAAAATTAATTACGATCATACTATCTTAGCCACTAGTGAAAGAAAAAAATCCTACAAATAGATCATTTGTGTACTATAACGTAAATAACAATGGAAATTTATTTTCAGATACTAACAAGTTTCCATAGGCCATAGTAATCATAAGTAAATGATTCAGACATGGTCTTTTATATTCTTCTCTTTTATATCCTCTCCAATAATTAAGAGAGATCCATCCGAAATTTGATGATCCATTTGAAACATGGGTGGAGAACTCCTTTCAAGAGATTTATCTTGTAATTTTTTTATTTTTTTATATTTTGGAAATAAATTTATGTCTTAGGATTAAGTTTTGTTTTCATAGTTTAGAAATAAATTTTGTTTATGTTACTAGTTTTTTATATGTATATATGTACAAATGGAATGATTCCATTGGAAGTATGATTTCAGGTTTTAATCTTCCTTTTTAGATTAGAATAAGAGTAGAACTAGTTTAGTTTAAATTATTTTCTGCGTTTTTTCTTTTTATGATGCAAGAGAAAAATAAGTAAGTAGCGAGCATGTTTAATTTTATGGAGAACAGCTTAATAAAACTTATATAAAGGACATGTTTAGTGGAGTTTTCACTTATCATAATTTTAATTTTTTTACTAAATATGCTTTGTTCACTTTTTTTTCTTTTATTGTATAGTTTTCTCAAATTGGTTATAATGAGGTTGTGATTGTTCCATTGTTACAACTGAACCTTGTGCATCACTAGAAGAAAATTAATCATGAAGATAAGGAATTTTGTCACTGATAAATATCAAGGCATTTAATTGAGGTGCAAGTTATATGGGAAAGTGTATAATGTGGCAAAAAATTGTAGTTGTGCAAAGAGGATGAGAAGTTTTAAAATAAATCCATCGATGTGCCAATAATAACCCATGTCCACTTAAATATATGTTGTAGAGTCACACTTGTGTGCCTTTACTTGCAAAACTCTTATCTAGGATAAATTATTTACACGTTATCTGTTGTTATTTTTTATATTACCATTTCCCATGATGAGACATCACCCAAAAGTTTTAGTGTGAATCTGTTTGGTTTTCCTTAAGATTTACTCGCAATATGACTCAAATTTGAATGTGTCTACCCTATTGTCAAACTATTCCCCATTCATCTACTATTGCATCAACCAAGTCCCATCCTACGTCATCTTGAAACTTACTCTCTTGGTAATTTCTTAAGGAAATTCCCACTCAAAACTCTCAAGATTTATTTCTCCCAAAACAAACTCACTTTTGTGGTACCTAATGCAAAATATTCCATTAACATATACGTATCATAAGTTTGATCTCAATAGTTTTAATAAAGATTTGCTTTGAGTTTCTTCTAAGAATTGTTTTTCTCAAGACCGACTCTTTTGGTTGTGCCTAACACATAACTTTCATTTCATCTCGTAGTGATCATCTCAGAGGTTTTCACCAGGTCTTTATTGGGTCTTTTCTGAGGCTCATTAATTTTGAGATGGACTTCTTGTTTCATTATCTAACAACAATAAATTGTCATCTCATAACAAAACATCTCATTTTTTTTCTCAAAGTCTCAATTTTCAGTTTTCTTCAAGATAAATAAATTTCAAGTCACCTTAGTCCAATGGCATTCCTCAGATGGGTCCCTCTCCCTCGTTATTTACTGGCCCACATAGAATCACGAATCCATACCTTCCATATCATCTCGGAATACTTGAACATCAAAGGATATTCAAAGCCCTCTTACGAGTTTCTTATGAGATGGTTTTCTCCATGATAATGTTGGAGGCTGCATCTACCCAGTCGTTATATAGATATTCTAATGTGTATATAAAACATGTCCATATCATGTGGCCTATATTCCACCAAGTCAATATACATGTAAATTCATGAAAATTTTGACATTTTTCTCCAAACAATACTGCAACATATTTTAAAATGAAAGGTTTGTGGCTGATTTGTAATAAAAGATATTTCATCTCACTCGCATCATATGAAGAGCATAACAAACAAAAATTTGCAAAATGAATTATCAGAAACAACACTACAAAAAAATTCTTATGATGAATTTAGGCCATTTATCTCCTAGTAAGTATTTTTCATTGGATTCTTATCTGCCTTAGTTTAGATTCAATAAACAGATGATTATAAGCTTATGTAAACTTTTTAAAGAAATAACTTCTTCATGCTTTTAGTTCTTATCAAAAGAAGCAGGTTTTTTTTTTTTTTTTAAGAGAAAATTGACATTTCTATAATAAATAATATCATGATTCTTCAAGGTAAGTTTCATTACATTATTTTCATCTTTTTAATTTTCATGCTTTTAGTTCTTATCAAAAGAAGCAGGTTTTTTTTTTTTTTTTAAGAGAAAATTGACATTTCTATAATAAATAATATCATGATTCTTCAAGGTAAGTTTCATTACATTATTTTCATCTTTTTAATTTTCCTTATAATTTTAGTTTCATCCTTGTTTTAATATTTTCTAATATTATCTCTACTTTAGTAGGTCTTCAGGGGTTTCCTTCAAACATTAGCTTTGTTGCTAGCTTAAGTTTGGGATTCATTCGCCTTGTTTTTCTCTCTTTCAAGTTTGGTAAACTATTTTTCCTAATACAAAATGGAAAAAACCTAAGGAATTACATCAGGAAGTCTCACCCCCTTACATTATTTTCATTTAGTATTTTATTTTTTTTCTTTTAAAGACTTAATTATTGAAACAAGATATTTGGAAGGGAAGAGGCATTTGATGCAACTTCACCCCGTAGCCATAACTACTCCCTAAAATTAGGGATTTTATTTAAATAAAAGGCCCAATTAACTTCACCCCGTAGCCACAACTACTCTCTGTTTGGTTGAGATATGTTTTCATAAGTTGCCTTGTTGAAGTTTACTTTCAATTATGGTTTTCATTTATCTTTTAGTTCAGGTTGGAATTTTCTTTCTTCATTTTCAATATTTGAAAAGTGTTCTTTTTGTTTTTTCTTTTGGGTTGGATTTTGAGATATTTTCATAATCTAAAGGGAGGAATATTTTATATGAAACCTCAGTTCTTTTGCATGGGGAAATATTTACTCTATATTTTTAATTGGATTTCATTTATCTAAAATTCATCTGTACCAAGTTTCATTTTTATTTCCCATTGACCATTATCTATAGGAAACATTGAGATTCGATTCAAGTAGTATAAGTTCATATTTATAAAGGAAGGAAGTGTCTATAGTCTTCTCTTTGAGTCCATCACATACCCCTCAACATTAAAAACCTCTACTTTGGTAAATGAATAGAAGACTAGTGGGGTCAAACTCAGCTAGTATCACATATATTCCTTTAAATAGAAAACCTCTCGTAGCACCTTGCTATATTCACACAATTTCTAAAATTGGTTCTTTAAATATGTTAATCAAAAGGGTGGAATAAGAGAATTGAAAGAATATATGTGTGGGAAGTTTATGCAACCCTGCTAGTGTATTGAGCAAGCTCGTTGGTAGTGAACCAATGTATACATGTTATCGACGCAGCTTCGTCGGGTACTGAATAGGCCTGTTAACAACAACAAAAATGATTGTAAAATAAAAAGTTAATTTCATATCTAGTATATGCATATTAATATTTAAAACCTCCTTGCTATCATTGTTTGGCCAATAGTAGAGGGAAGATCTGGAAATAATTCCTCCCTATATTTGGATTCATTGTCTTCGAACTAGGCATTCAAGTACTTTCATCTTTATGAGATTATATTTCTTTGATTATATTTCATGTGGGACATTTTAGAATGGTTTCATACATGAAAATATTTTCAAAAAAATATTTCGACCGCTGATCAATTTGACCCTATTATTTTAAACTAGAGATAATTGCTTCATCCTCATGTGCTTCAATTTGTTATGACCACACTTCAAATAATTTTATAAGATATATCAGAACCCTCCATCTAAACTTTGGTTAAATAACTTCGATATTTAGTTGTTTTCTTTATTTTTAATAATTTTCAATATGCTTGGATTTTCATTTTTACAATTACATTTTTTCATTTTGTTTGTAGCATTCCAATGGTTCAAGTTTCCTCTCATTTTGACTTACAGTTTGGATCATATCCTTAGTCAAAGTATGGTCAAATTTTACTACCGTAGCATAAATTATGTAAATTTGTATTTTATTATGTTTTAATAAATTGTAAATACAATTCATTTTACATATTAATACAATTTAATTAACTTAGTTTTAATTGGTCTATTTAATTTAATTTAACTTAACTAAATGTAATAAATTTGTACGTATAATTAGTTATATTTATTATTAATTAATTGTAATTATTTTATTTAAATATCATTAGTTATAATATAAATTTAGTTTTAATTTTTTAATAAAATGATTAAAAAAGTAACATATTATAAGATTTTAATGTAATAAATAGTTTTCTTATTAACAAAAAGTAGGTTGAAAAGAACACTGGGATTTCCCAAGTTTATGATTCCGAAAGAAACTCAAGGGTGTTATCTGAAGGTCTCTTCTAAGATAATAAACATAATGATATGAGAAGAGATTAACTTCCAAGAACTCCCATAATATTATTCCCCAATTATCATTGTATTAAGAGGAGGACCATAACAATAAAGGAAAAGGGATGCATGCTATAAGGTTTTCAAAAACGGTGAAATCAGGTCCCACTCCCTTCAACATGGGCCCCCTCCTGTGTCCTCACGTCCACTCCCCATATTTTTTATATGATACGCCTCTCATGAGGCCTAGAAACCAGGACTTTCTTGTTGTTGTTGTTAATTAATTTATTTACTTTTTTCGTTTATTTATTTTTATACAAATTATTTTAATATTTTCAGTTATTAATGTTTAGTAGTTTTAAAGAGAAAAAAAAACTAAATTAGGTCTAAAATTTTACAAATAGAACTCTTATTTTTCTAGCAAACAAACATTTTTGGAAACGAGATTTAGGAAGCTAATATCATGAGTTCTACTTGGCCAAATGAGAAAACTAAGAGTTTGCTCGAAATATAATTCTATAGGTAAGGATTTAAAAGTAAATTCTTGACAAAATTTAGTCATTCAATAATCTAAAAAATTACTAGAATCCATCACTCCTAATTTGCAACCAAAAACAATTTCTTCAGTTTGTTTTTGAAATTTCATTGACAAAGATGATCATGTTGTTGCAAATTCATTTGATATTACTTGAGTACCAAATAAATATCTTCAGGGAACAATTGGAAGCATGGATATTATTCTATTTAGTTTGTTAACTTTAATTTTAATTTGGAAACTTGTTGTGACAATTTTATATTTGCAGTTTGTGTGCAAGTTTAATTGATTTTTAATTATGTTTTTGCATGATTTTTGTAGGGAGCTTGTTGGAGAGAAAGATGCCGAGTTTTGGAGCAATGAAATTTCACTAGTAGTAAGAAAAAATGAATTCTCTAGCTGTAGTAGGTTATACGAAAACTACTTTGAATAGCTCTAATTTTTTAATATCTCTTTTTTGCAGTTATAAATAATAGTTTGGAGAGTGGATATGGGGTTCCTATCTTCTCCAAATAGGAGTCTCTTAGCATATTTTTGAGGAGGATTTTTTTTTTTAGGTTGAGATTAATATTCATACATAAGCTTTGTGGATTTTCCTTTAAGAATTAAAACTCTATTGAGGAGGTATATCTAGCACTATTGTTATTCTCTTCACTATTGACGGAGTTGAAACCCTTAGGAGGATTGTTGGGGAAATGTTTTTGTGAATGTAGAGCATGAGATCTAGGTTTATAATTTTATTTAAAATTCAAATGTTTGCAAATATAAATGTATTCTTTTATGGAAAATTTGAGCTAATAATTCCATTTTTTATCGCTAGTGTTAGCTATGCGAATTAGTGTATCTTTTATTTATTATATGATATTATATCACATGGATATGCTATTCATGTTTTGATTTTCTTAGATTACATTTAACCAAATTTATGAGTAATTATTTACTCATAATTTTTCCATTAAAAATAGATTCAATTTCGTCAAGTTGTATGAACTATTTCTATGATTTAATGGCTCACATTTTAGCATTTTTTAATCTCTAAAATAAATAATGTTTTACGCTAACAATATTATATATTATAACTTCTTCAACAACTTGATATTCATCATTAAGAGCATGATAAATCCCCATTATTTTTTAACATTTGTAGTTGGTATCTAGGAGTTGTCTCCTACATATCATGTTAGAGTAGTTTTCTTTATTATTCCAAACTACATTTAGATTTAGATTTAGATTTAATTTGTGTTTTCTATAAGTCTCACTATGAAATAAGAATCCCATTAGTGGCATTGATGATCCCCTATCTCATGTTAACGACTACATTCTTGTAATATTGTTGCAAGAAACTAAGTCTATTTGTCTCTTATTTTTTACAAGTAATTAGAAACACCATAAGTAAGGAGGGAGAGAGAGGATCATTGCACCCATTTGGACCAGTTTGAATCACCATCCCAGATAGAAAAGGAATTAATTGGGGTCATGACCGGGTGATCTCCCAATTGTTTATTTTAGTCATTTTTGGTCATAAACACTACTGAAGAAAAAAAATCAAATAAACATGGTTAAATTTCTACCCCTTCTCCCTATCTCCTAGTTGTCGGGCGATATAAATTCAAGATTTACACAAACATTTAATTTTTCAATCTGGGTAATTAAACTTACAGGTTTAGCACAATATATGCTAGAATACGACCTCATGGATTTCTCAAATAAAAAAGAAGATTTTGCAAGAAATAAAAATCAAGCATCATTCAGGGAAAAGGAACAAGACTTTTTGAATGTAAAACAAACACACTCCGGGAATCTACTTATGGTTCCTCTTCTGGGTTGAGTTGACTACTACAGTAAGTCTTCCTTAGTTGTCTAGGCGACAAGGGAATGTAGGCCCCATTCAAAAGAAAGAAATTCAAGAAATAAAGAATGCAAAAAGCACTTAGAAGATTACTGCTATGTTCCAAAGATGAAAAAATTAAGTAAAACACAAGGGAACTTCTTTCCAATGAAGCTAATGAAACCATTGAAATCTTTTAAAAGAGATCTACATTATATTTCTTCTCTCAAAATGATTCAATATTCAAGTTTAAGGAAAGTGTGCATTTTTCTTTATTGCAAGTTTTCCTTCCTAGCCCAAATTATTGTTCCTACACCGCAACAATGTTCCTACACTCGAACGATGTTCCTATACTGGAAGTATTGCTACACTAAAATTTGTCACCATGACTATTTACAGTTAGTATGGCTCCATCAATAACAATATTGTCCTCCTTGGCAAGTCTTATACCTCTGCTCCTCATGTCAAACTCCAAAAAAGAGAGAAAGCCTTTAAAAATCAATATAACTCTGGTTCTGCACTTTCTCTTACTCTTACCTGTGTGCCCGCACCTCAAGTACATAATACCTGCGTACTTGTAGGCTCTGTCTGTAAAGGGGTGGGTGCGTACCCCTGTAAAAGTCAAAAGGCGCAAGTTTTACATAAAAAAAACTTACTTGCGGTCAATTCTAGAGCATTCTAGAAGATGGTTTGACGTGGATTGAGCGCGTCCAGATGGTTCATGCATCCCAATGAAACAGGAACTTATCCCATGAAGAGGGGAGCTATCCCTTTGAAAGAGGGGCTTACCCCATTGATGGTGGACCTGTTTAACTTCCTCCAAAGCATTATAAATACAGGCATTGAGCCAGAGGCAAGGGAGGTTGAAAGCTGAACATTCCTAAGGGTAGATGCTGCTGAAATTAGGACTCCCTTATAGAGCTTGAGAGGAGAGATCACATTCCTTTCTTAGCTTCATTTGGAAGTGGGTGAGCTGATCAAAGTAGAGGAGAACTCTTGCTGGACCCTGGGAGGGACCTGCATAACACCAAGGCACTGGTTGTAAGGTTTCTTTTCTTTCCAATTAATACAATTAAGTTCATTTTTCTCAACAAGTTGTTATATATAATTTGTTTCATAAACTCCTTGGTCTTTATGATGAATATGTTTTATTATATGAGTTATTCAGGTGCTATGTAATCGTTTGCTTGTTTGTGTATGCAGGCTTCAAGGAGAAGGAGCTCATCTGGATCGAAGAGGCTTGGCTGCTACAAACAGCGTTGGACTAAAGGTAAGCCTTAAACACATGGTTACTTTTATTTTAAATGCATATTTAGGGAAAGATAGTGCTTGATTGTTTTGTTTGTCACTAGAAATGCCTTAGTTTCTAGGGAGGTCGGTTTTGTCCGCAAAATTGACTCTTTCCGCATGACAAAATGGCGACTCCACTGGGGAATCCATGGATTTGATTGATTTCTCTTTTGATTGATACTTTGATTTGAGAAACGTTGATTTCTTTCTAGTTTTTGACTGATTGACTGTGAATTTGGGTAGAATAGCTTAGGATTGAGTTAGTTTTTATTTTTCTTGATTTTGAGAGAAATACGCACCCTCTGAGTTAAGCACAGTGCGTACCTGTACGCACTTCTACTTTGCGCACAGAGCGGGGCCGCACCTGTGCAAACGGGTTTCCTGCGTACCCTGTCAAAAGTTTAGAAAATTTCAATTTTTTCCTTTTTACTTATTAGATTTTGTTTATAGCTTATTTATTGCTACCCAAATCCACTGGTTACCTGTCAGAAGTTTTCATCTAGGCTTGTTTCATTAGCATCAAGGGTTTTAGTGAAGTTCATAGAAATTCTAGCCCTAGGTTTGATTTTTGTATTGGTCTTGTAGTGACTTTGGATTTAGAAGTTGTAGAAACCTTGGATATCCCTGGTCTTTTCAGTCTTCTTAGGAGTCAGACCATTCGTAAAATCCACCTTTGTTTGAGAAACCTATCGTTGTGTTGTCTCTTTGCGGAATTTCGAGAAGGCTTGTTTGTTAAGCTGTGAATTTCATTCTTTAGAAAAAGAACAAGAGCTTTTTATTTTTGTTTTTGACTGATTTATGATTCTGCATGAATTACTCCTTGGTTGAATTGTAACTGAGTAAAACAACCTGGAATTATATTTTGTAGGCTTTTACCTCATTAGATTTGGTTTTAAGTAAATTTCTCTTAGATTTTCATAGATCTTAAAATTTATTTTTGTTAAGTAGTTTTACATGCTTTGTTAAAATAGGAAAAATACAAAATCTCTTTTGAAGAAAGTTTGTTTTAGTAGCGTTTGAAGTCTTTGAAAAGAGAAAGGAAGTTTTTGTGAAATAATTAGTGGTCTTGTGTTGTGTGCTTTGGAAAAGATAAAGAGATTTTTCTTTGATTTTCGTTGCTAGGAATGTTGTCTTTATAAATTTTGCATTCTCCAACTCTCTTAGCTAGGGAATTCATTGAAAAGGAAAGATTGTTTTTTCATCCTAGGTGCATCTTTTTAGTGAATTTGAGTCGAGTCTACACATCATAAGTTTCATCTCCACTACCTTTTGTCCTAAAGAAAAGCCATAAAAAATAACGCTTAAAGTAAAATTAACTTAGTAACTTTTTATTTACTAGGGCTCTGATACACCAACATAGATCAGGCTAGTGTCTTGGAGTAGGAGAGTAATTAACTCTCCAAGACAGTAAAAACAAACAAGTAGCTTATCTTGCGGTACGATAAATCCAATTGTTACATTTATGCTCTGGGAAAGCTCCTCTTAAAGGAGAAGCACGAGATCGTGTCCGAACCAGTGAGGGGATCAATCCTCCTTCATTGGGAACGACGCTAGATATGTACGTACTACAAACGGTAAACCTTGGATTAACCATTGTTGAGGAGCCTGGGGTCACTTGTCGGTAAACCTTGGATTATTGTCATGGAGCCGGCAAGGGGATCAAGCTTGTTACTCTGCCCTTGCGTGCATATCGGATCGTAGACTGTTCCCCCAGGTATATTTGTTGTTGTTGCTGACCTTAGTGACTATTATCTTTAGGATTCTTCCTAAGGTGATGGTGGAGGGAAGATCCCACTGTACCTGGAGCAGACGTCGGCTAGACTCACTTGGATTTTCTGGGGGGTTCACTTCACTCGAGACGGTTAAAGTGGAGGAACTTGGTCCAGTCTATTCATTAAGTAGGTTGCCGGGGTAACTGTTCCACCCGCCATTTCTGTACTGAATTCTGCGATGTTGGATTTCATCACCAACTAGTGTTTTCGGTCCGGAAAGTTATTGTTTGTGTGTGGTTTGATGCCCTAGATTATTTAGGCATGTGATTCGAATTTGTTTGGTTCTTTAGAGGCTTTAGGCGGTTTGCTTTGAGATTTTACTTTGTTTGCGTGTGCAGTAGTTAAAAGTTTTTAGCTGTGGCTGAATTACCAAGACAGTCCCGTAGACTTCGGGGCCAGTCTCCTGAGGTTGTAACCGTGGCTGATTTGTTGAGGAAGTCCCATAGACTTCGGGGCCAACCTCCTGAAGAAGTCCTGGGCCATTACGAAGGTTTGAAAGTCCTCGTAACTCCTAGTGACAGTAAAGTAGGGTCACCTGAAGAAGGAGAGTCTTCGTTGGTTGTTCATCCTGATTACCAAACTCTAGAAACAGGTTATAATCCTGAAGCTATTTCGGTTTCCGAACTTGCTGGTAGCTTTTCATCTACTAGTGATATAGGCGAAGAACCTGAGATATCTGAACCTGTTACTCCAACCTCGGGGTTTGTCTCTCCAACTTCTAGTGCTCCTGATTCACCTAGGGTAGAAAGAGTAATCACCGAAAATCTTCCTTCTGGTTTGATAGCTATTTAAGAACTTGCTCCGGAAGAAGAAATAGGCATCCCTATCCCTGAAAATCAACCTACTATTGATCTAAGGGAGCGTGAATCAATTTTTTACAGTCCACCTAGAAGTACTACTTGGTATTTTTATTTAACTAATTATTTGGACAACTCAGTGTTAAGTTTTTCACCACCTCATGCTCCTTATCCACCTAGGGGTTTTTATACTCCCGTAAATATGTAAGGTCAGTCGTCCATGTTTACTCAATTGCCTGAATCTTTTTTGTACAACGGTCCTTCTGTTCCCTCTGGGTATCAGTCACTTTCTGGTACTTTTTCGGGAGCATCTCCTCAACCCATTGAACAAAGGTTATTCACTGGAAGCAATGGTGCAAAGCCGTTGAGCGTAGAAGACATTCTTATGATGTCAGGTTCTATTCCCAATTCTCAACCTCAAGGTGGCCAGTTACCGCCTGGGGGGCAGCCTCAATTAACGCCTGGGGGGCAACTTCAAGGTACACAATTTGCATCTGGGGGCCAACCTCAAGGACAGTACATGCCTACGGTACATTACGTTCCTCAAGGTCAACCCCAGACTCAATATGTACCCCAAGGTCAACCCCAGTATCAATTTATACCTCAAGGTCAACCCCAGTATCAGTACATGCCTCAAGGGTATCTACCCCAAGGTCAGTACTTGAACTAAGGTTTCCAACCACCCCAAGGTCAATCTTATGTTCAAGGAACGAGAAATGTACCTTTCAATTATCAATCCTACCCTCAACCTGGTTTTGGACCTCAATATTCTCAACCTGTTATGGGTCAGTACCCCGGAATCAACATAGTGTGGGATCCATCGCAAACTCAACAGGTGTTGCAGCAAAATGTACAATTGTCATCTCAAACTGGACAACCCTTAGTTTCTGGTTCACCCCAGCAACCAGTCCAGTCTAATATTCAACCTTCTGTACCTTCGGTAGTTTCTCAGTCTGGGCCTATTGCGCCTTGAACTCCATCTCAAACGACTACTGCAACTGCCGCAACATCTGTTCAATCTACCCCACCTACTTCTGGAGTATCGACAGCTTCGGTTTCTACTGTTCCTGTATCTACTCCTCAGACATCTTTACCATCGTCTGGATCCACGATTCAAACTACAGTTCAGATGCCTGTAGGACAACTTGGTTTAAGTACGGTTGTTACAAGTCAACCACAATTCACTTATCAATCGTACCAGTGACAGTACCAATTCGTTCCTACTGTCCAGCAGCCAGTTTATCAGTATCAACTGTATCCTGGGTACACTTATCAAAAACCACAACAACCCCAGTACGGTCTGGTTAATCCTGGTTTTCCAGGAGGATACAATATCCCGAACGCGATTCTTATTCCTAGTTATCCTGGATATCCTCCTCCTGGGGCTGGTCTCATGACCCAGAGTTTTAGGGATCCTAATCAGCAGCTACCATTTATCGCAACTTTAGACTTACCAGACTTGTCGCGCCTAACGAATGATCCAATTAATTATCTTCCGTTTTTGCCGCCAATGCCGAATAAGTTGCCCGGTGACATTCCCAAGTTCGAAGGTAAATCTGGAGAGGACCCGTCGAACCATGTGATGACTTACCACCTCTGGTGTGCCTCTAATTCCGTCTCAGTTGATTCGATCCGCTTACATCTTTTCCAGCGCACTCTCATTGGTCTTGCGGTCAAGTGGTATATTGAGTTACCACGGGCCTCTTTTTATAATTTTAGCCAGTTAGCTACCTCGTTTTTAACTCATTTTCAGTTGCCGGTCAGATATGATAATGCCACGGAGTTACTAACTTCATTAAAGCAATTGACGTCCACTTATATTTCTGATCATATTCATGAATGGAGACGTCGAAGGCGGTTAGTGAAAGTTTTTATCCCGGACTAGATCTTAGCTAAATGGTTTGTTAAATCATTGTTACCGAAGATTACTGAAGACGTAGCTAAGGCCGAAGTAGTTACTGAGGAGCAAGTGATTGCTCAAGCACAGAACCTTGACTTAGTTTATACTCAGTCAGGTACGTTACACGAAAAGATCCCCGATCTTCCCAAGTCAAATCAAATCACTGCAGCTCCTTCGGGATCTCATGCCGCTGATGGTATGATTGGTACGGTTAACACTAAAAGTAAGAAGAAGTCTTCCAAGAATTCTTCTCCTATCATAACCTTGCCTGATTCCCCGACAGGAGATTCTTCTGCTGAACTCTGTGCCGATATTCACGCTGTAGAGTCATCTACGACTAAATCAAAATCCGGTGGAAAGAAGAAAGGAAAGAAGAAGAATAAAACGGGCAAGAGTTCAAAAGAGAAATCCGAAAAGGCGGAATCCAATGATGAAAAGCGCAAGCCTCGTTATCCATGTCTTATTTGTGAAGAGGAATACTTTACAAGAGACTGCCCTCATCGAGCAGAGGTTGCGAAAATTGTCAAAGGTTCCCAAACTCCTGCTGTTTTGAAGGATCCATTTCCAAATCAAGATAGCAAGATGATAGGTTCTTCCTCGAGTGCCAATGCAGAACCCATATTGGTGATGTCCCATGTAAGGATTGTGACTCGATCGCAAGATTATGGTAGTAAAAGTCTTGTTGATGGCAAAGAAGCAGAATCTTCTCATTCTAATCCATCAACCTCAGCTCCCGGTTCCGATCCACTACAGATCGAGAAGCCTAATCCAGATTTAGTAATCAAACCGCCCGCCAAGGGTATACTTCGAAAGTCTGCTTTCAATCCACATGCGAGAGCGGCCTAGAATTATAACATTGTTGAGGACTTAACTGTTTCACCCTCAGCAATGTCGGCTTTGGAAGTGTTGCAATCATGCCCAGCACAGCATAAATTACTTTTGTCGGCTATAGGAGCTGTTGATGTTCAGGACCCGAACCTAATAATCTTTGATCTAGAAAATAGTACACCGCGTTTGCCTCATCAAATGGCTTTCCAGATCCCAGTGATAGTCAAGAACAGGCCTATTCATCGGACTGTAATTAATGAGGGAGCTTCAACCTGTATTATGTCGATACAGTGTTGGAGATTGCTTGGTTCTCCTTCACTAAATCAATCCCCGACAATTCTTAAGGCCTTTGATGGCCGTGGGTTTCATCCTTTTGGCATTCTAGAGGATTTGCCTATAGGGGTTGAAGGAAAAATAGTTAGTCTAGAAGTGGAAGTGGTTGATGCCCCTCTAGACTACAACCTTCTCTTGGGTCGAAGTTGGTCTTACGCTATGACAACAGTCGTTTCATCGGTCTTCCGAGTAATAAAGTTCCCACATAATGGAAAGATCATAACAATACACCAGCTGGCTTACTTTTCATCCGACCCAGCCTCTTCAGAGAGTATTCAACATGTCGGTAAAACGACTATCCCATATAAGGGTGTTGGAGTAGGATTAGTTAAAGATGCCGGTTTACTGGGAACTTTTCCTTTTCCTCCACTCAACGCATCATCTTCATTGGCAACCATTCATATGATTACATCAAACACTATTTATTATGACGATCCTTGGATCGTTCCTTCTGAATCTGAAATAGACTCATTTGGTAATTTTATGCCTTTGAGTCCATATGAAATTGCTTATGAAGCCATGTAGTCTTTTACCGACCCGTGTTCAACGAAACTCGACCTAATGAATGTGGTCTGTGAGGAATCACTTTTCACATCGACCTCGGAGTTAATAGCATTTCCCGAAGTTGTTTCATCTGACGAGAAACTTCGTGAAGTCTTGTGTATAGATGATTTACCATGGGACGATCTCCATCATAGATCTTCGTTTTTACCCGAGAATGATCGTTTTGAAAATGATTTCTCTTCAATATTTACGACTGAATATGTCAAGGAACCTCAGAATCCAATGAAACATCCCGATTCAGTGTAAAATTTGGGAAACATCTCTCGAACTATTCCCATTGACATTTCGGTTAAGCCTGGAATTGTTGAGAACATTCATATAGGTGCCTCGTGTACAGGTGCCGGCAACATTTGCGTCAGATTCACCCACAAAAAGCTGCTGCAATTAAAGCAGGTTTCATTTATTCGATCCCGTTAACAGATTGGGTATCGAATATTGTTCCAGTTAACAAAAAGTAGGGAACAATAAGAATATGCATCGACTATAGGGACATTAATCGATCTTGTCCAAAAGAAAACTACCCAACTCCCTATATCGATCAAATAATTGATGATTGTGCCGGTAGCGAAATATTTTCCTTTATGGACGGTTTTTCTGGTTACAATCAAATCAATATTCTACCTGCCAATCAACCGAAAATGGCTTTCATTTGTCCATGGGGAACATTTGCTTATTGTAAATTACCTTTTGGGCTCAAGAATGCCGGAGCAACTTTTCAAAGGGCGATGTCTTATGCGTTTCATGACATCAAACACATTGTGCAACCGTATCTCGATGATTTGCCCGCTCATTCATTACATCGAGCTGATCACCTCGTCCACTTACGTGCAATCTTCATGAGGTGCAGGCATTATCGTATTCGGTTGAACCCACACAAATGTGTCTTCTGTATAGAAACGGGTCGATTACTGGGATTTGTAGTTTCGAAAGACGGCATTCGCGTCGATCCCTCGAAGGTAGAAGCTATCATCAAATTGCCTCCTCCTTCGAGTCTTCGCCAACTCCAAAGTTTGCAGGGGAAAGCAAACTTTTTACGACGATTCATTCCTAACTACGCCGAGGTTACAAAGGGTTTTACACGGTTGTTGAAACAGAACGCTCAATTCTCTTGGGATGAAATAGCTCAGAAATATTTTGATGCACTCAAACACGCGTTGACCCATGCACCGTTGTTGCATCCTCCCAACTACAACCAGGATTACTTTTTGTATCTCGTTGCCTCCCATTCCACCATTGGAATGGTCTTAGTTCAGGAAGATGAATTCGGAATGGAACATGTGATATATTACCTTAGTCGGACGTTAAATCCCACTGAGCTAAAATACTCACATGTGGAGAAATTGGCATTGGCAGCCGTTCAAGCTGTCCAACGTTTTCGTCACTACATTTTACTACGTAAAACTACAGTCATTTCGGATTGCAACCCTATGATCTACATTTTGACCAAACAATTGCTAGGGGACAAGTACTCTAAATGGATTGTTATCCTGCAGGAGTTCGACTTGGAGTTTGAGAAATCTAAGTCTAAGAAATCTTTAGTTTTTGCAGAGTTAATGTGTGACTTCCCGCGTGCTGACACAGAAACTGTGGCAGAGGAGCCCATTGAGGACGAATCTTTGTTTCTAATCAGCACTTTAGATCCGTGGTATGGGGATATCATCGTCTATCTCCAGACCCAATCCTTTTGGCCTGAAGTTTCAAAGTCGGAACGTCGAAAAATTGGATTCCAGTCCTAACAGTACAAAATTATTGGAGATACTCTTTATCGTCGTGGGGCGGACTCTATTTTTCGACGTTGCTTAACTCACGAAGAGGCTGAAAGGGTTCTAAATGACTGTCACTTTGGAGCGTGTGGCGGTCATATGTCTGGGTATGCCACAACCCAAAAGATATTGCGCGCTGGCTACTTCTGGCCGTCCTTATTTAAAGATTGTATTACTGCAGTCCGAAAATGCCACAACTGTCAAGTGTTTGATCAAAAGATGCACGCTCCACCTGCTCCTCTCCACCCTATAATTGTCGTTGGTCCTTTTTCCAAATGGGGTATCGATTTTATTACATGTAACCCTCACTCGGCCGGGGGGCATGCGTATATCATCCTTGCGGTAGATTATTTTACTAAGTGGGCCAAGGCGATGCCTACATTCGAGGCAGACGGCAAGACAACAGCAATTTTCGTGTTCAATCATATAATTGCTAGGTTTGGTGTCCCACAAGCGATAATCACTGACCATGGGCGCCATTTTCGAAACGTTATGATGACAGAACTTACAGGCCAGCTTGGTTTGCATCACGATAGTTCAAGTCCATATTATCCACAAGCGAATGGTCTGGTTGAGTCCATCAACAAAATTTTAGTTATCATGATCCGACGAATCATTGGTATTCATCGGTCGAATTGGCACAACATGTTATTTTCAGTGCTTTGGGCGTACCGAACCTCAGTGAAAACATCAAGAGGGTTCACTCCTTTCCAACTAGTTTATGGTTTGGAAGCTGTTCTACCCATTGAATGCGAAATCCCGTCACTGCAAATGGCCATCGAGTTACTTCCAGCTACTTCCGAAGAGGAAAAGCATTTATTATACTTAGCTCAATTAGATGAGAATCAACGTGATGCTGCATTGGCAATCAAGACTCACGCAAAATGTATGAAAGCTCAGTATGATAGAAATGTGACCCCTCGAAATTTTTCGGAAGGAGACCTAGTGTTATTATATGATCAAGCTAATGATAAATTAGGTGCTGGAAAATCCATTCCTATGTGGCATGGGCCCTATATTGTCAAGCGAAAGCTAGCAAAAGGGGCCTATGAGTTGGTAGACTTTGACGGGGACTCTTTGGGTAAACCCAGAAATGGACTTTACCTAAAGAGGTATTATGCTTAAAAGATGGGTATGGAGATTTTTAGTTAGGTTAGTTTTTCTTTCTAGCTGATGTGTTTGTTAGTTTAGACAGTGTGCTTAGCCTAGAGAGTGTGTTTTCGTCGTTATTTCTGCTTATCTTGGTTTTACTCTTGATGTTGCAGATGTCGATGCCTCTCCAAACATACATTGGTTTCGTTGATGGTGCTTGTCGTAGTACACGAAATATCTCTTCCGCAGCTTGGGTTATCTATTCACCCTCTGACGAGTTAGTATCTATGCATGGGGTGGGCCTCAGTCAAACAACAAACAACATTGCCGAATACAGTGCAGTGATTGAGTTATTGTCTAAATCTATTTCATTTGGGATTCGGAGTTTGATACTGAGGTTAGATTCTGAACTCATTGTATTACAACTTAATAGAGTGTATGCCATTAGAAATCCAGTGTTATTAAGGTTATTTTTGAGAGTGCGTCTCTTGGAACATGAGTTTGATTACATTGAATATCAACATATTCCAAGGTCTTTAAATACATTAGCAGATGCAATTGCTTCTCGAATGTTAAATAGACATTTACAATAATCATACATGTAAATTTAAAACCATTCCATAACATGATTTACAAGATAAGTCGGTAATAACAATATATATATATAGGAGTGTGTCAAAAAAATACATCGTCTTCGATCATAGGTTGAAAAACACCTTATGATCGGCAAAAATGATAAGTACAAAAAACCAAAATGTCACATGTGTCTACAAAACGACCATCCAATCACTGGTGATGATCTCTATATGACACCACTACACGGGCCACCCTACACAAGAACCTCCTAAAAGGTCCTGGGACCCCTACTACATAGCGTTGAAGCCTGATTGGAATATCATCTATGGTAGTCTCCAATATGTCTACTGTAAGATGCTCCAGGTCACTTTCCAACTCAGCCAAAGTCTCTGTGGCCTCGTCCTGTGGGGCCGGTGCCACTGCGGCTGGTAGTCTCCTCTCGTAAGGCCAGAGATTGGCTGGACGTCGTGGGCCTACATCTGCATTTTGAAAATTATTACTATCAGTTTTGAGACGATATAAAACAAACAAAAATAATAGATAGTTTAAAAAATTTGTGAAAAATGAAGTTACCTGTATCATCCCATTGTTCTCCCGGTGGAAGAACCATGTCCGGATCTCCACGAAAATCAAACCCGGCATAAGGAAAATCCTGTATAGAAAAGACCTGGTCTTCTAACCAGCGAAAGTACTCCGGAGTAAATCGGACAACCTCCGTCCCCTCATCAGGATGACGGGCCATAACCATAACCCATCGCATCAATCTGGGCTCTCGAGGAAGCCCAACCTCAACAGTGAGCTGCTGTGGGATCAGCATCGGAACCCTCTCTAAGCCAAAACTCACAAATAAAGCCCCATAACCAAAGGTCTTTAGCTGTCCGTTTTTGGCTCTAGTCAGTTGGCCTTTTACATTGGCCAACACAGCATCACACCAGTTGAAAATGGTACCTCGGTAGCAATCAATTGCAATCCGCATCTGGGATCCAGTGGCAATTTGTAAAGCGGCAGCCCCGCAAAGTCTGGTAACTGTAAAGGCAATCACCGTAAGTTCAGGACGGGATATAGTTTTGATCTCTATCCCCTTCTCCTGAGACTGAGTGTTACACCACTCTAGTCGGAGACTAGCGATAGACTGGCCACCTGCCCTAGTCCCGAACAGAGTCAAGTGTTCGCCTCTCTTGGGCAAACCAGTGAGAAAGTAGATATCTGCCGGCTCCATCTCAATCTGGTGCCCTCCAATATAAAAACACTGGTCCTGAACGTTCCATCTTTCTACCAGCCACTCTAGAAAGCTCACTTGGGCCCTCATGCCAGGTATGGCCCAGTATTTATAAAGGCCGCATGCCTTCAAAGCATCAATTGATGGTTGATGATTAATGGCAGCCAAATCAACATCTTTGTGCTCTCTCTCGCGCCAATCGAGCATGGTGAACAATCTACATACCATAAAACATCCATTAGATTCCATGAAATAAAAAAAAATTGGTCCATTTTGGAGAATTTAGGGTTTAAAAACTTGTTGCGCGGGGTACACACCCCGCCTTTAGGAACAAAGCATAGGTATGCAGGGTCCCTGAAGGCAGGATGGGTACCCCTGACATTTTTCCAACTGAGAAAATGTCGGGGTACGCGGGTCCCTAGTGTGATGCCTGCGTACCCCGAGAGGCGGTTTTTGAAACCCCAAAACCTCCCAAAAATGAAATCTGGGGCCTAAAAAAGAATTCTAAACGGATGAAATTGAAGAGGAGGATGTTGTAAATTACCTGGAAGAGACGGCGTTCGGTTTCGACGATCGGATTCTCCGCAATGTCCATGGGAAGTTTCTTGCCAAAAGCCCTTTTTCTCTCCTCAAATAGTAAAATGGTAAAAATGAATTGGTAAAAACCCTTTTTATAGGTTTTTTGGGTAAATAAATGGTAAATTTGTTTACTTTTCACCATGAAAAGGTATTTTTCAAAGTATTTTTATCTATCTCCAACAGGTATGAGTAATGTGTTGGTTTTTGTGCAGGATAAAGGATTTTCAGGGAAAATTGTCATTTTTTACAAACAAAAACATCAGAGTCATCTTTAAGCTCTTTTCTGACTCCTAAAATGTGAAAAGATTGCCGAGTTTTCTTTTTAGCTCGTTAAAACAAGATTAAAAAGATGGTCCTCTTACAGCCCTTTTCTGACCGTAAAAACATGAAAAGATTGCCGGATTTTTGTCGTTTCAAATTCGATATTGGAAATAAAACGACGTGTCCTTGATCACTTTCTACTTTTCAGATTAGAGACACTAATCGTGAAAGTACTCCTTGGTCGTAAAGATCAAGCGGTTCTCTCAAGTATTAT
The DNA here is from genome assembly GCA_031772625.1 of Pinus tabuliformis. Classification (NCBI taxonomy): domain Eukaryota; kingdom Viridiplantae; phylum Streptophyta; class Pinopsida; order Pinales; family Pinaceae; genus Pinus; species Pinus tabuliformis. Next base: position 591,259,843 of record CM062808.1, on the reverse strand, counting down.
TTTATACTTTTTTGGGCTTGGGAGACACAAATTTACGAAAAAGGTCAACCCTAGAGTCTTCTTAAGTTTTTCAGACTCTCTAAAATTGAAAAACGCCGAGTTTCTCCTATACTGGACTCATTAAAATTTCACAGTAAAGGACCTGTTTGATTACAAACAGGAACAGACCACTCCTTCTTAGGGTTTGAATCTAAACTAAGTTGGACTCATCCGAAGGATGAGCTTATAATCAAGCAAATGTTATCCTCCTCAAGCTTGTAAAAAATAAAGAGGTACTTGCCAGAAATGGTGGGGGAAAAGAGAGGAAAATGAGCCTATTTGTTATACTTTGTCTCGGAAAAACCTTATCACCACTCTTGAACACGACACTTTTCATTCACTTGGGTTGGGAAATCCTTTGCCTAACAGTTGATCAAACCACATTGAAAGTCTTCAGCCGGTTTCTGGGTATTAACTTTGGGTCAATTGTCACCAAGCCATCTGTAGTGTCGTTATGTGTTCAAGAGGAGTCTTGCAAATAAACCATTCATCTACAAAATATCTGTCATCCATCTTGACCATCCCTGAGTCAGTCCTTACAGCTACATTTCTTCAACTTGATCTATGATTTCGTGTTGTGGGCTTGCCTGCAACGGATCGCTTTCTATCGACATCAGCACATTATCTAGAAAGATGATCTAGGAATCATCAGTACCTTGAAATCTGCATGCCTCAATCGCAGGTTTCTCGCCTTTGACGACAGTTTACATCATTGACTTTCGATCAAGGGATTCTGTGACATGTTCGACATCAACACATTCATTCACATCTCATGTATTGTACTGGGTACTTTGACAGCCATTGACATCACTGGTGGTTTCTCTCACACTTGCTTACAGTTTACATCATTGACTGGTAATCAAGTGGTTTCTACCATGTTCGACATCAACTCATTTATTCGCATGGATAGAATCATACTATTCCGGGATGCAGAAATGAAGACCCTGGATCTAGTTTCCGCCATCCAGGCTGCGAGGAGTTTTGTATTCATTATACAGTAGACTAATTATAAACAGATGGTTGCATCCATACTGTGTCTACATGTGTCTATGATTATGATGTATTGCGAAATCATTCCTATATCAGAGCAGTAGTTAGTTTGTTAGTTAAGTTTTTGATCTGAGTATGGGAATGCCTACCTCAGCGATGATATGATCTCATATATGTATTTTGTGTTGAATATTTGCAGGTTCCGACTGGGCTCTCCACAAGATAATCCTCGAAATGATAAAGTGCTTCACCCTTCCTAGATGATATAAAACCCTAATCTACTGCAGACCTCACACTTTAGGGGGCAATCTGTTACACTAAAATTTGTCATCATGACTATTTACAGTTAGTATGGATCCATCAATAACCATACTGTCCTCCTTGGCAAGTCTTATACCTCTGCTCCTCATGTCAAACTCCAAAAAAGAGAGAAAGCCTTTAAAAATCAATATAACTCTGGTTCCGCACTTTCTCTTACTCTTACCTGCGTGCCCGCACCTCAAGTACATAATACCTGCGTACTTGTACGCTCTGTCTGTAAAGGGGTGGGTGCGTACCCCTGTAAAAGTAAAAAGGCGCAAGTTTTACTTCAAAAAACTTACTTGCGGTCAATTCTAGAGCATTCTAGAAGATGGTTTGACGTGGATTGAGCGCCTCCAGATGGTTCATGCATCCCAATGAAAGAGGAACTTATCCCATGAAGAGGGGAGCTATCCCTTTGAAAGAGGGGCTTATCCCATTGATGGTGGACCTGTTTAACTTCCTCCAAAGCATTATAAATACAGGCATTGAGCCAGAGGCAAGGGAGGTTGAAAGTTGAACATTCCTAAGGGTAGATGCTGCTGAAATTAGGACTCCCTTATAGAGCTTGAGAGGAGAGATCACATTCCTTTCTTAGCTTCATTTGGAAGTGGGTGAGCTGATCAAAGTAGAGGAGAACTCTTGCTGGACCCTGGGAGGGACCTGCACAAAACCAAGGCACTAGTTGTAAGGTTTCTTTTGTTTCCAATTAATACAATTAAATTCATTTTTCTCAACAAGTTGTTATATATCATTTGTTTCATAAACTCCTTGGTATTTATGATGAATATGTTTTATTATATGAGTTATTCAGGTGCTATGTAATCGTTTGCTTGTTTGTGTATGCAGGCTTCAAGGAGAAGGAGCTCATCTGGATCGAAGAGGCTTGCCTGCTACAAACAGCGTTGGACTAAAGGTAAGCCTTAAACACCTAGTTGCTTTTATTTTAAATGCATATTTAGGGAAAGATAGTGCTTGATTGTTTTGTTTGTCACTAGAAACGCCTTAGTTTCTAGGGAGGTCGGTTTTGTCCGCAAAATTGACTCTTTCCGCATGACAGGTATGTTCTATTCCTGCACTCAGTTTATTGGCCTGCAGCAGAAATCAATTATGAGGAAGGGATATAAATTTTTAACCTTAAAACGTTCCAAGAATTCTTGTGAGAAAATAACTTTGCCAAATAAAACAACATGATAAGATTTCCTTTTGCTAATCATGGAATTTCATTATTAAAATTTCAACAATGAATGTTTTTCTTCAAAACGCAAGAATCAATTTCACATTTAAAATAGTAGTTTTAAGGAAATCATGAATACTCTAATTGTATATGCTAAATAATAATTATTAATAAGACATAATATCCTTTAGTCATAAAAAGTGCATAATGATATCATTAACTTCAAACATTGAGAGAAATGGAATGATATTGAAAATCAAATGGTTGAAAAGAAGAGTTGTGAAATGAAATTGTAGAGCTATCTTAATCACACTCTCACTATGCAAAATAAAATGTAGCAAAGGAAATACTAAGAGGTATGGGGCAATGGACTGGCTGGTGGGCCCAAACCACCCAACTCGTTACCCTTGCAACAAGTGTTTACAACACCAGAAGATTTAAAAAGAAAACTGAAAATATAAATCGAATGCCATAATATATCAATTATGAAGTCTTGTTACATAACGAATCAACAAACTAAATTATGCTCTAGTGGACCCCTCCAAGGATCATCCCACTGGGAACGCAAGATCCTCCCCTTATTGCACAATGGAATCGATCCCCTACGCTCCAAACAATGTGGTTTACAATATACAATCTTCCGTCTTCAATGCCTACATAACACCTCTCTTTCATATTATTTTTACATGACACTTTCCTTACAAAACAACATGGGGATTTAATCCGAACTGACTCTTATCAATAGACTATCAATACAACCATTTCCCTATGGAAAGAATGAAGATTTAATACGAATTTTCCAAATTAGGATGTTTCTAGAATTTTGTAAAAATTGGTATTTTTAACAAATTGCTATGAATTTTAGAAATTTATTTGAGTAGTCAATTTGCTATGCTAGGACCAAATCCCATGTTCCATAATTTCTCTATTCTCCTTCACCTGCATGAAAATCGAGCAGGAATTTGGTAGTGTGGAAACTATTGTGAATTCGTGGCTGAACTGTTCATTATTCCCTAATGATAAGTCTATGCAACCTGGGTGTGTCTTGACTCGTGCAGAAGTGTTCAAACAAAATTTTGAAAAAACCTCTTGCATATATTCCTAGAAATGTGTTAATGTCTAAAAGCCCCAAATTTGTGCAGGGATGTTGCAACATTTGAATTGGTGGAGGAATTTGATGTGTGGTGCACGAACATTGTATCATATAGGAAGTTGAATGAGGGAACAAGGCTTGTTGTCATACGCATAAAAACATGATCAACTCAGTTTTAAATAGTGGTTTGAGAAGAACCTTGTACTGCAATGTATGTAGGAATTTCTTGTTACATCTACGAGCAAATGAATGGCAAGCACAACTTCTCTCGGGGAGTGTCAAGGTCCATGCCAAGCTATCAAAGCCAACAACATTAGTCTCTCTGCACTATTGGTACAAGAGTTGTTGGTGCAGGAACTATTGGTACAATAATTGTTGGTGCAAGAACTATTGGTATAGGAACTGCTGGTAGAGGAACTGCTCATACATGAACTCTTGGTACCTACCACAAAAGAGCCTAAAATTAATGACATTTTCACATTAAATAACCTTCAAATTAACAAAACAAGAGGAGTTCATAGATAAAAAAATTTCAACTCTAAATTCCTCTGAATAATAACTTAATAATGCGTAAACATAATAATGATTATAGAAACTTAGTACAGTCATACAATTATTTAGTAAAATCATGAAAAACTGTAAAAAAATGGAGGCTAAACACTCCCCCACGCTAACCTTATTACATGTCCTCATGCAAGCTGAATTATAAAATCATGGAAGAAGGCAGGGGAAACATTTAAAGATAAAATTATGCTCCCTAAAAAAAGTGTCAACAAAACTCTTAGCAAGGAAATATTAAGATACCTGGTATGTCATCACATTTTAAGCATTCATTAAGTCTATGACATGACTATTACAATGCTAACTAAAACCATGTTATAGTCCTTATGAAAGTATTGAGTGCAGGAATGATAAATTTGAAATGTAACAAGATCAGGCATGAGAAAGAAATTCTTTGTACCATACATTATGGAAAAAGAGTACTACGCCTTTATGATAGACATCGCATACCTAATGTCCTGTTTCAAATGCACTCCCTACTTGTCATAGATTTCAGAGCTCCTATTTATGCCTAAAGTCTTATTATCTTTCATGATAAAAAAATCAAATGTTTGCTGAAAAGGTGAAATTTCAAGAAGACTAGCACAAGATTACTACAACAACTATAACAATATTGTACCTAGGACATGTAGTTCTTATTTAGAGGCAACCACAATCAACACACATTGTTTTCCATCAACACTTAGCGAGAAACCATCAATGAGAAACTCATCACTCTAAATACCATAAAGAATTGAGGTGAGCTATGATACCAGAAAAGGGAAATAAAAATAGAACAGTACGACACCTTCCTAGACCAATCAACAAACTCTTCATTGAACACTCTAAATTCTGTTGTCATGTAGACCCAAAACTAATTTTCTTCTAAATTGAGTACAAATAATTACCTCCACTAAGGGTATGACATCATTAAAGCTTCCTAATTTTTGAAAGATAGAACTCAAAGCATCATGCTAAAATCATTGTCTAACAAATAAAATGATTAGTTTTAGGGAAAGAGAAGGATAACTGAGTAAATCTTAGTATGAAATTAAATTTAATACCACAGACATGGCCTTGCTACCCGCATGTGTCTATAACATCAGCAGGGATGTCTTTTAACCCAACCAAATCCATGTGTACCACTTACTCTGGCTTGGTGACCAACAATAGTAATGTCATGGATGTTAGGTCTCATGATCATGGTAGGTCGGCTCATCACGAGACCTCCTATCCTCCCCTAAATCTTTCATAAATTTTGATTGTAGTTAACTTCAAAGGTTACTTAATAAGTGGGGAGATAGATCTACTCCTTAAGAGTACGCAATGTCATGAAAAGTTTTAATGACTAATTATTACTGTCTAATTCCTCTACCTTAAAGACTTATTAAAAATATCCCACATAATGATTGAAAGATTCTTTAAATTAATAATGCCAGTGTTCTCATCAACATATTATTATGATCTTTACAAGAGTGGTCCACCATAAGGGGCTCTCCAATACTACCTTCTAAGGGAAGCTGAAAATATATATCTATGATGACCACTTCATTAGAGTGGTTAATGATGGTTACTTTTGCAAAATCATGAGGTATTAGAGTGAACCATACCCAACAATATTTGTCACATATGCGTGTGCTCACAATCGATGCAGATCAAAATTAGTCTTAGTGGCTATGCTTTGAAATTCAAAACCACAATTGCATTGTTGTAATAAATTTATTCATGGCATTTCTTTATTCTTCTACCCTACTCCACCCTAAGAAGCGGAAGGCTCCACTTTAAGTATAGGAGGATTTCATGTGTAACCATGTGCGCAATAAGAGGATAATCATATTCATGTTCAAATTTAGAAAGTATATGCGAGAAAATACTAGAGCATGAGGTGCCACCTACATTAACTAATGCGATGCTACAAATTGTTGAATGATAAGGGAGGGATGAATATTGACACTCATCTGAAACAAAGATTATATGGGATTCATATACTCTTGGTTATTTCATTAATGGGAAACATCTCGTGCATCATGCAAATCCTCCAATTTTCTTTGTTCACCCTCTAAAGTGTAGGCTGGATCAAGTTGGTATTGTTCAATCTCTACTTCTAATGTCTTCTCCTCATTAAGAATGATCCATAGCTTCTCAGTCTCCCTAGGAAGATCTTCTTGTTCTTCATGATTCTCTTCTTCTAAAGGAGTAGACCGATTTCTAATTGATCCAAATATGTGTTCTTTCTATGAAGCATAGACCCCAGGCTCTGTCGTAATTCGAGATAGTTATTTGAATAACATCAGACTTCCTCACATTTTCCTGCTAGTTGGAAAGTCTTGTTAGCACCTGGATTGAGAGTAGGGGGTTCATTTAGCACCTAAACAATTCAAAAGATCGGTTGCAGTAAAAATAAAAAACCAAGATTTAAAACTAAGGAAATCACACATGCAGAAATTAAATAACCCTTATTGTAGAAAAAAAGTAACACATTTTGCAGTAAAAGAAATTTCTCATTAAAAACTTAATTGCATTAAATCGAGCATCACACTTTGTATAAAGAAAAACTACTCATAAAAAATAAGTTATAGTAAAAGAAATAAATCAGGGATCACACTTTACATTAAAGGAAATCACTCATTTGTAGAAAGGAAAACCTAGCTTGTGAGCTCTCTTAGAATGTCGTCCAGTATGCTTCAACAAGATAGGGGAATCTTGTTAATCTAGAAATTCAATTGCGAATGAAAGGGAAAATCATGACAAATTGTTGAAGCCTTATCCTACAACTTCTCCCCAACAACGATGTAAAAATGCTGGGTGGTATAAATGCAATATCTACACCAACATTTAATTTATCAATTTGGGTAACCAAACTTAGAGGTGTAGCACAATATATGCCAGAATATGACCTCGGGGTTCTGTCAAATAAAACTAGGCTTTTGCAAGAAATTAAAACGAATCATCATTGAGGAAAAAGGAAAAAAAACTTTTCGAAAGTAAAATAAACACACTCTCGGAATCTACTCCTGACTCCTCTTGTGGGTTGAGTTGACTCCTACTGTAAGTCTTCCTTAGTTGTCCAAGGGGCAAGGGAATGTAGGCCCCATTCAAAAGAAAGTGATTCAAGAAATAAAGAATGCAAAAACCTCTTAGAAGATTACTGCTATGTTGTAAAGATGAAAAGCATGAAATAAAACATAATTCAACTTCTTTCCAATTAATATAATGAAATCATTCAAATTTTTTCAAAGAGATCTAAATTATACTGCTTCTCTAGAAATGATTCAATATTCAAGTTTAAGGAAAGTGTGCATTTGTCTTTGTTGCAAGTTTTCCTTCCCAGCATGAGTCATCGTTTTTGCATTGGAACAATGTTCCTGCACTGGAACAATGTTCCTGCACTAGAACAATGTTCTTGTACCATAAGTATGTTTTGTTCTTGCACTTAGTTTATTAGCCTGAAGCAATAGTTAATTATAATGAAGGGATATAGCTTTTTAACCTTAAAAAATTCCAATAATTCTTGTGAGTAATTCACTTTTCCAAATAAAATAATATGATAATCTTTCCTTATGTTGATCTTGGAATTTAATTATTAAAATTTCAAGAATGAATGTTATTCTTCAAAATGCACGAATCAGTTTCACATTTAAAATAATAGTGTTAAGGAAATAATGAATAAACAAATGGTATATGATAAATCAAAATTCTCTAATAATCCATTATATCCTTCAGTCATAAAAATTCTTAATGATATCATTAACTTCAAATGTCTAGAGAAATGGAATGAAATCAAAAATAAAATGGTTGAAAAGAAGAGCTGTGAAATGAAATTCAAGAGCTATCTTAAATCACACTCTTACTATGCAAAACAAAATGTAGCAAAGGAAATCCTAACAGGTATGGGACAATGAACTAGCTGGTGGGCCAAAACCATCCAGCTCATTACCCTTGCAACAAGTCAATTACAACACCAGAAGATTTAGAAAGAAAACTCAAAATATAAATCGAATGCCATAATATATCAATTATGAAGTCTTGTTACATAATTAATCAAAATTTTGTGTTGTGCTCCAGTAGTCCCCTCCAAGGATCATCCCACTGGGCATGCAAGCTCCTCCCTTTCCTGCACAATGTTATTGATCCCCTACGCTACAAAGAATGTGATTTACAATTTACAATCTACCATCTCCAATGCCTACGTAACTCCTCTCTTTTATATTATTTTTACATTATAGTTTTCTTAGAAAATGGCATGGGGATTGAATATCAATTGATTCTCATAAATATAATATCATCACAACTATTTCCCTATTGAAAGAATGAATATTTGATACGAATTTTCCAAATCTAGGCATTTTCTAGAATTATGGAAAATTTTTCTATTTTTAAGGCTACCTCCAAAGAACTCTTGGTATCCCTCAAATCGTTGCGAATTTTAGAAACCTGTTTGAGGCTTATTGAATTTTATATACTAGGACCAAAAATGATGTTCCAAAATTTCTTTATTCTCCATCATGTGCATGTAAATCGAGGAGGAATTTGGTATTCTAGAAGTTGCTATGAATTCAAGGTTGAAGTATTAATTATTCCCTAAATATAAGTTTGTATGACCTAGTTGTATCTTGACTCATGTGGAAGTGTTCAAATTTTTTTTTTGAACAAAATCCTCTTTCATATTTTCCTATAAATGTGGCAATGTCTAAAAGCCCCAAATTGGTGTAGGAATGTAGCTGTAGAGCTATATTTGTGCACGAATTCTATGTGTGGTGCAGGAATGTTTTATAATATAGGAAGGTGAACTCAAGACCAAGGCTTGTTGGCATATGCATAAAAACATCATCAACTTAGTTTCAAATAGTAGTTTGAGAAGAATCTTGTACTGCAATGGATGTAGCAATTTCTTGTTACATCTACAAGCAAGTAAATGGTAAGCACAACCTCTCCTAGGGAATGTCAAGGTCCATGCCAAGCTGTCAGAGCTAGCAACATTAGTATCTATGCACTGCTGGTATAGGAACTGCTAGTGCAGGAACTGTTGGTACACGAACTATTGGTGCAAGAACTATTGGTACATGGACTGTTGGTACAGGAATTGATGGTGGATGTGTTGTTGGTACTTGCCACAAAAGAGCCTAACATTAATGACATTTTCACATTAAATACTCTTCAAGTTCACAAAACAATAACAGTTAATATGTCAACAACTGTCAGCTCTAAATTCCTCTAAATAATAACTTAATAATTCATAAAAAGAATAATAATGATTATAAACACTTAGTATAGGCATAAAATCATTCAGTAAAATCATGAAAATCTGGACAAAATGGAGGCTCAACACTGGTCAATGTTCTACCTATAACAATTTAGGACAAAATAAAAATAATTTTCCATCCTTTTTTATTACATCCATAGGTATCATTTTCAATTTCATCCCACATTGCTAAAGACTATGCTAATTTCCTTATAATTAACTCTACATCCAATCATTAAATTATCTCATAAGAATTTTTCCTTTTGAATAACAACTTTGTACAATCATAAAATTAAATAACAATTTACTTATCTAGATTTTTTTGGAAATTGTGTCAAAGGCTTTGACATTGCTCCAAGCTTGTGAACTACCTTTATGGCTAGTTCTCCTTGAGGCCCAATCTTTTCTATTAGATAAACAATTCAGAAATAATTTTCAAGAATTCACCTCTTGCAATATTTTAGCATTGTCTTGCAAAAATATTCTAGGTTCAACCAATATTTCTATCCCATTGGTTATATTACCAAAACAAAATTGTCTTTCTTTGCCACAATGCTCCTCTACAGATTGTACCCCATGACACTTATGTCTAGTGATGAAAAATTTGGTACTCTCTTCTTCTTCTTTCCCCAAAATTCTCCTCAATTCTGGAAAAATGAGGATTTTTCCCTTTCTTGTCGTTGCCCCACTAGGTATCACCATTTTCCTGATGGTTAATAGTTAAATATTACATGAAAAATAATGCAGCAAAGCTAAATCTTTACACAATTCGCATGTGGACATGTGCGTTATGGGCCCATGTATACATTAGAAGCATTTCAATTAGTGGAATCTCCACCAACAATCGACCCTGCTCGATCCAATGGATATCAAATTGTCCGCTCACCAACTACCCCAGACGATCACCACCGTTGATGTGACCCATCCAACTGAATGACTATCGCGCAATCTCTTGTGAATTCTTGCACAACCAATATCAGATCGAGAGCATGCAAGAAAAGTGGTTTTCTCATGCTACGTGTCACCCACTTAGGCTAATTTCCAAATTTTAGAAATACCATTTACCATATTTTAAAGACCGCTCCATCCTTCTGCTAACACATGGTTTTGATCTCCTCCATTCCTCTTCTATAGATATTATCTGTCGATGTATTCTCAAGTCCAGTGGATTTCTCATTCACTTGTTAGTGGAATTCACATTGCAACACAAATTTATCTCTGGCATACTTGATTAAGGTGAAGTTCATAGGAACTTTGTCCCTTACACTCGCACACACAATTTACCAGTTTACAGTAAAGAATATATAGGTAAACAATACATAGACGCACAAAATCCAGACTTCACCTAGATGTATAATAATACGCATATTTCAATTATAAACAGAACTTGATTACAGGCTAAGGCCTCATGGCCTGAGTCCCAAATTACCTTGTGGCTACACTGCATACTCTATCTATCCCTTTCACACAACATAGACTCTCTTATATAGGAGATTACAAAGGGAGGAATTGTTTAATATCCATGAACTTCTCCCACAATCGCTCTATCAAACCCCTAAATCTCTCTATTCTCATGCATGGAATATAGTTACATTTAATCAAGCCTTCTAGAGACTTATCAATTCCATCAATTTAGCTTTGTTTAAACAAAATTTTCCCCAATTTATAATGATTTTCCACGTTTCCCCTTTCACAGCTTTGAATTTAAATTTTAATTAAGCTTGGTCAGATGCTCCAACATCAATAACCGTTACACATTTTCAAAGATGTTAACGCATCAAAATATTTTATTTTCCCATTAATTAACATAAAATATATACATCAACATACCATATCACTAGTTTTTTAGTTTATAGCCAATAACTAATGCAAAATCATAAAGTAATTTTCCATGACTGTTACATATTCCCTCCCCTTAAAATGGACAATGTCGTTAGTGTTTAAGATTAAATTATTTTTTGGAAAAAGCATAGGAAATGAATCCATCATTTCATCTTACATTTCCCAAGTGACCCCCTTAGGCCCAAATTACTTCCATTGCACTTTATCCTAGGCAATGTTTCTATTTCAAAGAGTAGTATCGTTGTGATCCAAAACTTGTAGAGGCTCAAACTACACTTATCCTTCCGTTTCAACATGCATAACATGCCAATAAATTATATGAGTATTTTCAAGTATATATTTCTTCAAAAGAGACACATGAAATCTAATATGAATTCTAATATGAAATGGTAATGCTATTTGGTAGGAAAATGGCCCTACCCTGGCTAGTATCTTGAATGGTTGGCAAAACTAGGGAGCCAATTTAGAATAACTTCCAAACTTCAAAGAAATCCTTTTTTGTCGTACTTTCAAATAAAAATATTTACCCACTTGGAACTATTTATGGGTTCCTTTCAAATCAACATAGCTTTCTCATTTATCCTATGGAACTTTCATATTTTTCTTGATTTTTCTTAATAGTTGTTCCATTTCATACAAAAAATATAGCCCTAACATTAGTCTATCCTTAGGTCAACTCAAAATTAGAGGAAAATGACACTTCCTCCACTACATAACCTTAAACAAAATCATCTTAACTGATTACTAATAACTATTGTTAGAGACAAACTCTAGTAAATGAAGATAGTCTTCCGAGTTTGTAGGTTGGTTCATCACATACATGTGTAGCATGTCCTCAAGAATCTTATTAGACCTTTCAGTTTGTTGATTAGTATGTGGATGGTACTTAGTGCTAAAAATTAGTTGTGTTCGCATCCCATCAAAGAATGGCCTCCAAAACATTGAGCTGAATTTTAGATCTTTATCCAATATAATCATCTTTGGAATACCATGATGTATCAAAAATTCCTTCATCAAGATTTCATCAACCTATGCAACTCTATATTTTCATTTCACATGGATGAAATGGAATCATTGGGTATTTTTTATATTACTAAGATAATAGAGTCATGTTGCTTCCAATTTCAAGGTTATCAAGTGATAAAATTCAAATAGATCATCTCCCATTTCCACTCTGGTATAGGTAGAGGGTTTAGTAACCTAGTTGGGTGTTGGGGGTTTATCTTCACCTATTGGAATTCTTTACATGTTGTTAGGTATTAAAGACTTCCTTTTTCATCCTTCGAAAGAAAAAATATTTTTAAGGGATGTAATCATTCTTTGATATCTCGGGTGGCTTGAAAAGGGTATCTTATCATGTTGATCTAATATTAGTATTTTAATATTTTATTTATATGGAATATAAAGTATGTTTTTAATATTTCCATATTGAGACCCCAATTGGCTAGAGGATGAAGATGGTGTTTCTAAGAAATACCTAAGGGCTAGGGTGCAGGAATTATTTTTTGAAAATTCCTAGAGGATTTCTTGAAGTTTTATTACTATAGCTTTATTTTAATGTCGGTTGTGGAATCTCTATTTTGGGGTCAGACCACAGTGTTTGATTATGTGATGTGGAGATATTTTGTCTCTAGACTCCATGTTCACTTGAATAAATGCATGTTTCTTGGTGGATGGAGGTGGGAGGACCTCTCGAGTCCCAAACTATATTAACAGTGATTTTAATCCCAAAAGAAAAATATGCCTCAACTTCTGTAATTTGGGTTGGGGGTGAAAATTGCAAGTGAGAATTTGGTTGCAAGAGATAGCTATTGTTTGAGATCGAGTTTCTCATAAGCTTTCAACATAGGTTTTCCTTATAAGGAGAAACTAATGCTTCTTTAAATTGCATCAACAGAACCAATCTTACATTTAATTATCAATCCAAGTAGACTTAATTTTTTACAAGGCTATCACACAAAATCTATGCTAAGGAAAATGATGACTAGTATAAAATAATCTCAACCAAAATCCATTGCACACTCACTAAAAATATCATCAAAGCTTTTACACACTCCACACAAAGTACACATAAGTAAATATTGTTGAATAATCTACTTTGTCACTCAACCATTATCACAATACTCCTCAAAACCATCATGCATTCATTATGCACACATAAAAATAAAATGAAATACAAATTATAACCACAAAGAAAATAAGTGACTTTGACACTAATATGAAGGACTAGTCTAGGAAATGAGTTTCCACATTAGACATGGGTCGGTGAAGACCTCGGGTTTGCATCAACATTTGTAGGTTCACTTGGCAGCAGCTATTGACAACAACTACCTTATATGTTGAAGTTCATCACAACAGCATCCTATATGTTGGCACCCGAGTTTCATGCAATACCATTTGTTCAACTCTTTGACTTGGTACCTTTTGGATCAGCTTTATGACTTTAGTGATCATTTTTCTACTTCAACATCATTGATTAGTTCTTTATATGTGATATTGTGACATGTACTTCTATGGATATGATCAGATGATCCATTACATATTTTCAGTTCTTTTATACTTGTATACATATTGGGTCCGATTTTTTATTTGATATGCGGACATGATTTATTATCTCTAAGCATGGGTATGCCTGCCTCGGACAACAACTTTCTTTCTAAGCTCTTCCACTGGCCTAGCAAGCTGAAATCCGGTGAACTCCTATCAGGTCCTCGCATGATTCTTTCTATACTCTTAATCCATTTCGGCCATCATGTACTGTTTCTACACTCATATATAAGGGGGAATATATTATAGCATAATTTACCATCCTTGGTATATTTGATGCTATATGATATGGCATAGGGCAACCCTTCCCTACCAGACTTGTTCCATTTTCTAAAAAACAATTTTTTAAATCCCATATGTGATTTCTCCCTATATAAACCAGTGCGCACGCAGGTCAATCTATACCCAACCTGTGAATATATGTTAAAACATTAAAAAATATATAATCTCCCTTCATTCGGGCAGGGTTTACGAGTTTGACCTGATACCAACTACTATATCCCGTGGCGCAACTCTTTCCCAATCGAAAAAATTAATTTGGATAAGTATGAATACATCTCCATGGGAAGGCCTAAAGTAAGAGAAAGGATTAGATATTGATATTATAGTTTATTACATCCCTGCTCAAGTCTAAAGATATCCATGTGCATTCTGCACTCCCAAATCATAGGAAGCCCATATTTCCTACTTGAGATGTTCATCATCCTTTCATGACATACTTGTGTATACTTATGGAGGAGGATTGATCAGGCCTAGGTAGGACGGATCTAGAGGATGATTTCGTTTGGAGCCAGTGGACAACTCATGTTTTATTTCTTTTGTTCTTTCTTTACATTGCATTAATAAACATGCATTATCTTGTTCTTTGATAATTATGGTCTTTATGCATTAATTTATGTCATGATTTTCTTATAAAATCTCACATTAATTATTATTTTCTTACATGCTTATATGATCTAATTAACCTTGATATCATGAACATGCTTTTCAGCTATTGTTTGTGTATATGATTTGCCTTGAATGAATCACAGCTCTTAAAGCACAAGGAAGAAGAAGGGGTTTTGAACCCTATGGAATGACTTGAAAGGGAGGACCTATGGGCAAGACCTTCTGCACTAAATTTAATTATTTAAGTATTAGGATTACCTTTTTGTGTGTCTATTTATGTTGTATTCCCTCTTCTCTATTGTGGTTCCAAACCTAAGTACATAGTGTGATTCTACCCATAACAAGTAGAAGTAACAAGAATCACATAACTGAGAAGAATTTACATAATTAAGTATTCTACTCTAACTAACCACTGATCCCTGTTGAGAAGGAGGACCCTTCCTCCTCAACAGGGTTTGGTGCACTAAGAGGCACACGGGCTACTAAAAGGAAATTATTGAACCACAATGTTGATATTTCAAATTAATAAAAGTATGAAGATTACAAATATTTGGTGTTTTCCCTATTCCAATCGTATTCCTTGATCTTCTCTCCTTCACCATCCCTCACAGGAGAATTATATTCTCTTATATATATCTAAATCACAATGAGAAGATGATCATGATAATATTTTGATTCTCATGTGATCTTAAAATAGAAAGATATCTTAACAGTTACACAATGATCTTCGTGGAAAGTTTGAAACTAGAGCAATCTCTTTCAATTACAAATGAAGTTACAAAAATATCAACCAAATGATTTGTATGCTCAATAAATATTTTTGAGTATTGAATTGTTGCCTTTGACTTATAGATGCTCCTGGATATGGTTTAATTAGTAAAGTCAACATGTGCTTAAACAAACTATTGGTGAAAGAAAAACAACTCATGGATATTTTAATCTGAATTGGTAGAGGAACTAAAATGTAATCTTGTAACATCAAGCTTCGATAGAACATTCAAATCTCAAACAACCCATATATTAGCTTTGTGATAAAAATTATCTTGTCACAATAGTTCTAATGTCAAATTATAAGTATAATTGGAATAAGACATTGACAAGTGAAAAAGTACATATGTAAGTGAATAAGGGCTACCACAGTACTAAGATATGGTTATGTTGGTCAAAAAAGAAATAAAAGAAATAGGAAAATAAGCAGGAAATATATGACAATTTTGTGATCCAACATTCCTCATGCTTTCAATGAAAATTAATATTTCTTTATAAATTTGTATGTTCACTAATGCCATGGTCGTATGAAGCAAGGCTTATATCTTATTTCTTACATGAGATTATTGGTATGATTTTGATATTGTTTAAAAGGTACTAGGATAATGCGATGAATTTACAAACTAATGAGTTGATTTATTGACAATACTCTACCAAGATTATAATTCAATAATCTGTGTGTTAGTTACTTTTTTTTTACAACAATTGGCATGAATATTCTTTAATAGTAGCGATGTCATACCTCTTACTTTTTGAATTTTTTTACTACCATTTTGCATGTTTATAAATATAGGTTGTTAAGTATAATCCACATGAGAAGGTGAATGAGTTATTTCATGATATTAATGGTTCTATACCAACATCCTAGATTCAGGGATTATTTCATTCAGTTGGTGTTGAGTTGCATTAGTTGAAGTGATTTCTCAGTAGTGTTAAGGGATATTTTATAATTATTTATAATATATTTTGATTCAAAATTTAAATTATTGATTCATAATGGTTTAGATGAAATGATTTACAATCCCTTATAAATTGTTCATGTTCAAACATAGCTATGTAATCGTGTAGTTAAGAGGACGTTGAGCCAAAGAGAGAAGCTTTTCGACTTTGTTAATGAGCTATTCTAGCTCATTGTACCTTTTGGAAGAAATGCACTTGAAATTAATATTCATTTCATCTCATTCTTATGATTTATTTTTTCCAAGTTTTTTCCTAAAAATTCTATGGATTCATTGGAAAACAAGTTCTCGTAGTAGTGCTTGAAAATCCTTAGAAGTAACAAAAATCATAGCATTGTCAAATTTCTATAAATACGTATAAATTTAAGTTCAAATTGAAATTCTAGTTAGTATATCGACCAAGTCGTAGATCAAGAGGTCAACAAAAAATGTTATACCTATGAAAAGATTCACCCCAACCTACGAAGATTCAACCTAGTAGTCTGTGACCCACTTGTATATATTACTTCAATCAATTATAAAGATATGAAATTAACCTAATATTTAAGAAAAATTTATGTTTCTTTCTCTTTCTAGGAAAAATTGAGTGCACTCAAAAATAAAATATCACCATGGCCTTTTAAAAGGGGAATATTATAAGCAAGAACATAAGAGTCTGTTGAATTCACAAATTAGGGTTTTTTATAGAATCAATGAGCTATATATTCCTTAGTTTAGGATTTATATTCATCGCATCTATCATGATTGTATGGTGGTGTGATGACACTCGAGGAAACTATGGAATGGGAAATATCAGGTTGTGCACCCATTGGTGGCATGAAAGTATGCGGCCTAAAAAATCCTTATAAGCCTTAATCTCATCTTCACTAGAAAAAAAAGGAAAAAACCTAGTTATCACCAATCATTTTCATGTCATGTCAAACTTAGACCCATCCTCCTTGGCTTTGCCTAAACTAGGATGAAAGTGCTTCAATTTCTATACGAAGAGATGATAGGAGAAGAGAACTTGCAAAAAATGTATTTCAATCGAGCAAAATATGTTGCTTCATTACTAGGAAAATCATTATGTCATGATTAAGACAAAAAAAAGATGCATTATTTAATATAAATAAAAATAGAAAAAGGATAAGTTGAGACAAATTTGTTATTTCATTTCAATTTAATGCCTTAAAACCCTCCTTTTTCTAGTAGTGTGTGTTAACCAAAGCCATCATAATGGTATAGAGAATCAAAGGTGTCTTCAAATGTGAAGGAGCCCAAATGTAAATGATGCTCATCATTAGGAACCACTTTCTTTGAAAGTTAATAGCCCAAACACACTTCCACCCATGTATCATGTTACCTTGGAAATGAATAATAGCCCACTAGTTACAATGAAAATAGAGTATGGAACTCAAATCATTGTGGGAACAAAGAAAGAAGAGGGAATCCTGTAGGGTTGATATATACTTAGGGCTTGAAATTTAACATATATATTTAACCTGATATTACAAAAAAAGAGTTTGAGAGGTATGATAATCAGTGGCAAGTCACTCCATAGTCTATGATTTGAAATTATAAAAACTATTTAATATACATTACTAAAGTCAAAGTCTGATAAGTGTGACAAACAATGGCAAGTTAATTTAGAAGCCAAAAGATAGAAGTCGATAAACCAGGATTGAAAATTTCTAATATAAATGCAGAGGTACAAAATTGAAATCTATTTTTATCTTCTCGTGATAGGCACTTGAGAGATTTTATGGACCTTACATTGCCTCAAACATGCACCATCCTTCACACACATGCTAAAATTCCTATAAAGGAAACAAATGATAGTTACAAACACAAATGAGTTAGCAGATGGACATTTATTTTTTGTGCGACTTAAAAGAATTCATCGTCAAATGGTAATGGAAGGGAAAAGGTCCAGAAGGTTCTTACCACATATGTTTCCTTACACCATTTAGAAGTCCTTGTTATGAGCTACTTATAGATACAACAACAAAAAAAAACAATTGTAGAGTATAAATTTCGACATGAGTTATCTACTGAGAAGATTCATGGAAGTTACAAAGCACTTATAAGATATAAAAATTAATGAGGTACTCATTAGATCAATAAAAAATAGGTTAAGGAGAAAGCTTGAACAGATTCTCTATTGCATGCAAATCTAGGTGATGTTTCTTCCTCTAAAATCATGGCAAGGTTCGACACTGATAGATGTGTTAGCAATATAGTGAATGTAATCCATGCTACAAAAACCCAGGGAAATGATCCCCAAATTAGAAAATTATTGAGAATAAAATTATTTTTTCCAAATACCCATATTATTGGTGTCAAATTGAATGATTCCACATAAAATACCATCTAATATTGTTCCAAGATTATAACTAAGAGCTACACTAAAAAATAAATCCTAAAGGCCGAATGAATGTAATATATCTATAAATATATGCATCTATCTAGCCATTTATTTGTAAACATAGAGAAAGTAACCAAGAAAACTTCTGAGGTTCTTGAAAGTGTTTTTTGTTCCATATTATTATTCACTTTTGTGAGATTAAATTCAAACTTGCAAATGGAATAGTACTTAGAGAGTGATGAAGCAATTAATTAAAATGCATACAAATTACATGAGAATCTCTAGCTATAACTCTAAGCTTGTTTCATTTCATGGATAGAAAAAATAGTTTGAACATAAATTTCTTGAAGGGGACATCATAGTTTAATGTGAAAATGGGTAAGAAACAGAGAAAAGGAAGTGCTTGTATTTGTTTTTCCTAATGGTCGAAATGGCAATTAGTGATTATGACGTAAGCAACTCTAAGTCTTGATAGAATGAAAAAAAAGGGTAGGAATAAGGATTCCTAATATCCAGAGAAATGGTAGTGTCATATTGAATGTAAAATACATTCACAATACTATCCATTTGTGCGTACTTTGAATTTTTTTAGCTAACGTCGCCACTCCTGAACTTCCTGAAAAAATTTAATATGCAAATATCTACACAAAAACATAACGTGTTATTCTCATTAATAATCTACACATTGCAGTGAGCTAATAGATATTGTTGTATAAACAAAGCCACATATATTAAGAATTTGGGGAAAGATGAAGAATATAAAAAAAAATTCCATGAAAATGAGCAATGAGACAAAGATGGGATCAATAAATGGAACAAAGTCCAAGTCTTTTCTTAAATACAATGACAGAAAACTAATGATAGACAAGGTGAATGACTAAAAGTTCAATTTTTTTTCTGAAAATATCCTACACTATGTAGTTTATTGGTTTATAAACTAAAATGGTAAACAAGATCATTTAATGGTGTTCTAATGAAACACTTCATTTTTGGATGATGTTTCCAAATTCTAAATACCCATATCTTAAAAATTGTCCAATTAATGACAAGGTAGAGGGGAAATTTTGAAAATATTTTTTGATGTTAGTATATATGTATGTGTGTGCATGACATATTTATCATTATGGTTATTTATACACCATTTTGAACATAAAAAATTCCTGGATGAAAAAAGTGGATTACCTACTCATGGCTAAAATCGAACCAAACATAAATCATCTTAGGGAAGAAAGTGTTACCCTTAAAGAGTTCACACATAACTAGAGTCATCTACAATCATGACTATAAACTATTAATTTCATTTGTAGCGAAAACATATATGAAAAGTAAATACGAACACATTATACGTGAATTTTTAATACATGAACAATTTAAAAATATAATGATATATTCAATAAATTTCTTAATGGGACAAATAAAAATATTTGTCTAAAGAAACACTGCAAAAGAATATGGATGCAACTATCATCAAGGGTTAGCTCAATTGGTCGAGTTGCCATCATTAAAGAACCCTTTTTATTGAGAGGTTCCAGATCCCTATAATACTAGTGTAACCCCTTACTATTATTAGTGCAACCCCCTTATTATATTGTTGTTCCCATGTAGTACCCATATTGTTATTATCGTTCCCCATAGAAGCCCACTATTGTTATTTTTGTGCCCTTACATTATTATTTTTATGTCGGTTCTGATTATATTATGAAGCCCTAGACTCTTATATACTGAAAGGAGGTCTTGTCATTTGTATCATCAAAGAATTGTTCATTTTTGTGATGTAAAGTAGGTTTCCCCCTCGAGGAGGTTGATTTATAAGATGTTCAGCTATCTTTTCTATCTTTTTGTGAGCAGGTTTCATAACATTTGGTATTAGAGCTTTGGATTATAGGGCTTCACTACTCCAAATAGGTCATCATGGAATTTTCGCTATAACTTTCTTCTATGACGTTTCAAAAGCTGAAAACCAAACCCATGTGAGATGAAATCTCACTAAACCTCGGGTCCAAATTTCAGATCTTGTCTCACTATATTTTTGTAGGTATGATCTGAGGAGGTTAGGGTTTTTGCACGCTCTAGAATTTCATCTAAAACAAGTCATCGTCGGATTTTTGCTATAACATTTTCGATACAAAGTTTCAGAAGCTAAACAACAAACCCATTTGAGAAGAAATTGGTCTGAACCTTGGATCCAAATTTCAGATCTTGTCTCACTATATTTTAGGATATATGATTCGAGGAATTTAGGGTTTTTGTAGACTCCCATATTAGATCCTAAATAGGTGACCTTTGGAAAATCGTCATAACTTTCTATCTGAGCATCAGATTGAAATTTCGTCAGAGGTTACAAAAATAGAATGGACTATTGTTTGTTTTGGTATAACTTTGAGAACCTAAGGTTGAAATAGTGACCCGTGCCATGTCATACAACTTAACTCTATTGACTTAGTCTATAATTAGGTCATCACAAGAGATTGGGAATAAATATTTCTTTTGGAATCCAATTGTGATCAGAATTACAGACCAAAATTTTGTAACTTAAACATCTGAAATTACAGACTTATAGTTGTTTCAAATTTGAGCTCCTAAAATCAAGATAAAACAAGATGAAGAAGTTTGATGGCAAGGATCCAGTAAATTGGATACTACAAATGGAGAAATATTTTGATCTACATGGGGTACCACTGTTATAAGAGGTACGTATTGCATCTAATTATTTAGAACCAAACCAACTTTTATGGTATAAAAGGCTTTTTTCTCATAAGCCACTTGTCACATGGTCAATTTTCACGGAGGACATGATAGCACATTATGGAGATACAAAGAGAGACACCTTCTTTAACCAATTGATAAATCTCGAACAAAAGGGTTCAATGGTAGAACACATTGAGGACTTTCAAAAATTTAATATAAGGGTAAATGATACACTAGAGAAGCAAAAGCTAAATATCTTTATCTATGCCATGGAGGCTGATATCAATGGTATGAAAGAATATTAGAAGAAAGGCATGGAATATTTGAAGAAAGACATGGAAGGTTTGAAGGAAGGTGGGACAAAACTATTACAAGAAAGGCCTCCTAAAGACAAAAAGGATCAAGAAACGTCAAAAGAAGAGCATATAAACCAGAAAACCAAACCTAGAGAAAGAACAAATGAATCTGACAATATCTTGTATTGCAATGGTAAGAATTACAACTCCTCAAAAGATAGAAGGACATATCAAGAAGAAGAAGGTTCATGCAGTGAAATATCATGAAGAAAAGTATCAAGAAACATCAAAAGGAAACGATACTCACCAAGAAAAAACCCTAGAGAAATAAGAAATGAATCCAACCATTTCTTGTATTGCGTTGGTCAAAATTACCACTCAAACTATAAAGATAGAAGGACTTACCAAGAAGAAAAAGGTAATAATGTTAATTGATTCGGGTAGTACCCGTAATTTTATTCATTGTAAGATAACCAAGGAACTGAATTTCTTCCTACATCCAGAACCAGAGTGTCAAGTGACGGTTGTAAGGGGAGGAACCATAAGTTGCTCTGCAAAGTTCCATAATATCAAACTATCCATGTAAGAATATGTATTGAATAGCCCAATGCTTTCCATTCCAATGAGTGGTGTTGATGTTGTACTAGGAGTCCAATGGCTACAATCCTTGGGTAGAATAGCTTTTAATTTTCAAAAACTTTTCATGAAATTTTCTTTAGAAGGAAAGGAATTTGAATTAAGGGGTATCACAGGTAAACCAGGAAAGATAACCAACTCTAACGGACTAACAAAGCTTCTAAAGAAAGAAAAAACAAGCATAATTGCACAATTATGTTTTCTAATGGTTTCCACATCGAAATAATCTATTTCACCATATCTCCAAAAGGTCTTAGACAATCATTGCATGGTATTTGACACTCCCAAAGGTCTCCCACGAATTCATGATCATGATCACGCTATTCATTTGATTCAAGGAAGTGTTCCTCCAAACATCAAGCCTTATAGTTATCCATATGCCCAAAGGAGTGAAATTGATCACATGGTTGCAGAAATGGTAGAGGTTGGTATAATTATCCAACTACTTCAATAAACAAAGAAAGGAATGAATGGAAGAATGGCGAAGAAGGGTGGGAACTCATTCGAAAGTTGCCGAAGATCCCAGTTCCAAAAAAATTTCCAGAACATGATAGGAAGGAAAAATCATATTGGAACCTCAAGCATTCACATAATAGAGAAGTCAACAACTATGAAATTGATAAATTTCAAAATATCTCATCAAGTGGAAGTACTTACCCACTGAAGATTCTACATGGAAGGATGATAATTTTATATAGAAGCATCCAGAACTACCCAAGCATTGAGAACAACACTTTTTGAAGGAGAGGGGCATGTTAGGTCCCTATACTACTATTGTAACCCCTTAATATTATTAGTGCAACCCCCTTATTACATTGTTCTGCCCATGTGGTACCAATATTGTTATTATTGTGCCCACAAAATCCCACTGTTGTTATTGTTGTGCCCTTAAATTATTATTTTTATGTCGGATCTAATTGTATTATGACCCCTTAGGCTCCTATATATAGAAAGGAGGTCTCGTCATTCATATCATCGAATAATTGTTCATTTGTGTAATGTAAAGGAGGTTCCCCTTTAAGAGGCTGATTTCTAAGGTGTTTATATATTTTTTCTATCTTCTTGTGAGCTAGTTTCATAACAAGAGGCCATAGGTTTTATTTTCTAGACACTTTCAGGGTTAGACTCTATGGTTGGGTGGATTTGCCAAATAAAAATATTCTGTTGACTTAGCAATCGCTAATCTCCAGGGTACATGAACAACATAGGGAAAAAAAGGATTTCGATGCAACAAGACCATTTATGATTGGTCTCTTCCTTCTTTTGAAAACCAAAACAAGCCAACATTCTTACACATAAAAACATGCATTGGTAGATGTTGTTTATTTTGTCTATAATCATTAATTAATTGACATGGCACTGAGAAACAATGTTGTGATAATATGGAGCTAGACAACAGTGACACCATAATATTAAGGAACATGATTGGATTTTACTAGGCCCAACAAATTCTGAGAACATCCATCAAAATTTAACATTTGTAATAGCATGCATTGTGCAATAATTTACTAGCCACAATAGATTCTCATCATTTTCATCCATGTTTTATAGTTGAAACAACATGTGAAACTTGGAAACTAGATTCCTTTAATACTCACCATCTTCATAGAAAACTTGGAAACTCGATTCTTTTAATACTCACCATATTCATAAAAAATGGAATTACAAATGATGAGAAACTACTCCAATATATTCAAAGACAAAGCATCTACCGAAAAAGATAGAAACAAATCATGAGAATTTGTTTTTCTTTACCAAACGAAAACATTGCAAACAATATAAGACAAACTCATAAAATCATGCATTAGCTTCTTTGTTGATTATCCCATGGTTAATTGTTAAAGATACAAGCTTCAAATTTCCCTCTTATTGTGGATCTAGGTTAATGTTGTAAAAGAAAAATTATAAAACCCAAAAAGGGTAACATTTAAAAAATAGGCAACAAACATAACACTCTACCCTTTACTATGATGTATATCTCATTTAATCATAGTGGAAAAAGGTTGTTGTTACAACATAATGTTTTAATGAATGTATGGCCATAATTTATGTTGCAATAAAAATGACAGGAACTTAAGAAGAAATTATAACCACCATAAAACTTTGAAGAAAAAACTTACACACATAAATTTATCACATATCCAAACTACTGAAATAGGATTGAATTTAGTATTTAACCAAGCTCTATAAATAAGACAAAGCATGTGTTACTCTCTAACCATCACAAAAAGAACAATTTTGGTTTTTTTTTTTAAAGGATAGATGATGAAAAAATAAACAACGAAAGATATACAAAAGTATATCACTAACTCTTGATATGGTTTAAAATCATAACTCCCCAATAAACAATTTTCTTTGATATGGAGGCTTGAAAGTCAACTCATTCAAACCTCCTCGCTTCACTAATCCATCCCTATCTACATCCCTCATTGCATCAGAAGATCCAGAAACCATCTAGTGAATAAAACCAGTAATCAAGCATGTGCCGATAATTCCTCCATGATATTGATCCCCTAGAATCTCCTTGTAGACACACCCTTCAAGAAAGAGTTCAAGAGTATGATTCCATAAGACCTAATAGCCATGAATGGGTATTTAGGAAAAAAAAGGTACATGGTAGGTTGACACCATTCCACTAGGCCATATGGTCAAGGGACATGGTAGCATGCCCCCATAATGGCTTAATGTATGTCTTCACTTAAACAAATGGGGGAAATCCCCACTCGACCATTCAACACCCAATATATGTTGTAATTCATTTGTGCTAGTTATTTATTGATGGTTTCCATTGCATGCCAATGAATCCTTGCAGTATCGGTGTATTATTGGCTTCCCTTTTTCACTAGTTCATACTAAAGTAGATAATTATGGATGTTTTAACTGGGGGTTTTGAGGAGGTCACTGACATCAAATCTTAGCTTCATCCTTCACATTATTATCTTTCGTATGATCCTATTCACTACAAGGTATTTTGCCAAACTCATGGATTGGAGGAACAACTTTGGGTATCTGATCATCGTAGAGGACCTATATCTAGCTCTTCAAAGATTTCAAATTTACTTAGGTAAATTCTTGAAGAGTATTTTATATTCTAGCTCTCTTTTCTTCAAGCCCAAGGCTTAGTTTTTTAGTCTAGAAATGCTAGCAAGATGGATCATTTTCCCCAATCACACCAGCCTTTTCCATTAACACCAATTGGTGGGGATCAATTTTTGTGATCAAGGCAAGCCTTGGAGAAGGGCTTCGAAGCTAGCTTTTCTACCAGCCACCTATTGTTCATGGAGTTAACTCTCCTAATATACATTGCTACGGTTACTCTTTGCACAGTTTGACTTCGCTATATCTTCTATTCAATTTTATTTTATTATGATATTTTATGTTATGTCTATTTGTTACTTAGGTGTTCAGATAAATCAAAACTATTGTCTCCCTCACAACTTTTTGGTGTTAGGGGACCTTTTGTTTGTGAAATTCTTTTAACTTCATCTTGTAGGTGGCCCCTTCATTCATACCTAGAAAGGTCCAACTATTCTAGCTAGAGACATTCTAGGTCAGCATGATCACTTTCGTTTTGGTGATACTTATTATTAGTAATTGCAGATGCCCCGAAAATCGTTGCAACAACATTGGGGGATAACCACCCGGTCCGGACCTTAGTACAACTCCTTTTCCGTTTGGAATGGTGGCTCCGACTGGGGATAATGGGACCAGTTTCCTAATAATGGATAAACGGGATGAATGGATGATTGTTTAACTAATCTAATGATAGGCGAATAACTTAATCTATTGACAGAATAAAATAACTACTACTAATCCCGGGAATGGTTATATCTCTCTAAGTGTAGTGCTTGATGATCTATGTTTTCAAACAGGCATATAGATGACTCCATCTGACAGACATGGATATTATTTTATTCAAGATTACTGTGCCTAAATAGTTAAGAAAAGAGATTAAAGCGATATTACTACACTCATGATTTATATCATCGACACATACATGATTAAAAGAAAAGCATACCATAAAACATCCAATAGTGGAAGGAATATAGAACTGCTGTTAAAGCACATGCATATAATCAATAATAGCAAGGATAATCAAATAACAATTCACATGAAAGGAATGAATTCAGACATAGATAGAAATACCATATGAGCTGCTTTGACACTCCCAATATCAATCGCTACTTGTAATTCTTCCTTCAATGCAGAAACATTTTCCATACAAAGACAATAGTGCACAATTGCATAAAAAGCTTCCTTATCGAATTAAGAACAACTGGTCCAGTTTCATAAAAGAATATGACTGAAGCACAATAGTGCAACTTCAGCCTTTAAGTCAGGTACAAAACTTTACGACCCTTTCCAAAACAATGAAAGGGTCTATAAATACTTAATTAATCTACCTATCTATAAAACAAAAATCCTACTTAATTGGTATCAATAAATTTTGATCCTATTTTCCTCAGCGATCTGGCAATCGGCGGCATGATTCATCAAGTAGGCTGCTTGCCTTTAAATCTGAGCTGACTTATCGCAAGCATTGGCTCTACTTCAGGTGGTTTGTTGAGGCGCGAGCTGAGCTGGGCGGCATAGGTGGCATCCTGAATATCGGGGATAATATACCCGATTGCATCCGTTAGGCACTTGAGGGCGGCTCTCTGTGTGTGCGGCTTTACCAGGAAGAACCAATAGGTGTCCCAGGTTAAACTGTTAATCCCAGCGATTAACCTCCCCTTTTCTTCTAGATCTGGATAACATGATTGCTCCAATGTTTTCATTGTTGTCAACTTTCCTGGTGTACATTGGGAAATCATGTTTGATAAGTAGAGAGTGTTATTGACCAATTCAACTAAATTGCTAGAAGTTGATTTACATCTTGAAATCGCCCTCTCTGCTTTCATTAACTGGGACTGCCATTCTGTGAAGAGTATATCTTTGTGTGATTCTAAGATCCTGGGTAAATTGGCCGCTTGTCCTTGGTCAGAATCTTGCCAATCGAGAAATGCAACTATCGTTTCTTCAGCTTGATCTAATTCAGTCCTGGCCTTGTCTACTTGCTTACCTATGGATGCTGTTAATTCACATAATGGCTCTGCCTGGGCGATTTGTTGACACAGAAGCTTTATTTGAGATATTAATGCAGTATTTATTTGTAATGCTTCTATTCTAAATTCAGCCACTTGTGGAACGCCCTTTGTTTTCTCTAGCTGTGATGATAATTGAGCAATTTGCTCATCTTTTGTTTTCACCATTTGCTCGCTCGCTGCTTTCAATTGTGCCGATGCCTCTGATAAATCTTTCTGTTTCTGGATTGCGCTTTGGTCAAGCCTTTGTTTTTCTGTCTGCAATTGTTGTGTTAGTTGACTGTTCACTTGCTGCTGCGTCAACAATTGCTGCTCTGCCTGCTCTGCTTTCTGCTTTGCTTCAGTTAACTGTAATGAGAAAATCTCATGATCCTTTGTTTTCAATAAAAGGCTTACCTCCAATACCTTGTCTATCGTCGCTGCCGAATAAGCTCCTGCATACTGTGACAGTGTTGTCAGGTCATCGGAGGGGTCAAATTCCTCCTTCCAAACTACATTGCCCGTGACAGTTTGCTCTGGGAAAAGGGAAGGTTGATCAGTCCTTCTTCTTTTCCTTTGTCGTTTAACCACCGCTTTATGCCTTGGGCTGTAGAAAACATCCAGGGGAGGAATATCTTCTACCTGCAGAATGATTTGGTCGGAGGGGTCCTTTGGTATTACCTCTACCTCTTTAGAAATGGGTGGGCCGCTGGTTCCACTTAGAACCTGTGGTGAAGTGATATCCTGTGTATCCGTTACCTTTGAAGTGTCTGTGTCCTTTGAGCATTCCAAACCACTGATAATGGAATCAAATTGCTTCCATTCCTGGAGCAATTTAGGGTCAATATGAGTATCTATATTGACATCAATGGTGGTTTGTTTTTCCTTTTCAGCTTGGGTCTCCTTCCGCACTTTTTCCTGCTCTCTCTTCTGCCTTTCCTCCTGTTCTCTCTTCTGCTTTTCTTCTTTTTCTCTCCTCTGCTTTCCCTCCTGTTCTTTCTTCTGCTTTTCCTCCTGTTCTTTCTCTCTTCTCTGCTTTTCCTCTTTTTCTTTTCTCTGTTTTTCTTCTTTCTCTCTTCTCTGCTTTTCCTCCTATTCTTTCTTCCGATTTTCCTCGTGTGGCTTCTCTTGTTCTTCCGTTATAACTGGAGGTTCCTTTGACTATTGCCGATCAGGCTCGCTTGACGATGTCGCTGGGGTTGTCGCTAGTAAATCTAGAGGCAGAGTTTGCAACCTCTGTTCTCTAAGTTTATTAAATTCAGTCAACCCTTCATCATTATATTTCACTTTGGCGAATGCTTTAACCTGATTTATTGTTTCAGCTGAAGAGAACAGGTCGTCAAACATATCTTCTTTATGATCAAATTTTGTCAATTTGGCCTGTTCTAGTGCAGTATAGGCAACTTTGTTTGGATCAAACTGCGTATTTGGGAGAGTTGCCAGAGTTAATGATTTAATCTTCGTGGCTTCCTTTTCTGCATGTTTGAGATCATGCAGAGTATAGACACCACATCTCAATGGAAAAGAGGGCCAGCCCTGCTTCTTATTTTTCTTGAGAGTCTGTGTAACACTCTCAGCCATAATCTGGTAAGAGATTTCTCTTGCCAACAGTTTATCCGGTATGTATAAAGGGAGAACATGAGGTTCGGCTTGGCTACCGAGAACTCTTATATAAGTGAATTTCTCCTCCCCGAACCATCTACCTATTGAGGTTAAATCAATTCCGGCTTGATAAGAAATCTTTGGAGCGGGTTTATCAAAAATAGAATAATAAAAAGGTAACATAAAGCCATTGCAGACTTGGTACAAATGGTGCTTATAAGAGGATTTCCATAACTTTTGATGGTATATGTGAATAGGCATGGGGTCTTGTGGTTTCCACCTCCAGCTGAGCACGGGAAATTCATAATTGAAACACGATGTATCTAAAATATATGCATTGTAATAGAATGGGGGGATTATCCTTTCAGAGATGTGAGTCTTACTCCTAAATTCAAGAAGAGCTGTGGCTATTTTATCTGAGAGAATAGTGGCCCAATCCATTATTACACTGTTGCATGCTACTTCCATTAGGGGAACCATTTCTATAGTGAAATTAGCAGAGTCGTGCAATCCTCATAATCTACACATCATTATTCCAGCGTAGCAATAAGGATAAGCTAGGGAATCAACCGAGTACTTACCGGAAGATTCATGTTTGTGCTTTGCCCAATTCTGTCTCCAATCCCGGATGGGTTCGGATTCAACTTCGTTCTCGTTTGAGAATTTTTCTAGGAACGCCTTATTGTATATCTTCTCTGGCTCAGGCAAATGATACATTTGCCTTAGATCATCCGCCCTGAATGACCCGAAAATTCTCCCGTCTCTGGTGCTGAAGGTTCTATCCAGGATTGGGATTTCTTCAATTGCCCACCGCACTACATCTGTGTATGGGAGAATTTGTTCCCTGGCTGCTATCCGGTGAAGGAAGGAGTCAGCTAAATCCTTAAGAGTACCCTCAGATTTCCGAGTTAAATCTACAGTGGCTTGTACTATTGTTGCTGCTGGTTCTTTGGCTTCAATCAAGTTGTAGGTACCTTGCCAAGTAGTTATGACGAGACCCGAACATGTAGTATCAGATATCAATCCCTTCCTTTTGTCAGTGACAGTTTGTCCTGCAGCTGGCGCAGCGGAAGCGTCTGTGGTCTTCTTGGATTTCTTCCCCATTTTACTTGAGCTTTCCCCTTTGGATGAATTCTGCACAGAGGCGAAAATAAACGTAACACAGAGAAATGGCAATGAAAACTTCAAAGTGATGAGATATATTGACTGATGCGTAATAAGGGATTAGCTTTCAAAATGGGCGCAGATACAATCCATGGGAGGATTTTAGGACTTACGATCACATTAAATGGCCGTTTAAAACCTGCCAATCTTAAATGCCCATTATATCATTAATCGGCCGGATGACCCGTTCAAGCATGCTATGGATGTTTTGGCGGTTGGGCGCAGGTGCATCATTGCTTAACAGATTAAGCTTTAAATATGATTTGATCATAATATCCCTCCATTTAACGGCTTTTTTGAAAACTGCGCTTTATCGCAATCGGCCATCGGGGAGAGCTTTAACCTCTTGTATTGACACCATTTAAAACCCCCGATCGCCGATAGCCAATACCGCACCGCGTCGGGAGAATAGGGATTATATATGACATGGACAACATATCGCCGATTTGCCAATTGTGATATCGCATCGCATCGGGCTGCATCACCTGGGCGCCTTAACAATGTGCATAGGATATTGCCGGTTGCCGATTGCGATATCGCATCGCATCGGGGTGAAAGGCTTGGGGCGCTTGAAGACTGCGTATAGAGTATCGCCGATAGCCCATAGCGATATCGCATCGGCGGAAACCAATATGTCACTTATTTGTGTTCTCTATGTCATTGCGATATGCGATCTTGCGATCGCTTTATCGCAATGATAAAAGATTGTTTTATTTGATCAAAATGGGTTTTTCAAAAGGTTTTTATATAATGTTTTCATTTGGTTATCGGACCTTTTTGAACAATACAATATTGATACCAATTAACTTCTAAAGGGACCCATTTCATATGATAATTTTATAAATAAAAATGATATGAAATGGGGGGTTGTTGTAGAGCACAACAATTGGCGATTCGCTGGAAGAACCAGTTATCTCTGAAAAGCATAGAAGTACTTAAACTTTTTCAAAATAGAGTTCTAATCAAAGGGGAAAATTCTAATATAACTAGATATATATGCATTCCAAGTAAAATGAATCTATTTTTTCCTAATTTCATCTATTTTTTAAGAAAATAGATACATTCCAAGTTTTAAATAGGCCTATATTGGCTTATAATGATAAAACAGAAAACTTTTCCAAATCAGCTTTTATAGTGAACTCTTTTGTCATAGGTAGAGCCTCTGCTGCCAGCAAACGTTTATACTTTCGACAGGGATACCTTCTAACCATGCTATTGTCCATTGTTCCATCCAATTAAGAGTGTGATTAACAGAATGAATTCAAAACATGTTTTCATATTTTGTATTTCATTTCCTTTTTCTGTTATTGATAAGATAAAAAGCCATTGTCCTGGTTTGGTGGCCAGCTATTGACAATGCCATTCACTGGTAGTAATTTAACTGAACACGCTGGCTCGTGATGAGACCCCTTGTCTTATAATTCTAACCCATTACCCTGTTTTGGTATGCAACATTGGTAATGTCGGTTAAACTATTTCCCTATGAACATGGTAAGCAGGCTTGTAATAAGACCTCTTATCTTTAATATCAGATATTTTAGAATTACACTCTGAGTAATCATAAACTTTAGTGAATGGGATGAACAATCTTCTCCTTAAGAGTAAATGGATGACAGGGTAAGAGTTGAAGATGCTGAAATTGGATTAGCTTCTATCTTGATATTGATAACCTTTTGAGACCAATTTGAAAACAGAAAATGATTTACAATACTTCTAAACTTTGAGAGGAGTTCACAAAACTTGAAATGTGGTTTCAGAATACAATGATACCTAATTTCCTAGAAATTATCTCTTTTGGTTGTGAGCTCTATTATTTAAAAGCAAATATCCATACTACTTCTGTGGGACAACTTTTCAAACGCAGCAAAGGTCAATAGAAGATACCTTACAACATTATTTTCCAAACAAAATCCTACAAACTACAAAACTCTATCAAACTAAAAGGAGAAGGGGTTACCTCCTCAATTAAAGAATTTCTTCAAGATAAGGCCATTAACAGGGAGAGAATCTCTCAAACCTGATAAGTCTTGCAATATAAAGGTCGAATGGCCTATCTTTTCACAGATCTGAAATGGTCCAAGCCACATCTTCTAGAACTTGGTGTGTTTACCCTTGTCCTCATGGGCTTTGTCCCATTTCAGAACTAAATCACCGACTTGGAATTGTTTTGAACCGGATGAAACTGAATCAAAAGCTGCTTTGATGATTTGCTGATGTTTGGCATGAGTAACCTTGGCTTTTTCTCTTTCTTCTTCTAGTTTTAGAATTTGATCATGTCTAAGTTGAATAGAAGAAGAAGGAGTTTCCTCAATGAACTGTACTAGGGCTAAAGAAGGAAGGACCAGATTTGTGGGTAGTACTGCTTCTTTTCCATACACAAGATTGAACGAAGAAGATCCTATAGAATCTTTCTGTGTTATCCTATCAGCCCATAATGCAAACATTAAGGATTTGTGCCAGCTTTTATGATTCTGTTTGATAGTTCGCTTAATGATTTTGATCAGATTTTTATTAGTAGACTCTGCTAAACCATTACCCTGGGGATAGTAATTAGCAGAATATTTTAATTTAAATCCTCTTTTAATAGCGAAATCAAACATAGCATTGCCTGAGAAATAGGATGCATTATCAAAAACAAGAGCATTTGGGACACCAAACCTAGTAATGATGAATTGGTCTATGAATTCAATGATTCCTTCAGAATCTGCTGTCTTCAAAGGAATTGCCTCAACCCACTTAGTAAAATAATCGGTAGTAGTAAGGATATACTTATGCTGTTTGGAAGAAGGTGTAGTAATCTCCCCAATGATGTCCAATCCCCATTGCTCAAATGGTTGTTCAATGTTGACTCGTTGCAGAGGGAAAGATGGTTTTCGTTGTCTTCCACTAGAAGTTTGACAATTGCGGCATTTCCTTACATACTCGTGGGCATCTATAAACAGAGTTGGCCAATAGTATCTAGCATGAATAATTTTGTGAGCTGTTGTGTCAGCTCCAAAATGTCCTCCTGCTGGTCCATCATGTAACTCCTGCAAAACCTTTTGTGCTTCAGGTTTCTCAAGGCATCTTAATAAGATTGAATCATAATTCTATCTAAAAAGCACATCATCAATAATTGTGAAATTTTTCGCTTTTAACCTTATGGCCCTTTTGTTTTTGTAAGACAGGTTAGGAGGTGCATATCCATTTTTCAAATAAAATATTAAATCTGCATATTGTGACTCAGAATCAGTAATACTTATCTGATTGATTTCTTCAGTTTGATCTGTATCACCTGATTCTGGGATGTTGGATGCTCCTGCCAATAACCTGCAAAAACCTTGGCCCCTAACAATCTTTGTTGGCCTAATTTCTAAGTCATATTCTTGAAGCGTTGTGACCCAATTTGCCCTTTTTTCACCCAGTTCTTTTTGGATTAATAGTTGCCCAACTGCAGGGAAAGGAACTACAACTTTTGTGTGGGTTTTCAAAAGGAAGGGTCTATAATGTTTGACTGCTTTAAATACAGCAAAGGCTTGTTTTTCTACTTCAGAGTAATTCAATTCGGCACCCTGAAGATTTGAACTAAAGAACGAAATGGGTGCTTCCAAATTGTGATCGTTGAGCTGCGTGAGTACTGCTGCATAAGACGAGGTGGAGGCGATAGTGTATAATGTAAAATGATTAGAAAAATTGGGAGTATTTAAGGCTGGGGCATTGATTATTGATTACTTGATTAGATCAAAAGCTTCTTTTTCTGCTGATCCTCACTTAAAGACTAAAGTTTTGTTAATCATTGTTTGAAGTGGCAAAATAATTTGAGAAAAATCTGGAACAAATCTTTTAACAAAATTGATTTGGCCTAAAAATGACTGCATCGATTTTTTATTGTGTGGGAAAGGGATTTCAGAGATTTGTTTGATCCGATCAGGATTAATATAAATTCCATCTTTAGATGCAATAAAGCCTAAGAGCTTTCCTTGGTCAAGAGCGAAGAAAGATTTTTTAGGGTTAAGAGAAATACCATATCTTTTGCAGCGTTGAAAGATTTGACTTAAGTCATGCAAATGATTAGACCTCTCTTTAGAGAATACAGTAATATCATCTAGATAGACGACCACTGTTCTATTAATCAACCCTTTAAAAGTTGTATCCATCACTCTTTGGAATGTTGCTCCTACATTAATAAGTCGAAAGGGCATTTTCTGATATGCATATGTTCCCCATTTGGTTCTGAATGTGATTTTAAGCTGGTCATCGGGATGGAGCAAAACTTGGTTATATCTTGAGAAACCATCTAAAAAAGACATTAATTCAGAGCTTGCTACTGATTGAAGTATTTGCTCCATAGTAGGTAATGGGAAATTGTCTTTCAAGCTCGCTTTGTTCAAATTTCTGAAATCAATACAAATACGAATGTCGCCATTTTTCTTTCTGACTGGCACCATATTAGAGACCTAGTTTGAGTGTTGGACAGGAAAAATAATCTTGGCTTTCAAGAGTTTGTTAAGTTCCGATTTTATCTGGCTCTCTAAGTTTGGATGTATTTTTCTTAACTTCTGTTGAATCGGTTTCTGATCGGGAAGCATTGGAATGGTATGCTGGATAATGGATGTATCATATGTCTTCAAATCATCGTATTTCCAAGCAAAGACCTCTTTATTTTTCCTTAACAGTCTAATGAATGCCTCCTTCCCTTCCAAGGAAAGTCCTAGTCCTAAGTTAATGTTTTGAAGACTTTTCTCGGTGCCAAGATTTATCAATTCAAACCTAAGGGTAGAACTTTGGAGCTTTGCATTAGTTACAGGTTTAAACCTGTCTTTGATATCATAAAGATCCTCGAGCTTTACCACTAGCTTAGGGATTGAATTTTCCTGAGGCGTTTCTTTCATTTGTAGATCATGGTCATTTTCCTCAATAATTTGATCGTCATAGGACTTTTCAGAAGTTAGAAATTGTAAAATATCCTCATCATGGTTGAATACTCTCCAATTAGTGACATTGTCAGGAATTGAGGGCCTAAAAAGAAATTCTACGGAAAATCTATTTGGGTTGTAGTGTTCAGAAGGTAGGAGCTTGGAAGCTACATTGGCTAGAAGATCGGCTGCCGAGTTTTGAGACCTAGGGATGGAGGAAATGTTGAATGCGGAAAAGTGCGAGGTAAGTTCTTGTACTAGCGATTGATAATGCTTGAGGTGATTTTAAAGACAATGGATTGCATTCCTCACCTGTTTAACAATAATTTCAGAATCGCTGAATACTTTTAGATATTGCACTTTAAGGCTGATTGCTTTATATAGTCCCTGGACTAAGGCTTCATATTCATCTGTATTGTTAGTGCATTCAGATTCTAGGCTACAGGACAGCTTTGTCTTTTCTCCTTGTGGACTAACCAAAATACATCCTGCTCCTAAGCCCTCACTAGACTTGGACCCATCGAAATATAAAGACCAAAATAAAGAAGTATTGACAATTGTATTTACAATTTTCTCAGTATCATTGAAACATCTTGATCGATCTGTTTGTGAAAAAATTTCGATCTGGGATGTAGAGTGGTTTACTGAGAACGGAGAGGGTTGGGCAACGAAGTTGCCAAAGAATGACTCTGATGAATAATTTCCCAAAATGTTGTTGTTGAATGCTACCGGCTGGTTTTCTTGTTCGAATTCTGTAACTGTATGGGTCATATGTTTTTCCCTATCGATCCTTATTTGATTTGGCTTACCCCTGTAGGGAAGCCACATATGTGACCAATCAGTGGAGATATACCCATGGAATTTCTTAGACCAATCCCTACTCAAGATTAAACCGTAAAATTCAGGTATATCGGCTATTAGAATATCAATCCTCTATACTATTCTGGGATCAGCAGATAACCTAATAGTTACAGAATTAATTTCTCCTAAAACCTGTACTTTGGTCCTGTCCAACTGTACAATATGAATAGCAGACTTCTGGGGTTCAATGTTCAGTTTGGAACAAACTGAAGCTGGCATTATGTTAGAAGATGCCCCTGAGTCAATCAAACAGTTGTGCAGGTTTCTGTTATAGATCTCATAGGTTAGAAGGAAAGGTGGAGTATGAGAATTAGATCTATCTCCAATCAGAACTGAATCGGTAGCTTCAACCATACCGGGAGGAGGTTGGCCTGAATCATTAGCAGCTTTAGCACTGGGAAGAGGTGTAGAGGGAACAACATTCAATTCTTTGAGAAGCAATTTCTGCTGATGTTTTAATTTACTAAGTTCAAACATAGTAATGTTTGCTTTAGTTTTCTTCATGTCATCAACAATGTTATACTCCATTGAATCGGATACCACTAATGTTTTAGATGTTGAAGGAGTATTAGAAGTTGAAGGCTGGTTTTGGAGAACTACTGTAGGTGATTTCTTTGCAGGTATTTTTTCTTTGGTTGTAGCGGCACCTGCACTCCTTTTCTTTGACGTTACCTGAACAGGTTCAGATGTACTTTTTCTCCTAGTAGTGACTGGGAATGCCTCTTCTTCATTATCGATATCGGAGTTGGGGAGTATAAAATCCTACATTGCATGACATTCTACTACTTCTTCTTCATCATCAGTTGGTGAGATTGTTTCTTCTTCCTCTTCTTCTTCTTGCTCTGAATCTGCATTAGATATGAAATTTGGTGGCTTTGATTCATTTCTCTTATAAGTCCTAAAGGGTCTTTTGGTTGAGGTTTCAGATACCTGTTTTTTTATTTCAACCATTTCATTTGATAAAGTTTTTAGGACCTTTTGCAAACCTTCCATGTCATATGGGTCTTTTGGGGTTTTCTTTCTTGAGTCATCTTTAAAAGAGACTTTTTTGGCTTTTCTGTCTTCCAGAGCAGCCTTCTTCTCTAGAGCATTGATACGTTTTTCCACAGCAAGTGCTTCTCTCATGTTTTCAGCTAAGGTAGGTTTCCCAGCCCTGTCTACAAAAATGGCTATATTGGCAGGTAGGGCGGTGATATACCATTCGCTTCGAATTTGTTCACTTGGTTTGGAGGCTGTAGGGATTTTATTCAGGAGTTTATTGAAGCGGGCATTAAATTCCTTAATTGGTTCCCTATGCTCTATTCTCAGATTGGAGAGATCGTTTATTAGGGTAGCCAAAGACTTATCATCTCCATATTTGGTAAGAAACAGCTCTTGACAAGTGTTCCAACTGGTAATGGAACCAGAGGGTAAAGAAAAATACCAGGATCCTGCTGATCCTTGCAAGGTGTAAGGGAAGAGTCTAACAACAACATCTTGTTCTGTTACTCCTTTCAAGTTGACTGCCAACATGAAATTATTAATGTGTTCCTCAGCCTAGGTCCCATCATCTGGATTAAATTTGGGTAGCCATTTTTCAGGAGCATCTGGTAATGGATGCAATGGTGCAGGGATATTGACTGCACCAGGTCTGGTCCATGGATCTGCCATTGTAATAACAGCAGTGGTTGATACTACTGTTGGAATTCCAGATGTCTGGGAAGGAATTAATGTTGAGGAGTGAGCAGATTGGGATGTTGAAGCTCCTAATCCCTGATGAACAACAATATGTAATGGGGAAGTGGATGGTTGACTTTGTAGGAGGGAAGATGCAATGGAGGATGTGGATGAAAGCTCTCCACTGTCAGATCCTTCAGTATATTTCTTCACCTTTTTCCTTTTGGGTAAAGGGAACTCAGTGGGTTCAATACCGAGCTTTTCGCTCTGAAGTCTGGTGAGAGGGTGAGGTAAATTGAACTGCGAAGTCGCACTGCTTTGTGATACCTCAGATTTCTGTGGTGAAATCGAGAAGCTCTGAAGTTTGTGGATAAGATACTGGACTTCAGGCGATTCAAGACTTAATTGTTCTGGAGTATGATGGGCTTGAGCAGTGTTAGTTGATTCCTCTTCTTCTTGTTTGGATACTGGAGAACCAGCATGCGAATGAGAAGTTTGAGGAGATACGGAGGGAGAATTACTCTTAGAATGGCTTATAGATTTTGGTTTATGTGCCATTCACAGTCAGGCCCTCCTTCTAGCACCAAAAATTTTGATGCCCCGAAAATCGTTGCAACAACATTGGGGGATAACCACCCGGTCCGGACCTTAGTACAGCTCCTTTTCCATTTGGAATGGTGGCTCCGACTGGGGATAATGGGACCAGTTTCCCAATAATGGATAAACGGGATGAATGGATAATTGTTTAACTAATCTAATGATAGGCGAATGACTTAATCTATTGATAGAATAAAATAACTACTACTAATCCTGGTAATGGTTATATCTCTCTAAGTGTAGCGCTTGATGATCTATGTTTTCAAACATGTATATAGATGACTCCATCTGACAGACATGGATATTATTTTATTCAAGATTATTGTGCCTAAATAGTTAAGCAAAGCGATTAAAGTGATATTACTACACTCATCATTTATATCATCGACACATACATGATTAAAAGAAAACAATACCATAAAACATCCAATAGTGGAAGGAATATAGAACTGCTGTAAAAGCACATGCATATAATCAATAATAGCAAGGATAATGAAATAACAATTCACATGAAAGGAATGAATTCAGACATAGATAGAAATACCATATGGGCTGCTTTGACACTCCCAATATCAATCGCTACTTGTAATTCTTCCTTCAATGCAGAAACATTTTCCATACAAAGACAATAGTGCACAATTACATAAAAAGCTTCTTTATCGAATTAAGAACAACTGGTCCAGTTTCATAAAAGAATATGACTGAAGCACAATAGTGCAACTTCAGCCTTTAAGTTAGGTACAAAACTTTACGACCCTTTCCAAAACAATGAAAGGGTCTATAAATACTTAATTAATCTACCTATCTATAAAACAGAAATCCTACTTAATTGGTATCAATAAATTTTGATCCTATTTTCCTCAGCGATCTGGAAATCGGCGGCATGATTCATCAAGTAGGCTGCTTGCCTTTAAATCTGAGCTGACTTATCGCAAGCATTGGCTCTACTTCAGGTGGTTTATTGAGGCACGAGCTGAGCTCGGCGGCATAGGTGGCATCCTGAATATTGGGGATAATATACCCGATTACATCCGTTAGGCACTTGAGGGCGGCTCTCTGTGTGTGCGGCTTTACCAGGAAGAACCAATAGGTGTCCCAGGTTAAACTGTTAATCCCAGCGATTAACCTCCCCTTTTCTTCTAGATCTGGATAACATGATTGCTCCAATGTTTTCATTGTTGTCAACTTTCCTGGTGTACATTGGGAAATCATGTTTGATAAGTAGAGAGTGTTATTGACCAATTCAACTAAATTGCTAGAAGTTGATTTACATCTTGAAATCGCCCTCTCTGCTTTCATTAACTGGGACTGCCATTCTGTGAAGAGTATATCTTTGTGTGATTCTAAGATCCTGGGTAAATTGGCTGCTTGTCCTTGGTCAGAATCTTGCCAATCGAGAAATGCAGCTATCGTTTCTTCAGCTTGATCTAATTTAGTCCTGGCCTTGTCTACTTGCTTACCTATGGATGCCGTTAATTCACATAGTGGCTCTGCCTGGGCGATTTGTTGACAGAAAAGCTTAATTTGAGATATTAATGCAGTATTTATTTGTAATGCTTATGTTCTAAATTCAGCCACTTGTGGAACGCCCTTTGTTTTCTCGAGCTGTGATGATAATTAAGCAATTTTCTCATCTTTTGTTTTCACCATTTGCTCACTCGCTGCTTTCAATTGTGCCAATGCCTCTGATAATTCTTTCTGTTTCTGGATTGCACTTTGGTCAATCCTTTGTTTTACTGCCTGCAATTGTTGTGTTAGTTGACTGTTCACTTGCTGCTGCGTCAACAATTGCTGCTCTGCCTGCTTCGCTTTCTGCTTTGCTTTAGTTAACTGTGCCTGTAATGAGAAAATCTCCTAATCCTTTGTTTTCAGTAAAAGGCTTACCTCCGATGCCTTGTCTATCGTCGCTGCCGAATAAGCTCCTGCATACTGTGACAGTTTTGTCAGGTCATCGGAGGGGTCAAATTCCTCCTTCCAAACTACATTGCCCGTGACAGTTTGCTCTGGGAAAAGGGCAGGTTGATCAGTCCTTCTTCTTTTCCTTTGTCGTTTGACCACCGCTTTATGCCTTGGGCTGTAGAAAACATCCAGGGGAGGAATATCTTCTACCTGCAGAATGATTTGGTCGGAGGGGTCCTTTGGTATTACCTCTACCTCTTTAGAAATGGGTGGGCCGTTGGTTCCACTTAGAACCTGTGGTGAAGTGATATCCTGTGTATCTGTTACCTTTGAAGTGTCTGTGTCCTTTGAGCATTCCAAACCACTGATAATGGAATCAAATTGCTTCCATTCCTGGAGCAATTTAGGGTCAATATGAGTATCTATATTGACATCAATGGT
The DNA here is from genome assembly GCA_031772625.1 of Pinus tabuliformis. NCBI lineage: Eukaryota > Viridiplantae > Streptophyta > Pinopsida > Pinales > Pinaceae > Pinus > Pinus tabuliformis. The sequence continues at coordinate 591,219,316 of CM062808.1, read as the reverse complement.
GGTTTGTTTTTCCTTTTCAGCTTGGGTCTCCTTCCGCACTTTTTCCTGCTCTCTCTTCTGCCTTTCCTCCGGTTCTCTCTTCTGCTTTTCTTCTTTTTCTCTCCTCTGCTTTCCCTCCTGTTCTTTCTTCTGGTTTTCCTCCTGTTCTTTCTCTCTTCTCTGCTTTTCCTCTTTTTCTTTTCTATGTTTTTCTTCTTTCTCTCTTCACTGCTTTTCCTCCTGTTCTTTCTTCCGATTTTCCTCGTGTGGCTTCTCTTGTTCTTTCGTTATAACTGGAGGTTCCTTTGACTGTTGCCGATCAGGCTTGCTTGACGATGTCGCTGGGGTTGTTGCTAGTAAATCTAGAGGGCATACTTTGCAACCTCTGTTCTCTAAGTTTATTCAATTCAGTCAACCCTTCATCATTATATTTCACTTTGGCGAATGCTTTAACCTGATTTATTGTTTTAGCTGAAGAGAACAGGTCGTCAAACATATCTTCTTTATGATAAAATTTTGTCAATTTGCCCTGTTCTAGTGTAGTATAGGAAACTTTGTTTGGATCAAACTGCCTATTTGGGAGAGTTGCCAGAGTTAATGATTTAATATTTGTGGCTTCCTTTTCTGCATGTTTGAGATCATGCAGAGTATAGACACCACATCTCAAGGGAAAAGAGGGCCAGCCCTGCTTCTTATTTTTCTTGAGAGTCTGTGTAACACTCTCAGCCATAATCTGGTAAGAGATTTCCCTTGCCAATAGTTTATCCGGTATGTATAAAGGGAGAACATGAGGTTCGGCTTGGCTACCGAAAACTCTTATATAAGTGAATTTCTCCTCCCCGAACCATCTACCTATTGAGGTTAAATCAATTCCGGCTTGATAAGAAATCTTTGGAGTGGGTTTATCAAAAATAGAATAATAAACAGGTAACATAAAGCCATTGCAGACTTGGTACAAATGGTGCTTATAAGAGGATTTCCATAACTTCTGATGGTATATGTGAATAGGCATGGGGTCTTGTGGTTTCCACCTCCAGCCGAGCACGGGAAATTCAGAATTGAAACACAATGTATCTAAAATATATGCACTGTAATAGAATGGGGGGATTATCCTTTCAGAGATGCGAGTCTTACTCCTAAAGTCAAGAAGAGCTGTGGCTAGTTTATCTGAGAGAATAGTGGCCCAGTCCATTATTACACTGTTGCATGCTGCTTCCATTAGGGGAACCATTTCTATAGTGAAATTAGCAGAGTCGTGCAATCCCCATAACCTACACATCATTATTCCACCGTAGCAATAAGGAGAAGCTAGGGAATCAACCGAGTACTTACCGGAAGATTCATGTTTATGCTTTGCCGGATTTTGTCTCCAATCCCGGATGGGTTCGGATTCAACTTCATTCTCGTTTGAGAATTTTTCCAGGAACACCTTATTGTATATCTTCTCTGGCTCAGGAAAGTGATACATTTGCCTTAGATCATCCGCCCTGAATGACCCGAAAATTCTCCCGTCTCTGGTGCTGAAGGTTCTATCCAGGATTGGGATTTCTTCAATTGCCCACCGCACTACATCTGTGTATGGGAAAATTTGTTCCCTGGCTTCTATCCGGTGAAGGAAGGAGTCAGCTAAATCCTTAAGAGTACCCTCAGATTTCCGAGTTAAATCTACAGTGGCTTGTACTATTGTTGTTGTTGGTTCTTCGAGTTCAATCAGGTTGTAGGTACCTTGCCAAGTAGTTCTGACGAGACCCGAACATGTAGTATCAGATATCAATCCCTTCTTTTTGTCAGCGACAGTTTGTCCTGCAGCTGGCGTAGCGGAAGTGTCTGTGGTCTTCTTGGATTTCCTCCCCATTTTGCTTGAGCTTTCTCCTTTGGATGAATTCTGCATAGAGGCGAAAATAAACGTAACACAGAGAAATGGCAATGAAAACTTCAAAGTGATGAGATATATTGACTGATGCGTAATAAGGGATTAGCTTTTAAAATGGGCGCAGATACAATCCATGGGAGGATTTTAGGACTTACGATCACATTAAATGGTCGTTTAAAACCTGCCAATCTTAAATGCCCATTATATCATTAATCGGCCGAATGACCCATTTAAGCGTGCTATGGATGTTTTGGCGGTTGGGCACAGGTGCATCACTGCTTAAGAGATTAAGCTTTAAATATGATTTGATCATAATATCCCTCCATTTAACGGCTTTTTTGAAAACTGCGCTTTATCGCAATCGGCCATCGGGGAGAGCTTTAACCTCTTGTATTGACACCATTTAAAACCCCCGATCGCCGATAGCCGATATCGCATCGCGTCGGGAGAATAGGGATTATATATGACATGGACAACATATCGCCGATTTGCCGATTGCGATATCGCATCGCATCAGGCTGCATCACCTGGGCGCCTTAACAATGTGCATAGGATATTGCCGATTGCCGATTGCGATATCGCATCGCATCGGGGTGAAAGGCTTGGGGTGCTTTAAGACTGCGTATAGAGTATCGCCGATAGCCGATAGTGATATCGCATCGGCGGAAACCAATATGTCACTTATTTGTGTTCTCTATGTCATTGCGATATGCGATCTTGCGATCCCTTTATCGCAATGATAAAAGATTGTTTTATTTGATCGAAATGGGTTTTTCAAAAGGTTTTTATATAATGTTTTCATTTGGTTATCGAACCTTTTTGAACAATACAATGTTGATACCAATTAACTTCTAAAGGGACCCATTTCATATGATAATTTTGTAAATAAAAATGATATGAAATGGGGGGTTTTTGTAGAGCACAACAGTAATATAGGAAACATGGGTGGACTAAGGCACAAGTTCTAACAAAGATTCAGCTATATTGTCACACAAGCATACTATCCCACCAATATATGTAGAGATTACGTCGTTCAAATGGTAGATTTCCCATCATAGAAGCATTCTCTCAAACACTTAGGTTCTTGTAGATGTTGTGGATTTAGTTCCTGCCTCCAAGCATACATCTGGTCAGTAAAATCAATACATGTACATGGTGGAAATATATTGGCACAAGGAATTTCTAATTGGTATAGTACTTTTAGACATACATAAAAGATGAGAGTATACTCTCTTATTATTGGGTCACATGCAGTGTCAAATTAGAACACTTAACCATTGGTTGGGACACATTGAAAATCACACTAACATTCCTTGACACTTTGGCTACTCTCTAGGAAGCAACAAGAAAGCTAGATATTTAGGAAATTCCTCTTAGGTGGCTTGTTTATGTTATGGATTTAATTTTGTTCCAATTTTATTCTCAACCTACTTGAGGCCTTGAAAGGCTAGTTTTTAATTTTATGTATTTTGATGCTTCCTCACTTGGCCAACTTTTTCCCTCTACCTTCTTGAAAGGAAAAATGTAGGGATTTGGACACGTTTTCCAAGTGCCCATATCTTCCATGTGGATATTGGTGACTATCCACCGACTCTTCTTGGACCCCACTGTTGTTTCTTTTCATTTTCCTTAATTATAGCACAACTTACTATTTTTTGCAGTTTTTCGGGTCCTAAACTCCCAAAGTTATTTTGAGGGAGTAAAAGACATTTTTAGAGGAAACAGAGAGATTAGAAAAGTCCCATAGTAGCTCCCCAAATTATTTTGGCCTTCTCTTTGAGGTCTTTGAAATGAGGTATTATGATATCGAAACGGAGATCATATGCAAAAGTTATGACCCCTGGAAGATCATGCACCAATTTACCCAAACAGGGCCTTCAAATTTATTGCTTCATCTTCTACGGTTAGGTTTTTTTATTTTTAGGGTTTTCAATTGTTTCTCAGTAATAAATATGCCTTTGAGCCTCATTGTAACACATTTTAGAGGCATGTAGCCATGAAATGTCTTCTTAGATATAAGATACCATCACCCGAGCTAGTTTATTTTTATGTAAGGATATTGAAGCTCATTGATATTAAAAAAAAGAAGTTTTATTTCTACTGCATATTTGTGTGTATGGGTATTTATGTATTTTGTTTCGTTCCTACATATGTCAAGATCAGTGGTATCAGAGCAGTATCCTCTTTCTCTGTTTTATTTGCATATCCCCAATGAGGTCAGGGTATAAGGAGTTAGAGCTTGATCTAGTTGAACATTTGAAAGACCAACCTCGCAAAAATTGACAACCTCCCATGGAGGAAGAAAATAAAGACGAGGGGGAAGGAGCTGCTTTCAAAATGTTGCTCGAGGAAGCCCTTGAGTGACAAAGAAATGTGATAATGGATAAATTTTCTCAGATCCTCTCACAACTACCCACAAGCGACACATATTCATCCAACAACCACTTTGGAGCCACCACCCCTTTTAAGGTAGAAGTTGACTTTGATATCCCCATATTTGAGGGCTAGATAGATGCAAACCTCATAGATAAATGGCTAAATCTAATGGAAGGATGTTTTTTGTGTTCATGACTTTTCCAATTTGAAAAAATATTTCTTTTTCCCTTATGAAAGCTACCCCATACATCATGGACTTCGGGGAAACCTACTATGAACAAAAGGACAAGAGGGAATCATCACTATTTTCAGATGCACTCACTCAAAATTCTTTATGAGTTTCCATCATGGAATAATATTACCCTATCCATAACTATGAAGATAAATAAATAAACTTGACCACACTACGATATGGAAGGGAACAAAATGTGTTGGAGTTTACAAATGTTTTCCATACCTTTCGCACAAAGATAGGTATCAAGAATTTTTAGCTGCATTTGGTACTCAAGTACTGCGACTGCCTACACAGCTACATCTAGGACGAGATAGAGTTCTTGAACATCTCTGCATTCGACATGACACACTAATAAACTATCAAGATTGAGCAGAAGTTTAAATAAAATAAGTAAGACTTTGGATCCGCGAATGCTAAAAAAGGAAAAGGCGCCTTGAAACTACAGAGGAAAGGACAAAGAAAAGGCAGGGTGACCTAAGACAACCTATCAAAGCTACAAGCAATGAATAACACCATAGCCATAAAGAATGACATGGTAAAATGGTGTGAGTTCCATAAGAGCTCCACTCACAATACAAGTGAGTGTCGAGCCAAGTAGTCACTAGTGGCCAAGTTGAAAGCTTTCGAATCAGATGCATATTTCAAATTTGAGTTGGAACTTGACAAGGGGAATGACAATGGGAAGCAAATCATTGACGTGTAGCTGAGTGCCACCATGGCCACCATGAAGGTCCATTATAATTAGCATAAATATATAGAGGAAGGGAATGCCTCTTCCACTCAAAAATGTGGGTGAAGGGTTCTCCATTGGAGTTCATTGTTGACATCACAAGCCAAAAGAACCTCATTTCAGTAGAGGTCGTGAGGCAGCTAGGCCTATTGACTACAACACATTTGCATCCATACAGCATTGGGTGGCTTCACCAAGAATGAGATCTCCCATTATCCAACAGTGTCTCCTTCCCTACAACATCAAGCTCTTTACAGATGAGGTATTGTGTGATATTTCCCCTCTTGAAGTTTGTTATGTATTATTAGGATAACCATACTTGTGGAAGTGACATGTTGTACATAAGTCTAGACCTTGCTCTGTTATTATTACTTTGGGCAATAAGCTGTACAGGATAGCAGAGATAGCCCCTCCTACCACCATCTATTTGATCACTCGAAAAAATACAGTAAGATAATTTCCTAGAACAGGAAATTTGTTTTCCTTATGATTCACCCTCACGACAAGAAGAAGGTTGTGACCATGGCTTCCAAACAGGGCTCCTCTGCACAATAGGAATAGATCAACAAGGTCATGGAGGAGTACAGTGGCATTTTCCCCTCAGCTACATGGGTATCTCTACACTGCCAAGTCAATCACACCATTGATCTAGCCCTCGACACACCGCTACCCAATGGACCAATTTATCAATGGTCTGTTTAAGCCAAGCTCATCACCCTATGGGTGCCTGATTGTATTGGTACAAAGAAAGGACAAGAGCAAGAGACTTTGTATTGACTATTGGATGTTGAGCAATATCACTTTCCATAATAGGTACCCAATCCCATAGATTGATGACCTTCTGGACTAGCTCAAGGGGGTCAAATATTTCAACAAGATTGACTTGAGTTTCAGTTACCACCAGGTTCACATCGAACCCAATGATGTGTGGAAGACTACGTTTGAGTCCAAGGCGAGCCTTTTCAAATGGTCAGTCATGCCTTTTGGGATGACGAATTCCCCCACATACTTCATGAGATTGATGGATGAAATCTTGCGAGCCTTCAATTAATTCATGGTGGTGTATTAAATGGCATCTTTATCTTCAACCAGAGTTGGGGAGACCACCTGCACCATATTGGACAGGTCCTTCAAACCCTGCGACAACACAAGTTATGTGCCAATTTGGAGAAATGCACTTTTGGCAAGACCCAGGTTCAATATCTAGGGTACATTATTGATGAGAAAGGTGTGCATGTTGATCCAACAAAGATACGATTCATTCGCTATTAGCTAACCCCAACCTCCCTAACAAATCACCGCAACTTTCTGGGTTTTTCCAATTTCTATCATAGATTCATGTTCGAGTTGTCTCATATCACTTGGCCTTTACATCAAGTCACCAAGGGTGGAGCGAAAGAAAATTTATTTTCTCTGAATCTCAATGGAAGGTGTTTTCTGAGTTGAAGCATCCCCTCTCCTCTACACCCATTCTCACATTACCAGACCCACAAAAATCACTTGATATCGAGGAAGATGCCCCTGACTATGCTACCGGTGGAATTTTTACTTAGCAGGGGCATCTAGTGGCATATCACAATGAGACACTTTCAGATACAGTATGAAAGTATCTCGCCTATGAAAAGGAGATGCATTCCATTATGGAGGCCTACTGATAATGGAAGAATTACATTATGCGGAAGGAAATAGATATCCAAAAATACCACTGACCCCTGTAGTTCACCGAAACACAAGAGAAGTTGCAAAACGATTGACATAACTGTAGTAGTTCCATTTTAGCATTAAGTACAAGAAGGACAACACCAAAATTGTTGTAGAATACAATAGTCAGCTACCAATCATGGCGCTAGCCACTGTGCTCAACTCTTGTGGGCACAAGACAGCGGGGTGGCTGCATCTTTACGAGAGCGATATAGAATTGGACAGAACATACCAGACACTCCTGGATGGTAATTAAGTTCCAAAATTTCACCTTCAGGATGCATTATTATTCCACTTGGGACACATTTTTGTTCCTTCAAGTGAGTGTGCCAAGATTATTTGGGAGGCGCACTATAGTCGGGTCACTAGCAATCTAGTGAAAATAATGGCAGCTTTGCAGAAGTATTTCTATTAGTTGAACCTTCAACATGATGTTCAGAGGTACATCATATCCTGCACTGCCTGTGCCATTTCTAAAAATACCATCAAGAATAAATGCATATATACTCCTTTGCCTAGTCCTAGTCGACACTAGGAATCCATCTCCATGGATTAGATGTCAAGACTTATTTGTATTAAGCATGGCAATGACTTCATTCTCGTGATCGTTGACAGATTCTATAAGATGGCCATTCTGGTGGCTTGGAAGAAGAGTATGACATTAGAAGCCACTGCTAAGCTCTTCCTTGAATGAGTGTTGGTACATTTTCTTATCCCATAGTCCATTATCCTAGATCAGGACAACACATTCCTAAGTACATTTTGGTCAAGTCTTTGGTCAATGTGGGATACCAAGCTCACTAAGTCCATGACTTTCCATCCCCAAAATCATGGCAAAACAGAGGTCATCAACAGGATCATCGTGCATATTCTACATATGTACAACTCATAGCATCCATGCACATGGGATTTAAGCCTCTCTTATGTTCAACACAACTACAATAAAGCTCTCCACAACTCAACTGATGACAACCCCCCTTTCACATGGGGTTGGGATTCTAGCCACTATGTCGTAGTAATGTGGCCATACCATTTGCAGCTACTCAGGTAGATTCATCTCATGTTCAATCTAAAGCTGATAGAGCTAACAACTTCATTAAGTGCATTCAACACACCCACCAATAGGTCCATGACATATTGGACAAAGCCAATTCTAAGTACATGTAGCGTCATGATCAGCATTGGGTTCCACACAAGTTCCGGGTGGACAACAAAGTTTGGTTACATTTATAAAAGGATCTCCTTGTTGGGCCACATCGCAAGCTTTTCCCACTCTGATATGGACCCTACACCATCGCTAAGGCTATAAGGGACAATTCTTTTTGAATTCAACATTCCACCATTCCTTGGCCTACACCAGTATTCAATGTGGACTGCCTTCAACCATACTTTCCACCATTACTGGACACATCAAACATTGCAGAACAAATCACAACAACAAATTTAAACGCAAACTGCATCGAACATACAACAAATGGTCAGATCATGGACATGAAGATCAACACTCACCAACAAAAGATCTAATTGTACCGGGTTATGGAAACATGCCAACTATTGTAGCAAGGAAAGTGGCTCACCAAGGGCCAAGTTCAACAGGAGTTTCCACATCTCATCTAGCCACTCAACTCAATGGGTACCATTCCTTCCTAAAGGTAGAGGAGTGATCTAGGTGGATATTGGTGGCCACCCACCTATTTGTTACATGCAATTTGCATCTACGAACAAACACATCTTCCCTAGATGGGTGACTACACCTAGAACAACAAAATGAAAGTAGCTTAACCTTTTCTTATAGAAGATAGATGAGATAAAGTAAATTACTTTTTGCCTTTTTCTTCCTAAATCTCATTTGAATCGCTTATGTCGCTCCCACTTGAACTAAATCCACTTAGAAGGTACCTGCATCAAGATAAATAAGAATAAGAAATGATCAAAGCATACATGAACTATCAGCTATAAAATAATGGAATTGAATACATTGAAATAAATAATGATCACAGATATGAATAGTCATATGAGAAATGGAATATGGTCTTTATTAATGTATAAGGAAGAGTATCACCCAATATGGTTTTGTCTTGTCCCACTCCTCCAGCTTTAGTTCAACCCTCACCACATCAAAAGCTCAACGCTCCAGTAGCATAACATTGCTTAACGTAAATTGAATCCTCAAACCAACATAATTTCCTTATAAACATAAGATTCTAGCCCCTATATCACTATGATGAGTGCTCAATTTAGAGGAAATGGAGGTGGTTTTGTCATAAATGAGGGTATTGAATGGGTTTCCAATCTTGGAGTTAGTTTCCATGGAGCAGGGGATGAGAGGATTGGAGGTTAATGGATCCTTATCCTATCTAATTTCGAGCTCATAGGAGGGGATAAGAGATGGGAATATTTTAGACTCATCTGCAATGAAGAAATATTTCTAGAACCCTATGCAAATTTTGCTCAATCTCACCCAGCACATGCTAAAGAGGGCCTAAGTGCACTGCAGTGCAGGGCACAGTGGGCATGCCTGCACTACAACGCACTGTCTTAAGGCTCGGGTTGGGGTGGTATCCCAAGGAGGCTTTTCAGGAGGGCTTAAGGACATGAAAATTTCATAGGAGGCATTCAATGAGTTGATTTCTCTAGGGCAGGTAATAATTGAATTAGGGTTTTATGAGACCTAAAAGTACTAATATCAATGTTGGGAGTGATGTGCCCAAATAGACCTGTAATAGTTTCCCCCTAAAGCATGAAGTCGAAAAATGATAATGTTGAGTGATATTATTTGCGATGTGACAGAGAGGAACTGAAGCGTATGGTGACTTGCATCAACTACAATACATTACATCATGATATTTGATTTTTTCATGAACTGCTAAGGGAAGGCATACCCATACTTATCATATAAACCTTTCATTACATGTACATAGATAGTTGTCTACAGATATAGACCCATGATGGGATAACCATTAGTGTAAAGCCATCGTACAGATGATTTAGTACTTTCCTGAAATCGCAGCCTGGATGGATGAAACTAGATGTGGGATATTCTATATCGTTCAATCATTCGCTCAACTATGAGTCTAACCATGTGAATATGTGATTTGAAGTCAAACATGGGAAGATACCATCTGATTAGCAACCAATGATGTAAGTCGTTAACATACACAAGAGAGATCACCTATAATGATAATGATTCTTAAGGTACTAAAGTACATTCTGCATGGTGTGAATGCATTTTTTGATGTTGAACATCATACAAAGTCTTTTCATCGAAGGCGAGTTATGTCAACCTATCGCCAGAAGTGAGAAACTTACCATTGATCTATGCAAGCCTCAAGGTACTGGAAGGGTGTTTCTACATCAACTTCTTGGATAATGTGCTGATGTCAACAAGAAGCGACTCGTCGCAGGAGGGCCTTGATGTATCCCACATCAATGACACGAAACAAGTGTAATGACTTTAGATATGGAATGTGACTGATGACACAAGGTTTAGGAATGGTGGTCATGAAAATGAAGGTTTATCAGTATTGCAAAGGACGAGTTTTAATTTATGAATTCTCTTGAACATGTTGGCGATACTGAATGAATTGGGAGCATTGACCCAAAACCAAATTGATGGATGGTGTGACAAGCCATAGGTACGATAACCATCAAGCTGATAAACCAACCCAAATAGTTACAGGGATGAAGTGATTTATCTCTATTCCCATAGGTATAATAACCATCAAGCTCCCATAAAGTGATTTATCCCTATTCCCATTTTCCCCAGTCATTGATGACCAATACCTCTTTATTTTTTAACAAGCTTGAGGAAGATAACATATGATTGTATTATAATTCCACCCTTGGGGTGAATCCATCACTATGTGATGTTTTAATGAGTCTTGCGAAGGTGAAACTCGGTCTTGTCATGATGGACATGTTTTTTGCTATTTGATGTTTTAATGAGTTTAATGATAATGAGAACTCAGTCCTTTTCATGTTTAGAGAGTTTGAAAAGGGACAAAAATAAAACTCCACAAGTTATTTTTTGTAAGTTTGTCTCTTAAGTCTGAAAAAGCATAAAATAATACAAGAGAGAACGTATTGACCATGTTCGATCAACGTATTCCTTTTCGTAAGTAATATATCTCAATCCGGAAAAGGGTTAAACTTATACTGAGTAGATGTTATTTCCAATCCATTTACGAGCTAAAAATGAAAAGCGCTCGACAATATTTTCATATTTCGAGAGTCTGAAAAGAGCTTAAAGAGGACTCCACTTAGAGGAATGCGTTGTGTATAGGATAGCAATTGGTTCCAGTGATGTTGGAACTTCTCAAAACATGTTGATTTATGTGAAAAGGCTAGCTAATAAGACCACTCATTGCAACTGTTCCCCAAAAAGGGTAAAACAACCAAGTGAAAGCATATGATCAGCCAAGCATATAGTGATGATGGAAGGAGAAAAAACCAAGGCTCATCTAATGGAAGAGGACGATAGAATTTAAATCATGAGGGTTAAAATAGAGATGGGTTCATTTTTACACAATATTGGACCATAGGGAACTATGCTTGGATTTAGTTTCATTTTTGTACTAGCTTGAAATGAAAAACTATGCTTGGATTCAGTTTTATATATACACAAGCTTGAAACAAAAAACTATGCTTGAGATTGGTTTACATGCCCCAAGCATGATCACTCGATTCTAGGTGCATGCCCCCCAAGCTTCATTACATTCATCTAAGTAGACTACTCGTGACCATCAGGTGGATGGGATGAAGGTTCATTTACGAGATCAAGTGAAAGGATCAACTAGGATTTTACGAGATCTAATCAAAGACTTGAATTGGAAATTTTCTCCAGGGGACCTTGTTTCATTTTTTAATGAGCTTGGAACAAGACAAGGAACTATACTTAGGGACTTCTTTCATTTCTTAATGAGGTTAGCATAGTAAAAGAACTAGCCTGATATTCCTTGTTTGATTTTTTAACAAGCTTGACACAAGACAAGGAACTATTCTCATATTCCTTGTTTCATCTTTTAACAAGCTTGACACAAGACAAGGAACTATGCTTATTCCCTTCGTTTAATTTTTTAATGAGGTTGGCACAAGACTAGGAACTATCCTCATGATTCCTTGATCATGACCCACAAGAGGTTATGACTTCCAAGAGGTTCTCATCAGATGGGAGAATAATTCTCTAGAAGGGATACATAGCAAGGAATTCATTAGAGATATTTGGTTCCAATGCCCCCAGTACATAATGCACAACATCACGGAATTGATCATCAGTTGATGTATGCATGGAACTGGCTGCCACATAATTGAACCGTGGTGGGGAAGATACCATTGGGACAAGGGGACCATTTAGCGAAGACGGTTGACTGGAATCCATATTTGAATAGAGAAATGAAAGCTAGTTAATAGTGACAAATTTGCCTTCATGCGAGAAACACATCACTTGAAAGAGCATTGAAACAATAACTCCCATTTCATAAACATAGTTTCACCCAACAAGTGAATTGTAATCTAGAGGGTGTGGGACTACCATCACATTGAGATAAATAATTATCCCTCCCAAAGTAACCGGAAACTGAGGAAGGATCCCTAATGGTTGACTGGTTCCTCTATTAATAGGCAACAGATTCTAGGTAACAGGCACAAGTGGTGACGAATCGAGCGCATGCCAAGCAGTGGAGGAAAACATACTCACAGATGCACCTTCATCTATAATAGTTCTAGATATGATCATATTACAAGCCTATACTATGATCTGAAAAGGCACATAAGAAGGAAGATGACATCTTGCTAGTCAATTCTAATAAAAGGAAGTGACTAGAATACTTAGAGGGGGTACCATAAGAACAAGAGGACTACGCCCTTGAGTTACGAGAATGGTAGGATTTTCCTCGTATCTTGATGGAACATGAGGGTTTCCTCCAAGCTCATTGGAATATAAAGAAGAAAAAAGAACTTGAGTGGTATCATACTCACTCTCTATACGAAAGGTACGATTAACTAAAGGTGAAATCTGGTCAACTGTTTCCTCACATTTAGAGAGAGTGGGTTTGACCGACGGTTGGTTTGTGTCAGTCACTTCATCAACTAGTGAAGGATTAAGGGAAAGTGTTATGAAACCAGATGGAAGTAATTGCAGAGAATCAGGACATTTATCCAACACTTTTTGGGCTTCATCCAGATAGGAAAAAGGTTAATGGGGTGATTCCATTCACTTAACCTATAGGGAAACTTAACTTTACCTTTCTTTCCATGAATTTTACTACCACTAGATGATGGCGTGTCACAAACATGATATCTAGAAGTTGATGACAGAGGATGATTGAACAAGAATACCATTCTTATCATTTCTGAGGAATACCAGAAAAGTTTCGAAGAAGGTGGTCTCCTGTACAAATTTTTCAATGATATCAAAGTTTGTGAGGCTTATCGAACGGTTTCTCAATAGAAGTTGCATTCGAAGAAATTTTTTCTTTGTTTCCCCCTACTGAATTTTCTTCTTCTTCTTCTTCTTCTTCTTCTCTTTTTTCTTCTTCTTATCCACCTGCTTAGTAGTGTCAATACTTTCACCAGGCGAAGAGGAAGAAGGGGAGGAATAAAAAACCAACGAAGAAGGTAAAGGGTGAACTGGAGGTTGATTTTGTCCAGTTGTAGGAATATTTAGTCGAAGGGCCAAGGAGGTTGAGAAAAACCATACTAGAAATTCGATGGTAATTCCCAGAAGGGACAATGTAGCCATATAAGGAGCACCAATATTTCTGAAAGGAGGAAAAGGACTAGGATTCCCATCAAAAGGAATTCCTTGATCGGTGGACTTTGGAGTTGTTGCCATAGGTTTCAACCTAAGATCAACTAAGGAGTGTGTTATATATCCATTTGGGCACATCAAATCCCAACATCTAGATCGGTGTTTTATGGCTCATCAAACCCTAATTTCATTTGCTTCATGCCCTAAACAATTCACCCCTTTGAATGCCTCCTTCCCAAAGTGTTTCCTGACTAGAAGACATCCAAAAATGGCCTCCAGATGGACCAGCATAGGTAAGCCCTTGTAAAATTGCACTGTAGAGTGGTTGAGTCCATTGTAAAGGTGCTCTGCAGAGCACTTAGGCTTCCTTTCTCCTACGTTGGACGAGAATGAGAGAAATTCACATAGGTTTGGGGAATATTCTTATCTTTTGGAGTGATCTAGAAGGTTACCTCACTTATCAACTCCTATGAGCTCAAAAATGGATGAGGAATGAGTTAAGGTGCATCCTATCCTCTCATCCCTTCCTCCATGGAATAAATTCTAAGTATGGAAGGCCATTCAATGCCACCATTTATGACAAAACCTCCTTCATATTCCTATAAATTGACCACTCATCTAAGTGATCACGGGATGGATTATGTTGAATTTTAAGGAGATAACTGCTATGCGATTTGGCTTTGAAGCAAGTATTGTAATGCTACAATTTTTTCATGCTTTTGATGTGATGTGGATGGGATCCAAGCTGGAGGAATTGCTTTGAATCGGAAACCAATGCTTGTAATTCCTTCTTCTATCTAATTAAGTGTTTGAACCTTTCTCCCATATGTTTGTATTGTTTCATAATGGTTATGTGTGTGAATTGTATCTGATTCCTTTCACTTATATTCAATAGATCATGTTCCTTGTTTTCTATTGTGTTTACTGGGTACTTCTCAGGCATATTAAGTACGGGAAGGAGAGTCAGGACCGATACAAGGGAGATGAGAGGAAATCAAAACTACAAGTATATCTTCTTATCTTCTCATCTTATCTATTTCTTACAGGAAAAGTCTAAAACACTTTAAACTGTTTTTCTAGATACAACTACTTATCTAGGGAGTCAGTATTTATCCATAGATACCAAATTCTCCAAAACAGAGTGTTGTGGAGGATGTTATCCACGGTCAATTAATATATTTTAATCAAAAGAACATAACAAAACAAAAGAGGGATAATCTAGGCAAAAGTATTACCAGGCAACTATGAACTGTAAAATATAGCCTAAGTAAACCAAGGACTTGACATACATGTAGGCAATCTCCCTGAATGATGTGTTCGGTGTATCAAAGTGTACAAGGTGGCCAACGTAGGTACCTAAGAATGGATAACAACCTAATGTAGTTCTCCCATAGATAGTCGAAAGTACGTAGAGGCCCAATCCATGTTAGCATTGTCTAATGTGAAATAACTTAGTGAGATCATTCCTTTATACTTTTTGTACTATAACATCACCCTATACACCCGAAGGTACGTGGATGAGCTACGATATACTTACATACGTGGAATGAGTTATCACACTCGGGATGTATTACAGACAATTAACAACAACTACTATGTTTTATGATGCAGAAACACGTCCCTAGCCTAGAACCTCTAAATGTTATGTATTAGGTGACAATGCTCCATTAGGTTAATTGAGGTAAATTTTAAGTTGATATTCATTAAGAATTTGTCTTTTAGGTTCACCGTGTGATGTCTTGGAAATTCCTAGAATGAAACTATGATGAGAAACATATCTTTTCATTTGATTTTGAACAATGAAAACCTTAACTACAAGGGATAGAACAATCAGAATGTTCAATCAAAGAGAAAAGAGAACATCTAATGGAATTTTGCTAAACTATTCTTGTAAGCACACACAAACCTGTAATTTCATAATGCAAGTTTTCTATTGAAATCCCTTAATGTTGATATGAACAGAAGGAAACTAATGCACATATAATCAATCAATCACTTGCAAGAATGAAGACATTATGACAGTTCCTTTTCAAAACAAATGAATATTTTTACGACACTTTCTTTTCAACAAAGATTAATCGAATATAAGCTAACTTTGACAATGAATTGATAACGATTATGAAATAATTTAAGAAACACTAAACAATTAAGGCCAAAGTAGGGCTACGAAGAGAAATACAAGTTCATTTCAAAACCACAAACATCATTTGTCTTTCAACAAACAACAAGAGAAACAACTTTGGAAAAAATAGACCAAAGGTGCGTTTGTTAGCCTAAGAGGGATCAATGTAGGCTAGAGAGGGGAGAGTGCACTGCAATGCATTGTATTTAAGGTAGGGGCTACTCTGTAGTGCACTGTGTCAAGACCAACACTGCGCTAGTGCCAAAGAGTCAAGTCAAGGGACATTCAAGAACACTTTTTGAATAAAAACACTTCAAAAAGATTGAAATAAGATCAATAAAGCTAAGAAAAGTCTACTAGGGTGTAATATGATGAGGGTAAGCCACCAAGAATGACAGTCGTTCCCCAGTATGGTTTCCAATTTGTTACATGGAATTTACATCTATGGATAAACACATCTTCCCTAGGGGGGGAGTACACCTAGAACAACAGAATGAAAGTAGTTTAACCTGTTCTTATAGAAGATAGATGAGATAGAGGAACTTACTTGTTAACTTTTTCTTCGTAAATGTCTTTTGGATCGTTGTCGTCGCTCACAGTTAAACTAAATCTGCTCAAAATGTACATGCATCAAGAGAAATAGAAACAAGAAATGATCAAAGCATACATGAACTATCAACTATAAAAAGATGGAATCGAATACATTGAAACGCATAATGATCACAAACATGAACAGTCATATGAGAAAGGGAATAATCTCTTTATTAATGTAGAAGGAAGAGTATCACCCAATACAGTTCTATCCTACACCACTCCTCTAGCTTCAGTTCAACCCTCGCCACATCAAAATCTCAACACTCCAGCAGCATAACATTGCTTAACATAAACTTAATCTGCAAACCAATAGAATTTCCTTACAAACTTGATATTCTAGCCCCTTGATCACTATTATGAGTGCTCAATTTATAGGAAATGGAGGTGGTTTCGTCATAAATGAAGGTATTGAATGGCTTTCCAATCTTGGAGTTAGTTTCCATGGAGCAAGTGATGAGAGGATTGGAGGTTAATGGATCCTTAGCCTATCTAATTTTGAGCTCATAGGAGGGGATAAGATATGGCAATCTTCTAGACTCGTCTAGAATGAAGGAATATTCCTAGAACCCTATGTGAATTTCACTCAATCTCCCCTGGCACAAGCTAAAGAGGGCCTAAGTTTACTACAGTGCAGGCCACAGTGGACCTGCTTGTTCTGTAGCACACTGTCCCAAGGTTTGGGCTGCACTAGCTTCCCAAAGAGGCTTTTTAGGAGGGCTTCAGGCCATGCAATTTTCATAAAAGGAGGCATTCAATGAGTTGACTTCTCTAGGGAATGCAACAACTGAATTAAGGCTTGATGAGCCTTAAAAGTACAAATCTAAATGTCAGGAGTGATGTGCCCAAATAGACCTAATATGGGCCTTACACCATCGCTAATGCTATAGGGGACAATGCTTTCGAATTCAACATTCCACCATTCCTCGGCCTACACCAGTATTCAATGTGGACCACCTTCAACCATACTTTCCACCATTACTGGACACATCAAACATTGCATAACAACTCACACGAATACAATTATCCAGACTACATGGAACATGCAATTACTAATTGGATCATGGACACAAAGATCAACACTCACCGACAGAAGATCCAACTATATATGGTTATTGAAGCATGCCAACTATTGTAGCAAGCCAAGTGGCTCACCATGAACCAAGTTCGAAAGGAGTTTCCGCATCTCATGGAGGCACTCAATGCAATGGGGACCATTGCTTCCTAAGGGGTGAGGACTAGTCTAGGTGGATATTGGTGGCCACCCACCTATTCCACTTGGACCCCCACCATTTTTTCTTTTTAGTTTCCTAAATTGTAGCAAAAATTACTATTTTTGGCAGTTTTTGAGTCTTAAATTTTTGAAGCCATTTCGAGGGACTAAAAGGCATTTTTAGGGAAAACAGAGAGACTCAAAAAGCCATTAATTGGTTTACCAATTTTTTTTTGCTTGCTCCTAAAGATCTTTGAAACGAGGTCTTATGATAGATAAACAAAGATCATATGCCAAAGTTACAAACCCGGGAAGTTGATCCACCAATATATCCAAACGCGCAGTAGTAGAAAATGGGTAAACAGTTGCTAAAAAAATGACTAAAATTGTCATATAAACAACTATTTTTTGGTCGGTGACCAATAGTAGTTAATTTACGTTAACTTATTATGCGTCGAATTTTTGATAGTTTTTAACTTAGTCATTAATTGGTTGTACCAAATTTATTATCTGGTAGTATATTTAGTTATAAATTTGGTCATTATGTTAGTAATTAATCTAGTCATTATTGCCACAATTAATGACCAAATATACAACAAAATATATTACTAAATGATCATCTGATAAAACCAATTAATAAGTAAAGAAATATGACCAAAATGTTGGTCGTGTTATAAGATACTATAAATTAGCTACTAATAGCCATATATATGAAAATTTTAGTCATCGTTTGTAATCACAAATTTATCATTTGCAGTAGTGATTTATCTTTTTTTTGGTAGTTTCATATTCATTGTATAAATGACTACCTTAAAATTTTATTGTCGTTTCATTTAATTTCATTAACAACCATTACAAGCAACTAATTTAGTCATGTATTGATATCATTTGTGATCATCATTAATCAACATAAACTACTAATTTAGTGGTTTTATATTGATTTTATGCGTTCATTATTAATCAACAAAAATTAATTAGTATGAGTTTGCAACTAAATTAATATAAAATGTCATGCAATGTACATGTTCATCTAATATGAAGATGCAAAGTTACAAATGTTAATTATAATATTAAATAATATCAAGTGAAACTATAAATAACTTCAACCATGAAAATCGTATTATATAAAATGTCAAATATTACAATATGAGGTTCCAACTTAATAGTGGTTGGAGTAAAATTTACATATGAAATATTGGTTCATCTCTTCAAAACATGATCATTTCGATGTCAAGGCATTGCAGGTGAATTCACCAACTATGAGGACTTGACCATCAATCTTTGTGTGTGTCTTATGTGGGATATTGTCTCTGCAAGTACCACTAGACTAGTTCCCTTCACTAGTACAAAATGGCTAATTAGTTACTAAAAGAATGACGAAAATTTGCATATAAACAACTATTTTTCAGTCGATGACTAGTAGTAGCTAATTTACAGTGTCTTATAACATGAGCAACTTTTAGTCGCTTTTAGCTTAGTCATTAATTGGTTGTTTCAATTTTACTATCTAGTAGTATATTTAGTCATAAATTTGGTCATTAATTTAGTGATTGATTTAGTCATTAATTGCCATACTTAATAACCAAGTCTACAAAAAAAAATATTGTTAAATGATCACTTAAGAAAACTAATTAGTGAATAAGAAATATGACCAAAATGTTGGTCCTGTTATAAGATACTGTAAATTAGATACTAATAGTCATATCTATGCAAATTTTAGTCATCGTTGGAAACCAATTAATGGCCAAAGAAATATGACTAAATTTTGGTCATGTTATAAGATACTGTAAATTAGCTACTAATAGTCGTATATGTGAAAAATTTAGTTCTCATTTGTAATCACAAATTTATCGTTTTCAGTAGTGATTTATTTTTTTTTGGTAATTTCATATTCGTTATATAATTACTACTTTAGTATTTTGTAGTCATTTCATTTAATTTCGTTAACAAGCATTTCAAGAAACTAATTTAGTCATATATTCATTTCATTTGAGATCATAATTAATCAACATAAACTAATAATTTAGTAGTTTTAGATTGATTTTATTAATTCATCATTAAACAACATAAATTAATTAATATGATTTGGCAACTAAATTTAAAAAAAATGTCCTACAATGTACATTTTCATCTAATAGGAAAACTCAAAGTTACAAATGTTAATTACAATAATTGATACTATCAAGTGAAACTATATATAATTTCAACCACGAAAATTATATTATATAAAATTTCAAGTACTACAATATGAGTTTCCAACTTAAAATTGGTTGGAGTAAAATTTACACATGAAATATTGTTTCACGACTTCAAAACATTATCGTTTTGTTGTCAAGACATTGCAAGTGAATTCACCAATTATGTAGACTTGACCATGAGTCTTTGTGTGTGTCTTATGTGGGATATTGGCTCTACAAGTACTGCTAGACCTGTTCTCTTCTCTCTATCTCTCTTTAATTTTCATTTTGTCTCTCCAATGTTATTGTTCACCTCTTTCTTCAATTCTTTCTTCTTACCATCAATATTGAGTTCCTTTTCTGAAAAATAAAGAATATACAATGTAGAGTATAAGATGTGAAAGACGATGAACACTGGAATATAAAATAAAGAAGACTATAAAGGATTTATATGATATATACATTAAAATCAACAATATTTTCAACACCATTTTTTGCATAAAAGCAAGAAACTCAAACAAGTTTTCATCAGTTGGGAAATAGTGGCAATTATGTGGCCAAATGACCTATATAAACAAAGAAAATAAAACATAATCAAGTTTGCTTCCAATCCAAATAGGATTTTGACACGGAGGTCGAAAGAAAAGCGTGCTTTAAGTTGCTTAGCTTAGTATAGACCTCCAAATCTACCTTGAACTCAACCATTTGTCTTGGATACTTGGATAGGATACTACTCATATAATAATTTATTAGATCACATTCTTAGACATCATGATAAAATTGTATCACGCCTCAACTCGGTATGTATATTCTTAGGTTTCCATAGTTTTGGTATGTATATTCATAATGATACTATGAGTGCTCTAGGATGTCCACAAGATATGTTCTCAAATACTGCTATACAAAAAATAACACCTTACTAAACTTAGTATTCAAACATCAAGGAATGTTAGTCACAATAATGCCAACTAAGTTACATGCTAAAAATATCAAGTTGTAGATTACTTATACAGTGTGGGAGTGCAATCAAAACTCCTAGAAAAAGTCAAACCTTTGTCTAGAATAAAATGAATTGAAGTAAAAAGGATACGATAATAGGATAGCCTTGTATACATGTATATAACTACATAATGTAGAAGGCTAAGTGAATAATTCCAAGGCCGGAGGTTGATGATGTTAAGAATGCCCAAGTCTGCTGAGAATTTATACGTATAAGAATTACTATTTGGGTTCATTATCACATATGAATCAACCAACTAGTCTATATCAAATTATTAATGTTTTTCTTATATTTATGGATCACCACAATATAAGTGGATAAATTGCAAAGATAATTCTTTTCCCATTGCGTTCCTGACGTGTGGTACAATATATTAGCTGTGATTTGGAGAAAATTTCCAACATCGAAAATATGTAGCAATGACTACTAGTAATCCCCCAAATAGGATTATTTTGGAACGTAACTTTCATATTCGAGTTCCTATATGATTCTTGAATGGAAATTCCACAATGAATTCCAACACCAAACTTCCAATTTTAGGGAACACATGTGGCCATCCTCAATCACTCAAACTCAAAACATCGGTGATCATTATAATGAAAAGATAAAATAAAGTAGTTTTGATCTATTTTGTAGATTTACATGAAAAGCACCAATAGTTTTCCCATATTTACCATACTTGTAATTTCCAAGATATAACACATCGATTCATATTTTACAACAAATAATTGATTCAATATAAACAAGAATTTAACATATTACACCAATACGACCAATGTTTGATCCTCAATTAGTTCAAACTAGTTAGGGAAAAAACTTCAAGAAAGAGCAACAAGTAGAAATAAAAAATCCATCAATTAACAATCAATCAAAAGAGGATAAGTTTTTTTTTGAAGCTTGATAAACAACTATAAATTATATTGGAAGTCCACTGCAATTAGTGATCTTATTCGAAGATAAATACGACCTGGAGAACTCATCTTCCAAATTATTTTCTGTATCCGTGAAGCTTTCTGATATCCTAAAAACAAAATTCTCATTCAATATGTTAGGATTATGAAGCTTCCTAAGGCCTTTCCAAAGGAAGTTGTCAATTTCATTGATTTTCATAAAATGATTCTTGTACTGAAAAAGTATAGTTTGACCATGTGATAGATAATTCAATCAAGTAAAAAAATTTGTACAATATTTCTTAGAAGACTTCATGTTAAAAGGAAAACTTGCATATTTAAGATAGAGAAAGAAGCTTAATAGAGATAGTCCATATCACAAAACAATAGAGTGGATATAAAACTATAGGTAGAACTAACAAAATCCTAATGTAAAATAGATGATTGATTATTATAAGTGAAACCAACTAGATACATACAAGTTTTCATTTTTAGCTTTCTTTTTGATAACTTTATTAGATGTGGAAGCTAACTTGCATGAATTTCACAAGGTTGTTTTAGAAAGACTCTATGTTTCATTTTCATATTCCACACTTCCATTTCTACAGAAAATCACAACATGTATTGAAGGAATTATTTGCTACATAAGATGAGTTGTAAACTTTCATTTTCTCGATTTTTTTTCCTACATGTGCATTATTTGAGTTTTCCTTAGTGGAGTTTTCAATAAGAAAAAAATAGGTTTGAAAATAAAAGATTCATCATGCAAAACAATGACTAATTATATGATGTCAGCCCATATTTCTTTATTGTTGGAAGAAAACCAGTCAACTAGGGTCAACTAACATCATTTAAGTTATCCAAAATCAAACTAGTGGACATTTGAAGTTCTGCTACATGAACTTGTTCCTTTGTGTGGATAAAGTTGTCTGTGTGGCAAGGGCTATTAAATTTTCTATGAGTGAAGACTTATACTTACAATCATATTTTACCTTTTCCAACTATTCTTTTAACATGTTGACAGATAATCTTTTATGTTGCATCTCAATTGTGTATGATCTTATTTCTAATAACATATATGATCAATGCATGAGGCTAATGGTACAAATAATATAACACATACCCAACAATATAAAGGGCATTAATGATTATAGGTTTCTATGGATAAATTTTATATCTTGTAGGAGCATTTGGTTGTTGCCTAGAGATCTTTGGGAAGGACCTAAGGAAATAAAGATAGGATTGGTCAATGGTCCAAAATTGGACCCACTAATTCAATTTTTTTCTTTATAAGTAGCCATGATGAATGTTATTAACCCTTATTTTTATTAGGTAACAAGGTGTGAATTTTGAATAGTAATGCTCCTTAGTGGAGATACTTGTGATATTTTTCATCATTCAACACATTCCCTATATTCATTATATTTCAAATTTTCTTCTTTAATTCCATTGTGTATGCTCCCATTCGTAGCTATAATACATAACTAAAATATTTCCATGAATTCATTCTCCTGTAAATGCATATGCTCTAGGCCTAAAGTGATTACAATTGTATTGTTTGCAAGAAATATGAACATTATATTGCAATAAACAAGCACAAATCTGGTCATAATCTAGCAAGCCAACCAAAACAATAAATAAGAAAAATGTCAAACATGGTTGAGAGAGATGGAGATGAATATATCAAAAAGTGATATATATTTGTATCATAACTCAAATCACACTTCATATATCTATCATAACCCTAGATCTATCAAGAACCATGGAAGATAAAACCCTTTGAAGTGCGAACCTTTCCTTAAGTTTTTACACTCTAAGAAATGTTTACTCCTTGAATCTCAACACATGATAGATACACAGTTAATACGAATCTACATTGGTTTATATTTTATTGGTCACGCATCAACTTTATATATTTATGGTTTTTGGCATACTAGAGATGTAAATTATGGAAGGCATCTCTCGACCAATTGCCGAATGCCAATATATTTAGTTGAAAATCTACAAAGAGAGGATATTCTCTAATGGTTTCAATACAAGGCTAATATCATAGAAAACCGAAAAATAAAAAGCATAAAAGAAATAAAGATAGAACAATCAATTAAGAAAGTTTTTAGTAGGATAAGTTGTCGATATCTTAAGCCATGTTCGCTCTAGCCCAACCATAAGACAAACAAGTGACTCAAAGGGATTTTAGAGACAATAGTCCTAAAATAATTTAGGAAAGATTCAAGAAAGCTAAAGGTGAGCAAGAAAAAGAGTTGAATTTATGTCAAAACAAAACAGAAAAAATATAAAGTGGCCTTAATCAAGCAATCACATGTGATTCTCTTCATAGACTACAAGCAATGTAATATCCCATCCATGAATCTGCATTACCAAAAACACGTCATGCATTTGAGTGGGCACCTTCACATCTATAGGCTACAATGTCTTGCCTACCACCAAATTCACTGAATTTATCTGATAGGGTCATTCATAAACCCTCTCTGCTTGGTAATTAAGTGTTATTTCATTGTTCAAGTCAACAAGCAATCAATATTTCCACTAAGATTCCATTTTCAAAGTGCTTTGCGACACCCGAATGGCACAAATTTTAAAGGGATGGAACTGGATAAAATTCCTAGGTGAAATCTCTTGGTGGAATTAGCTAAAATAGGTTCTCATGGTTCCATCATTGATCCATTAAAATTAAGCCAACTTTTGTAAAATAGTAGATCACTAGCAGCAAAATTCAGTGTTAGGGATATTTTTCCAACTTGGTTAGTGGTAGACAATATTCTTTTATCTCCAAGTAAAAAATGAAATAAGCAGTAACAACACATAAACATCATAATTCAAATGTTGCATATCTCCTACCATATACAAAATTTTACATCAAATGGGGCACTCACATAGTTGATTGCAGACAATGAATTTGCACCTAGAACTGCAACATTTGATGAGCTTACATGTAGGGATATATACCATGAGATCTTCAAAACCACCACATCCAATTGTGTTATCCCAATGTATACCCTCTTAAATGATGCAGTGTTGTTTTTATTAATTGTTCTTAATTGTATCAACGCATCATTCATGAATATCCAATGTTAATCACCATTATGTTAAGATAAATATCATAATGAAATCTTCACTAATATGAACTTAAATAGATAAGTTTACAATGTATCATCCAATATACATTATAAATATATAATGTCATTAATACATCTCAAAATCCTCGTGGAAATATATGTTTCTTAAATTTTTACTTTAAGTTAGATTTCAATTAAAACGATATCACAAAGACAACAGGGAAACAAAAAACACACAAGTACCTTTAAGCAATGTTAGTGCCTAAATGAGGGATAATATGTCTCAATTATAGAAAAAAACTTAAAATCTCTACCTTAAGCTAATGAGAAGATCAACGCATATCTCTAAGGTAGTTGATCGTAGGGGCAGATATATCACAAAGGTCCTCCTATGCTAAATATTATTGTGTTATGCTAAGTATTAGAACACCATCTTCACTAATGTACATTTTTAACAAAGAAATTTGAAATGCATCATTCCATATTCATTGCAAGGAGATAGCGGCAATCATTCTAAGAAAAATCCTCAAAAAGAGATATGCCATATGTTGTTGGCTTTGTGATACAGGTGTTGTCGTTGATGGAAACAAACTTAGATGACAAATCACAGTTTAGTAGGTTAATAGCACAAAGTTTAGTTCAGACTGCTTAGAATGAGGAAAGAGAAGTATATGCAGGTTCACTATTGGTCAAGCTGTGTATACACAAGGGTTCTATGTATACAAAGCCATGTATACATACACACGCACTTTCGTGGAATGCAAGGCATGTATATCTTGGAAAACTAAGTTTTGGTCCATGGTATTTTGATCCATGGTATTGGTCCAAGGTATCTAGTCCGAGGTGTTGACCCCAGGTATTGGGTCCAAGGTATTGGTCCTAAGTGGTTTTGTTCCATGGTATTAAGTAAGGCCTAAGACTATAAAAGGAGGGGAAGATCATTAGGCCATGACACTCATGTATTGAATATCTGATGAGGAGTAAGGTCTAGTATGTAGGTTATTGGGTTATTGGGCACAGCTAGATCAGAACCAAGGATGAACCTTAGCTAGTCAGATCTAATGTTGAATCACGATCTTAAGGCCTAAATCGAACTATCATTATGTGTTTTTGCTCATTTATATAATAGATCTAAATATTGACGCATATATTAATTTGTAAATAACATGATCTAAGTATAATTGAAGTTTGGCATAGATGAAAAAATAAAAATTAATATTTCCAGATGTATACGCTAGTTGGATTTGAGGAAAGCATGTATACATGCAGGTTTGACACAAGAAAGTAGAGTATACCTTATAATATATGTTTTAGTTGCTGCTATTTGTTGTTGCATTGTTCTCGGTTCTGGCTTGGGTTTTGGTTACTATATTCTGGTGACAACATTCAAAAAGATCTGATTGATGGGTTGTCAAAGTGATTGATGGACTTGGTTGTGGTTGGTTCAATGGGAGATTGGTTGATGCAGATATATTCAATGATTGAATTATGTTATTAATGGATCCAGTCTGAAAATTTATGAAATGTGGTCCCTGGAAGAAAAAGAAGGTTGTAGCTTTCTGTAGGCCGACACCTACGTACTAGTAATCATATCAGCTAGTACAAGAGCTAGAGGGTTGTAACTCCCTTCCAAGAGAAGTTGGAGAATGAGAGAAGGTTGTAGCCTTCTGCAGGTAGAAGCCTACGTATTGGCATAAGTCTGCACCAGTACAAAAATTTTAGAAAGAAGTTTCCTATTAAAAAGAAGCTAGAGACTATTGCAACTGGTGGTTTTCACCCGCATTGGGTTTCCACATTATATCTTGTGTTCATGTGTATGATTTTTTGTTCTGTTTTTACTGCACCTAGTTATTGTTTATGTGGTTCTGATGCACTGATTAAAGATTGCAGGATATATGCTAGTTGCCTTAAACACAGTTGCGTATACACGCGAGTTTCATTAACTAAGGTAGCATATATGAATCTGATTATGGAAATGAAAATTTGTTGAATTTGCAATACTGATTCACGCCCCCGCCACTCAGTATTATTTCCAACAATTGGTTTCATAGCAGGTCCTTTAGAAGAATGTTGATCACTTGAAGGAAAATCCATCATCATGAGTAATCAAGAAAGAGAGTGATCCATCAAACCACCAATCTTTGATGGGAGCAACTTCGTTTATTGGAAGGTAAGAACCATAGCCTATCTTCAATCTCTTGGAATAGATGTCTCGGAAATCATGGAAGGAGGATATACATTTCCTCAGCAATTCCTATAGATACGGCAGATAAAAAGAAATATGAAACCAATGCCAAGGTTGTCAATACATTATTGGGAATTCAGTCACAATCAAAATTTGTAAAATTATGCAGCTCAAATCTGCCAAAGAAATATGGGACAAAATTGTTCTAAGCTATGAAGGACACTCTCAGGTAAAACGTGCAAAACTGCAAACTCTCGGAATTCAATATGAAGCTCTCAAAATGCACAATGATGAAAGTGTAGCTAGTTTCTTCTAATATATAGATGAGATTGTCAATTGCATGAAGAATTTGGGTGAAGAGATAAAAGAAGTTACTTTAGTTGAAAAAGTTTTAAGATCCTTGTCTGCTAAGTTTGAATAAAAAGTATCTGCCATAGAAGAAAAGTAGGATCTTCAGACTATTACTATGACACAGCTGCATATAATCTCAACTCATTTTGAGATGAGAAAACGAGCCCCATCAGATATGAGAGAAGCCACCTTTAAAGCTTCAAGAAAATAAGAACTCCATGAATCAGGACATATTTCAGAAGGAGAAGAAGAAGCAAACTTTGTCAAGAAACTTCAATGGGGTTCTGGAAGATTCAAAGGTAAGCTACCTTTCAAATGTTTTGCCTGTCGAAGAGTTGGTCATTATGCTGTCAAATTTCCTTATAAAGATAATTTTGATAAAGGTTAGGAATCTGCAAAATGGAATATAAAACAAAATGTAAGTAAGAAGACTTACTATACGCATGAAGATAGTGATGGTTTGTCGATTAGTGAAGAAGATGAAAATAGTAATGACTATAGACTTCTTATGGGTTTTGAAGATGATGATTACTTGGATACTTTATATGGAGATGTCCTTTATGAAGAATTCTCTAAAATCAAAATCTATTTAGAAGAAAAGAATATGATTATAGATAATTTGACATTCCAACCTGTTGAAAGAGAAACACATAATGAAAAACTAGAATGTGAAATTGTGGGTCTAAGAAAGGATATTTAGAAACCAAAAGATCTCAATCTCAGATTTGCTAAAGGATCAGAAAGCTTAACTAAACTTATCAAAGTGCAATGTTCTCCTTTGATAAAGACAAGTCTTGGATATATTGAAGAAGCATCTCAAGCACAGAAGCCATCAACCTCCACTAAAAGCTATCTTGGGGCAGCAAAGAGTAATGAACAACAAAGTCATAAAGCAGATCCCCAGGTAAATCAAGCTTAGTTTACTTCAAGGATGAACAGAAGCTACAACCAACCTCAGATAAATCATGCTCAATCTACTTCAAGAAAGGATATCAATAGAAACTTCAATCACCAGGTCAATAGATTCGAAAATCGCAGGAACTTCTTCAATGGCCAATGTTTCTCATGTCATAACTTTGGACACAAAGCTACTCAATGTGTTGCTTACAAGACCATCATGACTGGAGAATCAAGAAATGAAAGAAATGTGACAGGGATCATGAAAAGGTCCTACAATAACTTTTCTCCGCTTGAAAATGAAATAGAATGCTCTATTTGCAACAACTTCAGTCATGAAGAAACTAATTGCAGGAGTACATTTCGACAAACATCTCTGAAGGACCAATCATCATTAAGTCCCAAAATATGGAGAAAGAAAGAACCACAAACAAAAAGATGTGGTATAGCCTTGTATGCATAAGGATAAGAAAATCAGTGGTACATTGACAGTGGATGCTCAAAACACATGACAGGTGACAAAGAAAAACTTCATTCATATAATGCCTTAGAGAAAGAAAAGAAGGTCTCATTTGGAAATGACACTCCTGCTTTCATAAAAGGTAAAGGCTATGTTCTCTTAAAAGAAAAAGGTAAAGATGGGAATGTTATGTATGTTGATGGTCTAAACCATAACCTATTGAGTGTTAGTCAAATGTGTGATCAAGGAAATGAAGTTGTATTTCGATTAAATGGATGTGTTGTTCGTGAGCTTGATACAGGAGAAACCGTGATCAAAGGTATAAGAACTCCAAGCAACTTGTACATACTCAAGGGAGGACAACAACAGTGCTATCTAAGAAAACATGATGAACACTGGCTATGGCATAGAAGATTGGGGCATCTAAGCTTCTCTCAAATAAGAAAACCATGTAGATTCTAAGTTGTTCATGATCTTCCTGATATCACCATTCCAGAAAATACAATATGCAAATCATGTCAATTTGGTAAGCAAACTAGATCGCACTTCCTTGAAAAGGAAGGATCAGCTAGTAAGCCTCATCAACTTGTTCATACTGATTTATGTGGACGATCAAGGAAAAAATCACCTCATGGAGAAGAATATTTTATATTTTTCATTGATGATTTTTCCAGAATGTGTTGGATAGGACTTGTAAAGCATAAATATGAAGCATTTGAAAAGTTCAAAGCCTTCAAAGATTTGGTTGAAAATGAATCAGATCACAAAATCAAATGCCTCAAATCTTATCGAGGAGGGGAATTTACCTCGGATGAATTCTTTGACTTTTGTGAAGAACATGGAATAAAAAGGAAAGTCTCCACCAGAAGGACTCATCACAAAATGGAATGGTAGAAAGGATGAACATAACTATTCAAAAAATGGCTCGTGCTATGCTAGATGAGTCTAGAACTCCTACAATTTTTTGCGGTGAAGCTGCATTCACTGTCGTCACTACTATCAACCATGAAAATGTTCGACAAAACAACACTCAAACTCCACATGAACTTTGGTGTGGTAAGACTCCTATAGTAAAATACTTCTATGTTTTTGGAATCAAATGTTACATCAATAGGACTGATGAAAAACTTGGTAAGTTTGAAACCAGAGCATATGAAGGTATTCTCCTTGGTTACTCTTCCCGAAGTAAAGGATATGAGTGTAATAATTAAATATTTGGGAAAATTATTGGAAGTATTGAAGTTGCGGTTGATGAAACATGCAGAAATCCAAAACAAATAAAAATTGAAGACTATGAAGAAGATGAGGATTATCCTCCCACATCAAATCAAACTAGTTTTGAAGAAGAAACCAATGATGCAGCAGAGGAAGAGATAATGGTAGAAGAAAATACTTCATCCAGGTATGTTCAGAAAAATCATCCAGAGACTCAAATTTTGCGACAAAAAGAGGCAGGTGTAGATAAGAATAACTATTATGAAAACTTCAAGCTATCTAGAATTTCTATCCTCCATTGAACCTCAAAATGTAAATGAAGAATGTAGAGATGAATGCTCGGTCAAGGCCATGAATGAAGAACTTGAGAAAATTGAAAAGAATAATACTTGGGAATTAGTTCCTAGACCTCATGATAAGAATATCATAGGAACTAAATGGATATTCAAGAACAAGCTGAACGAAAATGGAGAAGTTATTAGAAACAAGGCTATACTTGTTTGTAAAGGATATGCTCAACAAGAAGGTATAGATTTTGAAGAAACGTTTGCACTTGTTGCTAGACTTGAAGCGATAAGAATGTTCCTTGCTCTTTCTAGTTTTCAAAAATTCAAAGTATACTGAACGGATGTAAAATTTGCCTTTATTAAGGGAGACATGGAAGAAGAAGTCTATATCGAGCAACCAGACAGATTCATTCTTGGAAATAATGCAAATATTGTATACAGACTCAGAAAGGCTCTCTATGGTCTAAAGCAAGCTCCATGGGATTGGTATTACCATCTTGACAAATATCTCCATCAACAAGGTTTTTCAAAGGGATCAGTTGATAGAAATCTATATACAAAGATTGACAATAATAAATTTCTAATACTTGTTGTGTATGTTGATGATATTGTCTTTGGTAGCAATGAAGAAGCCACGAGTCGAAATTTTGCTTCGGTAATGCAACACAAATTTCAAATGTCCTTTCTTGGTGAGCTTACATATTTTCTTGGTCTACAAGTTCAACAAGATAAAGATGGAATTTTTTTGTCACAAACCAAATATCTAAAATAGATCTTGAAAAAATATGGCATGGAATATTTTAAACCAGTATGTACCCCAATGGTAACAGGATGCAGTCTCAGCTCAAATTATGGATCAATAGTAATACATCAACCAACTTACAAATCCATGTTTGGCAGTAGGTTTTCACCCTGTACAGAAATTACCTGCATACAAATTCTAAAACAGGGAAAATAAACAATGCGAGAGCATAACACATAAAACACATATACACAGATATTTTCCCTTCGATTCCAATACTAGGACTACCAGCTTGATTTTTCATTATGTTCCTTTCAATGTTAACATATTTATACATGCCGAAGCATCCAATACAATGGACCGAAAACCATCGTGTCCAAAAACATGTGCGAAAATCATGCACAAAACCATAGGTGGGTCTGCCTAACCTAACATAGGTTCCAAAACCAAAATTTTTTAGGGCACTGCCCCAGACACCATAAAGTAGGGTTACTTGCACCCCTCAAACCCCCTATGACTCCCCCGCTGTGCAATCAGTGCAACGAAGGGGGGGCTCTGCCCCCCTTCTAACCGCCCAGTTAACTACATGGGCTAGTCGTGGAAAGAATATAACACAACCCAAAATTCTCCCACTTGTTTTTTTCTTTCCACAAGGGGCCACAAGAGATATTAGTCATTTATCCAGCCCTGCAACTCCCATTGTTTCTCTACACCAAGAGAACTTCTCAAAGCTCACAAATTTTGTCAATGCATCTGCAATATTCTTCCAAGTGTCCACCTTTACCAGGAACAGCTTTTTGTCTTCTATCATATCCCTCACAAAGTGATACTGAACATTAATGTGCTTTGTCTTTGAATGATATGCAGGGTTCTTAGCCAATAAAATGGCACTTTGGCTATCACAGTCTATCCTTATAGCTCCCTGTACTAACCCCATACTTGAACACAATCTCTACAACCAAACTGCTTCCTTGCTTGCATGAGTGGCTACCATGTATTCTACCTCTATAGTTGATAGCGCCACTATAAATTGCTTCTTACTCATCCAACTGACTGCACTTCCAAATAGGTTAAACACATGCCCACTTGTAGATATTCTCTGATCCAGATCTCCAGCCCGGTCTGCATCAACAAAGCCACAAATATTCAACACTTTGTTCAATCTTGGTCTTCCTTGGTAGTACAACCAATAATCACTAGTGCCACTCAAATACCTGAAAACTCACTTCACTATTGTCTAATGCTCCTTCCCTGGTTTTGACTCAAACCTGATCAATACTCCCACTACATGTGCAATGTCTGGTCTAGTACAGACCATTGCATACATCAAGCTACCGACTACACTTACATATGGAATACGAGACATGTCCTCTTCCTTTTCTTGTGTCTTGGGACATTGTTCAGTGGATAACCTCACACCTATAGGAATAGGAACCTTCACTGGTTTACTATCTTGCATATTAAACCTCTGTAATATTGTCTCAACATACCTCATCTGGTTTAACTAGAGCTTCCTCTTTTCCATGTCTCTTTTAATTTCCACGCCCAAAATATAGTTTGCAGCAGCAAGATCTTTCATGTTGAATTTGGAGGACAGTTGGATCTTCAAATCCTGGATAATTTCTTTGTCATTTCCAACCAAAAACATATCATCCACATACAAGACCAAATAAATAACACAGTCACCAATTAATTTAAAATACACACAGTGATCTGCTTTTCTTCTGGTGAAGCGAAGTCACCTTATAAATGTATCAAATTTTCGATACCACATCTGTGGTGACTGTTTTAACCCATACAGAGACTTCTTTAACTTGCATACCAGTTTTTTCTTACCCTTCACCACAAAGCCTTCAGGTTGCTTCATGTAGATTTCCTCTTCCAGATCCCTGTGAACAAATGTTTTCTTCACATC
The DNA here is from genome assembly GCA_031772625.1 of Pinus tabuliformis. Classification (NCBI taxonomy): domain Eukaryota; kingdom Viridiplantae; phylum Streptophyta; class Pinopsida; order Pinales; family Pinaceae; genus Pinus; species Pinus tabuliformis. The sequence continues at coordinate 591,186,552 of CM062808.1, read as the reverse complement.
CATCTATTCTAACTCAAAATCAAAAGCAACAACAACAAATAAAAGTAATGTAATGGAATTTACCTTCGCATTAGGAGAAGAAATATCACCAAAATCAATTCCTGGCACTCAGGAGTAACCTTTTGCTACCAACCGAGCTTTGTATTTCTCCACATTTCCTTCTGCATTTATCTTCTTCTTGAACACCCATTTGCTTCCAATGGGTTTCCTTCCAGTCGGCAACTCCACTAGATCCCAAGCCTCATTTTTGTGCAAAGATGTCATTTCATCAACGATGGCCTCTTTCTAGATTTTTCCATCCTCTGAATCTACTGCTTCCTTCACAGTTCTGCGATCATCATCAGTAATAGATAAAGAAAAATTTGAACAGAAAGCAGATGCATTATACCTTTCTAGTTGCCTTCTTTATTGAACTGATCTTCTCACACCCGGAGTTTGTGGCTCTTCATCTTATTATTCCACCTCTGCTGTAGAGTCTGATTCTTCCTCCTTTAGCTCAAACTCTATCTTCTCAGGTTCCTTTGGTTGGACTGCATGCTTAATAACATCTTTCACCTCTCTAAACACCACATCTCGGTTCTACACAACCTTCCTTTTTACTCGGTTCCAAATATTATAACCAACTAAACCATCCTTATACCTAATAAAGATGCAAGTTTCAGATTTACTATCCAACTTGGTTCATTTCTCCTTTGGAACATGTACATATGCATCACATCCAAATACCCTCATATGTGAAAGAGAGGGTTTCTTACCAGTCCATACCTCTTGTGGAGTCGTATCCTCCAATGCTGATGAAGGTGATGTGTTGACTAGGTAACATGCAGTCTCCACTGCCTCTACCCAGAATTCCTGTCCTAACCTGACACCTTGAGCATGCTTCTTTCCCTTTCCATCAACGTCTTGTTCATTCATTCTACAACTCCATTTTTCTAAGGTGTATATGGAGTAGTCTTCTGTCATGCTAACCACACTTCTTATAGAATTCTTCAAATTCCTTACTACAAAACTCTCCACTGTTATCTGTCCTCGGCACCTTTAACTTCTTCTCTGTCTGGTTTTCCACGAGAGCCTTAAATTCTTTAAACCTGTCAAAGACTTCATATTTCTTCTTAAGGAAATAAATCCATGTATTCCTTGAGAATTCATCTATAAGTGATACATAGTACACACACTTACCTAGTGATGGAACCTTCACAGGTCCAAACACATCATTGTGCATAAGCTCTAATATTTGTTTCTCCCTCTTACCACTAAAGGGGAAACTCACATGATTATGCTTCCCATATACACAATTTTCATAGAAATAAAAATCCAGAGAGCTTTAACTCATAGCTTCTACCATACCTTTACCATGAAGTATTCAAAGGCCCTTCTCTCCAATATGTCTAAGCTTTTAATGCCACAGCATGGTCTTCTCTCCAGAGACCACTAGATTATCTGCTTCACTTTCATGAACCACAGAGTTGTTGCACCCATCAATAATCATGCTACCTTGTAGGTTACACAAAGTTCCAATCCGAACTCCCCGCATCAATACCAATGCTCCCAACCATCTTGCAGGTATCCTTCTGAAGCACTATTTTAGAACATACATTATCCAACTTGCTTACAAAAATTAGATTTCTGGCCAGTGCAAGAATATGCAGAACACCTGGAAGTGTTCTAACCCTTCCACCTTGCAATTTCAACTTTACTTTTCTGCGGCCAACAATTCTAGCCTTCCTATCATCCTCTAAGAAGACATCACCACCATCGTATTTCTCATACTCACAGAACCACTCTGTATGGGGAGTGAAGTGAAAGGATGCACCTGAGTCAATCAAGCATGCCTCATGATCTACATGTGTACTTGAAGAAGCCAAGTACACATCTCCACCTTCATCTGACGTGGTTTTTGCCTTTGTAGAAGGAGCATCATCAAATCCCTTTCCTTTATCAGGAGCTTTAGATTTACAGTCGCTTTTGTAATCCCCTTCCTTTCCCCATTTCAAGCACACCACCTTTATAGGTTTTCCTGGAGATTTAGATATCCCACTCGATGACTTATTTTACTTCTATTCTGGGATCGTCCTTGTACAAACAAGGCATCACCATTCTGGCTCTCCATATTTTTCCGTTTCATCTCCTCTGTCAGTAAGGATGAGACTATTTCATCAAAATGCAAGGCAGTTGCATTGCTACCTATTGCAATAACTAGACTATCCCACGAATCTAGTAGAGAACACAACAAACTGATGCACTTATCTTCATCTGAAATTTTAATATCAATAGATGCTAACGGACTTACCACAGTATTAAATGTGTTGAGATGCTCTGTCACTAAGTCTCCATCTTTCATCCTCAGGTTATATAGCTTTTTCTGTAGGAAAAATTTATTCACCAGAGACTTAGATTAGTACAAAGTCCCTAACTTGTCCGACAAAGCCTTTGTCATAGCTTCCCCTGATACATTCAGCAATATTGAATCTAAGACACACAACTGTATTGTGCTTTTTGCCTTCCGATCCAACTTCTTCCATTGTTCATCGGACATTCCCGTTGGTTTAGTACCCAGATCTACCATGATCCACTGATATTTAGCCACCAACAGATCCTCCATCTTGATTTTCCACAACTCAAAACTATGACCACTAAATTTCTTCATTTCTATCCTTCCACTGCTTGCCATCTTCTTTCACCACTAGAATTGATCTCATAGATCTCCCACTGAACAGGGTCCACCACAGGCTTGAGCGAGACCTCTCAAAAACAAAGGTGTCCCCTTGAAGCCAAAACAACTCTAATACCAAATGTATGTTTTAACCCTGTATAGAAATTACTTGTATACAAATTCTAAAACACAAAAAATAAACAATGCGAGAGCATAACACATAAAACACATATATATAGAGATTTTCCCCTGGATCCCAATACCAGAACTACCATCTTGATTTTTCATTATGTTACTTTCAATGTTAAAATACATATTTATACATGACGAAGCATCCAATACCATGGAATGAAAACCATCGCTTCCAAAACCATGGATCGAAAACCATCGCGTCCAAAAACATGTGAAGAAATCATGCACAAAACCATAGGTGGGTCTGCCCAACCTAACATTGGTTCCAAAACCAAAATTTTCCATGGTGCTACCACGGACCCCATAGAGTGGGGTTACCTGTGCCCCTCAAACCCCCAAAGACTCCCCCACTACATAATCGGTGCAACGAAGGGGGGGCTCCACCCTCCTTCTAATCCCCCAGTTAACTATGTGGGCTAGTCGTGGAAAGAATATAACACAACCCAACATATCTAACAGGTACTTGACCATACATCATGCATGCAGTAGGAATAGTTAGAAGATTCCAAGAAAATCCAAAGGAATCACTCCTTCAGGCAGTCAAAAGGATTTTCAAATATCTTCAAGGAACACAGAAATTTGGTTTATGGTATCCTAGAGATACAGATCTTACACTTCATGCATATAAAGATGCAGATTGGGGAAGAACTGTTGATGACAGAAAAAGAAATATTGGTGGTGCATTCTATATGGGTTCCAGATTAGTGTCTTGGTTCAACAAGAAACAAATTTCAATTGCATTATGTTGAAGTATAATATGTGGCTGCTGCATCTTGTTGCACACAACTCCTTTGGATGATGCAAACATTGCAAGACATTGAGATCACATGTACTCGATCCATCTCCATTCTATGTGATAATACAAGTGCCATCAGTATTTCAAAGAATCTAGTCATGCATTCCAAGACCAAGCACATACCCATCAAATATCATTTTGTACATGAACAAGTGCTTGAAGAAAAGGTCAAATTGGAGTATGTTCCCTACAAAGAACAGGTTGCTAATATATTCACCAAACCACTGCCCAGAGAGACATTTGAATATCTCAGACAGAAGCTGGGAGTAGTTGATGCATCATCCTACTATTAGAACGTATCTTTTTCAGAGATAGGTGGTTATACACGATTTTCATGAAGCATAGTCGCGTACATACAATGGTTTCTATGGATAGGGTCGCGTATATGTTGGATTGAGGAAAAATAGTGGGTTAGTCTTAGGAAGAAAGGGGTCTGATATGGTTCAGTGGATTATCTACTCTGCTTGATGATGGTTTCAATCTGTGGATGACATGTGGAAATATGTTGGCTCTCATAAGTTGTCGATAACTTGATGTATTGATGATGATTCCTTGATAACTCTTCTATTATAAGAAACGATCAGATCTAATAGTGATCATCTAGCACAGGCTTAGGGGGAGCATATAATGCATTGTTGGCATTATCTTAGAAGATCATGGTACAAATTCACATAGTTGTTTTTATTCAGGCGAAATAGGTTCAGGAGGAGAACATGGTTTAGATGTTGATTGACAAACGCTGCTAATGATAGCTGCTAATGACAATCTTGGTCTTGTTTAACATATTTGGTCTCTGTTATATATGTCATGTATATCTTTTCATGTAAAGGTCATGAAACGACCTAATTTGTAACCCCACTGTGCATGGGATGGTTGATGTAATGTTTCTTATTTTGACATGTATAAACTTGGTATATCCCCACTTTTTGGAAGAAGGATGTACGTATGAGTGATTGGTGATAGGAAGGTCATTTATGATGTATAGAGTCATGGTATTCTTTTAGAACATGTTTTTACAGACCTTGCTTATACTCAGCAGGAGCATAGACTCGTTCATGGACCTCAATCAGCACACTTCAACATATCAGAGAATTCAGCATGTACTCAGGGGGAGCATAGCCCTTTTCCCTTGATGACGAAGGGGGAGAGTGACTTTGGGTTGCCATCAAGTCCAAATGGGGAGATTGTTGGCTTTATGACACAAGTGTTGTCCTTGATGGTAGCTAACTCAGATGACAAATCACAGTTTAGTAGGTTAATAGCACAAAGTTTAGATCAGACTGCTTAGAAATGAAGAAAGAGAAGTATATCTAGGTTCACCATTGGTGAAGCCACGTATACATGCGGGTTCTATGTATACAAAGTCCTATATACATACACACACACTTTCACATAACGCAATGTACGTATATCTTGGAAAACTAAGTTTTGGTCCAAGGTATTTGGTCCATGGTATTTTGATCCATGGTATTGCTCCAAGGTATCTCATCCGAGGTGTTGACCCCTGGTATTGGGTCCATGGTATTGGTCCTAAGTGGTTTTGGTCCATGGTATTGAGTAAGGCCTAAGACTATAAAAGGAGGGGAAGATCATTAGGCCATGGCACTCATGTATTGGATATCTAATGAAGAGCAAGATCTAGTATGCAGGTTATTGGGTTGTTGTACACAACTAGATTAGAACTGAGGATGAACCTTAGCTAATCAGATAAAATGTTGAATCACTATCTTAAGTTGTAAAGTGAACTATCATTATGTGTTTTTTCTCATGTATATACTAGATCTGAATATTAACGCATATATTATTCTGTAAATAACATGACCTGGGTCTAACTGAAGTCTAGCATAGCTACAAAATTAAGAACTAATATTTGCAGATGTATACACTGGTTGGCCTTAAGGAAAGTGCGTATACACGTAGGTTCAACAAAATAAAGTAGTGTATACCTTATAATATCTGTTTTAGTTTTTGTTGTTTGTTGTTGTAATGTTCTGGGTTCTGGTTACTGTATTCTAGTGACAGCATTCAGAAAGATCTAATTGATGGGTTGTCAAAGTGATTGATTGACTTGGTTGTGGTTGGTTCAATAGGATATTGATTGATGCAGATATATTTGATGATTGAATGATGTTATTAATGGATCCAGTTTGAAAATTTATGAAATGTGGTCCCTGGAAGAAAAGAGGTGGTTGTAGCCTTCTATAGGCCGACATCTACGTACTAGTAATCATATCAGCTAGTAGTAGAGCTAGCAGGTTTTAGCTCCCTTCTAGGAGAAGCTGGAGAATGAGAGAAGGTTGTAGCCTTCTGCAGGTAGAAGCTTGCGTACTGGTATAAGTCTGCACCAGTACAAAATTTGTAAAAAGTATTTTCTTATTAAAAAGAAGATAGAGACGATTACAGCAGGTGGTTTTTACCCACATTGGGTTTCCACCTTATATCTTGTGTTCATGTGTGTGATTTTCTGTTCTGTTTTTACTGCACCTAGTTACTGTTTATGTGGTTCTAATGCACTGATTAAGGATTAACATATGATGAATTAACTGAATCATAAGTTTACAAAATATACGCTAGTTGCCTTAAACATAGTTGCGTATACATGCGCGTTTCATTAACTAAAGTAGCGTATATGAATCTAATTATGGAAATGAAAAATTGTTGACTTGCCAATATTGATTCACCGCCCCCTTCTCAGTATTATTTCCAACAACATATTAATTTTAATTTAGAAAAAATGTGAAGAAGGCATCAAAAAGTTAGCAAAACCCTCAAAACAGAATATGCTACTTTACTTTTAATTAATTTTCTTACAGACATCACAAATAAAATAAGGAACCATAAAGTGGACAAGAACCCATGAGAAATTTTAGTGCCTAAACAAAGAAATATGCATTATACTTTGAGTAGTAAAGATTAAAATACATACCTGAGAAAGCTAATGTGAACAACAAGACTATGATGACATGCAGAACAATCCAGGCAAATGAAAATCCCATAAGTGACCAATGCCCATGAGGGGTTCCTTGTATTATAGGCAAAGCACATCTTCCATCAATAAAAATCACATCAAATCAGATGATATATACAATAAATCACAAACACCTATGTATATATGGTCTCAAATTACCCAAATCACATTAAATTTTGTTATGAACAATAAAAAACTATGCAGCCACAAAAAAACCTTTTTTTGCTCCGCAGAATTTTTTCTCGCACTGAAGAAATAAACTAACCATAAATTATTTGAAGAGAAAAAACATCAGGAAATATGAATAGAAACGTGTTTTTGGGTTTGTCCCAGAGCTTTCTGAATACAACATTTTTGTCCATAAAACACTTTGTAGCCATTAGTGAATGATGAAGGTAATGATAAAGTGATTCCTAGAGTGCTCAAAGCACAAATATTGGAGTACTATGTCTTTGAGAAGAGAAATTCCTTCTTCTTGCGAGCCCTTCTCAGGTATTGCTCAGCTGTAACGATTTGCATATTTTTGGTAGCTGAAAAATGTAAAGTAGTTTTTCAAATTATTCACAGTTGTACATATAGGTTTATGAATAATATACCCTTCCTATGGTTCTTGTAGAATACTTTGTAAATCCAGGTTATAGTTATGGACTTTCAAGAATTTAGGTAACATAGGGTTTTAGAATTACCCCCGTAAAAACATAATTCAAACAATTTTACTGCCAATTTTGGGATTTTCAAGAATTTAGGTAACATAGGGTTTTAGAATTTCCTCGGTAAAAATATAATTGAAACAATTTTATTGGGAATTTTTTTTTTGAAAATCCAGGCCAATTTTGGGCCATCCCCGCAAGTTTTTGGCCATCCTAGGTATGACCTTTGTAGACTATGCCATTTTTATTTGCAAACTAATTTAAATTGTTATGTGGTTTACATTCAAATTTGATGGCTATGGTTGGATATTCAATTCCCCCGTGTTAAGCTTTTTCGTTGGTTCCCATTTTAATTATTCATTCCAAAGGGGTTCCATTTTTTGGTTGGTTTCCATTTGAATTCGTCATTCCAAAGGGGTTCCACTAGATAATTTTGACTTGTCTACGGAGCTCCCATTGGAAAGCTATGACTAATTACTAAAGAGAAAATTAAAAGTGATATTGGGGATGACTATCAACATTTAAATTCTGGCATAATTAATAATAAAAACTTACAATAATAAAAATCAATTTGTTATATTTTGATCTTGTTATTAAATTGTGAATATGATATTTTACAATATCATTTGCCTATACCATGGCTTATCAATACCACATGCCCAAAAACCATAACTTATTTCACGAACAGTTTATTTTATAATAATATCACAAGATTCTTAACCATGGATATTCACCACCACATTACCATGGATATCATTAACCTATAAAACCTAGGCTTTTTCTCAATACCATGGGCAAATACCATGATTTATCAATACCACATACCAAAAAAAACATAACTTATTTCATAATAAAAACATTTTAAAACAATATGAATGTATTACTAACCATGGATATTCACCCCTAGTTTACCATGGATGTTATTAACTTGTAAATAGTCTTTGTTACAATATCATGGCCCAATTACATCACCTATCAATACAATATGCCCAAAATACATAACTTATTTCACAATCAAAATATTTTATAAAAATATGACAAGATTCTTAATCATGGACATTCACGCTCACTTTTCCATTGACATTATGAACTTGTTAATAGGATTTTTTTATAATAGCATGGGGCTAATACCAAGGCTTATGAATACCACATGACAAAAATTCATAACTTATTTCACAATAATAGTATATTTTAGCAATATGACATGATTCTTAATCATGGATATTCACCCCTAGTTTAGCATGGATATTGTTAACTTGTGAATAGGCTTTGTTACAATATGATGGGCCAATACCATGACTTATCAATACCACATTCCCAAAAACCATAACATATTTCACAATAAAAATAATTTATTTAAATTTTATTTTGTAACATTTGCTAAATTGAAGCTAAAAAGAAAAAGGTTATAATTACTTTTGAGATATATCTAAACTCTTTATCCTCTCCACTACTAAAACTATTGCATAGAAATTAAATTAAGGTTTTAATAAGATTAAAAATGGGAATAATTTTATATTTAAAGATGTGAAATTTATATAATATAAATAGTGTCAGTAAGAACCAGCATATATCCACTTTAACTAAGAATCCCAGGGATGAAAAAAAGAAAAGTGAAGGGGAGACAGGGGTGAGGGAGATAGTAACAAATATAGAGGTCAGAGAGAGAGAGGGAGAGAAGTGGTAGATGTATAGAGGTCGAGGGACATAGTAGAGGAGGGAAGAGAGTGATAGGGAGAGAAGGGGAAGAGAGAAATAGGGAAACACATAGATGGATGGGAGAGATAAAAGGGAAGAGAAAGGCATATAATGAAATAGTTGGGGAGAGAGAGAGAGAGAGAGAGAGAGAGAGAGAGAGAGAGATGGGGAGGAGAGATAGAGGGAGGTGGTAGAGAAATGTGGAGAGAGGAATCAAGATCGAGAAGGAGAGAGAGATGGAGTTGGAGGGAGAGAGAGAGAGGGAAGGAATAATAATTACATAAGGGGAGAAAGGTTGAGAGAAAGAGGAGAGGGGGAGGAAAGAGAGAGAGAGAGAGAGAGAGAGAGAGAGAGAGAGAGAGAGAGAGAGAGAGAGAGAGAGAGAGAGAGAGAGAGAGAGAGGCAGAGAGGAAGAGGGAGGGGGAGAGAGATAGATAGATATGGAGAGAGTGTGTGTATTTTTGGGGGTGAAATAGAGAGAGTGAAGAAGAAAGAGACACGTAAATACAAAAATAGATATTATATAGTATTATATAGCCAACCTATATCCATCTTAACCTCGAACCTATCAAGCACTCAGAGGGATCAAATGTCTCGAAGTGCACACCTTTTCTCAAGTTTTTCACTAAAAAAAGAGGTTTTCACCTCGAGAGATTTGATCCTTCTGGGTGCTTAATAGGTTTGGGCTTAAGATGGATCTAGGCTAGCTATTTGTATTTGAAGTTCTTAAGAGGAAATAATACTTGGATATTTTGTATAATTTTAGCATAATTACATGTATTTGATGTATGGTTTTGTATAAATTATAAATATATACTTCTCATGAAATTTATTTTTGCACATCAATACCGCAAAGCGTGGATTGTTTAACATAGGGTTTAACGGGTGGCACAATGTTCTTTTAGGATTCAAGGTAATGTCTTGAAACCTCAACAACCTTTCATACAACACATGCAACATTGTGCCTACCAAGTTTCAAACCCCATATTCACATTCGACAACTTCTGTGCACATCTAGGGGTTCACATGCCTATTATGAGGAATCTCAACCATCACAGAGCCATCATGGAAGCCCAACATTAACATATGGTATCAAGAAGACAATAATGATCATCATTTTTATGAAATCAGACCATCTTTAGAAACTAAGAAAATATTCTTGTAGTGGCATGTATTCCTATGTAAATTATGACTAATAACTTAGGTAGTGGGAAATGCCATAAAAACAAAATTTCCAATAAGGAAAAGACATCATTTTTGTATTAATATTAATGTAGACATGTAATTTAGATCATCTAACACATACTAAATTTTCTTTACCTGAATGACAAGATATTGTAATATGTTCAACATCTAATGTTTGGGCAACATCAAAATCCCCACAGGATTCAAAATAATTTGATAAGAGTCTAGTACTACTATGTTCATATTGTATTTTGAAACTAGATAAACAACATGGTACCCAAGTTAAAAAATAGTATCCTAATTTCAATGTTTATGACCCTGATAATAGAAAATGTAGATATGCGTGAAAAGTTAAGTATGCAACTAAAGGAAATGTATCCTCTACTAATTACTCAACACTTCTCCTTGTAGGTCTTCTTCATAATGTATTTGACCCATCTCTAAGCCCACTGTAATTTTTGATAATCTATCAATACTTTAATATAATTGCCTATGAATGTGATCAAAGGGTATAACACTGAAGGTTCTAATCAACTCCATAACTCTAATCCACTGATGTAGTAAAGAAGTGTTTAAAGAAGTATAACCTTTCCGCCAATCTATAACAACTTTTGAATCCCCTTATCACTTGTAAATTTAGATTGCGAAAGTGACATAATTAAAATGACTAACATAAACGACTAATTTGTACTATTTATTACTTATTAAGTAGTCATATTTATGTTACTAGACTAAATTAGTCATTCACTTTAGTCATTTTTAGTTGTATAATTTATTAGCTAGTCGTATATATTAACCAGAGACTAAATTAGTCATTTATGTTAGTCATTTTTTGTTAGTCACTTAAGATTGCTCATTTTTGGTAGCATTCCAGTTGGAAAAGCTATGGTGACTAACTTTTTCAGCCACCTAGTCATTAATTTCATCATTTTATACTAGTGCTTCTCTCTCTCTCTCTTTAATTTGCAATTTGTCTCTCTAGTGTTATTGTGATCCTCTTTCTTCAATTCCTACTTCTTACAATTAATATTGAGTTCCTTTCCTGAAAAATAAGGAAGATACAATAAAGAGCATAAGACATGAAAGACGATGGACACTCGAATATAAAATAAAGTATACTATAAAGGATTTATATGATATATACCTTAACATCAACAATATTTTCAATGTCATTTTTCCCCATAAAAGAAAGAAACTCAAACAAGTTTTCTTCAGTTGGGAAATAGTGGCCATTATGTGGCCAGATGACCTGTATAAACAAAAAATGTAAAGCATCACCATAGAAAATAACACCTTATCAAACTTATTATTCAACCTTCAAGGAATTCTAGACACAATCATGCCAACTAAGTTACATGCTAAAAAGCTCAAGTTTTTGATTACTTATAAAGTGTGAGAATGTATGCATGTATATAACTAGATAATGTAGAAGTCTAAGTGAATAAGTCCAGGGCTAGAGGTCGATGAAGTCAAGAATTCCCAAGTGTGATGAGCATTTCTTCAGAAAATAACTACTATTTGGGTCCATTATCACATATCAATAAGCCAACTAGTATATATAAAATTATTAATGTTTTTATTATATTTATTGATCACTACAATATAAGTGGATAAAATGCAAAGAAAACTCCCTTCCCATTCTATTCCTAACCTATGGTAGAATATATTAGTTGTGATTTGGAGCAAATTTCCAACATCGAAAATATATATCAATCACCACTAGTAATCCCCCAAATAGGATTATTTTCAAATGTAACTTTCATATGCCAACTGTTATATGATTATTGAATGGAAAATACATACTGAATTCCAACACCAAACTTCCAATTTGACGGAACACCTGTGCCATCCTTAATCACTCAAACTCAAAACATCAATACTCATTATAATGAAAAGATAAAATAAGAGTAGTTTTGATCTATTTTTTCAGATTTACATGCAAAGCACTAATAGTTTTCCAATATTTACCACACTTATAATTTCTAAGATATAACACATCGATTGATATTTTACAAGAAATACTTGATTCAATACAAAAAATAATTTAACATATTACAGCAATACCACCAATGTTTGATCCTCAATTAGTTCAAACTAGTTAGGACAAAAACTTCAAGAAAGAGCAGCAAGTGGAAATAACAAATCCATCAATTAATAATAAATCAAAAAAGGATAAGATTTTTGTTGAATCTTGATAAACAACTATAAATTATATTTACAATCCACTACAGCTAGTGGTCTTATTCAAAGAGAGATACTTCTTGGAGAACTCATCTTCCAAATTCTTCGCTCTATCCATGAAGTTTTTTTCGATCGTCAAAATTGAATTTGCATTCAATATTTTAGGTTTCTGAAGCTTCCCAAACGCCTTTCTAAATGAAGCTATGAATTTCATTGATTTTCAAAAAATTCTTCTTATATTGAAAAAATATAGTTTGATCATGTGATAGATAATTCGAGCAAGTAAAAAATTGTGTACAATATTTTTTAGAAGACTTCATGTTAAAAGGAAAACTTGCATATTTCAGATAGAAAAATAATCCTAATAGAGATGGTCAATATTACAAAACAATAGAGTGGATATAAAACTACAGATATAACAAAAGAAATCCTAATCTTAATACAGTTGATTAATTATTCTAAGTGAAGCCAACTAGTTATATACAATTTTCATTTTCAGCTTTCTTTCTTGTATCCTTATTGGACATGAAAGCTAACTTGCATTCATCTCGCAAATCTATTTTAGCAAGATTATATTTTTCATTTTCATATTCCACACTTTTTTTTCCATGAACAATCACCGTAGGAATTGCAGGAATTAGTAACTACATCACTTGAGTTGCCAACTTTCATTTTCTCAATTTATGATTTCCTGTATGTGCATTAATTGAAATTTCCTTGGGGGAGTTTTAGATAGAAAATAATAGGTCTAAAAACAAAACATTAATCGTTCAAAAAAATGACTAATTATATGTTTCCATTAGATATTTCTTTATCGTTGGAAGAAAACTACTCAAGTACGGTCAACTGACATCATTAAAGTTGTCCAAAACCAACCTGGTGGACATTTGAAGTTCTTCTACATGAAGTTGTACCTTTTCCTGAAAAAATTTATCTGTGTGTTTGACAAGGATACTAACTTCTCTGAGAGTGATGACTTATACTTACCATCACATTTTATCATTTCCAACCAATTTTTTAACACCTTAACAAATAATATTTTTTGTTGCATCTCAATTTTGTATGGTCTCATTACCCCTAACATATATGACCTACGCATGAGGCTATTGGTACAAATAATATAACACATACCCAAAAATATGAATGGAATTAATGATTATAGATGTTTATGGATCAATGTTATAGCTTGTAGGAGCAGTTGGTTGTTGCATAGACACCTTCTGGAAGTCCCTAAGAGAATGAAGCTAGGACTAGTCAATGGTCCAAAATTGGACCCAGTAATTTAATTTATTTTCTTTACAAGTAGCCATGATGAATGTTGTTTACCCTTGCTTTTATTATGTAACAAGGTGTGAATTTGGATTAGTAATTCTCCTTAGTGGATATACTTAGTGGTGATATTTTCTAACATTAAATAAATTCCCTATATTCATTATATCTCCATTTCTCTTTCTTCATTCCATTATGTATGATCTCATCTGCAACTTATATAATACATAATTAAAAGATCAGGTAGCCATCTGCAACATTAATTTTCTTTATTTACAAGTAGCCATTATGAATGTTGTTTACCGTTATTTTTATTATGTAACAAGCTGTGAATTTTGATTAGTAATTCTCCTTAGTGGAGATACTTACTGTTGATGTTTACTAACATTCAGTAACTTCCCTCTAATCATTATATCTCAATTTTTCTTGTTTTATTCCAGTATGTATGCTCCCATCCACAACATCTATAATACATAACTAAAATATTTCCATGAATTCATTCTCCTGTAAATTCATATGCTCTAGGCCCCATGTGATTAATATGATATTGTTTGCAATAAATATGAACTATATATTCCAATAAACAAGCATAAATTTGGTCATAATCTAGCAATCCAACCAAAACAGGAAATTAGAAAAATGTCAAACATGGTTGAGAGATATGGAGATGAATATATGAAAAAGTTTTATTTATTTGTATCATAATTCCAATCACCCTACATAGATATATCTTAACCCTTGATCTATCAAGCACCAAGATAGATAAAATCCTTTGAAGTGTGAACCTTTGCTTAAGTTTTTTCACTCTAAAAAATGTTTGCACCTTGAATCTCCACACATTATAGATACACTATTAATACAAATCTAAACTGGTTTACATTTTATTTATAACACATGAAATTTATATATTTATGGTTTGGCATACTAGAGATGTAGATTATAGAATGCACCTCTCGATGCAATGCCAAATGTCAATATATTTATTTGGAAAACTACAAAGAGGGGATATTCTCTAATGGTTTCATTACGAGGCTAATATCATAGAAACTAGAGAAATAAAGAGCATAAAAGAAAATAAAGATAGATATTTCAATTAAGAAATTTATTAGTAGCAGAAGTTGTTGATATCTTAAGCAATGTTCACTCTAGCTGAACCGTAAGGCAAACAAGTTACTGAAATGGATTTTAGAGGAAATAGTCCTAAAATTGTTTAGGAAAGGTTCAAGAAAACTAAAGCTGAGCAAGAAAAGGAATTAAATTTATGTCGAAACACAATAAAAAGAATATAATGTTTCCTTAATCAACCAATCACATGTGCATCCCCTATTCTTCATACACTATAGCCAATATAATATCCCATCTATGAATTCACATTACTAAAAAAAATTATGCAATTGAGTAGGCACCTTCACACCTTTGGTGTACAATGTCTTTCCTATCACTACATGCACCAAATTTATTGTTGGCATTATGACACCAGTTTGGAATAGGTTTGGCTCTATGACATAAGTGTTGTCCTTGATGGAAGCTCATTAAAATGGTAGATCACAGTTCAAGCTCTCAGAATGAAAGAAAATGAGGTATACGCATGTTCCTCATAACAAAGTCGCATATACATGTAGGTGTGCTGATCAGAAGGCGTGTATACGTATGCACGCACTTTCATGCAAAGAAAGGCACGTACATGTGGGAAAACTTATGGTTGGTCCATGGTATTTATTCCAACGTATTTGAACCTATGGTTTTGGTCCTTGGTATTGCATTTAAAGTGTTGAACCCAAGTATTGGCTCCCTAGTATTAGTACTCAATGGTTTTGGACCATGGTTTGAGTAAGGCCTAAGACTATAAAAAGGGAAGGAGATCATTTGGCAAGGGTATGGACTTATGTGTTGAATATCTTGAGAGGGGCAAGATCTGGAATACTAATGATTGGTTGGTGAGTCACAGCAGGACCTGAATCAAGGAGGAACCTGAGCATTACACGATGGTTAAGATCTATTGATGGGTCGAGATGTCAAGGCTTGAATAGTAGTATCATTGTGTGATTTTGATCTATTATATTTGGCGCATGATTAGATCTATAAATCTGATAATCTGGGTATAACTGATGTCTGATTAAGTAAAAGGATAAATTATGTTTTATAGATCTATACGCAGATTCGACATAGCGGAGGTCCGTATACACGCAGGTTAAGCAAGTGAAGACTACGTATACACTGGTTGGCTTTGGCATAGTTGCGTACGTACGCATGTTTCTATTGGTGAAGTAGCGTACGTCTCTTGAAATATGTTATAGCTGCTTTCGTTTATTGTTGCAGTGTTCTGGGTTTAGAATTGGTGTCTGGTTACTGGTACTAGATTTTGCTTACAGCAATCTGAGAAGTTATTGGTTGATTCAGTATTTGTACAGAGGAGTTTGGCTGTTGCAGATCTACTTGATGTTTGATTGATATTCATGGATCCAGTCTGAAAATTTATGAAACGTGGTCCCTGGAAGAAAATAGAAGGTTGAAGCCTTCTGTAGGTCACCACCTACGTACTAATACCTCAGCTAGTACAAGAGCTAAGGGGGGTGTAGCTCCCTTCCAGGAGAAGCTGGAGAATGAGAGAAGGTTGTAGCCTTCTGCAGGTAGAAGCCTGCGTGCTGGTATAAGACTGCACCAGTATAGAATCATTGTAAAAAGAAGTTTCTAATTGAAAGAAGACAAAGACATATTGCAGCAGGTGGTTTTCACCCACATTGGGTTTCCACCTTGTATCTTGTGTTCTTCTATGCGACTCGCTGCTCTACCTTTCTATTCCTACTTACTGTTATATGGTTCTGACACACAAATTAATGATCAACATCTAAAGAATAAATTAAAATAGAAGTTTGGAAGTTATACGCGAGTTTCATTAGTTAGAGTAGTGTATACACACTATTTTCATTAACTCGAGTAGCGTATACAAATATTTGTATAAATTGAAAAATAATTTGACTTAATAATATTGATTCACCCCCCTCTCAGTATTATTTTCAGCAATTGGTATCAGAGCAGGTCCTTGAGGAGAAGCTTGATCGCTTGAAGGAAGGTATATCATCATGAGCATCTATGAAAAGGAAGCATCAATCAAGCCACCAATTTTTGATGGGAGCAACTTCGTCTATTGGAACGTAAGAATCACTACCTATCTTCAATCTCTTGGTACAGAAGTTTGGGATATTGTCGAAATAGGATACACATTTCCTTCAGCAACTCCTACGGATAGGCTGGTAAGAAGAAGTATGAAACAAATGTAAAGGCTGTCAATACCCTATTAGTGAGTTTATCTCAATCAGAATTTGTCAAGGTTATGGAGCTCAAAACCACAAAAGAAATATGGGACAAGATCATTCTGAGCTATGAAGGAGATGATCAGGTAAAACGAGCAAAACTTCAAACTCTCAGAATGTACAATGATGAAAGCGTGGCTAACTATTTCCTTCATATAGATGAGATTGTTAGTTGTATGAAAAAATTGGGTGAAGAAATAAAAGAAGTTTTTTTGGTTGAAAAGGTTCTAAGATCTTTGTCTCCTAGGTTTGATTCAAAATTTTCTGCCATAGAATAAAAGTAGAATCTACAGAGTCTTACCATGTCACCTCTACACGAAATCCTAACTACTTACGAAATGAGAAAAGGTGGACCATCATACAGGAGAGATGCTACATTCAAGGCCTCAGGAAAAGGAGATTACAATGAGTCAGAAGAAGAGGAAGAATCTAATTTTTTAAGAACCTTCAACGGGGAACCGGAAGATTTAGGGGTAAGCTACCTTTCAAATGCTTTGCTTGTGGGAGAGTCATTCATTATGCTGCCAAATGTCCTCATAAAGATAAGATTGACAAAGGTAAGGAACCAGTTAGATGGAACAGGAAACAGAATGTATGTAAGAAGAGCTATTACACACATGAAGACATTGATGGACTTTCAAATAGCGATGAAGACGAGAAAGGTAATGATTATAGACCTTTGATGGCTTTTGAAGATGATTATTTATTGGATGCTATAGATGAAGAAAGTCTTTATGAAGAAATTTCTAAACTCAAAATTTGCTTAGAGGAGAAAACTATGATTATTGATACTCTGACATCCCAACTTGCTGAAATGGAGAAGCACAATGAAAAGTTAGAATGTGAAATTGTTGGACTTAGAAAGGACATTGAGAAAATGAAAGCTCTTAATCTTAGATTTGCAAAAGGATCTAAAACTTTAGATGAGATTATCAAAGTCCAACATTCTCCTCTAATCAAGACAGGTCTTGGGTATACCAAAGAAACATCTCAAGCACATAAGCCATCTACCTCCAAAAGGTATCTTGAAGCTGCAAGGAAAAGTGAGTAGGTTGACAATCAATAGCAAAGGCCCAATGGAGATCATCAGGTAAATCAGGGATAATTTACCTCAAGAATGAACAAAGTCTACCAGGTAAATCGGGGGCAATCTCTTTCAAGGATTAACAGAAGCTACAACCAACCACAGGTAAATCATTCTCAATTTTCCTCAAGAATGGATGTCAATAGAAACTAAAATCATTTGGTTGGTAGATTTGATAACCGCAGGAGTTTCTTCAATGGCCAATTTTTCTCTTGCCATAAATTTGGTCACAAAGAAGCTCAATGTGTTGCGTACAAGACAGTCATGACTAGAGAAGCTCAAAAACAAAGGAGTATGACTGGGATCATGAAAAGGACCTAAAATAACTTTTCTTCTCTTGAAAACGAAATAGAATGTTCTATTTGAAACAACTTCGGTCATGATGATTCTGAATGTAGGAGTAGGTTTCGATAAATAACTCAGAAGGAGAAAGCTTCATTAATTCCAAAAACATGGAGAAGGAAAGAACCACTACCAGAAAGATGTGGGATAGCCTTATATGTGGAAGGATAGGAGAATCAGTGGTACATCGACAGTGGATGCTCAAAACATATGACAAGTGATAAAGATAAACTTTAGTCATATAGTGCTTTAGAAAAGCAAAAGAAGGTCTCATTTGGAAATGAAACCCCTGCACTCATAAAAGGTAAAGGTTCTGTTCTTTTGAAAGAAAAGGCCAAGGCTGGAAATGTTATATATGTTGATGGCTTAAATTTATTAAGTGTCAGTCAAATGTGTGATCAAGGAAATGAAGTAATATTTCGATCAAATGGATGCATTTTTCGTGAGCTTGATACAAGAGAAACATTGATCAAAGGCATAAGAACTCCAAATAATTTATATATACTCAAGGGAGGACAACAAAAATGCTATCTAAGCAAGAATGATGAACATTGGCTATGGCACAGAAGATTGGGGCATCTAAGCTTCTCATAGATAAGGAAAGCGTGCAAATATCAGGCGATTCATGATTTACCTGACATCAAAATTCCAGACAATACAATATGCAAATCATGTCAATTTGGTAAGCAAACTAGAACTAATTTCCCTGAATAGGAAGGATCAGCTAGCAGGCCATGTGAACTTGTCCATACTGATGTATGTGGTCCATCTAAGAAAAGGTCACCTCGAGGAGAAGAATACTTTATATTGTTCATTGAATACTTTTCCAGGATGTGTTGGATAGGACTTATGAAGCATAAAGATGAAGATTTCAAAAAGTTCAAGTCATTCAAAGCCTTGGTGGAAAACAAATCAGATCGCAGAATCGAATGCCTAAGGTCTGATCGAGGAGGAGAATTTACCTCGAATGAGTATTTTGATTTTTGTGAAGAACATGGAATAAGAAGGGAATTATCTACTGCTAGAACTCCTCAGCAAAATGGAGTAGTGGAAAGGATGAACATAATGGTTCAACAAATGGCTCGTGCTATGCTTCATGAGTTTGGAACTCCCGCAACCTTGTGGGGTGAAGCCGCATTTGCTGCAGTTACTATTCTCAACAAAACGAATATCCAGGTAGACATCACTTAGACTCCTCATGAACTTTGGTATCGTAAGACTCGCAGACTAAAATACTTCAAAATTTTTGGAAGCAAATGCTACAACAAGAAGGTTGATGAAAATCTTGGCAAGTTTGAACCTAGAGTAGATGAAGGTATTCTCCTTGGTTACTCCCCCCCACAACAAAGCATACAAGTGTTACAATAAAAGCCTTGGAATTTTTTTTGAAAGTATTGATGTAGTGGTTGATGAAGAAGGAATCACTCCTAGGCAGGTAAAATCTGAATATTTCGAAGATGATGAGGACTATCCATCAACATCAAATCAGATTCATGATGAAGAGGAAACCCATGAGGCACCAGAAGAACATATAAGGATAGAAGAAAAGACTCCATCTAGGTATATTTAGAAGAATCATCCAGAATCTCAAATTTTGGGACAGAAAGAGGCAGGGGTACAGACAAGAAGAACCATTTCAGAAGCTTCAAGCTATCTAGCATTGCTCTCCTCCACTAAACCACAAAATGTAAGAGAGGCAAGCAAAGATGAATGCTGGGTCAAGGCCATGGAGGAAGAACTTGAGCAGATTGAAAAGAATAACACTTGGGATTTGGTTCCTAGACCAAAAGATAAGAATGTCATAGCAACAAAATGGATATTCAAAAATAAGCTGAATGAAAATGGAGATGTGATTAGAAACAAGGCCAGACTAGTTTACAAAGGGTATGCTCAACAAGAAGGGATAGACTTTGAAGAAACTTTTGCACCAGTTGCTAGACTTGAGGCCATAAGAATGTTCCTTGATCTTTCTAGTTTTGAGAAGTTCAAAGTATTTCAAATGGACATGAAGTCTACCTTCTTGAATGGAGACTTGGATGAAGAAGTATATATTGAACAACCAGATGGGTTTATTCTTGGAAATGATCCAAAACTTGTATGCAGACTCAAAAAGGCTCTCTATGGCCTTAAACAGGCTCCAAGGGATTGGTATTATCGGTTGGATAAGTACCTCCATCAACAAGGTTTTATAAAAGGATCAACTTCTAGCAATCTATATATAAAAATTGACAATCATAAGTTGCCAATACTTGTTGTGTACGTTGATGATATCATCTTTGGTAGCAATGAAGAAGAAATGAGTCAAAATTTTGCCTTGGTGATGCAGAAAGAGTTTGAAATGTCCATGCTTGGTGAGCTCACATATTTTCTTGGTTTACAAGTTCAACCAAACAAAGACGACATTTTTCTATCACAAACCAAGTATCTCAAGTAGATCTTGAAGAAATATGGGATGGAGGATTCAAAACCAGTATGTACCCCTATGGTGACTGGATGTAGCGTCAGCACAAATGATGAATCGGAAACAATACATCAACCAACCTATAGATCCATGATTGGTAGTCTACTCTATTTAACAGATACCTGACCAGACATTATGCATGTAGTGGGAATAGTTGGAAGGATTCAGGAAAATCCAAAGGAAACTCATCTTCAGGCAGTTAAGAGAATTTTCAAGTATCTTCAAGGAACTCAAAACTATGGCTTATGGTATCCTAGAGGTACAGATCTCACACTTCATGCATATACAGATGCGGATTGGGTAGGGAGCATGGATGACAAAAAAAGCACTAGTGGTGGTGCATTCTTCATGGGTCCTAGATTAGTATCTTGGTTTAGCAAGAAACAAAGTTATATTGCATTATCTACAGCTGAAGCAGAATATGTAGCTACTGCATCTTGCTGCACACAACTCCTTTGGATGATGCAAACATTGCAAGACCTTCAAATCACTTGTACTCCACCTATCTCCATTTTTTGTGATAATACAAGTGCAATCAGTGTTTCAAAGAATCCTGTCATGCATTCAAATATGAAGTACATACCGATCAAGTATCATTTTCTCCAGAAACAAGTGCTTGAGCAAAAGGTCAAATTGGAGTATGTTCCCTCTAAGGAACAATTTGTTGATATCCTGACCAAACCACTGCCCAGGGAGACATTTGAAGACCTCAGACAAAAGCTGGGGGTAGTTGATGCATCATCTTGTTGTTGAATCTTGTCTGTTTTAGAGGAAAGTGGTGGTACGCGAGTTGAATAAGGAGGATCTGCATACATACACCATTTTATCAAGGTAGAGTCACGTATATGTTGGTTTGAAGAAAAGTAGTAGGGCCAGGCTCAAGATGAAAAGAGTCTGATATGGGTCTGACAGAGACCATTCAACATAGGTTCAGGGGGAGCATATATTCTTCTAATAATGCATTCTTGGCATTATCTTAGAAGATCTTGGTTCAAATTCATAGTTTGTGGAATAGGTGCAGAAGGAGAACATGGGTGCTGTTCTGAATAATGATTGACAAATGTTGTTGATGTTTGTTGTTGATAAATTTCATAGTCTTGCTATAGATATTTTGTCTCTATCTGTAATATTTCTTTTATCAAGGTCATGTAATGGCCTACTTTGGTTTCCCCACTATGCCTGGGATGAATGATGTAATGTTCTTATTTTATCATGTATCCCCTCTTGGTTGGGTGGATGAGTCAATACTGGTATATTCCCATTTGGATGAGAGATGGATGTATGTATGAGTCTTTGGTGATATGAAGGTCATTTATGATATATAAAGTCATGTTTTAGAACATCTTATTGCAAACGTTGCCTACAAGTCAGGGGGAGCTTGGATAGCTCAGTAGGGCAGAGATTTCAGCATGGACTCAAGGGGAGCATAATCCTTTGCCCTTGATGTCAAAGGGGGAGAATGACTTTGAGTGACTTTGGGTTGCCAGCAAGTCCAAAGGGGGAGATTGTTGGCATTATGACACTAGTTTGGAACAGGTTTGGCTCTATGACATAAGTGTTGTCCTTGATGGCAACTCACTCAAATAGAAGATCATAGTTCAGGCTCTCAAAATGAAAGAAAATGAGGTATACACAGGTTCCTCATAACAAAGTCGTGTATACATGCGGGTGTACTGATCAGAAGGCGCATATACATATGCATGCACTTTCATGCAAAGAAAAGCGCGTACATGTGGGAAAACTTATGGTTGGTCCATGGTATTTAGTCTGACATATTTGAACCTATGGTTTTGGTCCTTGGAATTCCATTTAAAGTGTTGAACCCAAGTATTGGGTCCCTAGTATTAGTTCTCAATGGTTTTGGACCATGGTTTGAATAACGCCTAAGACTATAAAAAGGGAAGGAGATCATTTGGCAAGGGTATGGACTTATGTGTTGAATATCTTGAGAGCGGCAAGATATGGAATACTGGTGATTGGTTGGTGAGTCACAGCTGGATCTGAATCAAGGAGGAACCTGAGCATTACACGATGGTTAAGATCTATTGATGGGTCGAGATCTCAAGGCTTGAATAGTAGTATCATTGTGTGATTTTGATCTATTATATTTGGTGCGTGATTAGATCTATAAATATGATAATCTGGGTATAACTGATGTCTAATTAAGTAAAAGGATAAATTACCTTTTATAGATATGTATGTGGGTTTGACACAGCGGAGGCGCGTATACACACAGGTTAAGCAAGTGAAGATTGTGTATACGCTCGTTGGCTTTGGCATAGCTGCGTATGTACACATGTTTCTATTGGTGAAGTAGCATACGTCTCTTGAAATATGTTTTAGCTACTTCTGTTTATTGTTGGAGTGTTCTAGGTTCAGAATTGGTGTCTAGTTACTGGTACTAGTTTCTGGTTACAACATTCTGAGAAGTTATTGGTTGATTCAGTATTTGTACAGAGAAGTTTGGTTGTTGCAGATCTACTTGATTTTTGATAGATATTCATGGATCTAGTCTGAAAATTTATGAAACATGGTCCTTGGAAGAAAAGAGAAGGTTGAAGCCTTCTGTAGGTCACCACCTATGTACTAGTACCTCAGCTAGTACAAGAGCTAAGGGGTTTGTAGCTCCCTTCCAGGAGAAGCTGGAGAACAAGAGAAGGTTGTAGCCTTCTGCACGTAGAAGCCTACGTGCTGGTATAAGACTGCACCATTACAGAATCATTGTAAAAAGAGGTTTCTAATTGAAAGATGATAGAGACATATTGCAGCAGGTGGATTTTACCCACATTGGGTTTCCACCTTATATCTTGTGTTCTTTTGTGTGACTGGCTTCTCTAATTTTCTATTCCTGCTTACTATTATATGGTTTTGACACACAGATTAATGATCAACATCTGAAGAATAAATAAAATTAGAATTTTGGAAGTTATACGCGAGTTTCATTAGTTAGAGTAGCGTATACACGTTATTTTCATTAACTGTAGTAGCGTATACAAATCTTTGTATAAATTGAAAAAGAATTTGACTTAATAATACTCATTCACCGCCCCTCTCAGTATTATTTTCAACATTTATCTGATAGGTTCATTCATAAACCCTCTCTGCCTAACAATGAACTATTAATTCAGTGTTCAACTTAACAGACAATTAATTTGTCCCCAAGGTTCCATTTTCAATGTGCTTTGCTCCACCCAAATGGCACAAATTTGAAAGTGATGGCACTAGGTAAAAGTCTTAGGTGCCAGCTCTTAGTGGAATCAACTGAAATAGCTTCTCATGGTTCCCCAATTCATCCACTAAAATTCATTCAGTTTTTGTAAAATAGTAGATCACTGGCAACACAATTCAGTCTGAGGGGGTATTTTTCCATGTTCATTAGTGGTAGGAAATATTTTTTTGTGTCCAAGTAAAAAATGAAATAACTAGTTACAAAACATAAACATCATAACTCAAATGTGACATATCTCCTATCATATAGAAACTTTTACATGAAATAGGGCACTCACCTATTTGATTGTAAACAACAAATATGCAGCTAGCAATGCACCATTTGATGAGCATACATGTAGGGATATATGCCATGAGATTTTCAAAACCACCACATCCAATTGTGTTATCCCAATGTGTACCATCTTAAATGATGAAATTTTGTGTTTGTTAATTGATAATAATTTTATCAACATATTTGTCATGACTGTCCAATGTTAATCACTATTATGTTAAGCTAAATATCATAATGCAACCTTCACTAATATACACCTCAATAGAGAAGTTTACAAAGTATCATCCAATATACATTACAAGGATATAATTCCATTAATACATATCAAAATCCTTTTGGAAATATATGTCACTTAAATTTTTATTTTAATTTAGCTTGCAATTAAAAAAATTACAAAGACAAGAGGGAAACAAAAAACACACAAGTACCTCTAAGCAATGTTAGTGCCTAAATGAGGGATAATATTTTACAGTTATAGAAAAAAATGTTTTCCTTAAGCTAATGAGAAAACCAAGGCATATCTCTCATGTAGTTGATTTTAGGGGAAGATATGTCATGAAGGTCCTCGTATGATAAATACTATTGTGCTACACTATATATCAGAACACCATCTTCACTAATGTGAATTTTTAACAGAGCAATTTGCAATGTATCATTCAATATGCATTACAAGGAGATAGTGGCACTCATGCTAAACAAGATCCTAAAAAAGGGATATGGAATATTAATTTTAATTTAAAATACTTCTTGGGAAGAAGACATCACAAAGTCAACAAAACCCTCAAAATGGAATATGTTGTTTTACTTTTAATTATTTCTTTTATAGACATCACAAATACAAGGAGGAACCACAAAGAGGACAAGCACCCGCGAGCAATTTTAGTGCCTAGAAAAAGAAAGACATATTGCAATTTGAGTAGTAAACATTAAAATGCATCCATGCCAAACCTAATGCGAACACCAAGACTATGATGAGATGCAGAACACACCAAGCAAATAAAAATCCCACAAATGACCAATGCCCTTGTGAGATTCCTCGTATTACAGCGAATGCACATCTCCCATGAACAAAAGGCACATCAAATTAGATGATATCTATAGGCAATCATAAATACCCATATAGATATGGTCTCAAATTACTTAAATCACATTAAATTTTGTTGTGAATGATAAAAAAAAAATCCACCCACAACAACAACAAAAGATTGCTCTACCGAAAATAGTTTGTTCTGACTAAAGAAATAAATTAGTGATAAATAATTTTAATAGAAAAAGCATCATGAAATATGAATAGAACCTTCTTTTTGGGTTTGAATCGGAGCTTTTTGAATACAATATTCTTCTCCCTAATATCCTTGGTAGCCATTGGTGAATGATGAACATAAGGATAAAGTAAATGTCATAGTGGTTATTGAAAAGGTTAGATTACTATGTCTTCGAGAAGAGTAATGCCTTATTCATGTGAGCCCTCCTTAATTATTGCTTGACTGTTCTGTAATGATTTGTATATTTTGGTAGTTGGAAATGTAAAGTGGTTTTTCAAGTTATTCACAATTTTACATATAGCTTTATGAATAATCTACCTTTCCTATGGTTCTTGCAGAATACTTTGTAAGTCAAGGTTATAGTTACAGATTTTCAAGAATTTAGATAACATAGAGTTTAATTTAAATTGTTACGTCATTTATATTCAACTCTGATGGCTATGTTCGGATAGTCAATTTCCCTGTGTAATTTTTTTTCGTTGGTTTCCCTTTGAAGTCATCATTCCAAAGAGGTTCCATTACATAATTTGGACTTGTCTAGATTAGAAAGTTGGGACTAATTACAAAAGAAGTTATTAAATTTGATGGTAATTGTTTAATGTACTATTTTTTTAATAATGGAAATGACCAATATAGAGTAGATGTTTAGATGTAATATGAATATGTAAAAATAAATAAATATCAACTTAATTAAAGAATATAAAAAATCAAAAGTAATATTTCTGATGGCTTAAAAATTTAGATGTTGGGTTAATAAATAATACAAACCAATTTGCTATATTTTGATTTTGTTACTAACTTTTGAATTGGCTTTGCTACAATACCATGGTTTATCAATTCCGCATGCCAAAGAACCATAAATTATTTCACAACCAAAATATTTTATAATAATATCACAAGATTCTTAACCATGGATATTCACCCCCAAGTTACCATGGATATCATTAACCTATAAAAACTAGGCTATGTTTCAATACCATGGGCCAATACCATGGCTTATCAATACCACATACCAAAAAGAACATAACTTATTTTACAATCAAAATATTTTAAAACAATATAAGATTAACCATGGATATTCACCCCCACCTTACCATGGATATTATTAACTTCTAAATAGAATTTGTTATAATACCATGGGCCAATGACATTTATTATCAATACCATGTGCCCAAAAAACATAACTTATTTCACAATCAAAATATTTTATAACAATATGACAATATTCTTAATCATTGACATTCACCCTCACTTTTCAATTGATATTATGAACTTTTGAATAGGCTTTGTTATAATAGCATGGGGCTAATACCAAGGCTTATCAATACCACATGCCAAAAAATCATAACTTATTTCACCATCAAAATATATATTAAAAATATGACAATATTCTTAACCATGGATATTCACCCCAAGTTTACCATGTATATTATTAACTTGTAAATAGGCTTTGTTACAATACTATGGGCCAATACCATGGCTTATCAGTACCACATGCCCAGAAACCATAACATATTTCATTATAATAATAATAATAATAAGAATTTAATTTTATAACATTTTTTAAATTGAAGCTAAAAAGAAAAATGTTATAATTACTTTTGAGAGATATATAAAGTCTTCATCCTTACCACTACTAAAACTATTCCCATAGAAATTAAATTAGGGTTTTAATAGAATTAAAAATGACAATAATTTTATATTTAAGGATGTGAAATTTATATAATACAAATAGTGTTAGTAAGCACCAACATAGATCCATCTTAACTAAGAATACAAGGGATGACAAAATTAAATGTTAAGGGGAGAGGAGTGGCAAGGGGAAAGGGTAGGAGATAGTGACAAATCTGGAGGGTAGAGAGAGAGAGAGAGAGAGAGAGAGAGAGATAGAGCGATAGATAGAGAGAGAGAGAGAGAGATTGGGAGGAGAGAGAGTGGGAGGTGGGAGAGAAATGGGAAGAGAGGATTCAAAAGAGATAAGGAGAGAGAGATGGATTTGGAGGGGGATAGAGAGAGGGAAGGAAGAATAAATACATAATGGGAGAAAGTTGGAGAGAGAGAGGAGTGTGGGAGAGAGGAGAGAGAGAGGGAGAGGAAGAGATGAAGATGGAGGGGGAGAGATATATATAGATATGGAGAGAGTGTGTCCATGTTTGGGGGTAAAATAGAGAGAGTGAATAGGAAAGAGACATATAAATGCAAAAATAGATACTATATAGGATTATATAACTAGCCTAGACCCATCTTATCCTCGAATATATCAAGAACTGAGAGGGATCAAATATTGCGAGGTGCACACCTTTCCACATGTTTTGCACTAAAAAAAGTGGTTTTCACCTTGAGATATTAGATCCCTCTTGGTGCTTTATAGATCTGAGGTTAAGATGGATCTAGGCTAGTTATATTTATTTGAATTTTTTATGAGGAAAATCATACGTGGATATTTTTTTATAATTTTAGCATAATTACATGTATTTGATGTATGGTTTTGTATAAATTATAACTATATATTTTTCATGAAAATTATTTTTCCACATCAATACAAAAGGATGGAGTGTTTAACATAGGGTTTAAGGGGTGACATAGTGTTCTTGTAGGATTCAAGGTAATGTCTTGTTGAGGCCTCGAAAATCGCTGCCACAACAAAGGGGAAACCACCCGGTCCGGACCTTAGTGCAGCTCCTTTTCCGTTTGGAATAGTGGTTCCGACTGGGGATAATGGGACCAGTTTCCCAAGAATTATAAGTAAACGGGATGGATGAGTGACTTATGACATAAGATGGTAATAAGCGGATAGCTAAACTATAAGCGAAATGTAATAACTATAATCTGATCCCGGGACTTATCACTTGGCAAAGCGTAGCGTTTGATGATCTGTGCTTTAAGGCAGGCATATAGATGACTCTAACACTTTAAGCATAGATGTTTAAACCATTTAAACATTGCTCTGCATAATTAGTTATGCAAAGCGATTAGAGTGGATTACTACACTTAATCATTCATATCATTGATACATGCATGGGTGAAAGAGATAACAAATCATCAAAACATTCAATAGTGAAACGAAATGAAGATTCGTTGTTATATCGCATACATGCATTCAACAATAGCAAAGATAACAACACAGTAATTCATATAATAAGAAAGAACACAGATACATATAATAGTACCATGTAAGCTGCTCGATCAATCCAGTATATTAATCACTATGTCGCAGTCCTTCCTTCAAATCAGAAAGCATTCCAAACAACAGAAAGTCGTGCGCAATTGTGTAAAACAGCCTTCTAATCAAAATTCAGAACCGTTTGTCGAGTTTCACAAAAGAATATAGACTGAAGCACAATAGTGCAAAACTTCAGCCTTTAAGTCTATTACAAAATTTTACGACCCTTTCCAAAACAATGAAAGGGTCTATAAATACTATACTAATCTAAATATCTAAACAACTGAAAAGCTATTAAATTGGCATCAATAAATGTTTGTTCCATCTTTCTTGGCAATCTGGCAGTTGGCGGAAATGCTTCATTCGGTGGGTTCTTTGCCTTTACTCCTTAGCTGACATATCGCCAGCATTGGCTCTACTTCTGGTGGAGTGTTGAGACACGAAGTTAGCTGGGCATCATATGTAGCATCTTGAATGTCGGGGATCAGGCATCCGAGGGCATCTGTTAAACACTTGAGAGCAGACCTTTGAGTATGTGGCTTGACTAGAAAGAGCCAATATGCATCAGAGGTTAAAGTATTTACTCCGGTAATTAACTTCCTCTGTTCCTCCAAGTCATGATAACTTGATTCTTCAAGCATATCTGTTGTTGTTATGCTTCCAAGTGTGCACTTGGAGATCATGTTTGCCAAATAAAGTGTATCATTGACTAGGTCGATCATATTGCTGGCAATTATTTTACACCTGGAAGCCGCCCTTTCTGCTTTCATTACCTGAGTGTTCCATTCCGTGAAGAGTATGTCCTTGTACGCTTCATGGATTCGGGACAAATTCGCCGCTTTGCCTTCATCAGTGTCTTGCCACTCAAGATAATCGGATATGGCATCTTCGGCCTGATCCAGCTCATTTTTGGCCTTTTCTATTTGCTCACACACTGTTGTAGATATTTCGCATAATGGCTCAGCCTTAGCAAGTTGTTGACATAGGAGTCTGATTTGAGACAGTAATGTGCTATTTATTTGAGTTGCCTCTGCTCTGAAATTTTTCACATTCTGTGTGCTCTTGATACCTTCGAGCTGTGCTGATAGTTGAGCTATTCGCTCATCTTTCGATTGCATCATCAGCTCATTTGATGCTTTCAACTGTGACAATGCCTCCGACAATTCTTTTGCCTTCTGCGTTTCACTTTGGTTTATCTTTTGTCTTTCAATTTGCAGTTGCTGGGTTAACAAATTGTTTTCCTGCTGTTGAGCCAGCAACTGCTCTTCCACCTGTGCTGCTTTGTTTTTCGCTTCTATTACCTCTGCCTGTAATGCATATATTTCATGGTCCTTAGTCTTCAACAGAAGACTCACCTCCGATGCTTTGTCGATAGTTGCTGCGGAATATGCTCCCGCGAATTGAGACAACTTTGTTAGATCATCGGAGGGATCTAAATCCTCCTTCTAGACCATATTGCCCGTGACTGTTTGCTCAGGCAAGATAGAAGGTTGATCAAGCCTTCGTCTTTTCTTAGAGCGCTTAATAACGGCTCTATGCTTTGGGCTGTAGAAAATATCCAGGGGAGGAATTTCTTCCACCTAGAGAACAATTTGATCGGAAGGGTCCTTATTGATTACCTCGACATCCTGTGAAATGGGTGGGCCGCTGGTTCCTCCTAGAACCTGAGAAGAAGTGGTATCGGGCGCATTGGTTGTTTTAGAGGTGTTTGTGTCTTTGGAGCCTTCCTTACCACTGATAATGGAATCGAATTGGTTCCATTGTTTAATCAATTCAGGATCGATGGAGGTTTGCTTATGTTGCTCTGTATGGGCTTTGCTCCGTTCTTTTTCTTGTTCTAACTTCTGTTGTTCTTCAAGTGCTTTTCGCTGTTGCTCCTCTTGCGTTTTCCGCTGCTGCTCCTCCAATTCCTTTTTCTGCCTATCTGCTAGTTCCTTCTACAGTTTTTCTTCTTCCTTCTTCTTCCTCTGCTCTTCTTCCTTCTTTGCCTTTTGCTGCCTTTCTATCTGCTCCTTTTTCTGCCTCTCAGCCTGCAGCTTCTTCTGCCTTTCCTCCTGTTGTTTATCCTGTTCTTTAGTTGTAACAGGAGGTGAATGTATCTGTTGCCGACCAGGCTCGCTTGAGGAAGACGCTGGGGTTGTGGATAATAACTCTAGGGGCAGAGTTTGCAACCTCTGTTCCCTAAGTTTATTAAACTCTGTCAACGCCTCATCATTGTATTTCATTATTGCAAGCTGTTTGGCTTGGCTTATTGTCTCAGTACCTGCGAACAGGTCATCAAACATATCCTCTTGATGATCAACTTTTGTTAATTTTTCTTGTTCTAGGGCAGTGTAGGCAGTTTGCTTTGGATCATAGAGTCTGCTTGGGAGAGTGGCCAAGAATAAAGCTTGGAGTTTTGTCGCTTCTTTTTCTGCATGCTTGTAATTAAGGAGAGTAAAAACCCCAATTCTTAAAGGAAAAGAGGGCCAACCTCTCTTCTTCTCCTCTTTGAGAGTTTGTGTGACACTCTCGGCCATAATCTGGTAGCAGATTTCCCGGGCTAATAGCTTGTCTGGGATATATAAAGGGAGGACAAGTGGCCTAGCCTTACTCCCAAAAACTCTGATATAGGTGAAATACTCCTCCCCGAACCAACTTGCTACGGCTGGTAAGTCAAAAGAAGTTTCATAGGAAATTCTGGAAATGGGTCTGTCATAAATAGAATAGTAAATGGGCACCATGAAACCATTACAAATTTGGTACAAATGGTCCTTGTAAGAGGACTTCCACAATTTCTGATGGTATAAATGAATGGGTGTTGGATCTTGGGTGGTCCATCTCCAACCGAGGACAGGAAACTCAGAATTAAGACACAGGGTATCCATAATGTAAGCAGAATAATAAAATGGCAGGATTTTCCTTTCGGTGACTATAGTTTTGGCTCTAAATTCACGAATAGCTACGACCAACTTATCAGAAAGAATAGTGGCCCAATCCATGATTATAGCATTGATAGCCGCTTCCATTAAGGGAACCATGTCAATATTGATATTAATGGAGTCATGTAATCCCCACAATCTACACATCATAATCCCCGCATAGAAATAGGGAGAAGCCAAAGAAACGTTGGAGTACTTACCCGAACTTTCATGCTTGTGCTTGGCTGGGTTCTGCCTCCAATCTCGGAGGGGTTCGGATGGTGATTCATTTTCTTTTGCGAATTTCTCCACGAAGGCTCTGTTGTAGACTAGCTCCGGTTCAGGCAGATGATACATTCACCTCAGGTCATCAGGATTGAATGACCCGAAAATCCTTCCGTCCCTTGTATGCAAAGTTCTATCAGTGATAGGAATTTCTTCAATTGCCCAGCGCACCACATCTGTGTAAGGGAGAACCTACTCTCTGGCCGCTATTCTGTGTAAAAAGGAGTCGGCCAAGTCTTTGAGCGTTGCATCAGATTTCCTTAGTACATCAACACTAGCTGTTCTCACTGTCACTTTTGGTTGCTCGGCCTCCAACAGATTATATGTGCCCTGCCATGTGGTCCTAGCAAGACCAGTGCACGTAGTGTCCGAGATTAAGCCTTTCTTCGAAATTGAAGCAGCTTGACCTGCAACAGGTGTTGTAGTAGAACCAGAACTCCTCTTATTTTTCTTCCCCATCATGTTCAGGCTTTTCTCAACAAACGAACTCTACACAAGTGCAAGAGAAATCGTAACATGAGAAATAATGAAGACAAAGCATAATGGGAAAGATATATATCACTTGAAGCGTGGCGATATTAATTTTCAAAAGGTGGCTGCGGATCCAATCACTGGTAAGAGATCGCATATGCATTAATGGTGTTTTTAAGGCCTGCTACCCATTAAATGACCTTTACACTGTTATTCAGTTGAATGACCTCCTAACGCGTGCAACAGATATGATAATGCCTTAGACGCAAGTATTCGTTAATCGAAGGGGAAAAGTTATTAAATACGCATGCATTACCTTATCCCTGCATTTAACGGCATTTTGAAATCTGCGCTTTATCAACCGGATTTAAATATAACTTTAAAGCTTAAAGCAATCACTTTTTGAAAATGCCGATTACCGATGAACAATGTCGCATCGCATGGGGGAAAGAGTTACACTATCGTTTGAAAGTAGCCCTGGCGAACGCCGATTGCGATATCGCATCGGACTAGCATGTGAACACATTACCAGATGCATATTAAGTGATTTGCCGACTTCCGATAGCGATATCGCATCGCATCGGGGAAAGACCTGAGCGCCTTATGAGAGTGCATAGGATACCGCCGACGGCCGATAGCGATATCGCATCGGGTCGGGGTTTAAAACTTAAAGCGTTTTCCCACAAGAGGCAGTGCCGATAGCCGATCGCCGATATAGCGTCGCATCGGGGTATAAGATATGTGCTCTTTTTTGTGTATGCATTGAATACCGCCGATCGCCGATAGCGATATCGCATCGGCAAAGACCAAAGTGCCATTTAAATGCGTCTCTTTTGTTATTGCGATATGCGATCTTGCGATTGCTTTATCGCAATAACGAAAGATTGGTTTTATTTTGGGAACGTTGTTATTCGAAAAAAGGCTTCAATTCACAAACACATTTGATTATCATATCCTTTTCGAACAAAATCATTAATGCCAATTAATTTTTTAAAAGGGACCCATTTCATATGTTGATTGTTATGAATACAGATGATATGAAATGGGGGGTTGTTGTAGGGCACAACA
This sequence comes from Pinus tabuliformis, assembly GCA_031772625.1. Classification (NCBI taxonomy): domain Eukaryota; kingdom Viridiplantae; phylum Streptophyta; class Pinopsida; order Pinales; family Pinaceae; genus Pinus; species Pinus tabuliformis. Next base: position 591,153,105 of record CM062808.1, on the reverse strand, counting down.
TGTCTTTAAACCTCAACAACCTTTCATACAACTTATGGAACATTGTTCCTACGAAATTTAAAACCCCATATTCACATTAACCAAGCTATGTGCACACCTAGGTGTTCACATGCCTATTATCAAGAATCCCAACCATCACAAAGTTGACATGGAAGCCCATCATTGACATATGGAACCAATAAGAAAAATAATGATCATCATTGTTATGAAATCGAACCATCTTTAGAAACTAAGAAAATATTATTGTAGTTGCATGTATTCCTACGTAAATTATGTCTATTGACATAGGTGGTGGAAAATACGATAAGTTTTTTTTCCAATGATAAAAAGACATCATTTTTGTGTTAATATAAATGCAAATATGTAATTTTCATCATCTAACATTTACTAAATTTGCTTTAATTGAACGACATGATATTGTAATATGTTCAACATCAAATGTTTGGGAAATTTCAGAATTCCCATAGGATTCAAAATAATTTCATAAGAGTCTAGTACTGCTATCTTCATAATGTATGTTCATAAACAACATGGTATCCAAGTTAAAAACTAGTATCCTAATTTCAATGATATGACACTAAAAATAAAAAAATGTATATATGCATGAATATTTAAGTCTTAAACTAAAGGAAATGTGTCCTCTACTAATTAATCAACACTTCTCCTTGTAGGTTTTGTTCATAATGTATTTGACACAACTATAGGATGACTCACATTCTGGATAACCTATCAACATTTTAATGTAACTACTTGTGAATGTGATCAAAGGGTATAACTCTGAAGGTTCTAATTAGCTTCATAGCTCTAATAGTCCATTGATGCAGTAAAGAATTGTTTAAGGAAGTATAACCTTTCAGCCAATCTAAAACAATTTTTGAATCCCCTATCACTTGTAAGTTTAGATCATTGAAGTGAAATAATTAAAATGACTAACATAAACGACTGATTTGTATTATTGTATTAGTTGTTAAGTAGTCATATTTATGTTAGTAGACTAAACTAGTCATTCACGTTAGTCAATTTTAGTTGTATTACTTATTAGCTAGACCTATATTTTAACCCCAGACTAAATTAGTTGTTTATGCCAGTCATTTTCAGTTAATAACTTAAGATTTCTCATTTTTTGTAGTATTTCACTTCGAAAAGCTATGACGGCTAACTTGTTCAGTCACCTAGTCACTAATTTCACCATTTTCTACTAGTGGGGGCCCACAATTTTGGCACTTCATCTCCTAGGTTTAGGTTTTTGGATGTTTAGGGTTTTCCATTGTTTCACAATAACAAATAGGCCTTTCAGCCACATTGTAACACAATTAAGGGCCATGTATCCACCGCATCTCTTCTCAGAGATAAGATATAATCGCCAAAGCTAGTTTATTTTTATGTAAGCATATTTAAGTTCTTTGATGTTAATGAAATGAAGTTTTATTTATGTTGCATTTATCTGTATATGGGTATTTATGTATTTATTTGCCTTCCTGCATATGTATGTATCACCATCTACGATTTACCATGCATTATTAGATTCGAAGATAATATGAAATATTTGTTCTATAAAAAAAATCACAATCTTGACATAAAAAGTTCACATCATTTTCTTTTAAGAAAAAGGAACAATACATACTATAAAAAAACAATTAATTTGTATGGATAAATAATTCCAATATCTAATTACAATGGAAACTTATAACTAATTTTCATAATAACTAAAGTATCTAATCCATATAAACTAATTGCTTCGTAAATGAAGACCTGCATCAGTTCATATTAAATGTCAAAACTCTTACTACATGATACATCTCACATAGCTAAACTTTAAAAAATTATAAAAACTAACTAGATTAGAATTTTATTTTAAATTGTTGTTATATTAATAAATAATAAAAATAATTAATAAATTAGTTAAACATATATATTTCCCATGATGGGTGTATGTAGGAGCTCATCTTGTGCCCTTTTCCACCATGGTTCACCATAGAATAGGTAATTTCTTGGCCATCGGTCATCTGGCATGCTTAGTTATTTTCTTGGCCCTACCCCCAGCTCAACTTCTCTGCAAAGAACATGTTCCCAATCTTTCGGGGGGCTGCCATGGATCATTATAGACAATTAATCTCAGAATATATGGAAAGATAAATTATTGATATTTAATAACAGGTTTGCAAACACAAAAAATTGTCCTTGGTACCATGTGGAACAGGAATCCAAATATTGGATTCTGGCTATTGGTAATTACACCAAAGCCAAGGCTTTTGCGAACATGTAAACAAGGTATTTGTACTTGCATATAAAAATCATTATTGGTAGGGTCCTTAGCGATTGAGTAGACATTCAAGAGGAGCTACTCATATGCATAGTTGTACTCATACAAATGATGGATAATGTCCATAAAAAACTCAATCTGTTGCTCACATAATTCATTTACAGTCAGCTCACTTGCACTTAGCCTTCATCACTAGACACTAGTGGGGATCCTCCCCAACTGGATAAGGAACACAGTCCCATATCATGAAAGATTTTATAGCCACAACTCAACTCTTCATTTTGACTTACTATATGATTTAGTCTATCTATTTTTTAGTTTTTTCCATGTAAATATTTGAACATGTCTTTTGATTAATCTTTCTGACTAGTAAATGAAGAACGACAAGGGAAACTTAAAATATTTATTACAATATTGTTAACCATGGAGACTTACCCCCATTTTACCATGCAAATTTTTAATTTCTAAATCAGCAATACCAAGGGGAAATATGAAAGCTTCTCAGTACCACATGCCCAAAAAACATAACTTACTTTATATGACACTTTTTGGTTGAAAAACATAGCTACCTCAAAGATAAATCTCAATGTTCCATATGTGTATCCTACTAGGAAAATTCTAAAATGTTCAATGGAAAATAAATCTCTATCATTGAGCTAATAATTATCTATCATAAAATTAAGATATTATGTATTCCAAGAAATTAACTCTAGCCCAAATTCATAATCTATATTAAAAAAAGTTAGCTAAAATATAACCAAAATAATTAAATAAAAATAACTATAATAACGTTAATTTATGGTAAGTAAATTGATATATAAATATAAATATAACCCCTCGCCCCCACCCAAAAAGACATAAATTTAAAGCTTCAAAGGAACATACACATTAAAGAGAATGTTATTCCCAATAGAAATATATAAACCAGAAAGGCATTTTAAAGCTATCACTATGTCCATATTGCATTTGAAAGTGAGCTTGAGGACTTGTGGGTAAAGGCTGCCCAAATACATTACCAATATTTATGGGTCATATGTTATTTATTTCATATAGTGATCTTCTTTGTAAAACGGTTTCAGTTATTAAGAATCACTTTAAGTGTCGTGTGCAACCATAGAGCATATGCATTGTCATTTTTCTAGCCACGGGAAAGCTACAACGACAACCACGAATGAAATATTATTAGGGGACACTTAATTTAATTCACAATGTTCTATAAATTTTATTACAACTATTCGATTAACATCTTGTAACGATATTGCTAAGCATCTTTTAATAATATTCCTGTAATATACCTCCGTTGTGATAAAGAACTATGGTTAGACTGAGTTGGGATAGAAAGAATGGTGGAAAATCTAACGAATAATATTGAACTAATTATGTAAATGGTTATTTATTAATAAATAAATATATGGGATGTATGTATTTAGGAATGAGACACCTCGAAACAAGAAACAAGATTCCTGCCAAAATAAAATAAAGATAAAATCTCATTGAAAAATGAGATTTGATAATAATTTTATATGGAATTTTAGGTAAGCTTAATGGATGGGAGAGGAAAACCCATTAAGTTTCTTAGCTGGAGAAAGATGCTAATCTTGGATACGCATAAAAGTGTTGTGGGATAAAAGTGTTGTGGGAGAGAAAGGAGGGCTATTATGGAAAAGCCTAGGCAATTAGATACAAAAATCCACAAAATCAAGATGTTGCTAAAGAAACCTTATGATGATAGAAATGCATTAAATAACTGATGAAGGGATAAATAGGGGGGATACCGCAGCAAGAATCTCAGGGATGAACTGAAGGCAACAGTTCTAAGTTGGGTGGAAAAGGTGTGAGATTCTCACCTGTGGCTCTCACAATGGTTCTTCTTACATTGATTGATATTTCATAATTATGTTATAGCACATAAAGTTGTACTTAGATAATGTACCAAATTGGTAAGTTGTCAACAACTATTTACTTTAGTTTTTAGAAGCTTGGTAGTTTGTTAGATTCCTTGAAGAGTTGTGGATTTTTGTTGAAAATTATTAATTCTATTAAAATCAATTAATCATGTGATCATGCATGTAACTAAGTATAATTAAATGTTTTTACTCTGCTTGCGAATCGTGAAATTACATTTAAAAATGAGGGCCAAAATTACCTGTGTGCAGTAGACTTACACCTACATGAAACATGCACCTGTTCAAATACATTCTAATTATTACACAATTAATTCCACCAAATTAGTGGAATATAAAACTTGATTCACAATTAGCCAATGGAGAAGTGATCATTATAATATTATTAGGGCCAATGAACCTTACTGTTAGGAAGTTGTTAGATTAATACTTCAATTATTAGGAAACTATGTTCACTGAAAAATGAAACATTATTGAAACGATGGAATATGCATTAAGAAGGGCATCATTATATTTCAGATTGAGGGAAATTATTTCTATGACTTATAAAAACTAAGAATTATGGATCTAGATATAATAATAGGATTAGATTATACGTCTATTTCACTAGTAATTAAAACGCTAATGATAACTAGCATGATAATAGGATTATAAGAAGTTAAGTAAAATTGGATTAGAAGTAGTTGTTTGGTGAATCACTTAAACAAAGGTAATCATGGATCGACAAGAGATTAAAAACATAGGTATTACCAAGGCTTATATATTTCTTTAAATATCTGGTTACAGAAAATCTAATAATGCTATAAAGAGATTAAGAAGAGGGAAAGTCACAAGATGTTAGTGTAGTAACGTAATTTGAACAAGAAATATGCTTTGAAGGAAATATCAAAAATCATACTTCGACGGAAATATAAAAAAACTCCAGTTGTCTTAGGGCCATTTTTAGATGTATGCCTAGAACTATGAGCAACAAGAAAGAGAAAATAAAAACCGATGCCGACAATGAAAAATAAATCATTCAGGGGTTATAGAATGTTTCTTTGTTGATATAAATCATTGTCTCAAAGCTAAATTCTACGAAAAACTAAGTTTTTGAAGAAGAATTGGATGTTATAAGTCATAGGAAGTTTTATGTAAGTAAATTAAACCAAACATTCACCCTTTTGAAGTGAGAGTAATAAGAAAAGACAAAATTGTATATGTGTAGATTGTACTACACATTATGATACTTAGGCCCCCATGATAGATGGCATTAATAGTTCATATAAACAATTCCATAGAATGGTGTTACCATTTAACAAGAATGAATTTCAAAGAATGCAAGAAGGTAGCCTTCAAGAAATCACAGAATAATAATTACCAATTGCATCATTTAGCAAGGAAATGTCAAATCATTGGCAAAACCTTGTATACATTTGCATAAAATACGTAAAATTGGTAATTACTCTGGTAGGTAATACGTCTAAGCATTAACAAAGCCATTAAAACAAGAGTGTATTAATTCAAAAATAGAATTGTTTCAACCGGTTCCAGAATCGCATCCTATGCGCACATCATATCAAAATATTAGAGAAATTTCAATCACAACCATGAAAGGAAACCGTCAACCCTTTTAGGAAAGGGAATAGATATATCGTCAAAATATGGTAACGACAACAAATTTTTCCATAGCAGCTTCTAGAATGAAGAAACAAACATCCAAGTCATAAACAAAGCAAATATTGTTCCTACAGTAAGAGTGGGTGGCACTCTCGACTCTAAAAATTCAGAGATAGTTTAATTCCCATAGGAATACTTCCATGACTCGCAGAAGCCCATAAAATGGTGTGCGCTAACCTAGAAGTAGCAGAGATATGAACAACATGATTTCATTGAATAATCAGAAGCTGTGCGATCCAAACTGTCTCGCAGCAGGAAACACTTACCTGCATAACCCATGCAAAACAAAATAAGTCAATTAAGAGTGAAACGAGTTGTAGTGTTAATGTATTTACCAAACAAATGGAAGAGTACGGGTATTATACACTTACCCCTGAAAATGATACGACCAACCAGGAACTTGACGCACCTCCTCTTGAATCCATCAAGCGTTAGACGTTAATGTTTAACTCCATCCACTTATTAGAAGTATATTAAAGAGCAGAGTAATATGTCACCTACGGTTAGAAAATGGAATAAATCAAACCATTTAGGGATAAATAAATTAGAGTTGAAAGAAATGTTTCAGTGTCGGGACAGGATTTCGCAACTACCACATATTCAATATCCCAAGCCACCCATAACACCTATCCAAAGAAAAATAAAATGATTTGGGGAATTAAGGATTCAAACATCATATACATATCCAAATAGAAAATAAATGTATTTCTATTATTCCTACCCTTAAGAGAAATGCGATGACCAGTAACAATGAATGGTACCGATTAATCCCTTCAGAAGAAGCTTCCTTTAGTTGAAGAAAAACGTTACTAAAAAAACTCTAAATTTAAATTGACAAACAAAGGGCAATAGAACAGATGGTTTTTACCAAAAGGAAACGAGTGAAGAAAGATAATGAAATATGGGTTATGCATAAATATGTCGCTAGCCCGACACAGTTTTTTCCGTTGCACTGTGTCTTTTGAAACTGAGGTAAACCATCGCAGAGGAACCCTGCATGTGAAGGCCATAAATTTTATATGGGGGATAAGGCTCAGATCATCAGTGTTGAGAAAATAGATTTGAATCTAGACCACCATTGGAAATCCACCTAGTGGACAAGCATATTCTTGAGCTATCATGAGACTAGACGTTGGGTAAGTGTCGAGAGGTTTGAGAATTTAGAACTCTGGATGTAGGGAATACCATAGGAAATTAAACCAAGTCTGAAGTTAGGGCTAGAGACATAATTCCTAACCATTGAATGTGGAGCACACATCTCAAACCTCCAACAATTTTCCAGGAGAAGTCATCCAAAGAGGTACATGATGGCCATGTGTAGAGGCAAACATGTCATTTGGTTAGATTGTGCCATATTGGGATGCATAACATATAGGATGAGGATATAACCTCAAGGAGAAAAACTTAAGTAATACCACGGACATTTCAATAATATAAGGAGACAAGTAATACTCTAAATGTTAGGTGGAAACATGTAATTCTTGAAAGAGTGGACCACTTAATTCATAACCTTTGTCATTCTAACTTCACTAACCTAGGCTATATGGAAAATAATTTTCCAAGGCAGTCAACGAGTAGTAACATGGTAAGAAAATGGGATTGCAGTGGTCTTTGGCTAGTATAGCCCTAGTTCCATTGACCTATGGGGTTTGTTTTTAGAATTTAATCCTCTTTTAAGTATATACTATGGTTAATGTAGGTTGAGATACCTTTACCATTTGAATTCAATAAACAAAAGTGTGGACACGTGGTTGGTATTAAACAAATAAGTTTACATATTTGTTATAAAATGAAAATAAAAGATTAATGAAAGAGAAGAAATATATGGATTTGTGACAGATGTTATGAGAGCCTAGGATTAACTCTTGCACCTAATGGGCTTGAATATAAAAAGACAATTGAGTGTGATTATATTTTATAGGAATGAGATATTTTGCATTCCATCAATTTAAAAATAATAATGGTTGTCTTATTATTGGGGAAAATACTTCAGGTTTGATTGTGAATCAATACAAGAATAATACTCTAGTGTGACACCCACTCCTCCCAAGGTCACCCAAGAAAGTAGTCGCCCAAGGTAAACATGTGACGAGAGAGGCTAATATAAGGGATTCAACTTTCTTGGTGATGTTAAGGAAATGGAACTGAAGACATATCAAACAAACCCATCCACATCAGCAACAACACCCTCCGAAGACATGTCAGCCACTTAAACATCTTGTCCCTAAGTTCCAATTATTATTAAGCCTTTTAACTCTTGGTCACTCTTGTTCTATATGAAATACATCAACCAAAAGCCAAATTCACTCTCGTAGGCATGTTTACTGGCATCCCTGGACTTTTCCTAGCAAACCTGTGCCAATGTCCCTGAGATTTGAGCCACTTTTCTAGCCTAGAATCCTGGTCTCTATCCCGAACTTGTTATAACCTTCAGAATCCATCAAAGACATTATGAAAATATGAAAAAATAAAAATTAAATCTCAAGACTAGGCCTAAGCATACCCAATTGAGATTAACATTTTGTTAAAAACTTGGCATCAATGCAACCTGTAGTGTGATAGAAGACAGAGCATAACTGACTGAAAGAACTTATGAATCATAACCATAAGGATGACCTACTTGTCCATTGAACTATTATATCATCAATTAGGTCTTGCATGCAACGATTTAACGTTTACAGGTAAATAGGTGAAATAACCATGACATGAACCAATCATTTAACCATGCTTATAACCAGGATAAAACCATATAAATATAAGAGATATGGCAGTCATTGAATCCAAATATAAACTAGTAAAAAAGTAAGAGAACTTATCTTTTATTAATCATAGGCATATCTGAACAAGTTCGGGACTTCCACATACCACCCGACCATAGGCATGGTTGAAACAAATCTCTCTTTCAGCCTGTCACCCCCATGCCTTATTCCAAGCATGAATATGGGATCTCATAGAAAAACCAATCAAAGAACATCCAAGGTAATCAAAAGCTTAAACGGCCTCCACCCTCATGAAACCATGATCACTCCAAAATTGGTGCTCCAAACACAACTAAACCAAAATTCGAATGCCATCCAAAATCGATCACTATTCTCGAGGAATTTTTCATCTCCTTCTCTCTCAAGATTTACCACAATCCAATCTTGGATCACTAGTCCCTAAATCGAGACTACTCTCTTAGGCTTTAGGACAATCCAAACTCAGATCACTAGGCCTTAAAATGAGACTTATCCCTTAGGATTTACCATGTATCATGCTAAAACTAGTCAAGGGATTCCTAGGCCTTTGGGAATGAACCTTGAGACTACCTCTGCCATGGATTATGAAATCCATCTGAAATACCAAAGCTCAAAACTGAGATAAACATCCCAACATACCATGGCATCCATAAAAAGGCAAGGCTAGGCTCAAAACCATTGTCGTAACTTATCAAAACCATGCCACCTACAACAAGAGAACCATACACCAACATGAAAATCCACATATGTCCAAACCAGCTAGGAAATCACACATGCAAAAGGTTACCTACAAGTATTCCTACTAAAACATCTTTATCCTACATTCCTTCCCCTGATCCTTTCTTTCCATCCTTTCTCTATGCTTGACATTCCTTCCTTGACCCAAACTAGTGTGCTCCAAGAAAACTCTAAGTGTCCAAAAGTGAGAGAGAGAGAGAGAGCAATGAAAGAGCTCCAAACATAATCTGACAAAAGGTTACCAACTGATCCTCAGAATCCTTTTTATGAATGAGGCCTCTAATTTGTTCATTTCCCTTTATTTTCCTTCAAATTCAATCCTCACATGTAGCCAGTGACCTTTCACTTTACTTTTCTCCTAATTTCCTTTATTTTCATAAATAAATGTGAAAAAAATTCCTTTTTCCTTTTAATACCTTTAACTGTGGTCTTATTTTTCGTTTACTAAGTTTTATTACATGGAATTTTCCCGAGGGATATTACAAAACCCTCCCCCTTGGGGAACACCATCCTCAGTGTTAAACCACACCATGGCCTTAGCAAAACCATTAAAAAGAAAACATACTACCCGCAAAGCTTTATAACTTAGCTTGTTGCAGTATTCATAATGAAATACCTGCTCATAAGCAAAACACCACGACAACATGAAAATATAACAACCATAATAACATAACACCCATACCACTTATTGGAGCTTGATAACTTATCTCATGCTGGTATTTACACCCATATACATATATGTGCATATACCAAAGAATTAGCAAAAGTTATGCGAAACATATACCAACATCAAACCAAAACTGCTTTGTCTCAATCAGTAAACAATGAAGGATACATAGCCCATGTCTAATCTTCCATCTCCTTTGTATCTTATTTAGGCCCAAATTGCATCCACTAAACTTTAAATTTCTTTATGGATATGTTCCTGAGCATGAGATGATTCCGCTACAATATGCACAAAGGATATGGCTGAAACTCTCCTTCTTGCCCCACCTATAATACAGACCAATCAATAACATGATCAACATGCTTTATACTTCCTAACCAATGAAATATGGAAAACATCATTGACATTCACTGTTGGAGTAAGTGCAAGTTGACATGCCACTCGTCCAATCATCTCAAGGATCCCAAAAGACCCAAAATATTGTGGTGCCAACTTGAAGATGAACCAATCATCAAAGAGATTTTCTTGGGTTTGATGAAAAAATACACATGCTCCTTAATCTGAAACTCCATGAAAACCGTGTGTTGATCCACATAACTCTTTTGCCTATCTTTTGCTACCTTTAGATTCTTCTTTATAACCTACATTTCCTGCTCCATGTCTATGAACATATCTGGTATAATAAGTACCCTATTCACTGGATTTCTCCAGTTGATGGGAGTGTTACAAATCCACCCATACAATGCCTCGAAAGGACTTATCCTCAATGAATCCAGATAATTATTGTTGTATGTGAACTTGACCAATGGAACATAGTCCTCCCATTTCCTCTACTGGTGCATCACGTACATCCTCAACATATCATCCAAGATGTAGCTGACCCTCTTTGTCTGTCTATTTGTCTGTGGATGATAAGTTGTACTGTAGGCCAACTCTATACCCAAGCCTAGAAATAACTCCTTTGAAAGCTTGGAAGTGAACTTTGCATCCCTATCTGACACAATCTTCTTTAGAACACCATGCATTCTCAATATCTCTCTGATGAACACCTGTTCTACCTCACTAGCCGAATATGTAGTCTTTCTTAGAGTGAAGTGAGCTACCTTGCTCAACCTCTCAACCACAATCATAATAGAGTCATGTTTCCTCACTTTCCTCAGAAGAACTATGATGAAATCCATGGAAATGACCTCCCATTTCCATTTCAGAATCGCTATAGATTCTAATAAACCACCTGGATGCTTACATCCCTCCATGACCTACTAACAATATAAACATCTATCCATGATCTCTGCCACTTCCTTCTTCATATTCCACCAATAGTAGAACTTATTCACCACCTTCAACATCTTTTGATATCATGAATGACACAAGTATGGCTTGGCATGAATGTCCCTCAAGATAAGATTCTTGAGCTCACTACAATTCGGCACATAAATCCTGTCTCTAAATCTCACCAAACCATCTGTCGTGAGATGGTAGTCTGCAATCCAATCACCTGTACCCATACCTGCACCTATACCTATACTTCTACTTATACTTTTGTTCTGTTGTCACCTTTTCATAATCTCCATGTATTTGTCCTCTCATTGCCTCTCATTGTCCTGCCTCCAACATCCTATCGTTTAACTCTGTCCCATAAGAGCTCATAGCTACTATATGATTTTCCTATACCTTCCTGCTAAGAGCATCTACAACTCAGTTCCCTTTCCCTTTCATGTATCTGAGCTTGAGGTCAAGTTTACTAAGGGTAACCAACCATCTAGTTTGCCTAGAAATTACATTTGCCTAATCAAACAAATACCTCAACCGATTGTTATTGCTCATCAATGTAAACCTCCTTCCCAAAAGATAGTTCTCCACATCTTCAATGCATGTATAATTTTTATTAGCTCGAGATCCTTCGTCGGGTACTTACGCTTATGCTCATTTAGTTTATGTGACTCATAGCACACTAGCTACCCTTCTTGCATTAGAACTCCACCAAGTCCTCTTTTGCAAGAAATTGCACAGACTACAAACTGCTTGTCTGGATCCGAAATATTTAGTACTGGTAAATGTGTCAACAACTACTTAAGCTACTCAAAATTAGACTCATACTCCTCTGTCCATTTGAACTTCTTACCTTTCCACTACAATGATGTGATAGGATATGCAATGCATGAGAAGTTCCTAATGAACCTCCTATAATAACCTGTCATTCCCATAAATGATCTCACTTCATCCACTTTCTTAGGAGCTGTCCACTCCATGATGGCCTTTATCGTTTCTGGATCCATTGTTATGCCATCATTGGAGAAAACATGCACCAAGTAATATACCTCAGACTGAAAGAAGTTGTACTTGCTATGTTTAACATACAACTGATGCTCTTTTAGTAATCTCAACACTGTTGCTAAATGCTCGGGATGTTCTTCCTTATTCTTAGAATATGAGTATGTCATCAATGAATACAATAACAAAGTTTTCTAGATAAGGACGCAGCACATTATTCATCAAATACATAAATTTAGCTGGAGTATTAGTCAAACCGAATGGAAAAATAACACACTGATAATTCCCATACCTAGTCCTCAATGTAGTCTTGAAGATATCCTTATTCTTGATGCATACCTGATGGTATCATGATCTCAAGTTGATCTTAGAGAACATTGCCACTACCTTCAATTAATCGAAAAAATCATCAATCCTCAAAAAAGGGTACATGTTCTTGATGGTCACTTTGTTTAGTTGTCGATAGTCAATGCACAATCTAAGAGTTCCATCTTTCTTTTTCACAAACAAGACTGGTGTGCCCCGAGGTGACACAGTGGGTCTGATGTATCATTTGTCCAATATTTAATTCAACTGCAACTTCAACTCTACCAACTTAGTTGTGCTCATCCTCTAAGGTTCTTTTGATGCTAGAGCTTCCCCGGGCACCAACTCAATAGAAAATTCTAACTCCTTGTGAGGTGTAAACTTTGTAATGTCCTTAGGAAATACATCCTGAAATTGCTACAAAACTATGTATGTGCTTAACACGTCCGCATCCTCAACTTCCCTACCTTTTCACCAGAAATATGTATTACAAACATCACACAACCTTTTCTACAACTATGCTTAGCCTACATAGTGGTAACCATCCTCACTGATGTAGGCTTATTCCTCCCCTGCAAAGTCCTATTTTCCCACTACCATCCGCACACTCAATGGCCTTGTCCAAGCAATCCACTTTTGTTCTATGGAGGTATATCCAATCTGTACCCAAAAGCATACTATACAATCCTAATGGAAATACATTCAAATGTGTTTATGTAGGCATACCATTTAACTCAAATGTGCAAGATATTAACTAATGGTGAACTCGCTTCTTTGTACCTGTAGGCAGCTATACCAACCAAGATTTTGCATGCACTTCTTTTCTAAAAACACACTTATCCACTAGGTCAATATTAATATAACTACATTTATATCCAAGAAAAATCAAAATAGAAACAACTTGGTCACAAACATTACCATCCATCTCAATGATCGATCCCTTATGATCGACCTACCTATTTTCCACACTTGCATAGACTCGAGGAATGATATGACCAACATCACCAACTTTATGTGCCTCCTGATCAGTGTATATTTGAGGTCTACCACTACTTTGATACTATGAACAATCCCTCTTATGATGATCCTTACCAAATATCCAACACCGCAATGGTTCCCTACCACCGCCTCTTGCTTGTAACTCTTCACATCCATTCTCAGCTATATTGAATGTCTTGTAAGGAACTGCATTTTATTCCTCACTTGCATCTTGATTCCTTCCTCTATTTGGTGGCGATTTTCTTAATATTTCTCATTTATTTTCATGTCATGCTTAGGCTCAACTTTGCACTTTGACTACTCATAATTGTTAATTTTTGTAGCTAGGATAAAATTCCACATTGAAAAACTTACGTGACCAACATGGTGATTGAATCAAATTCCTCTTTTTGACAGGGCCAAAATCGATCCAAAGATCACCTAATTTGGTTAAGATAAAGTTAAGTTTCAAATTAATTTATTCGTTCATTCATTATGGAGAAGGCCAACCCTAACCACTTGGGTAACTCCTTGGGTGAATCTCAACCCAAAGTAAACCCTCAAGAAAGCGTATAAAAGTAAGTGACCTCAGGTTAATTTGAACACACTTGATCAAGATATGTTTCAATTCTTCTATTTTGTTTTGGCCTGCACATGTTGATCAGAAGGAGTTCACACAAGGTCTGAAATTGCAAGCGCAAGGTTCACTCTAGGTTAGGGTTTGCTAGATCATGGTTGTTAGCATAGAAAAAAAAAATTGTCCATGGCCACAAGCATATATTAGGAAAGAGAGTGACTTTGAATCTCTATTCGCTCAGTGATAGTTTAGTGATAGTGACTTTGGGTTCATAGGTATGTCAGAAGGTTCTGGTCCCCAGTCTCTCGCACAAGGTAGCCATGGCAGCGACCCTTCCATCTTAATCACTCCCATAGCATCAATAAAGAAGTTACCCTGCCATCTCGGTCACTCGCATAGCAATGATAAGGGAGTGGCTTTGGGTTTTGTTTATTTAGTACCATAGTCGCTTGCATCAACACCTGATGAGGTGACTATTCAGTAATAGTTTCTCGCATATAATTATAAAGAGAGTGATCAAGAAGTTCTAGTCACACAAAGTTAGTCGTGTTGACGACGACCAGAATTCAAATCTAAAATTTGACATCTTGGATTCAGCCAATTTGAGTGATCTGGAAGATCTGTGTTTCTCTCTATAGTTATAACATATTTGTAGATCTGATTTGTTGTTATCCACTGCAAATCATATGTATTGAGCTCATTATACTCATTGCTGAAATATTTTTATGATTATCTACTAAAGAAGAAGATTTGAAAGGGTTTTCCCCTTGGTGTTTTTTCCTGGTCTTGGACCAACCTGTTTTATCTTATGGTTGTGTTGTTGTCTTCTCTATCATTGCATATATTTTTCGTTCTTCAGTTACATTTATGATTGATTATATTGGTAATAATTGGATGCATTGTTAATGAAAAGATAAATTGGGCTCAAGTAACTGATACAGCATAGAACAGTCAGAAAGTTTAACATTGTATCAAAGCTAAGGTGAAAGAAAAGCCCAAGAGAAGACAATCTTTGAAGCCCTCTCCTTTAGAAATAATATTACCTATTCAAGCTCAACATGGTTTCCTCTACCTTCAAGGCACATGAAGATTTGTGTCATGCATCAAATTTTGCTACATGGAAACTCAAATTGAAAATCATAGCAGACAATAATGATGTTCTAGAATACATTCAAGGGAGGATGCCGAAGCCTCTAGAAAATTCTTCCACTTCTCTCAAAAAAATTAAAAGAAAGGTGATTCTAAAGCAATGAAAATTATAGTAGGTGGTTTACAAGATCATTTAATTTCTTATGTTTGTACAACTGGAAAGAAAACAAGGGGACCATTTCGCTCTAGTAAGAACAAAACGCATGACATCCTCCATCTCATTCATTCTGATATATGTGGCCCAATGCCTGTACATTCTGTTGGTGGTCATATATACTACATTACCTTTATTGATGACTTCTCAAGAATGACATGGATATACTATCTTAAGAACAAGGATGAAGCCTTTGAAACATTCAATGAATTCAAAGCCTTGATCGAAAATCAATCTGGAAAGAGAATTAAATTCTTCAGGTGTGACAATGGAGGAGAATACATGTCAAAATAGGTGATAGAATCTTGCAAGAAAGACAGAATCAAGAAGGAAATGATTGTTTCATATACTTCTGAACAAAATGGTCTAGCTGAAAGAATTAAGAACAAGTCTATATTAGAAGATTCCCATGCTACGCTCCATGACCAAAAGGTGCCAAAGGTCCTTTGTACCAAAGCTACATCTACTATTGTATACGTACAGAAAAAGATGCCTCATCAAGAATTAGAAGAAAATAATCCTGAAGAAATGTTCACAGGCATTAAGCTTGAAATCAACCTCTTCGTGTATTTGGATGCCCATTATATTTTCATGTTCTGAAAGAGAAAAGGAATAAATTGGAAGGTTCTTTCACAAAATAACATTTGTGGATTATTGTGAAAATTTTAAAGCATATAGAGTTTATATTCCTCGTCAGAGGAAGGTTGAAATTAGTAGGGATGTAACATTTGATGAAGGTGCAACTCTGTAAAAAGCAAGAGATCTTCCTTGACCTCTTCCTCCCAAGTAAGAGAATGATGCATGGTCCATTTGTACTTGAGTTCAATATGGTTTATGATCCCATAGAACCAATCGATCCCTTAGATCATCCTCCAAGTGATATTCCCTCTAGGAAGAAACCACTTTGGCTTCACAATACATTACATGATCTTGAAAGAAATATCCCCATCTGCAGATCTTTTAGAGAAAGGAAACAACCATGAAGGTATCATGGATATGTTGGTTCTATGTGTACTATTATTCATGGAAAACTATCCACATTCAAAGAAGTAGTAAACGAACAAGTTTGGAAAGTTGTTATGCCTGAAGAGTATGAATTAATTATTAAAAATGATATATCAGATATTGTATCTAGAATGAAACGGAAGTCTGTTGTGACTTCAAAATGGCTATTTTAAATCAAACATGTAATTGACGACAAAATTGGGAAATATAAAGAAAGCTTTGTAGCTTAAGGCTTCTCTCAGAAAGACGAAGAAGATTATTATGACATATTTTCTTCTGTAGCTCAATATACAATAATCCATTCTATAGTTTCCCTTGCTACAAGTCAAGGATGGACTCTTCATCAGATGGATGTAAAGACCAAATTCCTTCATGGCATGTTATAGGAAGAGTTATATGTTGAAAAACCATAGGAATTTGAAGTAGAAGATCGAAGAAAACATCTTTGCAGATTAAAGAAGGCATTGTATGGATTGAAACAAGCTCCCTAAGCTTGGTATTATCGTATTGACTTTTACTTAGTGAAGTTGGGATTCACAAGAAGGAATGTCAATCCTAACCCATACTTCCAAGTAGTGCAATGTATGCCACTAATTTTAGTTGTATATGTTGATGATTTATTTTTGACAGGTGGTAAGTCCCTGGTGATCGTATATAAGAGGAATATAGCCTCTGAGTTTGAGATGAAAGACCTTGGTCTCATGCACTACTTTCTTGGCCTTGAAGTATGGAAAAATCTTGGTGAGATTTTCCTTTCACAAGAAAAATATGTTGTATAGTTGTTGGAAATATTTGAAATGACTTAACGTAAATCCATGGTTACTCTAATGGAAATGAGCTTCAAGAAATTATGTGGAGATGTTGCAAGACCAAAATAAGATAATCCATCCCAAGATAGACAATTAATTGGGGCTTTGATGTTCCTTGTGAACCCGTCTAGACATATGCTATGCAGTAAACAAATTAAGTCAATTCATAATGAAGCCTGCCACATGCATTAGATAGCTTCTAGACACATATTGAGATATTTGCATGGGTTGATCACACTTTGCGTGAGATATTTTGTAGGAAATTTTCAACTTCATTGATACTCTGATGTTGATTGGGCCAAAAACTTTAGTGACAAGAAAAGCACATCTAGATGTTGTTTTAGCCTTCGATATTCCATGATATCCTGGATGATCATGAAAAAAGTTTTGTAGCATTGAGCACAGCCGAAGCAGAGTACATTTTCCACTAGCATGACTAGCTATGAGGAAGTATGGTTAAGAAAGCTCTTTGGAGATATATTTGAGCAGGTCCTAGATACAACAATCATATACTATGTCAACAAGAGTGGAATCTATTTGGCAGAAAATCTTGTGTTTGATGACAAGTCCAAGAAAATTTAGATTCGATACCACTTCATTAGAGACATGGTGTAGAGAGGAGATGTCGAGCTCCATCACATATCAAAATATGAACAGATTATAGATATTCTCAACATGGTATTACCAAAGAGAAATTTCTTGATTTTTAGAGAACAACTTGGACTAATGGATGTAACCACTATAGATAAGTGGGAACACTCATCGAGGACACTGAGAATACTATTCCCACCTTACTTGAGCTCCCGGAGTGAGGAATTGATATATGGGGCTCTTGGGGTTGAGGGAACTATGGAGAGGGCACTACTCTATATGTTACCCAGGGTAGAAGAATGTTGCTCCCCTCTCTTTATAGGGTCCGAAAATGTTTCTCCCCTCTTGGTCTTTGCAGAGTATACCCAAGTTGGCATCATACCCTCAAGAAAGCCAGCTTGTTCGAAATACTCCTCCCCATTCTAGCAAGTGAGTTGATAGTGTAATTGGGGTGTACAACCTAAGTCGATTATGTTGCAGGTGTTCTACCACATGAGTACTAAGGGTCATCATTTGGAACATCGGTAGGAAATAGAATTGGGTTGGAGATGTTCTCCCATGTATGATATATAATCTTATTCTCGGTATGGGTGGAATTTATTTCTCCCTGATTCTTCTTCTACTTCTAGATCCATTAACTTTTTAGCAGATAGAGTTGAGCAGAGATAGTAAAATCATTACAAGATGATGTGAAAGTCAACTAACACAAATTGGCAAGTGTTATTATTCCTAGCTAAGAGGGAGCATAAATTTTGGAAACTAGGGTCAAGTTCCACATTGAATAACACATATTACCAAGATGATTCTTGCATTAAATTCCTCTTTTTATGATGACCAAAATCGACCAAAAGATCACCTAGTTTGGTTAAGAAGAAATTAAGTTTTCAATTAATTTATTCATTCATTCATTATGGAGCAGGTCGGCCCTAACCACTTGGGTAACTTCTTGGGTCAATCTCAACCCCAAGTAAACCCTCAAGAAATCCTATAAAAGGAAGCGACCTCAAGTTCATTTCAACAAACTTGATCAAGGCATGCTTCTATTTTTCTATTTTTTTGGCTCACATAGGTTCATCAGAAGGAGTTCACACAAGCTCCAAAATTAGATGAGAAAGGTTCTCGTTGGGTTAGGGTTTTTTGGATCTCAGTCACTGGAATAGAGAAGAAGTTTTTCTTCCATGGTCACAAGAACATAGTAGGAAAGAGAGTGACTCTAACTCTCTTGTCACTCAGTGGAATTTCAGTGAGAGTGACTCTAGGTTCATAGGTAGATTGGAAGGTTCTGATCCTCATTCACTCACATAAGGTATCCCTAGGAGTGACCCTGCCATCTCAGTTGCTCGCAAAACAACAGGAAGGGAGATACCCTACCATCTTTGTCACGCACACAGAAATGGTAAGGGGGGGAACTTTGGGTTTTAGTTGTTTAGTACCACAGTCTATCACACCAAGAAATTTTTAGAGAAACCCTATAGTCACAGTGGTTTGCATATAGTGAGAGAGAGCGACCAAGAAGTTTTATTAGCACACGGTCATTCATGGTGAGGGTGACCAAATTTCAGATCTAAGATTTCACATCTTGGATTCAGTTAACTTCATTGATCTAGTAGATTTGGGTTTCTCTTTGGTGTTATAACATATATGTAGATCTAGAGATATAATTTATTATTATCTATTGTAAATCATATGTAAGGATGATAATGATGATGATCGTTATGCCTATCATAACTAGAACTAGAATAGTACCTTTGTCTATCACCTCTTCTATCTGGATTTTCCAACAACCTGTCATCTATGATCATGTCAGATCTATCTGACCTATGTCTACTAGGAAACCTACTATCATATGGCACATTGGTTATATCCTCATGTCCATGAATGATCTGACTTGGTCACTGTCGTTGGAAATCTGAAAAACTCTACAATAGTATTGTATTCACCTCTACTTGTTTCTCTTTTGCCTGCATGACTTCGTCATTATCTACTTTGCAGCTACTTATTTCTTCCTTCAGGCTTCTCATTGTGTCTATCATGTTAGAAGAGTGCCTCACACCATGCTTCCCATATGATTCATAAGAAGATTCTATGTTGTCTACGACATTGCTAGCCATCTGATCTCTTTCCTGCAGGGCATACTATGTAAACTAAACCAAATCAAAATAAACCAACATATCTTAGCAGAATTTGGGGAGGATACCTTGTCTGAAAGATCATTAAATCAACATGATACATGTATAACATAACCATAATAGAATATAGAAATATATAGAATAAGTGTATCAATGCATAAACATCATTCTAGCTAGTGTCTAGGCATCAATGCAAGGCCATATCAACAATGCATGTTATGGCATCATGCATGACAACAACCATCACTCCATTGCACACATTTCCACATGCAATTATCAACATGCATAAGCAATTCTTAATCAACTATACACATGTATGAACGCATGTAGTCGAGCATAAGTGATCAATTCTTGTAATCAACCTACAAGACTCATACATGTAACCAAAACACCCAACATATAAGGATGTACTCAAGCTACATATAATCATATAACTAGTCATATACTTTTGATAACCTTACTCCTCATGAGAAACTTACTACAATCATGGTCAACATGATGCATTGAAACAAGGACATGGAGTGAAAGTGTAAGAGACGCACA
Source organism: Pinus tabuliformis (assembly GCA_031772625.1). NCBI lineage: Eukaryota > Viridiplantae > Streptophyta > Pinopsida > Pinales > Pinaceae > Pinus > Pinus tabuliformis. The sequence goes on along the minus strand of CM062808.1, from coordinate 591,132,621 downwards.
TGCCACTGAAATGCATGCATAACCAATACTTTCACACAAGGAGAATGCAACCACACTCTGATATCAATCTGTAAGACCCTCACCTCCCAGGTCTGTCCAAGTAACCAGTCAAACGAGGTAAGCATGTGATGCGAGAGGCTAGTATAAGGGATTTAATGTCCTTGGTGACCTTAACTAAATGGAACCAGTGGAACATATCAAACAAACCCATCCAAATCAACAACAACACCCTCAAGAGAAATTTCAATCACTTAGACATCCTATCGCTGAGTCTCACAGATCATTTAAGCCTTTTAACCCCTGGTTACTCATATGCTATAGGCAAGATAGCGGTCAAAAGCCAAAGTCGCTCTCATAGTCCTATGTGCCAGTGTCCCTAGAATCTTTTGAGAAGACCTGTGTGAGTGTTTGTGACATTTCAGCCAATTTTCTAGCCCAGAATCTTAGCGTCTACACAGAACTTGTTATAACCTTCAGAATCAATCAAAGATAGGATGACACTATAAAAATATAAAAAATAAACCTCGGGACTAAGCTTGACCAGAACTTGTTATAACCTTCAGAATCAATGGAAGACAGGATGACACTATAAAAAAATAAAAAATCAACCTCAAGACTAAGCCTGAGCATCAATGTAACCTACAAGTCTATGATACAGGAAAAAGCATAAATGAATGCAAGAAATTATGAAACATAACCAAAAGGATCACCTCCTTCTCCATTGAACTATTATATCATCAACTACGTCTTTCATTCATCCATTTAAGAAATAACCATGACATGAACCAATCATTTAAACATGCTTATCACTATCATAAACCCATATAAATATCAGATATATGAAAGCTATTAAATCCACATATAAACTAGTACGAAGGTAAGAGAACTTAGCTTTTACTAATCATAGGCAAAACCAACTAGTTTCAGGACTTCCACATACCACTCGACCATAGACATGGCTGAACTGTTCTGTGTGGAGCATGATTGTTCAGAGGTCTTTGTTTCAGCAGGATGTATACCCCAGGAGGTTTGTACACCCCTCTACGTGGGGGGGTGCTGGGACTTGTCCCCCCCGCGGGGGTCTGAGGGGGGCGATCCCCCTCGGCTGGGGGATCCAGGGGCCAGCGGTCCCTCGGCGAGGGTTCGGGGGCAGCGCCCTCGAAGCTAAAAACAGATGTAAAATTGACTTGTAAAAGTATAGTAATTTCTAGTCAATCTAGGCTATTCATTAGGCAGATGATCTAACGGTAGAACTTATGTTTAGGTTAGGGTTTTTTCCCTAGAAGGAAACCCCTCTCTTTGTATGAGGGCATTTTATTTGAGGTTGAGTAATAGATGTGTATTCGGTGAGAGAGAAACAGAGAGGTGATACTGTGAGATAAAACAAAGGATATTACAACGGATCTGCCGTAGGTTGTGTCTCTTCATTTTTCTGAATAATAGAAAGGAAGGATTGGATGTTCGGGGTGGATGTAGCCCAAACTGGGTGAACCACGTATATCTGTGTCTCTCTTGTTTTATGCGTTTTCTGTGTTTATATTTGTACAATATTTTATGTGTTCCATTGCTCCGTAATATATAATTTCCTAACATGAACCATATATATCTTTCAGTCAATCACACTCGTGCCATATTCCAGACATGAATGTGAGATTCATAGAAAAAGAAATCCAAGAACAACCAAGGGAATCTTGTTATGAAACCAGCTCAAGAAAAGATAGAAAAGATAGATCAACACCTTAGAATTCAGCCTCTTCGAGGGGGCAACCTCCTTTACATTACATAAATGAACAATTCTTGGATGATACAAATGACAAAACCTCCTTTCTATATATAGGAGTCTAAGGAGTCACAATATAATCCAGCCGACCTAACAATAATAATATGAAGCCATAAAAATAACAATAGAGGGATTCTATAGGGCACAATAATAACAATATGGGGGCAATAGGGGCACAACAATATTAATAAGGGGTATAACTACAATAGTAATGGGGTAATCACTAGTATTATAGGGACCCAACATGCCCCTCTCCTTCAAAAAAGTGTTGTCCTCAATGCTTGAGTAGTTATGGATACTTCTGCATAAAATTCTCATCCTCCCATGTGGAATCTTCAGCGGATAAGTTCTTCCACTTGATAAGATAATCTGAAATTGATCGATTTTGTAGCTGTCGAGTTCTTGTTTCTGTGACTGCTTCTGATTCCAATATAATTTTTCCTTCCTCGTCAAGTTCTGGAAATATTGTTTGAACTAGGAGCTTGTCGCCTATAACCTTCTTTAAACATGAAACATGGAAAACTGGGTGCAATCGAGAAGCTGCAGGAAGCTCCAATTTGTATGCCATAGTACCAATCCTTTGCAACACCTTGTACCGACCATAATACTTTGGTGATAATTTATTATCCTTCTTAGCTTGCTTGAGGGGAATTTGCTTATATGTTTGTAGCCGTAGGAATACCCAATCACCTACATCAAAACTTCTTTCACTACGATGTTGATTTACCTGTTGTTTCATTCTATTCTGTGCCAACATGAGGTTATCCTTTAAGAGTTGGAGGACTTGTTGTTGATGTTCGATGTGATGTTCCACTGCCTGAACCTTAGAATTTTCTCTTAAATATGATGTGATGGATGGTGGTTGATACCCATAAAGTGCCATAAATGGGGTCATTTTTGTTGCTGTATGGAAGGAAGTGTTATACCACCATTCAGCCAGAGGCAACCATTTGACCCATTGTGTCTGTTTATCAGATACAAAGCAACGAAGATATCCTTCCAAACATTTTTTACTATCTCAGTTTGCCCATCAGATTGAGGATGATAAGATGAGCTATGAGCTAACTGAGTACCAAGACAAAAAATAATTCTGTCCAAAAATTTCAAGTGAAAATGGGATCTCTGTCACTTACAATAATCTTTGGGTTTCCATGTAGCTTTTGAATTGTTTCCATAAATGCAGTAGAAACTGTACTGGCTTTAAATGGATGTGATAATGCACAAAAGTGTGCATACTTGGTAAGTCTGTCAACTACCACCATGATGACACTCTTTCCCTCAGACTTTGGTAAACCTGTGATAAAATCCATTGAAACCTCCTCCCAACGTTGGCTTGGAATGGATAAAGGTTGTAATAGACCTGGTGTCTTAATTGTTTCAACTTTATTTTGTTGGAAAACCAAACATTCCGCCACAAACTTTTGAATATCTGATTTAAGGCCATCCCAAAAAAATTCCTTCTTAACCCTGTGGTAAGTTTTTAAAAATCCTGAGTGCCCTCCTAAGGGAGAAGTGTGCAATTCCATAAGAATCTTTTGTTTTAGCTGGGAATTCTTACAGAGGTATAAGCGATCTTTGTACCATAACGAATCATTTTGCCAGCTAAATGTATCAGACATACTGGAATCTTGTTGTAAGTTTTGAATAAGTGCCCACACTTCTTCGTCATTCTTCCATTCCTCCCTTGCTTCATTTATCCAATCTGGTTGGATAATAGAAATGGCACACAACAATGCTTCCACATCCTCATCCTTTCTTGAGAGTGCATCTGCCACCACATTTTGCTTCCCTTTTTTGTAGATGATTTCAAAGTCATAACCCAACATCTTTGTGACCCACTTTTGTTGCTCTTCAGAGGATAATATTTGTTCTAAAAAGTATTTAAGGCTATCATGATCCGTTTTTACCTTGAAGTGTCTTCCCATTAGGTAGGGTCGCCATTTCTTAAGTGCATGGAGTATTGCCAACATTTCCTTCTCATAAATAGCTTTTTGTAAAAACTTTCCCTTGATTGGACGACTTTCAAAAGCAATGGGTCTTTCATCTTGCATTAAAACAGCACCAATTCCATTTCCTGAAGCATCACATTCCACAATAAAGGTTTTTGTGAAGTTCGGTGTAGCTAAGACCGGTGCTTGGCACATTGCCTCTTTAAGATGTTCGAAGGCCTTTGTTGCTTCTGGAGTCCATGAAAATGCATCTTTCTTCAATAATGTTGTTAGAGGTGCTGCTATTCTCCCATAATTCTTAACAAACTTGCGATAATACCCTGTCAACCCGAGAAATCCTCGCAGATGCTTTATGGATGTGGGAATTTTCCATTCCTTAATGGCTTTAATTTTGCTAGGGTCTACCTTAACTCCTTCATGAGATACAATATGACCCAGATATTCCACCTCTTGTACTCCAAAGAAACATTTGGATCTTTTTGCATATAATTGTTTCTCCTCCAATAGTTGTAACACCCTGTCAACATGTTCAACATGATCCTTCCAAGACTTGCTGTAGATTAGTATATCATCAAAAAATACTAACACAAATTTTCTAAGGAATGGTTTGAAAATTGAATTCATCAAACCTTGAAATGTTGAAGGTGCATTGGTAAGGCCAAAAGGCATGACCAAAAATTCATAATGACCCTCATGAGTTCTAAATGTTGTTTTCAGAATGTCTTCAATCTTCATTCTGATTTGATGATATCCGAACGAAGATCCAACTTGGTGAAGTAAATTGATCCATGCAATTCATCCAGTAATTCATCAATGACAGGAATGGGAAACTTATCTTTAATAGTGAGCTTGTTGAGCTCCCTATAATCCGGACACATGCGCCATGATCCATCCTTCTTGTGCACCAATACTACTGGAGCAGAGAAAGAACTTTGACTTGGTTGAATTATACCAGCCTCTAGCATTTCTGCAACCATACGTTCAATTTCACTCTTTGGACATAGGGATATCTGTACGGCCTGATGTTTGGAGGAACACTTCCTGGAATCAGATGAATAGCATGATCATGATCACGAATAGGTGGGAGACCTTTGGGAGTCTCAAATACCTTGGAATGATTGTCCAAGGCTTTTTGGAGATTTGGAGAAATAGATGATTCCAATGTGGAAACATCTAGCGAACATAATTGTGCAATTACACCTCTTTGTTCCTTTTTTAGAAGCTTTGTCATACCATTAGAGCTGATTATCTTTCTCGGTTTCCCTGCAATACCCCTTAATTCAACTTCCTTTCCTTCCATAGAAAATTTCATGAAAAGTTCTTGAAAATTAAAAGCTATTGTACCCAAGGATTGTAGCCATTGGACTCCTAGTACAACATCAACACCTCCCATTGGAATGGAAAGCATTGGGCTAGTCAATACATATTCTCCCATGGATAGCTTGATATTATGGCACTTTCCCGAGCAATTTATTGTTCCTCCATTTGCAACCATCACTTGACACTCTGGTGCTGGATATAAGAAGCAATTCAATTCTTTTGCTACCTTACAATGAATAAAATTGTGGGTGCTTCCTGAATCAATCAACACTATTACCTTTTTCTTCTTGATTTGTCCTTCTATCTTGATGGTTTGAGGAGTGGTAATTCCCGCCAATGCATTACAAGATATGGTCGGATTCATTTCTTCTTTATCTAGGCTTTTTTCCTGGAGTATATCCTCTTCTTTTGACCTTTCTTGCTCCTTTTCTTCTTCCTCTTCACAATCTATGTAGAATAATTTCTTCTCAGCACACTTATGACCTTTAGTGTATTTGCTATCACAACTGTAACAAAGCCCTTTTGCTCTTTTTTCTTCCAATTGTTGTGGTGTCAACCTTATAGGTTGTGGAAGACTAGGGCAACAACACTTCCGTCTTTATAGTTGTGAGTGGTATGCTTCCTGGTTGCCATAATTTTGCTTTCCATTTTTCTTGCTAACCTGAATGCCTTCTCTAATGAATCAGGTTCCCAAAGGCGAACATCATGTTGGATATTATCCTTTAAAGACCCTATGAACACATCAATCCTATGCTCCTCTGGAATATCTTTTACCCTTATGTTCAATTTTTGGAACTCCTCAATGTGCTCCATTATTGAACCCTTTTGTTTGAGACTTATCAATTGGCTAAAAAAAGTGTTGCTTTTTGTATCCTCATAATGTGCTATCAATTCTTCTGTAAAAATTGCCCAAGTGATAATTTGTTTATGAGAGCAAAGCCATTGATACCATACAAACTAATTTGGTTCCAAATATAAAGTTGCCATACGTACCTTTTGTGTGTTTTGCACATTATTGAGATCGAAGAATTGCTCCATCTGTAATATCCATGTGGCGGGATCCCTGCCATCAAACTTCCTCATATCGATTTTTGGAATATGGTGAGTCTTCGATCTAACATTAGAGTCTATGGAGTCATGATTAAAATTTCTTTTGTTCTCATCATGAATTTCCTTTAGTACCCTTTCACCCTTAGTGACCATTTCTTGTAGCAACTTATTCATATTTATCTTCAATTCTTCCATCTTATCATCCATGCCATCAATTTTAGCGTCCATGCCATTCACCTTAGCTTCCATGCCATCCATCTTAGCTTCTACGACTTTCTTTAAACAATCCATCTTAGCTTCTACACCCTTCTTTAAACCATCCATCTTAGCTTCTACATCTTTCCTTAAACCATCCATCTTAGATTCTGTTGCTTTTTGTGCACTTGTTCTTGTAATTTTGATATATCATATAGCATTTCTTCTTCTTCTTCACGATTCATGCTAGAGCTTTCAGGTTCCTTACTAGGTGTTTGCATTTTCTTTCCTCGGGGAATCAGTTACCGATAATAGTTCTCTAATATGCCCTTTGAATTCCTTCAAAATAAATTTTCAAACCAAGCTTAAGCAAAAATTAATGAAAATCTACACACCTTTTTTCACTTTGTATGAGCTCGATATTGCCTCTGATGTATCTCTGTACTTTCTGATTATCTAGTTCTGAATTTGTGACCTGTAGTAGCCCTCTGTTTCCTCTTTCCAATGCCACAACTCTGACCCAAATTGGATTCTCCAAGGAAGAGTTATGCAAAATCTCCCACAGTGACTTGATTATAGACTAGTTCAGTAGAGCGAACTTGTACGACGTGCCAAGAGTCACTGTTTCGACCTTTGGATCTGAAAAACACCCACAAGAAACTACATTCCGTCCTCTTTCTGTACCTTCTTACGAAACTTCAATCCGATCCCCTAGAGAGAAAGTTATGACGATTTTCCCCAGGTCACCTGTTTTGAATGTAATTCAAGAGTCTGCAAAGAGACCAACTTCCTCAGATCATATATCCGCAAATATCGCGCGAAAAGCTCTGAAATGTGGACCCAAGGTTCAACGCGATTTCTTCTCAAATGGGTTTTTTTTTGCGACTTCGGAAATGTCACAAAAAAAAGTTATAGCGAAAATGCCACAATGACCTGTTTGGAGCAGTGAAACCCTAGAATCCAAAGCTTTGATACCAAATGTTATGAAACCAGCTCAAGAAAAGATAGAAAAGATAGATCAACGCCTTAGAATTCAGCCTCTTTGAGTGGGAAACCTCCTTTACATTACATAAATGAACAATTATTGGATGATACAAATGACAAAACCTTCTTTCTATATATAGGAGTCTAAGGAGTCACAATATAATCCAGCCGACCTAACAATAATAATATAAAGCCACAAACATAACAATAGAGGGATTCTATAGGGCACAGTAATAACAATATGGGGGCAATAGGGGCACAACAATATTAATAAGGGTTATAACTATAATAGTAATGGGGTAATCACTAGTATTATCGAGACCCAACAAATCCAAAGGTTAAACCACCTCCAAGCTCATCAAACAATGATCACACCAAAATTGGTGCTTCGATCACAACCAAACCAAACTTGGAATGCTATCCGAAATCCATCACTATCCTTGCCGAATTTTTCGTGTCCTTGTCTCTTAGGCTTTACTGCAATCCAATCATAGATCATTGGGCCCTAAAGCGAGACCAATGTCTCACGCTTTATTGCAATCGAAACCCAGATCACTAGGCCCTAAACCAAGAATTCTCATTCATTCTTTACCATGTATGTTGCCAAAATTAGTCAAGGGATTCCAAGGCCTTTGGGAATGAAGCATGAGACCACCTTTGTTGTAGATTCAAAAATACATCCAGAAAACCAAATCTCAAAACTAATATAAACATCCCAACATACCATGGCATCAAGAAAAAGGCAAGGCTAGGCTGAAAACTAGTGTCACAACCCAGAAAAGCCATGCCGCAAACAACAAGACAAACATACACCAACATGCAAAGCCATGTATGTCCAAACCATCTAGGAAATCACATATGGAAAAGGTTACCTTCAAGTATTCCTGATCAAGCTACTTGATCCTACTTTTCTTTCCTTGATCTGTGTTTTCCTTCCTTTCCCTTTGCTTTCCTTTCCTTCACTGATCCAAACTAGAGTGCTCTAAGAAAACTCTTGAGTGACCAAGAGTGAGAGAGAGAGAGAGAATAATGGGATAGCTCCAAACTTGAACTGAGAAAATGTTACCAACTGATCCTTAGAAGCCATTTTATGAATGAGGCCTCTAATTTCTTCATTTTGCATTATTTTGCTTCAATTTCCTCCTCACATGCAGCCTATGACCTTTCCCATTACTTTTCTCCTAATTCCCTTTATTTTCATAAGTAAATGTTCCAAAACTGCCTTTTTTCCTTTTAATGCCTTTTTGTTAGCCTTTGCCAATTTTCCTTAGCCAAAGCACACATCGAGTGATCCCCACTAGCATATATTTTCCCAACATTTAGTTTGGAATAAGTTTCCCTTAACCGTGATCTTATTTTTCCTTTATCAACTTTAATTACATGGAATTTTCAATAGGGTTGTTACATCTAGGTTCATGGAAGTTTGTCGTCAAGAAAAGTTTTATAATTCCATTGTGAAAGACCTAGCAAGGGTAAGTTATGTTATAACATCTCACTAAATAAAATTAGTTTGTTATGGTGGTTGCACAATAAAACGGTTTAATTTGTGGGTGAATAAGAGTAGCTAAGGTCATATTGACGATAAACATAATAACACATCATAGATTCCACTAAAATGATTGATACCATACTTTAGTCATACAATTATGCCAAAATAAAAAATCACAAATATCAAATTAACATAATAACCTATTGTTCTGAACAAATCCATTGAATAGGTAAAGTGAATATACGAAAGCAAATTATATGTGAAGATGAAAGGACATTTTGATATGAATGGATAATATATTAAAGATTCCTCATCTATTTAGACATTTTTTATCAAGGTTTAAATTACTAATATGATAACTTTAATTACAACAAAATAGAATATTACAACTCATCAACTCTATCTAGATTCACTATTCCGACATTATTCCAACTGTTATAAGGTTATGAGAGTTATAGGGGTGCAAATCGAAGGGGGCCACTAATTCATTTGATAACCAAAGTATATATTTGCTTCTTCGATCATCATTCATGTCTATTTTCCCTTGAAATATCTTCTAGGATAATTGGTGTGACTACATTTGGAAGGTATTCTCTAGCCAAGGCATATAAGTAAGGGGTGAAAGTCCAATTGTTAAAAATTATATCTTGGTTAGAACGCTCATATTTTGGCAAAAAATGGGCCATTAAATGTTAGTAGAGTCTCCCCAATTTGGATTTGCTAAGAAGCCTCAAGCTTAAGAGGACCTTTATACATGCTTCAAAATATGGTATTTTTTAATTATACAAATTCAATATAAAAGAAAAGGATGATACAAATTGAAATTATAAAATACAAGAATTAGGGATGTCAAGATCTCAATTCCATATAATTATTCTCAAATATCTTGTGGGGTGATTCCTAATCCTGGACTGGACCTGGCCTACAAGAGTGGTTGAAATAATGATTAATTGTCTATATAATCCATAAATGGATGTCCTTTAAACTTTTAGAATAAAGAGCTCCATGCTTGTACTTGAAACCTTTCACATAGAAATTCAAAAGGCAAATTTTAACAATGAAACCAAGGCAGAAAGAAATGTGAGTGATGTTTAATATTCTCTTATGAATGGATTGATAGATGTCGATTTTCCACTGTGTTTTGCATGAGCGCTAAACTCCCAAAACCTTGTCTGGTTATTCCAAATGGGTAAAATATAATGATAACTTAGTGATACATTGAACCTGTAGGGGTCACACTCGAAGTCCTATACATCGGTGAATTGTGGGAAATGATAGGTCTCCATATTTGATCCCTGTCATCATAAAAAGAGGTCGGGAAGCCTTAATACTACAATGTAATCCTCCTTTATCTTCTCCAATCAATTGAGGGTTGTCCTAACCTTATAAAGGTTTTTCTTTTGTTTTGAAATTGAATTTATATAGGTCCAAGACATGTACTAGAATTACTCCATGTAAAGGGCATATTCACTCAATTTATTGAGTCTAGGAGTATCCTCCTAAGCGAAGGCCACCTACGGTGGTTTTCATTGTAGAAAAACAACTCAGTTTCTTAAACTAGAACAGAAGCACTTGTGGGGAACTACACACATTATCTAAGCAAGTGATATTCCTTAGTAGCTTTCAGGACAATTCTCTCAAAAGAAGGGAATCATAGGACTTGAATGGTGTACATACACAAGGAAATACCCTATAATAAACCTTAGGCTTCCATAACTTTCAATGGTAGAGGAAAGGAAGTAGATAATAGGAGTGATGATGTGCTAAGGGAATGGGTAAAATTATGGAGATTTCAAGGATGAAGATGCTAAAAAGTAATCTTTATGGACAAATGGAACAAAGAGATTGGGTTATACTAATAATGGATTTAAGAAAAAAAATTCCTTAATTAAGTCCTCACATTTTACCATTCTAGGGAAGGATATGGAAATAAGGGCATAACTTATGAAATTTACTGATTAAGACCACTTTAAAATTAAATAGGAAGAACCTAACCATAAAAGTGGTTGGGATAAAAGACTAGTTTACACCTAAAGTATGCATGCTTGATGTATACACTGGTATCAAATAGTTGCATAAAATAAAACAATGCAAGTAGTTAATAACCATTATTCCCCTTTAATTATATTATAAAAAGGGAAATTGGAAATTATGTATTTTGAATGTCATGGTACTTTGTATAATTGTGAACAAATATATGAAAGTATACATGTTGTTGTTGTATTGCTAATGACCTTGTACATGTTTGTATGAAAACTTGTTGAGTGTCGGTGAAATGCACACAACTCAAGATCAAATGTGTGGAAGCATGCTTGAAGAGAGGCATAATATAAATATAGGAATATGTGTGCTAATACTTGAGCTATCACGTGACAACAATGAAACAAAAAGATATTAAAAAGAGATGTGGATATATATATGTGTGTGTGTGTGTGTGCGATTCAAATTTTGGAGACCATGCTTATTTGGGAGAAAACAATGGAGAAGTACCAAAAAATTTTGGGCCATGCATAATCATATATTTCTTATCAATTAATGTTTCCTTTCATATTATAGTTATAATATTTTATGCATCGACCCTTCTATATGGTGAATCTCACATACTATATTGGGAAACTCACACATAGTGGCCTTGAGAACATTCAAGATGCCATAGAAGCTCACACAACAACCTTATCAAAGGGATTGAAGTAGGTATGGGTATGTTTGACCCCAGATTCCCTCACCTAGTTCTCCTGCTAGCATCTATAGAATATCTAAATGCTCTCTACATAACTGGATGACAACATCTAGAACAGATCTAGAAGCTCCCAGAAGAACTGGATGAGGGCGTCCGGGGTCAAACATACCCAGAACTACTTCAAGCCTTGTATGCTCTCATAAGGCTATTGTGTGAGTGTCTAAGGCATCCTGAACGCTGTTAGGACCACTGTGTGCGAACCTTCAAGGACTAATACAACTTGATCTAACTCTCAAGCACTTGATACTCTGATAACTCACTATGCCAGCCTCCAAGACAACCTATACGCTCCCATAATCCTATGTGCTACAAACTAGCGACTAAAATTTCTATTTCTATACCAAATTCCTGGGATCAGAAAACCATAAGTCAGAGCAAACCTTACGCCTGTGATTTCGGAAACTTGCATGAAATCCTTCCGTCAAATGTGTGCGAACCAAGACAATAAGAGTAGAGAAGATAGCTTGATCGAATGTGTCCAAATGATCTTGAGGTTTATTTTACTTATATGATTTCATTAGGGTCATGTTGGGGTTAAGGTTGACCCAAGCAATTACCCATGTAGTTAGGGTCGACCCATTCCATAATACAAGTAAGAATAAAATATTTCATAACTCAACTTCAACCATAAATCACAGTAGGTGAACTACTTATATTCTAATTTAAAATCTAATAGGATATACATAAGTTTAAGTCCAAAAGAATATATCAACTATGAACTTCTAACCAATAATTCAGATGGAAAGCAAAACGTGGTAGATGATGTTCCTCCCAACCATGAATAAAATCGTCGAGTTCCCCCTGAGCTAGAAGCTTGTTCGTTTCTTTTGCAACCTATTTTTGGTTTCCAAATCATGTCTCATATACATGAGGGTCACCAAATGTTTCTCTAGCAGTGTCCTACATTTTAGGGGTATTCTTATCCCCTTAGCTTAGGTTTCTTCTTCTTTTCCTTAGAAAAGTAAGAAAAAAATTGTTTTTCTACAACAGTTCAGAAAAAGGTTCTTTTCTCTCCGAAAAATTTATTCCCTTAGTATTTATCCTCAACTGAATGGATAATTATCTGAAAATTTCATTTTCTAATTCACAAGATTTTTTTCCCACATTTCCTAGCTTAACATCTCAATTATTTATTATAATAAAAATTTGATCTACATTTATTTTTCTTTCTTGGTGGCCCACAGCGCACCAGTCACGACACTAGTTTTTCTTTGAAACATATGACCATAACAATATTTACATAAAAATAGGGTGTTACTATTTCACCCTCTGAAAATAACACCATCCTTGGTGTTCCATTTGTTATTCCATGTCTGACATTTTAACAAAAAAGACTTGGGTATGCCTACTTCATAGAATCCTCCTACTCCCATGTAGCCTCTTGATGACTAAAGTACTTCCATTGTACCTTAACCTGAGTGACAACTCAATTCTAGAGCATGGTCTCTTTTTGATAAAGAATATAGAGTTGTTTGGGAAGGAAGTCTCCCTTAGGCTCCATCTGTATTACATTCCAATCAACCACATGAGAATTATTGTGGACATATTTTTTTAATAACGATACATGAAATATATTATGCACTTTAATATGAGGAGGTAGATCTAGTTGATAAGCTACAGGTCCAACACTATCTAGAATTTTGAAAGGTCCACAATAGCGTGGGGGAAATTTAGCACAGTTTCTAGTTCAAAGTGTACTCTTCTGGGGCTTGACATGTAAAACTACATTATCCTGCACTTTGAATTATTTATGCACCCTTTTCATGTCTTCATAATGCTTCTCTCGATCTTGGTTTGCTTCGATATTCTGGCAGACTTTCCTCATGCAATGTTCCATTTGTTGTAACACATACATTCCTAATAGTAGCCTATCCTCTTGATGGTTCCAACTAAGAGGTGTATAACATTTTCTGCCATATAAGGCTTCAAATGGACTCATTTTAATACTATATTGATAGCTACTATTACAAGAAAACTCTGCTAGAGTAAGGAAATCTTCCCATTTTGTAGGCTAGTGCTTACATACATTCTCAAAATATCCTCAAGGATTTGCTTTATTCTTTTTGTTTGGTCATCTATTTGCGGGTGCTATGTTATACTAAATTTTAGTTGGGTATCGAGTCCTCTAAAGAGATCCTTCCAAAATTTTGAAGTGACCATTGGGTATCTAACTAATGCAATAGCTTTTGGCACTCGATGCAATCGAAATATGTTCCTCATAAAAACACTAGCTATTTGAGCGGTACCAAAAGTGGATTACACAGATATAAAATGAGCGGCCTAACTTAATACATATACTACTACCATAATACAGTCATGTTGACATTTTTTTTGAGGTAATCCTCTAATAAAATTGATTGAAATCGTTTCCCATTTCCATTATGGTATGCATAGATGGTTGAACAATCTAGTTGGATGTTGATGTTCCACTTTAACCTGTTGGCATTCCATGCATTTACAAAGATATTCTACCACATCTATTTTCATGCCAGGACAAAACAAGTTTTTTCTTAGTGAAATCAATGTTATCCTGGATGGCCTGCATAGGGTGTCTTATGCTACTCATGTAATATTATCTGTTTGAAGGTACCCTCATTGGTTACATGTAATTTGTTTTGATATGTAAGATTTTTTTCCACATTTTCCTTATATCCATTTACTCCTTTTTGCTACATTTTTTTCTAAAGTTCCTAATATTGAGGGTATTATTGTACAACCTTCTTAAACTATTCTAAATTTCCCATATTTAATTTTCTAAGAGCCACCCCCAACACTAGATGTGCATGCCTACTCAAGGCATAAACCAACTTTTTCTCCTTCCCTTCAATGTGGTTAATTTTGAAATCAAAGTCACTGAGGAATGCAAACCATCTTGCTTGTCTAGCATTTAGATCTGGCTAACTTAATAAGTATTTTAGGCTAAGGTGATTAGTCACTAAAGTAAACTTTCTTCCCAGAAGGTAATGCCTCTACATTTTAAGTGCATGTATTAGTGTTTCCAACTCCATTTTGTACACGTTATAATTCTTCTCGTGCACTTTCAATGTTCGGAATCCATATTCTATCACTTCCTTATCCAGCATCAACACTCACCCGCACCCATCCAATCATGCATCTATACATACTATGAATGGTTTATCTAGATCGGCAATTTGAAGTATTGGAGTTGTGGTCAATAACAACTTCAGCCTATCAAAGCTTTCTTTGCACTTGGTTTTCCATTCAAAATTCACTCCCTTTTTCTTCAAAGAGGTGATAGGATGTGCGAGTTTAGAAAAACCTTTGATAAATAAACAGTAATAACCCACAATCCCCATAAAGGATCACATTGTTGCAACATTTTTGGGTACAGACCAATTCATAATAACTTTGATTTTCTCTGGATTTATAGCTAATCCATCATGGGAAATAATATGTCTGAAGTACTAAATTTTATCCTTGTATAATTCACACTTGTTCAGATTAGCATACAATAGGTGCTCCCTTAAGTTCTTGAGTACTCTTCTCAAGTGTTCTTTATGCTCTTCCTAACTCTTGGAGTAAATAAGTATGTCAAATATGAACACTAATACATATTTATCTAAATACAGATGTAGTTTAGTTAAATTAGATACATAAACATTGTTGGTGCATTTATGAGGCCAAACGACAACACTACAAACTCATAATATCTCTATATAGTTATAAAAGTTATATTCTGTGTGTATTTGTCCTTAATTCCTAACTGGTGATAACCAATTCTTAGGTCGATCTTTGAGAACATGCTTTCCCCTCTAACCTAATCGAACAGATCATCTATTTGAGGAAGAGGGAAATTTTTCTTAGCTATTAACTTATTTAACTTATAGTAATCAATACACATTCTCAAAGTACCATCCTTTTTCTTTACGAAAATCACTGGTGCCCCCCATGGGGAGACATCAGGTCTTATATACCCTTTATCAAGTAATTCCTATAACTACATTTTTAATTCCACTAATTTTGGGGTACTCATTCTGTAGGGTGCTCCAAACACTAGAGTTGCCCCAAGAACTAGGTAAATTGTAAATTCTATGTCTCTATGTGGGGGTAATCCTGCAATTTCCTTTGGAAATACATCTTGAAAGTATTTCACCACAGGTATACTATCCGCTGTTTCTTTATCTATCATCTGTACATTAGTTTCTATTTGCACCAAATATAATTGGCATCCCTTCCTAGAACTCCCTTATAGTTGTAGTGGTGTGATTTGATGGACTGATACCATTTTTTATTTCCCTTTGATTAACCAATTTTGTCCCTTTTAATCTACACATTGAACTATTTTTTACTAAGAAGTTGATGACATCACATTTCTTCTCTAACCAATACATGCATATTAGCATGTTATACGATACCAAATGTAGTATATTAAAATCTATTGTGGTGGCATAACCATTCAGATTAATACAACATTATTTTTCTTGACTGGTGACTCATCTCTTCGTACAGATCGCTAATTGGACCAGCCAGGTATTCTTGAGTTTTTGAGTTTTGAGACGACATTCCTCTACCATTTGTGGGCTAATATAACTAAAATGAGCTCCCAAATCAATTAATGCAAAAACAATATGGCTCAGGATATTATCTTCAATTTCAATCATGGTGAATTGGTGCTCAACTTATCTATATTTTAGTGCTACGTTGATTTTTGAAATGTTCTGAGTCAGATCATTAACAATGCATGCTCCTTGAATGGTGTGAATATTTTGAAGTAATTTGGGCTTATGTGGGCAGCCTCTCAGTAAATGAGGCTCCCAACAACCCCATCGCTTTAAAGGTTCTCGCTCCTTAGTGCCACCATTTCTCTTACTATTTAACTCCATAGGCTTTGATCGTGTAAAGGATTGTGCTGGACAAGTACCATTCCATCAGCTCAACTTCTTCTGTTGGTTATCTTGCCAAAAAAATTAGGTGTTGAGGCTTTTGCTTCTTGAAACTCCATACTCGCCTATTTTTATCCTTATTCAGCTAAGCCTTTCCATTATGGTTTCTGTTTCTAAAATGTTAGTAACACAACCTAGCTTTTCTTACTATTTCATCCATTGTTTTTGGCTTGTCAAACTCAATATGCTCCATATATGAAACTGGTAAATAGTTTAGAAACTGTTTTATTTTGGTCTTTTCCTCCTTAATATACGGTACATAGCACAACAAATTTCTGAACTTTGTCACAAATTCATCCATGGATAGTTGTCCCAACTTCATCTCATGGAACTACTTCGCATGATCATCATAATATATTTCACTTAAATAATGAGTATTAAAATTATTTTGAAATTCTTCCCATGATATAGTCATCTCTTCTAACTGATGTACGCTTTTGACCTCCTCCCACCACAAGGTAGATTTCCTTTGTAGCTAGTAAATGGCCAACTTGCCCTTCAAAATTGTTTTACATTTGTACACCTCATATTATTTGATCATGTTTAGTAGCCAAGCCTATGCATCTTCCTCCTTTTCTCCGTGAAATGTAGGAGGTTTAATATTTCTGAATTAACCATATAACTCAACCTTCTTTTTTGACCCTTTGGTGCCCTTGGGGATCTCCGATCTGACTCCCCTCCACTTTATGATTTCTATGACTCTCTTTCTCCATTTTTTCTCTTTTTTCCTTGCATCTGGGTTCTTTTGTGTTTGAATTTCTCCATCCATTCTCGAATCATCTTCTCTTGTTCTACGCTAGCCCTTACTAATTTCTCATCACTACTTTTTAACAACAATATTTCCTATTGAAGGCTCTTAACCGGGTCCACTAGCTAGGAGGGAAGTTAAGTATTTCCTTCCTGCAATTCCACATAAAACTATTCACCCTCATTATTCGTCAGAGGCATGTCTTCTGTCATCTTGCAGTGTTCAGTTTGATTGTACCTTATAAATCACAGAAGAATAATTAAGTGCCTTCGTGGTATTTATTATGTGAATATATATCTTTAAAAAATTTCAACAGATCATGCCCTCAAGGCCTAGTGTAGTATATGGGCTCTAATACCACTTGTAAAGTACCCATTTTCAATATCTAATTTCATAGAAATGCTTAATTTTTTTTCTTAGTCTATAAATCTATTAAACAAGAACTTAATTCTACCACTATTGTCATTGGATGAAATTAAGATTATAATAGTTGATATTCCATTGTTAATATTTTCTTGGGTTCATTGCTATGCTTTTCACCATTTACTTATACCCTTAACGATTTACAATCATGTTTACATATTAATTTAGGTTAGGCACCGACACGAAAAGCTTGACATCACTATGTTATGGTAGACATTAAGTGGCATACGACAAGTCTATTTACTTGCCATTCTATGCATCTAAGTTTCATATTATGCACCTAATGTTTTTGGGCACTTTCATATAAATAATGTATATAGTGCTATAAATTTCATTGAACATTAATTCCATTTAACTATTTTCATATACGAATATTTTAATTTACCTCTTGGCGAATTTGTATTAATGGGTGGAATACCCAAGTGATTCCACAATGTATGATTTGTATGCTCTCTTAGTTGTTTTTGACTCAACCAGGGTTTAGCATTGTTGAGAAGTGACAGGGGTCCTATAGTTAGGTACCACCTCATCATGGCCCATGCACTCCTTTCGAATCTTGTTTATCTCACCTCCATCAAACACTGATTTGAGATCTGGGCCAAATCAATGTTTCTCCTTATATTTCTCTAACCCTAGTCTCATCTTCCCTCCTCGAGAGACTTCATTTCTTCTCATTCTTGCAATTGGTGACTAAGTTGCACCAGAGAGGGTTTTTCCCCATGCTCAACTTTTCCGGAGGTTGTCGAAGTAAATATATTAAACTGTTTCATCACACACAAAACACAACAGGACTTCTAGTTAAAATCCATGCTCAAGTACCTTGTGTTTTCTTTCACTAGATAACTGTTAAAATTTCGTTCTCATTTATTTGTGTTAACTTTAATTTTTTTTAATTTCTAAATGTTGGTAATTATGTTGCAAGTGTGACCCTATCTCCACCTGGCAGTTAGGAGAGGAAACTAATATCTCCCCATGTAACAAGGTTACATCCTCAAGTGTTTTCACCTCCCTCCTTTACCTCACCAGGTTATGGTTCCACTCCTTAACTTGGTGGTTTTATATGATTTCTAGATTGTTTTTATTTTACTTTTCAATTCCTATTAATTGACTATACCTGGGATTTATGTTTACAGTTATACCCTCACTAATTGGAGGTTTCCACTCATAATGCTTCCAAGACACATAATGAGTTTTCCTTGGTCGCGTGCACAAAGGTAACCTCTGATTCAACTTTAGATTTAACTCAAAGTGTCTTATTTTCTGAGTTAAAATTTGAATACTATTTATGGTTCCTCCTTCAGAAATTAATGATTCCTTTATGGTTACTTGCAGGTGTAGTCGTCTCCCTCTCCACAGCAACCCGTCGAACTCGCCTGTGTTGGCTTCGAGATTCCAGGACTAACCTACACCACTTATAGCCTAGTCCCCTGTTCTGAAACTATGGCCTCAATGATCACATATAGATTCAGTCGCTTTGAGTGCAGTCGTAAGGATTCCCTCATGATTTGGTTTGAGGTCTTCAGTTATTTTATAACGCATCTCTGTAATTTCCACTTAATTTCCAAAGCACTGTGCTTCTTTAATCGGGTCTCATGCTTTTGGATTGGTTTCTTTTGACATCGATGGGGTTTACACCTCTGACTATAATAGTTTCCTTTTTGTAACTATTGACCCAAACATGGGTGCATTGTATAATATATAAATTTACTACAATATTGTTTTCATGCTTGTATCGCTACTGTATCTGCGTTTTTGCAATGTCTGTATGCATTACTACAATGTCTATATATTTTTTACTAGTTACTTGTACATGATAATGCCAACCTTCATCTATTATACTCTTTCATCCATTTTAATTTAATTACCGAGAATATATGTTTATTTTTAATTATTTTCTTTCATATACCTCTTAACTGCTTAGAGAGAATGAAATCCCCTCCTTGGGTTGTTTTTAAGTATTGACAACATAATATTTATTTCTCTATATTCTTGACTGAAATGATCTTGTCTTTTGTTTCCCTTAAATTTATGTTCATGGTTTTCATTTTCTCATAGGGTTTAATGATAGTATCAACAATCTAGGGGATGGTTTAAAAATAGAAACCATATGTGTTAAGGTTAAAGTAAAATTTCATAAATCCAATTGTTTGCTACTAGAAAAGTAATCTCCACCATCTTGCTAGCTTTCCAAGTCGGACTATTCGACCCAAAATGATACTACATTACCACTCGACCCATCTTCATGCAATATCATTGTTTATGCCACTAAGGTATTTCCTGAGTATTCTACCATCTAAAAGTTTGTATTCTATTTATGTTTATTAGCCACATAACTCTATAATCTATGTATGAGTAAGAAGTCTAGACAATGCTCTGAATGGGATGATATAATTTTGTTGTGTGTTAGTTAGACTCTCATATTGTTACTTTAGACATCATTCTTTGAATGGTCCTTTAGAGATTGCTCCTCTACCATGTTTATATTCGATGGTTATGAATAATATCCAATGCACCCTCTCATTTCATGTTATTTGTTGCTATATTATTTTATGTTTGTGGAAAGCCATTTACATGTCCACCAGTCCTACGCGCCTCTATAAGTGCGTTTTTTCTCACCAATCTTATCCACTAGAATTTATGTGCTCACTATTATGGAAAATGTACCATTATTATATTTTAGCATCCTCCTACCTACAAAGTTCTTCATTAGAGACAAGGGTCTTGAGAATAATTTTCCTCTCATAGTCCCCCATGCAAAATATCTACTCCTTAATTCATAATCCTGTACAAATTCCCCAAACATGTAATATGAAGATCCCCTTCCATTTAAGCCCAGTAAGGGTACACTGTGAGGAATAATTTTGATTTCATAAATATATTTTACTAACATATAACCAGTTGTGAAGCTTGGAACCATTTGTTGTCATCTACTTTGTCTTTGTCTTTCTGGGTGAACATAATTTTTCTACAAATACTCTACCACTATTCATTTTTAGATGTACTCCCATTTATTTTTAATCACCTGTATTCTGTCCAATTCATGTACCTATCCTACTATTATTCATTACTACATGCAACGTTTACTCAAAATTGAACCATAAATCATAGGAGGCGAACTGCTTCTATTGTAATTTGAAATCTGATAGGATATGATTAAATTGCAGTACAAAAGAACATATCAACCCTAAACTTCTAACCGATAATCCAGCTGGAAAATGAAATGTGGGAGATGTTGTTCCTCCCAACCATGAACCAAATCCTCTGGTTTCCCTCGAGCTGAAGCTTGTTAATTTCTTGAGAAACCTCTTACTAGTTCCCAAATTAGTCTGATATACATGAGGGTCAATAAATTTTTCTCTAGCAACATCCCACCTTTTAGGGGTCTTCTTATCCCCTTAGCCTAGGTTGTTTCTTCTTAGAACAATAGTTTAGAAAAATATGCCTTTCTCTCCTACAAATTTATTCCCTCAATATTTATGCTCAATTGAGTGGATAATTATCTGAATATTTATTTTTCAGATTCACAACTTTCCTCTTCCCATGTTTCCCAGCTTAACATCTAAATTGTTTATTATAATAAAAAATTGATCTACTTTTTTTCCTTTCCTGGTGGCCCCCTGCCAACCAATCAAAATGCTAGTTTTTTTATTAAACATATGACTATAACAATATTTTCATAAAAGTAGGGTGTTACATGAACCATATGTTATTTTATGAGAATATTATATTTAGATGTCAAATATGTTTTCAAATAATAAACTTGCACAAGACTTGCCCTACCCACAATAAAAAAAAAGATCCCAAAAAAGAAAAAGAGGCATACACATAATCCCAGGAGATGGCATGTATGTAATCATTTCTATTCTAAAGAAGAAGAAGAAGAAGAAAACATATAGACAAATCCAATTAAGAAAGTAGTAGTGCAACATGGAAACTAAGTAGATGGAGATGGTGTGGACTAGTTAGGTACAGTCACCCATATCCTGGAAACTAAGTAGATGGAGATGTTGTGGACTAGTTAGGTAGGGTCACCCATATCCAGAAATGGAAATTAAGTAGATGGAGATGATGTGGACTATTTAGGTATGACCAAATTCTTAACATCATTTACATAATGTAATTGTGCTCCTTGTTTTGATGATAACTAAAATTAGGATCTTTCCTAGGAAAAGAATAAAATATTCATGGCCCTTATGTTAATCTAGGTCGTCATTGATGTCACTATGGCAACATTTTGGATAGTAAACAATGATGTGAAGCCAAGTAGAGCAGATCCATGAAGCAACAGGAGTATGTCAATATAGAAATATTCTACGATACTAAATGATGTTATGAAGCTAAGGAGAAGTAGAGTAGATCCATGAAGAAAGACGAGCAAGAAGCCAAGGAGCAAGGCCATCAGGAAAGCCAAGCCATGAGTAAGAGTTTGTTAATGGAGGAGTTAACAAAGGAGGCATATCAAAGCTACCACTTATGCTTAAGAGTATTGCAGAGTATCAGAGTAGTTAACACATCAGAGGAGTATTGCAAAATATCAGAGCAAGAGAGGCATATCGAAAAAGATATCAGAAGCCATCAAGTTACGAAGGTATTAGAGAATCTCACTAAAAGACATTGCAAAGCCAAAGGAAGACCTATTGGAGCAAGAGAAGCCATATTGGGAGTATCGCATGTATTATATGCCCAAGAAGTCCCGCAAAGAGGAAGAAGTCATCAAAAGAGAAGGAACAAAGAGGAACACGCATCAGGAGGAGAAGCCAGTGGAAGAGTAGTTAACAGAGGAACCATATCATGAGATATCAAATGAATATCAGAGAAGAGCTATTGGAGCAGTGTATCGGAAGCCATAAGAGCAACAAGCCAAGAGCAGATAAGAGCAGAGCAGTATAAATATATCAGAGAAATCACATCGGTGGGTTCTATTAAGTACCACATTGAAACCCCTAACTGCGATATACAGTTGCAAACCCAATGGTCCTATTATATCATGCACTAATTGTATATCGTGTCTGCCATATCGGGAGTTATGTATCGCACCGTTTAAAGCCTTGTCACATTAACACTGTGATAGCGATATGTATGCGGACCCGACTACAACATTGCAATATGATTTAATATATTAGCATTTCCACCATATCTTAAGACTCTTGTAAAGCCTTGCCACATTGAAAGTTCCAATTGCGATAATACACGGACACAAACAAGTTATAGAAAAGAGAAGAAGAGTATATAATATATAGATGCGATATATATGTGGACCTGCTACACCATTATAAATTTCCCTATTGTTATATCGCATCCGCCTATCAGAACTCTCATAACGCAACTTATAAAGGGTTTTCACCCCTGAACCACCGATTGCGATATATATTATGGAACCGAATGCGCCATTTAACACGACTAAATGTAATATCACATATGTTGTATTGCTAGTCTCTAAGGGATGTCAAACCACAAATTTCTATTGCGATTGTGACGTCCCATGTGGGACCTCCCCGTTGATATAGTCTCTCGAATGAAATCCTCCGTAAATAATGAAGTCTAATGTAGGAATATTATTAAAGGAAAAAGGACCTCTCTGATATTTTTTAATAAGCAACAGTTCATTGTATTTCGGCCTCTCTTCCTCCTGAATGTGTCCTATGAGTATTGGAACACTCGAATAGACAGAGGAAGCAATGGATCAGGAAGCCGAAATGTCAAGTGAGCAGAGATGGACGAGCGAGCACAGAAGAAGCTAAAGCAACTAGAGGAGGGAAGCCAGAAGGTGCAACAAGCGTTGAGGAAGCCGAAGCTCAAGTGAGAAATGAGGAAGCCAAAGGTCAACATATCAGGCTTATATAACAGAGAAGAAAAAAGTGTGGTTGTTAATGGCGAACTAGAAGAAAGAACGAAGCCGACAGCCCAGTAGGATAGAAAGAGGCCGAAGGTCCAGTAGGACAGAAAGCAGACGAAGGTCCAGCCGGACAGGAGGCAGTCGAAGGACAGGAAACTCTATGGATCGTGTTACCCTATGAAAGAATTAGATATGTGATGAATTAATCAGGTACATAATGCATACAGAAGAAAAATTCTGTGATATAATAAAAAAAGTTTTATTTGATATCACCTGAAGGGAACAATAACCAACACCAGTATTGAAGCATATGTGAATGTATTTCTGGGATGTAAGAGATTGCAATAGCAACAACAATGCATAGTAGTCATGCTGGAAGCATTCACCATGATAGTGAGAACAGAGGTTTGAAACAGAGAGTTGGTTCTTATGCAGAGCTTAGTGCAGCTAATAGTAGACTGACTAAAGCTATGTGGAGACATTATCAGAGATTATGATGGCTATTTGATATCATCATGAGATAACTTTTGTACACTCTGTGTGGATAGTATGAAGAGTTGTAAAGATTTCTTCATATGAAGACTAGTTTCCATTGATGTTGTAGCATGGAGACTACAATGAAGCTATAAACAGATATAATTCAGTAGAAAAGAGTTTTGGGAGTAGAGAATCACTATCAAACATGCCTTGACAATATTGGGCCAGAGCCCTTGGGGTTTGAGCTTCATAATTGGAAGGATTGGTGTCGTTGGGGTTGGTGCCATAAAAGTGGAAGGATTGGTGTCCTTGGAGTTGGTACTCCTATATCCAAGGTTTGGACCTTTACAACAGAGGGTTGTAGTCCTTGAGGTTGGTGCCTCAGAATTGGAAGGATTGGTGTCCTAGGAGTTGGTGCTCATAAGGCCAAGTTGGTGCCTTGGCAAAACAGAGTTGGTGCTCTGGAGGTTGGAGCGTCACAAAATTCCAATTTGGTGCTTGGAAACAGATTGGAGGCATATATATTTGTATCTATTTTATTGCAAAGATTACATTAATAAAAGCATTTGTTCTTGTTGTTCATCTTATGTTCTGAATATAAATGTTTTAACTCGTAAAATAACAATTGAAAAGAAATAATGATTCACCCCCCGAGTATTTCCAACAATTGGTATCAGAGCCAGTACCTTCACTCGAAGCGTAAGAGCTTGAAGGTTGATCTTTAGAACACAAATGGCGAAGTCAAGGAAGAAAGTCTCCAATCCTACTAAGGATGTGTCTCCCTCTACCACTAAAATAGAAGACAATAAATTTGAGGAGGCTACATGGTTCAATGCGAACTTTAATATATGGGATACAAGAATGAGGAATTTCTTAAAGACTCAAGGCATTGGAATGTGGAAATCAATAATTGTTGATAGCATGATGGATGGAGAATCCAAGGAGTACAATGGAAAAGCAGTGAAGGCAATCTTGAATGGGCTACTTGATTCTAAAGAGAAAAATTTAGGAAAATGTTCGTCAGCAAAGGGCATATGGGACAAACTTCATGACCTTCACTCAAAAGGAGCATTGATCATGACCATCAGTCAAGAAGGTGATGGAAATTAAGAAGGAAATCTAGAACCCATCACAGAAGCTGAAAATGAGAATGATGATAGGCTAAAGAAGATATAGAAGACGAAGAGAATGAGAAATATTTTGTAGAAGATCTCCTCACTCAAATTATGTCTGCCATGGAAGAGATTATCAATTTGAAAAAGGAAAATGAGTAACTTAAGAACAAATCACTAGCTGGTGACCAAGACCAAACAAGGAAGAAAGTTGACCTTGTCAAGCTTCAAATACAGGAAAGGGATGAAGAGCTTGTCAATCTTAAGAAGGAATCTCATCAAAGCAAAATAAAGCATCATGAAGAAGTCATATCCATGACAAATCAATTGGATAAAGAAAAGAAACGGGAAGATACCTTGTCAAGTCAACTAGAAAAATGGCATAATAGCTTGAAAAAACTTGAAGAAGAGATTGGTCAGTACAAGGTAGAGGTCTCCTCTCTCAAATCTCAACTACAGGAAGTAAGAAAGTTAGCACAAGGATCTAAGGAGACAATGGAAACATTGGCAATCATAGAAGAACAGGTCGATGAAGCAGAAAAGGAGAGAAACACCATGATATGTCAACTAAAAGCAAAGAATGAAGAAATCTCCAAATTAAAATCTAACATCAAACTTCTCAAGGCCGAAACATGTAAAGCTACAAGGATCAAGGAAGAAATGGAGAGCAGTCTAACAAAGGAAAATGAAGAAATCTTGAAAATGAAGTCAGATATCATCTCCCTTAAAATAGAAGCAAATGTAGCTGCTCATATCAAGGAAGAAACTGAGAAACAACTTGCTAAGAAGAATAATGAGTGTGAAAGATTGGAAGAAGAGATTTTCTTCCTCAGGAAAAAGGTTGAAGGGATGAACAAAACCTTGAAGAGTTCTCAAGACTTGGATGACATGCTCAGCCATCAAAGATGTCCATTTCATAAATCAGGTGTTGGGTATGCAGGTGAATCGTCAAACAAGAAGGATAATGCTTCAAACAAAAGGGATGTGAAGAAGCTAGAAAGAAATGATGATGCTCCCAGTTCCAGTAAAGGCAAGCAGAAAAATCAAGGCAATAGTGGAAGAAATCCTACTCCAAGAAGAAATGTAAATAATGTCAAGGATGCTTGAAGTAACGGTTATCATCAAAGGATCTCAAGACAAAAAGACTTCAAAAGTACATCAAGGAAATCTCCATCTTCCAAGTACCAAAGTTTATTTCTTAGTTATTGTTATTCTTGTACAAACTTTGGCCACATGGAAAAATATTGTAAAGCATATCATAAAGATAGATGTTATGGCCCCCAACCATATCATAAAGATAGATATTATGGTCCCCAATAATCTCCAAGGAACAATTTTTCACGAAGAAATCATGAATTCTTATTCATGAACAATGTATAATGTTTCAAGTGTCATAACATTGGTCATACGGCATGTGATTGTAACTTAGCTTTGGCTCTTACACAAGCTAGGACCATGCAAAAGGACAAAGTTACACAAGTATGGAGAAGGAGGAAAATACAATCCAGAAGTCCCTTGAAATCTCTAGCCAACAACACTTGTTGGTGACCCGATCTTTGACAATCTGAGCATTTGATAGGAAGATCATGCGAAAAGAGATGATGCATATAGTTAGGGGGATCCTATGATTCTTGATCATTATTGCAAAAGCTATTAGTGAAAGGGTCCTTATGAAATCCTTGTTGAGCTACATTAACAATCATTCATTGATAAAGATCATTTCTCAGGAGCACTCCATTGAAGAACTTGATCTCTTAACTATTCTTTGGACTGGTGTTGAAGATGTTTTCCACTTTATCACTAAGTAGAAATTGGAGCAACTGAGAATGTCATCTAATACTAGAGAAATACGGAAAATAACCATGTTGTTGTTATTACAAAAGTTTATGTCTCGACTCAAGGATTGAATGTGAGAATAGGTAAATTATGGACAAGAATAAAGGAAACCTTCAAACAAATAGACACATCTGGGAATGAAGTATGAAGCAAGAGAAGTTGGTAGCATCTAATAAAACTAAAGCATTGTTGAAGCCATGATAAAGTAGTTCTGAGACATGAAGAGGGGATAATGTGCTAGTTGCAGCAATCCTTCTATCTTGAGTAAAAAGAAGAGCACTGTGACAGGGTGAGTCCTTGTGTACTCTTTTGCCATTGATGTCAAAGGGGGAAAGAAGAATAATGTTGCCATCAATAACAAAGGTGGAGATTATAAATTTAGGTTGTCATTGATGTCAATATCGCAATATTCTGGACAATAAACAATGATGTGAAGCCAGGTAGAGAAGATCCATGAAGAAACAAGAGTATGTCAATATGGAAATATTCTAGGATACTAAATGATGATATGAAGCCAAGGAGAAACAGAGTATATCGATGAAGAAATAGGAGCAAGAAGCTAAGGAGCAAGACCATCAGGAAATCCATGCCATGAGTAAGAGTCTATTAACAGAGAAGTTAACAAAGGAGGCATATCAAAGGTATCACTTATGCTTAATAAGTATTGCAGAGTGTCAGAGGAGTTAACACATCAGAGGAGTATTGCAGAATATCAGAGCAAGAGAGGCATATAAGAAAATATATCAAAAGACATCAAGGTATGAAGGTATCAAAGAAGTTCATTGAAAGACATTGCAAAGCCAAAGGAAGACCTATTGGAGCAAGAGGAGCCATATCGGGAGTATCGCATGTATTATATGCCCAGGAAGTCCTGCAAAGAGGAAGAAGTCATTAGTAGAGAATGAACAAAGAGGAACATGCATCAGGAGTAGAAGCGAACAGAAGAGCAGTTAGCATAGGAACCATATCATAAGATATCAGAGGAATATCAAAGAAGAGCTATTGGAGCAGTGTATCAGAAGCCATAGGAGCGAGAAGCCAAGAGCAGATAAGAGTGGAGTAGTATATATCTATCATAGAAATCACATCAGCGGGTTCTATTAAGTACCACATTGAAATCCCCAACTGCGATATACAGTTGTAGACCCGATGGTCCTTTTATATCGTGTCTTTCATATTGAGAGTTATGTATCGGAGCGTTTAAAGCTTTGTCATGTTAAAACTGTGATAGCGATATGTATGTGGACCCAACTGCACCATTTCAATATGATTTAATATATTATTGCATCTGCCATATCACAAGACTCTTGTAAAGCCTTGCCACATTGAAAGTGTTGATTGCAATAATACACGAACCCGAACAGGTTATATCAAAGAGCAGAAGAGTATATAATATATATATGTGATATATATGCAGACCCGCTGCACCATTATGAACTACTCTATTGTTATATCGCATCCACCTATCGGAACTCTCATAGCACATGTTATAAAGGGCTCTCACCCCCAAACCAGTGATTGCTATATGTATGTGGACCCGCTGCAACATTATAATATGACCTATTGGAATATCGCATCCGTTGAATTGCAATGTTCAAAATAATTGACACCTCCGTACTGTTGATTGTGATATATATTATGGACCAGAATGCACCATTTAACATGAGTAAATGTAATATTGTATTCGCTATATCGCTAGTCTCTAAAGAATTTCAAACTACCGATTGCGATTGTGATTGTGACGTGCCATGTGGGACCTCCCTGTTGGTACACTCTTAGCAATGAAATCTTTCGTAAATAATGAAGTCTAATGTATGAATATTATCAACGGAAAAAAGACCTCTTTGATATTTTTTAATAAGAAACATTTCTTTGTATTTGGCCTCTCTTCCTCTTGAACGTGTCCTGTGAGTATTGGAACACTTGAGTAGATAGAGGAAGCCATGGATCGGGAAGCCGAAGTGTCAAGCAAATGCAGAGGAAGTTAAAACGACCAGAGGAGGGAAGCCAGAAGGTCGAGCGAGTGTTGAGGAAGTCGAAGTTCAAGTGAGCAAGGAGGAAGCCAAAGGTCAGCATATTAGGCTTATATAATAGAGAAAGAAAAAGGGTGGTTGTTGTTCGCGAACTAGAAGAAAGAAGGCAGCCGATGGTCAAACATGATAGAAAGAGGCCAAAGGTCGAGAAAGACAAAAGGAAGAAGAAGGTCCAGCCGGACAGGAGAGAGTCAAAGGACGAGCAACTCTATTGATCGTGTTACCCTATGAAAGATTCAGACCTGTGATGAATTAATCAGGTACATAATGCACACTAAAGAACAATTATGTGATATAATAAATAAAGTTTCATTTGATATCGCTTGAAGGGAATAGTAACCATCACCAATATTGAAGCATATGTTACTGTATTTATGGGAAGTAAGAGATTGCAATAGCAAGAACAGTACACAGTAGTCACGCTGGAAGTATTCACCATGATAGTGAGAACGAACGCTTGAAACAGAGAGTTGGTTCTTGTGCAGAGCTTAGTACAGCTAATAGTAGGCTCACTAAAGCTATGTGGAGACATTATCAGAGATTATGATGGCTATTTGATATCATCATGAGATAACTTTTTGCAGACTCTGTGTGGATAGTATGAAGAGTTGTAAAGATTTCTTCATATGAAGACTAGTTTCCATTGATGTTGTAGCATGGAGACTATAGTGAAGCTGTAAACAGACATAATTCAGTAAAGAAGAGTTTTGGGAGCAAAAAATCACTATCAAACATGCCTTGACAAGATTGGGTCGGAGCCCTTGGGGTTCGATCCCCATAATTGGAAGGATTGGTGTCCTTGGGGTTCGTGCCTTAGAAGTGGAAGGATTGGTGTCCTTGGAGTTGGTACTCTTATATCCAAGGTTGGTGCCTTGATAGCAGAGGGTTGGAGCCCTTGAGGTTGGCGCTTTGACAGGAGAGGGTCGGAGCCCTTGAGGTTGGTGCCTCAGAACTGAAAGGATTGGTGTCATGGGAGTTGGTGCTTCTAAGTCCAAGGTTGGTGCCTTAACAAAACAGAGTTGGTGCTTTGGAGGTTCGAGCCTCACAAAAGTCCAAGTTGGTGCTTGGCAAAATATTGGTACCATATATATTTGGATCTAGCATTTATTCTTGTTGTTCATCTTATGTTCTGAATATAAATGTTTTAACTTATAAAATAACAGTTGAAAAGAAATACTGATTCACCCCCTCTCAGTTTTTCCAGCAACTTATTCACAACTATTCAGTGCTTATACAAATGACAGTGCTGGAGAGGAGAATGGCCAAAGCTACCTGTGAAGCCGATAAGGTTGAGGGAAGGAAGAAAGACTTGGTCCATTGGAGGTTTCCTCAGCACATGTCGGTCATCGTGGTCCCTAATTAGGTCAGTCTGTGTTCTTTTCACATCAAATCCAAAACTTAGGTTGGTCTCTTTGAAATTTAGAGCGTCGCTCAAGTGCCGGAGAAGTTGTTGTCGTTCTGCTCCAACAATAAATTTAGGTAGTTATTGAAGGAAATCAATGGAAACCCTGACTGAAAATGCAATTTTTGTCCCTGAACAGGACTCTGTAAGGTCGTGAAACAGTTTTGTTGTTGCGTGAATGGTACTGCTTCATTTGCAACTTTGAAAAGGTCCTCATGCGCAGTATTTCTTTTCAAAATTGCACGGCCATTAAATTTTTCAGATTGTTTAATTACAAGATATTAACCATAAATATATTGCTCATTTAAACTTATTTTCCAAGGGTGTCATGTATATAATTTCTTTATTTTATTTATAATATTTTTATAAAAACTTAATTCTGCAACCATGCAGACGATAATTTAATTCAAATACCAACAACCTAAACCGGTTGCACATGATAATTTGATACACATTTTTGAAAGGCAATTGCGACGGCTTGAAAAGAAACGTTGTTAAATAGCAGGCCTGATTAAAAAAAAAGGAGTAGTCTACCTAGGCGGAGGAATGGGCCGGTTTCCGTCACCGCCCGGAAAAACCTCCGGCTCCGACCGCCGGAAATTCCTCCGCCCAGCTCCGCCACCCTCAGCGAGCTCCGCCCAGCGCCACTACGAACTCCGCCCAGTTCGATTTCATAAACTTCCAGATGCTAATAGACATGAATGCGTGGCGCAATGGTAGCGCGTCTGACTCCAGATCACGAGGTTACGTGTTCGATTCACCTAGGTTCAATGTTCTATATTTTTCTTTTTCTTTCTGTTTCATTTCTCTGATCTGCTAACTCTTGGATTGATAGGCTCAACAAGAGCGTCACGATAACGCAACATTGAGGGGAGAAAACGAAAGACTGAAAATGGAAAACTGATCTATTAAAGAAGCAATGACGAACTGCAGCTGTTACAATTGTGGAGGACCTGCCATGCTCACGGAGATGCCTTTTGAGGAGCAACAGCTGCGGCTGGAGAACAGTCGATTAAAAAATGAGGTTTCGTTCCGCTGCCCCTATAACTTATTTTAGCCTTGAAATATTAATATTCAAGGGCATTTTCGGAATGCAACGAACTGTTTCATACATTTATTAAAATTAAGCTTTTTATTCAGTTTCGAATCTCTTTTATTTGTTGTTTTAGTGTTCTGGTATGATGTTGAGCTAGGTCTTTAAACCTATATTTGCCATTTGGTCCTGCTAATGCAAAGCAGGCTCCTCCCAACTTTTGTTCGATGACATTCGAGTCATATTTTTTGTGAACCTGTGAATTTTCTTATGTGCAGTGGGCTGTGTGTTTATGCCCGTTGGTGGGTTATATAATATTTTCATGTCTGTGGCCACAATAATTTTCTGTTTGTTTCTCCTGGTTCTGCAGCTGGAGAGAGTTGCTGCGACTACTGGAAAATTGTGTGGGAGACCATATTCACAAATGTTATCATTTTCTCCTCTACACAATGGTTCGTTGAGTCTGGCAGTCAAAGAAATGAAACAGAAAGAAAAAGAAAAATATAGAACATTGAACCTCATGTGAATCGAACACGTAACCTCGTGATCTGGAGTCAGACGCGCTACCATTGCGCCACGCATTCATGTCTATTAACATCTGGAATTTTATGAAATCGAACTGGGCGGAGTTCGCGGTGGCGCTTGGCAGAGCTCGCTGAGGGTCAGAGGAATTTCCAACCGCCGGAGCCGGAGGTTTTTCTGGGCGGTGACGAAACCGGCCCATTCCTCCGCCTAGGTAGACTACTCCAAAAAAAAACATTAAGCCAATTTAAATTTGACTAAAGATGCTTTAAAAGGCTGTAAAACGGAATTTAAATAATTTAAACCCTTAAAATTTTGAAATTGTTCTTTTGGTAAGCTGACCTATTTTATTTTGTTGCATAATGCAGAGTAGAAGATTAGAATATGAAACCGTGATATTCAGCATGTTAATTTTATTAATTAAAATTAAACTTGTAATAATTTATTTATTTTTAAAGCTTTTTCTTGTCATTTTGTCTTGTAGGTTTGCTGTTTAGGTAATGAAGCTGAGTTTTGTTAGAAGCTGTAAGATATTTTTCTCAGAAGTGATGCAATCAAAAGAAAATAGATGTTATTTATAATTTAACTTTATCATAAAATTATAATTATAATTTTATTATTTTCACTTAATTATTTGTAATAAAAATTCCATTTATAAAATCAGAGTAATAAAAAAACATGGATTATTTGAAAACTACA
The DNA here is from genome assembly GCA_031772625.1 of Pinus tabuliformis. Classification (NCBI taxonomy): domain Eukaryota; kingdom Viridiplantae; phylum Streptophyta; class Pinopsida; order Pinales; family Pinaceae; genus Pinus; species Pinus tabuliformis. The sequence goes on along the minus strand of CM062808.1, from coordinate 591,100,089 downwards.
TTTCATAGTTTTTGTTATTCTCTAACGACAATGCATCTTCTCTATTATTCTATTACAAGTGGTATGCCGTATATTTTGATTTTGGTCATTTTAAATTAAATTATTTAAAACAAAATTTCAATGTATATAACTTTTATTAAAAAAATCCAATACATTTACCAATCGTCTAATAGTTAAATATGCGATTTTCTATTTTTGTTTTGACCGGTCTTATTAATATAGATACAACAATTACAATTATATATTCATGAACTCAAAATTTGTAACATTATTGGAAGTAATGCCCAGAATCATGGGCAGACGTGTGTTTTTGGCTATAGGACACTTTTGCATCAATGTTTGCTTTATGAATTTGATAAAGAGAAGATATTAGCACAATGATATAAATTAAATGATTAATATTAGACATCAACATAAGGGAAAGTTAGTTTATTATACATGTCTCATTATTATAATTATAATAATTATAAAAAACTAAATAAATTATAAATTTATTTATAATTATTATTATTTAATTAGAAAATAATTAACATATATGTTAATTTAATATTTATATATAAAACAAGTTTTTAATTATGGAGATTTATGTAATTAGTCTAAGCTAAGGTAGGACTCTAACAATTTATTTTCCTTCAACTATTTATTAATTGACTTCGACAAATATATTCTCTACTGTTTCACATTATAAAATATATATTTATTCCTTAACATTATTAAAAAATAATAAGTTGTAATCTTTTTATTGGTTCATCTTTCGAAAGTCATATTTCCACTTTAACAACATTTACAATGAAACATAATGAAATGCCACAACCTAGGTTTGTGGAACTGAGTTTTCCCTAGAGCTTCGTTGATATAATTGTTCTCAAGTCTTTATAAATTGATAAAAATGTGAAATTTCATTTGCTTATGCTTTTTCAAATATCTTTTTGCAAAATAATATTTTTTTGTGAATTTGTCCAAAAATATCATGAAGCGCCAGTTTAAAGGAAAAATTTCTCCTCTACGTTAAATCAATCTAGATACAAAAACCTAACACCATATTCTTTTAAGAATAAAAGAACTCTACACACTATAAACAAACAAACAAATATTACTAAATAGTTTCAAGATCTAATTAAAACGCAAATCTACGACTAGCAACTAAAATGTTGTATATTCCGAGGAATTAACTCTGAGCAAACTCGCAAATCTATATGGAAAAGAGTGATGTTAAATATAACAATGATATTTAAACAAAAATAATCATAATAACATTAAATTTTGGTAATTAAAATAAATATAATTATAAAAGCCCAACAAACAAACATAAAGTTAAAGCTGGAAAGGAGCATACACATTAAAGGAAAAGCTATGCCCATTAAAATTAAAAAGTAAAGTTGTTTTAATGGTATCGTTATGTCCGTACATTTTTTACCGTCAGCTCCACGAGCTGTGGGTAATGGCTGCGAAAATGATAACTTACCAATCTTTACGGGCTGTATGTCTCTTTATGTCATAAAGTGATTTTCCACTTGAACAATTCGAGCTATTCACATTAGCTTCAGGTGTCATGTGCAACCATAGAGCAGGTGCAGCGCTTTATTTTGTAACCACAGTCAAACTACAATGACAGCCATTGATGAAAGAGGATCGCGGAACAGTGAATTTTATTCAGTCTGTTCTATAAAAGTACATTCGAATCATTTGATTAACATCATGTAACGATAATCCTAAACATCATCATCTCTTACGATATTCGTAAACAATCCCTAAAACACCATCTTTTGACGATATTCCTAAAGAATCTATAGTTTCGATGCTGGAACTTATTCTTATTTTGAATAAAAAGGGTTACTACACTAGTGTTCAGTGAGTATAAAAGCTCTTAAACGAGTCGTCTTCTTGAATGCTACTAAAGCCTTCAAAGGCTACTTAATCTAGTGTTTCGTCTTCTTGAAGGCTACTAAAGGCCCTTAAACGAGTCGTCTTCTTCTTTCAATTACTTCTTTGGAAAGCCATATTTTTTTTTTGGCCAATTTGTTTATTAAGAATTACGATGTGATGAAGCAGTGGTTTAAAAAAGAATCCTCATTCACATTAAAATGAGACACAAAAACTTAACCGTATTCTTAAAAAAAAAAAAACACTACTTAAATATAAACAAACAAAAAAACTGTTTTTATAAATAATTTTAAGATCTAATTTGTGAGGCCATGAGGTAACTCCTCAAAAGAGATTATATTTATTCATTTAGGTTGTTCATAGTTATATACATAAGCGAGTGACTGTTGAGTTTTATCTCCCGGTGACTGTTCATTTTCTCTTATAAATTATTTACACTATTTAGAATTGTTCACCCAATCTCTATGATTAGGTGTCAACATTTGCCCCCTTCATCTGAAGGTATGTTGATGAGTCCAAGCATCGTTTTGAATCTTTTAAGCTTTTCTCTTCCAAGTGCTTTGGTGAATATGTCTACAATTTTCTCATTAGTGCAACAATGGCGCAGATGGATTGTTTTGGCCTCAACATAATGTCGAATTAGATGGTATTTTGTATTGATGTGCTTCATTCGATCATGGAACTTTGGGTTCTTGGCCAACTTTATTGCAGAGCTATTGTCAATCATGAGTGGAGTCGAATGTACTTGTTTCACCTGCAAATCTTCCAGAATTTTCCCGAGCCACACAATTTCTTTTGTTGCCTCAGCTGCTGCCACATATTCTGCCTCTATTGTGGAACCTGTTGAAACTGATTGTTTGCGTGATATAGAAGAGACAACTCTTGATCTAAGAGTCATAGTATAACCAAAAGTAGATACCCTAGTTTCTTTGTCTCCATCAAAGTTTGAATCAAAGTATCCAATCAAGATGAAGTCACCCACCTTTGTATACTTAAGTCCAAAGCTTTGAGTTCCCTTTAAGTACATTAGAACTCTTTTTGCAGTAGACCAATGTCCCTCACAATGGTTTTGCATAAACCTCGAGAGGATTCCAACAAAAAACGAAATGTCTAGTCTGGTAGTAGTCAAGTAGTTGAGACTTCCTATAAGTTGTCTATACTTTGTTGCATACTCAAATTCTTTTCCTTCAACGGATGTGAGCTTTAGGTTTTGTTCCATTGGAGTAGTTAGAGGATTGCATTTTACCATGCCAAACCTATTCAATAGATCTCCAATGTACTTCTTTTGAGAAAGGAATATGGACTTCTGATGTTGAGTTACTTCAATACCAAGATAGTAATGAACATAGCCCAAATCAGTCATTTCAAAACATTTCCTCAATTCCTTCTTCATGGATGCAATCTAATTCTCATTGTTCCCTGTCATCAAAAGATCATCTACATATACAACAAGATATACAACTATTTTGCCAACTTTCTTGACAAACAAACTTGCATCATGAAGGCCATCGTGTTTGAAATTGAGTTTCAAAAGATGCTTAGTTAGTTTTTCATACTTGGCTTGTGGGGCTTGTTTGAGGCCATAAAACGATTTCACAAGTTTGCATACTTTATGTTCATGTCCTTTCACAACAAATCCTTCAGGCTAGGACATAAAAACATTCTCTTTTAGATATACATTCAAGAATGAAGTTTTTACATCAATTTGATGAACTTTCCAACCATTTTGAACTGCTAGGGGGTAAAATTCTCATCATAATCGACCCCTTCCTTTTGTACAAAACCTTTTGCTACAAGCCTGACATTATGCTTTTCAAGTGAGCCATCAACTTTATACTTGTTTTTGTAGAACAATTTGTAGCCAATTAGTTTGGTTACCAATGGAGGATCAACCAGCATCCAAGTGCCATTCTTTATCCAGGCATCATGCTCCTTTTGCATCATTTCTTTCCATTCATCATGAGAAGCACCTTATTTGAAGGAAGTTGGTTCAAAATCTATTTGCAAATTCAATTCACAATCATAAGAAACATCCATATCAACAGGTGAATGAGAGTTATCTACATCTCCTCCATTTTTCCAAGTTGAATTTCTAGTTCCTATCTTTCCAACCTCATGGGGATGAACACTTTGAAGTGCTTTTGCGAGCCACTTTGGGGGACCTTTTTGAGACGGTCCAGGCTGCTCGATTGATTGATTTGGGACTGAATCAAGATTGAGTCTCCCAATTCTATCAATCGCATCGCTCAAAGTATCATCATTGGTTGGAGTTTCATGTGCGGGATAGAGTGCTTTAGAAGAAGATTCCAGAGGTTGATCGAGTATAGGAACCCCCCCCGGCTTCAAGATGTGGAATCTAATTATTAAATTCTTGAAATGATTTTGTATTTGTGAATCTATCGAGGCGATCAAGTTGCCGCTCAACAACATTGTAATATTTGCATGTTTCAATAAAGATTACATCTCTAGATACAACAAACCTTTTATTGACTTCATCATAGAGAGGGTATGCTTTGGAGGTGTTTGAATACCCAAGGAGGATACACTTACGTCTCATTGCACCAATTTTGTTTCTCTATACCTTTGGTATCAAGGCATAACATGTGGAACCAAAGAGCCTGAGATGCTTTACTGAAGGAGTGTGCCCATGCAACATTTCATAACGAGTCTTGTTTCTAATAGCATTAGATGGACATCTATTCTTTACATATAAAGCACATGGAACTGCATTAGCCCAAACAAATAATTTTACATTCTTGAAAAACATCATGAAGTGCACCATATTTAAGATTGTCCTATTAATTATTTTAGCTACCCCGTTCTATTGGAGATTATAGGGTACAATTCTTTGATGTTTGATTCCATGTTGGCAAAGATAGTTTTCAAATTCATTTGAAGTGTATTCTTTTCCCTTATTAGTGCTTATAGAGCCAACATGAGATTGTGCATCATTTTCAGTCCATGTATGAAAGTTCTTGAACGTTTGAAAAGCATCAGATTTGTTCTTCAATAAATAAACCTAACACATTCTGGTGTAGTCATTAATAAATGTCATCATATATTTATTTCGATTTGCATAAGGAACACACATCGGACCACATAAATATGAATGCATGAGTTCAAGTTTTCTATGTTCTCTGGAATTTGAATCATGAAAAGAATGTTTTCTATGCTTTCCTAGAATGCAAGCATCACATTGCTTAAGTTTCCTAGGAATTGTACGCAAACCAGTAACATCATTTTTCTTCAACAAGCAGAGGTTGTCATAGTTCAAGCATCCAAATATAGCATGCCATAATAAATTTGATGGAAATGTACCTTCTTCACAATGATAATTGTATAGGAAATTTTGTGCATGAGCAGAGGTACATTGCAGCTTGAGAAGCCTTTCTTCTTCTATCCCCGTGATGACAAGTGAGTGATCTAATGCTTCTCTCACCTCAATCTTGCCATAAAAAATATGAATGGAGTGTCCTTGATGGCGGATGTGGACCAAGGACAATAAGTTTCTCCTCAATTGTCGAATATATAAAACATGATGCAGAAGAAAGTCTCGAATGCCAGGCAATTTAACCTTGATTTTGCAAAGCCTAGATGGCTTGAGTTTTGATTTGTCTAGAAAGTATACTTCTCCATCAACATTCTTAGTAAATTCTTCAAAAAATCTCTTCTAAAAGTCATGTGGCAAGATTCTCCCCAATCAAGAAACCAATCATTTTTCTAAAAATCAAGTGAAGCATTACATAAGTCTTCATTTACTCCAATATTACAGTGTGCCACAACATAGTGAGGGGATTTAGGTGCTTTACCTTTCTCTTTGTCATTAGATTTACCTTGGGTTGGTTTCTTTCTTGCTCAACTATGTCCCAAGGAAACTTGGATGTGGATGCATCATGTGATCAATCTCTATTGCAATATATGCAATGCAAATATGACCTTTTTCCTTGGGACTGTCTGCCCCCTCTGCCTCTGAAATTTCTTCTTCCTATTCCTCTTCCTCTTTGACCACTTCTTCCTCTGGAAGAATATTGAGCAATAATTTTCTCTCTATGTGCAATACACAAAGTCTCTTCGTAAGACAGAGGAGCTATCTTTTTCCCAAAAGCTTTCTCTCTTTCAGCAAATCTTTTCACAAGGGAATCAAAGGTAATTTCTTTGAGGTTTCCATTTTTTTGCAATGACTCAAGATAACTTGAGTAAGTGGGATAAAGTTCCTTGACAAAATCTATCAGAGGAATGTTCAGTTCAACATTAGTGACTTTGATATCATACATAATAGATTTTACCTCTGATGCAAGAGCAAGAGGATCATCATTTTATAATTCAAGGATGAACAATTTAATCATGAGCTAAACAACTTCAAGTGCAGAGTATGAGTCATAGAGTTCCTTCAGTTTTTGCAAGGCTTCGAAAGCATTTGAAAGTGAAGAAATATGACAACTCACTTTTTCATTTACTGATGGTGCAATCAAGACATAAGCCTTGTTGTTCTTATTTTCTCAAATGGCTAACTCCTTGTATAAGGTAGGCTGTTCTGGTTCTTTGTTTCCGTCTCTAAAACACACTCCTTTCCACATCTCATTAAAAATGATAGTGTGCTTGATTTTCTACGACCATTCTGGATAGTTCACCTTGCCGGTGAGAACCACTCCCATAATAGAAATTAATGAATGGATTTCAAAAATCTGTGTACTATAAAAAATATACTTGTGCTATAAAAAAAATGCATTTCTGGTAGCAAAAATGCAGTGCTCGTGAAAAAAAATGAAATCTGATATTTATAGGAGAGGTATATTTATAATAGAGGTGTCTTCCATGGTTTGGATACCCATATTATTCAACATCACAACACAGTAAAGTATTAACAACATAAGATACCCACAGTGTAAAGTATTAACAACCGGTGGAGGGGCGGTATTGGTAGGCCAATGTTGTGGACTAGAGGGGAAAGATTGCGTAGTGGAGAGCCAAAGCTATAAGTGGAGGCGAGATTTGGCTGTGGATTAGAGTAGAGAAGCAATGTATATTGGGAGGAGAAGTGTAGTGTGGGAGGGCATGAGGATGAGGAGCATAGAAAATTTTAGGGGCGAATGTTTGCCCTTTGGCGAAATTAAAGGGTTTTAAATTTTTAGTGGGTGAATGTTTTGTATCATAGCACATTTTTACAAATCACCTCAAATAGCCCACCTTATTTTAAGGGAGAGGGTAAAAAAGGTAAATTTAGCCCTTGAAACTAGGAGTTACAACCTTCCATTCGCCCATTTTCAAGAATAGGTTTTATTTAAGTGAATCCTATGGGCCAAATACCATATTTATAAAATAGGTATGGTAAATTAATAAAAATATAAATAAATGAGAGGTATGGTAAATCAATAAAACATTTTTTATATTTACTCCATAAGTCTCCTTATATACATGCAAGGGTGTAAACAAATAAAAATATAAGTAAAGTGGAGGTATGGTAAATAAATAAAACGTCTTTTTTATATTTACTCAAAAGGTATCGTAAATAAATAAAAATATAAATAAACTAGACGTATGGTAAATAAATGAAAACTCTTTTTATATTTAGTCCATAACCCTTGTTCTATTTATGAAGGTTCAAGAAAGAGGTTTTATTTAAGTGAATCCTATGGGCCAAATACCATATTTGTAAAAGAGGTATGGTAAATTAATAAAAATATAAATAAACTAGAGGTATAAAACATTTTTTTTATATTTACTCCATAAGTCACCTTATATTTATGAACACTCAAAAAATGCATTATATTTAGGTGAAACCTATGGGCAAAATACTATGGGACAAATACCATGGACTAGATTGTTATTAATACCATGAAAAAAACATTATTAACCCTAATATTAGTATTAATAAAAATAAAAATGGCACATGGTATTGACCCATGGTATTCACCAAAATGGCACATGGTATTGACCCATGGTATTCACCTGGAATGTAGCCTATTTAAATGGGGGAATTAAACCAACATAGATCCATCTTTACTCTGGATCTACTAACCCCTTAGAGGTATCAAATATCGTGATATGCAAACTAGCATAGAGTGAAAAAATATTTGATCCCTCTCGGGGCTTGGTGGATCAAGAATAAAAATGGATGTTGTAATTTAATGTATGTTAAATATTTTACCTTGGTTAAAATAAAAAATGAAATAAAATTCAACTATTTATTTTATTAATTTTTATAAATTACTAATAGTAATTTTTAAGTTCCAGGTTTATGATAACCCATGGTATTGACCCATGGTAATACCATGGTATTCATGTGAGAATAGACTATTTAAAGGGGAAATTTTATCATCTTAGATCCATCTTAAGTCACGGTCTACCAAGTGCTCAGAGGGATAAATAGATTTCATCCCCCTAAGAGTGGTAGATGTGGAGTTAAGATGGATATAGGTTGGTTTTTATGATAATGAAGATACTAAATAGAGTTAGGAAATTATATTGTAAAAACATCTTAAGGTGAATGGTTAAAGCATAGACATTGGACAAGTATATTTGTATACTTCTATTTTAAACTAAAACAAATCCAGGGCTAAAAGGAATGGATTGATTGCACTAGTCGTCCTTCTATAACTTTCCAACATATGCTGGAGTAAACAGATTGTAATTTGGGTAATTTTTCTAACTGAAAACAGGAACATACTTGTGTATTGGCAGGGTGGTTACGAGGACCCTAGAAGTGATGAATTTGAATTTTTCTTGGTTTTATATATAGTATTAGGCTTTTTCTCATGCTTTTTGTGAATGACACGGGTGAATTTTATCCTACACCCACTAGGTTATCGATATGTAATTTCAGTAATTTTGATTTCAAAAGATATTTTAAAGAAATGCAATGATTTCATTTGTGTATTCAATAAACACAATATTCTAATGGAATTTGCATTTGTGGTTTACCTATATAGATTCCATGGAGAAGTGTTAGTGGTGTGACATCAATTGTCCTCAAGCACAGGCTTTAGTTTTACTCTTTTGGGAAGAAAAGACATTCTTCCAACATTTTTGAGTTCCATGAAAAATTTGAAAGTCCTAATAGTATTCAATTATGGGTTCAAGAGAGACATAGTATTCAATTATGGGTTAAAGAGATCCACACTGAATGATATATCGACCTTATCTTCACTTAGTTTAAGACTATTCACTTGGAGAGCATGCATGTGCCCCCACTTCAAGAGCATAGTAAAGTCATGTAGAACTTAGAGAAACTATCTTTAAGCTTTTAGTGAAGAATGGAAAAATGTCTGGGTTCAATAACAACCAGTCGAGCATTAAGCTTCCAATAATGCTAGATTTTAACCTGAAGCACTTTTGTGATTTGGAGGAGATGCTCCCTCGTATTTGTGACACATCTTCAGTTGTGAATTGGACTATTACTAACTGTCATTTCCTTCAAAAGTTACATGATGACTTGGGGAACCTCAACTCTTTAAGAATGTTAAGGAAGGAAAGAAAGTACATTATGATAAGTTCTCTTATGCTTTTCAAGTTTTTCTTGGATATCTACAACTTTTTAGGTAAGAAAGTACATTCTGTTAATGAAAATTTGTCTTCATAGAAAGGCTGAATTTCAAATTCTAATGCTTTCAAAAAACATTGTATAACTGTAATGTTTCTAAAAGGAAAGCATATTTTTTCAATTTAAGTTTCATGATCCCATATTCCAACTTATTTTTCAGTAACCCATTAGGCTTTGTAGCTTTAAATAAATCCATGTCGTTTGATAAGATCCTCTTCCAAATTAGAACGCAGTTTCCTTTGGCAATAACCACATACAATGTCTTGATTTTGTTATTGAGAAAATAGAGGTTGTGAAACAAGCTTGTGCCATACAAGGACTTGATTCATTGATTATGTATCAATTATGGCTCTTGATGTAACAATGTCTTGATTTTGTTGCTTGAAAGAGGTTACACTTTACTCTTTCACGGAATTTATTACAATATTTCCATAAGTATTGATTTGTAATCTCAGTCACTGAGGGATGATAGTAATGACAAAGGTAATATTCCATGTTTTGAAGTTACCCTCTTACTAAATATTTAAATATATCACCGCAATTTAACTGTTAGTTAAAGGAGTTGCATTTGATTTGTAAACAATTCATTTCTTGATTTATAGATTTTGATTTTTTCCCTTTTTCATTTTTTTCTCAGATTTGATATCAGATATCTTTCAATATTTGGGTTCCCTAATTTCCACACCATAGCTATGAGGTTTAGATGCTATCATTAGATATTCTCATAATGTTACAACTTTTCTAGTAAGTGTACTTTGAAACATTGTTGTTGCTTTTCCATGGTGTTAATGCAAGTAAGCACTACAACTAGTGCCATTATTTAGATTAAGTGTTGAAATCTAGGTGGTCTTGTAATGATGGAGTGATTATTTTCTAGATACTAAGGCCATATGCATTTTTATCTCTTGTGTTGTCTAGGGATATTCAAATTCAGAATAAGAATTCAGGTCTCATTTCCACTGTAGATTGCAGTCACTTTCTTGAACATAATATATAGTAGGTTATATTTTACTAATCAACTGTGGATGTGATCCCTCGCAGGAAAGGAAATTCAAAGTGACTTTGATTTCACATTGATTTGTCAACACATCCACATAGGAAAGGAGATTCAAAGTGACACTGATTTCACACTGATTTGTCAAAATGGAGGCAAGAGAAAAGGAAACTTTGTATTCAACAATGCTCTTAATTTCATATGTACATGCACAGACATATTCGTATAAAATATTGAAGGGTTGCCTAAGTAATATTTTCCATTAACTACATTCTTTACATATTGTAAATAAATAACTTGAAACAATTCATTACACTACTTGTTATTCTTTATTAATCCGTGGTTAAGATTTTGATATTGAACTGGCTAAGATTTTTCTTCCTTCTATGAAATTGTGTTTTCTATAATGCTTATTTTCCATTCACTATGTATAGCATATAAAGTGTGTCTAATGGAATAGGAAGATTGGAAAGTCTTGTGATCCTTGAACTATGTTACAAGGCAGAAACCCAATGTGGCAGGGTAGGTGCATCCCCACAAAGGGGTCACAAATACCAATGTTAGTATTGGCTAGTGCCTTGAGCTAGAAAATTCCCTTTACCCTTGTATTAACAGTGAATCTGGAGAGGATTCTAATATTATCTTTATAAGATTTATATTAGTTAAGATTGATGAATAAAATTCATGAGACATGAGCTAGGATGTCCTTGCAAGGCGGTTGTTGATTATTGGAAGCTATGATGGCCATTATGTCAGGCTAGGTGGTCGCACTCCCTTGATCGTGAGCACGATTGTGATCAAGATGGAAGACTTCATAGTCTGGATTGATTGTTTAGTAGTGATAATTAGTGGGCTTATTCACAAAAGCTTCTATTTCACTAATCCTTTTTATAGAGTTGTCAGATTCAATTTCCAAAGGTTTTAATTACACTATAGAGTTGAGTTCTGAGAGAGTTGTGATTCACCGTGTTAAGTATAGCAGCTATGACACATGAATGAAGACAAGCATAGTAGATATATCAGATTCTATTATAAGCTTACCTACATATTATAAGGGACTTGGTTGGCTTTTTTATAATTTTATAAACAAGTTCCATTTCGTGGAAATGTGAAAAAGATAGTGATATTGCCTGCATGTGGCTCTTGTCATATATGGTTTTATACTTTTTTCAAAAAATTCTCTAAGAGTTCACAATCCTAAGATTCACTAGGACCTTACAAAGTTTTATTATTTAGTGAAAGACTCACCAAGATCTTACAAGATTTTATAATTGAGTAAAATATTCGCCCTGCCTCATGAGAGATTCGCCAAAAATTTATATATACATATTATATTATTGATAAAATCGCCTTCCATTTTTCCTATATACCATGGAGATTCGCCCATTTATTATACATATAAATTTGGGGGGGTTCTTAAAATTTTCCCTGATGAGGAGGGGGCTGGCAAATGGTGGTCTGCGTATTGGAGCACAGGATGGGAAATGTACATGGAGAAGTTATAATGTGGAATTAGCAACAATGCTTGCAACGTACTAGAGGGAGCAGCGTACTGGAGGGTGGCAAATTGGTGGTCTACGTAACGGAGCAGAGGGTGGGCATTGGCCTGGAGGTATGAGAAATACAATGAAGAGAGGTCGGAATAGGACCAATTAGTCAGAATTGGGAACCGGCTTCTAACGCTGCAGCCAAGAAGGCTGTCAATGTTGCCTGTCGAATTGGAGGCCCCACTGAAACTATCAAAAAATTTAATGCAAGATCAAACAAAGCAGCGTCAAGGAGCACCACCTTGAACACCAAGAAGCTTGATGATGAGATAGAAGTTCTCACTCATGAAAGGGTTTAAGCTTTTACGCAGCGTTGAGAAATTAGGAGTGGATATGGTGACTCGGAGCACGTCGCAAGCTGAGGATGAGTTATGAGACCTATGCAGGTATGAGCATTACACCAGATTATTATGCAGAGGGAAGAGAGCATAGGAGTGAAGAATATGGCAGACTACAGGAAATGTAGAACAAATTTCTAAAAAATGGCAGAAGGGAGTTACAATGGCAGACTACAATGCCAAAAATGGAGCTAGATTTGATACCATGTCAAGGTAGGAAGTAACTCCTCAAATGAGATTATATTTATTCATTTAGGTTGTTCATAGTTATATACATGAGGGAGTGACTGTTAAATTTCATCTTCGGATGACTCTTCATTTTCTCTCATAAATTATTTACATTATTTACAATTGTTCACCCAATCTCTATGATTAGGTGTCAACATAATTAAAACACAAATCTACAATCAGTTTTCATACCAACTAAAATGTTGTATATTCCGAGAAATTAACTCTAAACAAACTCACTGATCATAATGAAAAGAGTTATAATAATAATAATAATAATAATAATTATTATTATTATTTTGGTAATTAAAATAATATATAAATATAAAAAATCAACCAACAAGCCTAATGTTAAAGCTGCAAAGGAGCGCACACATTAAAAGAAACCGCTATGCCCATGAAAATTAGAAAGGAAAGGTATTTAATGGTATCATTATGTCTGTACTACATTTCACCGTGAGCTCCACGAGCTGTCGGGAAAGGCTGCCCTTACCAATCTTTACGGGACATATGTATCTTTATGTCATAAGGTGATTTTCCACCTGAACGATACCATCATATGCAACCATAGAGCACGCGCAGTGCTTTGCTTTGTAACCACAGTCAAACCACAACGACAGCCATGGATGAAAGAGGATCGTGGAACAGTTGATTTTATTCAGTCTGTTCTATAAAAGTATATTCGAATCATTTGATTAACATCTTGTAACGATATTCCTAAACAGCATCAGATTTTGACGATATTCCTAAACAATCCCTATAACAGCATCTTTTGACGATGTTTCTAAAGCATATATAGTTTCGATGCTGGAACTTATTCTTTTTTCGAATAAGAAGGCCTACTACACTAGTGTTCAGTGAGTATAAAAGCTCTTAAACGAGTCGTCTTCTGAAAGGCTACTAAAGCCTTTAGGATCGACCTACATCGATAGGCTGTGTTATTCTGAGAATGGTTTCTCTCCACTGTGTTTCAGAATTTAAACCCCATGCGTCTCAGATTATAATTGGGTAGCATTTGAAGCGATGTATATCATAGTAAGAACTGCCTTAGTATATGGAATAACTTTGTTTGTTTTCGTGGCATACAGACTGGCTTTTGAATCATTAAGCATCGCTCCATTCGCCTATATTTTATAATGTTAGTGTGCAGTCATCCTTATCTCTATGTTTAGCTATAGGCATTGGCTTTCTCAACGATTTGAAAGGTTTACTCACAATATAACAGTTAACACTCAGTGTGAAGGGAAAGTGAACAGTAGCCGAGATATTATAATGAGACTGCTAGCTTTCCAATTGGAGGCTAAGGGAACAGTAGATGAGATACTATAATGGTTAAATGGCTGTAATTTATTTTAGCTTGCCATCCACCGTTGCAGAAAGGAAAGCCCACCTTCGACATGCTCTCCTTGGGAGTGGGAAGACATCTTCTCCATACACTATCTTTGTGATTCTATGCTGGGTCATATTGTAGAATAAACGCAGTGTATTGTTCTGCAGCATCTAATCTTGTATTTGTTTTCACATATGCAATGGCAGATTTCGAAGTCGAAGTTGTGACATCGATATTTCTTTCCTATGTAGTTCGCTCAACGGAATTGTACCCCTCACAGTCCATAGTAAAGGTACTTTAAAGATAGGACTCAACTAATTAAGCTATCCAGGAAACTGCTGGGATATCAAGATTAATGTTAGGTTCACCAAATCTTTTCTGAATAGGTAGTACATATCATGTAGCCTAGAAAGAATTTAGTGAATGGATTTTGTTTAATATCGAGCTGTTGGAGGCACTATTGACACATAGCTAGTGTTAAGCACATGCCACGAAACACATGGGAGATGCAACAATCTCCTTCTCAATGCCAGCCAGGTGTGTTTTGAATTCTAGACCTTTGGCTCTGATACCACTTGTTGGAGGCACAATTACGGTTACACCAAAACCCATAAAGACTAGTAAACAAACATATCGCTAGTGTTAAACACATGCCACGAAAGGTTGAATCAACACTGCCAATAATGAGGAGCGCAACACGAGCTACGAACTACAATTATAAATCAGTCTGTATGAGAAAGACCTCTCAAGACCTCTCAACTGTGTTCTGTGGACCTCCAAGAACCGACCTCCTGAAAATATTCCATGGTTTTCGAACTGGTGGGAGAATGTACGTAGGGAATCAGATTTTAAAAAATGTAATTGTTCGTGCAAACACAAGCATCCCTTGCTTTCTGCTTGTATCGCATTTAAGTGATATTTAGTATCTATTCTCTCCAGTAACATTATTTTATTTTTATTTATTTGACCACTGACGCTTGGAAGTGAATACGGGAACCTTTTCTGAGAAGGTATACCCATCGACTATCCAGGACTCATGATTCTAATATCCAATGTCTTGGCCATCTTTAAACTACATTTGATTGTTAACAATGTATCTATTGTGTGTCATCCATGCATTGGTGGAATTCTTGATTCTACATAAGAAGTTATGCTTATATTAAAAAATTTCAAAATAATTTATAAGAATCTAATCATGAATATTTGAATTGGAACTTCTTAATCATAGATAGAAGCTATTAACATCTAATAGAAAAAAGTGTATACATTTTCACAGTACTATTATATTATACTAGTTTAGGTAAAAATATGTCAATATAAAATTAAATTTTTTTATTGATGTTATTATTTCGGAAAACTATAATATAAAATAAAAGTATTTGTTAAATTATTTTTTTCGGTAAATATGTTAATAACAACAAAATAATTGGTTTATGTATAAATAAAATACTATGATGTATTATTTAAAATTTTCCATTTCATATAAGATAATTTAATTCTATAAATCATAAGGATTTAAAGTATGAAAAGAAAAATACAAAATTATAATATTACATAGAACTCTTTATTATCTAAATTTGATATTAAAATATAGAAAATGATATTTAGTACCTATTTTAAATAATATAATTAAAGCTGAATTAATTATCTTCATGGGCAGGTCTATTTTGTAACTACAAAATTTTAATTTACTTATTAAAATTATTAAATTGAGATAGAGAATTGAGTTCTACTTAATATTCTTATTTTTTTAGTTTTACTAATATATTATTGAAATTTATTAAGAGTAATTATGCAAAGGCTTTTAATAAATTTATTAATTGAAACAAATGTCATATTTGTGATATATGTTATTTATTTCTTTTTGGCCGTGTAATATTAGTAAGCGATGACATTCGGTTATAATATTGTACCAAAGCTTATTTACAAATTAAGAATCTTCTTCATAAAATGGAGCTTAATATACAGAGATAAGATTTGTGTTACATGTTTTTCAAAATGTCTATATATATATATATATATATATATATATATAGATAGATAATGAGAGGGTGTTGTGTTAAGGCACTCCATCATCAAAAGGTTACTAGTTCAAAACCCCATGGGTAAAAATCTAACCATGCTAAGTGTTGGTGTGGCTGAAGTTGATGTGACATTCCACTTATATGCTCCTAGGTATTGGATAATCAAGCCATAATTTGGGCATGTAATTCATCATCTTAGAACTCACATTATATAGCAAACAAAAAAAACATATTTTTAATTTCATAATTTTTTTTATTTATTTTTAGCAATGTGAGATGTATCATCAAAGAAGTATTTTGATACCTATTAAATATTACATATCATTTCTTATTTGAATTTTATATTAATATAATATTATATTAACCACACTTGTTGTTCAAAACGCGTCGACAAATGAATTATGATGTCATTTTCATCGAAAACTCTTCTAAATAAAATAATATTATATGTATATGTTTAAAGAATTAAAACTATAAATATACTTATATTTGTAATTAAAATTTTATATTTTATAAAATGTTGATAATGAGAAGAAATCATTGGGTTTATAACTAATTACTTCATCTAATCTATGGAACGGAGCGAGGTAGAGGATTACACTAAGGCGCATCTTGTTTTTCTTGCCTGAAGGTGATTAGGGTTACTTTTTCTGCAATATGAGGGTTTAGGGTTCCTGTCGGTTTCCTATCACATTTTGTGCTTGCCTCACCGCGTCAGTTTCAGGATTTCATGTTGCCTCACCGCGTTGGTTTCAAGATTTCGTGTTGCCTCGTGATTCAGTTGTCACTCCTTCGCACTGTCTATCCACGAACTCCTCCTGGTGTATGTGCATGCCCCTCTACTTTTTTTGTGATCAACCACCTTTCAACTGCTTAGTACTACTGATTGGCGCCAGTTATATGGAGGTAGGGCTTATTTTCCTGTTTTTCTTAAGGTATTATGGTATTTACAATGTGGAAATACAAAATTGATGAGGATTTAGTTGATTATTTGGAAGATATCATCTTGGAGTCCTCCATCTGGTCTATACCTCCACATCAACCTCTCTCAATGGGGGATCCTGCAACATCTAGTGATCCCTAGGTGGGAGTATTCGCCGCTCTATCGACCCCACCACTTTCCTGTTCGTTTTCCCCTTCCGTCCCCCATGACCCATCCTTTTACTATGTCACATGCAGTCATTCGGTCTTCGTCTCCTCACCTGAAATACCTCCTACTGCCTCATGACTCACTCCGAACTCATGCTCGCAATTTATATAATCTCCCACCTCGCTCCACTTCGCTAATTCTTTTCTTAATCCTCGTGATTCCATCTCACTCTCGCTTATTCCTAATCGAGTGCCTTCTGATTTATTGCTCGGCGATTCCCCCTTGGCTTCCCTTGGCCACCTTGCCTCCTCTCCAACATAATTTCTGACTCAGGCTCTTCGTGGAGTTGTTTCTGACAGTATCCCAGTTTCACAATCATGTCCTTATGAGTGCTTAGATGAGCCATCTCTATAGGACGACACATCAACAAAAGAGGCTAATTATACTCCTTAGAGTGTTGGGCAGCGCATCCCCCCATAGTGGGCTTTTGATGCTTAAAGCCGAGTTCTGGTCAATGTAATGTAAAGACCCCACAAAATGTGGGCGTGAAGCGTGAGAGTCTAGGGTTGTCCACCCTAAAATATTGTAATTTAATATATAATGTGTCGGCCTACCCATGGTCCGTGGACCATGGGAATGTATAAATAGAGTGAGGCTCTAAGTCTAGAAGTCAGTTTTTTTACCGTGGATCTTAAGTGATATTGTTTTGGGGATAAGGGTTTCATTCTCGGTCTGTAAGTCCGAGTCTTGGGTTGTAGTAGTAAGGAGAGGCTCTACAGCTGTGCGTACAGATGCCTGGTAGAGTCCAGAGCTGTGTGCGTGGACCCCTGCAACTGAGTCCGTAGGGCGGAGTTGTGATTGTAATGGAATGGAAGTTTAATAAAAGATAAGTTGATTCGGAAATATTGTGCATCTGCTCATAGATCTGTGTGTTTATGCTTCTGTTATATTCTTAAGCATCTCTTTATAGTTTATGATTGCACGCACTTGTTATGAATGTTCAATGATTGTTAAGACTATTGGGGCCACAAAATTAAGTCAGATCTATAATAATAACATAGTAAGGATAAAGGATCTAGACAATGCACCTTTGCGTTGTTTACAGAGCTACGCAAAGGTCAGACAGTTGCACAAAGCAGTGCAAGCGTGAAGGATTGGTTTGCGAACTTCCCAGACTTCATCAAGACATCCCTAGGGTGTGGAAACCTGGTTCCAGCACCCTCGCATACTACCTCGGGTGAAACCTCAGTCCGCACACCGCGGGCTATTGCCGAAAGCGCTAGTAGTTTCGAGATTTGTTTTGCTGAATCACTTCTGAACCTGGTTTAGGCCCCAACAAGCCAACACAGAGGAAGGGAAAAAAACAAATTCTCTAAAATCAAGGACAAAGATCAAGCTCTAATTGTAGGTGAAGATATTCGCCTTGACGACACAATGGAGACTACTACTAGGGTTTTAGTTGGAAGAATTAGGGCCAAAAATCAATCTGTCTCTTAGCTTCGCAAATGGGCACATGATATTTGGGAATAGGTATTAGAAGCTATCCCTATGATTCAATGCCTTCAAAAGGGCTTGGTTTCTCTTATATTCACTAACAAAGAGGACGTTACTTGGGCTCTCACTCGTTTCTGGCACATTTAAATCGCCTTGGTATTATTAAAGCGATGGGTCATTATTAGACCTTGAGCATGAGAAAACGGGCATGAGTCTAGTGTTGGTTCAATTCCTAGGATTACGAAGGTAGCTTTGGTATGAAGATGTCTTCCAACTCATTGCAAATGATTTGGGTCAATATCTAGAATATGACAATTCCTATCTTCAGATTGGAGGAATGGCCTATGTTAGGATTCTTGTTTCCATGGACATGCATGAAGGATTTGTGGAGAACCTCATCTTATACTATAGAAGTCATACTCCAAATTTGATTTTGGATTATGAAGGAATTCCTTTTAGATGTCGCAGGTGCCATCAAGTGGGGCATTTTTATAAAGATTAATCCCTTCTTTAGTATAACAAAATCCACAACCCTTCATATGTTCAGGAGTTTGCATGTCAGAATCCCCTTATGGGACCATCACACAATTTTCTGGCATCTAATGTTCGGGATGATTCTACAATTTCTTGTCAAGATGATGGGGATAACCATATTCAGATAATTGTTTGTGATATGGATATCAGTGTAATGATGCCCTGCCATATTACTTCAGCCTCACCAGATATTTATCCTACCTTATCCCCATTTTCTTGTCATTTGTCATAAATTTATGAACATATGATATCTATGAGAACTACTTTTGCACATTTTCATCTTCCCTCGATGCATCTAAATCATTTTTCCTTCTTGGTGTCAACTCTTCCTATATGTTACCCTCCTCCACTACCTGCTATACACGAACACAATGATTCTTCATCATCCTCAGGTCTAGGACACCATTATTCTATCTGCTCCACATCATTCCCTGCTCAAGGCCGTATGAGCCTCCCTCAACTTGGGACTGGTTTGGAACCTCTCTCCCCATTCAAAATCCCCAATATTTCTCATGGTGATAAATCCCATATTTCGAAAGCTGTGAACTAGGCCAACCTGGACATAGTTGCTCGAAAACAACTTTCTCTTAAAGGGGCCCTTAGAGAAATTCTTGCCCCATCAATTATTCCCTAATGAAGACATTATATTTCAACTACGAAGTGTTGGCCAGTACCTCCAAAAATCTTGCCCTGAAGCACCTAGTTCTATATGATGTCTTGATATCTTTTTTATTCAAGAAACACTTGGGGTTCCCTTGGGTGTCGAACACACTCTATTATATATATTCAAGGGGTGGACATTTCACTCCATTGACGCTATAGGAATATTTGGAGGATTAGCTTTTGGTTACAACCCCAAAAAAATTCTCATGCACAACATCTGGGGTTCACATTACTCCATTGCTTCCGATATACACTCCATGAAACTCGGCACCTCTATCAAACTAGTCAATATATATGGTCTGTGTCACCATCATGTTGATTTCTAGAAGTCCCTCTTGAATATGTCCTTCGTGAACGTTGATAATCTCGTTATTGGGGGAGACCTGAATTTCTCTATTTGAAGTGTTAAGTGCTACGGAAGGAGGGCTATGGAGGATTCCCTATTTGATTATTTCCTTCGCCTTATGGAAACATATAATTTCATTTATATTGATATGGAAAAAACCCTCCCATTGTGGAAGAATCAAAGGATGGGAGATGAGGTTATTTCTCATAGATTGGATCACTTTTTAATCAATGAACCCCTTTTGGATACTTTATCATGTTATTAAGAGTGGGTGGGACAAGGCATACAATTTAACTAATAGACCACTTCTCTTACAATTCTTGGTCATTTGACAAGCCTAAAGCTCCCTTCAAATTCAACTCCACCTAGCTCAAGGAAGAGCAATTTTCAGAAGATGGTGATTGAAAATTTGAAAAAATGTGAACAACTAGAGAGTCATTCGATGGCCTCATAATTTGGAGATAATCTTAATAATATCAAGAAGAAAACCATTACAGTGATCAAATGGAAACACAGTAGAGACGAGGAAGATTTACCTTGGATTGAGGACAACTTAGAATTCTTGGAACTGCTACAAGTTGGGGGTTATGAGACCCAAGAATCTAAACATCATATTATTCAGTTGAAAATGGAAAAACAAAAAATACTTGAAGTGAGAGCAGAAACGTGAAGACTCAAGAGCAGGGATATATGGCTACAGGTAGCAGATGACAAAACAACATTCTTCCACTAATATTCAAAGGTAAGGAATGCCTTCAATACCATATGGTCCCTAAATGATGAAGTTGGGAATAATTCTTCAAAATTTAAGGATTTGGCTATAATGGGGATTCTTCATTTCCAATCGATGTTCAAATATCGCCAACATGAGTCTCTCGGCATCATTATTCACGTGATATAGGAATTCCCTTATTTTGTTATTGAGGAAGACTAAAGAATTGCAACAACCCATCACACTAGAGGAATTGAAATCTATCCTTCAATTGTTTAAGAAGGATAAAACCCCTGAACCTGATGGATGGACCATTAAATTATTATTTAACTTTTATGAACTTAATAGTCATGATATATTGGTTGTTGTTGAGGAATGCCACAACACCAGTTAGTTATATGACACTTTTAAGTCTAACTTGATTTCCGTTATCCCCAAATCGAATTCCCCATCCTCTTTTATTAATTATCACCCGATCTCTCTTCGAAATTTTATTTACAAAATCATAGCCAAAATCATTTCTAATAGAATGTGATCCATCTTCTCTCATTACATATCTAAGAGACAATTTTCTGTGTTAGAGGATTGACAAATCCATGAAGGCATAAGTATCACCCAACAGAGATTTCATAGCGTAAAGACCCTAAAACTAAAAGGCATGCTCCTAAATATTGACCTATCCAAGGCCTTTGACAGAGCCAACTGGATCTACATCTGAATTCTCCTCACTCACCTGGGGTTCCCCATATTATTTATGAAATGGATCATGCGTTTTTATCTCCACTACATCTTTCTTTGTTCTCATCAATGGTGCCGAAAAAAATTTCTTTCACGTACAGCGTGGACTTAAGAAAGGATTCCGACTCTCCCCATTGTTTTTCCTGCTGATAATGGATGTATTAGGTAGACTAATACATAGAACCACTAGGTGGGGATCTCTCAAAGGAATCCACATTGGGAGGACACCACTCTCACAACTATTATTCGTATATGATGTACTTATCTTCCTGGATGGTTCACTCTGCAACACAAATGCTTTCAAATATCTCGAGAACAATTTCTACAATGCTACTGGTATGTCCCTAAATAATCAAAACTCTATTATCACCTGCTATGAATCCTCATATATAGAACTCTCTCATGCTCGAAAAATCTATCCATTCACTTTCCTCCACCTTCAAGAAGCTATAAAATATCTTGTTTTTCAACTCAAGCCTAATGATTACTAGAAGGAAGACTGGATATGGATATTAACAAAAATCGAGAAGAAAATCAAATGTTGGTGCCACAAAGTGGCTCTCTGGAGTGGGAAAAATCATTCTCATTAAATTGGTTATTGATGCCATGCCGGTGTTCTAGATGTCACTATCTGGGAACCTAAAGGCATTCTAAATATCATTCTATGGATGTGTTGTGGCTTCCTATGGCATCGCACAAATGAAGGAAACACCTTTCCTTGGGTTAGATGGGACAAAATCACCCTCCAAAAGGCTTGGGGAGGATGGGGTCTAAAGGACCTCCAGAATATTTCTCAACCCTTGGAAACAAATGTTGGATGCGGGCTAATAACTACAAACAACCTCTGGGTAAAAGTGGCACATCAAAAATACACTACCCCTCCATCAATTGAAGAGTTGATTCACCTCTCAAAAAAACATTAGAAAACATTTGAGCCATTTGGAAAGAGGTCTTGAAATCATTTCCACTCATTTCTATGTGATTATATTCATGCATTGGCTCTGGTAATCATGTTTGTATTGGATTTGACTAATGTTCTACCCGTGACAATAAATGTATTCTCCCACATGACCTAATCACTTTCCTCAATGAACATTAGCTAAAATATTTAATCAGATTGGTGATCCTATTGGATCTCACAATTTCTGACAATACTGGCTCACTACCGATGATATACAACTCTTTAAACAATGGCACAAATCATGGAAAAATTATCTCACGGCATTATCCTCATCTCACACCAGACTTCTCAACTAGGAAATGCATTGTTGTGGGTTCTAACAAAACATGGCATCTACAATCTTAAGGAAGGTTACCTCATAATCATTTGTTCCAGAGAACTTGACGCACCCTGCTAGTGGTGGAAGCATTTATGGGACCTCAAGCGCTCAGCAAAAGCATGATTGTTGTTCTATTGCATCATGGAAAATGAGATACAAGTCGTTGAAAATATGATGAAGCATACATAGTATGGCCCCTCATAGTGTTCATTATGTCAAAGCATAGAATAATCCATAGTGCATCTAATTCTTCATCGTTAGGTGACATCAATGGTATGGAACTTCATTTATTAGGGCCTCTCTTCATCGAATAGATGGTATGGAAACTCCAGAGCACATGCATGGGACAACTAATGGAAAGAAACATCAACAATCAAAGTGAAAAAATTTCCTTTGCTGGTGTGTTAAGGCATATGGATTTTCTACAATAGGAAAATATTTCTGGGCCAACCTTTTTGTCCAGAGAGATTTGCGACTGAGGCATTAGCCATTTACTCCATGCTTCCAAATGACATCAATACCTTGTCGCCTCTCATAATCACTTTAGAAATGATCGGTTGCACACTCACATGAGCTTATTTCAATGGTTCCTCCCATCCAGGACGTTGTGGCAAAGGGGATATACTCTACCTTTCTAGTCAACATTAATTTCACTTGAAGTCTAGTCTAGGTCATGTCTCCAACAATTATGCAAAATTACATAATCTCCAATTACTCCTTGTCTTTCCACTTGAGAAACAATGCACAAAACTATATATTTTTTGTGGATCAAAATTGGCCATCAGTTGGTTCACTTCCAAATCCATATGTCACACACACACCCTCAAACTCATATTCGATGAAGTGATGTGACTCAAAACTCGTTTTCACTTCATCTCTTATCATCATATCAATCGGGAGTAGAACCATACTAGAGACCAACTTTACAAAGAAGGCACGCAGCAGGTGTTGGGACTTGGCTCGTGGCAGAGAACAACAACAACACACAGTACTAATATTATCATAGTCCCTTCATGGACACACATCAAGAAGAGGTAAATATTTATGATTTATCATATACTATGGCTTTTTTTGTCTCTCACAATTACTTTGACACAACTCAGGATTCACGTTTTTTATATCTTGGTTGCATCCATATACTGGACACTCGCTAGACTTTCCTGAAATGATGTGTGTATTATATTATATATATATATATATATATATATATATATATATATATATATATATATATATATATATATATATATTATATATATATATATATATACATATACATATATATATACATATACATATATATATATATATACATATACATATATATATATATATACATATATATATATATATATATATACATATATATATATATATATATATATATATATATATATACATATATATATACATATATATATATATATACATATATATATATATATATACATATATATATATATATACATATAGATATATATATACATATATATATATATATATATAGATACATATATATATATATACATATATATATATATATATATATACATATATATATATACATATATATACATATATATATATATATATATATATATATATATATATATGCTTATTTTCTAGGATGATGGTTCTGATTTGGACAATGCAAACCAAATTTTTTTGTATGAAATCATATGAACCCTACAACATGTAATTTTATTATTTCAACACAATGAAAATTATGATTTTCCCTTGTGGTGGGGAAATGTTGTTAATGAGAAATTAAAAAATAAAAATAAGTTGATTATAATTTTTTTAAAAGAAAAATACATTTTTAATGGTAAATAAGAATGTATTATTATAAAAAACATCAACATAAATAATGAAGGGTAGCTAGTGGACTGCAGGATGGAGGTTTGTTCCACCGGTCTAATTGGCCAATAGGTGGGGGACATGGAAACACAGCCCCTTACAGGTGATGGGATCTTAATGTACGGGTATTATCCCAGGTCACATGTCAGACGAATTATGAAGGAATGAATGTAGAGGCTAGAGTCACATGTGGGAGAAGCTGGAGATGAAGGAAGGAAAATAAATGTTAATGGTGATGCAGAATTTAGGTTTAAGTATAGTATTGAGAATTGGATTTAACCTACATGAAAAATAAATGCATGGAGAAAATTTCTAGTTCCATGAAGGAAAATGAGAGGAGAGTGGAGGAAAAATTTGTGTGAGGGGGGCAACACTATAGTTCAACAAAGTGGAAATTATGAAGGTCAATGATTGCAGAAGAGGAAGGATCACTAAAGGGGCACTGATTTTGAATGCACAGAATAAGGAGCGTGTCCTAAGGTATTGAGAGAGAAAATTCATATTATCACATAGTAGGGGACAATGGATATGTGATACACATATGTTTTTCTTTTTAAGACGTGACTATTTTCAGACTATTGATAAACTTAATGGTTATGGAAGTCAAGATTGAAGTTATTTGATTATGGAATTAAATTTTATTTAATTTAATTAATAAATGATTTGTTTGGAAATATTTGGGAAAGATAACTTGAGTATTACAGACTTCTTGTCATTTTACAAAATGTTGTTATGTGGTTAACTCCAGATGGTGGACCTAACAAAATATCTTCTAAAAATCCAAAGGAGAAAGCTACTAAATAGATTACCATATTGGGAGAGACATATCATGTTAAACACTTCACTAAATAGAAATGCTATGTTGTGTAAAAACAATAAATAACAACTAGAGAGGGAGGTGCACTCTAAGGGAAGAAAAAGAACTTTCTTAAATTAAAACAAAGACTCTAGGTTACTAAAGGATGTAAATCCCCAAAACATGGTGTTTCTAAGAAAATAATCTATGGGGAAGATATATAAGAAAAGTACATAGGAATATAAGAATTTTTTTTCATTTCTTGAGCCAAGAAGGTCTAAGTTTGCGAGGAATTGTTGGTGATAATTCATGATTGAGTGGAATGTGATTTGTTCCTTAGTATTTCCAAAGCATGTTGTCATGGATAGATGTGTGTTATTTTATTGCTTACATGCTCAATATTATGATAGTTTAATGTCATTATACTGATGAGTTAGATTGAATGGTACCTTAATGAATAAACTGAATATGAGATAATCTATGCATGTGTAGGTAGAGAATTAGTTGAAATAAATTATGTATACTATGTGTGTACAACGTATTATACTGAGATTTATAAATAAGAGAACTCTATTTTTTCATACCTCCAAATAGTAATTCGAGCTAGATATTTTATTATGTAATAAGTTGATAGAAAAGTGAAGTATATCTCTTAGGGGTACTGTGAGGGCTCTATTAGTTTTATATATATATATATATATATATATATATATATATATATATAGATATATAGATATATATCATTTTTGATATCAAAAGTGACTCCTAGAAGCAAAACTAAGGTGTTTAGCATAATTTATTAGCTAAAGACAAACCTCATAGAAAATTATCGAATAAATTTTGAGTAAGGAAAAATGGAATACATATAGTATTCCTATAGATTAAATAATAAATTTACTTTGTATGTGAGTCTAGCATAATTTGGCATTACGGTAATAAACACACACATATTAAGGTATTGTGACTATTCTATTTTTTAGAAAGGATGTGTACAACAAAAATTTTAACCAAATTTTGCTATTCATAGAAGAAGAGTAAGCGTGAAAATATAGGTAGATACTTAGTTGTTGTTAGTCTATTAAATAATTATTGATTCTATTATTGCTATGAGAATGCTATATAGTAAATATGAATAAGGAGTATGAATATTCTAATGGAAAGCTTATGAAGAAACCTAGAAGCACTTTTCTATTTAGTGAAGTAGAAATATATTACTCATAAGAGATGGTTGTAAAATTATTTGGATTCCTAAATATAATGAATTGTTAATGAATAATTGTTAAATTCCTCAAGAAATTATATGAATTCAGTAAGAAATATAAAATACAGTAAGCTTATAAACTCAATAAAATTGATGTCTACAGTAAAAAAATATAAATGAAAAGAATCTAGTAATACTAGAAACCAAAGCATTGTATATGCGACAATTTAATTATGGTCCACTTAACATATTACAAACCATGCATATGTAAAAACACATGTATAGAATTGTAACCGTGTAATAGAGCAAAAGAAAACATATAACAATAGCCAGCATAAGCAAGAAGTACTTCCCTTTACTGTAATTATAAACATAATTTACAGCTCTGTCGCAAATAATTATTTCACAATAAGTCCTAAATGGAGAAGACTATAAATTAAAAGAAAAATATAAATTAAAAGAAAAATAATATGTACAGGAAATTATCTTAAATAAAAACAAAAGTCTACAATTCATCAAGTCTCAAGAGTTTCATATAAAAGTCATAACTCTCATAGGGTTAGAAATATAATGGGAAACCTGACGTGGGTTTAATGAACAAAATCATTAAAAGTTGCAAGTCATAGTAACCTCAAGTAGATTTTGAGTAGAGTTGAAGATTTATTACCTATGGAACAAGAAGGTGAACTTAACTCCAAAATAACAGAGTTGCATTCGTGTGAGTTAAACAATTAAAGGCTCACTGTAAGGAAAATACCTTTTAGCGAGGGTTATAACGAAAGTTTTTATTGCTATAAAATTGGAAAAAAAATCCTAAAAAAACCTTCCCTACAACATCAATTAATTGAAGTAGATGTTTTAGGATAAATGATAACTGAACTTCATCACAATTATAAAAATTTCGGCCACTAGAGGTTTTAATGGATTTTTTAGTGGTGCTCTTAATGGAAGAAAGCATTGGTGCTCTAAATTTAGATAAAATCATAGGGGCATGGAATGCGAACAACACTGGTACGTGAGAATTATACCTCCCTAGTGCCTATGTATTAAAAAAACTTCTGGGAAAGTACTTTTTAGGAACTGCACCGGGGCAGGAAAGAAAAACTTGGAGATGTAGTGCTTTTATTTAAATTTAACGTTTTGGTGCTATATTATATGAACAAACTAGTGCACTACTATTATAAAAGAACCCATTTATTTAATTTGAATAATCCACTGGGGGTGGAAAAATTATTTTGGAGCACTTGGGCATATGTTCTATGAAAGCACTGGTCAATGCATCAGGGCATTAAGTATAAACATTTCTAGTGCTTGAAGGGTATAATGCCCTAGTGCACATTTGTTTTCGAGTGCAGTGGTGTCGTAATGTTCAGAAAAGGCGTCGACCCATGTAAAAAAATTTCTTGCATGATCAGTGCTTTTACATAGTACAACACACTTGTGCATACTGTTTTTACAAATGCACCAAAATTTTTATTATTTTACGGCTTTTTACAAAAAAAAAAAAAATAATATCGTTTTTTATTATTATAAATATCATTGCTAAAAAAATTGTATTTGGAGCGGTGTACATTAATATACGATCTCCCGATATCCATTTTATTTTCCTTAGAGATATCTACTAGTGACAATGTCATTATTACTTTTTTTTTAATCCATTACTTATACTGAATATCAACATATATTTGCTAACAATATTCATATAAATATATTTTTTAGTATTGCATTTTATTACGATGTTTGTATTAATTTATTATATCATTAGATTTAACATCTCTTCATTATAAAATTTAATCATCCATATATTTAATGAGTGGTGTAACATTTCATAGCAACATTGAAAAACATAATAGAATAAGTTAAAGTGAATTTTATTACATATGAATAAAAGGCTCTTTGTCATAGGAAAATGGATACTTATTGGTAAAATCATGTGTTTCAATTGGGACACTATGTCAACTATATTAAGAAAAATGTCAAGTTTTCACAGACAATTACTTAAAAAAATGCAACATCTTGCAATGATATCCAAGTAGATCATCATTACTCCTCAAGCTACTTCCATGACTTGGATTATTTTTATGGATGTTTTGTTGATTGCATCGATAATTTTTGTCCTATTCTTGTTCCTTTTGCAAACATAAAAATAAAGTGTAGTGTGTTTATCCACATTGGTGAGTATAATGAAAATTGAAATAAATAATATGCATCAATATAAATCAAATAACAATATAACATAGACATAATTGACTCATTAATTGTACGCATGATTTCAAAACCAATTCCCATCCCATGGTGCAACAACTCACTTATTGGTGTAGTTACATACATTGTTTCCTACAAGTTTTATACCCCATAATAGATCATAGATTTAATAAACAATATTTTTTTCTATTGACTATAAACTCAGAGTAGTAAAAAAACATAGATACCTACAAAATCCATGATTTATTTTTTATATGCCAACACCTACTCACAAACCATTTTAAACCCAATGTCAATCAATTCATCCAATGTGTTTTCCTTGTATATTATCACCTATTTGAAGAAATTCACGAATTCTTGCCGTAAAGCAACTTAAATATACAAAAATTAAATCTTAAGTTCTTATAAGGAAATATTAACAATTACTCACAAACATTGATATCAACCATTTTCTTCCTTGTCATCCTATTTTATGGGCTAAATGGGTTCCATTTTGTTTATTTTTCTACAAGAAAATACTTAAAAACTAATATTTAATGCTAAATTATTTTTTTATATGTATTTAATACAAAAATTCTATGGTTACATACATTTGAAGCATGTTGTTGTTGAGAAGTATCCACATGTGATGCAATTATGTCCATTTCTTTTATCATCTCCTTGTAAACATTTCTGGGCATTCCTATTGGCATGTTTCGTATATCATCTCATTGATCTTTTTCAGATTTTCATAATCTTTGCAACAAAGTAATAAACTATTTTTATATTCATATATGCAAACTAAATATAACCAAATTGATGTTAATAAATTAATGCTTTTTAGTAATATTTATAGATCATTCTAGAAAAGAATTTCAATTAGGAATATTACTTTTTGTATGATTATTTTTTGTTGGAGTATGTTTTTCTCTATTACAAGCCCAACATGTCTCATTGGCCATTGCTCTAGAAATTCTTCATGTAGTATTAATATATCTTGGTTTTTGGAATCATTGGATTGATTTTTTGTATCGTAACTGGAAATTATGTCTATAAATTTGTTCCACTATATCCCTCATAGTTCTGTAAAAATCCCCCACCCATTAACCTCCAAAACCACTCTAGATGAGCTAAGGACCAATTAATTGTCATTTACATGTTCTATAATTTTTTTTCTTAGAACAATATTATTTTCTTTCTTTGTTGGTTCTTGTAAAAAATTAAACATATGCGAATTAATAGATTCTTAGAAATATGTTATCTACTATTCTTAAGTATACATCACACACACTAACCAATACATATTATTTAAGCTTAGATATCGTTCAGATATATTAATTTGGTAAAGAATTTACAAAGAAATCTATTGTTCTACTTGTTTGGATGTGTTATCATTATGTTGATCAGTGTTTATGGTACTTGACAACTTCTCAAACATTTTTTTATGAATATAAATACTATACCATTAAATACAAATGTCATTGCATATAATTTATAACTAAATCACATAATTCTTAGCTAAAAAGATCTCTAGAAACTAGAGCGCTTATGTGAATAAATGTAATAGTATGGTTAATTCAGTTAATAAATTGGCAGCTTAATTATTAAGCACTGATAGTGAAATAATTTTTTAAATAAAATTTAAATTATTACATTGAAATATGTAACTATAAAATAATGCCATCATAGTCAAAAATGAAAAAAAAAATAAACACATTTTTTTTACTTAACAATGTTATTGGTCATAGGTGCCCTTTATTATTTTAATGCCACGTTGTGGCTATTACTGAAACACATCATTGCGATTATTTTTATAAGAGCACCGATATGATAGAATTCATTTTTTATTTTTGAAATCCCAGAAAACTGTGTTGTTATTATTTTAACGCACTAATGTGATTTTTGTTAAATCACATAAGTGTTATTAGTGTTAGAAGAACACTAATAAGATGGATTTATTTATTTTTTTTTGAAATCTCATAAATTGTTGTGATTATTACATTAAGATGTCAACATTTTTATTATTGAACACATTAGTGCGTTTACATCTACAAGAGCACTCATGTGTTATAAAAGTTATCTGATTTTTTTAAAACATAAAATGACATATTCATCTCAAATTATAATTCAGGATGCATACACATGAGTTTAATTAGTTTATAGTATACATTTTTCACTTAAAGCTATATTGAAATCTAGATTGTAGTTATATGTTTCTCGAAATTAATTTGAGGTATGTACACAAAAAAAATATTTTTTATTTTTCTCAAATTATGGGAGAAAGTGTTATAATATCAAATGGACAATTCTTCATATTCTATCTCATTCCATATTACTCAGAGTCCTTCGTGGAGTTCCCCCTTTTCGTCTCCAGTAAGTTCACATTTTACTTATATTTTGATTATCTAATTCAATTTTTTATCTGTGCCAACTTTAATAAAAATGTATTCAAAGTTGTAGGATCCTAATTAAGAATCAAGGTCATATGTAGAAAACATCCCCCACATTTCAAAAACGTCGAAAACCCTTATCAGGAGCAACATACCGCAAGAATTGGGTAGATGAAAATGGGCAACCAGTTCACCTTGCCAATTGGAACATGGCATCTTCTAGCCGCAATGTTGGGTCAACGATAGTAATAACTATTTGGTATAATGTAATTTCAACAGAGAAATTTCATTATACTTTATAA
Organism: Pinus tabuliformis; assembly: GCA_031772625.1. NCBI lineage: Eukaryota > Viridiplantae > Streptophyta > Pinopsida > Pinales > Pinaceae > Pinus > Pinus tabuliformis. The sequence goes on along the minus strand of CM062808.1, from coordinate 591,068,617 downwards.
TACAATTGATATACTAATATTCAATATTTTTCTAAATTAACACTCTACTGATGATGAGTGACGCACTCACCATCTTTCGTAGCACTCCACTGCAATGTGAAATCGAGAGAAGGATACATTGAGAGAAAAACTCATAGATGAAGCATACAAAGAATGGATGAATCAACCACTTATTTAATTACAACTACAACCAAACTCACCAATTAGGAATGGCTACAACAATAGTTGTTCTTCATCATAAGTTGGAAATATAAGCAATCAAATAGATATTTGTATGGATGATTACTTATGGGATATGACTACGTTGGAATTATTGTCATTGATGGAAAAGGAGTATCACAATGGCAGAAAATAAAAAGAAGAAGCAAAAGAGAAACAATAGTAAAGGAGCAACACAAGGGTATCAAAGACAAAGAAGCAACAAAAGTGCAACAAAGGTAAAGGAGCAACAATTGTGCATCAAAGGCAAAGGAGAAAAAAAAAGTGTAACAAAGTTGAATAAAGGAGCAGAGACTTGGCATTGTTGTGACGGAAAGCTATGGAAAAGGAAAATATGTGCAGGAAATAATGCTTTATAGATTGCCAAGGATAATTTTAGGGGCGAATTTTCGCCCTTTGGCGAAATTAAGGGGTTTTAAATTTTTAGTGGGCGAATAGTTTGTATCATAGTACATTTTTACAAATCACCTCAAATAGCCCACCTTATTTTAAGGGAGAGGGTAAAAAAGGTAAATTTAGCCCTTGAAATTAGGACTTACAACCTTCCATTCGCCCATTTTCAAGAATAGGTTTTATTTAAGTGAATCCTATGGGCCAAATACCATATTTATAAAATGGGTATGGTAAATTAATAAAAATATAAATAAATGAGAGGTATGGTAAATAAATAAAACATTTTTTATATTTACTCCATAAGTCACCTTATATACATGTAACGGTGTAAACAAATAAAAATATAAGTAAAGTGGAGGTATGGTAAATAAATAAAAATATAAATAAACTAGACGTATCGTAAATAAATAAAACCTCTTTTTTATATTTAGTCCATAACCCTCGTTCTATTTATGAAGGCTCAAGAAAGATGTTTTATTTAAGTGAATCCTATGGGCCAAATAACATATTTGTAAAAGAGGTATGGTAAATTAATAAAAATATAAATAAACGAGAGGTATGGTAAACAAATAAAACATTTTTTTATATTTACTCCATAAGTCACCTTATATTTACGAACACTCAAAAAATGGGTTATATTTAGGTGAAACCTATGGCCAAAATACTATAGGACAAATACCATGGACTAGATTGTTATTAATACCATGCAAAAAACCATTATTAACCCTAATATTAGAATTAATAAAAAAAAAAAATGGCACATGGTATTGACCCATGGTATTCACCAAAATGGCACATGGTATTGACCCATGGTATTCACCTGGAATGTAGCCTATTTAAATGGGGGAATTAAACCAGCATGTAGCCTATGCTAAGATTCACTAGGACATTACAAAGTTGTATTATTTAGTGAAAGACTCGCGAAGATCTTACAAGATTTTATAATTGAGTAAAATATTCGCCATGCCTGGTGAGAGATTCGCCAAAAAAATTATATATACATATTATATTATTGATAAAATCGCCTTCCATTTTTCCTATATACCATGGAGATTCGCCCATTTATTATATTTATAAATTTAGGTGGGGTTCTTAAAATTTTCCCTGTAGATTGCTATATTGAAGAAGTTGTTGTGATGTTGAAGTGTTGTGATGCAAAGCAAAGGCAATGCTAAATGATAGCAAAGGCAAGACAAAGACATGATGCAAGGCAAGAAAAATGCAAATATATGGAGAAATATTGTGATGCAGAGATATTTAAATATGAATGCTCAATTATGCATTGTGTTGATGTATTTAATTATTACATATGGATGAAAATAATATTGGGTGCAGCATTTATTTTATGTTCTAATATTAAAAATATGAAGAGCTTGGAAACAAATGAATGGAAGGCAAAAGTCAAGTCTGTTCACTTCATATTCTTATGTGTAATAAAAACTACCCACAGACTTTCTTTATAGAATATGTTGTTTTTGGAAGAAAAATAAGGTTAGATAGTTTGATAATGTGTGGAGATGATTGAGGTGTTATTATTTCATTACCTGGCACATATGAAGCTTATGTGAATCAGATTTGAAGGTAAGAAGAGGTAGAAATGAAGATTGATATATGTAGAATTTATGACCAAGTAAACCAACACAGTGTTGTCTCTTAGTTGTATGAGGGGATTCTAGTCTCATTTCAAGTTGTGGCTTCATAAATATCTAGTGGGAGTTGGTTGTGGTAGAAGCCTCCTGTGGGTTATAGCCTACAAAACAAATATGGGAGTTAAAGCTTCCTTGCATGTTGTATATTACAGAAAAATTGATGTAACAACCTCCAATAGGTTGGAACCTATAGAACATTAGATGTAATAAAGAGTAGGAGGTTTCCTTTGGATCACAAAAATAACAAAATCTTGGTTTTCTACCTCTAAGGTTTTCCACTTATATCCAGTCTCCATATGTGTTGTTATTATGTGCCGATGTGATTTTTTGGTTTTTTGATTACTTATTACATTCACATATTCAGTCTACTAGTCATTATTTGTGAAGCTTCTCATTTAATGTAGTAGTTAATAAGTTTAAAGAAAACAATTTTAATGTGCATGAATGGACTAAACTCATTCATTGTGCCCTCTCAATTTATTCAAGTTTTCATCAATTGGTATCATAGGAGGTTCCTTCTATGTAAGCCTAACAACTTGAAGATACATTTGGTTGAGTCATGGACTATCAAAACATAGCTATGTTGAGCGCACAAAACTTTCATGAATGGAGAGATAAGGTAAAATATGAACTGATAACCTATGTACTTGGTTTATGGAAACTATTATGTGATGGCTACTATAAATACTCTCCCTTTATACAAGAGAAACATTGGAATGATAACAAAAAATGTGTTATGCATAATAATATTCATAATAATGACATTGATATAGTAATAGATTGAACATATGTAAAAGAAATATGGGATAGATTGTATCTTATTCATGGAGGAGACACTAGTAAAAAAAAGAGAAGAGAAGAAGGAAGAAGAAAAATCCCAGTCAGAAAGAAAGGGTTTAGTCGATTAAGGTCTCTTCTAGTGTGAATGGACCTTATTTCCTTGAATACAATATAGCTAAAGATAAATTCGAGATTGACATAGCCTTGAATGAAATAGAAACTTTGAAGAATGAACACAAAGATCTAAATTAATTGGTGCAAATATGTGATGAGAGAGAGCATAACTACAAGGAGGAAATTGTTAGTTTGAAGGGCACATCTTAAGAAGCAAGGAGAATAGAAGATAGGCTGAGAAATAAATTTGGGGAGAGAGTCCTACAGTGTGAAAGGTTAGAGATTGAGAATATTTCATCCTGAAGAGACTTAGATGAAAATAAAAGGTTGTGTAAGCAACTACGAGAGGAAATTTCGTCCATGAAGGACTTAGAAGAAAAAAGAAGTAACTTAAAGGCAATCATAAAGTACTGTACAAGCATAGTGAATCACAAATAAGTAAACAAAATCAAGCCACAAAAACAAGAGAGAAATAATGAGTCAAAGAAAATGAATCTTGCAAAGAGGTCATTTCCTCCTTGAGATAAGTTGAACAAAGCTGGAAGATCTCAAAGGAGGTTCTTTCAACCCTTGAAAGACATCAAATTTCTTTCTTCCATGAACCGAGTCATGTAGAAACAAAATGTAAAGGAAAGAAAAGAATTTTTCATCAACAAAAGATGTAGCAAACATGAAGGATCCCTCAAGCAAGCAAACAGAAAATACAACCATACATCAGATACACAAAAAATTTCCATGGTTACTGTTATTTGTGTAATGAATTTGGAGATATATCCATTGAATGTAAACTGTATGCAAAGAATATCACAAGAGTACACACACAATTTCGACCATATCTCGGTCAAATAAGGTGTTATCTATGTAGAAATATTGGACACAAATCCAAAGACTGCAAAATGATAAATACTCTAAAGAACTATTGACAAATCATGAAATATAATCAACCAAATACTGGAGCAAAAGGAAGTGCAGAGAGTAGAAAAAGTCTACTCAAGCATGGAAAAGAAAGAATAAGTAACAACTAGTGACATAGCTTGATCATGGAGGGAGATCCTCAAGAAATCAAAAGAAGAATACATTGAATGTTTGAGCAATGCCAACTCAGGGGGAGAACAATTCTACTAATACTCATTGGAGACAGGAAAAAAAGGTAGGTGAAAATCTAAGTAGGGCCAAAGCAACCAAAGAAACTTGAATTCATTTTTAATACCCTAATGATGAACATGGATAATAGAGTTAGCTTTACAGGGAAGTGAAATTTATAGCACTAATGTTACCATCTAGACAGTGAGAGGTATTTTAAAATATTCAAGATCTTGTTTAGAAAAGTAAATAAATGAATAAAGAGAAAATTCGAACTGTGTCAGTTGTCTTTTATGAACCGTGACTAAGAACTCTACACAAGTGGAAAGAAGAAAAGATGAGCAGTGTCAATGTATGGAGTTGGATCAAGGGGGATATTATGTATGAAAGTTTCTTAAGTTGAAAAAGGAGTTACAAAGGACTTTAAGTGATAAGTTTTAGGGTCATGTAAATGAGTACATCGAGGACTATATAATTGTGTGCAAACTATGAAACCAAAAGTCCCCTTACAACTGCCCTCACGAATTCTATGTTACATAGAAGGAATTAATTGAAAATGAATTTCTAAAAAAAGGGGAAAGGGTTATTAGTTCAAATATATGGCATAAATACCATTGAGACTAGTAGGAAAGAACTAAAAGGAGTTGATTTGAATGTTGAAACAACAAGGTAGGTGTTGGTACAAAATTGAAAGAAGGAATATGCATGAAAGCAACAAGATCTGTGAAACAAGCAGAGTTATTCCCTACTCCCATTGTCAAATATATGTTCCTTGTGAATGATGACCAAGGTGTTGAACAGGTTATTGTGGTACATTCAAACAATATGATGAATGCAGATAAGAAATATGAAATGAATGTATACAATACTTTAGCATGCAACAAAGTAAATACCATAGAAACACAAATATGTATTGGAGCAATACCACGTTTTGCATCCTTGATATATTCAAAAACGGTTAATGCTGATATCATTACAATTGATTCAGTTGATGATCCGAAGGAGGAGAAAGTTGTGCCCCTAAATACTTTGGCTGAAAGGAATAACAACATGGAGAGAAATATGGAAGAACTAGTCTCTTATCCATTAATAGAAATTGATGTCAATAATGATAGAAAGTCCTTACTTCATGTGACTCAGAAGATAATTCATATTCGATAGTCTTCTTGGTTGTTTATCTGCAGTTTCAGTATGACTAATGAGGTGATATATTCAATGCGTTACAAAATATGGAAAATCAGTAAATCCCAAACAATCAAAAACATGTGTTACATTAAGTGTGGTGTCATAATTTATTCTAGAACAAATTTTCCATGATACACAGATGTTACACAAATATGATTTAGTTATCCCTTCGAATTTAGTGAATTATGAATAGTTACATGCGTTATTTTCGAGCTAGATGCTTGGAATTATTCTCAGTCAGTGATATTTATTTTTATTCAGTCACATGTTCTCATATGATAATTTAGGTATTGGGTTGGAGTTGGAAATTGTACATGACACTGTGATTAGTGTTATATTATGAGTTTTCGTTATATTCTGTGATCATATTATGTTGGTGGAAATATCTAGCATGCGTTAATGAAGAATACCAACCTAAATGGTAATGTTACAGTCATCAAGAGAACTTGGAGACATTACATAGTCTATCATGCATGCCAGCATACGTTACACTAAACACTGTAGAATAGATACGCTAGACCTGAGAGATAATAACTTCAAGATCGATGCCTACCTGTACAAAAACTCCATTCCAAGTAATGTTAGGAAGGAACAAGAGTTACATATTCTGTCCGATCAGGGAAGCATTACATTGAATCACATCTACATAATAAATACATGGCATCCATTGAATGAATCCCTACTACCCATTATCCATCGTGGTGGAATTAACAGGCCTATGTAAAGAAAAATATGGTATCATGATTATGAGAATGTTCATATGTTATTATAAAAGGTTTAATTATCATGTACCATTACATAGTGGTTCAATAAATTATCCTGTACATTATTGTAAGAGGTGGATGAATATCTTGGATATTAGGGTTTTGGGACCTAATTTAATATGAGACAACACTTTCATCTACCCAACTTGTATATTTAATAACTGTGACAAGAAAAGACTTTAATCTATTCATTCTCTTGTCATGGTCAAAATTGTTTGAATAAAAAGGTTTTGTAGAAATTGTAACAAAAACATGTATGGAATGGATCATCTACATGGTCTCTTACTCTGCACTCTATGCACACCATTCCCTGTTGTCGAATGATAGCCATGAAACCATCAGGAGTTCTTTGTTTGTTGAACGTATCTAGCTCCCAAGTACCAAAATATTTGATAACAGATCATTTTTATGTTGTTGAAATATATCATGAAGATTATAGCACAAGTAGCGATCATTTCTAGTGTCAAGAGAAGAAGAATCCATCTATATAGTAGCGCTAGAGAAGTGTTGAGATAGAAAGTTGATTGGAAGTGAGCTATATGATGCACAAGCTGAGTTGGGTAGTGTTTCTTACACCAAATTGGAAAATTTGTAGAACGCCAAGGTGGAACGTTGAATTGGACAACGTTGGATGTGTTTGAGTTGCTAACTTTGAGTTGGATAGTGTTGCTAACATTGGTATCACGATTAAACACATTTAATGGCACTATAATTATATTTTACAAGAACTAATGGTGAAAATACATCAATTTTAACATTTATCCTACAAATAATGATGAATATTGGGTGAAAAACAATGGAGGTTAGCTTTTTGATGAAGGATGTAGAAATGTTGGACGACATGTTGAACGTTGGTCATGATTCCCCATTTTCATAAAGAAGGTGCAATTTTGATGTTTGAATAGTTTTATGGGATGTTATAAGGTTATCATATCTAGTACGTGTTTCCTTAAGAAGTTTGGTTGAGGAAAAATCACCACATGGACCATGGTCAAATTTTTGGAGATGCTAGAGGTGTTTCACTAGTTTGTTGTGCATTTGAAATCAAAAGGAGATAATAGTTCACAGGCATGTTTTCAATTTCAATTTTTTTTCATGAGTTCATAACCTTCTGAAGGACATTTTAGGAAAACCCATTAGTTTCGTCTTTTTAGATATGGATCAGAGGTATACACAACTTGGACTATTCTGCAAGTTGTTTCACAACTTGAGATTGAATAATAAGCAACCCTAATTTTCCACCTGGATTGGAATTCATCCAATGATACTATCAACATTTTCTATGTAGGAAAAAAAATTCCAGGTTGTAGAGAATTAATGCATTGGTGACAACTACATTGAGGATTATTTTACAGTGTGTTGAAGGCCATATTTTTATGTGCCTTAATAATAGAGAACATATAAATTTGGATTGGAGGGCTACAAGACACATGTAACCCCATTTCCATTGATGTCAAAGGTGTATTTAAGAAGAAGTGAGGATACGTGCTTCTCTCGATGAATATGTTTCCATCAATGCCAAAAGGGGAGATTGTTGGCATTATTGTCATTGATGGAAAAGGAGTAGCACAATAGTAGCAAAGACAAAGAAGCAACAAAAGTGCAACAAAGGTAAAGGAGAAACACAAGGGAAGAAAAGACAAAGAAGAAGCAAACGTAAAGGAGCATAAAGTGTGTAACAAAGGCAAAGGAGTAGTAAAAGTGCATCAAAGTTGAACAAAGGAGCAGAGACTAGGCATTGTTCTGATGCAAGGCTATGGCAAAGGAAAATATTTGTAAGATAGAATGTTGTAGGGATTGCTATGTTGAATACATTTTTGTGATGTTGAAGTGTTGTGATGCAAGGAAAAGGAAATACTCCATGACAAAAAGGGAATGAAAAATACATGATGCAAGGCAAGGTAAGATGCAAGGAAAAGGCAAAGACATGGAGAAATATTGTGATATAGTTCTATTTGAATACGTATGCTCAATTATGTGATCAATTATGCATTATGTTGATGTATTTAATTATTACATATGGGTAAAAATAATATTGGGTGGAAAATATATTTTTATGTTCTAATATTCAGAATTTGAAGAGCTTGGAAACGAATGAGTGGAAGGCAAAGAGTCAAGTCTCTTCACTTTGTATTCTTATGTTACTTTACAACTTGAAAGAAAAGTTTGGCATGTCAGATACATGTTGATCAACAATATTGATGTAATTGATCATGATTAGTTCCCTTATATTTTGAGATCAAATCTTGTCACACACTCAACATAAAAATGATCAATTTCATGCACATTAAATATTGACATTGTACATTTATATTTCTCACCACCTGCACGTTATTAGAAACTGTGGTTCTTCTAAGTGATAATGTCTTGCGTAGTAGTTGTGAAGATGTAATGGAGTTGTTGAAAATGTTCAATGTTGAGTACATACCATATCATGCATGTCCAAATGATTGTATTATATATAGAAGATAATATGCAAACAAAGTGTTATGTCCATAATTTGGGCATGACAGGCACCATCAATAAAAAAAGGGTAAATCACATTGTCCTCCTCATATGATATTGAGCCACATGACTATAATAAAAATGATTCAAAGGCCCTTTTGTTGCAAATAATTACTTATATTACAGGGATGGCATGCCTCACATAGAAGTGAATCAGGGGTTATGTGAATCCTAAGATATTCAATAGCCATAAATCATATAGAGGATACATCACCCAAAAAAATAAAGGATGAAGTATGAAGTCTACAACTTACCATAGCCATGGATGACATCAACCCATATTCCCTCCAAAACAACAACTATTCTATTTGTCTTGTAGTATTGATAAACAACAATATCATCACATGGATGTCTGTGAGGAATGAACATCTTACGTTGGCTCAAATAGTCTCTTCTAGAAGACGAATGAAGAATATGGATGTCAACTTACAACCATTGGTAAATGAATTGAAGGATCTATGGGAAGGGATACATGTATACAATGTATCAATACCCATCGTAGTAGAGATAAGTTTACATTGTGTGGAATATGTTCTTAGACCATACGTGATTATCCAAGATTAGGATGTTTCTCTGGTATATTACATGTTTATTGATTTGTTTATATACATAAAAATATAGTTTCACATATTAATTTCATTTGTTACAATTGCTTTAATATTCATGATATCCAACATGAAGTGTATTATACAATAATTTTGTATGGCTTGTAAAAAAGAGATATCATGGATGTAAATGTTCTTGAGCTTTCCTGAATACTAGGTGCTCCAACCACTTGTGAAAGCTAGTGTATGACTACTTCAAGGTATTCCTCCAAGAACAACACCGTTACAAAAGAAAAGCATATGGTTTCAATGGTAAATGAGAAAGAACCTGAAGGCCTACAATAATGACACTAGCTGAATGGATTAGAACATATGAGAGAGAGAAGGAGAAGGAGATTACAAAAATGTTTGATTCAAATGGGGAACCTTTGCTTGATTATCAGGAATTCTTTGACACTTATGTTGAGAAATTTGCCATTGGGATGAAAAGGAAAATTGTCTTTCATGAGCTCCCATATTGGAAACATCTTAGGATTTCCCACTTGACCCCATGCATATATTTAAAAATGTTTGATCCTATTTATGGAGGCACATATCATTGAAGAAACATGACAAATTGGCTATCACAAGAGATCTTATCTCTTCAAAGACTAAAAAGAAACATTGGTCAAGACAAAAATGTAGAGAAGAGGTTGTGTTATGAAACCAACTCAAGAAAAGATAGAAAATATAGATCAACGCTTTAGAATTCAGCCTCTTCGAGGGGGAAACCTCCTTTACATTACATAAATGAACAATTCTTTGATGATTCAAATGACAAAACCTCCTTTCTATATATAGGAGTCTAAGGCGTCACAATATAATCTAGCCGACCTAACAATAATAATATAAAGCCACAAAAATAACAATAGAGGGATTCTATGGGGCACAAAAATAACAATATGGGGGTAATAGGGGCACAACAATATAAATAAGGGGTATAACTATAATAGTAATGGGGTAATCACTAGTATTATAGGGACCCAACATGCCCCTCTCCTTCAAAAAAGTGTTGTCCTCAACGCTTGAGTAATTCTGGATACTTCTGCATAAAATTCTCATCCTCCCATGTGGAATCTTCAACGGATAAGTTCTTCCACTTGATAAGATACTCTGAAATTGATCGATTTCGTAGCTGTCGAGTTCTTGTTTCTGTGACTGCTTCCGGTTCCAATATAATTTTTCCTTCCTCGTCAAGTTCTGGTAATATTGTTTGAATTGGGAGCTTGTCGCCTATAACCTTCTTTAAACATGAAACATGGAAAACTAGGTGCAATCGAGAAGCTGCAGGAAGCTCCAATTTGTATGCCATAGTACTAATCTTTTGCAACACCTTGTATGGACCATAATACTTTGGTGATAATTTATTATCCTTCTTAGCTTGCTTTAGGGACATTTGCTTATATGGTTGTAGCCGTAGGAATACCCAATCACCTACATCAAAACTTCTTTCACTGTGATGTTGATCTGCCTGTTGTTTCATTCTATTTTGTGCCAACACGAGGTTATCCTTTAAGAGTTGGAGGACTTGTTGTTGATGTTCGATGTGATGTTCCACTGCCTGAACCTTAGAATTTTCTCTTAAATATGATGTGATGGATGGTGGTTGATACCCATAAAGTGCCATAAATGGGGTCATTTTTGTTGTTGTATGGAAGGAAGTGTTATACCACCATTCAGCCAGAGGCAACCATTTGACCCATTGTGTCTGTTTATCAGATACAAAGCAACGAAGATATCCTTCCAAACATTTGTTTACTATCTCAATTTTCCCATCAGATTGAGGATGATAAGATGAGCTATGAGCTAACTGAGTACCAAGACAAGAAAATAATTCTGTCCAAAAATTTCCAGTGAAAATGGGATCTCTGTCACTTACAATAATCTTTGGGTTTCCATGTAGCTTTTGAACTGTTTCCATAAATGCAGTAGAAACTGTACTGGCTTTAAATGGATGTGATAATGCACAAAAGTGTGCATACTTGGTAAGTCTATCAACTACCACCATGATGACACTCTTTCCCTCAGACTTGGGTAAACCTGTGATAAAATCCATTGAAACCTCCTCCCAACGTTGTCTTGGAATGGATAAAGGTTGTAATAGACCCGGTGTCTTAATTGTTTCAACTTTATTTTGTTGGCAAACCAAACATTTTGCCACAAACTTTTGAATATCTATTTTAAGGCCATCCCAAAAAAATTCCTTCTTAACCCTGTGGTAAGTTTTTAAAAATCTTGAGTGCCCTCCTAAGGGAGAAGTGTGCAATTCCATAAGAATATTTTGTTTTAGCTGGGAATTCTTACAGAGGTATAAGCGATCTTTGTACCATAACGAATCATTTTGCCAGCTAAATGTATCAGAAGTACTGGAATCTTGTTGTAGCTTTCGAATAAGTGCCCACACTTCTTCGTCATTCTTCCATTCCTCCCTTGCTTTGTTTATCCAATCTGGTTGGATAATAGAAATGGCACACAACAATGCTTCCACATCCTCATCCTTTCTTGAGAGTGCATCTGCCACCACATTTTGCTTCCCTTTTTTGTAGATGATTTCAAAGTCATAACCCAACATCTTTGTGACCCACTTTTGTTGCTCTTCAGAGGATAATCTTTGTTCTAAAAAGTATTTAAGGCTATCATGATCTGTTTTTACCTTGAAGTGTCTTCCCATTAGGTAGGGTCGCCATTTCTTAAGTGCATGGAGTATTGCCAACATTTCCTTCTCATAAATAGCTTTGCTTAAAAACTTTCCCTTGATTGGACGACTTTCAAAAGCAATGGGTCTTTCATCTTGCATTAGAACAGCACCAATTCCATTTCCTGAAGCATCACATTCCACAATAAAGGTTTTGTGAAGTCTGGTGTAGCTAAGACCGGTGCTTGGCACATTGCCTCTTTAAGATGTTAAAAGGCCTTTGTTGCTTCCGGAGTCCATGAAAATGAATCTTTCTTCAATAATGTTGTTAGAGGTGCTGCTATTCTCCCATAATTCTTAACAAACTTGTGATAATACCCTGTCAACCCAAGAAATCCTCGCAGATGCTTTATGGATGTGGGGATTTTCCATTCCTTAATGGCTTTAATTTTTCTAGGGTCTACCTTAACTCCTTCATGAGATACAATATGACCCAAATATTCCACCTCCTGGACTCCAAAGAAACATTTGGATCTTTTTGCATATAATTGTTTCTCCTCCAATAGTTGTAGCACCCTGTCAACATGTTCAACATGATCCTTCCAAGACTTGCTGTAGATTAGTATATCATCAAAAAATACTAACACAAATTTTCTAAGGAATGGTTTGAAAATTGAATTCATCAAACCTTGAAATGTTGAAGGTGCATTGGTAAGGCCAAAAGGCATGACCAAAAATTCATAATGACCCTCATGAGTTCTAAATGTTGTTTTCGAATGTCTTCAATCTTCATTCTGATTTGATGATATCCCGAACGAAGATCCAACTTGGTGAAGTAAATTGATCCATGCAATTCATCCAGTAATTCATCAATGACAGGAATGGGGAACTTATCTTTAATAGTGAGCTTGTTGAGCTCCCTATAATCCAGACACATGCGCCATGATCCATCCTTCTTGTGCACCAATACTACTGGAGCTGAGAAAGAACTTTGACTCGATTGAATTATACCAGCCTCTAGCATTTCTGCAACCATACGTTCAATTTCACTTTTTTGGACATAGGGATATCTGTACGGCCTGATGTTTGGAGGAACACTTCCTGGAATCAGATGAATAGCATGATCATGATCACGCATAGGTGGGAGACCTTTGGGAGTCTCAAATACCTTGGAATGATTGTCCAGGACTTTTTGGAGATCTGGAGAAATAGATGATTCCAATGTGGAAACATCTAGCGAGCATAATTGTGCAATTACACCTCTTTGCTCCTTTTTTAGAAGCTTTGTCATGCCATTAGAGCTGATTATCTTTCCTGGTTTCCCTGAAATACCCCTTAATTCAACTTCCTTTCCTTCTGTAGAAAATTTGATGAAAAGTTCTTGAAAATTAAAAGCTATTGTACCCAAGGATTGTAGCCATTGGACTCCTAGTACAACATCGACACCTCCCATTGGAATGGAAAGCATTGAGCTAGTCAATACATATTCTCCCATGGATAGCTTGATATTATGGCACTTTCCAGAGCAATTTATTGTTCCTCCATTTGCAATCATCACTTGACACTCTGGTGCTGGATATAGGAAGCAATTCAATTCTTTTGCTACCCTACAATGAATAAAATTGTGGGTGCTTCCTGAATCAATCAACACTATTACCTTTTTCTTCTTGATTTGTCCTTCTATCTTGATGGTTTGAGGAGTGGTAATTCCCGCCAATGCATTACAAGATATGGTCGGATTTATTTGATCTTCATCTAGGCTTTGTTCCTGGAATATATCCTCTTCTTTTGACCTTTCTTGCTCCTTTTCTTCTTCCTCTTCACAATCTATGTAGAATAATTTCTTCTCAGCACACTTATGACCTTTTGTGTATTTGCTATCACAATTTTAACATAGCCCTTTTGCTCTTTTTTCTTCCAATTGTTGTGGTGTCAACCTTGTAGGTTGTGGAAGACTAGGGGCAACAACACTTCCATCTTTATAGTTGTGAGTGTTATGCTTCCTAGTTGCCATAATTTTGTTTTCCATTTTTCTTGCTAACCTGAATGCCTTCTCTAATGAATCAGGTTCCCAAAGCTGAGCATCATGTTGGATATTATCCTTTAAAGACCCTATGAACACATCAATCCTATGCTCCTCTGGAATATATTTTACCCTTATGTTCAATTTTTGGAGCTCCTCAATGTGCTCCATTATTGAACCCTTTTGTTTGAGACTTATCAATTGGCTAAAAAAGGTGTTTCTTTTTGTATCCTCATAATGTGCTATCAATTCTTCTGTAAAAATAGCCCATGTGATAAATTGTTTACAAGAACAAAGCCATTGATACCACACAAACTGATTTGTTTCCAAATATACAGTTGCCATACATACCTTTTGTGTGTTTTGCACATTGTTGAGATCGAAGAATTGCTCCATCTGTAATATCCATGTGGCGGGATCCTTGCCATCAAACTTCCTCATATCAATTTTTGGAATATGGTGATTCTTCGATCCAACATTAGTGTCTATGGAATCATGATTAACATTTCTTTTGTTCTCATCATGAGTTTCCTTTACTACCTTTTCACCATTAGTAAGTATTTCTTGTAGAAAATTTGTCAAATCTGTCTTCAAATCTGCCATGCCTGTCTTCAAATTTGTGTTCAAATCTATCTTCAAATTGTCCATCTTAGCTTCCATGCCATTTATCTTAGCATTTGTTAACTTTTGTGAGCGTGACATTTGTTGCACTTGTTCTTGTAATTTTGATATATCATGTAGCATTTCTTCCTCTTCTTCATGAGTCATGCTAGAGCTTTCAGGTTCCTTACTAGGTGTTTGAATTTTCTTTCCTCGGGGCATCAGTTACCAATAATAATGCTCTACTATGCCCTTTGAATTCCTTCAAAATAAATTTTCAAACCAAGCTTAAGCAAAAATTTAAAAAAATCTACACACCTTTTTTCACTTTGTAGGAGCTCGATATTGCCTCTGATGTATCTCTGTATTTTCCAATCATCTAGTTCTTAATTTGTGACTTGTATTAGCTCTCTGTGTCCTCTTTCCAATTCCACCAATCTGATCCAAATTGGATTCTCCAAGAAAGAGTTATCCACAATCTCCCAATATGACCTGACTATAGACCTTTCCAGAAGAGCAAAGTTGTATGAAGTGCCACGTGTACCATTTTCGATATTTGGTTCTGAAAAAGATATAAAAGAAACTAAAGTCCATCCTCTTTCTGTACCTTCTTACGAAATTTCAATATGATTCCTAGAGAGAAAGTTATGGCAGTTTTCCCGAGGTCACCTGTTTTGAATGTAATTCAGGAGTCTACGAAAATATCGCGCAAAATGTTCTGAAATTCGGACCCAAGGTTCAGCGTGATTTATTCTGAAATGGGTTTTTTTGCGACTTCTGAAATGTTACAGAAAAAACGTTATATCGAAAATGCCACGATGACCTGTTTGGAGCAGCGAAACCGTAGAATCCAAAGCTCTGATACCAAATGTTATGAAACCAGCTCAAGAAAAGATAGAAAATATAGATCAACGCCTGAGAATTCAGCCTCTTCGAGGGGGAAACCTCCTTTACATTACATAAATGAACAATTCTTTGATGATTCAAATGACAAAACCTCCTTTCTATATATAGGAGTCTAAGGAGTCACAATATAATCCAGCCGACCTAACAATAATAATATAAAACCACAAAAATAACAATAGAGGAATTCTATGGGGCACATAAATAACAATATGGGGGTAATAGGGGCACAACAATATAAATAAGGGGTACAACTATAATAGTAATGGGGTAATAACTAGTATTATAGGGACCCAACAGGTTGGTACCTCTTTGTATTTAGAAGAAGGTGATGTCCCATGGATTTTAAAGAAAGATTATCTTTATTTGGCAAAGGAAGTTATAATGGGTGTGATGGTGCCTTGTTAATATTGGCCTTCACTACAACATTGATTCATTATGGAAGATCATTTGTCAGGGTCGAAATCACATGACCATTCGAACGTTCTAAGCATACATATCTAAAAATATATGGTTTTTATTTTTTATTATTTTTATGCAATGGGATAAAATATAGTTAAATTTTTATGTGTTTATTTTGCAGTGTGAGTATCCTCTGATTGTGCGTGTGTGTGTGTGTGTTAAATATGAATTCCCCCAAGGCCTACAATGTTCCATATGTAAATTATCTATATTTGTAAATTGGATCACATCAAAGGAGATTCAGATGGCTAGAATTCCATGGTAGCATCAAGAGATAGTTGAAATTATTTGTATATTTGAGAAGGAACTATGGACGAGTTTCATGGAATTGTAGGTTAAATTATAATTCACCTAGTAGATGAATTTGAATTAGCTGGGGTGGTTTCTTGTCGTTAGATGTTCTTCTTAGAGAGGTACATGATGAATTTTTTACTTTTTTTTACAAATGGTGAAACATGAGGGGTCTATGGCAGAGGGATACATATCATATGACTCTTTCTATTGTTCAGTGAGTACATAAAATGGGTCGATAACACATTACATCTGGTGATTTGGGATGAAGAAAGAGATTAAGGAAAATAGAAGGGGAGCTTCTCCAAACAAATGGAAAAATGTGCATGATAAATAACATTTGACTTACCATTTTTCAAATTTATACGCAATAACCATTCACCCTAATCTCCATAATTAATGCATATTTTTATCTCGTACAGAAAATATATGTTGGCTTGATTTCATCAGAAAATTCTGAAATTTATGCCATCAACAAATTTGTTATTTACAATTCGTAAATAACGCAATTGTGGGTAACATTGTACGAACAAAATAGGGGCAAATGAGATAGTGACACGAAAGAATTCATAAAATTGAATGGTAGATGTATGTCTTCTCCTAATCATTTAAAACAAAATATGCTAATGACCTCCCCTAATAGTTGGGTTGTTGATCAAGTTAGAGAGAAATACAGTATGTTTGGTCATTACCCATCTGTTAAGGAGGATGCGCTAAGAGGGGATTGGTGCAAAAACTCAATAATAATCTCTTTCTCTACATTCTTCACTTCATAATGCACCTTTGAATTGTAACATCTATACTTTATATTTTAATTATGTTTGGTTTATTTACACAAGACATTGTGATTTTTTACCTTTCCTATAGGTGTACTTGTTGCCATCTATGTGGGCATATGGAAAACATTTTTCACATGAAGGATGCTCATGATGGATGCATGACACAAGACTATGTAGTGGAAGTTGAATTTGACCAATCTAGTTTTACTAACCACCGCGATCATAACCTAATATAGAGGAAATTAGGTTACATCATAAAGATAAAAGAGATCACTGAATTTGACTTCTGTTGATTCCAATGTGTTATTTTTAGGTGCATGTGGTGGGATACCTTTGATTTGAATAATGTAAAATAAGATTTCGATAGTGGGTTGATCCCTATTAACTGTAGAAAGAGGTGACATGAATCTAGGGAGCCATATGTTTCCCCAAATACTGTAACGAGGTGTTTTTTACCTATATGTTTTGGATAGGGATTAATTGGCCTTACTACGGAACAACCCTAGATCAAATTTTTCTTTAGAACAACAACGTTATCATGCCAAATGAGGAAGATAATCAATGCGATGACCACACAGAGTGATATGTACTTATATTATTTCATCATGTATCCTGGTGTTTTTTGTTTTAGTTTTCTTTATTTATCTATTTATATTCTTTTTTATTTATTGTTTTGGTATTTTATATAATCGGTAAGATTCAAAAACGTTTTTATACATTTTTTCAGTGGAAGAATTTTTGCACTTAAAACTAAGTATTTCCAATTGTATAATTTATAATTTAAAAATTGAAATTTTAACACATTTGTTTAATTTGTTTAATTATAATTTACAGTGGACTTCTTCTATAAGATTTGGATAGACATCATGATGGATCAAAAGATTGTAATTCTAAACATGAGTTATCAATTATGTACCCTTTTCTCATACTTTTGTGACCCCAAACATATATTTCTAATATAAAACATTTTCTACTCTAGATAATGTAAAAGTCCATTTTTAGTCCTATTTAGATTAATTTTTTTAAGATATTAATCTAGATATTCTCATTATGTCATTTGAGAATGAGGATAATTTAGATTAACATTTAAGATTTATTCTAAAAAGGATCACAATATCACTCCACCATTTTGATAAAATGTGTTGATTCCTCCCTACTTGACATAATATGGTTGATATGAAAAAATTAAAGAGAAGGGATGTGTAACTGATGTTGGATACTTATTGTTTTATGAATCATTTCACATGTTTTTCTTTATGTTTACATCAAAATCAATAAAGAAAAGGAATGTATAATTGGTGTTGTATACTTATTGGCTTATGAATCATTTCACATGTTTTTCTCTAGGTTTATAGCAAAACCAATATAAATCCTGTAGTGATAAATCTTTGAGAATTTATATATTAATACGTAAGATTCAATTCTTGACCTGAGATGTAAACTCATGTTTACTATATTCAAATTCTAATTCTTGCAACATTACGTAAACTAAAAGGAGGTCTTATGTGAATGTGTAAAATGTTGATCACATTTTTTATGGAACATAAGAAAAAAAAATGGGCTTACATGGATGCATGAGAGGTTTTAATTTTTTCTTCATTGATAATGGAAAAACTTTGAATTTTCTCTTCAATGGTAATTATAAATAAAAGTTCAATTAATAAATATTTTATGACTAAGAATTAAATGCTAAAAAGCGTGATGGTGATTAAGAGGCATTTCTTTTACTTTCTGATAGACTTGGTGATGCATTTATCTATCATATTTAGATTATTTAAAATAAATATATATTTTTATTTATTTATAAGTAAATTATTTAAAGTAGACATGTGTTTATCAATGTAAACGTGATGTATTAGATAGGTGAGATCTCAAAGCATCAATTTTAGTAGCTATCTCATGATAAGTATGTGGAAAAAGTAATATTTCTTGAGTTCTTCATTAAGAAATAATGAAATATATTATTTCTAAAAATTCTAAATCTAATATTAATAAGATTTTTGTATTACTGAAGTCATATTTTATTAAAAAAAATAAATTAAACCACAATAGAAAATAAAGAACCAAATTAGCACCAAAATATCATATTTTTATTACTAGAAAAAATGTTTACTTTCCTTTTTAAGGGAGAACATCCAATAGAGAAAATATCAAAATACAGGTAACTTTAGAAGCCTTATTTTACATTTCATCCTTCTCCTTAGATAGAGAAATTTCCAATTCAAATTTGTAAGAGTTGTTATAAATATTAAATTTAAATTTCTTGAATCTCTCATAACATGATAAATTAAATTTTATTAAAATATAAATTTTTAAGTTATATTAAATCTAAATTAGTTATAAAAAAATTTCACTTAAATATTTTTTATTTTAATAGTAGAATATTGAATTTTATATAGAAGCATAAATCCATCTTAACGAAGGGATCTACCAATAGACGAGATGGACCAAATCTCATTATATGAACATCTCTTTTTAGAATGAAAAACTTGAAAAAAGATGTACATATCAAAATATTTAATCTTTTTTAGTACTTCATAAATATGTTATTAAGATGGATCTATAGTGGTTTTCTATCTCTATATATAGACCATGTGTAATTTTTCATTGCTTAAGTTGTACTTTTGAATAATTTATTATTATTCATATTTTATATTAAAAATTAAACGAGTTACACATTTTTGTCTTCTTAAGAACTAACCAAATTATTTAACCTTTAGTTATTTTTTCCTTCTGAGTATTGAAATATTTTATTAATTAGGTTAGAATGAATATGTATGAACTATCTAAGCAATAGATAAATATTTATGGTAATTTTACAATTATAATTTCAACCATATTAAACTTTGTAATTCATAAAATTTTCTTTGCATTTTTTTTAAGTAAGTCGTTTTGCATATAATTTCATAAATAAAATTTTGATATAATTTCACCAATACATAATCAATAATAAATATCATTTAAAAAAAATCAATATAATCTAAAATAAACATTTAAATTTTCTAACAGAATCTAATTATATATACCTCTAGCACATATAAATGTCATTAGCTAGCACACAAATCCAATAATCGAACATGGAATCATCATCGTGCTCACATATAAAAAAACATAGGAATTGTAATCTCACATCATGATCAAACACATCCTCAAATATACATCTCATGTCCAATAACTTATATCACATACACATCTATTTGCAAGCACATGAACTGAACATATCTAGCATGACCTACAAATTTACACATCAACACCAAAATATAAATTAAATACATCAACACAAACAAAAAAAATGCACCATATATATATATATATATATATATATATATATATATATATATATATAGATATATAGATACTACATCAAGTGAAATATCTGATACAATAGTAGCAATGGTAGCTTGGTCTATAGGTATTGATGATACAAGAAAAGTAGGTGTTGTCACGTCTATAGTAGAAAACAATGGATCATCAACTATATCAAAAATTTCACCACGAGGTGGAGTGTTACTAGAAGGATTATGTATGATCAACTATATCAAAAATTGCACTATGAGGTTGAGTATTACTAGAAGGAATTTCGGAACCGAGCTGATCATGATCTGATGAGCCGTAATAAGTTTGGTGAAGACTATTTATCTAAAGGATCACCGGTAGGATCACCACTCTCATCACTATAAGGATAATTAATTGATCATCATAATCTGATAGGGTAGTACTCGGTGAAGACTCATCCTCATATGTTTCATGCCCATGATCCCTCCTTGCTGCTAGTAGCCTATTAGCTACAACGGTATGACACATCAGACTCATCATATCGTGTGATCTATTCCTCAAGGGATATATGAGTGTAGCATTTCATAACATGTCTTCAGTAGTTGTAGGGTAGACTCCCTCCTTGAGGAAAATTCTAGAGTGTCGGTCAGAGTACTTCATTCTATAACTACCACCAACCCTACATTGTAATGTCCCCAATTAAATTAATGTTGCTAAGATGAATTTATATTTTTGTAATTAGGTGTTGGGAAATATTTTGGCATGTAAACTTAGGAAAAGTGGATGGAGGTAGTCACCACTTAATTTTTGGAGAGATGGAGGCCACAAAAATTAGGGAAAAAGAAAGATTAAATTACTAGTGAAATATGGGCCCACATGAAATATGCTCTTGGGGAAGAATGAACCCAAATTCCTTGAGGGAAGTCGGATGGTGGAGGGACCCACAAGGAATGCATGGAAAACAATTATAAGAATAAGTAATGAAGGACAAATAGGGGTGTTTTGTCTATTTCAAAATTGAATTTTACTTAGCTGTTCAGTTTAGCCAACATTGTCTTGTTTAACGCAAGAGCTTCCTAAGGATAGAAGCTCAACCATTCTATAGTGGACTTTGCATGCCACCCAATGAAGGATTTCCTTTATAAATGAGACTAGAAGAGGCATGAACTACAGGTTCCACACATTTCTGGAGTAGAGCACGCAGTCTGGGAGCTAACACTATGTAGAGGTAGGATTCACTAGTTGTTTATGGAGGTAGGTTATTGGGGAATTGACCGAAGTAGCTACAGGAGTGTTCTTTGATAATTTTCATCAGAGTGGAGGGAAGCTATAGCCAATAGGACAATTCTACATGCATCTCTCACTTTATCATGCACAAGACTGCATCATCTCCTCCATGACTACGTAGTCATTGAAGTGAGACTCTTTTGGGGCAACATCATCTGGGGAAGTTTGGAGTTGGGGCATTGGGAAATAATTGGGAGGGCCATTTGAGGAGGATTTATAGATTTTGGAGAGTAGAGATTGAAAAGAGAAGCCACAAGAATAAAATTCGAATTTGGTGGAGGGCCAAGTTGTGAAGGGTCAAATTTTGAAAGTTGGAACCAAGGGAAACCCTTTCTGGGCTTTCTGGGTTTTGGGAAAGGAGTAATATACTATTTTTATAGAATTTTCTAGCCACTCTAGAATTAGAAAATCAGGGAGTGAATTCAAGAAAAATTGTACTTTTGGAGCAACAACGCAGTTTTCTAGAGGAGCTTGCTAGTATAGTTGTTGATCCTTGTTTTCTTCATCACCTAGTGCTTGAGGCTTGCCTTGTGTAAGATGAGGTGAATTTTCTCCAAATAATTTGTATCACAACACTATTATTAATAAAATCCTGGCCATTTTGTGGATTTGGTGAAATTTCTGGTTTATGTGTATGCATTTCTAAAAATTTCTTCGTGATTTTCTTTGCATGACTTTGATATAATTGTAAAATTTCCATTAGGATTATTAAATTGTTACGAGAGCATGATATTTTCCATATTTGGAGGAGCTAACAACATCATGGAGGATCTAGCCATGCATTCATAGCGACTAGTGAATTTATGGGCACTTCAATGACACCAAAATGGAAGAGTACACAAGGGGAACATGGAGGAGTTGCTGAGGGAGAACAGACTGTTGAGTAGGAAAACTCAACAAGTCTGAGAGAGGATGCAACAAATGATGGGGATGTTAAGACATAAGTAGCAGAGAAGCCACACACACGCACACTCAGTTCAGCATCAAAATACCCACAGCCAGCCCAACCAGCCTACCATGCATCATTTTCTACGTGAACCCGAGAAGGAGAGGGAACCAAACATATTTGCATATTTGACGAGGCCGTCCATGTATAGGATTAAAAAGTGTGAGGCGTTGGACCCTAAGATCATGAGGGATTTTGCTGGTGGAGACCTAGCTTTAGATGTCAAGAGCCTAAGCAGGACTTTGAGGATGAGATTGTGGGCACACAGGAATGTGAGGATTGTGTCGATGTGTCCAGTCTGATGGATGAGTCACCCTTATTTGAGATCCCCTTAGTAGCTCTGACTCACACCCTAGTGGAGCCAGTATAGCATACACTTAGAGGTCCATTCGTTGATGAGGAGCCACCCATTGATGGGATGTCATCCATTGTTGAGGGATCCGTTAATGAGGTGTCCAATGCAATGTCAGAGTTTCTAGGTGATAGTGGCACAAAAGAGGTGGACGAGGTGTCAGTAAACATATCCACTGTTGATGAGGAGTCGATAGGTATAGAGGCATCTATGACAAAGATTCCAAATGGTAGATACCTATCACTGATTGTTGAATACGTTATGCATGATGAGCTATCTTTGGAGGGACATTTAGTGGCTCATGTTGAGCCGATGGTGGACGAGGATGAGAAACAATCCATAGAGTTAGACATCGATGAGGAGTAGACAGATGCATAGGCAACCAACAAAGATGTCACATGTTCAGATGATAGTCCCCTTCATGCATACATCGATGAGCCTTGTAGCATTATTGGGCCACCTCCACATGTTAATGAGAGAGAGGTTGCATTACCTAGGAAGATTACATGGATTGGCCAGGCTATTGAGATGGAGTGACATGAGTTTCATAGGGTGCAACATTTGCACGATGGAGGACATGTTACGCATATTGTTTTTCATGCATTCGATCCCTGTCTCAGAGTTGGATAGAGAGATATATTAAGTTGGTATTCATGAAGCTATATAGGAGGCTAGGTGCATCCATGGCCATAGTTCAGTAGAGGTTATGGATTACGAGAGGAGCTTGAGGATAAAACTATCTTTTGGAACTGGGTGGGATTCTCCATCACATCATGGAGTTGGTAGGTGATGGTAGTAGTTACGCTGTGGACTTGACGGTTTTCTACACACACCTTTTCATATCCCCTTCAATGTTCCTAACAACAATACTAATAGGATGGATTAACATGGGAGCAGGCATATCTCATGACTTGCCATGGCATGTTGGGTTGACATGGGATTCTAGGATGACATGGCATGCCTAGGCCACTGGAAAAAGCATCATATGGAGACAACACTCTCTCATTGATGTATCGGGCACTAGAGCACTGAGGTTCGACATGGTAGCATTATTCTCAATTGCATGTTAGGAGTTTGGAAACATATGTGTACCTACACAGATGAGGATTTGTATATCACATTATGGTGGGTGGACTAGAAGAGTGGTGGATGCATGGGAACATATGGGATGCCCTATGATACATGGTGGAATGGAATTAAGCGTTTGATGTCCAGTGGTGGATGGAGTTGTGCCATGGAGTTCAGGGCTATGTAGTGGAGTGTAGCAGTGGCTATTTTTGTGCAACAAAGCATGATGATGCACAATAGGTTGTTGAGGGGTTTCCGTTAGAGAGATCTCTTGATGAGGGCATTGGGAAATCCATTAGGTTTGGTACACTCAAATTTGGAGATTGAGTTGATCATAGGGCCGATCGTGAGGTTCCCTTTATCACTCACCATCATTGCACACTTACGTCAGGGAATTTGATATCATCCCTTGATGCTCTCATTATGATAAAAAAAAACTAGGAGGTTCATCTGAGACATTTGGATGGCATACAGTGCATAAGGGGAGAGGATTTCCAATTGTGGCATATTGTCAAGGCACGGGTTGGTGAATACACACTTGGAGGTAGTCTAATATTCTGTAGAGGTAACACTCGCACCACCTTTGACCCCACACTTAGGGAGAGGCGTGAACCCCTTTGGGCGAGACATTCTGAGGTGTCTTAGGAGCATCTATAGCAGTTTCTGAACCTTACATGTAGGTGGATGTTTAGACACAAGGTGTTATTGGGGAGCACCTCCAAGAGGCACGATTATAGATCCCAGTACGTGGTGTGGCCAATGTAGGGTAGTTTCGTACGCACCAGATTGGTTCATGATGGATGGAATCGATATATCGATTGCATGCAGGGTCCTGAGACATGGTACGAGTTGGCACCAATAACTGTCAGGACAATGCCGCAGTATTCTAGCTATGGGATCTCAATATTTGATTGGTTGATTGGACACTTTGTTTCATGATGAGTGGGATTAGGAAAAAGGATAACCCAACTCCAACTTCATTTGACATGGAGGGGAGAATTGAGGCCTTTGCCGCATGCTAAGGTTGGTTTTCCTTGTTGCTGTTACAAATCAAAGTGAGTATTTGATAGGTAGGTCATGACATTGTGGGGATGCTTGGGCTGGATTCATTAGGACTCCATTGATATTTTTCCATTAGGTCCCACGAGAGGAGGATACAAATTCCGCGTGGAAGGAAAATTGTCATGATTAGAGTGGTAGAATGACAACATGGTGGTACCCCTTTTGGATTAGCTTGCGATTATGGCATATCAAGGCTTAGGAGTTCATCCACCCATAGAGGTGAGATGGTTTCTACAGGGGAATTTCATCCTAATATTCCATTGGGTTTTAGTGATTTGTTCATTGTGTAGACAACTTCACCAGTGTGGCAGGGTGATCAATAGGAGGAGACTAGGAGAAGCTAAGGTAGATGAGGATTCAATCCCACCAGGATTGGATTGCATATTCACGATTCCACTCTTGTAATGCACGAGAGGGAATTTTTGATAGATTAATTACCTGCCAAGATGATAAATATTTATACTACCATGAATCTCTACTTAGTATTAGTATGCCGAGGGTGCCTCATGCCTATGCTGAGTTGTACAGTGAATGGAGTAAGGGATGCCTCACGCTGATGATGATGGCTTGGGATCCTGCTGGGATAGGTCATAGATCAAGGACAGTTGGGTGGTACATTTTGGAACCTGGTATTGTGTGAATATATTGTTGGATTCAACTGATCGAGAGGGTTCTTGTTCAGGCGTTGCTTGAGGACAAGAAATCTTTGGTGGGGAGGACTATATTGTCCCCAATTAAATTAATGTTGCTAAGATGAATTTATATTTTTGTATTGGGGTGCTGGGAAGTATTTTGGCATGTAAACTTAGGAAAAGTGGATGGAGGGAGTCACCACTTAATTTTTGGAGGGATGGTGGCCACCAACATTAGGGAAAAGGAAAGATTAAATTACTAGTGGAATATGGGGCCCACATGAACTACACTCTTGGGGAAGAAGGAATTCTAATTCCTTGAGGTAAATCAAATTAGTGGAGGGACCCACAAGGAGTTCATGGCTAGAAATTATAAGAGAAAGGACTGAGGGAGAAATAGGAGTCTTTTATCTATTTGAAAATCTAATTTTCCTTAGTCATTCAGCTGAGCCAATATTGTGTTGTTTAGCATAAGATCTTCCCGAGGAGAGAAGCTCAACCTTTCTTCAATGGAGTTCAAATGCCAACCAAGGAAGGCTTTATTTCATCACTGAGACTGGAAAATGCATCAACTATAGGTCCCACACATTTCTCGAGTAAAGAATGCCTTGGAGCCACTAGTACGTAGAGGGAGGATTCACTAGTTGTTTTTGGAGCTGGGTTGTTGGGGAATTAACGGAAGAAGCTACAGGAGTGTTGTTTGATAATTTTCATGACTATGGAGGGTAGCTACAGCCAATATTACCAACCTACACATAGCTCTCAGCTTATCATGCACAAGACTGCATCATCTTCTCCGTGACTGCGTAGTCATTGGAGTGAGACTCTTTTGCGGCAGCATCATCTCGGGGAGTTTGGAGCTCGGGTGATGGGAAATCATTGGGAGGGCCATTTAAGGAGGATTTCAATATCTTGGAGAGGATATATTTACACGATCGACCATACTAATATAATTCAAATTTGGTTGAGGGCCAAGCTGTGAAGGGTAAAATTTTGAAAGTTGGAACTAGGGGAAACCCTTTCTTGGTTTTCTTGGGTTTTGAGCAAGGAGCACTCTCCTAATTTTATAGAATTTTTTGGGCACTCTGGAGTGGGAAAATTAGGGGTTGAATTCAAGCAACAGTGTAGTTTTGGAGCAGCAACACAATTTTCTAAAGGATCTTTCTATTATAGTTATTGAGCTTTCTTTTATTCATCACGTGATGCTTGCAGTTTGCCTTGTGTAAGCCCATGTGCATTTTATCCAACACATTCGTACCACAACACTAGTATTACTAGGATCCTGTCAAGTTTGTGGATTTGGAGAAATTTCTGGTTTGTATGGATGCATTTCTAAAAATTTCTATGTTATTATGTTTGCATGACTTTGTTATCATTGTACAATTTCCATTAAGATTATTACATACACGCTCCCATGCCTATGATGAAGTGTATCTCGGGATGTGCCTCATCCTTTGCAATGTCAACCTTCTCTACATATCCCTCCAGTGGGGGAGGAGGCATGTCTCCAAAGAAACTATGAATCTCTACAAAATTATAGTACACACAAATAAATATTAGAAAATTTCATCAAAAAGTTTAATAAAAAAGTAAAAAAGTGTGCTAGAATAAATTGTATTGTAATAATTAATACAATAAAATGAAACTAGATTAATTTCAAGAAAATACTAATTTTACCTCTATCATCTGCAATCGCATCCGATGTGAAGAGGATGTTGGAACATTGTTTCCAATCCATTCTCGCGCAACGAAATGACACCAAGACAAACATATGTTCATCCTCACTACTCAGTAGCCATAATCCCTCGACATAAATCCTCGCTAGATACTCCAAGTGGCCCCTCTTGGGTATCATCTCACCCACATGTGCATCTGCACCTCAGTCATCAGCCTTAGAGGGAAACAAAGAAAAGTATCCATAATCTACAAAATCCTCTCAAAAAATAAACAAAAAGGCTCTGATACAAAATGGAAGCCTTCCCTCCCATTTATCATAGCAAGAAATCTATCTAAATCCATACAAAACTATTGCGAAAAAATGGCAGACAATTTGATACATCGTGGCCTCTACATGAGAGAATCAAAATATGAAAAAATAGGGAAACTAATGTGTTTTACATCACTAATATATTGTGAAGTGATACTAACTAATAGTGAGGGGAACCTAACCCACTCTACAACAAAAGAAGTGATGCATAGCTATCCATTAGAAACCTGAAAATTTGTCACACACACTACATGATCTCCAACATACCTCTCACAGTAGACAACCTTATTCTCAACTCCAATAACGTGGGGGACATCAAGAAATTGGGGAAAATCCTCCCCTCTCCTAGATAGCCCAGTCGTTAAACATATGTCCTAGTGAGTGGGCCCATATAATGAGTTAGCATCAACATAAAAAGCATGTTGGTGGCCATACATCCGATGGGCTAGATGTGTCAATAACTTAGAGTTACCATTTTAGAGATGTAAACTCCTCATACTACTTAAGGAGGCCTACATTCGTTAAGAGGACTTGGGTCGCTATTCTAATAACGTGAGGGTATAAATCTCGCTTCCTCTCTCATGCCTCCCATAGTAGGACCACATTGTATTGGTCCACCATTTTCTTGTGTTTTTCTTGCTCCTCCTTTTGTTGATGTCTTTGCTACATGATTGACATTGAAAATACATCAGCCTCATACATAAAACACAATTTATTTCTTATTAAATGAAAAATGTGCTTATAAATTCGAAACCTAACTTTCAATAAAAATAAAACAACTTCAGTGCAAAAAGAAATAGTAAAACACCAATAATTGTGTCCAACAAAACCCACTAAAGCACCAACAATGGTGCATACAACTAATTGACACAATGCTTGAACAGTTTTTTTATTTCTCAATATGGTGTGTCAATGTATGATATGAACTAGTGCATATTAATAACCTTTTTGTATCGAAACCGAATTTTCAAGTTAACAAACACACCTAGGTATAATTTTTTAATATTTATGCATGTGGAGTTAACAAACACACCTAGGTATAATATTTTAATATCTATGCATGTGGTGCATTTGGTAAAAACAAATGCACCAGGAAGTAACTTTCTCTAGATGCACTGCAGTACAAATTCTAACTTTCCTAGTGCATATAAAGTTAATAAATGAACCACATTAACACTCATTTTTTTGTTTCTCGACATGGTGTGTTGAGATACAATTCACATCCATGCATATGAATAACATTTTTCCATAGAAATAGAATGTTCAAGTTAGCGAATGCATTGAGCTCTACTTTGTTAATATTTATGATTGCTATGAATTTGGTAAAAAAAAACACACCTAGAAGTAACTTTTACCTGATGCATCGTGGCAAAATAACTTTCCTAGTACATATCAATTTACCAAACGAATCACAAAAATGCAGTGCAGTAACATAACACAGATTCGTGGTGCACCCTATAGATTTATAGTGTGCACTACCATTAGTGTGAGTCGAACCAGTTGAATGCAGCATGTAGGAATAAAAAATTTCAGGAACAATGGATTTTTTAACATAATTTCCAATTATATCTCCTTACAATTTAATTTAAAGAGAAATATTGACATTACTAGGATATTTTCTCATCGAGGAGGTGTGGCTACCATGTAAATGAAATAAAAGAATTTTAGTGCCATTTGAGAAAATTTGAAAGTAACATATTGAGAAAAAAATGGAAGGATGACAGGCAAGGGAAGCACCGATGGCACGGTGATTGAAGAAGAAAAGAGTAGCACCAGTACTAGAGAGTTCTACAACAATGCAAATGTTAAAAATGTTTTTTTTATAGTCGGTAGATATTTTTTTATTTAACCCTATTTTGGTTCACTAGGTTAACCACACTAGTGCATGCACGTTCCTCAGCACACCATTTTATTTTTTAACTGAAACCCTATTTTGGTGCACCTTTTTATTTACGCACTAGTGCATTTCAATACATTAAGAGCACTAATCATTCTTTCAATATAGCGTCGAAATGGTGATACTGGATTTCACTACTAACATTTCTTAAATTTAATCTTTGGCCAGTTCTATCCAGTAGTATATGCGCCAATGCACATTATATAGGTAGCACACCGTTGTTTTTATTTATATAAAAATAACACTTATGCTCTATATTTGTTACACATCGGGGCATCCTTTTGACTATTTAGAACCAATGCATCGTGAGAGTATAACATTAGACAGGGAAAAATGAACAACTGATTTTTTTTTTTAAATTCAACCCTTTCCGATGCTATCAAGTTCATAGTCATCAATGCAAATTATGTACCTAGGGACACCATTACGTTTTTTATTTCTTTATTAGAAAATGTCATACTTCACCATATGTTGTTAAGCATGGGATTGTATGATTATATAACACACCGATTCATTTTGGTATTATAGATGCACCCTTAAAAGAAATCTGTTAAAATATACATCCGCCCATATCCACTAGTGACCTCCACTACAAGTGGATTATCGGGTTATTTTTATAGGGGGTTCCACAAAATCCTCCACTATTAGTTCAATATACGAAATTTTCATGCAAAGAGTGTTAAACTTCAAAAGGTTACAATTGCAAAAGGGAAATGGAAAGACTCATAAACCTTCCATGTTGAAACTTGAAAATGAAAAAGAGACCTAACCATGAGCGCGAACTTCACCTTCCACAAACCCCTATATGCCCAGAAAGGACACACGTTAATATTTCCATATATATGTAATAATATATGGTACGAATAAATATGAATATGAAAAACAAGAATAGGAGGTCATTATTGTTCCTTACCCATCGATAGTCATGGTCAAGGTAACCACTATATTGTAACTATTAAGTTAATATGGTTCTGAGGGGTAAAAGCCCCAAATTTTCGGAGGAAATTCAAGGGGAGAAATCTCTCTTCTCCTAGAAATTGGTTGTGTCATATTTTCTCCATAACTAGCTCCAATTGTTTTTACATTGCATTGGGTGCAACGAGGGGGTCGCAAGGGGGCAACAACCCCCTTGTTGTGTGGTTTACAGGGGGCTATATCGCCCCTACAATGGGTCTATGTAAACACCCCAAGTATTTCATTTTTATGAAGAAACTATAATAGTTGGGTAGACAGAAGGATGGAGGCCAAACCCAAGGATGGTAGGCAATCCTACCCATGTTTTAGTGCATGGTTTTCGCGCATGGTTTTGGGCATGATGGTTTTTTTCCGATGGTATTTTGTAGATCCAATCAAGCGAACTATAATTATGTTCTAATCCGAGGTTAGCGGAGTAGAGTTTATGAATGATTTTTAATGTATATATATGGATTGTACCATCGAAAGGAATATATTAAAAAATCAATCTAGTATCCCATTTGTGGGATCCACGAAAAAATATCTGTGTATATTTTTTCTATGTTCTCACCATTGTATATTTTCTTTCTACCTTAAGATTTTCTTTGCAGGTAATTTCTACATAGGATTAAACCTACACTAAATTTTAATAGAGTGAATTAAAAATGAAACAAGTGTGGGGTAAAACCCTATTATTATTACCAGGCCATAGGGAAAAAAAAAAAGAAAAAAAAAAAAAAATCCTTGGTTGAAATATGACTTAAGACCCTGTGATTGAATAGAAAATTCATTGCAATGAAAGAGAAATGAACCTTACCAAAATTTCATCAGCCTGATGCACATGAATTAATTTAATAGAAACTCTAATGTAATCCTCTCCTAAAAAGTAGCGTGAGGGTTTTATTAGATGAGTAAAAAACCTAGAACACTAATTATACAATAAAAGCTCTTAAAGATAAAATAGAGAATGCCTCTTAATGAGAACCATGCGTTCTCAATGCTGGTGGTCCAACATAAATATAGAACTCACTAGGATTCAGACAAAATGAGATTTAATCTTCTGTAGTGAAAAGATGATACCCATCAAGAAGTACTAATAGAGTTATAATAGAGAATACGAAAAATATAACAAAAAGGCCCTTCACAAAATCTATAATATGAGGGAAATACCTCTTTTAACAAAGAAACAAGTGGATTCCATGGAGATAAACATGTTCAATTATAAAATCACTAGGTGTAGCAGGAGTCATATCATCGAAACCCATGACACATTGCAGAACAGGTAAAGCAACACTTTAGCTGTGAGATATAAAATGAAACTGAGAAAAATGAATTTATAAGGCTAGGGATGTTTGTTTTGATAAACAATAGGATTCATCCACTGCTATATCTAGAAACTCAATCATGCAAATTGAATGTGTGCATGTTAAGTGAGCCATGTGACTTCACATGGGTTGTTATGACATGGCATATTTCAATTGTTTCCATGTGTAATGTATGGGGATGACCCATAATATAATTTATCCCACATGAATTAATTGAAGGCATATTCCAAGGTTTAATCTCATAATGAGGGTTAGTATTTTAACCCAGAGACATGTCATATGTTCATGCGCCTAATTTTTGGAATGGTAAAATGCATGGATATTCAATATATGATATAAATATTATAGATGCAATAGGACAATATGACATACCTTACGTATAACCATGTTTATGAATAATCACTTATGAGGATTAGAGAAGCATAAATATATAACGAGTAATATGAATAACTTAATTATCAAAGTGTGGATAAATATTATGAATGATATTGAGACCATAATCCCATGTATCTATGAATTTGAACTAATCCAAGGGGGTTACCCGATTATGAACAAATATAGGTTGTATTCATATTCTTTTAAGAATAGAATAAGTATTTTGAAAGGAGATAAACACAATGGAAAGAAAATTTAAACATTGTATAGCTAGTTAACATCAATTTAATTATTATAATAGGAAGTTAATAGAGATCATAACCTTGTAGGATGAAAAGAAAATGAAATAATTGAAAAGTATGCTATTATTAAGTAAATCTAGTGCGAAATATAATTTTTTAGTATAAAATTGAGGTATGTTACTTAGGGTGTTAGATTTGTTGGTTCAAATCTGAGGCATAAGGGTCAATCCATAAGTACAAATATTTTCAATAAAATTTTGTATTTTGAAAATTAATTTCATTTCATTTTAATGGTGTAGATAAGCGAGAATAAATATATGGAAGTATGATAGAAACCTCAACCCGAACTCCTTGTGAAGGATATCAGATTTGGGTTTAGTTGGGAGATGAAACTTTACATCCAACCACCCAATTTCTTGAAATTGTCAAAGATATCAGACAAGAGTTGGCCAATATCAGGGTCGACAATGAACACTTGCTGAAGGAAACTACAAAGTAAGAGAAACTCATCAAAGAGTTGAATTATGATTAAACCTATAAGCCTCTAGATGTAGATGTAGAAGCGGACAAAGACATCCCTATAAAGAGTAAAACTACTAAAAATGAACCTCATAAGTTTGAAAATGAAAATGAAAATATTGAAAGTGAAGAAGAATCCTATAAAACATCTCTAAAAATCAAAAAATCAAGAAAGAAAAACAAAACAAAACTTCAGGGAGAGTTCAAAAAGATAATACTACCTACCTTTTATGAATAAAAATAAGAAGTCGCAGAAGACTGGTTTTTAAACATCACTAAATGTTTTCAGGTATATTAATATTCCAACAATCTAAAGGCTAGACTAGAAGTATATCAGTTACAAGCCAAGGTTGAAATATGGTGGGAGAAAGAAAAAACACTACCAAATATCGTTAAAAATAAAATCACCTAAGATGATTTTCATAAATAGCTCATGGAAAAATTTCTAAATGAAAATGTATTATGATGACTACGCTAAAGAGTTTTATGATGTAAGGCTAGGATAGTTGAGTATGGATAATTTTCTGACAAAAATTAAAAACTTTTTAAGATATGTTCCAAACATTAAAGAGGAAAAAACAAAGGTGCAACTTCTTTCTAATCTATCTTCTACTCTCATACAAGGAAATGATTGAATTTGAAAATCCAAAGACCATGAATGAGGTTATAAGAAAAGAAAAAGTCTATTATCCATAGTTTAAGCAGACAAATGAAGGCTTAAAATGCTGTTCTAATAAAGAGAAAAATAAATATGGAATGGTCATTAAGAAACCTAAATCCTCTATTCTAAAGAGTTTTAGAAGAGATCATGAGCAAAGAAGGTTCAACTGGGGTAACGACCTGCAACAATCTACATAGTCTCAAACTATTTCCAAACAAATTAATATGAACACTAAAGGAATGAATGGTGGAAGAGAAATAAAATTTATAAAACATTATGGTTGGGGAGAAGCCAATCTACTGAGGAATTGACCACAAAATACCAGATTAGTTCAATCATTGCAGGTTGTGTGACATGCAACTATAGAAATTGACATAGCTAGAAATATACCAAAGATCAATGTCTCTCTAGAAGATAAACAAATAGAAAATTAGTCAACCATGATGAAAATTGAAGGTATTATAATAGACCAAAATGTATCCATCTTAGTATACCAAAGAGATAGTCTTAGTTATGTGTGTCTGAAAGTTATGCAAAAATGGAAATTGAATGCTGAAAATTTTAAAAAATCATGGTTGGTTCAGCTAGCTATAGACACAAAAAGAAAAGTCACTAACTGGACAAAATAATTTCCCATATAATTAAACAGATGTATAATAGAATTAAATTTGAACATCATACCTTTAGGACCATATTCTTACTTATAGGATTGTATTCGGTGGAGAAGAAAAAATCTATAATAATTTTTTTAGAAACTGGTGTTACTTATGTAACTAATGAAGGAAATGTCCAAGTGATTAGAGGCAAACCCAATATTTTCTCCACCCAAAAAAATGGAACCTTGTAGCTAGAAATTATGTACCAGAAAATGTTATAAACTATTTTTTGTTCATGTAGAAGAAAATATACAAAAACAAAAAATAAAGTTATAGATTATCTGGTTGTAATAAAATAAGTTAAGGATGTTTTCTTGAAATAAATTCTAAGATTACCACCAAGAAGAGTTATATAATTTACAAATGACTTCGTATCAAAATCCACAACTATGTCAAACGCATCATATAAAATGAACATCCATCATCCTATGGAATTAAAAATGCAGTTAAAAGAACTTTTGGATAAGGGTTATATTAGACCAAGTGTTTCTCTTTGGGAGCCTTAGTGTTATTTGTTAAAAATATATATGGGAATTTCAGGATTTGGATAGACTACTAACAAGTAAATAAATGAAAAATGATGAATAAATATCCTTTACCCTGAATAAATGGTATGTTTGACAAGGATAGATGGGTGAAAATGTTCTAAAAAATAGAGCTTTGATCAGGATATCACCAACTAAGGATCAAATATGAGGACATACATAAGATTGCATTCAAAAAAACGTATGCACACTAAAAATTCGTGTTAATACCATTTGGAATTACTAATGCACCTACTACTTTTATGTGCCTGATGAACAATGTATTCAAGAAGTTTTTAGGAAAGTTTCTATTAGTTGTATTGATGATTTTCTTATACACTCCAAAAATAAAGAATAACATGAAGAGAACATCAAAATATTGTTGTAGACCTTGAGAGAACATTAGTTGTATGTATGGTTAAGTGTGACTTTTATAACGACAAAATCCACTACTTGGGTCATGTTTTCTATAAAGAAGCAACATTGTTTTAGCCTAAAAAGGTTAAGGCAATCATAAACTCACTAGTACCTAAGTATTTAGTAGATATTAGATCCTTCATGGGAATTATTGGTTATTATAGAAGATTTATGAAATCCTTTTCTAAATTATCCTAAATCATCATTTCTCTACAATAATTTTGAGTGAAATAAAATTGGATAGTGAAATGACAAGAGGGTTTTGATAGGCTAAAACACTTATTAACAATAGTCCCAATTTTAAATATTATTGATCTAGAAAAACATCTTGTTGTGTGCACACGTGCATCTATTGAAGAATTGGGCAGTATATTAATGCATAAAAAGTATGTAGTTTCTTTTGAATTAATAAATTTGAAGCATCATGAAAATAACTATGTTGTTTATGACTTGTAAGTAGTTGTTGTGATACATGCATTAAAAATGTTCAGACATTACTTATTAGGGAAACTTTTTAGTATCAATACTGACCACATATGTTTAAAGTGTTTTTTTGGTCAATCAAATTTGAAAGTTAGGCAGACACTATGGATGGCATACTTGAGTGGTTTTGAAATTGACAATAACCGCATCAAAGGAAAAGAGAATAAAATTGTGGATGCCCTATCTATAAGTGTAAATAAGTTAGCTGAAATTTTTGTTAGTAATGAAAAGACATATTTTGAAAAACACATAAGAATCATAACCTTAGAGCATTGATAATTGCATTTCTCCTTAGGAAAATTGTTGTAGTAGCAGCATAAAATAACAAGAAAGAATCAACTTGGATAGAGTAAGTTGTATCATTCTTCCCATGACTCTGAGAAAACACAGGTTTTCGAAAAAATTAGTTTATGTCTCTAGGAAATGTGATGCCGGTGTAGGCAATATTGTTCTATTGGCAAAAATATCTTGAAGCAAAAATTCTCATAACAATGAGTCAAGCAACAATTCCAGTAATAATAAATCAGGAAGCATTGATTTCAATATCAACCTTAATTCTATAGAAAATTTAATGGTTTTGTCAGTAGGTCGACACATTGTGGTGTCGTGATGGGTGAGAGAAACTTCTCTCCTAAAATAAATGTAGGATGGCCAACTAAAAATATTTATAATAATGATGAAAGCATTAAAAATGTGGAAGACGAACACAACACTTTTATAGTTGATCGAAGTAGCTCTAGTTAGATCATCAATAGAGTCTATAAAGATGATAACAACATCAATATGGGAGGGAGACTATAGATAGTAAGCTTTGATGAATATGTTATGGTTAAACCCAAGGAGAGGGACCATGAGAGTAGTAAACATTGTGGGAAGAATAGTTCAATTTTTAGTAGAAAATAGTTCAGTAGTTTGAATAGAATTGTTCTGAATGGCAGTGTTTCCAAATTTGAACCTAAAAATAAGGTTGTTAATATTTCTTCCATAGAGCTTAGTCCTATAGAGGTTAAGATTCTCAGCAAAGGTTTGGGGTTCATGGTTACTCCTAAGAGCATTCCATTTGAGAGCATCATTTCTAACATTGAGAATGGGACTCAAGGCTTCTCCTTAGATGAGAAGGAAGTATTAAGATATGAATGTTCCATTATAATGATGAAATTTAGGCCACCAAGAAGTTAAATAAGGATGAGCAGGTTTCTCTCATGTCCCTTCGTAATAATGACAAGATCGTTGTACTTAAGGAAGAGAAAGGAGGAGTAGTTTTTGTTTTAGATAAGGATGATTACATTGATAAAATGAATGACCATATTAATTGTGGTATCTATAGAAGAATTGACTCCAACCCCATGCCTAAGGTTATAAAAGGGATCAAGAAGGTAATTTCGAGGTTGAACCTTGATGATAAAATAAAAAATAAGTGATTTCCTTGATGTGAGGTTATTTCTAGAATTTATGGGTTACCAAAAATACAAAAGGAAGAGGTCCCTCTTAGACCAATAGTTAATACCATTGGATCCCCCACCTATGGATTTACTAAATATGTTGCGAAGAACCTGAAGCCTCTGGTTTGAAACTTAAAATATTTTATAAAGGACTGTAATGATTTGGTAAAACTTATCAAGAATAAGAGGGTTGATAAAGATGCTATTTTGGTTAGTTTCAACATTGTTTCTTTATTTAAAATTATTCCCTTGGATCAGGTTGTTCATGTTAAAAAGAAGTCCCTGATCCAGAAATAGCTAAACTTGGAGAGATCTATCTGCATTCAACTGTTTTTAGCTTCCAAGGAAGTTATTATGACAAGATATCTGGAGTAGGAATGGGATCCCCTCTCTCACCAATGTTGGCATTATGATATAGGTGTTGTCCTTGATGGTAACTCACATATATGATGAATGATAGTAGTTCACAGTGCAACAAATTAACAAGGATTACATATTAGACTCCAGAGATTGAAGAAAGAGAATGGTTTAAGAACTATACACTGGTTCACTTTGTCCAAGAAGCATACACACGCAAGTTAACAAAACAAAAGGAGCATATATGTATTCATGCACTTTCACAGAAGGAAAAGCACGTATGGGATAGAAAATTAAGGTTTTGGTCCGAGGTATTGGTCCGACGTTTTTGGTATGAGGTATTGGTCTGATGTTTTTGGTCTGAGGTATTGTTGTGAGGTATTGGTCTGAGGTTTTGGTCTGAGGTTTTTGGTCTGAGGTATTGGTCTGAGATTTCGGTATGAGGTATTAAGAAATGCGAAAAAACTATATAAGGATTAGAATATCAAAGGGTAAGGTGTGCAAGTGTAAGGTTTTCTCAGGAATACTTCTATCTGAAGTATATTCAATGTTGCAGGGGCTATCATTATGATATGATCTAAAATATTTTGTGCACATTGAATTCAATGTTGGATCAAGATCATGAGACCTGAAATGACTTGCCATTCAATGATCTGATATTGGTTGGGCTAGATTTGATTGCTAACGCATGTTTTATTATGTAAATGTTATGAGTTGTGCATGACTAAATTTTGGAATAGATGTGAAGTTTTAAGTTAGTATTTTCAGATATATATGCTAGTTCTCCTTAGCGAAAGCACATATACACGCTCGTTCGGTACTTCGCAGTAGAATATACATTATGAAATATGATGTTTGAAGTTGCAGTTGGTTATGGTTGTTGATGTGGAGTTTTGGGTTCTACTCTGCATTATGGTGATAGTGTTCTGAATGTTCAAATTGATTGATTGTGATTTTCTTCAGTGATGATCGGTTTTCAATGATTAGTTGTATTGCACTAGTGATTGGTTTTGAGCTTCAATGATGCTGATGGGTCTAGTATGAAAATTGCATGAAATGTGACCTTCATATGGTTTTGTTGTGTACCAGGAGTATCTAGTCTGAAAATTTATGAAACATGGTCCCTAGAGGAAGAAAGAAGGTCGTAGCCTTATGTAGGTCGGTGCCTACTTACTGGTAAAAATATCGGCCAATACAAGAGCCAGGGGGTTGGAGCTCCCTTTGAGTAGCAGTTGGAAAACGAGTGAAGGTTGGAGCCTTCTATAGGCCGTCGCCTACATACTATTAAACATATCAGCTAGTACAAGAGCTAGAGGGTTGTAGCTCCCTTCCAGTAGAAGTTGGAGAACGAGAGAAGGTTGTAGCCTTTGGCAGGTGGGTGCCTGCATACTGGTATGAGTCTGCACCAGTAAAGTATTGTAAATGTGATTTTCTTATATTAAAGGAAGACAGAGATGACAACAATAGGTGATTTTTCTCTCGCATTAGGTTTCCACCTTAAATCTTGGTCTTCATGTTGTGTTTCTTATGTGTGATTTCTTATTCTGTTATTACTGCACATGGTTGTTTTCTAAATGGTTAATTAAGTACTGATGCATTGATTAAAGATCAACAGATGATGAATTATTCAATCATTTGTTCATTGGATATACACTAGTTTCCTATAGAACAGTTCCATGCACATGCAAGTTCCCTTCATTGAAGTAGCATATATAAATATAAATATGAGTATGAATTGAAAAATTTATTAAGTTGATAATGTTGATTCACCTCGCTTCTTAGTATTATTTCCAACAACTAGTTGTGGCCAATTTATACGTGTAGTACTTTGAGAGAAACACCCTCGACTCATACCCTTTGAAACCAACATGGTGGAAGAGATTTGTTGATGAAAGCAACTTAAAATGGACTCATGGCAGGGTTGAGCTTGAGAATTTTTTCAATCGTCTTAACTCTATCTCGTGAGAAATTAAGTTTGCTATGGAGCTTGAAGAAAATGTTAGAATTCCACTTTTAGATGTTCTTGTTATTACAAAGGAGGATTGTAATTTGGGACACCACATGTTTAGGAAGAAAACCCACACTAAAATATATCTTCATGCTAATTCGTACCATCATCCCTCCCAAAAATTTGGTGTCCCTAACACTTGTTGTTAGGGAACTTAGAATATCCGACTCTGATCACCTTAATGAAGAAATTAAACACTTAACCTCTATTTTTAAGGATATAGGATACAAGGAGAAGGATATTAAGAAAGCTATAAAAAGAGTTGAAGGAAAGGTCCTCTCCAAGGGCCCTCAAGAAAATTGCAGGAAAGTTTACCTTCCATTCATTCAAGGAGTTATAGATAA